>CM053813.1:45174166-46605833 GCA_028671895.1 Oenanthe sinensis | reverse complement strand
AGGGAATGGCCTTGGAGTTGCTCTAACTGGCTATAGAATTTCTTTATATACCCGCACTAAAATTATACAAATGTGATATTCGTGATTAAGATTGTACTATGTTATTAAGCGGTCAAAGATAGATTAATGACGCATTCCCGTTGATTTAGATGGTGCCTCGGCCAAACAACAGTGTTGTCATTTGTGAACACATTGTTTGAATGAATTTGACCCACAATTAGGAACAAATCATCCACTTTTGAATTTTGATTCATGACGGCTCAATTTTATTTTGTTAATCGGAGGTATGGCTGAGAATTATCAAATTATGTATAAAAATTATAGTTGCTGTTTATTGATTTTAAATCTTAAAAGATTATAATAGTGTGGCCGTATTCAATCTCTAAGTTGTCTCAATATCAATTTTCTTTTTGTTCTATTTTGTTTTTATGTTATACTTTTATTAATTGTAGGTATCGGTGAGAACTTTTTTCCTTCTATCCCAATTATTTTTTCAAATTTTTCTTATTTTGGATGTTTTTCTTTATTTTTTATATTTTGAAACTTTTTAAAAATAATAAAATTTTATAAAATAACTCTTATTCCACCCAAATATAAATAAATAGGCGGAACTGAGAGAATTTATTGTGAGAATGGATTGTAACCATGGCCTTAAAAAAAACTCTTACCCTTCAGGCATTTTATTAAACAAGTTTGAATTGTAGGCCCACCATGCCTTAGAAACTTGATCATATGGTGTAAACTTATAGAAATTTGGCTAGAAATATGTTGTTAGAATCTTCCAGGCTAATGTGAATAATGGAGTCCTCATATGTCCACAACTTATAAATAATTATTTGTGAACAAAACTCTCGCATCAAAATGATGTGGGTGATGCGTCACCGTCTTGATTTTATATCTACCAAGTACACAATACAATAGCACACCAAGTGTGAGTTTCTATACAATTAGTACGAGCTCTCTATACAGTGCATTGATGGTTGATGATTTGTTTGGTCCAACTTGTCCTCATCATTGCAAGTGCACATACTGCCATGTAAATATTGTTTTTCTTTTGTTTTATGCAGACGTATCCGATAGTGCATTGATCTTGAGGAGATATATTGTTTTTTTTTGTTAATTTCTATATTTTTATATATTTTTTGGATTAAAGGAAGTACAATTCGGACCTCAAGCGTTATAAACGTAAGAGGTACCTAACTCTAATAAAATTAGAGGTCATAAGAAACAAATAAGAAGGGCTCAGCCCTAAAACATTTTGGCAAAATCAAGAGAAACCAATATAATTCTATGAGAACCTATCAACAAGATACATAAGAAATCTCACGATATTCTGATTCCGGTTACACTAAATCAACCTTTATACACTCTCCGAATTGCAGATAACCAGCTTAACAATGGCCTAAGGCATCTCTCCGGCAAGCTAGCTCAAAAGAAACAAGATCTTGATATTGTCAAAGCAACAACAATAGTCTTGAAAACAACCAACCGAGGTACTAAGGAATGAAATAGTGCTAGACTTTCAAGAAAAACCACCACCTTATTCAGGAGGCACCAACGGCGAGGATTATTAGCAAACATCCATCTGCACCATCATGGCTGAAACTAAAAGAGAATGATCAATTGGTACCCAATTATCTAATAGTTCATTAGTAACATTGCAATCATCAACCACCACACTCTGTTTAGGCCAAAAACAGCAGATAGCCGAGACAACTCTGCAACCGATAACTAACATAAAGGACAGCCCAAGGGCAACTCTGGACACCCCAAATAGCCCGAGTATTCAAACTGCTCTGAGTGCTCCCAGATCCCTAGGGAACCAAACACTCCCTCAATCTCAAGTACTTAACCATCCTGGGGAACATTAGCAGGAACTAACAAAACAATTCCAAAAAATCAATTTATGCAGTCCGGTTAGAAAATTCAATAGCAAGCAACAACCACAAACTCATCAGTCAAGTTGACCAAACTTGAATACAGAGCATAGTGCAACTGAGCCGGTTAAGACTAATCAATCATCCACCAAAGGAAGAAATGCGATCCTAGGAACCTATTTTCATGTCTTTTATTCAATGAATTGGAAGCTTTTAATCCACGAGACCAACTGCCTTTTGCATATGTGAGAGATTTTATGAAGCCAAAATTGAAGTTAAACATGTTCGACGTTGAAGTGTTTGAACAAGTGGCATCTGAGTATAGACACAACCTTAATAAGTTTAGAGCCGGTGGTGATAGGTCTATAGATATAGATAAAATCAATGGTGATACAATTTTTTCGAACCTGTTTAGCAGTAATGGTAGTTTTGACAAGTGCCAAGGTTATCTTTTAAAGATGTGGGGTGATTTGCATGATTAAATTACTTTTGAATAATTTTATTTTTATTTTTAGTTCATTTTAAATGCTATACTTAAATTTCGAAATATTTTTGTTTATTAATGACTGATTTAATGGTATCTTTTTCCGTTTCTTTTAACAGAAATATCCTCATTGCACCATAGATTAGTATGGATCAATTGTCTTCTTCTGCTTAGGTTCTTCAAACATTTCGAAATTTTAGCTTTTAAATAGTAACATGCACATCATTACCAAATAATTTCTCAATAATATGAATTATATACAGGATCACGCAAAATTATACACACGTGAGATTCATGATCAAAATGACAGTCAAAGACGTGTTTTCATTTTTTAACAACACATTATTTAAATGAATTCGCTAATTTAAAGAACAAATTATCCACTTTTGATTCGCGACTCCACATCTTTGGTCATGGCTTAATTTTTAGGTTTAATTTCTTTTTTGTTGATGGGTTAATTATTATGATATTTTAATTATGAGGTAATGGTGAGAACTATTAAATTATGTTTAAATAAGTAGAGCTCGTAGATGTTAATTGATATCCAAGTGGAATTGTTGTTTGTTGCATTAGATCATTTTCTTACCAAACAATTTCACCCTCAATAGTGATAACACACAGCATCACATATTCAACTGTGGTTCACCTACCTCTCTGAAAAGAATAGGATCTAAATTTTTTTAATAAATTAATATTATAAAAATATCAATTAATTCTTACACTAAATGATACAACTAGATATTATTTTTTTTACAATTTTATACATTAATACTATCCGTGCAGTTGGATTTGCAAAAGAATCATGTTAAAAATATAAATTCTGAAATGCTTAGGTAGAAAAAATTTCACCAATTAAAATTTAATATATAAAATACTACTTATCCCTTAAGATAAAGTATTAAGTACTCATTCTATTCCATTGAATCTTGGTTTTTATATATTTAAAAGATTACCAAAAATATGTATTTAGAGATTTATGGAAACCAATTATAAATATCATCTATCAGTCTTTTAGGATATAAATTTAACGGTACAAAACGAGTAGTACAATATTATGCATAAAATATAGAGTAGCATAAATTTTACCATCTCAACCCGATTGCATTTATTTATCAAAATCACAAACCACAAACTAATTAGTACTACTAACATAGACTCATCAAAACTAAAAAAACATTGACTCTTTAAACTTGATGCATAGTAAACAAATTGACTTTTCAAAATCCCCCTCCTAATCCTCTTCTTCCTCAAAAGCCGTGACAGGAAAGCTCCTCGAAATCCCCGTAGGTGTACCAAAAGTAATTTTACCCGAACCCGGGTCATCAATTCGGATCTCCGAAAGACTAACCCAGATAAAAAGCTCCTTCGTCTTGACACCTGTCAACTTCATCATCCGACGGTTCTCAACAAACGCAGTCACTTCTGTATCATAACTTGTTTTGCGCCCTATCGCACGGAATAAATGCTCTTTCTTTTTCTTTTGTTTAAGCCATACAAACCCTGTTGCATGGTTATGACCTACCTCGACGATGTCGGTTAGTGGGAGTAGACCCGTTGGTAACGAGATACCTTGGAGAAGCTCTTTTGATTTTTTCTTGCAAAGAGCTTCGTCGGTGATTATCTCGGCATTTTCACGGTGGTTTTGAATGAGTCGTGACGTCATTTTCCGGTGAGTATGGGGTTAGATAATGGTTTTGTGTGTGTGCATGTAACGAAGAGGTTGTGTGTATTTATATAGGATGATGTGTGTATTGGAGGAGGAGACGGTGGAGAATAAAGGGAAGGGAATATTTCTTTTTAAGAGAGGCAATCGAGATTTTTTGCTCTATTATTGAAGGATAATTTATATTGGACGTTACGAATCATTTGGTTGTAATTGTATTGAGATTTTAGTAATCAGTATGTGATGAGTTGGAGTATAACGGAAGATTACAATTAATAAAGTCAATCTTTATGAATTTTTTTTTTGACTAATTAGGCTTATAGCCTTATAAAGTGAGTATCTATTTTAATAAATTTTCGGATGAGTCAGAGTCGAACCCAAAACCTGAGAGACAGTGGATAAACACTTTAGCACCTGTGCTATGTCAATTTTTATGAATTTAATTTAGAGTTGAGGTAAATTACTTAGTAAAATATTCAGAATAGATTTTTTTTATAAGCATTATGAAAACAAGTTTGTAATTTGTGTAACATATGATATATATTTTTCTTTTATTTATTTTGATTAGTAATTTGTGTGTGTTATATGTATGGTTTATTTTCATCAAAAAATATGATAAAAACTCGATAGTTGATTTCTTGGCCCAAAGACTCAGTGCTTATTTGGTACTTAAATTGTGTTTCTTGGCCCAAAGACTTAGTAATAGGAAGTAATTTCCTATGGAACTTAAATTTTTTAAGGAAGTTAGAATTCATAGAAAGTGTAAAATTGTGTTTGGTAATTATATAGAAAGTGAATTCATATGGGAAGTGCAAGTTATTAAATGGATTGGGTAAGAAACTTATCATATTTTGTGGGCATTCAATCTTCTAAGATATTCCGTATTTTTACTTCCCTCGTTAATGTTAACCAAACAAATTTATAAAATTACGCTTTCTGGGTATTTAGAATTCCTAGGTAGGTATTTGAGTGTTAACCAAACAAGCACTTGAAATGGAAAAGAAAGGTGATTAATAAAATAAATAAATGATTTTTATAGCATCATAATATAATATGAGAAACCTAATATAAGTGACGTGTTTGATCCAAATTTACTTCAAAATGGAACTGATTCCAAATCGCTTTTCATAATGAAAAAACTCTTTTTGTGTTTCCCCCAATATATAAAAA
Organism: Oenanthe sinensis; assembly: GCA_028671895.1. Lineage (NCBI taxonomy): Eukaryota > Viridiplantae > Streptophyta > Magnoliopsida > Apiales > Apiaceae > Oenanthe > Oenanthe sinensis. The sequence continues at coordinate 46,600,639 of CM053813.1, read as the reverse complement.
ATATCTCCAGAGTGCGTAGCTCTAAAAATGCATAAAGACTTGTCGGAAATCCGTGAAAACACCCGATCCCATTCCGACCTCGATATGTGGTTACGATGCAGTTTATTATTAGTATGTTTCGTATACTATATACTTGTATAGTTATATAGAATTTATATTTGAATTTTCTAATATAAAAAATTTATTAATAATTTTCTATTTCTGAGTTTTTTCAAAAATTTAAGTTGAAAAGTAGTTACATGAGGCCACCTAAGCACAAAATATGTTTCTAATTAAATAAATGATCCTAAATCCTATATTTATATATCTATATTAACAGAAAATCATGTAATGAAAGAGATCGTATTTGTATAAATGATACTTTGAATTAATTTAGAATTAAGATGAAAAAATTAATGATATTTTTTTAATATTTTGAGTTGTTCCGTTAAATTGGTCGCTCAAAGTTTTTGATGCAGAGGTGACATACTGACATTTGATATGGTCTCGTCGGCTTCGAATTCAAGAAATCAAAATTTTCCACATTTTTTAATTTTGTTATAATTGCTGCCTTTGATTTCATTTTCTGTAGAATCAGTATGTTTAGTAAATATATTTCAATTTTTTTTAAAAGGAAACTTTAATTAAAGCATGAACAAAAGTTGTGTGTCTTATTAAAAATATGATATTGTAATATACATGATATAATTTGAAAGAAAATATTCCCTTCGTCCCAAATTAACTGTCTTATTTGATTTTTCTGTTATCAAATTGACTCAAATTTGACTGAAAATTACATATAATATATAATTAAAAAAAGTTATAAAAATCATGTCATTAAAAAACATATTTAATCTACTTTAAAATGTATATTTTAATTTTTTAAATTATAAAAGAATAATTTTTAATTCTCAATTAAAATTAAATCAAATTAATCACAAAAAAAGTCAAATAAAACCTTTAATAAGTCGAAGGGTGGGGTAAGGAATAAGTAAGATTGAAGGAATGTAGTAGACTTTTAATTTCTTTTATCAAATCTTATATACGGAATTGATGTTACTTGGCAAATTGGATACCAACAAGAAGTTACTAACTCGTCCCATATTTCTTGTCTCATTTTCACTTTTTAAAGTCAAATTAATCAATTTTAGTCAATAAATTAAATATATTATATTAAAAAATATATTTTTTAAAAATATTATAATTAAATTTAACTATTCTATTTTATGAATCAACTTGTAAAGTCATAAAATTATAAATAAATATTTTTAAATTGTTAATCAAAATTAAAAAAAATTAACTTTGAAAAGTTAAAATGAGATAAAAATTATGGGACGGAGGGACTATTAAAATTACGATCAAACATGGACATATATGTTCGGCCAACGTGTAACTCATATTTTTTAACGAGTATATATATTGACAATTTTGTTGTATTTGAATGGATTATACAATAAAACATCTATAAATTAATAATATCGGAATGGGTAAATTTTATTAATGTATTGGGATTATTGATTAATCGAGATAAAAGATGTATGATTATTAATTATATTAGGATTAAAAATCTGTATTGAAAATATTAATTCATCATCAATTATTTTTTATTAATTTTTTTTGTTAGGATTTTTTATCGATTATTAATTAATAAAAAATTTACCATAATTCCGATTAAGTCCGAATATAGAAGTTGTACGACATAAACGAAATCAACGAGGATGATAACACGAGAGTTATGCTATAAGGAACAATCCATGACTTTCAAGAACATGAACAGATGCATCATGCATGCACCTCTAAAAGCCTAAATTTCTAATGAACATTAGGAAAATTATTATTATTTGTTATTGATGCTGCATTGCCCAGGACAAATAGTCAAATTGTGTCTTAAATTTCCTGAAACTGCATGAAAGTACTTTATTAAAGCAAATAAAACAGAGTACGTAGCAAGAGTAACCATAACTTGTTGCATGGGAGCCCTGCAATTTTAGTTTTTCACCTCTACCTCCTTCACAGGCTCCACCCCCTTTTCTTCAACTCCGGCTTCTCCTCCTCTTCCTCCTTCTCCTACTCCTCCTCGAAAGCAGAGATCGGAAAAATCTTGGTAATTCCAGCAGTGCCGGTGAAGATAATTTTTCCAGAGTCAGGATTATCAATGCGGAAATCAGTGAGAGACGCCCATATCATAAGCTCCTTTGCCTTAATACCTGTAATATTCTTCATTCTACGTTCCTCTAAAAACCCTGTCACTTCTGTATCTAGTGTAGCCTTTCGATTAATGCCCTTGAAATAATGTTCCAACTTCTTCTTTCGAATAGCCCACAAGAATCCAGTGGAGGGATTGTGCCCTAATTCCACCACTTCATCCGCAGGCATGATACCTAGTGGCAACTTTGCATTCTTTAAAAGCTCAGAAATTTTCTTCTTGATGGCTACTTTGCCCGTCACTACGACAGCATTTTTACGGTGACTTGCTATGCCCGTCATAACGACAGCATTTTTACGGTGACTTGCTATCAATTGTGATGCCATTTTTTTGGTGAAGTTGTGTTTTTATTCGGTGGTGGAAATGATGAGGAGGAAGGATGATATGAGGCCTCTATATATAGATGTTCACAAGTACTAGGCCTAGGCCTCTTCTATGAGAGGCGTCCAAAATTCTATTAAAGTAGATGTTTAAAACTCTCAAACGGCTAATCTAGTTAAATTGTGGTGCATGTTTAGAACATGCGTACAAAAGTTAAATTGTCCATAGGGGTGATATCACGAGCTAATCTAGTAAGGGGTACGGAAGACACATGTTTATTTGACAAAATTTTACTATTAAATTAATTTCTCATAAAAATAGAGAAGCCCTCTGCAAAAGTTAAATTTTACAGAGAGGGTATTTTTTTCATAAATAATATGATGCACCCTTATTAGAGTTGGCTATTTGGTGTGCCAAAATTTATATTTTTAGAATCTTACTTTTTGTTTTAAAAAATAATAAATTGTCATTTTTTAAAAATGTAAGAAAGTTTAATTAAGAAGTAGAGTCTGTGGGGAATGGCAACTGCTAAGGCGAAGTTTAAACCATTTCTGTTCCAATCAAAACTCCTCTGTTTTTCTATATCCTATCTCTTCACAACTCTGTTTTTAACGCACACGTGTTCTCACGCTTAAACGGTTATCACTGGAGCGTGACACTATAGGCATGCGAATTTAATCTGAAAAGTATTTGTTTTAACACTTATGTTTTTAACACTTATTGGGGGGGGGGGGGTTGTGATCAGATTATTGGATGGTTTTGCATGAAGTTCAAGAATTTTCAAAGAATTCTACGACATTGGGATTGAAGGCTATGAAGTATTTGAAGGAAAATGCAGATAGTTTTGGCGGAAATTTCAGTGCCAAGAAGAGAGATTCTTACTTTGATCATGAAAATAAGAATGTGATGATACCATGTGGATTCTATAAGAAATTTCCAGTCAGCTTTCCTGGTTAGTTCTGCGGTTTATTCTTTTCATTTCATCTATTTTACATTATTTTTCTTGAATAAGAGAAATTTCATTAGCTCAAATCAAAAGACATAGCATCCAAATACACGATAAGAGATAAAACAAGAGGCTCGTGCTAAGCAATGAGCCACCCCATTTGCAGATCGTTTAACGAAAAAAATTGACACGTTTGATAGTGTTTCTAATAGACCCAGACAATCTTCCACAACCACTCCGAAATATAACTGCATAGAACTGCTGCTCTTAACAGCCCGTCGATATCGAATAGCTTGAATCAATAACAAAGAATCTGCTCAATTATAACAGATCGTGGACCGAGCTGCTGCTTACTCCAACTTAGCGCCTCTTTCAATCCAATAGCCTCAGCCACCTCTGGTTGTACTACACCAGCCCTGCAACATGCCCGAACCCCCACCAAATTTCCATTTCAATCTCTGATCACAAAAGCAAAACTATAACGCCCTGTTTCAGTAAATATAGCAGCATCAGTATTAATCTTGATTGATTCTGCAGTTGGTTTCCTCCATCTCTCAAGACCATCTCCTGGGATATACGACTCCATTGAGACATTTGATTTATCTTGAGCTTTACGCCATTATTCAAGAGTTACGCTTGCTGTTATATGCACCTGTTCTACAGACGAGTTTTTTTGCTTCCAAACCAAACAATTTCGAGCTCCCCACACTGCCCAGCATAACATAGCCACCTCTTCCCTTCTTTTTGCATTCTCCCTTTCAAAAATTCCCATCAGCCATTCGCCAAACCTCTATTTTACATTTGTTAGATATATACATTCGTTGTTGGTTTTTGTTTGTTGCATGTGAATGTGTGATTGGTAAAACATATGAAAGTTGCTCCATTGGCAATCCTTTGGAACACAGGCCAAGGATTAATCCAAAATGGCAATGATAGAAAATTAATTTTATTTCGTAATATCGTATGAAATAACTTTTTGAACAAAATGACAAACCTACAGCTTAGTTTTGAAATAATATATATGTATTTAACACGATGTTAACTTCTTTTAACCTTCGGCTCAAGACTATATGTATTTAACAAAAACTTGAAACTTTTTATATGTCTGAGCTTTTTCCCATAGCACCTATGCCCAGAGCAGGTTCTTTTGGCGTGCCAAACTGCATTCAGATGGTATGAATGTACTTCACTGCTCAACTCCACATAACATTTTTTTGATACATACTAATTTTTTGGCTATGATTTCAGTGGAATTCAAAAATTATTATGGAATTATGTTTCTTGATCTGATACAATGACGTAAATCCATGTCCAAAGTACGTGCCCTGAAATTTTAATTTTTTAGGAGTGCTTATATATTGAATTTTATATATCGACAACTTTGTTGTGTTTGGGGGTGGATAAATAATTTCCGACAAGTCTGAATTTTGGAGTTGCACGCAGTGGCGGATGCGGGACTCAAGTAAAGTGAGGGCAAAAATAATATTTATATATTATATTTTAAAAAATGTATAGAATAATATGAATAGAATCAATAACGAGCACGATTGAATAGCACAAGTGGTAAAGTGCTTATCCTCTGTCGTCCGAGGTCTTGAGAGGCTATAAGTCAATCTAGTCAAAAAAAAAAGAATCAATAACATTCTTCTCTCTTTCATGTTCTGAAACGCATTACTTCTATTTAAAAGATTTCAAGTAATACATAAACTGCTATATTTTTATGTATATATGGATAAATTTTTTTTTTTAAATTCAAGTGGGGTCATTACCCCCCACCTGACTCCGCCACTGGTTGCACGACTTAATCGAAATCAACAAGGATGATAACACAAGAATTAAGCTAAGGATCGATCCATGACTTTGAAGTACATGAACAGATGTATCATGCATGCACCTCTAATGAACATTGGGAAAATTAACTATTATTAATGCTGCATTGCCCGGGACAAATAGTCAAATTGTGGCTTAATTTCCTAAAACATGAATGAAAGTACTTTATTAAAGCAAATAAAACAGAGTACGTAGCCAGAGTAACCGTAACTTGTTGCATGTGAGCTCTGCAATTTTAGTTTTTCACCTCCACCTCTTTGTTAGCCTCTTCCATTTTTTTCACCTCTACCTCCTCCACAGGCTCCACCACCTTTTCTTCAACCTTCTTCACCTCCGCCTTCTCCTCCTCTTCCTCTATCTCCTCCTCCTCCTCGAAAGCAGAGATCGAAAAAATCTTGGTAATTCCAGCAGTGCCGGTGAAGATAATTTTCCCAGAGGCAGGATTATCAATGCGGAAATCAGTGAGTGACACCCATATCATGAGCTCCTTTGCCTTAATACCTGTAATCTTTTTCATTCTACGTTCCTCTAAAAACCCTGTCACTTCCGTATCTAGTGTAGCCTTTCGATTAATGCCTTTGAAAAAATGTTCCAACTTCTTCTTTCGAATGGCCCAAAAGAATCCAGTGGAGGTGTTGTGCCCTAACTCCACCACTTCATCCACAGGCATGACACCTAGTGGAAACTTTGCATTCTTTAGAAGCTCAGAAATTTTCTTCTTGATGGCTACTTTGCCCGTCACTACCACTGCATTTTCACGGTGACTTGCTATCAATTGTGATGCCATTTTTTAATTTTTGGTGAAGTTGTGTTTCTTTTCGGTGGTGGAAATGATGAGGAGGAAGTATGATATGAGGCCTCTATATATAGATGTTCAGAACTCTGACATTGACAAGGCCTCTTGCATGAGAGGCGTACAAAAGTCTATTAGAGTAGATGTTTAAAACTCTCATGGTTATAAGGTTGCATGTTTAGAACTCTCTTACAGCCTCCTGAGATGTGTACAAAAGTTAAATGGTCCATAGAAATTAAATTTTATAAAAATATTTTTCAAAAACAGTTTTTCTAGTGTGTGCCCGTGGCACATAATAACAACTATTTTTTAATGAATTGTCAAATTTTTATCGGCTCCATTCTAACTAATAATAATAGCCCATGTATGCACAAAAATCCGTACCTGAGAATTAATTAATTATGACAATTAGTGCTCTTAATTAATATTGTTTGGCGAGCGCCCACACCACAGGAATTATGTAAAGAACATGCATGGTAGTCATATCAGAAGATATGAAAAACAACAAAAACATGATGAGAAGAATCAAATAGTGAGGATATGAAATATATGTCTCACAAGGGAAGGAGATAAAACATGAAACCAGTTTCACAGTTAATTTGTTAGCAGCAGAATAAGAAAAATAGTGATTTTCGCACATTCTCACACAGCACCGCATTCTAGACTTTCATGTACATATACGACTATACGAGTATAAGATTGTAAATATTATAGTACTGTATAATAGATTTAGTTTTTTCTTTTTTTGGAATACAGGGCCAAGTTACAATTTCAAATCGAGAACAAATTACACGTATTTCACACAAATCGAGAACAAATTGAGTAATTTGAGTTCTCCATTTTTCTTCGTTGTCTTGCTAATTTTTAAGTATCAGAATATGAAGAATGTAAAAACAATTTTAAGTCCAAATGCCTATGAATAATGGAGGAAGCAAAAACACTCTAAAATTCAAACATGTCTAATTAAGCAGCTTGTTAGTCTGCTTTGTTAACAATTTTGATCGAGGAAGACACTTGAGTTCTCTTATATCAGTGATTGATTTTTCATAGCAGTTGAAGTCTACTGTTGAAATAATTAATTAAAACTTCTCCGGATATAAATTATAATGACTTAAAATTTCCATATGAATTTGCAACTTTACGTATCATGGTATATAACATATGCAATTAATCTAATGACTTTTTTGAAAATTTGTAATTCATTTAAAAGTTTGAATTTTATATATTGACATGTTTGAATAATAAAAATATTTAATTTGAATTTGATTAAGACATTTAAGTATAAACTTGAATTTGAGAATTCAAAATAAAAGTAATACTAAAAGATTATGGTTATTTTAATTGCATAAAAGACTTAAATGATAATCCCTCCGTCCCATTTTACATGTTTTTTTTTAAAAAATTACGCAATTTAACCTAAACCTACTACGGCTTTTCCTCGTAGTTGTTTTGTTGATTACGTATTTAGGACTTTTAAGCTTTATTATTTTTCAGAAGCCCAACTGTCTGATTAGTGAAGTCTTCTCCAGACTCTTGCTTAATTAGGAGAGCTGGTTTCAGTTTTCACTTTTCCAATAGTATGATGACATGTCTAGTAACTCAGCATAAGTGGTACTGCATTCAGAAATAACTAAAAATGAATATGTTTCCTTTACTCTGATATTAACACCTGCAACCCTAAATGCTTCCGCACATGCACTTATTTTTCCTTCCAATTCCCTTCGAACTTTAGAGCAGATGCACTCATGTATGCGTAGACTCAGATTCATTGGAGAACCACAAAACCGTGAGAACTACTAAAAAGGTTTTGCATGCTTTGCTATGCAAAATCTCTGTTTCTCATCTGAACCAATTCCTACATATATCATATGTTGTAGGTAGTATGAATTTCAGACTTAACTTACTTACCCTGAGTTGCCTAACATCACTGGGGTTGTTGCAATGTAGAGGCACTAAATCAGGCGCGGCATTACAAGATTGTGGCAATTGAGCCATTGCTTGATGAATTTGTTAGAAACTTTGCTTCAAAAGTACCTCCTCTCAATTGGTAGATAAAAAAAGTACCTCTTCTACTGTATCGCTGCTCCTACTGTTATAACTCTCCCTCCTCCAACGCAAATTACGGCAAATTACATCAGCACCTTTAATCGCTTAAGAGTGAGTTTGACTGATGATTCTTTCCTTATTATCTGGATAAGATTCTTTGGTTGATGATTCCTCCATTATAGCTACTTATATGCACTCTGCCAGTCAGTTTCAATAATAGATACTACCATCTATAATAGATACTGTCAAACTGTACATCCCAACACGTTTCAATGCATTTGATTGTATAGTATAACAAATTCATAAAAAGTTTGCCCGCTTGACGCTCCCTTGGCCATACAATTATAAGTCTCAAAATTACAGGAGTAATAATGGCTCGGGTCCAAGGAACGGGAAGTGCATAAAGTTTCACATATAATCCACACATATGGCCGTCTCATAGATTGTATTATGCTATTTTACAAAAGTTGTCCCAAACAAAAGACAGAGTAACTAACTTCTTTGCGAACCAGGAACCACCACTGATGGATTCGTCTGAGAACGCATTAAAAATAATCATAAACATATCACATAAGCTTTTGCTTAAAGGAAGTTGTGCTACATTCAATGGAAAACTAATTATCAAGTTTAGAACAGGTTAAAATGAAGTGCTCCGTCTGAACTCCAAACCCACAACTTTAACTAAGCCTTGGCTTTCCCAGCCTGTAGAGATTGTATTCTTTGCTGCAACTTGTAAATCTGTCATGATAAGGGAAATAATAATAATAATATTAGAATTTAGTACAAAGATATAGCACTAAACAGATACTTCTACTATATAAACATATATACCGCAGCTAAACTTCCATAAATATCCCTAGCATCCTTTATTCAAAATAGAAAATTTAACATGCAAACATATATCTTAGTTAAACGCAAGAAGGAATTTCCACTCTCCACTTACAACTCTTCTACACACTCTCCACATTCAGTAGTGGTTCGCCTCTCCTTGTGTACTTTTAATAACCACAACCTATGTTATTCCGACACTTCGTTTTGGTCTGCCGTATCCGTATCGGACAATCAGACATCAGACATGACATTTATCCCGTATCGGATACTTTGAGTGAAAAGTGGACACTTTAACCAACTGAAAGATCACTTATGAGAAGAACTTACGATGCAAGAAGAGAAGGATGAGAAGCAAGTAACAAGGAGAGAGTGATGAGAAAAAATGAATAAAATGAGAAGACAACACCTAATTTGAGTTTACTGTTAATGTTTGCTACGAGATATTATGTAACATCCTTATTATGATTTAATTATGTTGTGTCCCTAATTTTCGTATACTCTGTCCAACACGTCATACCTAAATCCAGGTAACTTAGATTTTAACGTGGATCCTTATTGGTTATATTTTAGTGAATCTCCCTTGCATTCTATATTTCAAATAATACATTTAGTTGGACACGAAAAGAAACTCTAGCTCTTTAAGTTTTAATATCAGTGCTCACATCTTCTAAATGGTGCATTACACAACAAACATCCACTAGTAATTCATGGAATTTTACTATAAGGTCGTTGCAGTTATGTTTTAGGCTTTTAGCAAACATCCCAACCATCCAGTACTTAATAAGAGGAAAGGAAGACATTTTTTATAGCAGGCAAGCTAAATGTTTACTTAATTAATATTAATGACTCTGCTCTTAGGTGAATGGGTAATGGTGGTAACATGAACCAGTATATATAGATGGGTCCTCGTCCTTGACAATCGTTTGTCATAACCTATTTGCGCTTTTTTTCCGCAGATAACATAAACACCGAATTTTTTTGTGAATCCAGGGGGCCACGTCATCTATCCACGCTTCTGGAGGGCTAGCTAGGGTTTTTTGCTATCCACGGGGAAAAAACGCGGATACATGGTTGGTCAACCATCGCTTGTTCTGGACCATAACCCTATATAGATATGTATGTGTGCGTCTAAAACTAGATACGGAACCAGACCCACTATGGCTCTATTAAAAAGTCCAACTTTATAAAGACTTACCTCTTCATAAAACACCACTAGTTAGCGGAGTTAAGAGCGTGCTAAAGTTTTGCCCATGCATTTCTTTTTAATTGTATACTAACTAAAAATTTTACCAAATTATAGATTGGAGCCACATGGTGTGGCTTTACGCTTGCCCATACATATGAATAATATAAAGATATGCTAGCTGCGGATAGGTGAAGGCACATGCATCACAAGCTTGTATATGGAAAATATGGTACTGACCGCTTCTTTCTTGCTAGTTTGCTTTTCCTCGAGATCCTGTAGAGCTGCATCCAAACGTTTCCTATTTGGAAAATGATTAATTAATAATTTAAATGTTAACATTTGTTAATAAAGCAACAAAATGGACCCTAATGCGAAATTATAACAGCACAATTACCCAACAAATTAAATCTAAGAGACATAATATTTAAGCATTGCAACACAAACCATGGTTATACTCTCAATCAAACCTTGATATGTGGCACACTTATACATGATAACGGATCTATCATAAAACTCTCAATTTAAACCAGTTTCCATCAACCAGATATATTATACAAGTGCCTTCAGTATAATAAGATCATAGATATTAGCAAAATGCTTAAAAAGGTAGAAGTGACAGGTCATACAAATTAATAAATAGTTTTGGTTATAACATAATATGATGTAACTTGAATCTAGTAGAACAAGTACAGTTTTTTCTTTATATACTTCAGAAATTTATACCATTCAGGAACCCCGTGTTATGTCATCTAACCTCCTTTGCAATTATGAATTAAAATTGAAGCTGCATACTGCGAAGGGAATTTACTAACAGTTTGATGTCGTGATGCTAACATGTTGCACTAAAACCTTATCACTTAGATATAGTGTAATAAAACTGCTGCTATTTTAGTCATTATCAGTGTCCAATACAGAACACTTTTTCTTTTTGCGTAATAGACTATTCTATCATATCATAGTACTATGATGTAACCAGGGAAATGTCATCACAGTTAAGAGCTTCATAACTGAACAGGCCAATACATAAATTTCGCATATTATTCATTTGTTATCATCTACATATATATTTGGTGGCATTTGGTTACTGACACATAAAAGTAGCAACTAATACAACAGGTTAATTGATGTATTGGCATATTATGCATTTAGTAAGCATAAAAACACATTAGGTGGCATTTGGCTCCAGTCACATCGTGTAATATACTACTTATTGCTCTTAAAAAGATGTAATGCCATATAACTAATGGCCATTTTTGGTTACATTTACAACCAGAGGTCATAAGATATATTCTCCCATGTGCAATAGGACTAAAACCCAGAGAAGTAATGGTTATCAAATGACAGGTTCCGAGATAAACTTGCATACATTTATTGTGTTCAATCCACAGACAACACTGGATATTAGTGTGTAAGGACATTTAGGCTACTATACATATCCCAAGCATGAATCAACATAAACACTCGTGTTTGCATTTTATACTGACAGCATATTAACTTAAAAGCCACCGTTCTTCAAGCCAACACCATCTTATAACTACAAGCATAATCACAAAAAATACATTACTTAGATTTAGGCCAATGTTCATACATACTTCCGGCATCATATATAAACTATTGATGCATAGTAACACAAAAAAACAAAAGGTACCGAATCCATGTGATCCTTTTAGTTTCTATTAGCTAAGAAACATGCTCAGGTGGGAGGATTCGGGTTATGCTCAAGCGAAGATCCGGTAACTTATTACATCCAGGAAAGGAAAGAAAAAAGTCAGGGGAATTGGCAGAAATTTTGATGGATTTCATATTTATAAATGCATTTAATGACTCGGGTCTCAGTGCGGATATGGCTCAATGAAATATAAAATGTTACGAGTCACGAGAAAGGGAATGAATAAACATCTTCACAAAACAGCCTATAATAACATGAATTACTTGAGTTTGTGATATTAATCTTCTTTATACTACCATATGTACTTTAAATGTCTTAAGTACCATACATAACTGATAACCCCCAGTCCACAATAAACCCCTAACCCCTAATCAAAAGGTTTCTTAAGGAAGAAAGAAAAGAGGGCCACAAAGTGGGATCTGCAGCTCAAATTAAAGCTACGAAACAAGTTTCTGGAGAATTAGTAATGGAAGAATGCATCGATCTCGCTTCTTTCTATTTGTTTTCTCTAGTCTATGACAATCATCTCTTATCTCTCCCCTTTTTTCATGAAATTATTAAAATGTCACCTTCCAGACCAACATTTCACACTCATTTCTTTAATCGTAACACAAAAAATTAATCTCACATGATATTTTCAGTTAAACTTTGCAGACTAGCCAGATACAGCAACAGAGTGTGAGTGTGGCTTCAAGATTTCAAGCACATATAAGAAGGAAATGATTATGAACATGTATGAAAAATGATTATTAAATTATTTTCTAGATTCGAATATACTTATACGTGATCACATTTCTAACAAATACTACTTGACGAAGTTGTTTTACAGATGTGCGCGATATAACTAATTCAATCTAACATCATTGAAGTAAAGTAACTATCCCCCCATATCTTACATACATAAAAACTCAGCCAAACATCACTGAAGTCGAGTAACTCTCCCAACATATCTTACATACATATAAACTCTAGATAAAAGACATCACATATAATTTTACCAATTAACTAAATTATGAAAACGAAGCATCTACAAAAAAGTAACCATAAGGATTAAATAAAAACATACAATTCGGCAGAGATATATTCTATACGCTTGCGAACATTGGCATTTGCTTCCGCTAAATCCTGCTTCACCAAAACTGGTCCTATCAATTTATACACATTGGCATCCTCTTTCAGCAGATCCAACTCCTTCAAGAAGATAACAAGGAATCAGCTACTAAATTACCATAAGTATCAACAAAAATAAGTAACATTAACCCATTATAGATTTAGAAAGATATAGATATATATAGAGGGAAGACAGGAAAAAGACCTTCAAGACGAGCTCGTTTTCACCAAGCTGGATAGTATACTTTTTTCTAACTTGGTGATTCTTTGCAATATCTGGGCATAATCACAGGAGATAAATTTCATAAGCAATTAATTGAGAATGACTAAGGTAATTTTTTGATCATGGATTCCAACCCGGTTAACGAGAACGGGAATGAAAATGAGATTTCAATACATTTTTTTTAACGAAATCTCATTCCCATTAATCGAATTGGAATCCTATTGGGCTTAAATTAACATAAAGTTCAGTACTTTAGTAAAATCAATGTACAAGACAAATTGAAATTGAATACTCCGTATAAAAGAAGTATCTTGCCTTTCTGTAGCTTGCTGAGATCATTAGCTTTGGTCTCTAATTCTCTTTGTTGCTCTCTTAATGCTGCCATTGTTAGACCTCACAATATACAATTTGGGTTCTTTCCCAATTAAAAACAAAGTTTTCTCTTCTCTCTCCATTGACCCATCAAAAAGTCAAAGCAGATAAACTAGTAAATTACATCCAACGGTCCAGATCATTTCATCTAGTCTGTCTAAAACCCACAAACACCCGAATCAGCATTTCATTTCTATCCTGCAATTAGGGTTTTTATAAGGTACTCTTCTACTTAATTTACAAGTGAATAAATTAGGGTTCTTGTTTGTGTTAAAGATTGAATCTTTTTAGTTATCCGAGTCTATGGAGCTTGGTTTTTTTATGTTAAATTTTCTATGTTGATGTTAAAAGATGATTCTTTGTTGTTTAACTCGGTTCAAGAATGTAATTTCTGTAGCTGATTGTAATTTTTTACTGTTTATTCAAGATATATGGAAATGTGTCAATACCCATTAATCTAGATGATTTATATGTGTGTGTGTGTGTGTATTATTATCATGTCAAGGTAATATGTAATGTAGTATTGTTTACAAGTTCTTTGATATGTGAGTGGTCATATTGTTGATGTAGTTAGTTTGAGAAGTTTTTGTGACAAGTATCAGTGTATGCGATATCTCGTTTGAAGCTGTTGGTTTTGTTTTTAATTTGCTAAAGTGAACACCAATGTTCTTGTTTAATGATTGTAAATTTAAAATGTTGAATTCCTTGTGGATTGCTTGCATAAATCAAACCAAAGTGATGAATTCTCATAAAGTTTAATTCTTTGCTGTAATATATTTTATGTACTGCAATGGCTTTCTTCAATAGTAACTTTGATATAAACTGGAGTTATGTTTGTTTCCTAGAAGTATTTTTTGAGGATAATTGAATATGTATTCATGTGATTCCAATAAGTTATCATTACTTAGAGAACTATTTTACTATGTATTTTTTATTATCTGTGAACAGAAATGGTTATTACTCCTCCACTCAAGCCTGGCAGAATTACAAATTTTCTCAAGCCCTATGTCCTGCGAATGAACTTTTCAAACAAGTATGTAAGCGCTCAAGTAGTCCACACTCCAACAGCATCAGTAGCATCCTCTGCAAGCTCACAAGAAAAAGCCTTGAGGCCAACGATGGAAAACATCCGGGATGTTGCTGCTGCTGCCAAAATAGGCAAAATCTTGGGAGAACGGTTGATGCTCAAGGATATTCCTGCAGTCACTGTTTTTTATAAGAAAGATCAGAGATACCATGGCAAGGTAAAAGCAGTAATTGATTCTATAAGAGAAGCAGGTGTCAAACTAATTTGACACACGGATATCAGAATTATCACTATTTGCTTGCTTAAAGTTATTACTTGAGTAAGGTTGTTGCACTTATTCAGTGTGTTGATGTTATTTGCCAAAACGGATAGTGTTCAATTTGTTTACATGATCTTAGAATGTAACAAAATTTGAAGCAATATGTGGATATCAATAAGATGTAATTTTTGTCATTTGTTTTGATTTTGTTGGCAATCCCTATTAGAGATGCTCTTATAATAACTATGTAGCTTTAGTAAAACACATACAGCACACACATATGTTTAATTACATTATGCTGTGGTATTCTTAACCTTGTATGTTCAGTTGACTTCGATTTATGAGACTGCACGGGCAAACATATTTAACAAAAACAAAAAACTCTCTAAGTTTGGATAATTACATTTTTCGTGTAAGTTCAAAATTTTAAAGTACTTCCTCCTCATGGCATGAATGTGGTATACAGCTTTTAATTATATATTTGGTGCCTGTTCTAATGAGTTAATGAAATATCTGAAGAATTTCTTATATGTCTATCTTGTTTTCATACATGACAAAGTGAACGTAGACGAAGAGTAGACGAAGAGTGATCGGTGTGTGTATATCAGTTTCTGTTACAAACTAACTACATTGAGTTGTGTTGTATACCTTAAAAAACTTTGTTTAGGCCATAATATTGTGCGCCTGATTCATGTTACTGAAACTTTCAAACCGTCTCCTGGACCTAAAATGCCCGATCCAGGATTTACAATGGATTTATCCACCCAATATAACTACAAGTTCTACCTTGTTTGCTTTAACTATGCACAGATATTTGCATTTGATCTGTGGAAGTTTTTCTAAGAGTCAATACTACAAGTTTGGCTTCGGTGTCCTACTATTTTAGCTTTGTGGGGAGACAAGTCTATTTCAGACTTTCAGTGTTGTAAAAATCTTTAGGTTTGCATATGATTTTTATATTGGTAGATCCCTGTAAATTATTCTAAATTAAGCTGTTTTGAACCAAATTTTCATCACTGCTTTGTACCACAATTTATCCTTTTTTTTTAAATGATCTAATGCACATGATTATGTTGTTATTTGATACAAGAAAAAATTTACAACTACAACCTAAAAATAACATAATCTGAATTCAAAATAGAGCCCGTGTTAAAATTGCATGATGATACCGAGTCAACATTATTGTCGTGACATTTTTTCATTAATAGTTGCAGATAGATGTTATGTAATTGTAAAGTATTTTACTCAAAGTAAAGAGAAATTTATTTCAAAAAAACCATTTATTAAGATGTTAGAATAAACTAAATTATATTAATAACATAAGATAAGAAGATCCATTTTATAATTAAAAATTTTATGAGCACATAAATGGATGGTAATGCTTCACTCCTCTTTTCCTAATTTGTGTTAGGTCACATAGAAAACTTCACAGTAATTTCATTTTAATACTGTATCTCATATTAAGTTCAAACTTCATTTCCTTTTCTTTGAGTGTGTTTATAGACCAGTATTTTAATAGTGTGTTGCCCCACATGTTTGGAAAAGTTCCTCACCAAAGCTCGCCTGTAAATTTAATCACAGTTCACACCGCAGTTTATATTTGACTTCTCTTACCTATACATTTGTAAAATTTCATTTTTAGAGCTTGTAATTACAAATATTGATGTAGGTTATTTTTTAACATAGAGCATCTTCTCTTCAAACAATATACTATTTTGATATGATTTTTATATCAAAATAATATAAAAGTTACACTATTTGTAAAATCCTTTCTAATCCATTTATACTAAATTTTACATTAATAGGAATCCTTCTTACAAGTAAGAGCAGTTTTATAATTCAAGTACAAAAATAATAAAGTTGTTAGGACATAAAGAAAAGAAATTTGTTATATTTAAAGGGGTGTAAGGGTAATGTTATAAAGTTGTTAGGATATAAAGAAAAGAAATTTGTTAAATTTAAAGAAGTGTAAGGCTAATATTGAGATTTAAAAAAATTCTAAAATTACACTAAATTTTGGTGTTACATCAAATTTGATGTAATTTTTGTTATAACACCAAAATATTTTATGTAACATCCCGCATCGAATAAAAAGTGTGTGTTTGGGTCTTTTATAAGGAAAAGTCAATAACTAATGTATACAAAAAATTGTTAGCTTTTATGGTCCGATCTGTGATGGATTATTGAGCACGGTATGCGTTCAAGTGTCGGGAAGTGCCAAGGCATTGTCTGTGTTCCGTAAGTTTATCAATGGACTCGACAAGGACGTCGACTCAATACTAAATACTAATGTATACAAAAAATTACTAGTTTTTATGGACCAATTTGTGATCGATTATTGGACCCGGTATACGTTTAGTTGTTAGTTTGAATTGTTAGCATAACTTTTAGAGTTTGAAGACACTAAAAATTGGTAAAAGTACAAAATTCAAGTAGAATTGGAGATGGACTTAAGTTACTTTGAACATTGAGTAGAAGAGGTTGTTGTGTACAAGAAAATGAAACCACCATTAACTCACCGAGCAGTTCAAGTGAACCTGGAGCCAGGGGCGGAGGCACGCTAGGGCGAGCCTAAGCGGCCCCCCCTGAACTTTGCCTACAGTGTTTGCTGATTTTCTTCTTGCAGAGAATGCACCACTGCAGACTGCAGTCCAATATCAATTCTCCTGCTTTGTTGTCTAAGAGGGTTTCGTTCCCAACAAGCCCTAAAATAATTAATAGAGGTTCTACATCAACTATCAATGGCAGATCTAAGAGCCGTTCTTCCGGCTCAAGGTTTTATGTTACCCTCATCATCTTTCAATTTTTCTTCTTTTTAAAAAAATACTTTGTTTGCATAGTGATTAGTTCAATTCAAGTATCTAACTATCTTTCATTGATTACGGGTGATTAATTGTGTATTCAGATTTTGGTTAGGGAAAAACTCATTGTTGTCGAGGCACATATGTCTAGATATCTATACACTTGCATAAATTTCTAAGTATATATCTTTTTCTTTAAGAGAGAAATCGGTAAAAAAAAAAAAAAAATTTGGCTCCCCCTAACTTTGAATCCTAGCTCCGCCGTTGCCTGGAGCCATTGCGATCGCCTACGATTGAAGAAATTCGAGGTCAAGACATTTGGAATAATTGTGACGTTTGTAGTGTCACCAGTGGAGTAATGGGTATGTACTAGTATTTTTTTTTTCGTGTAATTTTTTGTTTGCAGTGTTACTAGTGGAGAAATGTCTTTTGTTTGCAATAATAAATGTGGAGAGAGTTATATGAATGACATTGAAGAAGAAGAGGGTGAAGAAGACGATAGACTGTAAGTTGAAAGATTATAAAATTTTGCGAAGTGCATGAATATTTGTCCATTTAAAATTATAACATCGGCCTATCAATGCCTAATATATGAACTATTTTTATTTTAAGTTAAGTTGTTAATTTGCTTTATGTTGGTGGTAGTTGTTATTACACCAAATTTTGATTATTACAAGCTCTTCGAGCTTGTAACATGAAATTTCTCTTTTGAGAACGTGGTGGAGTTTGACTCCTTAGTCTACTCTATAAAAATATATAGGCTTAGTTAAAAAAAGGAATTTTAAGTTGATAAATTTTCAAGATTGCATGATTATATCAATTCACATTATTCTCATGACATATTTCCATTTAATCATTTATAGGTAGATGATATGTCTATGGGCTTGCTACATTCGGGGGGAAAAAAGTATTGTAAAATTTTAAAAACTGTAATTGGTAAAATTTATGATTAGAATGATAGGAAAAGACTGTCTCTTATTCCTGTGGTTCGAACTTTCTATTGCTAAGGATTAATTCAGAAACGTAGGTTTTTGTAAATTTCATTCTTTTCATATTTGTATTTTATCTTACTTTTTTTTCTACATTTTTTATTTAACAATATATATTGATATAAATAAAATGTTCCTAAAATTAATTTTAGTCAATTACCTAAAGTCATTAGAATTTTAAATATAAAAAATATATAACATTTTACAATAATAAAATTTACCATTTTATATTTAAAAAATATATTATCATTAATAGTATATATATATTGTATTATATGTGTGTGTGTGTTTTAATTCACATATAATTATAAAAATAAAATAAAATAATAAAATTTTAAATAAAACGTATATAATGCGGGCATAATGCTATTTTTTTTGGAACCGCGGTTCCTTTTATATGAGTTTCTTCCGTCGGTTGCATGGTTGAAATTTGTAGACCAGTGTTGCCCGCCACCTGTTTGAAAAAAGTCCTCACGGAAGGTAAATTTGAACATGGGTCCTGACCACAATTTATATTATAGTCTTCTCTAACATATACCCTTGTAAAGATGTCATTTCTAGAGCTTGTCAGCTACATATATTGATATGGGTTACTTCTTGACTTGGGTTACTCTGAACATCTAGGAGAACATTTAGAATGAGTAGTTCTGTACCAGAAAATGAAACCATTAACTCGCCTAGCAGTTCAAGTGAACCACGCATTGTGGAGCCATTGCGATTGCCTACAATCGAAGAAGTTCGAGGTCAAGACATTTGGAATAATTGTGCTGTTCGTAGTGTCACTAGTGGAGTAATGGGTATGTACTAGTATCTTTTTTTTGTTGTGAAATTTTTTAATATATTTCAGGGCTTATTTGTGTTTTATATGAAATGTCTTTTTTTCGCAATATGTGTGGAGAGCGATATATAAGAGGATAGTCTTTAGATTGAAAGATTATTAAAATTTCTGAAGTATATGAATAGAATTGAGCATTGAATTTTTGACTGAAATGAATTACAAATAGTTTTAATTTATGGAATGAAATGAGTCAAGGGAGAGATATTATGCATGAGTGTCGAAAGAATTAGCCAAATATCAACTAATTTTCACCTCATTTTATTCAAAACAACTACCATGTGTTTCAAATACAATTTAAATGCAGTGCTAGGACAGCAATAATTTTTATAATTCACTATATTCTCAAATAATATGTGCAGTGATAAGAATATAAGAGCAGATATTATGAGGGTACAACCGAAACCGGAAAACAAATATTGAAGTATAAGTTTTCAGTCATGTAGTGGAAACTAGTTGTGATACAGTAATTAGAAATCTTTAGATTCGTTTATGCGATTGTAACTTCGTGTAGTCCCAGACTATTTATTTTGGTACCAATAGGTAGGCTTCACAACTCATTATTCAAATTTTGTTTTTCCACAATATAGAGTATAGATAATGTAACTGTAACAGGGGTAATTTATCAGGATATCATATGATTGTTTCTGTTATGTGTAAAGGATCCATCTAGCGGTGGGATTTCATTTTCAATATCTAGGTTACTGGCATTGACAATCGAATCACCTTGAATCTTTAGGGTCTTGGGAGTTCCTTTTGTTATAGTTTCTGGCATCTTGAAATGTATGTTCTAATTGCATAATATGTGGACAGTGTAAATAGGTAGTTGAATTGTCTTTGCCTATTTCTGCCAAACTGGTTAAATTTATGTTGATGAATAAATCTGTTATATGTTACGCATGATTAATATTTGCAGGAGGTGGACTCGGATTGTTCATGGGAATGTTTCTAGGAGCATTAGACAATCCCATAATGCAAGATGAGATGACTGGTAGGCAGCAATTTATTTATACTGCGAAGCAGATGGGTCGGAGGAGCTGGGGTTCCTGCAAGACTTTTGCTGTGATGGGTTTTATTTTCTCGGCTACTGAATGTGTTGTTGAGAAGGTATCAGGCTGAATTACATTTTAAAATATTGTTGGGTGAGGATGAGTGGCACACAAGTATCCACATACTGCAAGCTTGCAGAAGTTTGTGCACATGTGGCTATGAGATTTAATTGATTTATAGTTTATTTAATTAACTTATAGTTTATTCTCTCCATTGACTTTTAAAACATACATGTAAGAAAAACTAGAGTGTTTAAAATATTTTGTGGATATTTATATATATTGTTATCACGAAGACGACTAGTCGACACAAAGGTACACGGGCGCCGAGACTTTTTGACGCCCGACTTGGCATCGTGATAACCATGATTATGGTGTACACTCGCATGATTCAATCAATGACAATACGCAAAAAAAGGGACAGAGATAAACTAAATATTGAGATGGATTACTTTGCTTGATTTTCGTCATCACTTATGCTTTTATTTGCTTAGACATGTTTGATATTTGGTATTTGCATGTTATTAAGTAGTAAATATGCTTAATATGAACTTATCAATCTATTACTTTGGATTTAAATTGTCAAATTGATGTGTTTAGCAATATTATTTATTAGATCTACTAAATATATGTATATGAAAAAGTTGTCGACTTTTTACGACTAGTCGAGCGACTTGTCGACTAGTCTTCACGAAGGTAGTCAGGCGTCAAGGCTCGACTTGGCGCCGTAATAACCATGTTTATATAATATATATATTGATTTATAGGTCCGTGCAAAACATGACATGACAAACACAGTTGCTGCGGGATGTGTAACTGGAGGGGCATTGTCAGCAAAAGGTAACATATACTATACCTTTATCTCTGCCCTTTGACTAACGATTTGTAGATGAACTAAATGGTGGTATGCAGTAAAAATATGGCCATCATAATAAGGTATTGTTCGTTTCAAATTTGCATGATTTCATGAGCCTTGATGCATGCTGTTCTTGTTTTGCAGACAATGAGCCTTGACCCTGTGTTGTGACATTATATTGTATTAAGCAACATTTATGCTAAAAGCCTGATATTATAATCGTCTTAACAAAACTTTTATGGTACAATATCGTTGGCGTTTGATTTGTTTGTTGCTTATTAAAGTGTAAATTATGCTAAAATGTAATTGTAGTTTACACTGCTTTGATGGAGTAGTTTTTAGGAACTAAATGTGTGAAAGAAAGATTGTGTAAAGTGTAAACAAACTTGTGCTTCGTGATTCCCTTAATATGATTAGACGCATTCATCTAGCTATAGACACCTTTACTATAGTGAATCGAACAAATCCTTCTAGGTAACTGGTTCTGCCTAAGGATACGTTTGACTCATGTTTGATCTTTTAATTGACTATAGAGTAACACAGCTTATAACAGAATCTTTTTTTATATGAAATACCAAAAACACTTGTGCCTGTTGTCAAAATCAACACCACAGCAAACCCCTAGATCTATCACCCTAAATCTGACATTTAAAGAGAAGTCAATGTGAACATTAAGTACTTAAAGGTCCAAAGGAGGACAGTTTAATGATATAACTTTTAGAGAAATGCGAGAAGAATTTTTTTTCCCCTAATTATCATCAGTTAAATGCCGGGGATAAGTTTATATGCCCCGTCATCCAGCATATATACTACCCATCTTTAAGCCAGACTTGATATCAGAATTTTGCTAGGGGCGGGGACCCATATGGTAAGAAATAAATGGAAGAAAGAATGAAAATCACCAATATTTACGCACAACATACATTTCATTCCTTACAACCAACGGAGGATAAGGTAACAGAAAGGCTTTAGCTATATATCAAGATACGTGTTAATAGCTGATATTATGGCAAGGAATGCCACTACTAGGAAGTCAGGAACCATTGTGCAACACATATTTATAAGTTCTGCAATCACGCTTTTTAATATGTTTACAGCTATGTCTACGGATGCTGTCATACATTCATTTATCCAGACACGGAGTTGTGTTCTTTACTTTCGTTACTTTTATTTCAATTTTTGTCTTTGTTTTGCCATATCACTGCATACTACATAATTTTTTGTCTTCCTAGGTGGCCCCAAAGCCGCGTGCATGGGATGTGCAGGCTTCGCAGCATTTTCAGTTGTGATAGAGAAGTTCCTGGAAAGACACGAGTGATAGCAAAGACATAGACATCTTCTTATTTTTGCAGACATATTACATTAAAATCAGAAAGGAGGAAGTTGGTCTTCCATATTGATATATATGCTTGGGAGATATATAGAAAACAATTGTGTACTTAATTTTCCCTACGAGATAAACTTGCTTTTCTAATATTCTTGAAATTATTGTGTCCTTTGGCATATTTACAATTGTATTAGAAATTCCATTATTTTAATTAACTATGTATTCTACACTGTCATGTTCTACTCATAAATTCAAACTTGAGTGATTATATGATAATATTATTATTATTAGCAATGGCGGATGTAGAAATAAATTTTAGTGGAGGTACCATATACATAATAAAAAAAATTAGCGGGGACATTAAAATACATCTCTATATTTACTAGTGTCCCAGTAAATAAACTATTTGAATTAGACGATGATATGGAGACTATATGGCAATATAATATTTTTTTTCCCCGTGATAAAAGATGTCCCTTCTAGATATGTTCATTGTAATTAATTATAAAAAGTTAATTTTCGTTATAATTAATTATAAATCATATGTTTGCAAATATATTAATGAACTATTTAATATGATGTAATAAAAGATTAATTTTTGTTATAATTAGTCATAAATCTATTTTTACAAATATTTAAAAAGAGATAATAAATACTATTCCTAAGAAGGTTAAAAAAATTTCTAATACCGAAAATTTTATATATTTATAAAAATGTCAAAACTTTTTATGCCCGAAAACATTTGAACTAGAAATAATTTTCCAAATAAGTTACTAAAAAATTTAGTTATCTTTCCCGGCGTCTCTTCTAGTTAAACATGCAATGTGCGTCTGTCAAGTATTTAACAAATAAATGGATTTTTTCTGTGGCATACCTTCAAACACCTTGAGTGCATGTTGAGAATTTTACAAATAGCCCCTCATTTCTACTGGTTCTCAGTTTCGTTGTCTGATCACTAGCTCATTAGGCTACATTTGATACTGAATGTTCTGTTTCGATATATACATGATCCTGTTAAGCCCTCCTCGAAGGTCTTGTTATTATGTTATACATGATATTGATATTGTTAGGTGCTGCTCGTAACATACATTTTGTACTACTTTGCAGAAGTTTCTGTTACAATATAATTTATGATCCTGCTAAGCCTCCTCGTAGTATACATTCAATACTATGCTGAAGTTTCTGTTATGACTTACGATATTATGCTTGATCCTATTAAGCCCTCCTCGTGATATACAATTTATAGTACTCTGCTGAAGTTTCTGTTACGATATAATACATGATCCTGTTAGGCCCTCCTTGTAAAATCCATTGTCCCTTAATAGTTTGTGTGGAGTTTAGTTTTGATGGGATGATTATTGATGAATGTTTTTGAATTGTATGTACTAGTCATATTGATAATTGTTTGATCATTATCTTGTGAGGCAACATTTGGCTTTCGAACCCTGCCACGAGAAAAGTGAAGGCAGTATACCAATTAAGTAGTTGATATTATTCCAGGGATGTTAGTGTGGGGTTTAGTTTTGATGGAATAATGAATGTTGTAAGGATTGTATGAACTAGTCATATTGATAATTGTCTCAGTTGGGTCGAGGTTTATTCTGTACATGAGGTTTGTTCGAGGAAAATTGAGTTGGGAGTGGATCTTGAACTCAAACATGACATGTGTAATATTGTGAAGGGAATTTTTCTTGGATGGGGTTAATTACATTGGAGGGAGTTGGAAGGTGGTTTTTTCATTTACTGTGCATTATGAGGTGTTTTTGAAAATCCAGTCGCCTGACCAGTGGATGTGTGGCTGACGTTGATGAATGAAGGTAGGATCTTGGAAATTAGTGTTTGCGCAATGATGAAACTTTTCTTTGCATTGGGATGCTAGATGATGATGCTCGTGGGAGGAGCTGTTGGATTTAAAAGGTCAGTTACATGACAGGTCCAGTTCTCAAAAGAGGGACTTTTATTGAGTGGTGAATTTATCGCACAATCCTTTGAGGATGTACTAGTCTTGTATGAAATTAATCAAACCTTAAGTTTAAATGCTCACGCTTGGAACTTACAGTTATATTGATGATATGGTAAAGGCAGCTACCGTCGTGGTTTTTATGATGCAGAACCTGTTGACTTCCGGTATTAATTTTACCAACCCTTTTTGACTTTTGGATACTAAATTCTCAAATCTAATGAACCCAATATATGTTGTTTGTTGATTCCATACTAAAATGTGGTACTGTATTCTTGAATATTCCCATTCCATACTGAAATGTGATATATGCTGCTACGTTTATGTTAAAACTGCAAAGTTTTCTTGAAAAGCTTTAAACCTTAAACTAGTTGGCTGAGGTGATATATCTATGGAACTAGATTCGTAACTGACACAGGGCTGCTTTTCCTTTTTGTTTTTCAGGATTCCATGGTCTGCTCTACATATTGGATGGGTAGGGGGATTCAGCTCTATAATGGAATATGAAGGATCTGTTGTGATAATTGGCTAAGTTGGCTTAAACTACGATCTTGGAGTTCAGAGTTTGGACACATATGCTAGCAGAGTGTCTGAAGGATGGTTTTGAGAGTTAGCTAGTATTATGCTACCTCATAAGCGAAGAGAATAAAGCAACACAAGTATGCAATATTTAGGTGTACACCACTGTGTTGGCATAATTCAGAAAATAGCAACAATAGTTGGATAAATATAGTGAATGTCAAGCATTGGAGAACAACGGTTACAAGCTTATTCATGTTCCCTGTAAGTCTTTTACTTTTCAGTAATTCAGTATATTAAGTATATAATAATGCAGTTTGTGACAAGTAATTTTTTATTTGAAAGATGAAAGATAAAAGATAAATTAACGCTTATAAATTCCTAAGTTTTATATTGCATGCTTTTCTAATCTGCAAGTACTTCAAATATGTTTAGTTTGATGTGTGTGATTCACCTTTTGAGTTGATATTCAAGTCATATCACTTCACTACAGAAGTAAATACTGGCACTGTAAGTGATAAAAATTTAATGTTGCAAACAATACATAATAAATAAAAAAAATCCAGAAATAAATCTTTCCTTGACACAATATTTAAGCGTTCATTTAGAATGTTGCATATTTGTTCATTTTTTACTTAGTATACCCATATTTGAGCAAGAAAAGATGCAATGTATTTTTTATATATATAATATAGTATCAGACATCTCTTTTCCTTCCCAACCAGCAAGTTGAACAAGCTTGATGGATTTTCTTGTATTTCCTTACTTGCGAGCCAAACAATGTAAAATTATGCCTAAAATTATTTTAGTCTGGTTTTATGTTTACAAATGTTATTGGGCCTTGTTCAAAGCCCATGTAATAGGAGCTAGGGGTTTCCAGAAACTATAGAAATGAACCATTGAGCGATACAGGAGTGTTTATGTTGTGTGTTCTTGTTTTCTCCATTCTTCCTCTATACTGCAGGCGTTTGAGTGAGTTGTTAGCACAGTGAATTAGGCGAATCTCTGCTAGTGTTACTTAGTCATTATTACCTTGTTATCTTTTGTCAACTTCTCGTCTCCGACGCCCAATTTGATCTTGGATCTGATATTAAATTCTCAATGTCGAATCGTGATCTACCTGAAGATAACGTCATCGAAGTTCTAGCACGACTGCCGGTCGAATCTCTCCTTCGTTTCAAATCTGTGTGCAAGCCTTGGAGGTCCCGAATCTCTAGTCCTAGCTTCATAAAAATGCACATGGAGCGAACCATGATGAACCCTAATAACAGCACTTTCATCACCCACACTTTCCAGAGTTTACAACCAAACAATTTTCAATGCTTCCTGCCTAATTCGGGCAGTCATATCCTCTCCTTGATCAACTCTGATTCCCCTAGTAAAGCCGTTAAACTTAATCTCCCTTTTCCTACTTCTACTAATGAAAAAGGGTTCATAGTTGTTGGGTCGTGTTATGGCTTACTTTGCATTGCTAACAAACTGGATGAACTATACCTTTGGAACCCTGCTACCCGACAACTAAAGGACATCAAGAATTACACTATTAAGGTCGGGGATATACCTCATCATATTTCTTTTGGGTTTGGTTTTGATCATTCCAGCAGTGACTACAAGGTAGCAAGGATTGTAAGAGATCTTTTCAGATTTCCTTCTGTTAGTCGAGTTGAGGTGTATTTACTGTATGAGAATTCATGGGAGGAAATTGAGGCGGAGTTCAGGTTTAAGATAATCCATCCCTTCTGTGAAGCAATTGTGAAAGGATTTCCCTACTGGTTAGCAGAAGACATTTCTGGTCCAAAGCGGTTCATTTTGGTGTCTTTTGATGTTCACAGTGAGAAATTTCGCAAAATTTCTTTACCGGATGATACTCTGGGCCAAGGTATTAAGGTTGGTGTAGTGGAATATAAGGAATCTGTTGCTATTATTGCGTGTCATGGATATTCGAATATTGACATCTGGGGCTGAGTGATGATTCCTGTGGGGGAAGCTGTTGGATTAAGAAGCTCAATTTCACAGCAAGTTCAGTAATCAAAACGCTAGTGGGATGTCTAAAGACTGGTGAGCTTCTTGCACAAAACTTTTTCAATGAACTAGTCCTGTATGATCCTGCAAACCCACTGTTCAGGCCAACTCAAATTCGAGCGCGGATTGTTAGAGCTTACAATTATACCGAGAGTCTGGTAAGTTTGAACTAGCGATGCAGGAGTTGCTGAATAAAGGTAAAGTCAGGTATCATTTTAGTTTGTAGTGGTTTTTAGCAGAAAATGTTGTCTTTCAGATACTACTTTCATAGATCGTATTCGCTTTTGAATACTAATTTTTGCAAGTCATTGAATTATCTAATATTGTTGTGTGTTGCTTTGGTATACCCTAAGATACTGCTACTTGTCATAAATGCATGCACAAATAGTGCCCTTGTTAAAGTCCATAATAGTATGGTAATGGATGAAACACTTAATAATATAACAAATTTTTCCCCTCAGACTATTTTATTATTTTTCCAAAGATCTTAGTAGAGAGTGGAGTTCTTTTTTGTATGATTAGTTTCTTTTCGTTGTTCTAATCATTTTCGTTTGGTCTCCTTGGATTCCTTTGCTCTAAGTGAGGCCTCTTGAGTTTGCTGGGAGGAAGTCATTTAAAGCCTGTATCTCTTTCTCAAAAAAATAATGTAGCACCATTCTCTGTCTAGGGCTCACTCTGTCAGAATATCAGAGTATTGGTGACTTGTGGACCTTTTTAATGCACCTGAAGGCTTGTCTAGAAGGCTCTACTTAAAACTAATTGCAGAAAGTA
This sequence comes from Oenanthe sinensis, assembly GCA_028671895.1. NCBI lineage: Eukaryota > Viridiplantae > Streptophyta > Magnoliopsida > Apiales > Apiaceae > Oenanthe > Oenanthe sinensis. The sequence continues at coordinate 46,572,712 of CM053813.1, read as the reverse complement.
AATCGAGGATCAAATTTTGTTTCATGAATATAATTGTATATTAGAAATATAAAGTTACTGTATTAATAAACAATTGCTTGTTGGGTTTGGCTGAAGTTTGAAGATTTTTTTTGCCATAATTCATTTTGGACCCTTGAGTCTTGAAATTATGTTTTAGTTAATACAAACTAATGTACGATAGATGATGTTTGTTGATGCCATACTCTACAAAATATTGATGGATTTTCAAATATTCACATACTCCTGCTATATGTTTATATTCTCTACACCTCTATGTTTTATGTTAATAATGCAAAGCTTGAAACCTGAAACTAGTTAGCAGAGGCGTGCACTTTATCCTTCTTCACATTTGATAATTTTTGGTTTCACAGATTTACCTCGCATCGATGGTAGTATATAATGAAAATTTTCACATGTCCAAAAATCTAATTTATCACTGAATAAAGAACAAAAATGAATCTTTGAATGATATCTACAACTTGTTGCAAATAAGATCCATCCATTTTTTGAAATTGGTTTATTAAAGAATTGACGTTTTTCTTATTGCATACTCTTATAAAATCTAAATTTGTATTTAAATAATTCCATATCTGAAAGTTATGATATTTACGTCTAAATATTGGAAAAATGGGTAGCTAGAAGTCTGAAGCAGATTGTTATTGCCATTTTGCTGCAGGTCAAGCAAACATGATCAAAGCATGCAATATGATACCAGGTATGCCTTAAACATATTATGACCAACTTCTCAGTTGTTACTATCTTGTTACTTTTAACTCTAGGGAATCTCTAACTTTGGTTTAGGTTGTTCCCTCTTACGTTCTACAGCTATTAAAATGATTGTTTTGATCTTCGTCCAGGTTTTAAAGTCTCTCATGAAGGTTAAAGAACATGAGACCTTGGAGGAGAATCAATTTAGTTGCATGTTTTGATATGCTATGTATCAGAAGCCATAAGCAGACTATTTAATAGTTATTATGTGCTGGATGAACAGTTGGTGCATTTTGTGATTTTTTTTCTCTTTCTCCTTTTTTTGTTCTGGTGTGTATGAAATTAAGCAGTACTGAAGTGAAGAATTAGAGTATTGTATCCTCTGGAATATGGTATCTTAAAAACGATGTCTTGTACCCTCTTTTTCCTTTTGCTTACCCCTTTCAATTTCAATGAAAGGTTGAAAAACATTTCTTTCAATGCAGTTTCGAATTTGATGAATTTTTGAAGGATTTAATTGAGTCTTAATCTCTTATGGCAATTTTTCAAAAAATGGAGCCTGCTCCAAGTCTACCATGCCAAGTTGTTAGGGATTCAGACGGCAAGAGGGATCCCGACATTTTGTTTGTATGTGTTGAAAAGTTTAGCTTTCGATGAAGAACTAGTTGTATAATATTTTTGGATGGAATATCTTATGGTTCCTCTGTCATGCTCATGAATCATGATGCCTACCTTTAGACATTAATTTCCTTGACTCTTGCCCTAACAGAACTTACTTCAGTAATGTTTCTTATGAGGCTGTCAGCTCCTATGTTATTGTGCATGATCTGATGGGTAAATATATTGACCTCATTACTGTTACTTCAACTAGGATTATTGTTTAGCTCGATTACCCCTTTGTCTATGATTTTGTTGTGTACCTAAGAACAACGATATCAAATTATTGGTTCTTTAAATTATATAATCTACGTAATAGCTCCCTCTATGCCTTGTCATAGACTTTTGATTTGGCCTTATATTTTTATAAAATAGCCAATTTCTCATTCAAATTGGTTAGATACTGTAAATTTCAAGTTAAAGGATAATTGTGGATTAAAAAATGGGTTTTCTATCTCAGTATTCTTTGTTCTCAAAATTTATTATATCAAAAGTATGCTTTCAGCTTTGAATACTTGAACAATGGGCTCTATTGTCTAGATCGAGCCCTGAGCTTGCATGATTTGTCATATATATGCCTAGTATAATCTCAACTTTAGGTTGGAGTATTAATAAATTTGAACTTAGAAGACAATATATGATAAATAATACAGCATAGGTTATCATAATCAAATTCATAGGTACTCGATTAAATTTAATCAGAACTCTGATGATTATGGTGTTTATTTAGGGTTTGGTTTTGATCATGTTAGTGCTGAGTACAAGGTTGTGAGGATTTATTTGGAATTATCACGATCTGTTCACAGATGGCTGGTTGTGATAAATAAACGAGCTGAGCTGGTGTATTCCCTGAATAAGAATTCTTTACCTGGTCCCCTTATCCAGGGTTCACTTTATTGGATAGTACTATTTCCTTTAAACGCACAATGCTTTCGTTTAATTTGCAAACGGAGGATTTCTGCACAATTTCTTTACCTGATGGTATCTGGTGCGCTGACATTTTTTAATTTAAGGAATCTGTTGCCATTAGTGAGTCACGCAAGATAGGATGCATCTTATTTAGTTGAAAATGTTGCCATTAGGAATCTGTTTTGTTGATTTGTAGACCTTTTTAAAGCATCTTGATCGAGGCTTGTCTAGAATACACTAGTTATTCTAGAGCAAATTGAAAATTAATTGTCAATTCATGAATATAAATTAAATTAGAAAGGTATTCAGGTTTGTCTTAGGTAGACCTTAGTATGCACAAACAGAGTGAATAAGTGAAATGTGACCTCTACAGGTCGACCTTACTATGCAGAAGTGACAAGCCAAATGAGACCCCCCCCCCCCCCCCCCCCCTCTTCTCCCTGAGATGATTTTTAGTTTTGACTTGTTCCTAGCTAACCTTTTATTAAAGAGGTAATGATCTAGGTAAGGTGCGTGTAGCGTGAATTAAAGTATTGATAATATAAATGTGTGTGTAATTACCTCCAGATATGAAATTTCTAAGAATTAAGTTTAAATTTTGGATAAATGGGTAGCCCAAAGTCTGAATCAAATTGTCATTGTCATTCTGCTGCAGCCTGAAGGATAACTACAAGAATAAGATGTTAAACCAGGTATCCGTAATTATATACAATGTTATGGTCAACTCCCCTTTTATTAATTTTTTACTTTCTAACTCTAGAATATGCTCAACTTCGGTTCTGCAGTTTGCTCCATATTACATCTTATAGCTTTTAAAATAATTGATTATATTTTGGCTCAGGTTTTAATGTCTGACATCTGGAATTCAGGATTGAAGATAATGAAATCATGGAAGGAAAATCGAGTTGCATGTTTTGATATGTGATTGTGTTGCATTAATCAGATTTGAAAATTTGTCTATATGATTATTACGTACTGGATGAACACTTGGTGCAGTAGGTATACAAATTGTTTACAGTGTGTACTATATATGATTAGTTTTATATTAAGTAACTTTAATGTTGGTTTTATTTAAAGTGAGAGTTCAGAGTACTGCATGTATAGTTGAATCCAGAGTTTATTTTATTGGATTGATTTTGTTTTTTTAGGTCGTCTGCAACTTAGGGCCAGTGTGTTTGTAGTAAAAAGTATTTTTTTTCGTTTTTCAGCATCTATATGAAAATATTGTGCAACTGAAATGAAAAAAGAGTAAAGATATAGAGAAAGGAGAATGACTTGTCCTGTTCATTTCTATACAAGATTGGTGGCTTAATGGGCTTAATTCCATATTCTGTTTTGATTCCACCAGAAATGGTGATCGAAGTGCAAGTTATGAAATGGTCTTAATCTGAGTAATAATAAGTTGTGTGGTTCGATTCCTTTTGACATTGGGTGGCTTGAATATGGTTGTTAGCATCCAATTATGTCCTTCCGGCTAATTAGTCTAAATTTTTACAAGGTGATTCAGAGTGAACATGGGATTTCGGGCTGCCATTTGGATCTTATTGTTGTAGTTTAGGGAGTACAAATTTAGCTGTTATCAAAATTTATGGGGTCGTGGGATCATTGATTGTAGGGTTTGGTTGGTGATTATATGTTGGTTGACGTACTAGGACTGGGGTTTCCTAATTATAAGGTCATTTTGTAGAATGAACCAGCATCTAGTGATCGAGAGGCTGCGTGCTTGCAGGCTTAACGAAAATCCATCAAGGTCTGGAATTAATAAGATGGAACAGCCTAGACATTTCACTTTCGTCAAAATGTTTTTTTTGTTCAAATTGATTTATTTAGAGATTGGGGGTTTCAAGTGTTAAGTGAATAAGTTGTAATTGATTAAAGACAGCTGGAGTTCTGCTGAATCCCAGGTATCTGTCGAGGCTTCTTAATTTGGAGTGGGTCCGTCAAAAGTTTCTCAAGTGACTTGGTGATTATTGAAGAGTTTGAAGATGGCAGCCGGGGGCACCATTTGGCAGAAATCGAGTGCATTTTTTAGGTAATTTCTTTCATTATGCCTAACTGCTGTACGTGGAAAAGTTGATGCAGTACGTTTTGTAATGATCCTTCTAACTGTTCAGACTTGAAATGATTGGTGTGATCAAGTACAATATAACTATAGCATGATTTGCCAGAGAACAGTTGAGTTGGGTTTCTTGTTGTCATAACAAATTGCACAGGGGAATTGAATACCTCAAGATTATTAAAGCTTTAAGGATTTTATAAGCCTCTATACGCTCTGTCATGGAGTGAAAGTTTAAATCGAAATGTAACAGTCCATGTGTGACAAACATGTATAAGAAAATAAAATTAGCATTACTCTGCATTATGTTATGGCTTGCTCTGCATTGTTTATGGAAAAAGCAGTCGACTATACCTTTGGAACCATGCTGCCAGACAGATGAAGGCCATCCCAGATCACACTATTAATATCAAGGGTAGGTATTTTCATCCTTTGATCATGCCAGCAGCGACTACAAGGTTGTGAGGATTGTAATAAATAGGTATCCAGCTTTGGTAAGTCGAGTTGTGTATTCACTGAATCAGATTTCTTGGAAAGAAATTGATGAGGTGGAGTTCAAGTTTGAAGTTTTTCCCACCTTTTGTCCTGCAACTGTCAAGGAACTGTTTTATTGGTTTATTGACGGAGACGATGTTTTATATGGCAAACGTTTTGCTTTGGTTTCGTTTGATGTGCAAAGTGAGAAATTTTGCACAATTTTATAGCCTGATGGCCTGGATTTCCGTGAACATCGTTCGAGAATTAACATATCGGGGTTTAAAGAATCTGTTGCCTTTACTGTAAATCGCCTGAATGAAGGCATCGATATTTGGACACTAGATTATGACAGTCGTTGGAATAAGCTCACTGTAATGATGACAACAAGTATTAAAGGTATGGTCGGATGTCTAAATACGGGTGAATTAGTTGCACAAACGTATCGTAATGACCTTGCCTTGTATGACCCTACAGACAAAGTGGTCAGGCATACGCAATTACGAACACAATTTTTCAGAACTTATAATTATAGCGAGAGCCTGGTAATTTTGAATTAACGATGCAGGACAGTGCAAAAGTGCTAAGAAAATCATAAAGACAAGGATCCTCGCGACGTTTTTGCATAACCTGTTGGCATTTAGAATTCAATTTCTCCAATAATCAATGTATGCTACTAGTCAAAAATTATTGTTAACGCGTGGTTATGAATAATGAATGAAAAACTTGATCAATTATAACATTGAAAAATATTTTTTCATTAATTTTAAGCATTTAATTAATAAATGTGAATGTAATATACATCATATTCCTTTTAATTCCAATTTATTGTTCCTATAATTTCAGTACTTCATCTTTATCTTCAGTTTTCTTACTGCAGTCCAAATCAGTTGTGGTTATAATAAGAGTTATTTGGAGAACTAGCTACGTTGGTAACACATGGAGATACGTGTTTGATAATGTTTAGGACTCTGTTGGAGTTTGGAAGCATTTTCAATTTCAAACTCCTTAAAATTTGGCTTGAGAGCCCATACAAAAAAGTTGTTAGAGTCGCCGGTGATCCTTCAAATAATGGTAGCCTCATCATATATTTGAACTCTATAAATTTAAGTTTTTTCTTTCGAAAAAAGTTGTACTGTATAATTTGTGAACCACTAGGAGGACAATCTATCTTATGGATACTCTGCCCGAAGATATTATGTTTGAAATAATTTTACGACTACCAAACAAATCTATCATTTGTTTGAGTTCTGTATACAAGTCGTGGAGATCCCGAGTCTTGAACCCTGATTTTGTAAATTTGCACATGATGAACATTATGACCAACCCTAATAATCACTCTTTTATAGTCCACTATAAAAAATTCTTTGAACACAAACTCTTGTTATCAACATGAATTTCCTTGACAGGGATATCAATTTGGACCTCCCTTCGAGCCTCCCTAGAACTAATTCTAGTGGTCATGACTATTTCAATGTTGTTGGATCGTGTAACGGCTTGTTTTGCGTTGCTTACAAGTGCAACATGCAAAGAGTGCAAAAAAGACTATACCTATGGAACCCTGCTACCAGACTGGTCAAGGACATCAGTAAATATGCCATTATTTTTTATAGAAACTTGGATAATTATAATGTTTCTTTCGGGTTTGGTTTTGATATTTCCAGCAATGACTGTAAGGTTGTGAGGATTGTAATAGATGAATATCTTTTTATTAGCCGAGTTGAAGTATATTCGCTGAATGAGAATTCCTCTAAAGAAATTGAGGTAGAGTTGAAATTTAGTGTGCTCCAATCCTTTTGTCTAGCAGTTGTTAAGGGACTGTTTTATTGGTTTATAGAGTTTTCTCACCAACAGTATAGAGCTTTGGTTTCGTTTGATGTACTATACCCCACATTTCTATATCTCTGTGTGTATGTATATCTGTGTGTAATTGTGCTGAAATTATTTGTTGAGATTGTTATGCATGTTTATATATGTTGTAATGTGGTGGTTTGATTGTATGTTTTGATTGGGAAGGTACTTTTTTGAGGAAGTTGAAGAAGGTCAAGAAGAGTAATGGTCAAATGCTTGCGATTAATGAGGTACGCCTGTGTCTTGGCTCTGTTTTGAAGCTTAATTTTGGTGGGATTAGTATGTATGTTTTCCCCACCAGTATATGGTTTTAGGCATGTCACTTCCCTAATTTTCTTTTTGGGTCCTGCTATACATTTGACTCTGTAAATTCCTATCTTTGAGTGTCCAAATTTAAACTTGCTTGTTCTTGCAAATAGGACTTGTATTGAAGTTTACAAATAGCATTATATTTGGACATATCCTTTACGATAAATAAGCCATTACATATCGTTAGAAGTGAATGAGTCTTTTGATGTTTTAATAAGGAGTTCAAAATACAACTGTGGCCTTTTTAATGAAGTTGGCATGATACCTGTTGTGTTTTCCTTACACCGATGTCTATGATATTGTGTGCCCAATTTTTTATGTCTCACAATTCAATCACCCTGCCTCGAGATAAAAATGCTACTAAAACTTTTAAAATTTTATAAGACCACTTAAGCATTTGGGATTTATTACTTTCAAGGAGCAGCCTCTTAAATTTAATAGAGGGAGAAACCATCAGAAATTACCACCTAAGAATATGGGATTTATTATGGGACTAGAATTTTTCTTGTAGAACATTCAAGAGGGTCTAGTATGGACTATGGAGCTGGTATGAAATTTCCAATAATATATGAAGTAGCCAAAAGTTTCTTTTGCTTTTGTTAATTAAGTAGCCAATAGCTGTATTGGTAAATATGCATACGGGAACTAGCAAATGGATGTAGCTTTCAGTTCTTAATAATTTGTATGCTTAGATATTAGATTTGTAGTTGTTCTGTTTGCAGTTTGTGTTGGATACACATGCAACCATTTACGTACATTTGTTTATGGAAGCTTAAAATATTATGTTTTTCATGGTACTGTAAATCAGGTTCACTATTCTGTATTCATTTCCTGTTGCGTGTTTTACTGATGATCTTTATTTTCTGATCACATCATCCTACAGATCTTTGAGAAAAACCCTACAACTATTAAGAACTATGGCATTTGGTTGAGGTACCAGAGTCGAACTGGCTATCACAACATGTACAAGGAGTACCGTGACACCACTTTGAATGGAGCTATTGAGCAGATGTACACTAAAATAGAGTTCGTAACCACTGCATTCAAATCATAAAGACGGCTACCATTCATGCCAAACTTTGCAAGAGGGAAAGTACCAAACAGTTCCACAACTCCAAAATCAAGTTCCCATTAATCGCCAAGAAGGTTAGGCCACCGAGCCGAAAGTTGAAGACCACATACAAAGCATCCAAACCTAACCTATTTGTGTAATTCCTTTTGAAGCGATAGATATTTTCTGGATAAAAATGTGTTACCTTTGGAGTTCTAGTGTTTTCAGTATTTGTTATTTGGATACACTTTTAATTTTGATACAATGGCCTGGGTTTCTTGGATCAGACAGAATGTGATCTCTTGTTTTACATTAAGGTTAAGTTGTCTTTTGTTGGTGATTTTAAATTTCTAATTGTTGGGCTATGTTAAATACCTAGTAATTGTGGTAATGGGTAAGTGTGATCACTAGACTAATTGTGTTTAATGTTTAACTTTCTTAATCACATAGGGTTTATAAATTATAATTATATCATATGGTATGAACATGAATTCAGAGCTTGGTTTGGTAAGAAAATGTATTTTTAAGTTGAATAACGCAGCTAGCACTGATAGCTAGCTTCACTTTCGGGACCAGCACAAATATATTTAATTCTCGTTTGGATCAGATATAAGCCCTGTTTGGCAATCATTTTTTTCCGGAAATAAGCCCTTATTTCCGGGAAAAAAGTAGGTATGTATGTACTTTTTCTGAAAATAAGTAACTTATTTTTTATTTTAAAAATAATATTTGGTTATAAAATTTTAAAATAAATATTCGTCTTTAAAAAAATATAAAATAAATAACTTATTTTAAATTTAAGGAACCCAAAACGGTCACATAGTATATTCATTTACATTTACTGAGATTAAAAATATAATGAACGACTAGAAAAAGTTACTCATTCCGTGTTTTTTTATAAATCGTTTTGAATTTTGACAAACTTCGCTTTGACTGCATAGGAAAAATTGGGTATTATTTTTAAAATTTTCATTTTTTATATTAAAATAAGTAATCTATATTTTAATTCAAAAAAAATTGAAAAATTATAATTTTTACTATACGGTCAAAGTAGTTAAAAGTGTGTCAAAAGTCATACGACTAATAAAAAAACGGAGGGTTTATGAATTTAATTAGTTATCGAGTATATCCGATATTTAAACTTTCGAAGTTATTTGTTTGAATGCCCAAACGGGTCTTCAAGAAAATGACTGCCAAACTATGAGCAAGGGTTGTTATGTAAATTCCCGTTCCATGATCCTTAACATCATCAGTAGACCTGGCAATTCGTCCGTGTCGTGTAATTTCGTGTCGTGTATTTTCGTGTTTCGTGTACTTAAATACCAAACACAAAACCGACCCATTTAAAATCCGTGTACTTTCGTGTTCGTGTACCTTGTTTTCGTGTCGTTCTCGTGTCGTGTTTCGTGTAAAATTGAATATAAATAAAAATAAATAAAATAATAAAAATAAATAAAAATAAAAGTTTTTAAGATAATTTTTTTATAAAATATATAAAATATATATATTTAAATCATATTTACATACAATATTATAAAATCATGTATTATTTTAACAATAAATATACATATATTTATTATAAATATACATATATTCATTATAAATATTAAAATTTAATTATAAATTTATTTATGTCGTGTACTTCGTGTCGTGTCGTGTACTCGAAGGGTAAACACAAAACCGACACTAAATTTCGGTCGTGTACATTCGTGTTCGTGTACTTTCGTGTACTGAAAATGTAAACACAAACACTAAATTTTCGTGTCGTTCCGTGTCGTGTCCAAAATTACCGGGTCTAATTATCGGTCCATGTCCGACTACACTTCAGTCTCGGCCTCTCTTTCTTTTATAGTACACACAGTACAGTAAGAACATCACACGCAGCAAAAGTCAAAATGGCTTCAGAAGATCATCATATGCATGACCATGACCATCACCATGATCATGACCATCATCACCATGCCCATGAGTAATCTACCTTTTCTTTAAGTTTTGTCAATTCAATCTCATTTTCATATATATAAAAAATGTATATTTATATATGTTTATACAGCAAATCTGAGGGAAACTCAAGTTCATCATGGGTAGGCAAAGATGGGAAGATGTATCATAGCCATGATGGTCTAGCACCACATTCACATGAACCCATATACTCACCTGGCTATTTTTCAAGAAGGGCGCCTCTACTTCTCACTAGAGATTTCAATGAAAGAGCCTTTACTATTGGTATTGGTGGTCCTGTTGGAACTGGGTAACTCTAATTACACTTCATTTTTACCTTGTTTGATTAAAGTTTCCATCTTTATATTGTTAGCAATATAGTATTTGCATCTGTAATGAGGTTGTTCATGTATGGTTAGATCTTATATCTTTTAGACTATCTAAATCTTGTTTTTCGGGATTAAAGAGTTAATTGGATCACTTAGAGGCCATCGTTTGAGGATATATTCGAGCTTAGTGTAAAAAAAATTTTTTTTGGAATATCGTGGTTCCTTAGTCAAGATCTGAGATCCGAAATCCGAGATCAAGTTACCAACGCCTTAAGGTGTTGCTAAGTGCTTAGGTGGATCGTATACTAACATTGGTTGTGGTCTGTCTCAAATTGTTTAGTTATGCTAAAATGTTTGTGTGCTTTAAGTTCAAGCATATTTACCAACTCCGGCACCAATACTTACAATCTTGTTTTTGTGCTATCTTTCGAGATCTGAAACAAAAATATATGAAAAATGCATAAAATTAAGATACGATTGTAATGACTAAAGTCCTTTTCCGTCTTCCCTTCTCTTCCCTAATATCAGAGTTAACCTTGAAGAAACTTGACCAGTCTTGTATATAATTCCAACATGTTGATTTTCTTTTGTGCTAGTGAGCTAGTTAGTCGAAAGTTAAGACTTATTAATCATTTCTTGTCACTTGGCTTAATTATACCTAGAATATAAGATGGGTAAAGAAGCAAACAGATCTCATGTTAAAGTTGCAATAAGTAGTTTACACATACCTTGAAGATTTCACTCACTATATATATGAAGCTATATGTTAAAATTTTATTAAACTTATAAAACATGATGCAGGAAAACAGCTTTAATGCTTGCTTTGTGCAAGTATTTAAGGGATAAGTACAGTCTTGCTGCGGTACGTGGTTTGTTAATTCACATTTGAAGCGTTTTTAATATTCTTCTTTTTGCATTCAACATTTTTCCATTTAAAGTTATATAAATAATTACCATTGAATGATATATAGTGAAAGTACTTTGTATACTCATCTAGCCTACCTGTTCATTGAAATGTTAAGCGTTAATCACTCCAAAATTCACTGTATCATACAGAGACAGATGCAATAGTTGAATTTTATTTGATGGAAATATTAAGCTGCTTGTATGTTACTAAACTGCAATATTTGAATCTTCAAATTATTAATATATCGATAAAATGGTATCGTAGGTGACAAATGATATATTTACCAAAGAGGATGGTGAGTTCTTGGTAAAGAACGGAGCTCTTCCCGAGGAAAGGATACGTGCTGTTGAGACAGGAGGATGTCCTCATGCTGCTATTCGTGAAGACATCAGCATTAATCTTGGTCCACTTGAGGAGCTCTCTAACTTGTACAAAGCTGATATGCTTCTCTGTGAATCTGGGGGAGGTATATTGGTTTTATATTCCTTTAGCCTGATATACATGATAGGTTTACATTTCAAATAATTGGTCATGGTGTGAACTGAACCATATTAATCAGAAGAACAGGAGCATTTACTTGAATTTGAATTATTTTGTAAAACTAGTTAAAGCAGGGGATTTCGATTTAACCGTAATGTTAGTGATTGATCTACTGTAATGATCACACCTATGCAAAATACATCATGTGACCTTAGAGCTTTCTAGCAAGATATATTGTGCATGTAGCTGACAGGGAAATATTTTATAAGGTGATAAAGGCTGTGTCACGAACTAATATGGCATGTTTTATTTGTTTGGGTGCAGACAATTTGGCTGCCAACTTTAGCAGGGAACTGGCTGATTATATAATCTATATAATAGATGTATCTGCTGGTGATAAAATTCCACGAAAGGGAGGCCCTGGCATTACTCAAGCTGACCTCCTTGTATGTTTTTTTAGAATCATTGACACCCATCAGAACTCTGTTTACTAGCAAGGAAATTATATATATTGGCTAATGCTTTTTTGTGCGCGCCTTTAGGTAATTAACAAGACAGACCTTGCAGCAGCTGTTGGAGCGGATTTAGGGGTTATGGAGCGTGATGCACTACGTATGCGGGATGGCGGACCATTTGTTTTTGCTCAGGTTTGTTTAGTACAACTTAGTTCCACTTCCCTGTAAGAGATTGTACAAACTTGACATTATCTCCATTTCTTTTAGTTTATATTTACTTAAAGTTACATCAAATCAAATAGTAATAATTTTCCTAGTTTATTTCTTAGTTCGATAATAGGAAAGCTGTATATATTCCATTTACTAAATTTGAAAAAAGAAGGATGGTGCACTAATGAGATTTCCCTTCTTTTTGTTTATTCATTATCCCCCAACTCTTGAGCCCTTAACCTTCATGTTGGTAGTTATCTTGTATGATCAAGGAACAAAGTTAGTTAATTCATACAGTCCTCTACGTTGTAGAAACTTGTATCATTTGGTGCCCGATAGTATGTGATGAAAGAGGTGCCACGACATCATTCTGATAATCTGATTACGGCATTACTTAATGAATCTCAACTCTGAGGATACTCAATTTCGACACATTTACACAATGCAGACTTCTGACACTGTTAAATGACCAGTAATGTTGTAGTATTACATTTGGTAACATTTTCTGAAAGGCAAATGATGTGTTCGTAAATCCATGTACATGTGTAAACCGTCTTCTGTTCCCCTATTAGCCAATTTCCCTGCATTTACAGGTGGATGAGTAGTAGACCCACTCCAGTTTCTTTCTTGTGATTGATGCATATAAATTTTGTGCATGCAGGTAAAGCATGGAGTGGGTGTAGAAGATATAGTGAACCACATTATACAGTCTTGGGAAGCTGCAACCGGAAAGAAGCGCCGCTAGATACTCTTCAGGCCAGCAAGGAGTTGCGTGTAGAATGTATACTCTGATGCTGGAAAGTTGTCACACAGATACTCCGGTTTTAAAATAATAGTCACTTTGACTTTTGACACGTATGTTGAGGTGAAAAAAACACAGTTAGACTCATTATCAAATTTAAAATTTTATTATCAAATAAATATCTGTTAAAACTGACTACTACTGTGGAAGTCAAAAAAGGTCAACTACTCAAAATTGCATTATGTATTTATGCAACTTTTGAAGTAGGGAGCATTAACATAACACTGTTTCTTTTGTGAGATATGGACACCTATTGCTTTTCTATTGTCAATTTCTTTTTCAATAAAACAGAAGTTTAATAATGTGTTGTCTTTTCCATTCCAACATGATAACACATCTATACCATTCCCTCCATCCCAAATAATTAGATGATAGCTTAACTTTTGGCACATATGTTAAAGTATATTGACTTGGTAGTTCCGTAAATTATTTTTTTAATTTTTTTTAAATAGAAATTTAAGTATCAAATTTTTTTTTACAAAAACAACTTTTTAAAAATAATTTAAAGAACTATGTGATCAATACATCTTAACATACGTGCTAAAAGTTAAGGGGAGATCTAATTTGGGATATTAAACTATTATAAGCGAAACATGGTTTTATTATTGGTTTGGTACATTAATTTGGTTGGTTAACACTTCTAAAAAATTCTAAAATGGTTTCCAAGAAAAATTAATTAATATGAATATATTATGTGATATATCAAGACTCGACTATTTATATATTTCTGTTCTATTCAATTACAAACATAACACTCTACCCGACTACAATAATAATATAAATATAATAAACTTATACATTTCAATTTTATTACCATTTAAAATTTTTAAACTCTATTAAACTTAAAATTATCATTTATTATAATATTCTATTATAATATATTATTAATATTAAAATCTCAAAAATATATATTTATATTTGGTTAAGCTAATTTATAGTATAAACTTATATTTCCGTACTATATTATTATAATCAAAGAAAATAACCTTTTTATAATCTTGGTTACCCATATTTTGGTTATCCTTTGTTTTTAGTTCACCGAAAATTAAATTTTAATATTATATTATATTTAAATTATAATCTAAAATTTATATTTTTATTAAGAATCCTATTTACGATCTAACTTTTATTTAATATTGTTGTATTAAATACAATATATTTATAATATTTAGTTTCTCCACCACTCAAACTCTTTAATTCAATTAAATAACAACCAATTAATTAAATCTCATGAATAATATAATATTATTATTCATTTATTTATATTAAATTTTATTAAAATTATATACTGAATACAATCTAAGCATCTCAATTTAATCAATATCAAACTATCAAATTCATTTAAAATTGTCACTCATAATCGAATCACATAAATATCATAATATTATTATTAATTTATCTATTTTTAGTTTTAAAATAACAACTATTTAATTAAATCTCATGAATCAATTTATTTAAAATATTTTAAAAAACTGTGCATCGTACGGGTTACAAGATAATATTATTAAAGCCGTAGTGACAAATGTTAAGTTACTCGGTATTAGGTATGTCGAACCCAACTACAAGCTCAAATGACTAATGGAAGGAAGAGCTTCTGGCTATCGAAAAAGCTTTGCTTGCTTGAAGAAAAGGCTACTTCCTACTGACCTACCACCAAGAACATGTTCTCGCCATCTATTTAGAGAGGAACTTCTTATGAAACAACGCAGCTCCTAGTCTGACAGTTCGTACGTATGGTATAGTCTGTTTGTGTCCTAATCAACTCCAAATACACTCTTTTAATTAAAATATAGAGTTGTACTCATAATCTACTAATTAACATGTTTCAATTTCATCATCATTCAAACACTTTAATTTATTTGAAATTATAATTTTGTAATTAATTTTTTTGAATATTAAAATAATATGTATACTACATTTCTCCTATTAAACTTCAAACACACTTTTTTAGTTAAATTTTAATTAGAATATAATTTATCAAATAGATATATTATATATGCAACTCTATTTAGAACATATATATTATACATAAAACTTTATCATCAGTGGAGTTATCTTTCTAAATAATAAAATGAAATAAATTATCATGTTAAATTAAATATTTAAACCATATAAAATAATTATTTTATACTATATATATATATATATATATATTATTAAATAGAATGAGTGTTGCAGAATGTGGATTGAATGTAACATGTTAAATAATCACTATTTTCACTAACAACAAATAAAAATAATGTTTAACAAGTTATAGATGCAAACAAACAAAGTAGGTAAACGAAGACAAGGTGTTTAAACTTCAAAAATAACATAATATTATTTTTGTTTGCTACAACTTGACTAGAAATGATATTCCAACTACAAAGAAACAATAACAATGAATTTGCTAACATTTCTAAGCTTGAGAAAAAATCTAACTTAGTTGCATTGCTTAGGAAAAGTGTTTGTGGGATATATGTCTTTATACTAAAACACATATCCCACTTACAGGTGGACTTTTTCTTGATCCTAAAATAAAGTTTGAAATACAAACATTACTTTTCCTATTCAACTTTGGCTTAATTCTCTTTGTAGATAAAACTGTTCTGAGATGTACATAAATCTTTAAATTATATTATAATTTAAATTATATTATATTATATAAATTATATTATATTTAAATTATAGCATTACTTTTCCTATTCAACCCTGGCTTCATTCTCTTTATAGATAAAATTGTTCTGAGATCTACAGAAATCTTTAAATTATATTATATTATAATTTAAATTATATAATATATAATATTATATAAATTATAGCATGTATTTAAATTATATTGTATTTAAATTATAATATATATTTAAATTATTATATAAATAATATTATATTCATTCTCTTTGTAGATAAAACTTTTCCTATTACTGCTCGCGCGTAATATTATATTTTATATTTAAATTGTAGCATGTATTTTCTTTATTTAGAATAACGTTACAATACTCCTTCTTAATAATAAAATAAATAAATTACAATATTAACTTAAATATTTAAATTATATAAAATAATTTACGTATACTATATATATTATACATACAATTCTTTCAACGGTATAATTCTCTTTTATACAATTGTTCATGAGTAATATTATTTTATATTTAAATTATAGAAAATAATTTATATTTTAGGAATAATATTATAATATAATTTTTATCTAATATAGGTGAATTAACATTTAACTCAATTTTATCACCGCTTTTTAATTTATTTAAAATTACAATCTATTAATCTTATCTCATGAATATTAAAATAAAAAAAATTAATATATCATAATAATATATAAATTAAATATAAAAAATAACATAAATTACTATATTAAATTAAATAATCATACAAAGTAATTAATATATAATTTATTAATGTAGCTCGTGCTTTGCACGAGTTATAAGTTAGTATTATTAATTTATTATAACCAAACAAGATGATTTTTTTTTAATCTTACCTAGGCGAAACATAAAAAAAATCTTAATCGTTCAATTTTATGTGAACCATAGAAACGATCATAATCTTCCAATTTTAATAAAATCTAATTTTAGAAAAGATATATCGTACATACAACTCTATCCCGGGACACGGATAACCCTCCTTTTATACAATTGCTCACGGATAATGTTATATAATATTTAAATTATATTCTATATTTTCTATTTTAAAAATAGTACATATCCTATAATTTTAATTTAATAGTGTTTACTTACATTCAACTCAATTTTATCACCATTCAAACTCTTTTATTTATTTAAAAGACATCATTGTATAGAAAAATATAAAAAGAAATTAATAATAAAATAAATTATCATATTAAATGAAATATTTAAATATATAAAATAATTAATATATAATTTATTAATAACATCCGTGTTTTGCGCGAGTTATAAACTAATATTATTATAACCAAACAATTTTTTTTTTTCATCTTACCTTGATGAACCATAAAAAAGATTGTAACCATCTAATTTTAGGTGAACCATAAAAAGGATCCTACGCAACTATCGAATTTTAATAAAATCTAATTGTATAAAAGATATATAATACATACAATTCTATCACCGATAATTCTCCTTTCATACAATTGCTCATAAATAATATTATATTATATTTAAATTATATTTTTATTTTAAAAATTCTACTTACCCTGTAATTTTAATTTAATATAATTGTACTCACATTCAACTCAATTTTATACCATTCAAACTCTTTTATTTATTTAAAATTATAACTTATAATTAAATTTTATATAAACAACATTGTATAGAAAAATATAGAAATAAATTAATAATAAAATAAATTATCATATTAAACTAAATATTTAAATTATATAAAATAATTAATATATAATTTATTAATATCATCCGTATCGCATGAGTTATAAGCTTGTGTAAATAAATAAACATTTACACCTCAAAAAAAGCCGGAAACTACCAAATTTTTTAAACTAAAATATCATTTCTAATTCCAATTTTTTTTTTAAAAAAGCTCTTTATCATATTTATTTTTCAACTCATTACCCATATATAAATTTCAACCAATTACCCGTTTCAAATTTCCAATCCAACACTTTTTATTTTATTGAAACATCACACACACAAAAACACACCCAGTAATGGGAGAAAAAGGGGAACAAGAGGTGGGCAAGAAGAACAAGGTGTCAACATACGAATCCCTAGGATGGCTTACAGAATCAACCGTGATGCCCAAGAAACATAAGCCCATTTCCGGCGTCGGAGCCTCCTCTATTTTCGAGCTCAAAGCCCAACTTTACAAATCCCAAGAAGAGTCTAAGCTTCTTGCAAAAGAACCAAATTTATCAGCTTTTGATCATGTTGATGTTCATCGTGCCAAGAAAAAGATTGTTGCTCATGACCCTTTTGCTGCCAAGAATCATGGTGTTGATTCCAGGGCTCACAAGTAATTATTTCATTGTTTTTTGCATTTTTTGTATGTATATGTGTCTGTCTTGTTCATTTGTGGGATGATTAGGGTTCTATGAATTTTTAGGGTAAAGGGTATTTTTTTGTTGTTGAAATTTTGGTTATTTGTTGAATAACTAGGGTGTTGAGTAATCGAGTAATAAATTTTATTGCTTTCGTTTATTTGAATTTATGTGTATAGTAAAGAACTCTTGTGTTGAATGTCAAGCCTACGAGTATGTGTTTAATTTTGCTCGATTATGCGGTAATTTGGGTTTTGAATTTTTAGGGATTAGGGCAGGGGCGGACGCAGAAAATTATTACCAGGGAGGCCAAAATAGATTATATGATTCATAGTCAGTTAAAACAGAAATCGTTCTAATACATTAAAATCGAGACCGTCGCTCTTTTAAGTCACGAAAATCATCTATAATAGCATCTATACTTATACTACGAGCGATTTCTTTCTCAATGTACAACATCAAACAATCTGAGAGATATTCATCTTCCATTTTGTTCCGAAGTCTATTTTTCACAAGGCTCATAGCTGAAAATGATCGCTTTGCCATAGAAACCGGAAGAGTTAGAACAAGAGTCAGTACTCTATACACAAGAGGATATATGTCTACTTTTCTTGTTCTTACCAACCACTGACACAATTCAGAAATGGTAGATAATGATCCAAACATTTGATGTTGACGTTCATGACTAAAATGCTCAAATTGCATATTTAGTTGAATCATCTCATGTTCTGCAAAATCTTGTGGGTAGAACTTTCGTACCAACTTGTCAATATCATCAATCCTAATTGATATAAGCATCTCTTTTGGATCTAAAGCCGAACTTAGCACAAGCAACTCCACTATTTCCTCATTGAACTTATTGTTGAACTCTTGCAATTGAGTGTCTATCACAGCAAGAAAAATATCAATCTTGTAATGATGCTCAACCGTAAACTGATCTTGTTGATGACGAGCCCTTCCTTTCCTTGCAACATACCTATCACTCATATTTGGTAATGGTATACTAACCTTTTCACAGAATGACTTTACATCCGAAAGTAGCCCATCCCATCCTTCATCTTGAAACTTCTGAATTAGCAGTTTAGTAGAAGAAACAAGTTGCATTGCATTTAAAATATCTTGAGATTTATGTTGTAGAGCTTGGCAAAGTAAATCACTAATCTCAAGATTTTTTTTCATAATATGCAGAATGAGAACAAATTCAAATGAAGTCATTGATTCATATGCAGCATCTGCATCTCCTCGCTGAGCGGGTGTGACTCCATCATCAATAATTTTTAATAAAATTTCACATTTAGCGCTAAACATATTTAACAAACTTGAAACATATTTTAAATAAGAACTCCATCGAGTATCTCCCGCTCTTTGTAAATTGCCAGTTTGATTTTTACCTTTTGCCACTGTCAAGCTCATCAATTGAAAGTAAATAGGCAATATTTGAAGCATGAGCATCTTTTAATTGGTCACTGCACTTACACGAGGAGCCAACAATATCAACAATATTGATGATGACATTCAACTTGGAGAAGAATTGATGAATAGGAATAACTTCCCTTGATGCAACAACTAATGCCAATTGCAAACGATGAGCCATACAATGAACATACAATGAACATAGTAAGCATATGGACATTCACGTAAAATCAAAGCTTGCAACCCATTCCATTCTCCTCTCATGTTACTTGCACCATCATAACCTTGTCCCCTAATATTTTGTATATCAAGATTGTGATGAGATAATATTGTACAAATCCCATCTTTCAATGTTAGTGTCTTTAGTGTCTTTAACATGAACAAGGCCAAAGAATCGCTCTCGAATATAACCATTTTTATCAACAAATCTCAACACAATAGACATTTGTTCTCTTTTAGACTCATCTCGTGCTTCATCAACCATCAAACAAAACTTTGCATCACCAATTTCATCACGGATAATATTTTTCACTTTAGTAGAAAAGACATGTAAAATTTCTTTTTGCACTCTTGGTGATGTGTATGTTGCATTTTTTCGAGCATTAGATATCACTCCTTCCACTTTGTCATTATAAGAGGCTATGAAACTAAGTAATTCTCTGAAGTTTCCAGCATTCAACGAGTCTTTTGTCTCATCATGACCTCTAAAGGCACATCCTTGAAATGAAAGTCACCTAGCAACTTTAACTGAAACTTCCAACCGGAGTCGATTGTCTTGAATTTGTTGAGATGTGTATTTCTCTAACCTTTAAACACCATGAATAGATTGATTCATAAGATCGTCACATGCTCGTTCTGCATTGCGATGAGAAGAATTCATATCTTTCCCGACATGAGTAAAAAATGCACAATTTTTTACATTTCTTACTTTCTTCCAGGATTGAAACCCATTAACCGAGAATACATCAAGTCTAAAAGGCCCACCTTCTGGACGAAACAAGTAACATGACAGACAAAATGCAGCGTCCTTGCTAGGAGAGTATTCTAACCATGAAGGAAATAACTTAAACCATGACGATTGAAAACTTCGCGGATGCTTTTCCTTGGATTTTGGATATTTTGAAAGAATAAATTGATAAGGACCAGCCTTGATATAAGCTCTCCGAATTTCATCTCGCTTATCAACAGGATAATCCCATATCAATGGCCGCAATCCAGGATCTCACTCTAAAGTGCTAGTGTCACAATTGATGCTTCTGTCGATTCTTGGAACTTTTCTAGATTGATTTTCACTAATCACAATATTGGGATTAATAGGAGTATTTGAAGCTGGAGTTTCCTGATTATTAACCTCAACATTTTCTGAATTTTTTCTCTTAAAAAATGATTCAATTGTAGGTGATTTCCCCATTTATAACACTGATTTAACACCTGCTGTACAAATATAAAACTGATTTAACAAAGTAGAACCAAAGTATCAAATTATAAAATTAATATTCTAGCAAGTAGCAATCCAGGAAAATTCACTCCAATAAAAATATTAAATCAATTAATTAATCTCTAAATCAAACCCTAAAAATTATAGAAATCCCAATATTTAAACATCAAATTACTAATTCATGTAAATAAGTAATACCTGATATAGTGATATAGATAATAGATGTAGTCAGGGGCGGACCAGACTCTAGAGATACACAGAGGTGACGGTGAGACTTAAGAGGACTGAACAGAGATGTCGCACAGGAGCCACTGAGTCAGGAGGTTCTTCGCTTCTATTTGGGTTTGTTAAATCTATTTGGGATGTACGTGGTAATGTGGGACTAATAATGAGTAATGATCTAATGAATATATGTAAATAGAATGGGCTTATAATTTTTTGGGCCAACCAACCAAAGTATTTTAAAATGCAGCAGGGGCGAAGTCCACTAACTATAAGATTTATAACTACATATCTATATATATCAAAGGTACTGTTCAAAGCCCGGGGGCCATGGCCACTGCCAGTCATACGGTGCGTCCGCCCCTGGATTAGGGTATAGGGCGGTTTTTATATTTTGTTTTAAGGATTATTACTTGTTTGAATTGTTAAGTATAAGTTAGAATTGAAGGTGTGTAGACATCAACAAATCATAAATTTTTACTTGTTAGTTGTTAATTATTATGTCGAAAGTATTTTTTTAAAACCCCGTAGTATGGTTAGGAGAGAAGTGATATTCACACCAAACATTTACCTCTCTAGTTTCGTATTCTGGGCACAATGGTCAAAGCATTTACTTGCTAAGTGGGTATGCCCTTTTTTAAATGGGATAACTTGTCTACTAGACAATGGTTTCAGGTTTTGACATTGCTGTGCTGATTCGGTAAAATACTAGAGTTTCTACCGAGAAAGTAAGGGGTCCGATATAAGTACCAGCACGAATGATAGCACTATAAAAGAAATTTCCAATGATCGGGATGTAACTCAAAAATATAGACATTTGTGGGTTCAATGTGAAAATTGTTATGGATTAAATTATAAGAAAATTTTAAAAGCAAAAATGAATCTTTGTGAACAATGTGGATATCATTTGAAAATGAGTAGTTCAGATAGAATCGAACTTTCGATCGATCCGGATACTTGGGATGCTATGGATGAAGATATGGTTTCTTTGGATCCTATTGAATTTCATTCGGAAGAGGAGATACCATCCCTGCTTGTATTATTCAGTAAATGCCTATTGCATATCATTGATTGATTGAGATATGAGAGTGGTTGTGTAAGATGGTAGAGACATGTAGAAACTGTCTAGGAGATTTAGGTCATCTAGGGGGGAAAATAGTGTCGGCTCTTTACATTATTACTCTGTTCGACAATTTTCTTATGATTTTTAGGCAGTGTCCAGTCATTACTTACCCGTAATATTGAAAATTGACATACTCGGCCCTTTCTAGAACTTAAAAGATTTCTTATACTTGTCGAATCTTGAATTGATATTCAAAATAACTTGAATTGATGTTCGAATTTTATCTGCCCCTCCTCTCCCATGGTTTTATGTACAATCTGAGCTGTAAATTAGTTCATGCAAACATTATAAATTAATGAACGCACAAGTTTTTATTTTTTTTTATCATCACCATTTGCTTGGTTTCTAATAATTGCAGGGACAAGCTTGAGCTGAAAGCACTCAATGAGGGAGCAGTTAGCTATGCTGCGCTAGAGAAGAAAGCTGAGTTGTATGATAAGCTAGCCAAGGGAGAGCTCTCTGACGAGGAAGATAAAGAGAAGTACTGTGTCGATTTTTCTAGTAAGATTGTGCAGGATGAACCACAGCATCCTCAAGGCCATGACGCTTCTGGCACAGAACAAACAGAGTATGAAGAGGGCGAAAATGGTTCTTCAGTTCTACCTAACACTAAGCCTATGGGGCTGGGAAGGGCAGGTGCCACCTTCGACAATGAGGAGCACAAGCGTTTTGTAAAGTAAGCCTTTAACTTCTGATTTACGATGATTTTGTTCTCATTTTTGCATGTTGAAACAATTTGTTAGGTTTTTTCTTCTAATCCAAGTTTTTAGTAATATTATGGTAGTTTACTTGTCACTAAGATAGACGTAGGACAAGGATGTGGAAGAAGGAAATTGGAATAAAAACAATTAAAGATAGAATTATCAATTATGTGGATTAACTACATAAAACCCACAGGTCCTAACTCCTAAGGTGATCTTACCGCAGAATATCCACTACCCATAGGATTTCTGAACCGTGGAAGAGAAGAATATGCATGGATCAAAAATCATAATAAGAGTGAATAATCTCAATTCAGTGATCATGCATAGTCTTCAAAGAGTAAAAGATTACATCTCCTTATATAGGAGTAAATTCCTATACCTTAACCACCAAGTGAAATTCTAATAATAAAGGGAACAAATTCCTTTTTAATTTTAATTCTCTACCATCATCTAGAATATTCGTAATAATCTATTTATCTTATACAATTAAATTTTAATAGAACATGATCAACTTTGTTCCTAAATAATATTATAATAGCATAATAATAAATACAAACTAATATTTTAATTTTTACTTTTGCATCAAACATGGTAGCACTAGCACGCCACTGCTAGGGTAGAGTTGAGCCTCAATAGAAGGCGGTTTGCCATTAATTTTATGTTCAACTACAGATTGATTAATTTTTTTACAAATGGATCTTTGAAATTTTTATATTTTGTGTATATATCGAAGTAATCTTTAAAGCCTAAAATTTACCAGTTGTTTATTTCGATATGGAGGCATGATTATTTGATGACTGTTTATCTTGAAGATATTATGTCCTTCAAAAGCAGCGACTATCTTTTGGAACCAAAGGAGTGTTATATATAGGAACAGCATGATATTCTGTAAACAATGGATAATATGATAATATACACAGTGTCCTTATCAGAAATCTTCTACAGCTTCATTAAATTATCCTAAACTTGATTCCAAAATTTTGTTGTGGTTATAAATGAGTCTTGTAGCCTATTTTACCACCATAAGAGTGTGCGGATATACTTTTCCTATATGTTATATTCGTGGGTGCGCGGGAAGGTCAACCAAATTTAACTATCCTTAAAATTATCCTAGTAGTTGTCAACACAGACCAGTGATGTGGTTGTATCCCTGTATGCATACATTTTAGCCTGCAAAATATGCATGCTTTTTGTCATCTGCCACAGTTTATGGAAGCCTAGAGTTCTACCAACTTCTTTGGATCATTTAGGAGCAACGCAATGATTAGAGTTATGTTTATAGGTATATTGTTTCTATTGTACTGAAATCATGCTAGAAGAATGAACTTTGAGACTCTTTTCAGGAACCAATAGATTATTAATATATAGGGAACAGCACGATATACTAATTGTAAGAAATTTGCATGGTCTCCTCGGCAGAAATCTTTTATTTCGAATACATAAATCTATGCTAAGTGAGCTTGTGACTTGTGAGCAAGGAAGCATTGTACTACAGTCGGCCCCTATGGTCAAGTACAGACACTTGATTTCAAAATATTACTGGGGATGTGTCTGTATCCATGTCTTGCAATCTGTTTAAGTATTATGCGAGTGAGAATAAGCTATCGCTGTCGGTTTTCTCTAGGTCCCTGATTCAAATAATTGAAGGAGTATTTAGTAGTCAATGCAGGCCATTTAGGCATTGATGCTGGTTCTACGTGTTTACGTGCAAAATGTACGAGCTATTTGTCATCTGCTGCAGTTTAAACCTTTAAGGAAGCTTAAAGTCCTTCAAGTTCTTCATAGCATTTGAGAACAATGACCTTATCAAGTTTTTACGTTATGCCTAAGTGTTTTCTGGTAGATTGCTTTTCTTATACCAAAATCATGCTACTATGGTAGAATAATGAACATTGAGATGCAAGTGTAGAGTATAGTTGCATTTGGAGCATCTTCAAATGGCATCTTTATTTGCTACATATGGTGCAAAAAAGGTATACACTGTCACAAGATCTTTGTGATTGGTATAAAACATAGACTGGTGCATCTTTCTTTACAGTTGAAGTTTTAATCACTATTTGGCACAGTTTAGTACAAATATTATGCCCAATGCAACATTGTGTTTTCAGTTAAAATAGTTTGTTTTATAAGTCCGATTCAAGTGCTTCAAATGTTTATATATGTATTGTGTTTTTCAATGCAGAGAGGTTCATGAAGAAGTGAATCAAGCTAGGGAAAAAGTATCTAAGGCCAAATTGCGCAGGCAAGAGCAAGTGGCAATGAATAGAGAGAAACTAAAGCAGGCTTATCTTAAAAAAAAGCTGGAAAAATTAAAAGCATCCAAAACAGAACAAAATTCTGTTTAGTGTATGTTATTTGTCAGGTCCAATGTTGTATAAAAATAGCATTTTTATCAGCTTGATTTTTTAAGATTGTTCAAGTTGGTGTTAGATTTTTGTAATTTTCATTGCGCAAATTAGATTGAAAGATGAGTAAACCAGATTTGCTATTTGATATTTTTGTTACTTGCTCCAATTATATTTACACTATTGCAAATTAATTTTTTTTAAGTGTGATATAGATTTCTGAGTTAAATTGTTTATCCAGGGAGGGAATATAAATTATTTTGTTGGTACAAGGCTGAAGTCAGAAAATGAAGAATTGATATTATTCTTTTAAGATTAATGTTATCAAAATCGCAACGGATATTATGACTAATCAATTTTCCCTTTTCTTTTTAATCTAATCATGGGTACTACCAAAACAAGCAGTTTCCATGCAACTTCCGATTTTATTATTTTACGGAAGATTTTTTGTCTAATATATAGCCAATGTAGCATATTTCATTTTGCAAACCAGTTTAATCTTTACGAAAGTTGCATGTAATATATTTAATTCTTATTAAAGTTGCTTGCATATTGTTTTTTTTCCAGAACCACTCAGACCCACACCTTGATCAGTTTTAGCAACACTAGTTTATCAACAGATGTGTTTGTTTGCAACACTAAAAGGTAAATGATATCTCTAATTTACCCTAGATTGATTGATCTACTACATTTTTATTTGAATATTACTTGTGAAATCCTGTACTAATGTATTAGCAAAGAAAGTAATTCTTGTATATATAATGTGCACGCATTGCAGGTCAATTACTCTAAGATGGTTATGGATGGAAAATCAAGATTGCTTAATCTTGATATTCCTGGCCGTGAATTCCACCACTGTCATCAGAAGAATATGAATGTTCGAATTCAAATATAGCAGGAAATATAGTTTCCAGAGTTGCTGCTGTAAAGCAACACAGTGGAGCTGAGGGCACATGATCTTTTCTGGTGCTTGAGCAAAGCTGCACAAGTGAGGGCGTTTTAACTGTGGTCACTTAGCCTAACCTTGGTCAGTGTTAGCAGACATGATGAATGACCCTCATGGGGTTCCACAAGAGTGCATAAACTTCCATTGTGCAGAGTGATTTGGATCTAACTGAAGTTGCTTGTATGATGCATAAGATCTAAATCAGTACCCCGAAGCAATTAGGCGATAACTTTAATAGAGACTAGTGTCTAAAACTGTAAAAGAGGGTGGTTTAGTGTTCGTATAGCTTGTTCTTATTCTTATTCGAAGGCCAATTAGAGTGTTGTGATTCTTATTCTGTTTGTCATTGGCCTGATGCCTGCTGCACATCGTATCACCTTTCTTCGTCTCTGCTTTCCCTTCACCCTTCTTTTCCCTTTTCTTGCAAAAAATCTCGGTTTATATATTTTGTCATTTCTTATTATACATTGCTGTGTATGTGTTTGTTTCCCTTCTTGCCTTTCTTCTTTTGTCTGTAGACTATAGGTTATGTACGAGGATCATATTATGGGTAAGTTGAGTAATCAAGTCCCAATTGAGAATGTCACATTTTTTGCTAGAGTTCTTAGTTGCATGTGCAATGTAAATTTACTGCATTTAGTATTCAATCCACAAGCAAAGCTAGACCTGCAATGAACTGTTAAAAATCTGAAATTTAGACACAAATATGAAAAAATATTGTATATTGTACGCTTAGAATGGATTGTGTGTTTCAGTTAGTGAATGAAGCACAGAGTAGGCATCTAAGAAGCAGGGACACTTGGGTGACCTGCCGTGTCTGTGTCGGACACTTGAACACGTGTGTCCCCGTATTTAACACGGGATTCTTCCACACATACCTAAATTTGAATTTTATTTTTAAAATTTGTGGTTAGAAGACGTGTTTATTAATTAATTTTATAAAATTAAGTATATGCGTCTTAGCAAATACAAATATATTGATATTCATGTTCATTTTTAAATAAATGAACCTAGTTTACTTATATTTTTATGTTTTAGATGAATACATTATGTATTTAATTCGATTTGCATACATTTTTTAGTTTTATTATAGATTTTGGTATGTGAAACCTGAAATATATATAAAAATTTATACTCATATAAGATGGGTTCCCGCACTCAAATACCCATATTTATCGAACTCGCGTGTCCCCTGCTACGCGCACTCGTGACCTTGCTTCCTAGTAGACATGCTTTATACAAGAACCAACCTTAACTACTTTTGATTATTTAATAAGTAGAGTAATGGTTAAATTATAATAGTCTGTCATTGTATATAGTTTTGTGTATTTACATCTGATAGAAAATTTTTCACCTCTCAACATTTAACTCCAAATAGAATATTTTTTTACTGCCACATTCTAAACATGTCATTGTATATAGTTTTGTGTAATTACATCTGATAGAAAAATTTTCACCTCTCAACATTTAACTCTAATAGAATATTTTTTACTGCCACATTCTAAACATTTACATTTAGCCTATAACATTCAAATTGATGGCAATAATAAAAATATTTATAAAAATGAATAAAGGTATCCCAATAAACATCACATAATTGAAATAAAATGAATAAATTTCTACATTAATTTGAAAGAAAAAAAAAGCCCCTCAAATACCAATGCAATAAATATTTTTTTATAAATTAATATCCTATATAATTTAATTACATATCCAATTTTAATATAATATAATACAATATAATAAACTTACTCTATTTTTAATTTTTTAAGTTTTAATCACCATAAAATTCAAACGAGTTTTACTGGGTGGCTGTAAAATTTAGTTCTCTCTGTTCTTTCCACTATGTGATTACATCCATTTTGTATCTATCTATCTATCTGGTACTCATTTTCTTGATTTTTCTATTTAATATTCATATAATTCTTGATTTTTACTAATGCAATTCTTGATTGAATCAGTCTTATATATCTCTTATGTGTTATGTATTGCAGTTGATGATGTTTAGATTAAAGCCATTGTTTTTATTTTCAATTGTGGTTGTTATTCTAGCAATTTCAGTTACAATTACCAATACAAATCATTACAAAGTAGTTAATTTGAGATTAACTCTATCAAGAAACTACCCTTTGTTGCAATACTTGGTGGGGTTGTTTCGAAAAACTCGAAAACAAAATCCAATTTTGGAAACCCCTTATTGTGTTAGATGGCTAGCCCCATTTCTTTCGGGTGGTGGGTATAGCATGGAAGCGTGGTCTTATATATTAGCCTTAGATGGTTTGGATGAAAATGTTAAATTGAGTATTGAGCAACATGGTGATTTAGCAAATGTCGAGTTTTGGGAGGGTTTGCCGGTGGAGATGAGAAATTTGGCGATAGAGCTACATCAGACGAAATGTAGGTTGAATGAGACGATTATTGTGTGTCATAGTGAGCCGGGTGCTTGGTTTCCTCCATTGTTTGAAACTTTACCGTGTCCGGAAATGGGGTATGAGGGTTATAGGATTGTGGTTGGACGGACCATGTTTGAAACCGATAGGGTGAATGCTCACCATGTGGAGCGGTGTAATCGGATGGATTATGTTTGGGTTCCTACTGATTTTCATGTAAATACGTTTATACAAAGTGGGGTTGATCCGTCTAAGGTTGTGAAAATTGTTCAACCGGTTGATTGGAAGTTCTTTGATCCGTTTAAGTATAAGCCGTTTTACCTTCCCTCTAAAGGGACTTTAGTCTTAGGGTCAAGGTCAGGGAATATTAAGTCAGGCAGTCATTTTGTTTTCTTGAGTGTTTTCAAATGGGAGCATAGGAAGGGTTGGGATGTTTTATTGCGGTCATACTTGAAGGAATTTTCTAAAGTTGATGGGGTTGCTCTTTATTTGCTAACAAATCCGTACTACACTGATAATGATTTTGGTAACAAAATTTTGGAGTTTGTCGAGGCCTCTGATTTGGAAAGACCAGTTTATGGGTGGGCTCCAGTTTATGTGATCAGCAACCACATAGCTCAAATCGATTTCCCTAGAATATATAAATCCGCTGATGCATTTGTATTACCGTCCAGAGGGGAAGGATGGGGTCGGCCAATTGTGGAAGCCATGGTGATGTCTTTGCCAGTTATCGTGACAAACTGGTCTGGACCAACAGAGTATATGACAGAGGAAAATAGCTATCCATTGCCTGTGGAGAGAATGAGTGAAGTTATGGAAGGACCATTCAAAGGGCATCTTTGGGCCGAGCCTTCTGCTGATAAATTGCAGAATCTAATGAGACATGTGATGAGTAATCCGGAGGAAGCGAAGGCTAAAGGTCGTCAAGCTAGAGAGGATATGATTAATAGATTCTCTCCGGAGATTGTTGCAGGTATTGTTAGAGACCATGTGCAACAAATTTTTGAGAAGACTCTATGAGACTCTTGGTAACTGGTTAGTTTTATATTTTATGTCGTGCCCATGCTCGAGTTTGACCCAGATTAGTAATTTGTTAAAGAAATCTAAAGCTCCTGCGTTCCTTGTTAAGGCCAATTAATTCGACAAGTTTATTGGAAACTATATTTTAAGTTGTTTGCCAATAGTTTACTATAAGAAACTAAAATTTTCTTATCGTGTATATCTAAATGTGGAACCAGATGTTTACTTAAATACTGTGTCACGTAAACTGAGCATCATGTCTTGTGCTATGGTTTCGGTAATAATACACATTTAAAATCGACTACCTGCAGTTTCAAAAAAGTTGTGAAGGGGAACCCAAATACAACTTAATAGTAAGGAGCTCATCAACTCTAAAAATAATTAAGAAAAACAAATGATTGCAAAACCCAATGCCTTGAGTACAACTGGGATGCATAATGCTTCCCCTGCATTCTCAATTGTTGGTGACAGTGCTGGTGCTGTAACATATTCAGGCGGCCATGGTTCCAAAACTGGTGAAATCAGCAAGAACTATAATAGAGATGTTGGAAACTGTGGCAAGCAGCAAGCTTGAACTCCTCCATAGTTTTCAAGTTGTTCCTAAGTGTGTACTTATAAATTACTGAAAAATTTAAGACTTTTCTTGCCTTATTTATGAGACAGGAAGGCTATTGTCAACCATTTTCTATTTATTTAGCAATAAGATAAATAATATTAGGTAGTCTGCTACTCTGCTGTCAATTTAGTTTCCCTTATATCTCATCCACTACCTCTCCAGGCTGGATTGAAATTTAAACATGCAAAGCAAGCTAATGATGATTGGAGTGATATTCTTGCAAGTTATATATCTTATATCAACTGACCTCATTATTGATGATTCATGGGATAGTTGCTTTTTTAAGGAACAGTTACAGCTCAAACGATTGAAAGTATAGAATAGTATAGTTATGCCAGTGTTCTAAAATTGTGATTATTAAGTAAATCTTGATGTGAATCTTCTAATTGGTACATTACATTCCAGATCAGACTTCTTTAACAGCCACTCTGGATATATAGAGGATCCCCAACAATTTTGAGAACTATCAGTAGCTTCTTTTCATGGTAAATTTACATTACTTTATTTATATTTTTCCTCTATAGGAGGCCATTGTTCTGTCACTCTCTTTATCCAATCTACTTTTTTTTCCCTAAAATCCCCTTGCAGAGTTAGTCCCAAATTATACGTGATTATCCAATTATTGTATGGTATAAAGTTTTTAGGCTGATGCATTGTATTGAATCATATGGTTGGTAGTCATCACCCCCTTTTTTCCGGTTTACCCACCCAACAATTATATCCTGTCCGAAATATTGGCCGATATATTGGTCTCTACTAACATTGAAAAAAATTAAGTCTTCTTAGTTTTGGTTTCAGAATCTTTATTATGTCAATTACTGCTATTAAAATAATTGATATTACCTATAGTTGTCCAGTCCCATCATACTAGTATTAGATTTTTATTCGTTTGACTGATAGTTACATCTAAAACGAAGTTATTCATTAGAATTCAGCTGAGGATGTCATATTTGTTTTATATTGGTGGTAATATATGTTTTGAATTGTTTCCTGGCGCGCACTCACACTAGACCTCTAAAAACCATTAGCATCTGAACAGAAATGCTTGTGGTATATGAGATTTGCATGTATAAACTTGTAAATATAGCCAATTTCTGGCTGTCTATGTGTTGCTAAGTTGGTGATTGTTGGCAACTTTCCTTGTTTCTGTACGTCTAAACTTATATGCAGTGCTGGTTTGCTATGGCAATTCTTACTAATGTTAATATTGAACTGTTTTATTATTACCCTTCTGTCATTAGGTAGAAGAAATTATGTAGCATAGAAGTTGTGGTAGAATACTTTTATCAACATGCAATCATGTATTGAGGTGTGACCGTCTGCACACTTTTGTAGTTCTTTCAATTAATGTATTGAAACAACACTATTGAAATTTTAAAATAATATCAAGAACTAGTTGACATTTCCAATGCTTCAAGCAAAAGAGAAACCAGATTACAACTCGAAGAGGATAAAGAAAGAAAAAGAATACAGGATGTCTCCGGGTACCCAAGAACTGAATGACCAAAAAAATCAAAAGAAGCAAGCAACCAGAGAGATGATGGCAGCAAGTGCAGCTGGTACACACAACATTGTTCCAGCACTCTCCGATTTTGGTGATGGTGCAGGTGCGGAAACAGGTTCCAGCGCAGCTGTTGCTCCCATGTTCGACAAAGTGACAAGAACTATTACAAAGATGGTGAAAACTCTGGCAACCTTGAAACTCTCCATCCCTTTTTTTCAGGTTTTTTCTTGAGTGCTTGCTTAAAGTTAAGGATGATGAAGAGTTTATGTTTTGCTTTTAAGTTGTGAATAGAGAACAGAATGGAAATGGATTTATATAAGGTTGGTTTTGTGAAGTTTACAAGAATATGCCAACTATTTCTTGTTTGTTTAACAATAAATGATGTATAGTGAAGGGTGTTTAGGCTGTCAAATAATGTTTGCATTGCATCTTACTCAACTAACCCTCTGTACGTACCAGGCTGGATTACTTGTGCAAATGCACCTAATGATTGTGTTCTCTTCACAATTAAATCTCTAACATTTCGAAAATCAAGTTAGCAGTTAAAAAATCTTGACCTTTAAATTACATTTTGTAAGTTTGGTTTGATATAACATCCTACCATATTTGAATGTAGAGTATTTTATGATCCAAGACATGTGTTCAAGTCCAGTAAGGAACTTCAACATTATTTGTATGCTTTACTTTTAAAATTGTCACATTTAAACGACAAGGTCATTATTCACTAAATTTGACTCTAATGATAACATCATGATAATTACATATCAAGAAATTCGAATGGAAAACATAAATTCATGGTGAAAATTAAAAATGATACACTGAAGCCTAAGTTTACAAATTTACCTAACGCACTACTTAGAATGCCGTAATTTCTAATATCCTGACCACAAAATACGCTATATATTTTTTGTATAGTTTGAAAATTCAAATGTGGACAAGAATATGAATACAAGGAGCACTAGGGAACAGCAAAAATGAAAATCATGAATTCTTCTGATATTAACGTTGAAAAACACTTAACAAAATGCTTCGAGACCATTTGAACATGGACAACAACATATATCTTAGGAAGTACATATTAAATAGAGGTGTGAGGGATGGTTATCATATTCGATTGAATAAATATAAATAAATTTATCACAAAATAGAGTTATGACACAATTACAATTTACTCCTAATAGTTAATGTATATAAAATAAATTTATCACAAAATGGAATCACTATTTGAAGAGCACCTCTATTTGGAAAAATGAATGGGACTGGAGAAGCTCTTTTCTGAAGGGTCTTTTTCATTCTTTCAGGTATTAAATCTTTTATTTATTTTACCCTACCTTTGACTAAATTGCAGATTTCATTAACTCCAACCTATACATATATGTGACAACTTCATTTCTCATTGCCTTTTGGAAGGATATTATTTCATAAAAATGTATCACTTTTGTATTGATTAGATGTATCCAAGAGTGATTTATGTCTTTATGACTTTATTATAATCAAAGTTGTAGAAATTGCATTGAAATAGATGTTCATAATTAAACAAAAGTAATCTAATAAGGTAGGAAACACAAGACACAACCTCACAAAAACACATACTATGTAAAACAAAGAAAATAATGCATCCAGTGGGACTATAGTCTTATGTGAATGCATGAGATTGTCTACTAAGGTAAACTAAGAGCATTGAAATGCTACACACCTATAAACTGATTGCTTTTTGATAGATAGACACATACATAAATACAGTACTCCAAACAAAACACATTTTAAATCAGCATTGTGAGCATCACATGCTACAAGATTTTAAAAATACTAAACAAACCATTACACTTCTGGAAAGAACACAAAATGTTCCATTGCACAGCTGTGCAACCTGACAGTGGAGTGGGGATATACCAACCAGCCACCCTCAAAATGATTTCACATATATGATACAATTTAAGTGTCTATTACAATCATTACATTTATATAAAACATAGAACACAACTGTTCAGGGTTGTCTTGTAACTCCAACACCTCCTATATAAACCATCACATTGCTGCACAAACCTGTACTCTCACTTCAACAAGCATATATACACACTCTCTCCTCTCACAATTTTTTTCAGAAGTTAAAGAGCTATGGAGGGTTCTAAGATTGCCAATGCTTTCACAATCGCGGTGATGGTCCTTTTGGTTTTCGCGAGTATTGGAGCAGCACAAGTTGGAGCACCTGCACCAGCACCTGGACCTGTTTCCAGTGCTACATCACTTTACGTTCCTGCTGCATTTGCAGCAATAACTGCTATCTTTGTTTGGCTCTTCTAGATAGTATTACTATTACACAATGTTTAGTTATTGTGATTTCCTCATCAGGGTTTTCACACAATAAATTTCTTGTTTTTCCTTTGTTTTCAGGTTATGTACTAGTTTGTAAGATTTTATTAATATATATTACTATATTAGTGTACTAGCCCTTTCCACAACTTATGTTAGTTAATTATGTTGTTCTATAGGATAGTTGGGAGGGGTAAAAAGATGTTCCAAGAAAAACACTCAGAATATTAGAAACATCATATTCTCAATCACAATATTAGTTAACATTAAAATTTCATAATCTGATATTAGGTGTACACAAAGTTTACTTGAACCTCTTACAGAAATAATCATAAAATTACCACTATCATGTGGTAGCTGATTAGTCCTTCCCAGTCCTCAACCCTTATTTCTGTTAATATAAAACCCTACAAGAAATTTGTTGTCCTAATGTGGCATCTCCAATAACTACTACCCCAGGCCATGCCTCCGGAGAGGCTTAAACACAATGTATTCAGACATCATCTCACGTCGTCAATTGCATGCAGAAGAAGAGGTTCCATATGCAATGCAGAGGCCATGACACAAAGAACAAAAAACCAACAATGTAATAACACAAAGTTCAGGCAGGATGCAATGATTTTGTTGGTCAACTGATGCCGTCAAAACAAATTTGACGTTGATGACATTAAAGGGTATGGATAAGCAGATGATTGTTTAATTTTCATAATCTGATAGTGAACTGGAAGTAAGAGAAACATGTAAGGCCAACAATTACATCTTATTGTAATACTCTTTGCAGACTCGCATACTAGGTGCCTGATATTTGGCTAATATAAAGAGGATTGACATTTGCCTCTACTGAAAAATGGTTGATGGTGACAATTATATATCCTACAATAACTCAGCGACAAGAGATTATGGTACGTAATATGCTAAATCTCCATCTAACATTAGCTTCCCTTCATCCTGCATTTTCTGCAGATTTCAAGAATTAAAATTTATTTGCAATTTATTTGCTCAGGAGTTTTTTTAGAAGAACTTCCAGGCAATATATCTGCTTTAGTATCTATTACTTTGTACAATGTGCATGCACATCTGATAAGTACCAATATCTAAGTTTATACAAAAGCTTAAGGCAATAATATGTTTGGTATAATGACTTCTATATAAATTAGTATTTCAAGCCAATAGTTCCTGCCAAAAAGTTCAACAAAAAAATCTCAAGAAAGCCGCAGCGGTTCCTACCTTAATTGCATATCCAATTTGTACATAGTGATTATTTGGTAAGTTGAAAAGTATATAAAAGTTCTAGCAAAAAATTCATAGGTATTCATTATTTGGAAAAGGCCTGCTTATGAATATAAATTTACCAGAGTCTCGCTACAATTGTAAGTTCTGTAGTAGACATTTTCAGTTGATTAAGTTTTACCATGCTATTTACAGGGTCACATAAGTATTGTTTATCACTAAAAATTTGTACAATAAAGTTTGCTGCTGCTGCTACTAGTCTCATTACTATCATTGTTTTGGTTATTAATTTTTTATCCAAAAAGATCCCTTTTAATTCTGAAATAGATGCACTTCTGTCTGTAGTTCTTCTCTGTGACATGCTAAGAATGAAATAGATGATTCATTGGTATAATTTTCATGCCTGTGTAAATTTTGATATTAATAAATTATCAATGTTATTTCTCGAAAATTCTACACACGATCCAACACCAGAATCGTTACCATCCTAATTCACTCTGACACTTTAGTAAAACTACAGTTTCAGATGCTTCGTATCTGCAAGATTTGACTTATCACTACACACTTCCAGAGAATTGGCAATGCTTCTGACCTCTGCAATCATCGCAATGACATCATTGAGCTTGTTAATTGCAGAACCAACACCCTGTTTACAGAAAATACAAAGAATAATCTTATATTGTGAATATCAACAAAAAAGGTTACAAAATTTAACAATATAATATTTCGATGAAGATAGTATACAAGTGAAGGAGACACTTACCACACCAGCAGCCCCTGCTGTGATGGCCATTGGAGCTGTAACTGCACTTAGGCCAGATGAACACATGACTGGGATCTTGACAGCCCGGGAAATGGAATATGCAGCTGCTAGGGTTGGTGTTGCCTAAATAAACAAGAAAGAAATTTCACTTTAGTTAAAAAAAATAGTAGCATTGGTGCATGACATGTTTTATTACAGAATGGAAAGTTACAAACACCAATTTCAGATATATGATGCTTTAGGTTTTTACATCAACGGAACTGGACTACGGTAATGCAACACAAGGAGTAAAATCAAATAAAACAACTAAATAATGAGCTGACTTGCATTATTGGAATATTCTTGTAAATATACAGTGAGATCGGATCTTATTCGCTGAAATTTCAACTAAATGTAAACAGATTGGTTCACTTTGTTCTTAAATCTTTACTAAATGAAATAAAATGAAGCCACATAAGCCTTTCTAGTTGTGACTTTGTGAGTTCGTTATTGTATAAATCTACACACTATATATAATGCAAACGAAGAAAGATGTAAGCATGTACCTTCTCAATCAATCCAAGAACACCAGATTTTGTTGGACTCGAGTATTTTCCTCCTTCAGTCTGGATAACGTCAACCCCTTCCTGTTCCAACTGTTCGGCTAGCTTGATCTAATTACATGCAAATGAAGTTTCTGTTTCAATTGATAAAGCTACTTTGGTATTATCTTATGCTCTATAGTGAAAACACTTTTTCTTTAGAGAACCTGATCAGGTAGGCTTAGTGTGTGAGGCACAGTAACAGACAGTGCAATAGAAGGAAGAATTCTCTTGGTCTCCCGTGTTAGGTTTAGTATCTGAAAACCAAGATCGAGGATTACATAAAAGTTTTACATACTCGCAAAAGTAAACTTAGACTGTAGTCATGAGATAATATCTTCCTGGAGTATTATACCTCCTCTGGAGAAAAAGTCACACCTGTCTCGTAGAAAGAATCATAATTTCCTATCTCCACCTAAAAAAAATTACCAGCATGTTTGTGAAACAAAACTTGAAAATGAAAAAAAGGGATAAAAATAACCCTTCACCTATGATTTAATCTTATTATAACTAAAAAAGGTCAGCTCCTGAACTAGTAAACTGATAGATTAAATTACGAGGAAAACAATTACAAGCAAATTAGTTATCTAACCATCACAGCTCCAGCTTCAATTGCAGCTGGAAATGCCGCTGGATCAACGGATGAAACACAGATCTGCCAAACAGGAATTCTTAGAATATCAATATTTTTCAAAAAACTGTATACATTGTCATATTCCTTTTTTGGGCATGTCACACATTTATATTTATAAATGCATCAGATTTTTAAGTACGCAAGGGGAAGTGAGGATTCAAACCCCTATCGACAATAATACTAAATTAAAAATACCTACTTACTGGAAGAGAAGTTAAACTTGTTGCAAGCTTCACCAAATCAGGGTCACAGGCAATATCTACATGAGTTGCTCCTCCCTGAATTAAAGTCACTGGTGAAACATTAGTGATGAATGGATAAATTACTAATGGAAGTAAGAAATCTAAAATACATTGTGTAATGAGTATCTTGATATGTCATTTACTCATTTCTGTGTGATTCAATTTATTTTTAACACATCTGTCTTTTTTGGTTTCAAAATCCATATTTAACAAATCAAATGATTACAAGACCAGCAGGCAACAAACTGTACAATATTCATAGTACAATGAGTCATAACATTACTATGCATGACCATTTAGACTTCCAGATATATAATGACAATAAAAGAGTTGTAATTTGCAAAAGAACCTTATCTGCAGCAGTGACAACAGAAGCAACATTCTCTCTATCATAATTCTGCAAGCCTGAGATAATCTGTAAACCAAACAAGTAGAAATAATTGGAGACTCCAAATCAACAATAACTTGTAGGACACACACACACACACACATAACAGAGGATATCGAAATATTCACCTTGATAGCCTTTTTTGCATGAAAATCCTTTAACACTGCTTCTTTGGTAGTTGAAAGCAAAGCCCTTGTAGTTAAAGAAGCACTTCTTCTATCTCTTCTAGTAGAAAAACTAGTTATGGGTTTAGCAGGTAACATAAAAAGGGAAGAAGAGTTGCCATAACTTTTGTGTTTCAAAAGAGAGTGAGAAACTGGTGCACAGATTGAGCTACTCATCACTGATTTACAGTGTGTGTGTGAGCGAAGGAGGAGGGAATAGATAAGAAGATAACTTGCAGCTATAAACTGTTTGTTCTATAAGATATTTATTACTTGCTTCAATGAGTTCAAACTCCAAAAAAAAAAGACCAATGCATGATTTGGTCTGTACCAAATTATTACTGTTTTACTGATAGTTATTTTATATTCATAAAAAATGTGTATTAACATGAAAAAAAGAAACAAACCACTTCATGTGCATTGTAATATACATCACAACAAGTTTTATTGTTTGTTCTTTAAAAAGTTGTACTATAATGTAATAATTGTTTTTATACAAGTTAGATTCAAATATAATTGAAATAATTTGTATGGTAAGTAATAATCCGAATATTTTGGACAAAAATATGCAGCCAGTACCAACTACACGTCCATTCCAGAGATGCTATATAAAACACTGCTAAATGTGCTTCCAGGGATTCAGCACCACGGAAACGATAAACTACAAAACTTTTCAATCCAAAAAAAATACTACATCCAAAAAATGTCTCCAAGCCATGAAGAATACTATTTCCGAGGCATGCTTATTCCTGTTCCATCAAAGATCAGAGTCCTGCTTCATTAGACGATGAATCTCAAGTACACATATAAGTGCACAACTAATGCAAGAAAATATATGTTATATCAGATATGGCGAAGTAATTCTAAACAGATATTCTCTAATTTGACCCCGTCACATAATTCATTCAATGAAAGATAAGCTGTTATTTTCTTGACAGAGCATTTGTTAAAACAAATGTTTTGTCAAATGCTTCTTTCACTGTTGCACCATAGTTTTGTGTTCATCTTGCTGTGTTTCACTGTTTAAACTTCACATTCTGACACCCATCAAAAGCTAGCTCGCTGTGCTATGTTTGGGTTGGGTAGTGGGCATTGAATTTAATATTGTTTCCAAAAAAATGAGTCAAAATTATATATTTTATATCTTCAAATATAAAGAAAATGGTGCATAGGATTAAAAAAAGAATAAGAAACATATGCAGAATCAAGTGTTATGTAAATCATCATTCCGGTTGTGACCTTAAATTTTAATCTCCAAACTCAGCTCGATAAAGTTTTGAATAGTTCGAGTTCAAGGTAGACTCGATTATTGTGAGCCATATTCGAGTAATTACAAGTCATACACTGGATTTCTTATGGAGAACTTAAAAGTTTTTAAAGGGATTAACTATGAATCCATGTGGGCATGGACTCTGTACAAAGTTCAACTACAAGGCAGAAGCTTTAGTGCTTCACACAGATATCCTGAATCTCAGATAAACAAATTTGTACACTGTTGAGACCCTGAACTACACTGACGGTGTTTATAAGCCATCTGTCTCCTTCTGTACGTGCCGATTACTACTTAAAAAGCAATCATAAATTAGAGTTTGAAGTTGGAGTTTAAAATGCTGGGAAAACAGCTGGCAGTGAGGCTATTTTTGTTTATGCTGTACAACCACAATCTATTCTTGATTCTCCTCCCAAGCAGCTAATTGCATATGAGAGAGTCTCAGTTCCAGCTGTAAAGAGCAAGTTAATGAAGTCTGCGTTTAATACTTGCAAGAGGCCACAACTTGTTGATTACAATGCTTACCAGGTTCTACCATCCTTTGAACACCAAATTATGACTGGGGAGAATGTAGCGTGATTCCCATTTCGTGTTACTTTGGAAAACATTGATGAAGTAGCAAAATTGTTTGGCACAGGAGTAGCTAGCCATTAGTTAGCAAGTAGGCTAGATTATGAACGTGCTTTATTTGTTAGAGGTGTCCCAGAAATGTATATGATCGTCAGGGCCTTTAGCTACTGTTCTTGAGAAATGATTTCTTCATTTTAGGCTACCGGGGCAATTTGTTGAGATGCAATTTTTTTTTGATGCATCGTGTTTGATATTGGTTACTCGAAAGAGTTGAACAACTTTGTAAATGTAGTTTAATAACACAATATTCATTTTTCAATTTGGTGAAAACTTTTGTTCTGTAATGGTAGAATATGATAAAGAGTATACTTTTCTATGGTGGAAGTGTGGAACATTTATATTTCCTTCCACTCTTGCTTTGTCAAAAATATGAAGTATTTCTTTTGCAACATAAGGTTCATGTGGTCAGACAAAAAACAACTGTAAGAATACGATGCTAATAATCATAACAGCTTAAGATTTAACTTCGCATAAGAACCATTATGACTTAGAAGAGAGGTAGTTCTTTTATAGAAATGTAGAGTAATGTGATGCTTGCAACTTGCTAGCTTAAGTTTAAGTGGTTGCAAGTTGCACTAAGGTGCATATATTAAATAATTAATATTACTAATCTTTTATCCTTGGAGATCTTTAACTTTCATTCCATTGGTTTATAATATTTTGAGGACAAAACCAGTAATAAGTTGTCTGGATGACCAATTCTTGATGTGCAATCGAATAATGTTATCATCTTCATGGAGCAAGTATACTATAGCCTATATCTGTGTCACATGTATTCATGTCAGATGTCTTCTGAGATTGTGTGATCTGGCTAATTTAAGAAGGACCACAATTCATTTTTTAAGTGGTTTCGAATCCTTTCCTTGTGACAAAGCTTTTTATTATGCACTCAATATGTGCGTGTGTGCACGTGTCTGACATGTGTAAGTGTGTGCCTGGGAGTTAAGTATACATACATGTATGACGTAGTTGGATTTGAGCTAGATTTTAGCCAAGTGATCTTATACCGTTAATAACTAATACACCTTTGGCTTTGTTTTATTTCAGAAGGTCACTGAAACAGGGACCTCGGGGGGAAAACCTTCCGTAGGATTACATCACTAACTCTAACCATGTTAGATACGTTGGCCTAAATTGAAATTATACAACTGTGGCTTTAGACTGAAATCCTACATATATTTAAGGTGTGTATGTTGTATACGCAATGGCAGAGTTTCAGTAATACGAGCTCGATGGGGATTGTAATTAATTGCACTGTAAACAGTTATACCACGAGTCATAAAATGCAGATATGCTCTGTATTACTTGTTACAAACGACTAAAGAAAATATTGACAAAGTAACAAGCTTTCAAATTCAAACATTTCATTACTTCT
Organism: Oenanthe sinensis; assembly: GCA_028671895.1. Taxonomy (NCBI): domain Eukaryota; kingdom Viridiplantae; phylum Streptophyta; class Magnoliopsida; order Apiales; family Apiaceae; genus Oenanthe; species Oenanthe sinensis. Next base: position 46,531,293 of record CM053813.1, on the reverse strand, counting down.
CTGCATAATGTTGAAGGGCAAATATGTTTCAATATAACAAATAACAAAATATAATTCTAGTTCTTAAGTTTGCTCATGCGGTCCTTGTGTCATGATAATAAATTAGTAATCTAATAGTAATAATCAATCAGCCAAAAAAAGCAAGTGTTGTATATCCCTAAGTTATCAAAATTGGTGGTTCAGAGAAACACAAACGAGGACAAAATCTTTGCACCCAATCATATCACAGATATGGATCAAACAAGACAGCCATTAGTCTATCCCTAAGCTCATATAAATAATTGCCAAATCAACCCATTCTTCATCACCAAACACTAACTAAACATCAACAAAAAAGCTTCTTCCCCTTCTACATTTTCAGTACAATGGCTGCTTCAACAATGGCCCTTTCATCTCCTTCTTTTGCTGGAAAGGCTGTTCAGGTAGCTCCATCTTCATCAGAGCTCTTCGGAAATGGAAGAGTTTCCATGAGAAAGACTGTCAAGGCACCAGTGTCTAACAGCCCATGGTACGGTCCAGACCGTGTCAAGTACTTGGGACCATTCTCCGGTGAAGCCCCATCTTACCTAACTGGTGAGTTTCCAGGTGACTATGGCTGGGACACTGCTGGGCTTTCAGCTGACCCTGAGACTTTTGCCAAGAACCGTGAACTCGAAGTCATCCACTCTAGATGGGCCATGCTTGGAGCCCTTGGCTGTGTCTTCCCTGAGCTCTTGGCTCGTAATGGTGTCAAGTTTGGCGAGGCAGTGTGGTTCAAAGCCGGATCACAAATTTTTAGCGAGGGTGGACTTGACTACTTGGGTAACCCAAGCTTGGTCCATGCCCAAAGCATCTTAGCCATATGGGCTACCCAAGTCATCTTGATGGGTGCTGTTGAGGGTTACCGTGTCGCTGGGGGGCCACTTGGGGAAATTGTCGACCCACTTTACCCCGGAGGAAGCTTTGACCCATTAGGCCTGGCTGAAGATCCAGAGGCATTTGCAGAGCTTAAGGTGAAGGAGCTGAAAAATGGAAGACTGGCCATGTTCTCCATGTTTGGATTCTTTGTACAAGCTATTGTAACTGGAAAGGGTCCCCTAGAGAACTTAGCTGACCACCTTGCAGACCCTGCAAACAACAATGCATGGGCATTTGCCACTAACTTTGTTCCCGGAAAGTGAGAGATGGTCTTTGGATTTTTTTCAAGTGTGATTAGTAATTCTGAGTAGTCTGTGTCCTGTAAATTGGTTTCATCTTAAAATGCAAAATGCTTGATTTTGTAGGTGGTTTCTTGTTTACTGCATAATTAGTTATGCTGCTTTATTACACAATCGATCAGATCGTATTCTTGCTTAAATTTAGTTATTGAAGTTAATTGGGAAATACATACATATGTAGGAAATAACAGATGCAGAAATTACTTAAAACAAGAAAATCGAACTGCATTTCCGATTTAGTAAGACATATATCAGTCCTCATTCCCAATTTCTGCGCAACTAAAAAGTTCTGCATTCAGAAATCGTAATGACTATGACTGTGGTTTACAGTTGTTACAATGCCTCACTATTGAGCACCAAAAGTCTTGATATATTTAGAAAAGTAATTTGTAACATTCAAACATTGTAAATGATTTATTTGCTAACCTATCTTTTTTATTTGACAAAAATATATTAAAATCCTTGAAGATACCTGAACATTTTCCGACGAAACAAAATATGCCCAGAAAAATCCAAAAATAATTTATATGCAGTAAAACACCCCAACCTAAACTTAGAATTATCGAGATCAAACTCAAAACTCAAAATCAAAATTAAATAAAATCTTACCCAAAAATGAAAGTCTTTGAAATTGACTGATTATCGAAGTTGATTGGAATATGTTTTTCTGAGCGTCACCACCTTCCACTTATTACTAGAACCAAGTCAACAAACATCTTTATAGTAGATCCACTTTGATCCGTAAAAAGAGTTTAAATCACGAGCAATGATAAATGGATAACAATGATAATATTTATAAGATTCCGACATTTATGAATGAATTTGGTACATTGTTGATTAGATAATTGGAATATTTCTTTCTCATCGTCCTCGTCAACTTCACCTTCTACCCTACTTGAGGAAAGTCACCCTCGTACTGGTGTTTCACATCACAATTAATTTTGATTCAGGAATTAGGACTGCTTCTGCAGCTAGAATTTTGTGCAAAGCAAGTATATGCTTTATATACGAACTTTTTTTTTTCTCTCAAAATGCCACATAAATTTTACCACTTCCCTTAAGTTAGCAGATGCTAAATGAAGTTAAAAAGCTGTAAGAATCATACTTTTAGCATTAGAAGATCATACCAATTTACATGACACGGATTACTCAAACTACAAAAGTAAAATTAAAAACATATCACTTTCCGGGAACAAAGTTAGTGGCAAAGGCCCAGGCATTGTTGTTGACAGGGTCAGCAAGGTGATCAGCTAAATTCTCTAGTGGACCCTTTCCGGTCACAATAGCTTGTACAAAGAATCCAAACATGGAGAACATGGCTAGTCTTCCATTTTTCAGCTCCTTCACCTTAAGCTCTGCGAATGCCTCTGGATCTTCAGCCAGGCCTAATGGGTCAAGCTTCCTCCGGGGTAAAGTGGGTCGACAATTTCCCCAAGTGGCCCACCAGCAACACGGTAACCCTCAACAGCACCCATCAAGATGACTTGGGTAGCCCAGATGGCTAAGATGCTTTGGGCATGGACCAAGCTTGGGTTACCCAAGTAGTCAAGTCCACCCTCGCTAAAAATTTGTGATCCGGCCTTGAACCACACTGCCTCACCAAACTTGACACCATTACGAGCCAAGAGCTCAGGGAAGACACAGCCAAGGGCTCCAAGCATGGCCCATCTAGAGTGGATGACTTCGAGTTCACGGTTCTTGGCAAAAGTCTCAGGGTCAGCTGAAAGCCCAGCAGTGTCCCAGCCATAGTCACCTGGAAATTCACCAGTAAGGTAAGATGGGGCTTCACCAGAGAATGGTCCCAAGTACTTAACACGGTCTGGACCGTACCATGGGCTGTTAGACACTGGTGCCTTGACAGTCTTTCTCATTGAAACTCTTCCATTTCCAAAGAGCTCTGATGAAGATGGAGCTACTTTGACTGCCTTTCCAGCCAAAGCTGGGGAAGAAAGGGCCATTGTTGAAGCAGCCATTGTACTGTAAACAAAAGAGAGGGATATTTGTTGATGTTGTTAGATAGTTTGGTGATGAAAGAATGGTAAAGTTTGGCTATTTTTATAGATAGAAAACTAGTATATCTTGTAAGATCATTATCTGATCTTTCATTGGTTGTCAAGATTTTATATCTATTTCTTATCTAATAACCACTAGTTTGAGATTTTACTACAAGAACTTCAATAATAAAGTAGGGTCCTCTTCATTCAGCAACACAACTTTTGTACAGAGAAATTTTACAGTTCTTCAATGTTGAAGCAGGTACTCCATTGGATCGCTTGTGTGGAAATCGATGATTGGTTATACAAACAACTTGTTACATCATTTCTTATACATTGTGACACCTAATGAATCCATGGTTAGTTTGTGGCGTAGAAATCTGCAATTGGATAGAATATGATTAACCAATGAAAGAAGAGCTAAATAATCATACTCATGCATACATTTAACTCAGTCACTCTAACTCTTGATCATCAAGAGAGAAGAGGTAGTTGCGCCAAATTCAAAAAATTACGAATATTAGACAATAAAACTGCTATTGTAGCTTTTTATTGGTGTGCAATGCAATCATCCCCAATGTCATCCCACTTTGAATACTAATTAGGTATACAATGAATAGACACGCGGGGCATGATAGTTAGGCTTCCAACTTCTTATGAAACTCTAATTTGATAGCTAGAGAGTTATAATCCTCTCTTCTTCTGCTTTATGATGGAGATTTTGTAATTTATACTTTGGAAATAATTAATTAAAAACACGATCTAGTGAAGCCTAAATAAAACTTCAGGTTCTTGATACTACATTTATTATCGAGATCATTAACACTCTGGTAAACATGTATTGGGTACAAATATATAGTACATCATTACTCATCATTTGATTTTGGTAACTACAATAAAACACCTAATGCCCTCCTTTGTCGAGATACAGATCCCGTGACTTTCGAGTCATGTACAATACATCAAGAAAATTGAAAATTCATAAAAACAAATGGAAATACCGACAGGCATACTCCTTTTACTTGATCAATAGAACAATGACGCAAATAGTAATGACTCAATCTATATTCCTTTTTACTACCAGACAATCATATACCACCTTAATCATTAGAACAATGATAAGAAGAAGAAAGAAGACCGAACCGATGGTGCAAATGGCGATGGCAAGGGTTTGTGAGCGGAATAACACCACATATGTTCCTGTAATAAAAGTCAACATCATTGCTACAATAGAAAAAATGTTGAACACGGTTGATGCAGCATTGAGTATTGACACTTGGCGTGGATCTTCATTCATTGATTGAAGAAAGTAGAAGAACAAAGAAGATGTTGACAGTAGTAGAGCTAATGCATCCGATACCATACATGCATTAAAAGCTTTCTTTTTAGAAAGAACTGCCAATCCTTCATCTTCTCCTCCACTTTGGCGGAGACCACCTGGCATAGTAAATCCAACAGTGAAAGTTACTGTAGTTATAAGTGCAGTAACTATTATTTGTGTGTTGGCCCTGTTCTTATACGGTTCTAAATCTTTTTTCTTCTCACTATACTTTTCATCCATCAACAATTTCCTAGCTGTATTAAATTTAGCATCTTTTCTCGCCCGTGCACTTGACAACACTACTTCCGAGTTGTGCCTTATTTCTTTTACGCCTTTCTGCCAAAACTTCATCCCAAACTTCCCAGACTTATTGCTCTCGATAATATCGAGTGCATTTTTGATTTGTACCTATAGATGACGGATAACGAATGTTTAAATATGTATATAATTTCCTTAGATCCCAAATGTGAAATGGCGGGCGATTTTCAAATTGTACAACTCCATTATAAACAATAAAACCTCTTGCATTTATATAAATTTTATCAAATAAATATTTTAAAATATCATGGGACGTCATCTAGTAACAACTTTGGTATCGTATCTAGTAAAAATTAGGCTTTGCGTACCTGATCGGCAATTATTTCACTATCCGAATACAGCATGTCGTGTGGGGTCCTTTGTTTGTTGTTTTTCCGCTTTAAATCAAGTCCTTCATGTTTTATGAGTTCTGGAGTGAAACAACCGTTGGAGACAAGTATATGGAGAGGTGTGTTGCCCTTGTCATCTCCCCTATTCACAATTGCATCCTTGTGCATTTTTGGACAATGTTCTAAAATCCCCCGTATCATTTCTTTGTTATTTTGAACTGCAGCCAAGTGCAAAATGTTTTGTCCATTTTTGTTAACAACTGTGTGTGCAGAAGACGAATCTGGCCATAGCTGCATAAGCCGTATCAGGGTAGAAGTATATCCATTTTGAGCTGCTAGATGGAATGGTGTTAATACCCCTTCTGGGTACTCAAGTTGGTAAAAGTTTTCATACGCTTCTTCCATCATTTTAATTATATCTTTAAGTACTGAATCAAATTCGTGATATGCAGCATAGTGAAGTGGTGTCCATCCTTCTTCGTCAGCAAAAATTACTAGCTGTTTCTTATTTTGCAAGAGGTCTAACACAGAGTCTGAAGAAGAAAAAATGTATATATTATATTTACTCCATATATAAATAACATCCTTATATAAATAATAAAATACTATAACATCTTACATAAAAATGTATTAGATCGTAGGCTAACCTCTCCACGTATCATGTAGGCATAGATACATACACGTTACTTTGATTATTTTATTATTCAATAGATTATCACATGCGAGGAGATGGAATGATTTTACATTATTGTAGTTAAATATTAGAAGTTGATAACATCTTTTTCGATTAATCGGTAGATAGACGGTTCGTGTACGGATTGATTAATTGGAATTTGGGCAAAAAATTTTTTTTTTTAAGAATCGGTCAAAAATTGGGTGAGACGAAAAAAATTGATGAAAAAGGAGAAAAATCGATTGAAACGTTAAATAATCCGTCAAAATTATTTCTTTTTTACAAAAAGTTAAAAATTTTATATTAATATATTTATATCACAAATTTATGAAATATATGAGTTTTATAGCTCTAAATCATTCATAAATTTCAAACATTCTCCCAAATCCTAATAATTATATATATTTTATATAATAACTACTACGATTAACTATTAAATATAAACCACTTAAATTTTAATGATAAGTAATTTTTGTATAAATCCTAACACCTAAATGTGTATGAATTAATGATATTTAGTATTTTTTATTATAAATTTTATGATAATTTAAAAATATTTAAATGTAATTATATATTATTATTATTATTTATTAAATTAAATTATTTTCGATTAATCAATCCGATTAATCACCAACTACCTACCCGATTAATCACTATAAGGTAACTTTATCATCTAATTTCGATTCCCATCTCTCATAACATTTATTAGAAGCATGAGCATATATTCAGTTACCTGACATCTTTACTAAAGATTTTGGTGGTTCAAGTCATGGGTTTACACAATCCTAGTGTCAACTTAGGGGATGTGGGTATCATCAAGAATGATGATTCTCAAGATGAAAGTGCATTATGAGCATAAGTCAGCACTAGACATAAATAATAATACAAGAATTCTATTTCCTTAACTATTAAGTCATAAATCAACATATGTTTAATACGTCGACAAAACCTTGTTTATGAATACTTCTCAATAACTTATAATGTAACCAAATTTCATATCAATAAAATTAGTCTTCCTCTTACATGGTGATAACTGGTGATTTGCGTTTGTCGTATTTTTAGAATTTTTTTTGTATTATGTTATCAGGTAATTTTTAAGTAGTTATTTGTGATTTAATTATGGGGCTGTTTGACAACAGCTTTTTCCCGAAAATAAACTCTTATTTCCGAAAAAAAGTAGGGATATGTGTATTTTTTCTGAAAATAAGTAACTTATTTTTTATTTTGAAAATAATATTTGTTTTTAAAATTCTAAAATAAATATTTATCTTTAAAAAAAAATGAAAATATGTAAAAAATAAAAATAAAATAAGTTACTTATTTTAAGTTTAAGGAACCCCAAACGGCCACTATGTGTATGATATTTGTTGGACACTTATCAATATTGTAATTGGTGATTTATTGTAAAGTTTGTAAAATAAAGTGATTTGTAGTTAAATATAACCATATATATATATACACTTCGTACCTTTATCGTGTTTCTTCATAGCAAGAAACAAATCTACGGGGCCGTCAATACTAGCTCTGTTATCTTTGGTGAGCAATTTGACAATATTCATGTTGTCCTCGTCAATGGCTTTCTTTATTAAACGCATAAGATCTTTTTTTTTTATTTCCATGTCGGTAGGCTGGATCTTCTGCTAATATTAGTTCAATGAGGTACACTGCATTCAGCTCCACTGCCAGTTCTAAGATAGTGCGGTTGGACTCGTCAGTTCTATTGAAAAATGATTCAAAACTTTCATCTGATGCTGGGTCTGCATTGCTAGAACGTTTGACTGCATTAATCAGTGTCGTAATCACATCTTTATCTTCTTCCTTCAATATATTTCCCCTTTTGTCTTTTTCTTGTTCTGCAAGTCAAAGTGCAAATATTGATTGTACATTTTTTATATAATTACATATTTACATTGATTCAACATTGATATGATACATATTTTTTAGCTGACTCATTAAAATTTCAATATATTTAAAGGAAATTCTATTTTTCTTTTCCCATATATGTACGTGTGTTTTTGTAATTAAAAAAAACTATCATTAATTCATGTCATAATTCTATATGTTCAATCGTGGGTTTCGCATACATTCAAAAAGTAGCACAAAAACTGAAATCTTTGTATAAAGAAGGTGGACTATATGTTATATTTTGATGACAGTGAACTATACTGTGGGGAATTATGAGAAAAGTGAAGACATATTTAGCAAGAAGCTATGTAATAAATTAAATTAGTATAAACAGAAAGTGGTTATATATCTAATTAAGCTGGTTCTTATTCGAATCTTATAAGAAAACTATATATAATTCTTTTGACTCAGAGAGTCTATGCACATATATAGAGTTTTCTTACTAACATAAATTGTTTAAAAATTAGCGTGATCGCTGAATATATATTTTCAAATTATCAGATTATATTTCATGAATTTTTACACATGCTTTGCATGAGTATATATAAGAGAGAGTTCAAATTTAATACAACAATTTTTAGAATTCAAAAAAATCTTTTAAAATCTGAATTAAATACGTGTCTGAATAAAAAAAACTCTGCCTATATATGAAAAAAAAAAGTGCCTAAATAACATACCTTGGTGGAGATTCTTAATAGCAGCATGCAAAGCAGTATTACCACGAGGACCATCCAAATTATACGGAGGTGTGCAAGTTGTACAAATCACCTTCACTATATCGTTATACCCTTTTTCCGCCGCTATGTAGATTGGAGTTTTACCTCGATAGTTTTGAACATGTCTATCAGTTGGATCGGCCTCTACTAATAGCTTAGCAACAGCCACGTGACCTCTCTTAGCTGCTGTATATAAAGCAGTCTCCGAATCAACATCAACATGCCTAAGAAAAGCTTGAAAAGAAGTAAACGGATTATCATTAGCTGAAGGAGGCAATCTTCTGGCTGCATCAATCAGGACCTCAGCCACTTGAGTGTGTCCGAAATATGCAGCCCAGCAAAGTGCAGTGCATTCCTGATTATCCAGCTTGACCAAAAGATTTTTATTTGCCAACTCCCTCAGAATGAATCGCACACGTTCTGTATTTCCCTTTACGGATTCAATATGAAGGATAGTTTGTTCGTCTTCGTTAAGTCTATCAGCTTCCATCTCCATTTTAGATATGGCATCAGCATCTCCGGCAAAGGCAGCTGCGTACAAAGCATCTAAATTATCCATATTTATATCTAATTTCTACGGGGCTTTTAGTTATATATGTGTGTATAAAAATGTTGGGTTAGATGAGTGGGTTATTCGAAAAAATATTTGGAGAAGAGCCAGTTATTCAACATTACTTATCCTTTGTATACCGAGGCTTGAATCTTGATGTATATTAAAATTATTATAAACAACACTAAAGTTGTCAAGCTAGACAAATATATATGCCGCCTAGTGGCCGGGGATAATTATTATAGTTTGCCAGTGTTTTGATTAAATGTTTTAAGTGAGTTCGTTGTATATAATCAAGTTGTATAAGACCCACATTAACATGTGACTGTATTAATCTTGTTATCTACTGATACCATTACTATAATAAATTAATCAGATCCGTTTCAGACGCCCCTTATTAAATCTTGAATCCACAATTCCACATACTACATGTGAACAGGTATGTAACAGAGTTAGAGAGGAGCACGTCAGAATAAACAAAGCCAACTTGTATCAATCACATAGCTAGCTAATTACTCTGTGCCCTTTTACTTTACTCTTATTCAAGAATTGGTAATATTATTTTTTTCAGTTCTACATATTTGTTTTACATGTTATGATGATCAAACGAAAACTTATAAATTCTAATATTTTTGGTAATATTTTCAAAATTTATGAAATTATTTTACTATTATTTATTAATTTTATAATTTTTTCCTTTTGATTTATTATTTTAAAAATAACTAAACATAGTAAAACTTATTTTCTTTGCAAAATATAATCCACGAATTTAAATTTATGCATGGTATGATTTTTAATGATTTATTCAAATTTTAATAATTTTGAAAAATATTTATACCTATTTTTTTAATGTAAGAGTTACTAATATGATATTTATACCAACTTAAATGATGAAAATGATACCCCGTTGAGATTGATGACAAAAATGATATTATGCTTCCACTTCAATGACCGCTTTGATATTTAATCCATAAAAAATGTGTATTAACATGAAAAAAAGAAACAAACCACTTCATGTGCATTGTAACATACATCAGAAAAAGACTTATTGTTTTTTCTTTAAAAAACTGTATACAATGTAATATTTATTTTTATACAAGTTAGATTCAAATATAATTGAAATAATTTGTATGGTAAATAATAAATCTGAATATTTTGGACAGAATGCAAACCAGTTGTTCGTCCTCACAATTTTACAAGAGTAATAAAAGAATCGATGTCCTGAGCAAAATCGGAAAAAATAACAGAAGTTCTGCAAGTAAGCCAGTATCAACTACACGTTCATTCCAGAGATGCTATATAAAACACTGCTAAATGTGCTTCAAAAATTGCATGCTTCCTGGTGCTTTTCATATCATATATACGATATTTTCATCATCAAAGCCACCTTCCTGGTAGGAAAGGAACTGAGATGGCTCACACTGTCAACCCATATAAAGAAGTAAAGAGTCTGTCGTCGCCAGTCCATTCTAATAGTTACAACTTACAAGTATATATGAATGCACAAAAAATTACTTTGAAGATTAGCTGGAAATAAGATTTGAAAAAATGAATGCTAACAACTATTACATCAAAAGAACTTGAAATAAACAAAATTTTACATTAAAAGAACTTAGGTGACCCGAAATAGAATGAGGTCCATCAGCAACTTTTCGATCCTTTGGTGTATCATAATTATAATATCAGGGACTCAGCACCACGGAAACGATGAACTACAAAAAAATTTCAATCCAAAAAAAATACTACATACAAAAAATGTCTCCAAGCCATGAAGAATACTATTTCCAAGGCATGCTTATTCCTGTTCCATCAGAGATCAGAGTCCTGCTTCATTAGACGATGAATCTCAAGTACACATATAAGTGCACAACTAATGCAAGAAAATATATGTTATATCAGATATAGCAAAGTAATTCTAAACAGATATTCTCTAATTTGACCCCGTCGATCACATAATTTATTCAATGAAAGATAAGCTGTTATTTTCTTGACTAAGCATTTGTTAAAAGAAAATGGGGGAACAAGTGAGGTGAGTGATGATATATAATTACATAAGCAGGAGTTAAAAGATAGATGTTTGTGAGATGAAGGGCACAGAAAAACTTGGCTAAAACAAATGCTTCTTTCACTATGTTGCACCATAGTTTTGTGTTCATCTTGCTGTGTTTCACTGTTTAAACTTCACATTCTGACACACATCATAAGCTAGCTCGCTGTGCTATGTTTGGGTTGGGTAGTGGGCATTGAATTTAATATTGTTTCCAAAGAAAATGAGTCAAAATAATATATTTTTATATCTTCAAATATAAAGAAAATGGTGCATAGGAGTAAAAAAAGAAGAAGAAATATATGCAGAATCAAGTGTTATGCAGAAGCAAACGTTGGTTTAATTTCATAACTAATAGTGAACTGGAAGTCAAGAGAAATATGTAAGGGAGTTACATCTTGTTGAGAATAATTAAAAACTAAACACAATAATAGGATAACTGCTGAGTTGCCAAGTTTTGCAAGAAGTCTTGACTCACAAAATACTTCGTCCACAGATACGTTAATAGAATATATTTCAGAATCAGCAAATTCGTAACAATCATCAGATGGTCGGGGCGTGTGAGGGCACACTATTACACCATGCATACTCACATGCCTTAGTAGTTGACACTGCTCTTGCACATATATGCATATAAAACACCCACACCCATATTACATTCTCTATGTGGGACAACTTCTACTCAATTTATCTATGGATTACACTAAGAAAATGTCTTAGATCCAAACATGAAAGTTTAAGTCCTCATAGCAAGGAACAACTTCCATTAGTTAGTTTGCGGAAATTACATCAAGAACATATATAAAATATGTCTTAAACTTTCCATTTTCTAACACATCTTACAGTAATACTCTCTGCAGACGCGCATACTAGGTCCTGATATTTGGCTAATATAAAGAGGATTGACATTTGCTTCTACTTAAAAATGGTTAATGTTGAACAATTATATATCCTAAAATAACTCAGCGGCAAGAGACTATGGTACGTAATATGCTAAATCCCCAGCTAACATTAGCTTCCTTCATCCTGCATTTTCTGCAGATTTCAAGAATGAAAAGTTATTAGCAATTTATTTGCTCAGGAGTTTTTTTTAAAGAACTTCCAGGCAATATATCTGCTTTAGTATCTATTACTTTGTAGAATGTTCATGCACATCTGATAAGTACCAATATCTAAGTTTATAAGAAAGCTTATGGCAATAACATGTTTGGTATAATGACTTCTATATAAATTAGTGTTTCAAGCAAATAGGTCCTGCCAACAGGTTTAACAAAAAAGTCTCAAGAAAGCCGCAGTGTTCCTACCTTAGTTGCAGATTCAATTTGTACATAGTGATTACTGGATAAGTTGAAAAAGTATATAAAATTTCAGGCAAAAAAGTCATAGAAACACCTATCTTTACCCTTTATTTGGCAAGGCCTGCTTCTGTATATAAATTTACCAGACTCTCGTTACAATTGTAAGTTCTATTAGTAGACATTTTCAGTTCATTAAGTTGCTATTCACAGGGTCACATAAGTATTGTTTATCACTAAAAGTTTACTGCTGCTACTAGTCTCATTACTCTCATTGCTTCTACAATGGATTACATTACATGTGCTTCTTTATTAATTTTTGTATCCAAAAAGAGCCCTTTTATTTCTGAAATAGATTCGCTTCTTGCTTTTATTTCTTATCTGTGACATGCTAAGAATGAAACAGATGATGCATTGGTACAACTTTCATGCCTGTGTAAATTATGATATTAATATATTATCAACATTATTTCTCGAAAATTCTACACAAGATCCAACATCAGAAATAGGTACCATCCTAATTCACCGTAAGACTAGCGTACTTTAGTAAAACTACAATTTCAGATGTTTCATCTCTGCAAGATTTGAACTATCACTACACACTTCCAGGGAATTGGCAATGCTTCTGACCTCTGCAATCATCGCAATGACATCATTGAGCTTGTTAATTGCAGAACCAACACCCTGTTTAGACAAAATACAAAGAATAATCTTATATTGTGAAAAATAAAGAAAAAGGTTACAAAGTTTTAACAATATAATATTTTGATGAAGATAGAATACAAGTGAATGAGACACTTACCACACCGGCAGCCCTTGCTGTGATGGCCATTGGTGCTGTAACTGCACTTAGACCAGATGAACACATGACAGGGATCTTGACAGCTCATGAAATGGAATATGCAGCTGCTAGGGTTGGTGTTGCCTAAATAAACAAGAAAGAAATTTCACCCAAGTTGAAAACAATAGTATCATTGGTGCATGACATGTTTTATTACAGAATGGAAAGTTACAAACCACCAATTTCAGATATATGATGCTTTAGGTTTTCACAGTTTTCACATCAACGGAACTGGACTAGGGTACAACACACAGAGTAAAATCAAATAAAATGACTAAATAATGAGCTGACTTGCATTATTGCAATATTCTTGTAAATAGACAGTGGATCGGATCTTATTCGCTGAAATTTCAACTAAATATAAACAGATTGGTTCACTTTGTTCTTAAATCTTTACTAAATGAAATAAAAAGAAGCCACATAAGCCTTTCTACTTGTGTGACTTTGTGAGTTCGTTATGGTATAAATCTACACACGAAATATGATGCAAACAAAGATGGAAGCATGTACCTTCTCAATCAATCCAAGAAAACCAGATTTTGTTGGACTCGAGTATTTTCCTCCTTCAATCTGGATAACATCAACCCCTTCCTGTTCCAACTGTTTAGCTAGCTTGATCTAATTTCATGCAAATGAAGTTTTAGTTTCAATTGATAAACCTACTTTGGTATTATCTTATGCTCTATTGTGAAAACGCTTTTTCTTTAGAGAACCTGATCAGGTAGGCTTAGTGTGTGAGGCACAGTAACAGACAGTGCAACAGAAGGAAGAATTCTCTTGGTCTCTCATGTCAGGTTCAGTATCTGAAAACCAAGAGCGAGGGTTACATAAAAGTTGTACACACTCGCAAAAGTAAACTTAGACTGTAATGAGACAATATGTTCCTGGAATATTATACCTCCTCTGGAGAAAAAGTCACACCTGTCTCGTAGAAGGAATCATAGTTTCCTATCTCCACCTACATAAAATTACCAGCATATTTGTAAAACAAAACTTGAAAATGAAAAAAAGGTATAGAAATAGCCCTCCACCGATAATTTAATCTTAATATAACTAAATATAGGTCAGCTCCTGAACTTGTAAAATGATAGATTAAATTATAAGTAAAACGATTACAAGCAAGTTAGTTATCTAACCATCACAGCTCCAGCTTCAATGGCAGCTGGAAATGCTGCTGGATCAATGGATGAAACACAGATCTGCCAAATAGGAATTCATAAAATATAAATGTTTTACAAAAAACTGTATACAGTATTATAATCCTTTCTTGGGCATGTGACATAGTCTTCAATGCATCCGATTTTTAAGCATACAAGGAGGGGAAGTGAGGATTCAAACCCCTATCGAAAATAATACTACATAAAAATACCTACTTACTGGAAGAGAAGTTAAACTTGTTGCAAGCTTCACCAAATCAGGGTCACAGGCAATGTCCACATGAGTTGCTCCTCCCTGTATTAATATCTCTGGTGAACATTAGTGATGGATGGATAAATTGCTAATGGAAGTAGGAAATCTAAAATACATCTGTGTGATTCAATTTGTTTTTATTACATCTGTGTTTTTTGTTTCAAAATCCATATTTTATTTTAACTAATCAAATAATTACAAGACAGCAGGCAACAAACTGCACCGCTAGCCTGGACAAAACAATCATCTTCAAGACCATATTCATAGACCAATGAGTCATAACATTACTATGCATGACCATTTATACTTCCAGATATATAATGGACAAAATGCGTTTATGCATTTTCGTATAAAATGGTAGGAACCAGTGTTTAGTTTAAAGTAGTGGAAATGTAATGATCTAGTTACATTTTGCTTCATTTTCTTCTCATTTCATTTCATGGCCTTGGACAATTTATATAATAAATAGTTACGTTTTCACTTGGTTTCTGAATTTGTTATGCTGTTACTTGATTAGTAATGAATTTTAACTACACAGCCTTTATTCTTTAAGGATCTAATTGTTTCTCTTCTAAGAAGAAGAAGCTAAATGAAATTAGAAACGCTGCAAGAATCATACTTTTAGCATTAGAAGATCATACCAATTTACATGACACGGATTACCCAAACTACAAAAGTAAAATTGAAAACATTTCACTTTCCGGGAACAAAGTTAGTGGCAAAGGCCCAGGCATTGTTGTTGACAGGGTCAGCAAGGTGATCAGCTAAATTCTCTAGTGGACCCTTTCCGGTCACAATAGCTTGTACAAAGAATCCAAACATGGAGAACATGGCTAGTCTTCCATTTTTCAGCTCCTTCACCTTAAGCTCTGCGAATGCCTCTGGATCTTCAGCCAGGCCTAAAGGGTCAAAGCTTCCTCCGGGGTAAAGTGGGTCGACAATTTCCCCAAGTGGCCCACCAGCAACACGGTAACCCTCAACAGCACCCATCAAGATGACTTGGGTAGCCCAGATGGCTAAGATGCTTTGGGCATGGACCAAGCTTGGGTTACCCAAGTAGTCAAGTCCACCCTCGCTAAAAATTTGTGATCCGGCCTTGAACCACACTGCCTCACCAAACTTGACACCATTACGAGCCAAGAGCTCAGGGAAGACACAGCCAAGGGCTCCAAGCATGGCCCATCTAGAGTGGATGACTTCAAGTTCACGGTTCTTGGCAAAAGTCTCAGGGTCAGCTGAAAGCCCAGCAGTGTCCCAGCCATAGTCACCTGGAAATTCACCAGTAAGGTAAGATGGGGCTTCACCAGAGAATGGTCCCAAGTACTTAACACGGTCTGGACCGTACCATGGGCTGTTAGACACTGGTGCCTTGACAGTCTTTCTCATTGAAACTCTTCCATTTCCAAAGAGCTCTGATGAAGATGGAGCTACTTTGACTGCCTTTCCAGCCAAAGCTGGGGAAGAAAGGGCCATTGTTGAAGCAGCCATTGTACTGTAAACAAAAGAGAGGGATATTTGTTGATGTTGTTAGATAGTTTGGTGATGAAAG
Source organism: Oenanthe sinensis (assembly GCA_028671895.1). NCBI lineage: Eukaryota > Viridiplantae > Streptophyta > Magnoliopsida > Apiales > Apiaceae > Oenanthe > Oenanthe sinensis. Next base: position 46,515,149 of record CM053813.1, on the reverse strand, counting down.
AATGGTAAAGGTTGGCTATTTTTATACATAGAAAACTAGTATATCTTGTAAGATCATTATCTGATCTTTCATTGGTTGTCAAGATTTTATATCTATTTCTTATCTAGTAACCACTAGTTTGAGATTTTACTACAAGAACTTCAATAATAAAGTAGGGTCCTCTTCATTCAGCAACACAACTTTTGTACAGAGAAATTTTACAGTTCTTCAATGATGAAGCAGGTACTCCATTGGATCGCTTGTGTGGAAATCGATGATTGGTTATACAAACAACTTGTTACATCATTTCTTATACATTGTGACACCTAATGAATCCATGGTTAGTTTGTGGCGTAGAAATCTGCAATTGGATAGAATATGATTAACCAATGAAAGAAGAGCTAAATAATCATACTCATGCATACATTTAACTCGGTCACTCTAACTCTTGATCATCAAGAGAGAAGAGGTAGTTACGCCAAATTCAAAAAATTACGAATATTTGACAATAAAACTACTATTGTAGCTTTTTATAGGTGTGCAATGCAATCATCCCCAATGTCATCCCACTTTGAATACTAATTAGATATAAAATGAATAGAAACGCGGGGTATGATAGTTAGGCTTCCAACTTCTTATGCAACTTTAATTTGATAGCTAGAGAGTTATAATCCTCTCTTCTTCTGCTTTATGATGGAGATTTTGTAATTTATACTTTGGAAATAATTAATTAAAAACACATGATCTAGTGAAGCCTAAACAAAACTTCAGGTTCTTGATACTACACTTATTATCGAGATCATTAACACTCTGGTAAACATGTATTGGGTACAAATGTGTAATACATCATTACTCATCATTTGATTTTGGTAACTACAATACAACACCTAATGCCCTCCTTTGTCCAGATACAGATCCCGTGACTTTCGAGTCATGTACAATACATCAAGAAAATTGAAAATTCATAAAAACAAATGGAAATACCGACAGGCTACTTCTTTTACTTGATCAATAGAACAATGACGCAAATAGTAATGACTCAATCTATATTCCTTTTTACTACCAGACAATCATGTACCACCTTAATCGTTAGAACAATGATAAGAAGAAGAAAGAAGACGGAACCGATGGTGCAAATGGTGATGGCAAGGGTTTGTGAGCGGAATAACACCACATATGTTCCTGTAATAAAAGTCAACATCATTGTTACAATAGAAAAAATGTTGAGCACAGTTGATGCAGCATTGAGTATTGACACTTGGCGAGGATCTTCATTCATTGATTGAAGAAAGTAGAAGAACAAAGAAGATGTTGACAGTAGTAGAGCTAATGCATCCGATACCATACATGCATTAAAAGCTTTCTTTTTAGAAAGAATTGCCGATCCTTCATCTTTTTCTCCGCTTTGGCGGAGACCACCCGGCATAGTAAATCCAACCGTGAAAGTTACTGTAGTTATAAGTGCAGTAACTATTATTTGCGTGTTGGTCCTGTTCTTATATGGTTCTAAATCTTTTTTTTTCTTACTATACTTTTCATCCATCAACACTTTCCTAGCTGTATTAAATTTAGCATCTTTCTTCGCCCGTGTACTCGAGAGCACTACTTCCGAGTTGTGCTTTATTTCTTTTACGCCTTTCCGCCAAAACTTCATCCCAAACTTCCCAGACTTATTACTCTCGATAATATCGAGTGCAATTTTGATTCGTACCTATAGATCAGGCGAACGAATGCTTAAATAGTACCCCAAAAAATCATAGTAATTCACAACACAAAAGCGGTTCTGTTATTACAGCCGATTTGAATTATGCTCTGAAACAAATAGATTCTAGTCTCTGAGGTTTCAAAGGCAATTCTTGAATTTACATAACAAAGAATAAAACTAATAATTCTTTCAAAGAAAAATTAAACTAGTAAAAAAGTATTGTGTTGTAACTTTTTGGTTACCTAAACAAGTTTTCGTAGTAAAAATTAGGGCTCTGCGTACGTACGTACCTGATCGTTAATTATTTCACTATCCGAGTATAGCATGTCGTGTGGGGTCCTTCCTGTGTTGTTTTTGCACTTTATATTGAGCCCTTCATATTTTATGAGTTCTGGAGTGAAACAACCGTTGGAGGCAAGTATATGGAGAGGTGTGTTGCCTTGGTTATCTCCCCTGTTGACAATTGCATCCTTATGCATTTTTGGACAATGTTCTAAAATCCCCCGTATCATTTCTTTGTTTTCTTGAGCTGCAGCCAAGTGCAAAATGTTTTGTCCATTTTTGTTAACAGCTGTGTAGGCAGAAGACGAATCTGGCCATAGTTGCGTAAGTTGTACCAGGGTAGAAGTATATCCCTTTTCAGCTGCTAGATGGAATGGTGTTAATACCCCTTCTCGGTACTCAAGTTGGTAAAAATTTCCATGCGCTTCTTGCATCATTTTAGTTATATCTTTAAGTACTGAATCAAATTCGTGATATGCAGCATAGTGAAGTGGTGTCCATCCTTCTTCATCGGCAAAAATTACTAGCTGTTTCTTATTTTGCAAGAGGTCTAACACAGATTCTGAAGGAGAAAAAATTAAAAATAAATAAATATATCTACTATATTATTATAAGCAAAGATTTATCGTTGGTTGGGTTTTATATGAAACTGGTAAACCTTCTCACAAAAAAATATCAACTACCACATCTGCATGACGACTCATTTAAGCTACTAAACTATTAAGATATATCATTCCGTTAATTTTTTTAAAAAAATTTGACGATTAATGTGAAAAATGTGATAACATGTCAAGTGTCTATTAAGATGGCATATAACAACTAGTTGTATGTAATTTTTTAGTTACTCATGTATATATCATCATATACGTCTATAATAAAAATATTCTAAATATGCTATGTCGTAGACTTCGTCAATTACAATTGTGGTATAAATGTTCATTTACGGATATCATGAACGTCGAAAAATATCGATTTGTAATACATGTGTTTTACCATAACAACGTATTTACTTTTTATTTTTTCTATTTGTTTAATCAATGATGTGTTATTTAATTATTTTTTTCCTTTTTCCACATAGCGTGTATAATTAACATATTAACTGTCAATCCATGATCTTAACATTGATCGTCAAATTTTTAACGGGTGATATATTTTGACATTTTAGTGGTGTAAATGAGTCGTCGTGGAGATTGTATAGTTACTTGATAATTTTTTATGATATGAGTGAGCAGTTTGATATAAAACTCATTATTGGTTTGGTTGGTTGGTAACACTTTCCAAAAAATATTAAAATTATATAATTTATTTTATTTATAATATAATATTGGTTATAGTAATATAGTATAGATAATATAGTAGTACAAATAACTGTAACCAATACAACCAATACAGTTGAATTATATATCTCAATCTCAATGTTCCTCAAACTCTTTAAACTCTATTAAAATTATAAACTATTATTTCTTTTAAAATCCTATTAAACTTTCAAAAAAATTAAATATATAAAATCTATATTTTGGTTATCACTCATTTTTTTCACCTAAAATTAAATCTTAATATTATATTTTATCTAAATAATAACATAAAATTTATACTTATATTAAAATTTATACTTTTTATTTAATGTAGTTGTCTTAAATACAATCTATTTACAGAATTCAGTTTCATCACCGCTCAAACTCTTTAATTCATTTAAAATATCAATCAATTAAATAAATTTCATGAATATAATAATAATATTATTATTTTTATCTATATTTAATTTTATTAAAATTATATACTAACTACTATCTAAATTTCTCAATTAATCAATCTCAAACTATTCACTACATTTAAAATTATCACTCATAATTGAATTTAACTAATTTTATAATATTATTTTATCTATTTTAAGTTTTAAAATAACAACTAATTAGTTGCATCACAAGAATGATATAATATTATTATTCTTCTATCTATTATAAATTTTATATCAAAGACAATCTAAATATCTTAATTTAATCACCGCTCAAAGTATTCAATTTATTTTAAATATATTAAAAATTTTGAAGAAATCCGTGTATCGCACGGATTATAAATTAGTGTATATATATATATATATATATATATATATATATATATATATATATTATAGGGTCAACCATGGGGTAAGGCGACCAAAGTGAGAGCAATATCACGATAAGAGCACCAAAAAATTGTATATATATGTATTATATATGTTTTAAAATTTATTTATTTTAGAACCTTATAAAAACAAATATCATTTCAAAAATTCGTTTAAGGCACTCAAATCTCTAAGGCATATATATATATATGTGTGTGTGTGTGTATGTGTGTGTATTGATCATTACTACATAAATAAAATCCTTATATAAAGAATAAAATACTATAAAATCTTATATAAAAATTTATTAGATTCTACGCTGACCTCTCTATGATGTAGACATAAATACATACATGTTATCTTGATTATTTAATAGATTATCATATGAGGAGATGGATTGATTTTACATCATTAATGTAATTAAATACTAGTTTATATCACGTGCGATGTACGGATCAAATTATTTTAATATTTTCTTTATATTATTTGAATATATTTTTATTTTTATAATAATAATTTAAATTTTATTTAATGTTATATGTATATATTTCATATATTTTATTTATATTTTAATAGTATAATGTTTGTATCTTTTGTTTAAAGATGTGTTTCATTCAGGAGATTAATGTTGGATGTATTTTAGTTAGGAAATTAGTGTTTAAAAATTAGGTCTAATAATAACTATCCGGCCTAAATATCGGCAAGGACCACCGACTACCAAATTTTTAATCTTTCGGTTTTAATAATATAGTATATATTAGAAGTAGTGTTCTAAAATACAACGTCTGTTGTGATTAATCATTAGACGGACGGGTCCCGTCTTGATTAATCGGAAATCGCGGGTCAAAGAACATTTTTTATAAAATATGTCAAAAATAGGGCGAGATGAAAAAATCGGTTAAAATGATCAAAATTTGGTTTAAATGGTCAAAAATCGGTCAAAATCGTTAATGTATTATATTCTTTTATAAATTGAATCGGGAGCTGAGAGTTTAGTGAATCTTTGTGGATTTTAGTTAGTGTTTGAGATTGTTATTTTTGAGATATGGATTTCGTCCATTTTTATCCGGCATCAATTTTTTTAAGATTATTTATATTCGATTCATTTTGTACTCAAATTTATTTCTTTCGTTATTATCCGTTTTCAACTATTTTGATCTTCCAAAAATTGTTTTAAAATCTATTTTAAAATATTTAAATATCTATTTTTTTAATGTTAAAAAATTATTATGTTACATATCTGCATAGAATATTTGAATCTATTACAATTGATTTTTAAAATTGTGAAATTATTTTATTTGAACTATTAGAGTGATATATGGTATATTGACTTAATTAGTTATAGGAGTACTAAATCCATGTCATTGCGACACTAGTGGCATGACACCTCCGTGACAATGTGATTATCAGTCATGACTTATCCTTCTAATAGCTTATGAGTCGAGTTTTGACCATTTTGATATTTGTCTGAGAATACGTGGGGTGTACTTTATCTATTTTGATTTAGGTATTAAATATCTTAACCCCTTGTTACTCCATCTTTGCTTTAAAAATTTACTGTTTTACTATCAACTATCAAATTATATATCTTGTTTCTTATTTTAGAGACTATATTCTAATCATATATCTTGTTTCTTGTCAAGTTTGACTAATGTCTTATTCTTTTTTCTAGCAAGTACTTAGGAGAATCTCAGGCTATGTGATGAAAACATACCCTTATTACAGCTCATTAAGAATTTTTGACTTGTAGATATTATTTAGACACTATTTATAATTACAGATTTCGTTTAATTCGCATTTATTGATTTGAATTATTTTGAAGATTTATTGTACATATTTAAGTATTGTAAGGTGGTATTCAGTGCTCTATTTACAGGTTTATGGTTTGATAAGTAACTCGTGGTCTTATTTTGGGGAGGGTATGTTACACAAGAGAGTTACTATGAATATCTAAAATAGTTATAAAAAAGATATTTGGTCTCGCATCGTGTCTATGAATAGATAATCAGCCTGTTTAAAACTCCTTTTGAATGTTTGCATAATCATCCTCAAGATTATTCTCATTAAAGATTTGTGGGTGCTTATGTTATGCTTCTCTGCATGTCAATAACATATTTTCTCCTAGAGTTGTTAGTTCTGTCTTCTTGGGATATTATCATGGTATCAAAATGTACTAACTACTAAATCTAAAAACTAAATAACATTTCACTTTTAGACATGTTGTTTTCAATGAAACAATTTCCCATTTTTCACTAATAATCATTCTACTACTTTTTCTATCTTTATTTCCTCGACACATGGTACAATTATGATAGAATTTATGCTTCATCTTCTACTAACAATTCATATGATAATTTTACACCCATATCATACCCTCCTATATCACTATTAAAATCACGTGATTGATAATTTCCACTTTTTTAGATGATGATGATTAGATACAACTCCCTCCTAATATTGATACTCTTACTAATTTAGTTCATATTCTTGAGATACTTGAAATGCACAACTGGTTTAGGTTTATTTTCTCACTCTTCTAATTCACTCAGTATCACAGGTTATTATGACAGTGACTGAGGAGTTATACCCCCACTGCTCGTTCTATAACTAAATATTATATCATTCTTTATTTTTCATTAATTTCTTGGCAGACTAAGAAACATATTGTCACTTCTATGAGTTCACCTTAGGCTAAATATCGTGTATTAACCTATATCACTATTAAAATCACGTGATTGAAATATTTGTTATCAGATTTACACGTACATATATGTTCTTGGTGTTGTTCTTGTGTTTTGTGATAATCAAGTAGCAATTAATATTGCTTTAAATCCAATTTAGCATGTTGGTACTAAACATATCGAGCTTGATTGCACTTTGTTCATGAAAAGGTTCAAACTGGTATCATTCTACCTCAAAAAATTTCAACCAACTTTCAGTTAGATGACATCTTTACTAAAGTTCATGGTGGTTCCAATCATCGGTGTATTTAATTCTAGTGTGACTCAACTTACAGGGATGAGGGTTTAAGAATGCTGATTCTCAAGATGAATATACGCACAAGTCAGTATTAGACATAAATAACAGTACAAGAACTCTCTTTCCTTAGCTATTAAGTCATATATCAATAATAGTTTATATAATAGCATTCGTACTTGGTCAATTTTGTTTTTGTTTGTTATGTATAATATGTCGACTAAACCTTGTTTATAAATACTTCTCAATAGCTTATAATATACGCACTTAGAGGGACGAGGGTTTAAGAATGCTGATTCTCAAGATGAATATACGCACAAGTCAGTATTAGACATAAATAACAATACAAGAACTCTCTTTCCTTAGCTATTAAGTCACATATCAATAATAGTTTATATAATAGGATTCGTACTTGGTCAATTTTGTTTTTGTTTATATACGTCGACTAAACCTTGTTTATAAATACTTCTCAGTAGCTTATAATATAACCAACTTAGATATCAATAAAATTAGTCTTCCACTTCTATAATAGTTATTGGCGGTTTGTGTCTGTCATATTTTTTTATTTTTTATATTATGTTATCATGTAATTTTTAAAGTAGTTATTGATGATTTGATTATTTGTATGATATTATTAGACACTTATCATCATTATAATTGGTGATTTGTATAAAGTTTATAAAATAAAGTGAATTGTAGTTAAATATAAAAATATATATATACACTTCGTACCTTTTTCGTGTTTCTTCATAGCAAGAAACAAATCGACTGGGCCGTCAATACTAGCTCTGTTATCTTTGGTGAGCAATTTGACAATGTTCATGTGGTCCTCAACAATGGCTTTCTTTATTAAACGCATAAGATTATTTTTTTTATTTCCACGTCGGTAAGATGGATCTTCTGCTAATATTAATTTAATGAGGTCCATTGCATTCAGCTCCACTGCTAATTCTAAGACAGTGCGGTTTTGCTCGTCAGTTCTATTGAAAAATGCTTCAAAACTTTTATCTGATGCTGGGTCTGCATTGCTGGAACGTTTGACTGCATTAATCAGTGTCATAATCACATCTTTATCTTCTTCCTTTAATATATTTCCCCTTTTGTTTGCCTCTTGTTCTGCAAGCCAAAGTGTAAATATTGATTGTACATTTTTTACATATTTACATTCAACATTGATATGATAGATATTTTTAGCTAATTCATTAAAAGTTCAATATTTTTCTTAAAAAAATCTACTTTTCTTTTCCTATATATGTCCTTCTGTTTCCGTAATTAAAAAAAACTATCGTTAATTCAGGACATAATTTTACACGTTCAATCGTGAGTTTCATAGTACACTCAGAAAATAGCACACAAAAAACTGAAATCTTTGCATAAAGGCGGACAATATGTTATATTTAGAAGACAGTCAACTATATCTGTAGGGAATTATGACAATAATGAAGAAATATTTAGCAAAGAGCTATGTAATAAATTAAATTAGCATAAAAAAAAGTAGTTATATATCTAATTAAGCTGATTTTTAATTGAATTTTACGGGAATAATGGAATATCGACTAATATATTAATGAAACGAAGATCCATGCAGATCCGATATACCTAATATATAAGAACTAGTAGTGTATTGGAATTGTTACATGTTTGCATGCTACCATAGCAGTCTAGTCTAAAGAATTAACATTATAATGTTATGTAATATTTGGTATGCATCAGAAATATATCTTTTAAAATAATGTGCATTATATGTATTATATTTTGGTTGATATATTATTTATAATAATACATTTAAGAAATTATCACTTGCATTAATAGTAAAGTTTATATTTTGCCCATTTCAACTAATTTCGTGATTTTTTTTTCAATTCACATTTTAACCATTATATTTATATGAATAAAGATATGTACTTTACTCAATACACCACTTAAAAAACATTTCATTTTAAAAGCAATCACTTACTGTGTACTTTAATCATTACATCATTTGAAATACTCTATTCTAAAATTAATCACTTACAATATTGTATATTCGTTTTCATTACATTTTGTGACATTTCATATATTTGTATTAATTCTATAAGAATAAATTTATCCAACTATTAATTTAATGAATATTTGTGATATAGATCCGTATAAACCCACATATTTATCTTCCTTCCATTTATACTTTAACCTGTCAGTTGTGAATTATAGTATTATAAATGGGGTTTGGAATAAAATAAAGGTAAATAAAATGCACTTTATTCTATTTATATTATAAATAAATAGTTATTGAAATCAGACGAATAATCTTTAAAATGTTAGAAATATACTGAATATGTAAATATACATAAATATAAACTCTAATTTTAAAAATATAATATTACAATTAATATATCAATTAAAATACTTTACTCTATCTTTTAAGTTATATTTTGATATATAGAAGCACGAGACTAGCGCCATAGTCTTCTGAGAATTGTCATCTCCACGACATCTTGAGGGTTGTCGTATCGTGTAATATATTTTTTATATTATATTTTTATTATTATTTGATTAGTGATGTATACAAAATTATCAGCCAAATTTTGATGAAATCGAACTTCTAAAAAAATTTTGAATTTTTTCAAATTCAAAAAAAAAATGAATTCCGAGCCTCTTGTCTAGAGAGACTTGAACTTCAAATTTCATTTATAATATTTTAAATTAGTGTTGAAATAAATCTACTTTCAATTTAAAATATTATAGATCATTAGTTAAACTAATCATTTTATGATAAAACTAAATTCTATAAATTTTTATTATTAATAATATTATTTTTGTAATTAGTAAGTATGTATATAATTAGAAATATTATCGTACAACTAAATATTAATTCAAATAATAAATTTTAAGATAAATTCATCATACCATTTCTTTAATTTCACCCATATTTTATATATTATATTATATATATAATATTCAACCAACACTAATTATAAGGTTGTTGAATCTATACTATATTATTAAAGCCAAGAGGCAAAAATTTGGTCGGTGGTCCCGTAAATCCTACTTTTGTACAACTCTTCTTTATTATACATATTAGTTATACAAGCTTATAATTTATTACTTTAATATTTCAAACAAATATATCCTACATATAACTTTATCAAAAGTAGTAGTCCTCCTTTAAAACAAAGATAATATTATATTATATCTAATAAATTATAGTTTATATTTTCTATTTAAGAATCTTGTTTACGGTATAATTTTTATATAATAGAAATTGTACTCACATTCATTCAATTTCATCACTTCAAACCCATTAATTTATTTAAAATTATAATTTATTAACTAAATCTCATGAATATTAAATTAAAAAATAATTAATAGAAAATAATAATAATATAAGACAACATTGCATTAAAATATAGAGAAAAATTAATAAGAAAATAAATTAATAATTGATTAATATTATTTGTATTTTGCATAGATTATAAGATAACAACGGAAATATGTGTTAACGGAAGTTACGGAAGGGAATGTTTATAAAGAATCAATTTATTGTTTACATACCTTGGTAGAGATTCTTAATAGCCGCATGCAAAGCAGTATTACCACGAGGACCATCCAAATTATACGGAGGTCTGCAAGCTGTACAAATCACCTTGACTATATCGAAGTAGCCTCTTTCGGCGGCTATGTAGATTGGAGTTTTACCTCGATAGTTTTGAATATGTGTATCAGTTGGATCTGCCTCTGCTAATAGCTTAGCAACAGCCACGTGACCTCTCTTAGCTGCTGTATATAAAGCAGTCTCCGAATCAACATCAACATGCCTAAGAAAAGCTTGAAAAGAAGTAAACGGATTATCATTAGCCGGATGCAATGGTCTGGCTGCATCAATCAGGACCTCAGCCACTTGAGTGTGTCCGAAATATGCAGCCCAGCAAAGTGCAGTGCATTCCTGATTATCCAGCTTGACCAAAAGATTTTTGTGTGCAAACTCCCTCAGAATGAATCGCACACGTTCTGTATTTCCCTTTATGGATTCAATATGAAGGATTGTTTCTTCACGTTCGTTCACTCTATCAGCTTCCGTCTCCAATTTAGCTTTGGCATCAGCATTTCCGGCAATGGCAGCGTCATACAAAGCATCTAAATTATCCATATATAATTATATCTTATTAATTTCTACCTGACTCTTAGTTATATATACGTGCGTGTGTGTTAATCGAAGAAAAAATCTGAAGGTGCATATTATTCAACATTACTTATCTTTAATTCTTTATATATACAAAGGCTAAGAAATACCATTTTATATTAAATATATTCAAAAAATTATTACAATACTTGCATTCTATTTTTTAATATAATAATATTAGAACTGGGTTTAAGTTTCAACACAATAAGGGTAAACATAAAGATAATTTATATGATTTTGTTTTAATATATATAATTTTAAAAAAGATTACTAATTTGAAGTTGAGAAAATGTACAAATAATTCCAGTTGTTTGTTAGTTTGAATAGTCAATAATAAAAACTTGAAGTTGAGAAAATGTACAAGTAATTCCAGTTGGTTGTTATAGTTTGAATAATCAACACAAAAACATGAGTGGTTCGGAAAGAACGTTGAAAAAGTTGGATTGAATTGTCGGCCGAAGTGAAAGAGGGTTTACCTCTACCACCGTTCAATGAGATTTAAATCCGGTTAACTAAAATCATTCCCGTTAATGGAGTTGGAAATTGATAATTCAACCGACCTCTTGGTCTTTAAAGTCTTTAGAGGTTTTTAGCCATGTTTGTTTAATGAAGTTTTGTTTAATAAAATTTATTATGTGATAATATTGTAACTTTTAAATCTTTAAATTTTTGTTTGGTAAAAATTATTTGAAATTAATTTAAATATTATAATTCTTTAAAATATTATTTTGTTGGAGAAATACTAAGATTATAATTACTTTAATATCTGGTTGTAAAAGATATAATTTTATTTCCTCTATTAAATTATTTTTTTAAAGAAATGTAATGATCTCAATCTAATCCCATTTAAACCAAGATATAATTAAAAAAAAATTAAAGATATTGGTTCAATCCCATATAATATTTAGTTAAAATAAAGATAATATACAAATTTAAAACATTATAATCAAATTTATACTTATTCCTTCAAAACATATATAAGATTGAATATTTAAGTTCCTTATTTTCTTTAAAAAATTATATTGAATACATTTTTATACATATTTTGTAAGTATTTAAAATATTGTTTACAAGTAAAAAATACTTACAAAATATGTATAAAAATGTATTCAATATAATTTTTTAAAGAAAATAAGGAACTTAAATAATTTTATCTCCAGGTAGTGAATAAAATAACTTGTTTTGATAATTATATTATTTTAGTACGCACAATCAAAATAATATTTACAAAAATTGTGCATGATAAAATAACATAATTATCATAACACATTTATTTTATACTATCAAGAGAGAAAGTTATCTAAAATTTCCTTATTCTCCTTTTCAAATCTATAAATTATAAATATTTGGAGAATTTATCGATAATAACATGTAATACATTAGAATGTAAATAAAATTTATCAAATATTTTAAAAATAAAATGTTAAAAACATTATTTGTATCAGAATATTTTGAATTAATTTATTATATAAATATCACTCCCTCCATTCCACAATAAGTGGTGGTTTATAAAAAATAAAAGTCAAACTCAATCAAGTTTGACCAATAATTAATAATTATTGTTAGAAATAAAAATTATGAAAAATATATCATTAAAAATATATATTTCATTAATTATTAATTTTTATTTTTATAAAAGTATAAATCAATAATATTTAATTTACGATCAAATTTAAATAAATTTTACTTCTGAAATTTATAAAACGCCACCTTTTATAAAACGGATGAAATATATTTTAATTGAATTAATTAAAAATTCCCCGTCTTCTGCCAAGTTTATGCACATGCAATGTTAACAATTATTGTGATGTAGCATTCCGAAAGTGGTCCGTACGCGGGGACTGATATAGTGATATTGACGCGTCTTGACGACGATAGATTGATAGGAGTATCGAATATTTACTTGGCCTCATATTTTTTATCTTTTTTAATTTTGATTAAATTAATTTAAATTTAATTATAATTTATATATTAAATTTTTACTATAACCAAAGTTAAATATGTTTTTATATTAAAAGTTACACTCCTCAATTTTTAAATATATATGTTATTTAATTTTTTAATATATACTTTAAAGAATTTTAACCATATAATTAAATAAATTTTGTGAATAAATTTTTTTATTTAATATTATAATCAACAATTTAAAAAATTTAAAAATTAACTGTGAAAATATATGACCAAAACTCTTAAAAGTCTATATTGATTGGAAGAGTAAGATATAAAATAGAGATTTCAGACTTGAAAACAATCTCTGATTGATATTTATATGTTTAATTGAATTTTAAATGAGTCTTGGTATTAAGATTTTGAATCAGGAATATGTGTGTTGTAAACTGAATTACGAGTCACTTTAGATACGGTTTGGAATTTTCCTCTCAATGGTTTACCCATTCAATTGAACTACCAGTCTTTTATTTATAGGTAGTTTCTTGGGCCTTCCATATATTATGGGTTTTTTTTAGGACTTTATCTGTCAGCTTGCTAAGAGCCCGTTTGGCTGGACTTATAAATCAGCTTATAAGCTGAAAAAGTTGGTATATATGTACTTTTTCTGAAAATAAGTAACTTATTTTCAAATTTGAAAATAAGATTTGGTCTTAAATTTCTAAAATAAATATTAATTTTCAAAAAAAAATATGAAAATACTTTTTTAAAAAAAAAACTTATTACTTATAAGCTAAGCCAAACACTCCCTAAGTGATATGCAGACTCTTTCGTACATTTTAATTTGATTTTGATTGATCGAAAACATCAAAAGAGAAGAGTTAGTTAGTAGCTACGCCTGAAATTCAAAAGAATTAATAAATAATATTGTTTTGGTGTGTTTGTAGTATAACTAAGTCTTGCCCGTGTAAGACACGTGTAACTTCTAAAATCGATCAAATTTATAATTTTTTGATTTAAGTGTATTGTTTTTTAATATATAAGTTATATAAGCGTAAGTTTAAAATATATTTTTACTCATATAATATTTCTTATAATAATTAAATACTGAAATCTTATATGTACCTAAGTGTTTAGTTACCGAAATATCACTTTGAACGGATATTAAAATATTTTATAATTAAGTGATAAAACCTATATTTCTAGTTTTCTAACCAATTATATATATTTTAAATACATATAAATTTTCGTATCTCATGAATAACTCACTAATCAGGGTTAGACTCAAATGATAAATAATTTTTCGGAGAACTACTGTATTTTGTATTTATATAATAGTATCTATTATTCCGTGCAAGGCACGGGTAATCTTTAAAATTCCAATTATATTTTGTAATTTATTTAAATTTTTTTTATAAAATTCATAAGATATAATTCGATGATTTAAAAATATAAATTTAATAATCACACTATTTTTTTAAAAATCTATAATGTTAGGAAAACTATATTTTTTGGCTAATGTTTGAACTCTCTGAGTCAAAATACTTGTCTCCTGTTCCAGGAATTATATATTTTCTTGTTAATGGCATGTTTTGAGATAACTAATTTATAAGATGTCGAATTATAAGGACAAATTATACTAAAACAATTATAAGGGCAAAAGATTTCTGATATAAGAGATCTAGCCTATCTATTTATACTAAAACAATTATAAGGGTAAATTAATTATAAAGATATTTTTATTTATTTACAATGATCCTTATGATTATTTGTTTGCTCGACTTTCCCAAATAGATTATTCTTACTTATTTATCACAATTCTGCTGACTTATCATAATATGCTGTGATATCTTGATAGAAACGAGTGCAAATATCTCTTTTTAATTAACAAATCTGTAATATCATTTTAATATCTGCACAATCAAAATAAATACAAACCAACCATAAAAAGGGAAAATAAACTTAATAAATATATACAATAATACAATGATATTATACTAATAAAATGTGTTATCAATTGCCCAAAACAATATGTTAAGGATTATCTACACAAAGTGGTTGCATTTAGGGTTTGTAATTTTGGGTATCTGCAGAGAGAAACATTAAGATTGGAAGGATGAGAAGTCAAGGTATGGATAAGAATGATGAGCATGTGTTAGAATTAAGGAAAGGGGTTTGTAAGTATGAGAGCTTACAAAACATATGTATGTCAGTTTTGAATATCATAAAGCTCGGACACTTTGAATTTTGTATAAACTGGCCACCCGTGGCTTTCTAGAGGGCAACTCTATGGTCATTTGAGGACATCGCAAAGCTAAACGAATCTGTTTAACTAAAAACAAGTCTAGTAAAGCTTAAAAAAGGCTTCAGGGTCTTAATACAAAACTTATTATTGATAAACATGTGGAGTAATTGGTACAAATGACAGATACATTGTTACTAATCACTTGATTTTGGCAACAACAATACAGTTTAATGCCCCTTTCTCCATATAAGAATCCCGTTGAATTTGGAGTCATTTACAACGCATCATGAATTTGAAAATTTATAAAGCAGATGGGAACAACAGCAAACATACTCAATCTTTATTCTGTTTTACTAGCAGACGATCATATACCACCTTAATCATTAGAATAATGATAAGTAAAAAGAAGAGGGAACTGATGATGCAAACGGTAATGGCAAGGGCTGGTGAGTGGGATAACACCACATATGTTCCTGCAATAAAAGTCAACATCATTGCCATCACAGAAACAATGTTGAGCACAGTTGATGCAGCATTGAGTTTTGAGACTTGGTGGGTATCATCATTCATTGATTCAAGAAAGTAGAAGAACAAAGAAGATGTTGACAACAGTAGAGCTAATGCATCTGACACCATAAACACATTGAAAGCTCTTCTTTTGGAAAGAACCACCAATCCTTCATCAACTTCTCCACTTTGATTCAGGCCACCCGGCATTGTAAATCCTACCGTAAAAGTTACTGTGGTTATGAGTGCAGTAACTATTATCTGTGTGTTGGTCCTTTTTTTATACCTTTCTAGATCTTTTTTCATCCGTAAGCTCTTCTCATCCATCAACAATTTTGTATGTTTATTGAATATCACATCTTTTGTCTCTCGTTTACTTGGGAGCACTAAACTTTTCAAAATATCTGTTTTCTTCTCCACGTTTTTACGCCAAAACTTCCAGGACTGATTAGTCTGGACATTGTCAAGTGCAATTTTAATTTGTACCTATAAAAAGGTACCACCAATAAATAATACTGAAATTATCATGATAAGGATCTTTATAAATGAATGTGATAAGACTTTAATCATATATATTAAGGAGGATTAAATTAAATGTTCTTAAATTTGGTGTTACTTATATAAACATGCAAACAAATTATATACAAGTTTAGTTTATGATTTATTTTTATGCATGATTTGTTAATTTGTTCTTTTTCGTTAAGATCAGATTAAGAAAAGTAGTTTTCATAAATTAGTAAATAAAACCTAGGCTTTTTAATTAAGTACCTGATCCCCAATAATTTCATCTTGAAAATACAGCATGTCTCGAGGGGTCCACTTTTTCTTGTTTTTTGCCATTGTATCAAGTCCCTTATGTTTCATGAGTTCTGGTATGAAACAACCATTGGAGATAAGCAAATGGAGAGGTGTATCACCGTTGGCATCTTGTTGTTCCAAAATCTTGTCCTTGTACTTTTCCGGACAATATTTCAATATACCCAGTATCATCTCTTTTTTATTATTAGCTGCCGCCAGGTGTAGTATATTTTGACCATTTTTATTAGTAGCTGCGTATGCAGAAGACGAACTTGGCCATGATTTCACAAGTCGTATCACTGTAGAAGTGTATTTGTGTTCGGCTGCTACATGAAATGGTGTTGATATCATATTTCCATACTCAAATTGATATTTAACATCCTTCAGAGTGTTTATTATGACATCAAGTATTGAGACAAATTCGTGATATGCGGCATAGTGAAGTGGTGTCCACCCTTTATCATCTGCAAAAGTTACCAGATGTTTGGCTGCTCTCAAGAGACGCATCACAGAATCTAAAAACAAAACAAAAATCAAGTACATACATTATTATTAGTCAAAAACTTAAATATGGTGTTGTATATGTAGTTTTGTACGTGAATTAACCGTAGAAAATAGGACTAATCATTATTATAAGAATGGTAGTAAATGACGTTAATGTAATATATGGAAAGAATGATTTAAGAATTATAAAATTTAATTTTATATGGTCTTATACCAGATGCATGCGGCGAGAGTCATGACATTTTTTGTTTAAAAGAAGAGTATAGATTACATTACATACCTTCATCGCGCCTGTTAATAGCAAGAATCAAGGCGACCACACCTTTATGACCAGTAGTCATTCCAGCTTCGTAGGTTTCAGAGAGTAATTTGACAATATCCGTGTACTCCTTATCGGTAGCTTTGTAGATTAAACGCATGAGACCATTTTTACTTGCACGGCCTTCTCGATAGGCCGGATTTTCTTGTAATATCAGTTCAACAATGTCTGCGTAATTTGCATCCACCGCTATTTCTAAGACAGTGCGTCCGGATATGTCACTTGTACTAAATAATGCTTCAAAACTTTCAGTTGAAGTGTCGGCTTCACTACTCCAACGTTTGGCTGCATCAATCATAATCCTAATCACATCTCTATCTTCCTCCTTGGCTGCAAGTCATCAAGTACAAATGTACGCAAAACCGGTATTACGTCCCTTCAGTATTGATCATATTCTTTGCTACTTTTGTTTCTAGTGTATGGAGCTAAGGTATAGGCGTATTTGCAAAAAATGAGTCTCAAAGCATATTGAAATTGTTATACATACATATTTACTACATACCTCGGTGGATATTCAGAATAGCAGCATGCAAAGCAGTCGTACCACCAGCAGGACCATCTAAAGACAGAGCTGTGCAAGTTGTACAGATCACCTTTATTATATCATTGCACCCTTTTTCCGCAGCTATATAGATTGGAGTTTTACCTTCATCGTTTGGAATATGTCTATCATTTGGATCGGCCTCTAATAAGAGCTTCACAATAGCCAGTTTACCCTTATTGACTGCTAGGTGTAAGGCAGTGTTCCGCTTTTGAGCAGGTTGCCTAACAAAAGCATGAAAACAACTAACTGGATCATTGTTAGCTGAAGAAGAAGGCAAATTACATCTGGCTGCATTAATGAGGAGTTCAACCACTTCAGTGTGTCCATGATGTGCTGCAAGGTGAAGTGCAGTCTGTTTTAATCTATCCAACTTGCCCAAAAGGTTTTTGTATGAGAACTCCGTCACAATAAATCGCACACGTTCTGTATCTCCTCTCAGGGATTCAGCGTGAAGGATAGTTTCTCCCTTTTCGTTCAGTGTATCAGCTTCCATTTCCAATGCCGCTCTGGCATTAGCATCTCCGGCAATGGCATCAGCAAACCAATGGGCAACAGCATGAGTTTTTTTATACCTTTCTAGATCTTCTTTCAGCCGTGCTTGATTTTCATGCTTCATCGATTTTTCACGTTCATTGAACATAGCATCTTTTGCCAGTCGTTTACTAGGCCGGACAACTAAACTTTCAGAAGTGTCCTTGTGATTAGTCTCAACATTGTCAAGTGCAATTTTAATTTGTACCTGTAAAGGATCCCGAATAATCAACATTTGTCTTAATCTGGAACATATCATCTTTATTCGTGTATAAATATATACATCAAACAAATTTCCTTTTTTACTCATCGTTCGGAGACAAGATTAGTAGAGTTACATATTAAATGCACAAACAAACTTCGTACTAACTAATACGGAGTATTTTTATTTTGACCAGGAGTATCTACTTACTATTTTTATTTTTAATATTAAAAAAAATTGTATTTACTATATAATAGGGACTTGCGGTGCAGTTTATTGCCCGTATACCTCGCACGTGTATAATTTTACATGAAAATATCATATATAATAATGTTAAGAGTGACTAACTAATCTAAAATATAATTTCTAATGTTTTGATTACGACCTTTTTGTTAAGTCAAGTCTAAAAAACTAGTTTTCATAGAAAGAAAATTAAATTAGGTTAAAATACCTGATCGCCAATAATTTGATCTTCAAAATACAGCATGTCTCGAGCAGTCCACTTTTCTTTATTTTTTATCATTGTTTGAAGTCCTTCATATTTCAGGAGTTCAGGAACAAAGCAACCTTGCCGGATTAGCATATGAAGTGGTGTATTACCATTATTATCCTGTTTAGTCACAAACTCGTTCTTATACTCTTCTGAACAATATTTCAAAATGCCTTGTATCATCTCTTTTTTATTTTGCAATGCTGCCAAGTGTAATATATTTTGTCCATTTCTATCGACAGCGGTATATGCTGAAGATGAAGATGGCCACAACTGCATTAGAAGTATTACTGTAGAAGTATATCCTTTCTCGGCTGCTACATGAAACGGTGTTGATATTTTATCTTCATACAAAAATTGATGTTCAGATGTTTTCTGTGCTTGTACTAAGGCATATATTATTGAATCGAATTCGTGATATGCGGCATGGTGTAGGACTGTCCAGCCTAGATTGTCAACAAAGGTTACAATGTCTTCGGCATAATTATCCAACAGGCTGAGCACAGAGTCTGAAAAAAAAACATGTTAGTAATAATTATATCTAATTTCTTTATATTTGTATTGTATTTTTAATCGTCAAAAAATAATAAAGTTCTTAAAAACCTAGCTTGGTTTTTGATATTTTTAAAAGCATGTAAACAAGGTATGAGATTTTAGAAATTAAGGAAGAATATGGGTATAGCTTAAATTTTATTACATTACCTTTGTTTGTAAATTTTTAATAAAGAAATTAAAATTAATGTAATTTGATGTTAAATAAGTAATAATTACTTCTATTTAATACTAATCATTTATTTATTTTGTTTAAGAAAAACTATTAAATAAATATCTAGGTCCTTCGATAATATATAAATCAAATATATATATATATATATATATATATTTGAAAAAAGGTTTGTACATGTGAAAAATTAAATTAAAAACGGAAAGAATTAGGTGAGATTGTATGTGAGGGTGTATTTGATTTGTGTGTGGGTATGGGGTTATTAGATTAGATTGAATATGTGGTTTGAATTATTTTTGGTTTATATATATATATTATTTTGCTAGTCTCTGTGGGAACCCACAAATCAAGTAACTAAGTAACTCACTTGTTAACCGTTAGATTAAAGGTAAAATATACCGTACAGATTAAAACATGTTGGATCGTGCATAAAATTGGTGGACATGGACACACACAATACAACCTACTTAAAAATTTTATATACATTTTCTACATTTCTTTATGTAATTTATAATCATTAATTTTATTTATAAAAATAAATGATATCATAAATTAATTCTTTTTTAAACTTAAATTTTTTATATTCTATATGTTTTGCAATTAATAAAAAAAACTATTATATTTTTAATTTTAATATTTTTCTCATTGAATAAAAATTTGTATCATGTAATTTCAAAATTTTAGGTTATTTTATTTCTTTTGTGATTTTAATATTATTTGTACTTTCTAATTCTATTTCAAGTTTTATAATATTTTTGTGTTCTGTTTTTTCTTTTACTTTATAATTTTAATTTGTGTTCTCTAATTTTGTTATGTGTTAGATAATTTAATTTTACACATATTGTAAATATACTTGTTCTGCAATTTATTTATGTGCTCAAACAGGTTTTTTTTGGTTTTTTATTTTAAAACATTTGTTTATACAATATTTTTTTAAAAAAAACTTTTGTCTATAGAATATTTTTTCATGTTCTCTATTTTTTACGTACTATATTTTAAAACTTTTGTACTTTCTAATTCTATTTCAAATTTTATAATATCTTTTTATATTTTATATATACATTATTCTATAAAATAAAAATAATTCTATAAAAAAATAATTTTCTGAACACGTACCTACATTTTTATATATACAGAACATGTGTTATGTATGTACAAATAGATATTTTTTTCATGTTCTGTATTGGATTTGTTGTGTACTGTATTTGAAAACTTTTATGCTTTCTAATTTTATTTCAATTTTTATAATATCTTTTTGTATTTTATGCATACATTATTCTATAAAATAAATAAAATTCCATAAAAAAAGATATAATGATCCGTACAAAATGTATGTAGTGCATTTTTATATATACAGAACACATATTTTTATACATATACAACAATGTGTTCTGTATATTTATATATATATATATATAACAATCCTGTATTTTTAAATATTATGTCTGTATAGTAAATATTATTTTATTAAAAAATATAAATAGAATATTCTAAATATATTAACAAATATAGTTTTATAGAAGAACAACATATTCTCTACTTTTTTATTTTGTATGATATTAAAAGTAATATTTTAAAAAATAATTAATGTAAAAAAATAATGTCTTACAAATCAAAATTAAAAATATCATATGTCTTACATCATTTAATTTTTGCTATATATATATTAAATATGGAAATATATAACTCATTAAGTTATACAAATATTATGACTTGTATTATTTTTATTATTCTTTAATTATATTATAACCTGTATTTTTGTATAGATACATTGTTCAATAAAGATAATGTGTTATCTATTTTATTCCATATAAAATATTAAAAAACTACTATCTAAAAAATATTGAAATAGACAATACATAAATAGATTTATGTTCCTTAACTACAAAAAGTTATTAAAAATATTATGTATTGTAACTAATTTAACTTGTTTATGTAATAAAAATATATTTCAAGTATATCAAGTTCTAGTATTATTAAAATAATGTTTTTAATTTATATTATTAAAAAAATATGTTTCATAAATTAAAGAACTTATTCAATTTAAAATAAAAGTGTTTTTGTTCGAAAAAAACTATACATAATAAATATATAAACAAACATATGTTCTGTAAATATAAAAAAGATATTTTATAAGAATATTAAAGTATTTTATAAAACATATATTATTAATTAAAGTTATAAAAATATAAAAATAATATTTTTAAAATAAATTAATATATATCTAGGGCTGTAATTCGAGCCAAACCGAGCACAATCGAGTTCGAGCTTTTTCTTATGGAGTCGAGCCGAGCCTAAAAATAATCGAGTCTGAAATGTTTGTTTGAGTTCGGCTCGTTTATTATACGAGTCGAGTTCGAACCGTTCGTAAGTTACCGAGTTTTTTAACGAGTTTTCGAGTTCTTATCGTGTTTATCGAGCTTACCGAGTTTTCAGGTTCTTATCGAACTTATCGAGTTTTAGCTTAATATTCATAAAAATTATCCAATTATTTTTTTAACTTTAATCTACAAATATTTTTCCTTCTATTAAAAATGATAAATAAATTTTTTAAAGTAATACTCTTATATTATGTGAAATAACATAATAATTTGGTTGTATTTGTGACTTAATGTCAATAATATTTTGATAGTAAACTTTTTAAATAATTTAAATAATTTTTTGAACTCGTATTATCGTTTGTTCATACATTCATAATATAGTGATACACTTATACTTAATATCACTATATTTTTATAAGTTGTATATCTTAAATATATGATAACAAATAAATAAATAATGATAATAATATGATAATCTTATTTTTTTTGTTGGGGAAAGAATCCAAAACAAATGTATGCAATAAGTACCAAATCATTTATATTTATAAACAATTTATTTTTAATTTAATTAAAATATAGCAAACTACGATACTATGACTTTAATGTGTTGTTGACTTGGTGTATTTTAGAATTGAATTGAATAAATTATATTATTGTAAAATTGGAAAGGTATCCATTAATAATTAATCACAAATTCACAAGTGACAAGTATAAAGTATTAATCAAAATATTTAATGTATTTTTAATATTTTTTAATAATATAAATTAGTAAATTATATTAGTTGTACCTGTATAACTGTATTTGTTGTACAATACACCCTTAAAGAAGAATTTATAATGATCATTTTTTAATTTACATTATTTTTTATTTGTCATAGAATATGCTACAATCATATAATTGTGTTTGTAGGAGAAATGAATATACTGCAAATATTTATGTTATAATATATAAAAATATAATTATTAAAAAATTAAAAATATAATCGAGTCGAGTCCGAGTCGAGCCCGGAAAAACTCGGCTCGACTCGAGTATTTAGTCGAGCCCAAAAACCTGTTCGAGCTGGATAACCAGTTTGAGCCGGGTTAATCGAGGCAAACCCGAGCGGAGCTAAAAAAAACTCGGCTCGAATTACAGCTCTATATATATCATTAAAAGTTATTTTATAAAAAAATATTCTATTATCATAAAATAAAGATTGTATTTTTATAATATAAAAAATATTATGCAATTTAAAAAAGTAGTTATACAATCAAGTCAGTTACACTAAATTAATCGTGTGTATATTTCAAATCTGTGAAACTGTATGTATTTGTTGAATCCAACGGGATGATCAAATATATTAATCGTGTGTATATTTCAAATCTGTGAAACTGTATGTACTTGTTTTTTTAACATGTGTGTTGAATCCAACGGGATGATCAAATATGAGTTTAACGATTGATATTGAGTTAATTGGTTACCCAATAATAATGGTTACCCATTGAGTAAAACCCTATATATATATATTTATATATATATATATTATAAAATTTTAATTTTGTATAAACTAGCATCGAAGACCTTGGAGAGCTAGATCTCTACCCATAAATTTATACAGATATTTGAATTAGTATACATTAAAAAATGAGTGATAATAGTAATCATAGACTATATCACAAATTAAAAAACCATGATTTTAAATATTCTAAATAGTTGAGAGTCGGTTACATAGTCATTAATATAATATATGGAATGAGATGAAATAACTATTAAATTTATTGTATATTTTACAAAATAAAATTTCATATGAAATTTTATTTGATTCCGCGCTTTATGAGCTATGATGCTTTATGTTTTTTGGGTGATAGACTCTGTATACTTGGCTCAAATCCAGCGAGGCAAAGGATGATAAAATTTTAAATTGTAGTAGAAATTTATGTTTGTGGGTTATTCCTTATTCGTATGGTAACAAGGATTAGAAGCTATATATAGGGAGAAAAAATAATTTTGTGTCTCTAATTGTAAGCTTTGTTTTTATCCCTGGAAGTCAGCTTTAACTATAACTATAAAATTAAAAATTTATATTGTTACGGGTTTCAAACTCTATTTCTTTATAACTATCTCTAAGCTTTTTAATATTATAAAACTAAAATTTTAATACCTTATTAATGGAATTCTAATTATAAATACTAGTTTATACCCCATGCGATGCGATGCATGGGTTTGCAGTTTATTATTAATTTATAATAATTTTATAATTGAATTTTTAAATTTTTGAAAATTAATATTTATTCAATTTTAATATTAAAATTTATAATATTTTCTTCTAAAATAATATTATATTATTTATTGATATTATTTGATAATCGAACCTTAATTATTTTATTTAAAAATAAATTTAAAATAGTATTAAGTTAATTCTTGTATTCAAGAACAATCAAACCTTAATCTATTAATTAAATAATTAATAATATTTAAGAAATTACATCTTTACCCCTGACGAGCATACCATATTATATGTCTTATTCCAATTATATATAGGATATAATTTATAAATATTTCCATATTCGATTATCATAATATAAGATTAATGTTCCTAAGTTTAACTCACGTAACTTTCCTGAGATTAAAAAAAAATCTCATATAAATACGTGTTATTGTAATTACAGAAAATCATATATAATTATAAAAATACACACACTAAAAAACACTAACACTAGTACCTTGAATAATTTTCCTTGAATAATTTTCCTGATGTAATCTTACTAACTTTATTCTCTAATAATATAGTATAAATATATTTGATTTTTATATTTATTATATATATATATTAATCTTATAAATATAAAATATAACTTTTTTGCATTATTACAAGAAACACTATTTTGCATAATATATTTTAAATGTTTGACATTATATTAAATTTAGGTTTTTCATTATTAATATAAATTAATATATATAACAACATAATATGTTAAATTTAAATAAATATTTTGATAAAGAATGTATTTCTTTTTTTGGGTAATTTAAAGAATGTATTTCTTACCTCTTTTGCGGCTTCCAATGGCAGAAATCAAAGCGGGCAAGTGGTCATAACCGTAAGTAATTTCAGCCCTCTTGTAACTTTCAGAGAGTAATTTTTCAATATCTCTGTACTCCTTATCGATGGCTTTGTAAATTAAAGGCATGAGACCAATAAAATCATATGGTGACGGATCTTCATAGGATGGATTTTCTTCTAATATGAGTTCAACCACATCAACGTAATTTCGTTCCACTGCCAATTCTAAGATAGTGCATCCGTTTTCATCTCTTTTATTAAATAATTTAACTAAACTTGATTCATCCACATCTTCATCACTTTCATCCGTGTCATCTTCCCTTTCTAATTCCACATCTTCATCACTTTCATCTGCGTCCTCATTACTTTCACTTTTATCTGCATCCTCATCATTTTCACCTGCGCTCTCCTCTTCTAAACTTTCCGCATATTTAACTGCATTGATGAGTATTCTAATCACATCTCTATTTTCCTCCCTCACTGCAAGGAAAGTGTATACAAAATATAAGATTTAGAATAATAAGTATATGAAAGCTAAACTTACTATGAAACGAATTATGTTTAACACTAAGGGAGTTAAATGATTAACATCTCATATCTAATGGGATTCCAATCAATATGATGGGATTCAAATATATCTATACTATAATATTAAATCTGAAATATTAAAAATTTGATAGTCTCTATTTGGGCAGGATAATTATTATTGAGCATAATTTTTAAATATTTTTCTTCTAACTAAAACAAATCTTACATTAATCTCCTAAATAAAACATATTTATAAACAAAACACACAAATATTATCTTATTAAAATAAAAATAAAGTATATGAAAAATTATATAAAATATATACACATTAAATAAAATTTAAAGTATTAATATAAAAATAAATATATATTCAAATTATATAAAAACAAATTAAAATATTAAAACATGGCACGGATTAAGCTAGTATATATGGAACAAGTTTATAAACTTTAACTTCATACTTATTTAAGTGTCAACTCAAATTACTTGGACCAATCAATTTTTTTGTCTATTTTAAATTTTTACATGTATTTTAAATTATATTAAAAGTGAAGTTTTACATCTTATTTTTAAAAATAATAAATAAAATTTTGAAATTTAAAACATAATTTGTGGAACTACTTATCAAATATATTTTTAAAATATGTGAAAACTATAAAATAGATAAATAATTCATTTAAGATCGACAAATTCAATACCGGAGAACATGTAGAGAAAATTTTAATACCGAATCATTTAGAATTATTTTTGAGTTGATCGAATCATAAAACTTTCAAATTTTACCTTGATAAATTAAATTACTAATTTAATCATATTGGAGTCGTATTTTAGATCATACCTTATGCTACTGTTAATAGCAATACCATCTAGGTTGGAGGAGTCCTAGATCCCTTTTATTCTTTATGATGGATAAAGAAAAACATCTGGGTGCTTGGGTAGGGCATTACCGTGTAAGGAATTTGGGTTTAGTAAAAATGTGAAAGAACTGGACTTAATTAATTTAGGACGTAATGCAAGCAAATTCAGCCCAGGAAAATGGCGCAATGGTGCTGAAATTTCAGGAAAATGACGCAAGGATGCTAAATCCAAGAAAATATAAGTTAATATTAATAAAATATTGATAAAAATTATATTATAATAAAATTCTTATAATATAAAATTTAAGTTATAATTTAAATATAATATTAATAAATATACTTAAAGAGAAGATCCAACCGTCTATATTCTCTTTTATAATAAACTAAAGATCTAACGATTATTATATATATTTAAAAAACAATTGACGGTTATGAATTATGATGCTTTTTATGACTCAAATTGAGGTAACCAAAATTTTAGATAATATTTTATGTTTGTTTATTATATAATAGTATAGATAGATAATATAGATGGTATAAGTTCCGTTTATTTCTCTTATAATAAATTGAAATAAATATATATATGGTTGCACGCCATAAAAAATATTTTACTATATAAACTCTATTTTTTTATAAAAATTTTATTGTTAAGATTATAAACATAAAATTTAACAATAATTAAGTTTAACATATCAAATCTAACATCGAATCTAATCTAAATTTTAAAAATCAAATGTTACAAAATCTAACATAAAATTCAACATAGAATCTTATATACATTTTTATAACAATGAAATTTACATATAATCATATTATGTTTAAACCTAATTTATTGTTAATTTTATATTAAATTCTATTATTATTCATAATAAAAAATTTATTATTATTAAAATTTAAATTTAAATTTAAATGAGCAATGACCATCTCTCTATATATGCAAAAGTTATATATATATATATATATATATATATATATATATATATATGTGTGTGTGTGTGTGTGTAAACTTCTTATTTGAGTAATTGAAAAACCAATTACTATTTTATAAAAATTCGATTAACAAATAAGTATGGAAGACTACGGCCAAAAATTTATGAACACCAAAAATAATTGCAAATTACATAATATATAGAAAAATATAGAACACATATTACAAACAACAAATTCACTAATATTCTGTAATTTTTTACTCTATATTTTTTATATATTAGTATGTAATTATTTATTTATTTTGGGATTGTTTTTTCTTCTTTATATGTAATTATATTTATAGTTGGTTCCCATTTACTCAGAATTCCTCATTACCCTATATGTATATATATAATTTTTAACTTGTAAATAAACAAACCCCAGATGAGGTCATAGTTCTCTCTAACTTATAACCACAGTCCACACGCCATCATAATTTGTTTGAAGTCTAAAAATTAATTCTCGTATCACATATATTCAAAAATTCGAATTCAATATCAACGGATGTTTGGTTTCGGGTAAGTTTAAATATTGTTCAAGTCACATCTTTTACTTTATATATTTTTTAGTGTCACTTGATTATAGAGTAATATAATTATATTTTTATCGTTTTTTCTTACATATAAAAAGGTATTGTATGGTTTAATTATATAATATAAGTATTATCACATTTCTTATATAAATATTCTATGTGATACTATCTTTTCTATCTGATATCTTGTATTCATAAATTTCTAACTAATATTATATATCTATTATAAAAATATGATTTGAAATAAAATTAATTTTTTTTTATAGTTCACTATAAATTTAAAGTAATAAGTTTATTTGGATTTTAAGTCTTAAAATAACTAAAAATTAAAATAAGTTGTATTTTAAAATTTATATCTTATTTACGACTCAATCAATTATTTTTTGAAACATATAATTGTTTGTTAAATATAAGCATGTACATTGCACAGTTTTCATATGTGAATATGATGGTCTTTTGTATTAGAATTTAAAAAAAAGTGATCTAAAATATTATAATTTAAAAAATTGATCATTTTTATCAAATAAAAATGTATTTTTAAATTGTATTTTTGAAAAACATATTATAAAATTATGTTTTTAATAATTATATTGAATATGATGGTAATTAAAGTTTGATTTACAACATGCATAAGTAATAAAATAATATATATTTTTTTCATTTTGTTTGTGGTGTACAAGGATAAAAGTATAGTTTTTATTTAATTATAACTAATAAATTGATAATTATTAAAAATAAATATTACTTTGATGTAAAATAATAAAATTAACAACTAATCTACTGCATTAACTAACTGTAGACAATACTTTAGAAACAAACATGTTGTCAACGGGCGAGTATTTGTTGTTCATGCATATACATGGGAGGACTTTTAGCAAGTACAATAAATGACCTAATATATAGTTTCTCAATTTTTAAATATTCTATATAATATTAAAGGTTTAATTTTTGAAATTTTACAAAAATAACAATAACAATTATATGTTATTAAAAAAATCAAGAGTACTATTTTAAAAAAATGCAATTAATAATTCAATAATTATTTATTCATTAAGAAAAAGTTTAGGGACTATACTTGACAATAAAACCCATAATAAAATATTTATTTATCATTAAGTGCTTTAAAATCTATACTTTCTAAAAAGAAATATTTTACATATTTATTAAAAAATATATAGTTTTCATTTATATACTTCAAAAAATGACTATTATAAACATAGATATATCTATCTAATATGGAGTATAATTAGTATACACTTATACATACACTATATTGTTTTATATATAAATAAAGGTATTAATCCATCATGTATTTCATGTAATTATATTAAAATAAAACTATTAATACATAATAATGACGTTAGGAAGATATAATTGTACTTTCACAACCATTTTCCCGTCGAGTTTGCCCGATTGGAATCAATTAAGGAGGTGTTACGTTCTACAGTAATTAAGAACAGTAATCTATGTACTGTCAGAAATTATCATGAAATTAGATAGTGAAGAGAAAAAATTTACCATAAACAAAAAAGAACTATGCTTATATACGTTTTACAAAAAGGGAGTCTCAAGGCATATTGAATTGTTAGTTGTTACATACATATATATTTCATACGTACCTTGGTCGAGATTCTTAATAACAGCATGCAAAACAGTACCACGAGGACCATAAAAATTAGATAGAGCTGGCCAAGTTGTACAAATCATCTTCACTATATCGAAGTACCCTCTTTCCGCAGCTATGTAGATTGGTGTTTTACCATGCTTGTTTTGAATGTATGTAGCACTTGGGTCGGCCTCAACTAATAGCTTAGCAGTAGCCAACTTACCTTGCCTGACTGCAATGTGTAAGGCAGTGTCCAAAACTTCATCACCTTGCGTAAGGAAAGCTTGAAAACAACTAACTAGACTATCAGTATCTTTATCTGAAGAAGATGATGAAAGTCTAGCTGCATCAATGAGGATCTCAACCACTTGAATATCGTGGTCGACATTTTTAATAGCAGCATGCAAAGCAGTATTACCACGAGGACCATCCAAATTAGATAGAGCTGTACAAGTTGTACAGATCATCTTCAGTATATCCATGTACCCTCTGTCCCCGGCTATGTAGATTGGTGTTTCACCTTTCTTGTTTTGAATGTATGTAGCACTTGGGTCAGCCTCAACTAATAGCTTAGCAGTATCCAAGTTACCTTGCTTGACTGCTGTGTGTAAGGCAGTGTTCAAATCTTCATCAGCTCGCATAAGGAAAGCTTGAAAAGAAGTATGAGTATCATCTTTATCTGAAGAAGATGATGAAAGTCTAGCTGCATCAAGGAGGACCTCAACCACTTCAATATCATAGTCGAGATTCTTAATAACAGCATGCAAAGCAGTATTACCACGAGGACCATCCAAATTATACGGAGGTGTGCAAGTTGCACAAATCAACTTCACTATATCAGTGTACCCCCTTTCTGCCGCTATATAGATTGGAGTTTTACCGTTGGCGTTTTGAATAAGTCTACCACCTGGATCAGCCTTTACTAATTGCTTAACAATTTTTATGTAACAATTATAGACGGCTAAATGTAAGGCAGTGTTCATATATTTATTACCATGCCTAAGGAAAGCTTGAAAAGAAGTAACTGGATTATCATCAGCTGGAGGAGGCAAATCTCTAGCTGCATCAATCAGGACCTCAACCACTTTAGTCTTTCCATAAGTTGCCGCCCAGGTAAGTGCTGTCGATTTTTTATAATCCAGCTTGACCAAAAAATTTTTGTTTGCAAACTCCCTCAGAATGAATCGCACACGTTCTGTATTTCCATATATGGATTCAATTTGAAGGATTGTTCGTCCAATTTGGTCCACTCTATCAGCTTCCATCTCCAATTTAGCTATGGCATCAGCATCTCCATCTCCCGCTATAGCAGCCGCATACAAAGCATCATCCATAATTATATCTTATTTCTACCAGGGCTCTTAGCTATTATATATATGTATATAAAAATGTCGCGACTGAATTACTGGGTTAATCGAAGAAAATATTTGAAGGTGCTTATTAGTGAACATGACTTGTCTTTATATACAGACTTCGGATGTATATTAAAATTATAAATATGAATAGTCTAAATTAACAAATATGGCGCCTAGCTGCGATACACTTTAAAAAATCTCAATAGAATTTCTAACAACCTATTACAGTACTTGATCCCACTAATTTAATCAAACCAACTCTGATAATTATTGGAATTTTTCTGAGTTATAAGTCTAAATTTTCTGCAATATACGTGTTCAATCACTAAAAAATAGTGCAAGTTGCCCATAGATCAGGAAAATCGCTGCATTTAATTTATAGCTTGGCAGTGCACCTGTTTGATTAAATGTTTAGTGAGTTCGTTGTCCGGCCAATCTTCAATTAGTTTGTTTAATTATTTATCTCGTTCGTAAACATAAAAAAATTCGCCTAGTAATTACTCCGTATTAAATATAATCTAGACTTGTGTTAAAATACAGAGGAGGGTTAAGGAGCGAAAAATTATTGTGGTTTAGTCGTAGGAGCGGATAAACCCATGTGGTTTAATAAGACACAAATAAATTTTTCAAATTAAAAATAATGGTTCAATATAGTCTATTTAATTAGTTTTTCTTAACTATGATTAAAAAAATATTATATTCATGTATATTGTGACACTAATATTTTAAAAATATATTAAAATATTTTAATTTTAATATTATGACGTTAATATTCGAAACAAACGAGGTGGATGTCCGGGCCTAATTCAATACGAAAGATAGATTCTTGGTTTTCGTTTAGTCTATGTACTACGAGTAGCTTCCAATTTGGTTTTTGTATTAAAAACACTTACAAGAAATGTGACAAATTTCTAACAACCTATTAGTTGACTCGGCCCAATTGTTTTTTCCCGACAATAGTTGACAACTAATTTAATCAAACTAACTCCGATAATTATTGGAATTTTTTTCTGAGATATAAGTCTAAATTTTCTGCCATATGGGTTCAATCATTACAAAAATAGTGCAAGTTGATTAAAAATGTTTGAGTTCGTTGTGCTATCTTCAAGTAGTTCGTTTAGTTATTTATGTCGTTCGTAAACATAAAAAATATTAAATATATATACATTAATCGAATAATATATATCATTAGTGTAGAGTGTATATATATTTGCAAAAATAAATACGGAGTATATATATTAAGCCTTTTGTAAATATACTCGTCAATATAATTCATTATTATTTTATGAATATACTCAATATTTATTTGGATTTAATGGACTATGACTTTTAGATAATTAGTTAAAATAAATTTAAATTATAATATACCCTCAAAATTATTTTTGTAAACAAAATGAAGTGAATTTCATTATTCCATAAATGCCATCGAATTTTTATATCCAAATTACTTAAAATTTTAGGTGAATTATCTTAAATGACTTTATAAACATTTTTCTCAATTATGATTGTTGTTTCAGTTGAATATGTATTTCGTCAGATAGAATATACAATTCAATAAGAACTTGCGGTACCACTTGATGCATGTATTTTAAAATTTCAATAACAATTTTTACTTATAGAAATAGAAAAAAAAATTATATGTTTTTTAAGTATATATATTTTTAAAAAACTGGTAATTTACAAAAACACAAGTGGTTCGGAAAGAATGTTGAAAAAGTTGGATTGAAGGTAGGTAGGTGTGAAAGGGCTCTCCGATCAACCAGACCCGATGGCACGTCACTCTTTATTTTGTAGAGTCTCCGGGTTATGTTTGTTTGATGAAATTAATTATGCGAGAATATTGTAATTTTTTAAATTTTTATTTAATAAAAAAAATTATTTGGGATTAATTTAAATATTATAGTCTTTTAAAATCCTGAACTTATTCACTTAAATAAAATTAACGAAAAATCCAATAAAACAATCTAACTCCTCAAAATCAGCAACTCACACTCTTCTCATGAAATAGCTTACCTAACCTGCCGGGGAAACAAAGAAACTCACACTCTTCTCATGAAATAGTTTACCTAATCTACCGGGGGAACAAAGAAACCCTCAATATAAGTTTAAATACTAGATAAGAGTTGGTTTAAAAAGATATTACTTTGAAATAAAATCCAACACTTAATAATTAGGAGAATGAATTTGAATTTGAATATAAATATACGTTTGAATAAATAGTATTTGAGTTCTAATATAATATATATAAATATATATTAAATAAGCCTGCACAAATAAAGATCCTAAATAATCTCCAATAAATTAGGACTGCAAGTTTTATCCAAACACTTCTGCGCTCTCAGCAAGCTTGCTGAGAGACTCTGTTTTCCAGCTATTAGTTTGTTGTTATGTACTAAACTTGTTATAATGATAATGAATACCAGTAAACTAAGTTCTTGTAAAACCATGTTAGTACACAAAATAACAGCTTGCTATTTTATATCAAATACATGATTTCAGCTTGCTATAAGTGATCATCAAAATCTAAAAGGGTCTCAAAATAATAATAAAAATAGACGGAGCGAGTATTTATATAGTCATTTATTACAACCTAAACTATAGTACAAAAGTCTTTTTCATTAAATAGAATTTAATTGGTTGTCAGGGCTCACACTAATCAATAATGCATTAAGAATTTTAATCATAAAAGAAAAATAGTAGATGGACAAAATTTAACAGTATCAGAGTATGACATAAATGTTTTATACTGGGCAACAGTAGGCATGACAACTATTTCTTTTTCTTTTTATAGTAATAGCAGGATGTTATTATAATTTATTTTTTGATTTCTTTTTCAGTTCTTTGAAATTATTAATTAATCTATGATAATAATACGATTGTGATCTACATGTTACAATTGAATTAATTTTGTTAGACAATATTGTGATATAATTAGTAAAGAAAATTGAATCAAATATTTGCGAAATTTATTTTAATGCTAATATGACAATTTAGTCATACTTTAATTTGTAATCATAAAATGTATATTTTATTTCTGTATATGTATTTATATGAGTCAAATCATTTTCAAATTTTTATTTTCTAAAATATTAATTTTTCTGAGTATAATATCATTTTTAGGTATTTTTTTGAGTAAGTATTAATTTAATAATAAAAAAGTCATACAACATCTACAAAAATAGTCGCGTCAAATAAACATAAAACAAAAACAATAGCTGATTAATCCATTATTTTTGGAAATACAATCATGTCATTTGTTAAAGATGATATATTTACATGTACCCGCTTCATCATATCCAGTTGGAACTAATCCAGTTTGAGCTATCGACCATAATTGCAATTCCCTAAAAACTTTTATCACTAAATCAAATACCATACTCTCATAAATAAACAAGAGAAACACCTAAACTCTCACGAAAGAGATACTACAACCAAACTGAAATTACAAATTAAAACTAAAATTACAAAACAAAAGCAAGCCTTAGATCCAGAAAACGAAACAACAAAAACAAGAGATTGCACGTTGTTACCTTCTCAGATGTTGCAGTAGCTATACAATATTTATCATATCGCAACGCAGTGATTTTGATGTTGCAGTAGCTATGCAATATTTATCATATCACAACGCAGTGATTTTGATGTTGCTATAACCATGTATGTGTGTTACTCTAGTTACAAAATGTGTTGCAAAGTGGTAACACATGAGACTGCCTTACCATAGACAATGAACAAATAAAATTTTAATTTTTATTCAAAATTCAGAATTGAATATTTATTTAATATTAAAATTAAATAATTTCAACAAAATA
Organism: Oenanthe sinensis; assembly: GCA_028671895.1. Taxonomy (NCBI): domain Eukaryota; kingdom Viridiplantae; phylum Streptophyta; class Magnoliopsida; order Apiales; family Apiaceae; genus Oenanthe; species Oenanthe sinensis. The sequence goes on along the minus strand of CM053813.1, from coordinate 46,480,175 downwards.
ATTAACAGTATTCTTATAGAAAGTAAGAGTTCACCGATTAAATGGATTATTTACCATTTATAAATATTTGAATATTTTTTTTAATTTATAATGAATAAATTTTATTTTATAAATTAAATAAAATATTTTATGAAAAACTTTAAATTTTATGAAAAATATTTATTAAATATTAAATTTTAGTTTTTAATTAAAATTTAGAATTGAGTATTTATTTAACTTTAAAATTATTTAATTTTAATAAAATAATTAGCGCCGTTTTTACTTTCTTTATAGAAAGTAAGAGTTCACCAAATAAATGGATTATTTACCGTTTATAAATATTAAAGTATTTTTATTAAATTTATAATGAATAAATTTTATTTTAAAAACTAAGCAAAATAGTTTATGAAAAATAATTGGATTTAATTGAAAATAATAAAAAATTCATTTTAGAAAATTAAAGTTTGTAATAATTGTGGATTATCAAAAATTATATAACATAATAAGTTTATTGTAATAAATTTAATATCAATAATTAAAATTTTTTTATTACTTTTAATGTTAAAAAAATTAAATATAAATAATATATGGCATGTGATATATTTAAAGGGCACTTCAAATGTTATAAGCGGTGCTTTGAAATTTAGAAGCGGCAAATCAAAATTAGTAAATGGGGTTCAATTAGGTTCTTCTTACTCTCTCAAAATCCTCTCAATCTCTCTCTCGAAACAGCTAGGTTCGTTGTGGTTTAGGTTTAACAAGATTCAGGTTCTAGCAAATTAATTGGGTTTCAATTAGGATTCAGGCGGGTTCCTGCAATTTGGGTTTCGATCAGTTCAATCAGGATTCACCCCTTCTCTCTCTCACACTCTCTCATCTTTGTTTGGATTCGACTTCGAAGTACGACCCCTTTTCCATCTCCGATTTGAATTAGGTTTTCTGTTTGTGCGTACATGTTTTAGTAATTTTGTTTGAGTTTGTGTTTACATCTTCAATTTTGTTTGTGTTTTTGAGTATTTTGTATCTCTCTCTCTCTCCCTCCCCTCACTCTCTCTGTCTCACTCTCACTCTCCATGTCTCTGTCTCCTTCCCTCTGTGTCTCTCCCTCACTCTCTCTATATTTGTGATTTGCTAAGAAATTTTGTTTGATTTCCGTTACAAGGTGCAGAGCTATTATGACTATAACTTGGAGAGTGATTTTGAAGTACATGATATGGTTTTTTTCAGGTACTTAGTTGGTAGTACGTATTTATGCCAGTTTTTTAGTTTGTCCTTTTGGTACATATAACATATAATAACACCATCCCCCTCTTTTTTGTAGTAAGATCTGTGTTGCTGAAGAAAAACTAATGTTGGTCCTTTAAAGGGATATATATGTCGCGTCTTGGCGCTATGCCTGTCTAATGTAATAGTGAAGCTTGATTCTCAACACAAGGTACTCACAGGTTTAGTGATACAACTGTTGTTTGTTTCTTTAGTTCTGGATCTATGGTTTGTACAAATTTGTAATGTGTACTCTTGAAGTAGAGAAAGTTAAAGTAGAGATTTGGGGTGTTTCTATAGACAGTGTGGTATGTTTTCCTATTTCAAGAATGATCTTAGTGTTGTAATACCCTATTTCAATAGGGTTGCTGTATGTATCAATAACGTTTTTTGTTTCAGTTAATAGGGATTTGGTGAGACAAACATGAATGTCCGTAGTAGCAGATCTCACACTATATATATTCAGGAAGGTATGCATTTCAATGTGTGTGTGTGTGTGTGTATATATATATATTATTGTTTAATTTTCCGTCCATGCTAATGCTTCATGGCTAACAAATTAAATATAATCCGCTATGATTTAACATATATTGAAACATTCAAGTCAATATAGAAGAAAACAAGCCTTCAATTTGCTAGTAGAGCTAAGAGCATCACTAATCGTGTTAGTGAATGAGGTTTGTCTAACATACATTCTGTAGTTGTCCACCTTGTGATAATTTCAGTTTACATATTTTAATGATGTTATTGTGGCTTGCATAGTTGCTTCACTATATGTATTTATCACGCAGAAGAGGAATGACTTCTATTTGAATAAGGTTTTGTATCACACCCTTAACATATATTTGCGGTATTAGTTGTGATCTCTGAGAGCATATTTAGCCAAACTATGAACATTTAACCAAGCTTCCTCCATTTCATGACTTGTTTTCTTTTGATTCTTCAGGATTGAATGTATGCCTTGCATTAGTCTGTGGCAATTGTGTTGTGTGGTAAGTCCATCACCTCGAGTCTTTACTGCAACAACATATAATTTTGGTTTGCATAAATGGACTGTGTGATGTTGTTAAGAAATAGTTGTACATTTATACAAGAGGCATAATATGTCATTATCTAGTTGTCGTTATTATCTGATTATTCATCGGTTCCTATTGATCAGATACCTTCTTCTGGCATCCATAAGTAGATAGGGACAACCAAAATATAATACTCTCTTGTTCAATAAATAAAATTTGGCTGATTATGATATCCCCTGCGTTTGCAGGAAAGGTGCTTCCAAGACACCATTGATCACTATTGTTATGACCAAGCTAGTGACATTTGTGCAACAGTTTCTACAGGACATGGTACTCTTGACCGACGGCTCAACCTCTTAGACATTTAATTTACTTGTTAGGATGTTTCTAGTACTTTATTTCTAGTACTAGTTTTACTTTTAATTTTAGTACTATTTGGTTGGTGAATGTTAACTTTGGTAGCAGATGATGTACTAGTTATTTTGGATTATGTTGGTGTACGAGAACAAGATTTGGATTGTGATTGGTTTTATTTTTGATGGGAAATGCAATTTTTATATGGTACATTTTTATTTTGTTATACAAAGGTGTTGTAGTAGGTACTTACATGTGTTACCATTGAGTTTTATGTTGTAACTCTCAATATGTTACAATTGGTAATATAACCAGAAAGTGGGGCCCACCTGAAAGTGAGACCCACCAGATAGTAGGTCTTACATATGGATCTCACCCTTTAGTGGGCCCCACATGTGGACCCCACTCAATTTGGCGCCTTTATTGCAAAATTCTAATATTTATTATAACATAAAGATCATGTTACTATAGAGTTCCACATGTGTTACTGTAGGTTTCTATTGTAACGAGATTTTCCATACTACATTAGGTTGGTCATTATATTACCTTTGACACTAAAGTTAACTGATGAGAAACCTTTTTTGGCCTATAGTAACAAAAAAACGGGTCTATGGTAACATTCTTTTGTGTTGCTGCATGTCATCTATGGCGTTGTGTAATTATTTTAAGTATAAGATTATTTTTTAGGTATCTACTTTTTTTTAGAATAAATATTGTGACCGTTTGAAGTTCCTTAAATTTAAAATAAGTTACTTATTTTATTTTTTTTACATATTTTCATTTTTTTAAAGATAAATATTTATTTTAGAATTTTAAAACCAAATATTATCTTCAAAATAAAAAATAAATTACTTATTTTCAAAAAAAGTACATACATACTTACTTTTTTCCGTAAAATAAGGGCTTATTTCTGGAAAAAATGGGGAGCCAAACACCCCCATTAATTCAATAATAAAAAACCATACGACATTTACAAAAATAGTCGCGTCAAACAAATATAAAACAGAAACAATAGTTGATTAATCTATTCTTTTTAGAGATACAATCATGTCATTTTTTGAAGATGATATATTTACATGTACCCGGTTCACCATATTCAGTTGGAACTAATCCAGTTTGAGCTATCGATCATAATTGCAATCCCCTGAAAACTTTTATCACTAAATCAAACACCATACTCTCATAAACATAGAAGAGAAACACCAAAATTCTCATCAAGGGGAGACTGCAACGAAACTGAAATTGCAAATTAAAACTAAAATTATAAAATAAAAGCAAGCCTTAGATCCAGAAAATGAAACAACAAAAACAAGAAAAATCGGACCCCTCGAAATTGAATAACCACTCGTTTGATCGGAGAAGACAAAAATTCTGGATGCTTGGATGATTTTTGATCTAAAATTTTTTATTGAAAAATGAAAGGAAACTAAGAGATTATGACTTTTCACCAGAGAACCGGCAGAAGCCCCAACGGCTATATTTGAGAAAAAAAGAAAGTTATCTATTTTATTTGTTTATTCAATTTTCGATAATAGTTAAATTTTAATTAGTTTTATAGATGGATTTATTTATCGGAGACCGGTTTATTTTGCACTCTTGGGGAGAAATTTTGGTTCATTAATACTCCCTCCGTCCCACCCAATTGTTATCACTTTTTTTTCACTTTCTGGCACGCATTTTAAGGTGGATTTTAAGGATAGTTCCATAACTTATTTTTAAAAATTTCTTTTTTTGTATAAAAATAGGATTGTTCTATTTTTATACAAAAAAGGAAAATTTCAAAAATAAATTATGGAACTATCCTTAAAATTCACCTTAAAATGCGTGTCAGACACCCCATTTTGAAATGATAACAACTCAACGGGACGGAGGGAGTAACTGATATGTATCATGTATGGAGTTGTATCGGGTCTTTAGGAGGTCAGATGACTCAGAGTTAATAACAGATAAGAAGGTATTTTTTTCGAATTTTCAATTATGTTTTTAATTCATTAAATGAGTTAATAATAGTGATTGTTTTGGTGGTTACTATTATTGTATTTAAATTTATTAGCTAATTTTTAATCTTAATTTAAATTTGTTATCAATATTTTAATTTATTCTAAATACTTTTAATGAGTATAAGTTACGTGTTATAATTGGTATCAATGTTAATAGTAAGCACTTTAAAATGCAACTACTCATATTATTATTATTATTTATTATTATTATTATTTACTCATGTGTCTAGCTATAAGGATGCCTTTGAATTTACTAGTTTAATTTTAATAGTATTTTAAAAGATTTTGGGACGATTATTACTCAATATATTACTATTATTCCCTTATTTATTTATTTAGTTATAGTTTACACTAATAATTTTGTTTTAATGTTGCATGGTATATCTTTAATTTATAAAATTTGCATAAAATGTTATGTTATTATATGTTAATTTTAGGTATATAATTAAATAGATCCCATTTAGTTAGATTTTATCTTGATATTTATTTTGTTATTATTCAAATAATATTATATTTTATAATTTTATAATTATATCTTTTTGTCATTTTTTCTTTTCAGATGCCGTATTAAATATAATTTTTTGGATTTTATTACCGGTGTTTTATTTTCAAATATTAAAATTTAATTATCTAAAATTTCAGAAATATCTTGATTAAATGATAAACTTTTTTGAATAAACAAATTTCATATTTACACGATTATATTTGTTTTCCTATCAACAGTAGAAGGAGTTGAATACATGCGCGTCTTCTTATTAAAATCAACCTTATTGATAATTTTCTTGCACAATTATGCTTACTTCCTGGAATATATCATTGACTTGTTTGTCGTTTCTTCGAAAACTTTTAAGAATCACTTACTTCCACAACGGGGAAGAAGAAGTCAGATTTATTTAGAAAAACAAGAAAAAGAAAAACGGAGAACCAGAGTAGATTATTTTATGTTATGTAATGTTAAGTTTTCTCCTTGTCTTTGTTTTTTATTACGGTAGTGCAGTAGCCTCGGAGCGCAAGACAATAACAGTGATGATATATTGATATATGCTATGTATTGGACTGGGTTATACATATCGATATTGGGCTAGGCCACATACAAAATCAGAGTGTCCACCCAAATGTATATATATGTCATATATTGTACATTAGACTTCAGAGTGGGCTCAATTCTCAAATCGGATCATTCGATATAGTTTATAAGTTATATTTTTAAAATAATATTTTATTAATATTTTAAATAGGATCATACCCTCTTCTCTTATCATCATACCACCGTCTCTCCCGACATTAAAGTCACCAAATCAAATTTCAATTCAAACAATGAATTGATCCGGTTCATACCACCATCACACATTCATTGTTAGAGAAATATATCAAAACACAGAATAATGCAGGCTAGTATTTTTTACTACACATTCAAAGAAGCAAAGATACAAAATCTGTAGTATATATCAGACTTATTGCACAACTGCTACAACTGCTATCTAAAATACAGGAATGTGAAATAACTGAACATAAAACTAACACACATTTAACTGTCATCTACAACCGATACTAGAAAATACAAGACATTAACAACTAACAATTTGAAGCTTATTCAAACGTTCCCACTGTTTCAAATTTTGTCACTCCCATATGTAAATGGAAGAACTGATGCTTTGCTTTAGACAAAGACTTTGTAAGAATATCTGCAACTTGATAATTTGTATTGCAATATTCCAGGGTTATTTCTTCATCGATAACCAAGTCTATGTGTTTAGTCTTGCGATGAAATACTGGATTTCTTGTCATTGCGATGGTTGCTTTGTTGTCACAATATATATCAGTTACACCTTCTTAAACTTGAATAAAATCAGCTAAGAATTTGTGTAACCAAACAACTTGACAAGCTGGAATTGTGACTGTAATATATTCTGCTTCTGAAGAGGATAATGCAACTACATCTTGCTTTTTTGAACTCCATGCTATAGCACCAGACCCTAGAGAAAACAAGTACCCAAATGTACTTTTTCGGTCTTCTAAACATCCTTCCCAGACAACACCTAACCAACCTAAAATTTGACACTCTTGTGTACCAGATTCCCAGATCTACAATCCCAACAACATATCGTAAGATCCGCTTTATTGCTCCATAGCGATGCTGAGTAGGATTATGCATAAAGCTGGAAATTACACTTACAGAAAATGCAAGATCTGGCATAGTATGACACAAATAATTAATTTAGACCTCCGACAATACTATGATAACGTCTTGTATTTGTCATTCCAGTACCATCTTCAGCCACAAACTTCTCACTAGCATTCATGGGTGTAGAGGCTTGTTTACAGTTCAACATATTAAAAAATTTCTACAAATCAGTAGCATATTTTTGTTGAGAAATAAAAATGCCATTTGAATTCTGAATTACCTCAAGCCCAAGAAAATAGTGTGATAAACCCAAGTCCGACATTTCAAACTTCTCCATCATGCAAGCTTTAAAATTTTTAACAATAGCTTCATTGGACCCTATATAAATCATATCATCAACATACACACACAAACAGAAAATCAGAATTACCTTGCCTTTTTACGTATAGAGTTGGCTCACTTGGACTTCTTTCAAATCATATCTCAAGGAAATATGAATCCAACTTACTATACCAAGTTCGCGGAGACTGCTTTAAACCATATAATGCCTTTATTAGCTTGTAAACCTTATACTCTGCATCACTCACAATAAATCCATCTGGTTGAGAAACATACATTTCTTCATTTAATTTGTCATTCAGAAAGGAAGATTTGACATTAAAATGATAAACAGGCCATTGAAGTTGTGCTGCTAAAGTAAGAAATGTTCTCACTGTCTCAAAACGTGCAACAGAGAGAACGTTTTATCAAAATCAACATCTTTCTTTTGTGCATATCCCTTAATAACTAATCGAGCATTGTACTTCTGAACCTCTCCATCTGTATTAAACTTTGTACGGTACACCCACTTTAAGCCAATGACATTTTTTCCTTCCGGTAAATCTACTAGTTCCCATGTTTCATTTCGTTGAATTGCTGACATCTCCTCAGCCATTGTCATTCTGCCAAATCTCGCTACCTGCAACATCTTCATAACTCACAGGGTCTGAAACACATAAGGAAAAATTACACGAAACATAGATATCCTTAAGTGATCTGAATCGTTGAGAAGATATATTTGAAGAGCTCGTGTTATTGTTGCTGCCTTGAGTTAATGGTTCTGATGGCTCTGAAAATTCTGATTCATTTAACTGTTCAGCAACAAGTGCATCAATTTGATTAATCACATGAATCAGTGTTTCTTTGTTGCTAGTATCCCAATTCCAAGTCTCATTTTCATTAAATTTGACATCCCTACAAATGATTACCTTGCCACTTAGTGGATTATACAATCTATATGTCTTGGGCTGAATACTATAACCAATAAAAATGCATTTTATTGATTTTTTTATCAAGTTTCTCACGAGTATTTGATGTATCCAAGACATATGATATGCAACCAAACACTTTCAAGTGACTTACACGTGGCTTCTTTTCTTTTCAAGCCTTGTAAGGAGTCCTATTGAAGACGACCTTTGTCGGAGAGATATTAAGTAAATATAGTGAAGTTGCTACAGCCTCCACCCAGAATTGTTTAAGAAGCCCTGTAGTTGTCATCATACTCCTAGCCATTTTAACAACAATTTTGTTTTTGCGCTCTGCCACTCCATTTTGTTGGGGGTTTGCGGTGCAGTAAGCTCTCTATGAATCCCATACAATTCACAATAGATATTAAAAGCATTAGAAGTAAATTCACCGCCTCCATCAGTACGAAGCTCCTTTATACTTTGTCCAAACTCGTTTTCAACCAACGCTTTGAAAATCTTAAATTTTTTAAAAGTTTCTGATTTGGACTTTAAGAAATACACCCAACTGAATCGACTGTAATCATCAGTAAACAACAGAAAATATTTACTCCCACCAGAAGACTCCACACTCATAGGACCACACAAATCAGCATGCACAATTTCAAGACAATTTGAAGCTCTATATGACTTGCTTACAGGAAAAGAGTTTCTACAATGTTTTCCATAAACACGGCCTTCACGAAAACTTAGATCACCAAGCTTGGGTAATCCCACAACCATGTTCTTCCTTGTCAACATTTCAGACATTTCTCATTCAAGTGTACATAACGTAAATGCCACAATTTTGCATCATTAGATTTAGCAACCAAAACACAATTTTTCACATCACTGACATTTAACGAAAACATATTATTTTTTTCCATTGGTATGCTAACTACAAGTCTACCAGATTTCTTGTCATGGATTAAACAACAATCATTATCAAACAAAACAAAATAACCACTTTTCAATAATTGTCCAACACTTAATAAATTATGTGCAAGATTTAGGACATATTGAACATTGTTAAGAAATTTCACATTACCATCAGCGGTTTCGATTCCAATAGTCTCTTTTCCTTCAACTCGCATGAGTTTGTTGTCTCCAATACGAACTTCACTATTTTTTTATTCATCTAAATCTGTGAATATTATTTTCATTCCACACATATGGTTTAAACATCCACTATCGATAAACCATATTCCATCATTAGTAATTTGAGTAAGAGCCTGCATCACAAATAATTTTGTTTTATTCTCAACATTCTCAGCAAGATTGACTTGCTTCTCATTTCTCTATTTGGTCCAACATTCAGCCTCTTTGTGCCCATATTTATTGCAATAATGACATTGTATTGAACCTCTGTGTTGATGATTAATAAATCGGCTACGTCATCTGCCAACACCGCGACCTCTACCACGAAAGTTGCTCTTTCTATATCCACGACCTCCAAAGTTTTTTAATCTCCCCTTAAAGGATGACTATACTTTTGCTTGGAAAACCTTTTCCTCCATCTTGGTACTAGATTTTTTAAGTCTGGCTTCATGCGCTAATAGAGAACCCATTAATTCATCAAAGGTTTATATTGATAAATCCTTTGATTCTGCAATCGCAGGAACTACATGATTGAAACTTTCATTTAAAGTTCTCAAAACTTTATACACAACAATCTCATTACTAATGTCTTCTTCATATGATCTCAATTGACTAACAATTTCAGTCATTCTAGACAAGTAAGTTTGAACAAATTCTTTTTCTCCCATGACCAATTCAGCAAAATAAAACTGAAGTGTTTGTAACCGTACCTTAATTACTCTTTGATCACCTAAATACTCCTGCTTAAGTATCTCCCATACTCCATGTGCATTGGTGGTTGATGAAATTCGAGGAAAAATATCATCATCTAACGTTGATTGAATTAAGAACAATGCTCTTGCATCATTCTTGCGGTTCTCTCTCAATTATTGATCGAGCATTATCAGTGCAGTGATTCGGTTCATCATAACCGTTCTCCACCAAATCCCATAACTCCTAGGACTTGAACACAATCTTCATTTTAAGACTCCATATATGATATTTTTCCCCTTTAAATAGAGGGATCGAAGGTTGGATCGAAGGACTTTCGCTGCTAGCCATGTGTTTTATATTTTATGTAAATTGGCGCTTTGATTCATCCCAGCATGTACTCACTTTCGTTTTACTATTGATGGCTCTGATACCAATTTTGTTGGAGAAATATATCAAAAAACAGAAGAATGCAGGCTAATATTTTTTACTACATGTTCAAAGAAGCAAAAATACAAAGTTTGTAGTATATATCAGACTTATTGCACAACTGCTACAATTGCTCTAACTGCTATCTAAAATACAGAAATGTGAAATAACTAAACATAAAACTAACACACATTTAACTGTCATCTACAACTAATACTAGAAAATACAAGAAATAAACCACTAATAATTTGAAGTTTATTCAAACATTCCTACCATCAACAGTTGATATAATTACTATTTATGCATCAATTATGGTAATAAACACATCATTGTATGTACATATTTACTTGATACATATTCTTCCTTCAAATCGGAGCATATTCTTGAATTACCTGTCTCCCAATTATTTTATTATTGTTCAATTCATGTTTTGTCGGATCTGAATGTCACTATTGGAAGGAATAAAGTAAGGATGTGACTATCTGTTATAAAATCAAAACCCAACTCTGCTTTTTCGTTGGTCGACAATGTTTCAGCCGTCATGATTTTTGAATTCACATACATGCAACATATGATGAACTTAAGGAATATTCAAAGGTATTCATGGTTATTTTTACAAATAAGTTCCCGTGTGAATAAAACCGTGGGCTCAGGTATTGTTTCATTTAAATTATTTTTTAAATTATGTGATAAAATGTATATTTATTTAAAATTGTTATTACACATGTATGTATATATAATGTATTGCTGAACATATAAAAAACTGCAGAACACAAAAAAATCACAAAACATAACATACCAAAAAATATATAACAAAAAATTACAGAACACTATTGAGCATTAGTGTTATGTAATTTGTGTTCTATATTTTTTATATATTATGTAATTTTTTATTATTTTACAATTATTTTTGGTGTTCAATTTTTTTTGTATATTTTTTAGTCTTCTGTGGTTATTTGTTACTCAAATAAGGAGTTCTTCGTTGAGTCCTACTCTCTTTATATATATAGGCATTTGATCTAGTGCAAAGTAATCTTAGAATATAAAGTAGAAAGTAGTTTTAAATTTTTTATTATAATTATTCTATTTTTAAATCTTACTTTATGGCCCCCTAGTTTATATAATTTACATTTTAGCCCCTGACACATCATCATAGGATCCACTGTCACGTGGCAGTGGAACCCACCGCCACATCATCACCTATTGACGTGGCACTGCCACGTGACAGTGTGACCCACTGCCACGTCATCAAGTATTCGTTCACTAATTTATATTAGATAAATCACTAATTTGTATTATAAAAATCACTAATTTGTATTATAAGATTCATCAAAATCACCGGTTCGTACAAAAACATCTGTTACGAAATCAAAATTCGATCACTAATTTATATTAGATAAATCACTAATTTGTACTATAATAATCACTAATTTATATTATAAGAATCACAAAAATTACCAGTTTTGTTAAATAAATATACAAGGAGATCATCAGAAAAATGAAAGTCGTCGGAATATAGCACATATGGTATGGAAACTGACCGTTAGGAGATGTAGAAAAATATGGTGAAGTTAGATTTGAAAAAAAGTTCACCAATTAGCGGGAAAAATAAAATTAAAAATAGAGGGAATTGAGTGTATTTAATTAATGTGTAAGTGTATTGGACATGTACTTATGTGACCTACTTTTTACTTTCTATTCTAATTTACTTTCTACTAGAGTAGAACTTTCTCTCTATATATATCACTAATTTGTTAATGCATTAAGCCCAGAGTTTTCACGGAAACAGTTTCTCTATTCTTTTAGATTAAGGGCATTGTCTGCGTACATCTTAGAGCATCTCCAAGGGTAATAGGTAAAATGGTTGGCTAAATAGTTGGCTAAATGTTGAAATTTAAAATTTTAGCTAAGGGGTGTAGTGTGTACTCCAATAGTGTTATGTATAATTATCATAAGCTAAAATTATACATAAGGGTTTTGCTCGTTCGACAAAAATAGCCAACCAAACATGATTATCTATATTTATTGCTAAGGGTTTGCATGGTTGTAGTGTTATGTTTTTTATATATTGTCTAAACAGTGACACATAGACGACACGTAGACTAATTTAGCTAAGGATTTTGTACCCTTGGAGATACTCTTACCCTCCCCGGACCCTCCCTCGGGTTTGGTTTGATTTATGGTTTGAAATAAACTTAATTGAAATATATGAAATATTAAAAAGTAAATTAAATTTTATTATTATCAAAATTCGGAATAATAAAAAGGGACACGCGAAATGAAAACTTGTATATCTTCTTATTCTAACAAAACTGCATCCTCTCTCTTCTCCAAAAATCCTCCTAAAAATATAACTGAATAGAAAAATATATATAATAAAAATAATCTTCCTAAATATTCTATATTTGTCAATTCAGAAAGCGGATGAAACAAGAAATAGTTTGTTATACATACGTCCAAACAGTTGACTCCTAAATTGTTCTCTGACTTCGTAGTTTACGATGCAAATTATCCCACTTCCCAAACTCTCATCAGATCCGCTACACAAGTCAAGACACTGTTCATATACATATAAATTTCTATTCAACCGGACATGAGTCTATTTCGATTTCTAAATCATGAGTACCTTCGTATAACAACTACCACATGTGAAATGCTTCATACGTAAATTGTTGTGGTTCACTGCAAGATTTTGATGGTAGAGTTTTACTAGTTCTTTAACATTAAATTAAAAGTGTGAAGGGACTTTATTTTTAATTGATTAATACTGCAGGGTTTTCTTTGGCAAAATTTGGACTCTTAATTTCGGAAAATAACATAAGCAAATGTTATTTCATTTTATATGTCATTTTTAAAAAATTAATAAAAATTTAGTTAGATAATTTATTTATTTGTTTACCCATAATAATTACAATGAATTGAATTAGGTTGTTTATAAATTTAAGTTAGTCAAATATTAAGAATAGTGGTATTATTAGAAAAAAAATTTAAAAAATTGTTTTAAAAAAAGAAAATAACAAGTATTTTGGGACAGAAAAAATTTCTTTAAAATAAATCTATAAAATGGGATAGAGAGAATACTAAACTAATTGTTAATTAGTATCGTTTTTTAATAATAAATGTGTACTATAGATTATTGTTACTAAGTAAGAATTTAGATATTTGGGCAAACTCTCAAGTAAAAATAATTGGAATTTAATTATCAAAAAAGTATTACTCATTGAAGTTTTATAATATATATTGTTTTAATTACTTGAATTTGATAAATGCCTTATTTTAAATCTGCGAAACCTAAATTTCTTGTCTTTTCCTTGGAAATTGAAGAAATATTACCATCACGTAGTGAAAAATATGCTGACATTAATTAATCGGATCTGATATATTGTATAGAACTACCTCCACCTCAAAATAATTGTGGTCATAGACAAATTAACCCCATTTCTAACGAAATATTACTAGTGTTATATACAGCATCCTAACTTTTGCATATCAAAATGCGAGTACCTACACTGCCTAGCTAGGGAAGACACTGAAAGCTAGGTCAAAGATATATATGTTTCATGCTTAATGCAATTTTAGAAGTAATTTTTTTAAAAACAATTATACGAGTAGAATAATTAATTCTCTCTATTGGAGACACAAGTATACAAGTAAAAATTCAATTATTTTGTCATTTAAACAAAATTCATAACTTAGCTAGTACAACTGCACAAGAGGAGGACTAAATGTTTTATAGAAATCAACAACAAAGAAACTATATATATATATATATATAATAGAACTAAATGTATAATGCATGACCAAAAGGTGAGGTACTGGTACATTATAAGATACCTACTTTATAGAGAGTAAAAAACCCATTGGTCATGAGAGTTAGAAGTTCACAGTGATTCATAGATCATCTTCATTCATGGTTCTTGTTTAGAGATGGAATAATGTCTTGTAAAAGGCCATAATCAGAGAGTTGGAGTTGCTGATATTGGTTTAAATTATTCTGCTGCTGCACCTGCTGATGTTGATACATAGAAGCATTCGGTACACCACTACCGCTACCATAGTTGTAGATATGATTCATTGGAGGCATCTGAACTAAATATTCTTGATTAGGAAACCCCATTCCGGTCATTTGCCCTGGATTTAGCATAGAATGAGGAAACATTCCGGCGACGTTTCCTCGAAGAGTGGCCGGTAAGTGATGGTTGTGAGTTCCTTCGTAAGTTGTAATCACAGTTGATGGATCTTGAAATGATCTCTCTACCCGCTTCTTTACTGTGCACTTTTGAGTTGTGCACCGGTAGTAGCTTCTGTCAATGTTAAATTTAGTCAAATTTTTAGATATTTAAGAAATTAACAATATTATATATTACTAGATGTTAGCCTAGCTACAAACTAACTATATTACATATAATATATAGATATTAATTCGTTAAAATAAAAACTAATTTAGCTCTTACAAACTATAATATTTAGCCTAAAATTATATTAAATAGATGTTTGTGGTGATAAAAACTAATTTAACCTAGGATCAAACTTAAATAATAGTTCCCTTGCACTGATTTATAGTAACGTTAATGATGATTTGTACTATACTGTTATACCCGTGATTTGTAGTTCCTTAAATTTGTAGGCTGAAATGATATGGTTTGTTATGCCATGACCCATATTATATATATGTATGTCTGTATTATATGAAGATCAATATGAAACCAAAATAATTGTCTCGAAAGGAATATGTGAACATGATTTGTGCAAGTGAGGGATAAATTTTTGAATATTGCAAGTATTACGTACTCAATAAAACCCTAATGTAGTGTGAACGTAAGTCCAAGATTCCTCCTTTTAAGGTTTATTCAAATTGTAACAAAAAAGTTTTTGGATTCTAACTCAAATTAAAGAAGCAAAAGTAGAATTCTCCATTTACTAATCAAACTATATACAAATTCAAGATTTGAAGTCAAGAAAAGGATCGGTCTATAATCTAGCATTTACATGCAACTAATCAAGATCTAATCAGGAATTATTTTACTCATCGAAATTAATCTGGGGTTTTCTTGAATCTAAAAAAGAACACAAACCTTGGATAAGGACTATTCTTGACAGCCTTCTGTCCATATTTTCTCCATCTATATCCATCTTCGAGATGATCAATCTCACTCTTTGTCATGAAAGCAAATCTTGGCTCTTTTTCTTTTTTCTCTCCTTTCTTCTTAGGTTTGCTCCTGTTTTCACACACACACATAAATATTAGATTTACATATTACACTAGTCAAATACACATGTTACATGGTTTATTAATCAACTTACAGAGTCTTTGAACTTTCTCCCCCATCTTCCCCTTTAGTTTGCTTGTCTGATTTCTTGCTGTTGTTTGCTTCATCATCACCAGCCTCAGGAGAGGAAGACAAAACCACTGAAGAGTTCGGCGTCACCGGAGCTTCTCCACTCTCCATTTTCGGCTTTTGATATTCTCCAGTAGAAAAAGGTTGTTGAAAAGGTGACAAGGCAAAAGCACTAGCAAGAGTGCCATAATCAGTGTATCCATTTAAACAGTCAGTGAAGCTCATGTAAGAGGATGGATCAGCTGCAATCGACGAAGAATTCGTCGTAAAAAATCGTTGTTGATCATGAAATGGATCATGATAGTAAACATGATCTCTTGGTTGATCAGACATGGAGCTGGCTAGGAAAAGAGAAGAGTTGATCAATAAGTGGAAATGAAGAGAGAAGCTAGAAGATTTGGTTGAGATACTTTTTTGTAATATTTTATTCGTGTGTGAGAAGGTAGGTGATTTTGTATAGGTTTGAATGAAAAATTTTAGGCCCACTTTTGTATAGAAGGTTTGACAATTATAGCCAAGTCTTGGTGTTTGTATTATTGGTGACTAAAAATTTTCAGTTTTGATTGTAATGTTTTTAACCCAAGAATTAACAATGTCACGTTAATAGACATTTGGGGTTCACCCATGTGATTCCAATGTGGAGGCAGAGCAAGTTTACCTAGGTAGTTCACATCATCATCACTCTTTAACAAAATATGAAAAGCAATTCGATACATAGTGATCAATTTATTCTATCTTCTTTCTCATTTTGGTAAATTTGTTTTGAAAATTTGCAAGTTAATTTGGCGATGCAGTAACTTTTCACACACTGTATAAGTTATATGTATATTTGTACAACCAAATATTTTGACCATTAGACCGAATATGAAAAATAATTCTTTTAAAAGATTCTTTGAATTAATCGACAGCTTTGTAATTAAGCTCCACCTTTTATGTTAAATGATAAAAATCGATAATTTCATATATTATACAATTAAAATATAAATCATCGATTTTAATTTTAGAAGGGAGACATAGGTGTTACGATTTTAAAATCATACACTTAGACCATTTTTGATAATAATAACAATTTACAAATATATTTGGATCAAAGTCGTCTAAATATATGTCCCCTACAACCTCAACTATCATAATCCATCATAGTACTGACCATAATTAGTGTTTGGTGTTTGGTATACGTTGATGGAGGAGAAGTCGTCCAATGTCTACAAATATTAGATATATAAATATTATTAAATATATTTTCTTGATTACAATAAGTCAGACAAATACTATTGACATGAATCTGTCACGTACAGTTCACAAACCAAACATAATTTCAATTCAAGATTATATTTATAAATTTATAAACATAATTTCAAACATCATTAAAATTCTTCTAATTCCGAATCTTTTCAAATTTTGCCAGTTTTAAATTTATTTATGAACAATAATCTAACTGCAAAATGACATTGCGTAGTGTATGGCAGCAAATTCTAAACAGTAGTGATGTCTTGTTAAGAGCAGTCCACGTGGCAAATATAGCCACCGTCTTTTGACTGTAACCGACAATTTGACTTGCCACGTGGCATATTTTCAGCCCGTAAATAGTCTTTGGACCGCGGTGGTAGGCCGGTGTTAGCTGTTTCGGTTTCGTCGTTTTCATTCTCCTGTCACGTTTTATCAAGTACAACCGTATTTCAAAATAAATCTAACAATTTAAGCGGAAACAATTATTTATCTTTAAAATACAACTAAAGTGATATTCATATATCACCATTGGATAGATGAAATGGTAAGTGGTATACTTTCCGTTGAATTTTTGGGTTAGAATATATATTTAAAAAGTGATATTCGTATTAAATTTTTTGCTATGTTTAGTCATATTATTCAAATAGGAGACTAAAAATTTTGAATTTAAAATATTTAATATAAATATGTGACTCGAATATCTAAACTTGTAGATTTAATTGTAAAGATCTATTAGCCAGCATCCGTACGTCCCTTTGAACAAGTAAATGTTACTAGCCAATTTATTCAAAGTACAAGTTCAAGTAATATACGCAGTATATTATACTAACATATAATATTCCCACAGCATCATAATTACATTCCAGAAAGCTGGTAATTTTTACTAGGGATTTAGGGTTAAGAACCTCGTGGATCATCTTGAAAGAACTTTGTGGGCACAAATTTCAACGTTGACTATAAACATTTGATATATTCGTATGTAGTATGTAGTATATATAGCAGACTAAGTACAAACTTGGGCATATATTACTCACATTTATACAGATAAGGCCTCATATATGGTTGTATACATCATGTGGTATATGAGTATAAATTTGTGTGTTTGTGTTTAAATATAAACACAGTTGTAGTTTTTTGTACTCATGCCGTGCAATTGCTTGACCTAGTGACATGTTTGCTAAAATAATGTAATTTTGTTTGGTACTAAAGTTAGGCAGATGAATTGCCCCTTTCTAGATATAGGCAATGGAGGTAATAATGTGTAAACTATGCAAGGTAAAGATTTAGAAATAAATAAAGTTGGGGGTTATTTTGAATTATTTTTAGAAAATACCCTTAATTATAAATTTAAATCTTATGCGAGTGTTTTCACATAAAATTTTAATGGAAAATTTGATAATTTCGGGGCATGTGTTCCGGGCCATATACAATTATATGGATATCTAAAATGATAGAATAAAACAAAGAGAGAATTTGACTTTGCAAATAGTGTATGTAATAAATATGCAGCATTCTGTTAACTATAATAAAATAAATATTATTCTTGTCCATTCATATAACTGCCCCAACTGAGAGCTATATATTTATATAATTTGTTTTTCAGTGAGCTGGTTGTTGACAAAAGGAGCTTTGAGTTAGAGGAAGATAACCCCACTAGGCCACAGGTAAACTTATCTAATCAACAAAGTAGAAGCATACCAACTTCCCCACCATCTCCTACATAAATTCAGCAACAGCTTGGAATGAATAATACAAGTGTCATGTGACTTCATATCAGTGTGTGACATGTGTGTGTTAACTGATAAGGACCATACAGATATATATTTTTTCTTTACATATATATATGATTGGAATTGAAAACGGTGATTGAAGGCGAATTTTATGATAGCTATATTGTGATCTACTACATATTGTGAAAGGATCTAATAAACACATTTTTACTTGCATAAAATCGAACTATAGTGAAAAGTATAAATAAATTTCACCCGATTTTTGTTACAATTACTCACATATATATATTTTTACATCTAAATTATCTAATCAGCCTTTGAAGAAGAAATGTGCATGTAAAGTTTGTTAATATTCTAGAACACTTTGTATTTGGAGAGAGTGTTTTGCTTAAGTTGTAGCTTAGAAGGGAGAAATAGAGTTGGTGACAGACTAATCAGGAGCGTACAATTGACATCTTTTCTTGGATAGACCAAATATTGCTGGAATGATTGCACATTTGCACTTGGAAGGATGGACAATCATGAGATGGATCGATCGATTCGGGATAGAATAGATTTTGAACAACATTGAAGAAGGTACTATAATTAATTAAGAGGATGAAATTTATATTCTTTTCACAGTACTATAATTTAATTAATGTAAGATAAAATCGAACAATATAATTTATCCTTCTATATATGCATTTTCATTATATTAGATTCACCACCGGCCGAATAGCCCATCCTCACCGTGTGACCGGACTGCCTCCAACTGGGAAGGATCGGAGCCAATATAAAAATCATTTTAATTTTCAGTTCAGATGTAAATATTGTTTGTTGTTACCGGCCAGATTTATTCATAATCTTAACATCCACTTATTTAATTACATGCATTACGTACATGAATTGAGCATGGTTTTCTCTCTAAGAAATGTGATCTATTAATATATATGTTATATTATATAGTAGTCATAATAATTCATTTCATTTCAACTCAATATATATTTCCATGCCATTTTTATATACGCACAAACCGAGTGTGTTGTGTGCGTGGAGAAATAAACGGACAATGGCGGGACCGCAGAGATTGTTGACCTAAGTTCTGTCTCTTTCGAGCGACGTAATTAGACCGAAACATCTAGATTCTCGAAACAATTATTTCTATTATTGACAAATAATTTATTTTATATTCTCGCAAAAAATTAGTTTAACGACTTCAAATAGCTATTTACTTGTAAGCTTTTCTGAATTTATATTTATTTGTACTGTAGTAAAATATTAACTTGGCAAAAGAAGTAATTTTTTCTCGTAATAACCGTGTAATGTTTTAAGAAACAAAATTGTAAATTTAGTTAAGAGATACTACTACTACATAGCAACCTAGCTAGCTAGCTAAACCTCTGTCGAAATATAAAAGAATACTAGGCTACTAGCTAATCATATACCTTTATATTACAGTTTGATGATATTCATACTTTGCGGGGCGTCCTTTATATGTAAATAATAGTATGCAAAATTGATCATTGGGCAGGTATTTTGTTAGGTATCTGTAGACTCAAGGAATCTTTAGACGTTGATACACATTTTATTTTAGCTCACAAGCCCTCGTGATCCTGAACCAAATTACAACAAGCGGAAGAAGTAAAAAAATATAGACGATTATACAAGCTTGAGCTTTTATATATAGACGACTATATATGTGTGTGTAATTATGAGCAACATCACACATGTAGTATGTATTTGTGGAAACATGCAAATTTGAGGTAGACATTATATTCCATCACTCAAAATATGTTTAATATTTAAAATTTTATATTATTTAAAAAATTAAATAAGTTACTAAAACCGTGGGTTAAATTATGAAAATCGAATTAAACTCGAGGCTATGAAAGCCCATACTGCATTCTGATATCATTTTAAATTATTGGTTATTTTAAAATTTTAAATTGTTTGGGCCATTGGGGAATTATATATTATATTTACATGAGATAGGATGTTCATCTTTGGTGTTCGGGGAAGGAATTAACTTGTTTGGTTATTAACAATAAAATGATGCTGGACGGACTAATATATGAGAGAAGACTGTCATTATGAGTCTATAATGCGCTCAGATATGAGCTAGCTAGCATATATAAAGACGTGTTTACAAGAAGTGATGAATATATGGATGCAAATTGTAAATAACTCAGTCAAGGACCAGCTTGAATCAAGCTATTCAGTGAAAAGCAGGTCAATAATTATCCGGAAAACTTGTATATTTTAGTGGTCTTTGATCGCATAATCATGTTAGACTTGTTCAAAAGCCACTTTCTATTATAAAACTATGTCCTTGTAGACATGCACTACCAAAAAAAGATGTGCGTAAAAGTGTATTGCACAACGTTGTGTACGCAGCTCCAGCTTGCGGTTTAGTTGCTGCTAGCCCTTTAAATCATGCATCAAGTCATCAACACTTCGTTTTATATTTTTAATTTTTGTAATTTAATCAATAAAAACAATTTTTTATAGACCAAAAAATCAAAGTCAAATACCCCACATATCATCAACCCCACTTAGAGTGGCCCCACAGCTACTTGGTCAAGACATTTATCTACCAAACTAGCAATTGGCTGTAGTACTTTAAACATTTTTATGTATTTTACTCCTAAAAAATTAGATCATGCGACTGTTTCCTGCTATCATCATTGTCAATCTAATTCCAGATTTACATGTTAATCGTATTCACTTGCTTAGATTCTCGCATTTAAATATTTATTTGACTGATTCTAACTAGTAATCTGCTTTTTGAGTATTAAACTAATCTTTTAATTACTTTAATTTAGCTTTTGGTATCTTACTTGGGACCTCTTTGATAATTAAGTCACCACCTCCACTTCTAATGATCTATGAAGTTTTCTGAAATTTTCAGTGATTCAATAAACAAAACTCAATTTTTTTTCATTTATTTATTCCAAGATGGTCTATTTTTAGATATTTATTTATTGTGAAAACTCAGTCCTGCCTATTTTATATTGTACTGGATTTTTTCCTTAATAAATTATTCATCTGAAAACATGTGTGGTTTCGAGGACGACAGTGAAGCTGTTGCCCTGTATCTTCTGACCTATGATATGAATTACAGAGCACAAATGCCAGCAGAAAAGCAAGAAACTAACTGCATACCAGCTAATATTCATTCATGCATTTCAAACAATTGCATATTAACAATTTAATGAACATCATGTCATTGCCAGAAGAAAAGTGAAAAACTTAGTACATACCAGCTAATATTCATTCATGCATAACAACCATTTGCATATTAACAAATTTCATGAATATCATGTCACTGTGTGCTGCAAAATAAGAACCAAAATATCTGAAGGGGGAAGGAGGAGAGAATATATTTCCCAATATTCACATATATGACTTGCATAGAGGTTGCTCTCAGAATAACAGAGAAGTTACCCGTTGAGCGAGTAAAAAAGTTATATGGCTCATCACATCATGTTAGATAGCCAAGAGGATTTGCAGTAACTGTCTTGTACTTTCAGGCTTTGAGACAGACGAAAAAAGATGCATCAACTGTCTCGTTTGGACTATGGAGATGGTCCAACTGGTTTGTGTTCCACAATTTCTTAGTGGAGAGCTTAATTCATATGATATGCCAATTGCCACCACATGAATGAAGGGGATTGACAAGGCACCTTTTCTCATTGAAACATATTGTGATATCTCCTCTTTATGAGATATTTTGTATATGTTTCTGCTGGTTATGGCATGCTAGCTATCAGGTTAGGTGTGTGATACCATGACGACTATATCTCAGTTCAATTAAAAAGGAATATCTAACTCTCTTGATGATGGCTTTGCATAAGGTCTGCGAGAGTAATTCTTCCACACTTGCCAGCATCTAGGCGATCAAAGGTTTTGCAGATCTGTGTGATGTCTTTCTGAGATACTTTCTCCATCTCTTTAAGTTTGTATACAACATATTCTGATTTACTGCATATGGAACATCATTTACAATCAGTAATTGCAAATTAAAGGTAACTAGTAAATTAAACAGAGAGCCAGTCATGCAGATTATTAAACTAACAAGGATTAATGAGCCAGTACTGAGGTTTAAAAATATCATGCTACACAAACAGAAGCTAGGTATGACAACAACAAACAGCTAGAGATTTTCTTGGCAGAAGTGATCTCAAGATAACTGCACATAATTCATGTCAAGTAAAGAAACATGGATAGAAAAAATAACTTAAAAAAAAAAAAAAAAGAGCACAAGTCATTGAAGCACCATCGGTGCAATCCAAGATAAGCTTGTCTAGACAACACAGAGAATCTCTGCACCTTTTCCAATAAAAAAGCAGAAAGTTTGTCAACAATTAGCCCTAGATGATCACTTTACCTATATCTACAAAAATACAAAGATAAGAATACTGCAACAACATATAAGCAACAAAGTAAAGTTTACTAAATATTAAAGTAGATATATAAGTGTAAAGTGGATTGCTAAAATTACGTCTGCATCATAATAAAACCACTATGCTCGCAAGAATGCATATGGTTCTCACAACATGTCATTTGCAATAACAGCAACCATATCTGGCTAAGACGTATATGGGAAACTATAGTACAAACTTCAATGCCATTTTAACATTGAACTGCCCAAGAAAAGGGTGGGGGACAGCGTATTCATTTCAGTTTCTTGCCTAGGTGCAATGTTACTCGGACTCGCTAGAAGTGTCCAACATGGATACGTGTCCAAGTATCGGATTCGGCAACATTTTGAAAAATATACATGTTATTGGCCTAAAATAAGTGTCCAAGTGCGAGTGTCAAGTGTCCGACACGGGTACTCGAAGGTAAAATGAAGAGTCTGAGTAACATAGCCTAGGTGTTGGATTGAAAACAGCTTTATCTTTATCATTGAAGCGCGTTTAAATTAAGAGTTAACAGTCTTCTATGACAACCACTAACAATTTTAAGTTACATTGTTGATCATCAGATAGCATATATAGTATCTAAAGAGTTTCAACCTAACTGAATGTATATTCAAACTTCATTCATGTTACACAGTTGTGTCAACTGTCAGCATGTGTAGCAGCAATTATTACACTTCTAACATGATTACAGTAGCCAATTACAGTTTTTATAGGTGGAAATGGGATGTGGCCCTGTGGCCGAAGTTGCAGCAGTCATGTAGGTACCATCTATGACATCAGTCAGATGTTTAATGGTGGACAAGGCAGGGAAAAGTTGTTTTAAAAAGAAAAATGCTGATGATACTTGTCTGAGGGAAAAAGTAACTTTTAATTGAAGTCATTTTCATGGTGGTCTTACTAGTACAAGTATATTATGACAGTAAACACTGCAATAAAAGAGACAAATATTTATAATCATACTAAAAGGAGAACTGTTGGTAGATAAGGAAACACGAGATAGTACTTGATCCTCATTATGATGCGAGAATGTGATATTTGGCTGAGACTCTATGTACACAAGCTAACAAACTTTTAACTTACCAGCTCTTCGAAAAACCTAAAGAACTCGGAGACTCAGAGTGTTAGGAGAAGAACTTAATTGGATCATATATTATCATCCCCCCCCCCCTCTCCCCCCAAAACACCCCACCCCAACTCCAAAGCCTGTTTTTGAATCGAAGAGTGGATCACTAAGAATCCGTGTTTAAGGCAATAATTAACATTATAGTCTAAATTAAACAAATGAAAAGTTTGGGAGCGGGAGGATTTGAACTCGAGAGCACTCCCAACACCTTGAAGATTCAGGAGAGATAATAACTTACCAATGTATCAGAACTCAGGTTAAGTTAGAGCACAATATTCACACAATTAATTTGGACACTATCATGTAGATTATGCCCCCAAAGATGGGCTCCTACTTATCCACTCTCAACCCCAAAACGGGCTCTCGAGTCAAGGGTGTCAAAAGATATAGTATGAGTGATTAAGCACTCCTCCTTCCAATTTGAGGTTTTAGGAGAGTTGATAACTTTACATGCACATAAAAAAATAATAAAAATCTTTTCAATGTGGGGTGGGGTGGGGTGGGGTGGGGGGTTGCCTGTCTCACCACAATTTGTCAAAAACTGCCTTTCCATGCATAGAACCATGGGATCCTGATTAATCACCAAAGGCATACCCGAGGGGGACTCTACAGAGCATCAAACATGGTTTATATTTTATGCATGGAAAGGCAGCTTTTGGCAAATTGTTGGGAGGGCTTGCCTGTCTCACCACAATTTGCCAAAAGCTGCCTTTCCATGCATAGAACCATAGGATCCTGATTAATCACCAAAGGCATACCCGAGGGGGACTCGACAGAGCATCATACATGGTTTATATTTTATAATTTTAGAACAAAAGCCAAAATAAAAATTTCTTGGCAACCAGAAATTTTAACCAGCTACTACCCTGGCATTCAGTATTCTTTGCAGAATTAACATAGCAGCCGTTAATAAACAGTTACCATTCAGAAGCAAAACACCCTTGTGACCATTGTCTATATTATGCATATATTGGCTCAATAGAACTGACTAGATAGTGGAGGCCACCATCTTCTTAACAAAAATAGTATACAGTTACAATTTTCCATAAAATTCCTAACTTTCAAACTATAATTGAGCTTGGAATGAAGAAAAAATCATACCTCACAAAACCATTATTGTCAATGTCTGCTGCAAGAAACTGAGAAACAGTCAAATCCTGACCAAGCACCCAGTTTTCCATCTTCCTGTGACGCCTATGCACTCTAGCCTCAGCAAGGTAAAGAAATGCTCGAGCAACAGCAAGTGTAGAAACAAGCAACCAAACTGATGCAAAAACCCGACCAGCCATAGTGGAAAATGCCCTGTCTCCATATCCAACAGTAGTAACCGACATAACTGAAAGGTACAGTGAATCCAACCATCCAAGACTTTCAACAAAATGCATAACAGTCACTCCAACTCCAATACAGAGAACCACAACTCCTAAAGCCAATGCCACCTTCATTCTAATCCTCATCCTCCCTTTCTTAAAATCAATTATATACGATTGTCGATCCTGATCAACCCCAACTTTAACAGTTCTCAAAAGATGATTCTCTTGCAAATCAAGAACATAAGTAACCATCCCACTTAACAATATATCAATAAATCCAAACCCAACCAACACAAACATAACCGAAAACAATTTCGTCGCAGTACTATTCGGAGTAATATCACCATATCCAATCGTACACATTGTCACAATGCAAAAATAAAAAGCATCAACAACCGGATTCGTTTCAATCAAACTAAAATCATCTTTATTCAGCCAATATATAACCACTCCAAGACACAAATACAAAATCAACAACACAAAAGCCTGGGAAACAATCGAAGACGACGAACCAAACTGAGGCGGTTTTGCCGCAGCCGGGTGCACAGATTCATTAATCACAGCCATAGCCGGGGCAGTCTTGGACCGATGAAGATTACTCTTACGAAAATCAAAGTCATGTAAACAAGACTTCTGATGATTTCTACTTTCTGAATCAGAAAAAACCGGTATCGTTGTCGAATCAGCAGAAACAGAATGAGAAAGTCTGGGAGAATTCAGAGTCAAAGTCAAGGCATCAACTAAACTTGAAGAAGATGAATAGTCCTTGGGTGATGACCCAAAAATGAGTCTTTCTTTAAGCTCGGAAGGAGTAAGAGGGAGAGATGAAGATATAGTATCATCTTCAGGAACAGGGAACAATAATGTAGGTATTGAACAGGGTTTTGACATTCTTGCATTAGGATTCTGAAGAAATGATTCATTATCCATATGGGCTTCTCCAAGAACCAATTTTTACTCAATTACAATATAATTTATATCGTTACACAGCAATTTTGCTATATGGGTCATACAAATATGTGTATATATTGTAGTTACTGAAAAGAAACAACAAGAATCAAGAATTCAAGATTATACAGTAATGCTAAAACATGGGAGAGTAGTGTGGTGTGTAAATATCAAGAATCATACCTTGTTTTGTATGCCAATACAATTCAATGACATGGGGTTGAACTGAATATGAGTATGAATACATAGATATAGATTTTGTATCTAAACTGAATCCAAGTACTGCTGTCTGCCGTACTAGTTGATAATATGTTCCCGGGATGTGTGAGGCTCCTGTAAAATGCTGATAATTATTACTCCCTCCGTATCCTATTACTTTTCCTGTTAATCATGTGCACGCTTGCCAACACATATTTTTTAATCGTTAATATCTTTAATTTCGTATTAGTATTAATATAAAAAATTTACTGTATTAAAGTACTCACAAATACGAATCAAACAAAATCACTCATGACTATATTTTATCTTATAAATTATGTGTAAATTAGAAGTCAATCGCTTACAATGAACAGTACAAAAAGTCAAAACAGGAAAAGTATAACGAGACGGAGGGAGTAGTATCTTTTTATTTTATTAAATTGATATTGACCTGACATGACAATTTTTTATATAATAATACAAGTATAGGGCTTATTATATTTCTTTTATTTTTGTATGGCTAGTGAGAAAAATGTTAGGTTGATCAAAGTCAAAGTATATTATATGTCTTAAATAAGTTTTTAAATTTAATTTTTTAGTTAGTTAAATTAATTTTAAAATTTGTTTAGAGCCGAATTAAATTTCTTTGTGCGCACAAGTAAATTAATTAATGAAATAAATAAAATACGTTTTTATAGTACAATTTTATAAATGTTCGATTTAAAATTCACTAAATATGATACTTATTTTAAAGTTTTTTTTTATAGTCAGTTGATTTAATTAAATTTCGATAAGTTTTACAAATTACAAAATATAGATTTTTGAAATTCAGAATCGAGTTTGAATTAAGGTGGTAAAAAGAGAGAGAGACAATAAACTACAAGATAAGGGGCGAAGTGGTTCAAAAATAGAGAGAAAACAGGGCAAGTACTACTCTAGCACTAAGCAAGATAATAGTTTGTAGCTGTTACACTAAACTTGTAAATTATGTCAGCTTCAACAAGATTAAGTGGTAGCTGTTAGAAGAAGAAACGGTGTTCTTCAGTAGTATATACCTTTTCACTGGGACTAGCTTCAGTCAGATTGATCCCATCTTTACTAACAGGGATGCTGATAGGGAACATAGACAACTAAGATTTCTTTTTCGAGGGTAAAAGAGTACGGAAACAGTTTAACCAATAAGAATGTATTCAGCATCATCTCGGAATCTATCACCAGCAGTTGGGGGCAAGTTATGGCGAGAAACGTTCTTACGAACTTGTGCATGCGTCTCTGCCTCGTGCTGGAATAATTTCACCATCTCTTTCAACTCCAGCTTTTTAATTTCGACCTGCTCCTCAGTGATGGGCTTTTTCAACCCAAGGTAGAGCAATCCTAAAGCAATTAGTACGATGCCTATAAAGAAAAGGATTGCTGCGAAGAGACCAAAAGCATAAGGTGTGCTGCTTCCTCCAGGGATCCCATCAACATTGATTCCGAACAGCCCAGTAACTATTGAAAGAACAAGGCCACATCCACCAAAAACGGCTAAATTATGAGTGACCCTGAGACTTCTGTCCTGAAAATCAGGAGAGAAATTCAATCTTAGGTTTCTTAATAAGTGTAAGCTTTAACAACACAGTTTCGACATAGCAAAAAATAAAAAACAACCCAGTTTCGCAAGATTCCATAATAAGGAAAATGATGATACATTTATACTAGTACTAGTATGACCTAAATACAGATCTCCTGAACATATTTCTTCCATATTCGTTCCTATTTCTGTTAGAGGGAACACATCTCTTTAACTTATAATTGTGATCACAAACTTTTTCACATAAGAATTTATAATGTTGGGTATCAGCTAGATTAAATTGCGGTGATTCAACTAAAACTATCCACACATAAACACAGTTGTGTCTGGGTTACACTATAATTTGAATAAATCCCTCTCATTGCTTATATAATCAGGGATCACAAGCCTCAACTACAAGACACTATCGCGAGACCTTTATACATCCACGACTTTATTTAAATCTGACCTGCAACCATGCACGCATGGTACTCTGCATGACATCTTGAACGGTAAATAATCGGCCACGAACTGCTTCTTGCTCCTCCAGCATTTCCCTCGTACTCTTTCTCACCCCCTCAAGCAAGCTTCTAGTAGTGGTTCCCTTAACGTGTTGGAGAAGCTCAAATATGATCTCCTCCCTAGCATGGAGTGACCATTTCACTCTAATAACCTGTGTAGAAAAATGAAATGAACAAAAATGGTCAGTCTTACCAAGTAAGCATATTGAGTCACATGATGAAACTGAAGAGTACATATTGCAGTTCAACTCTGGAGAAAAAATGAGTACTCTTTATCTTGTTTAGTCTGAACTCTGAAGTATATACAGTATGGTTAACATATTCTCCATTTTATATATACATAATATGATATGATACAAGAAGATTACCATAAGAAACCAGTTACTATTAAATTAAGATGATTTAAACTGCTGATAAAATTTACTGAGTTGGCTTCACTTTCAAAAGAAATAATTTACTGAAAATGTGAGGCTTGTAATATTATTGCTTTACAATTCACGAATGGATGTGGCTTACATCTCAATATCTCATTCATGGCAGAGGTTTAACCTTTTTCCCAAGCCGAATCTCAAAAAGTAAACAAAAAGTTGGTGAAGTTGTCCAAATAACAAAAATTACAGACTCATTGTTTAGCTATTGGCAAGGCTCCTTCCCCCTCCCCCAATGACAAAGGTCATGGTTTTATATCCACACTCCCCCTACCTTTAGAGCATATACAATAGGGGTTTCCAAGAGGTTGCCAATGTTGATGTAGCACATCACTCTTGGTTGCCCACCTATTGGAATTAGGAGGTTGCCAACCAAAGTTACCGACTTTTGACTACTTCCTAATTTAGTTAAAACACAAATCATATCCCAAAAACGTATGTAACTATATTCATTTTATATATTTTATCATCTTAATAAAATTATATTGAATGAATATAAAATTTACATATGTGACCACATTGGCAATTTTTGGAGGTACCAACTACTAGAGAAAATTTTGAACAAAAGTTGCCAAAAATTATATGTATTTAGAGAGAAAATACAAACATAATATATCATATATGTGATGATTTGCCAATGGTTGGAAATGTTTTGGCAACCCCTATTAGAGATGCTCTTATACTTAAACTAACGTATTGAAACATATTAAATATATTAATATGCCCTAAAAAAGAAAAAAAAATATTGAGGTGAAGTATAATACCTGTCTTGATAGCCTTCTGATTTCTTGATTAAGGATTATATTCAGAAGATTCAAATCTTCACGACTTGTCCTATTTAGAGATAAGAGTATAACTATACAGATAACATCAAAGGAATCACAAGAAGAAGTATTTTATGTATAAAAGAGGGCTAGGTGTCCAATCAATTACCTGTTTATAAACTTCAGTTCCACTTCATCGGCTGTCCCAAAAATAGATTTCCGAAATAATCTAAAAACAAGAGACAATATAATGAGACCTGTTCTTCAGATAATTAAAACATGGAAAAGCTATATACTGAAGTGACATACTTGGGAACACCATAGATTTCTCCCTATAATGGAGCCATATAATAATTGTAATTAGGAACATTAACATAAAGAAACCTATTTAGTCATTAGCTGTAGATGAGTAGTAAGTAGTAGTTTTTTGATGTGAATGTTTAAACAATTGCCAGCTGCTACCTATATAATCAACTTTACTACCACAGCTATTGATAACTAGGATAGAATACTGTGTGATATTGCAATCCTCATTTATTAGAGATATTCTTCTTTAGCCTAAATTACATTAAAGTATAAAGTATACTGTAGAGAGATCAACCGAAATATCAGAATTTAATCTTTGCATATAGCAAATTTATTACCTAATAATAAAGACGAGATCAAGTTTCCTCTTGCCTGACATTTGCCTTTTTTAACTTCTTCGTGGGAATAAAAGAATCCAAAGCATGAAGCACAATTAACATACATATACTATATGCTATGGCAGCCAATCATCTACTATTAGCTCATATGGCATCTCAGGATACAATGATATATGGTCAAAAGTACACCAAAGACCATAACAAATCGAAGAAGCTTTTAAAAGTTAAAGTTATCAATCTCAACGATTCTCAATTATTTAGGATGAAGCTTTTTCAAGGATTCACGGATAAATATTGACAGTTTTCAGTTACAGAAACAAATTTCTCCTCATGCCACCTAATTTGGTAAGTCATACCAAAGGTCTATCCACCTAGTGGTATCTCCCTCACTCCCTTTACAAGTGCCGAGGGTTCAAACCTTGTCAAAGACAAGGTGGTTGTGTGAGTGTGTTCAATTATACAAAACAAATTGCTAATTCATAACCTATCATCCCATCGAGCCAGGCGGCTAGCTAGCTGTGCAACAACTCCATGTGCTGTTCTCGGTATATTATTACCACCAGCAAAAAGAAGTTCCTATAGCAGAGTAAAACAATAATTATAGCAATACAAGCAGAAGCAGAAACATAATTCTAATCTAGTTTCATAATTCTAATCTAGTTTAATAACTTTGATGGCTATAAACAAACCTGAACTTCTGTAATTCCCAGTACGTTTACGTTTGACGCAGATCCTTTCATGTGTAATGCAGTGATTAGAAAGTTCTGTGCTTGCCAGGAACGAAGGACGACTGGGATATCATCTTCATCAACATAAGGATCACCAGCTGATTGTCCTAATAGCTCAAACAATAGACCACCAGCAACCCTAACAGGGACCTGTACAATACAGAAAAAGCTTATCATCGTAATCTGTATCCACTGCCTCCCATGGCATAAAGTGTTAAAATAAAAATATTGAATCATCTCTACTGTATTTAGATGTATTTTCTTCAGATAATGTTAGATGACGGATTCTCCTAAAACCTTTTAAGTGTCGTCGTTAACAAGTTACATGTAGTCATGTAGAAGCACTTCACAAAGAAGAATGCATAGAACCTGTAAAACTATGATAAGCAATCCAATTAAACCCTCCTCCTAACACCTTGGTATTAGAGGCAGGAGTGCAGGACTCTAGTTCAAACCTCTAACTTCCCTATATTCTCATGATTAATTTGGACACCTAGGGTGAATATTGCCCAAAAAGTGGCGTCCTTGTGATCCACTCTTCAATCCACAAATGAGCTTTTTTTAAGGGGGAGTGTTATTAAGCATAATATATGATCCACTTAAGCCCTCCTCCTAAAACCTTAGGGATTTAGGAGAGCTAGTAACATTTAAAAAACCAAATCAGGACTATTAGGATATACCTATGAGGCAACATATATGCATTAATCATATTACACATATCATCAAGTTAGCAGTACAATCATGATTAGAGCAGATTAGAGCTGATCAGAGCTGTGAGCCTGTGACTACTAGCAGCTGTACTTTATAGTAGATGTTCAATTAGGATAGAGGAGGCACAAACAAGCCTTAAGTGGGGTTAATGTCAATTACCAGAAACATGTCAAAATTTTGTGTCAACCCGAACTACCAAGATATTAAGCGAGTCAAATCATTAACCCAAACACGGCCTGTCTAACGCTCGCTGACACAACCTGTTTGACTCGATAAATCATAAAGTTGCGTTCACCCTGAACCAACCGGCACTTATCAGGTCGTACTCGATAATGCAATTTTCATTATCAGAACCAGCAGCAACAGAACTGTTTTTAGAATTGTAGATTTGATATATAATTTATCTTTATATTCTAACATAGATGTTTTCTTTATCATTTGTAAATTACATTTAAACAGTAAAGGAAGCAATTCAAAAGCTAAGCAGGCAATACCTCATAAAGAAGGTGTTTCATTCGCTCACTTATCAGCCGACTTTCATCTCTCAAAGCAACACTAATAGCAGGATGCAACCACTGAGCATTATTGAGCCAATCATCCACGAAGTGATGACCAGCAGCCACATGGCACCACCATATCGGCCCAGCTGCCCTCTCCCAGTAAGGAGCAGCTAAGTCTGCAATAGTACGATCATCTTCATCATCCATGAAGTCAAATTGCTGCGAGACCCATGCAGCATCCACTTGCACTTTTTTGACAAGTTCAGATATTCTAGTCCATCCGATAGGAACCCAATGACTCCCTTCAAATCTCTCAGGAGTATGGGAATGCTCCCACTGGGAGTCGTGATTATCTATGTTATCATTAGCAGAGCCAACCTGATCTGTTTCCAGCTCAATAAGAGATATACATTCCAGCAATTTTTTATTATCAACATCTCTAGTAGAATCCTCAACTCGCGCATGAGTAGGCACTTGTTTTTTTAACCTTTCACCATTTAAATGAGGCGCTAGCTGAATCTTCAAATGAGACTTCGAACTTGATCTTTTATGCCCTTTCACCAATTCAAAAGCACATATAAGGCCATCTGTCCAAAGCTCGCTCCCAATTGTGACATCTTTACTATATTGACTTTTGTTAATTTCTACCTTCTTAATTTTGTTTTTCTGAAATCCCGAGTTCTCACCCATGCCGCTCATTCTTTGCTTTATATAGCACAGACAATAGAGAAAGAATCATATAATATACAGCATCTTAATTAATGGTGAACTAACAAGAGAAAACACAATGTTTGGCTGATGAACAATCATGAAGTGGAATGTTCTTGCTCCAAGTTATTGCACTCAATGATTGTTTATCAGCGATATATTGGTTTGAGAACCATGCAAGTGACCCAATACAATAATCATTGGGAAAATTGCATAAAGTGATCGCAATTCGTAATGATAGCAAATCTGGAATCACTATTTAGGCTATAAGCGTAGACTATTATGGCATGGCACATTATTTTGTAAGTTATAGTAACCTTATAGTCGCCATTGATATAATCACACCCAAAGCCTATGCAAACAACCCAAGACGACTACGAAGATTAGGAATTGGAAAGATATTGTCCACGGATAATCCTAGAATCATTCTGGTTGATGGGTTCTATAATAACATTATTAATTCTTTTACACCCGTTTCAGTATGAATGATATGGATAAAGGAATAAAAGTTATGAACAGGTGGCTAAAAAATAGTACAAATTTCATTCCTTCTAAATTCTAACCAAACAATAGTTTGATGTCAATGAAAACTAAATTGTTCACAAATAAAATATAACACCACATTCAATTATTCTAATAAAAAACAACATGGTATTCAATTATTCCTTTCTTGTTCTTTTCTCATTATGCCATAAGCATATGCCATACATGCGGTATAGTGGTATAGCGCAACATCCATATTACTCCATAAAATGAAGTAATATCAAACACAAACATTATAAATTAAACCAATATACACAAACATTATACACTAATTTATGAACACCCAAAAACCAAGTACTACTCAAGAACTATCTAGGAGACTGAACAAACTATTAGCACAAACTTACAGTTCAACAAATTAAGCCCCCCAATGTTCACAAAAAGTAACAACTACACACACACACACAAGTTGAACACACAAATGTAATAAAATCATAACAAATTTAGCAACAAAAAAAACAAGGCTTTAGCTAAAAAATGGGGGGGGGGAATACAAGATTCAGAACACTAATATAAGATAAGAACAGCTATATAATTAAATTACAACAATCTTTAGCAAGAAAATATAGTAAAAATTAAAACTTGTGAACTTAAAATGACAAGTGAAATCAATAGTAAATAAAGATTGGAAGAGAATTGAAGTATCATACCTTGTATATATATATATATATGTATATATAAAGCTGATAAGGGAGGGAAATGGAAGTTCAGTAATCTAGGTTGGTGCAGTTTAGTTATGAATGTAATGGAGAGAAGCAAAGAATAACAAAGAAAGGGGTTTGAAATTAAAAATGTAAGAGAGAACTAGACAAGTGTGTTGTCTACTACGTACTTTGTAGTTTGTACACATGTTTAGACGCGCAAAGCGGTGGGTTTGTGTATCTTTGCGTGGGACACCCGATACATTTTATGATGCAAATTGGAAGAATAAAATATTCATAAAATATATCTCAATATTTAAAAATAATATAAAATTTATTTCATAAAATTTTAGTGAATGATTTATATATATATATATATATATAGGCATAATCAATTAGAACACCCTTAAATTATATATGTTTTTGAGTTTAAGTACCTAAACTATTTTTTTCGTAATTGATTCCTTAAATTATACCTCCTGTCCTTTTTAATTTTTAACATTATTCAAAATATTAGTATCATTTTTTGACTAAGAATCAAATGGGACGCATGAAATATAATTTTTTGGGTTTAAGTTCTTAAATGTTTAGTTTTCCTAATTGTATCCTTAAAAAATATATATTTTTAAGTTTAGGTTCTTAAATAAAATAATTTAGCTAAACCTAAAATTTTATATAATTTAAGGATACTGTTAAGAAAAAAAATTGTTTAAGGACTTAAACCCAAAAAATTATATCATTTAAGGACTCAGTTACGAAAAAAAATAGTATAAGGACTTAAATTCAAAAAATCATATAATTTAAGGATGTTTTAATTTAGTTTCTCATATATATACTATATATACATATATAAATACACACAAGAAATAATATTCGAACCCAAGATATAATTATATGTTATACAAATCGTAATTCTTAAAAATTATATTTTGTGTTTTTTAATTTAAAATTTTAAAAATTCATTAAAACTTTGGTATATTCTGTAGATTAAATGTTTTTCAATAAATTTAATTTGATTAATTTATAAAACAAAATATGATGAAGAAGTTAAAAATGATAGAATAAAATTTCGGTATCTTCCTCTTATTTGATTTTTAAAAAGTAAAATTGATGAATTTTAACTAACATATTAAATATATATATTATTATAATTATGTACTTTTAAAAAGTATTATAATTTTTTTGACTAATCTCTTTTAATAGTAGTTTGCAAATTAATAAAATTTTACATATATTTTATAATAATTAATTAAAATTAAATTAACTAGAGACTAAAATTATGGGATTAAAATAGTAGGGCCGAAAGCTCAGAATAAAAGGGGGCTGCTTGAAAAGGCAATGTAAAAAAGATGTAAATTTAGGACCGCATTGGTCAAATTTGACTTGATGTCCCACCAAAGTTGGCATCGTGGCAGCCTTAAATTTCAATTTTGGTGTTCTGTTTTCATCCGATATTTGTTTCCATCACATTTGATACTAACGAGCGTGGTTTTAATATTAATATACACACGTACAGATGACAAAAGAAGATCAAATGCATTTGCTATTCTTCAACTTTTGTAAAATGAATGTCACCAACGCGTCCACTGATATAGCTAGCATAAACTTCTAGATATGATAAATTACAATTGCAACTTTGCAATCAATTATTAATACTATAGAACAACAATCTCAACTTATTTAACAATTAAGTGGGAAGCTCTGTCATATATATATATATATATATATATATATATATATATATATATATATATATATATATATATTACATTTGTAACATATAAGGAGGGCCAAATGGGTCATTCTTGAGTTCCACTTATTATACAAAGAAACTGCAGGATATATCATTTTATAACAGTTACTAGAACATGTAGAGTTCATACATGGATGTAGAAGCTTTATTCATATTCTTGGCCGTACCATAAAATTGATCAAGGGAAAATATATCTTTTAGGTCGAATGTAGAGTGCATTTTTTCTTTGCAATGTTAATCCATTCACAGTCTCGTCGTCGATATCTTCGATTCTCATCCCATCAGGCAGACCCCAATCAAAAGTGTAAGGAAGATTAGCAAGTGCAAGCTCCACATTCATTGCTCCTAGGTTAAGTCCAGGGCATTGTCTTCTCCCTGCACCAAATGGAATAAACTCAAAATGTTGTCCTTTGTAATCAATATCAGGCCTTTCCAAAAATCTTTCGGGCACAAACTCCGATTGCCCATATTATGCTTACAAAGACCAAGGTTTTAGGTTTGATCTTATACAAATGATCTTTATCTTCACCAATGACAGAGCTCTGCATCGTTTCTCTCGGCAATAGAAGTGGGCCTGGAGGGTTAAGATGTTCATCAATAAGTTCTTGATAGAACATATCTAAATCTTTTAAAGTACGATCTAGTGTGGCCATCATTCCACTGAGTCTATCAATCCATCCAAACATAGGAAAGTAATCTGAAACAAAAAAGTTAGCATACATTTCAACATTTCTTTTGCCATTCTTGATGATGACACGACTAGGGTTGGGATTGAGCCCATGTGTAGAGTCATGAGAGAACCGTATTTCTTTGAGAGTTGCCATGGATGGTCATGATTAGATGAAGCTTTGTATAGTTGGTGCAAGTTTTATGTGTATGACCTGTATGTAGTCAAAACTCAATAATGTAGTCTCAGTTTATTTTTCACTTTTTTAAAATAAAAATTTAACATTTAAGTATTTATTTAAAAAATTAATTAAAATTATCTTTTATAACTTGTAAAATATTTATAAAATTTTAAAATAAGAAATGTTTTAAAATTAAGGAAGTATCACGCGCCTGATTTTTTTTTGTACAAAAGTTGTAGGGAATTATACAAGTAATGCCGTAATGGCAATTAGCAAAGAAAAATTATAAGCTACCTCCATCTTATTTTAAATAGTTTTTAATTTTTCGAAAAGTATGTGAAAATATATGAATATAATAGTTATATTTGATAAATAATTTTTATTTTTCTATTAAATACATATTTGATCACATAATATATAAAGTCATCGAAATAATATTCACACCCAAGATATAATTATGTGTTATACAAATCATAATCCTTAAAAAATATATTTTGGGTTTTTTAATTTAAATTTTTAAAAATTCATTAAAACTTCGGTGTATTCTGTAGATTAAATTTTTTTCAATAAATTTAATTTGATTAATTTATAAAACAAAATATGATAAAGACATTAAAAAGGTTAGAATAAAACTTCGGTATCTTCCTCTTATTTGATTTTTAAAAAATAAAATTGATGAATTTTAACTAACATATTAAATATATTAAAGTATTTGTATATACTTGTAAAAAGTATTATAACATATTATATTTTTAAATATGTATTTTTCTTTAAAAATAAAAAAACGTTTTATTGATATATAATAACCGATAATACATGACAAAGATAATAAAAACTTACCATCTAACATAAAGTTATGCTTAATCAATCCATGGAATAACCCATAAGAAATAGATTCCCCAGAAGTATAGATAACAAAAAACCTTTATATCCGACAAAAAACGAATTTTGTTAAAACCCCATAGTAAAACTCTATAGAAAAACCTCAAAGGGGAAAAATAGTACCTTAAAACGATCATAAAAATATCATTACATAATGGTTCCTAACACAAAAACTGAAAATTC
The DNA here is from genome assembly GCA_028671895.1 of Oenanthe sinensis. Taxonomy (NCBI): domain Eukaryota; kingdom Viridiplantae; phylum Streptophyta; class Magnoliopsida; order Apiales; family Apiaceae; genus Oenanthe; species Oenanthe sinensis. The sequence goes on along the minus strand of CM053813.1, from coordinate 46,442,269 downwards.
TTGAAATTTTATGAGTCCTCAATGCTAAAAAAACTAGCCACGTCTTGCTGTTGATGCCATTAAATTCAAATTTGTGTCTCCATCCACCTTCTTTTTACACTTCTTCACATCCAAATGAGTATCAAAATCTTGTTTTCATTTATCTTTCATCTACACGCATTCATCTTACATCTATACGTAATAACTCATCCAATTAAATCTGAAAAATAAAAACAAATCAACAAAAACAAATAAGTCGATGAACATGTAACAAAAATAGATATTATAAAATTATAACATAAAACTATAGCATAAAACTTTTAATTCATAATAAAAGTCATCTAATATCACACACGTTTAAAAATTCAAATATGAAAAATGTGAAAACAGATACAGATGATATGAATCAAAACCAAAAGATACGAAGATCTGAAGTTTTAGAAAGGTAAAAAATTTCAGATTTAAACAGAGGTTATATTATTTATATAAAAAAATTATAATTTAAATCAAAACACTAAAAAAAGTGTATACGAAATTAGAGTTTAAAGAAAATAACGGGAGGGATGATATATCATCTATCAACTTTAAAAGAACGGGGAGAAGGGAAATAATGCTTTTTAATGTTGCAGATGAATGACAGAGACACACCGCTGTATCAGTTCTAATAAATTTCAGTGCTAACTAGCGTCGAACTTAAAATTTGAAGTAACAAAAAATAAAATTTTATTATTTAAATTATTCAAATGCGCATATTTTAGGTTTAAGTGAATGTTAAATTTGAGATTATATTGATATTTTCAAGGTTTAAGGTGAATATAAATGTTATCTTAATAATTAGGAGTATATTATTTAGGTTTTGTTTGTGTTTTAGATAAGTAACTTAGTTAAAAAATATTTACATCTTTTAATTTATAAATTATTTATTAAATAGTAGTTTAAAAATTAAGAACCTTGTTTTTTTTAAAAAACTAAGAACCTCAAAGACACCTTATAAAAAATAAAATTATATTTAAGATTTTCGGAGAAAAGAATCAGTAAAAAAAATCAAATAAAAGGTTCTCTTAAATAAATACATAAGAATTTGCGATTAGCCGATTATAGTTTATTGGAAGTTATGACTTGCGAGATCAGCCCATTTGAAACAAAAGTTATGTGTTTGTGGGCCTTTACATATATTATCAAGTTGATATTGTTAGATTTTGGGCTTTTATATGAACATGAACGGCACATTATTGTAAAAAATTAATCAGATAGATCGGGATTAATTAGAATGATTAAACTACCAAACATTAATTAATCAATAATTAATTGTAATTAATCAGTAGAATAATGGAATCGAGTTAATATCTTCCTTTTCTTTGAAGAAAATCGAGTTAATATCTAATTATATTCTTCATAAAAATATAATTTAAATATATATACTTTTATCAATTAAATATATATACATAAAAAATAAAATTACAAATATAGCTACTATCCAAAATTTTGCTAAAAAATTTCATACCTTTTAATAATTTAGTTTAGCTCAACAATAATAATTTCTTTTATTATTTTAATCTGAATCAAATAATTATCGAAATTGAATATCAAACTTTTTTTATAAATAATATCAAACTTTTCCTTTACCAAGCAAGCATATCAAAATTTGTAAGATTTTGATTTAATAATATATAATTTTTTCATTATTTAATTATTACAAAAAATTTGAAACAAAATATGAAATGAAATATAAAGACTCTCAAAAATGTGTAGACACAAGTAGAGTGAAGAAGATGAGTATCTTCACCTTCTCCACTTCACTCCCTTTCTCTCCCACCAAACCCCCACCCATCTCCGCCCTCAAACCATCTTTTCCGGTGATGGGTTTGCCGCAAACCACCTTTTTACTCGCCGGAGCACTCTCTTTAGGCCTTATAACAACCCCACCTTGTAGTATTGCATTAGAATCATCATCAACTACTATATCATCAGCAGCTCAGTTAGTTGAGAGCTCAACTGAGGCTTGTGGGCAAGAAGAGAGTGAAAAGAGAGGTGTGTTAATGGCCCCTGAGGTGGTTAGTAATGAGGAGATAGTGGAGCAAGCTTGGGAGATTGTTAATGAAAGCTTTCTTGATCCTAGTGGGAGTCATTGGTCTCCTCAATCTTGGCTTGTAAAGTTCTCATCTTTAGTTATATACATTGTTGTATGTAATGTTTGTGCATGCTTTTAACCTGAATGAGCTCGAAAAATTAGTGAAATTGTGTATCTTTAGTCCTGTTTTGTTACTAAAATTTAGTAGGAAAAGAATTCTCAAAATGGACTTGGACTACTAAAAGGGGACAAGGGGAGTACTGAATTATTTCTTTAGAACATTGGGGTTTCGAGAATTGAAGATCGAGAATCGAGATAGCTGTGTCAAAAGGCTGCATTAAAAGAGCTAAGATATCATATCAGCTTACAACTCTCCCAAAACATTGTAATTTAGAAGAAAGACTAATATGCATATTATGGTCAAGTCTAACCATGAACTATGCTTTAGTTTGATCTTAAATGAGTAAAGCATATTTTAATGAGTTGTGGGTTGGCACTAAAATTAAGTAGGCAGTGTGATTTGTTAATTTATGTCCTGGACTGTGATCTATATGAGCTGAGAATGATTTTTAAAGATTTTATTGTTAGTGTATGTTCGATATTAGGAAAGCATGTGATATGAACTCTTGGATTTAGCGTCCTTGGTACAATTTCTGTTCATAGTTCTGTTTTATTTGTGCTCTCTGCCTTTTTTGTTTCCCTCTTGGTAGCATTTCAGTCATTTTAATATTTCTAGTCCTGCTTGCTATCTGTCTATATACCTATACTAAGTCAGCCTGTTTGTTCAGTTTTAATTTTGAAAAGTGTGTCTCACCAACTTTGTTTTCCGATATCTGGCACTTTTTTGTAATCTTAGCTAGGACTAGTTATGACGAATTCACTCTTTTTTGTTTTCTAGCAAAAGAAAGAGGATTTAGCTGGAACCTCTATTAAGACTGGAACGAAAGCACATGATATCATTAGACGAATGCTAGCAAGCTTGGGTGACCCTTACACACGTTTTCTGCCTCCCCCAGAGGTAGCTACTGTCTCTACGACCCTCCTTCGGATTTTTTGATTGAGAGATGAATATTACACCTACCTCTTGACATTTTGAATAATCTACCATTTAAACAAGGGTTCTGCATTTCTGTAGAACGTTGAAATTAGTAAATTGCTTTTAGCGGTTTATCACCTCTCTTCTAAATATTGCTCTCATTAGTCTTCAAATATTACTTATCTTAATGCTCATCTTTATGAAACATTTCTTTTAATGCTTTCAATTATGCCTTTCACTCACAAAATTTTTAGTGTTCTTATATGCCTTTCATGATTTCTTAAGTTCTCCAAGATGGCAAGGTATGATATGACTGGGATTGGAATTAACCTTAGGGAGGTTCCTGATGAAAATGGGGGTGTGAAGTTGAAGGTTTTAGGACTTATTTTGGATGGTCCTGCACATACTGCAGGAGTACAACAGGTACAAACTGTTAGACTTTTGTCCAAATTGATGTATTCATATAATTGTAATGCCATGTTTAAGGAACCATATCTGCTTTATACTTTTACACTTACAACCATGTTCATGAATATCTACAACATTTGTTACATCGTGTTGCTGTGCATGCATGCACAGCGATTGTAGCATGGCCTTCCAGGTTTAGTTGTAGTGCTTCCATAATCATACTGATTTCACTTTGCATCTGTGGATAGGTTATCATTCCTGTTCATGCTGTTGCAAATGATTGATAGTTGCATATTATCTTCATTTATAAAATATAGTCTTTCACTTATTATAATGTGTTGCATTCTGTAATTTTCAGGGAGATGAATTATTATCTGTTAACAGAGTCGATGTGAGGGGAAAATCTGCTTTTGAAGCGTCATCTCTGATACAAGGTCCGAGTGAAACGGTGGTGAACATCATGGTTGTAGACTTGTAGCTTTAAATACATAATGCAAATCGATTATTTATATGAGAAGTATTTCTCCTGATGCTTTGATGAATTGTATTCACTTAACGTTTATCGATTTATAGGTGAAGCATGGTAACTGCGGCCCAGTAAAATCCCTTGAAGTTGAGAGACAACTTGTGGCTAGAACCCCAGTTTTCTATAGGTTAGAGCAGGTTGAAGATGGCGGCACTTCCGTGGGTTATGTGCGCTTGAAAGAGTTTAATGCTCTGGCTAGAAAAGATATTGTTACTGGTACATGCTTATTCTACCAAATTCATTGTGATATATGAATAATGTTCTTAGTTTTATTAAAGTATCTTGAGGCATATTTTTTTTTTCATTTTGCAGCAATCCAGCGACTTCAGGATATGGGGGCCTCATATTTCATTCTTGATCTCAGAGATAATCGCGGTGGACTAGTACAGGTGCGCGTGCTGGAATTAACTCATGCTCTACACCCGTTGATATATGCATTTGTATTTGTATTTGTATTTGCTAAATTAAATAGTTATGTTCTACTCCTTTTTATTTGCTAAATTAAATAGTTATGTTCTACTCCTTTTTATTTGCTAAATTAAATAGTTATGTTCTACTCCTTTTTTTGTAAGTTTGTACTATATATCTGATTTAGTTTTGTTTTTTCCAGGCTGGGATTGAAATTGCCAAGATTTTTATGAATCAGGGAGAGACAGTAAGAAAGAAACTTTTATTGAACTTAATGTTTGCAATTTATAAGTTTTCTATCTGTCTGCTGTTCTATTATTGGTTTCAATCTTTTTTTCTATATTTTCTGCTGCTGCATAGTGATCATCATTATGGACATGGGTATAATCTCAGACAATGAATATCTTTGGACGGATACCATAGACGTGCATACTTGTCCCTTCTGAGTTACAAAGCTAAGATGAGTGAAATATTGTGTCTTAAGTTCCATTGTGTCAACTGAGGCGCGAATGACATACTTGCAAAGGAAATTTAGCTTTGATCTTTTGTCCCTTGAAAAGATTTTATTATTAAGGTGGGAAGACACTGACTTGTGAGTATTTGGTAAGGGCTTAAATAAAAAGGTTTCTTATCTATTAAAGCAAGAAATTGCTAGAGAGCACAATTTTATTAAATGAATGATAAGTGTGTTGGTAGCCTTCCCTCTTTTAAAATATATTAGAGGGTTTTAATAGGGTACATTCTTTAAACGGATGGACAAAAAATCCCGTGGTAGATCTTTCAAGTGAAGGACAAAAATTAATTAGTCATAGAAAAATAACAATAAATGGATAGAACTAGGGTGGTTCAAGTGCAGAAGAACCATTACTTCAGGGTTTCCATGTCCCTCATCCATGGGTGTAAAAGTGCAATGGTACTAAAATTCGTGGAGCTTTATTTCTGATCTTATCTTGGCAATGCTTTCTTTTTGTCAGCCTCTACTCTTTGAATAATAAATAAATTTACCCATCTCTTTTTTTCTTCAGCTTCTTTTCTCTTTAGTAGCATATATGCAATCGACCAATACTCTATGTCTAATATGCACGCACTAGGCACTAACCAATATCTGCAGTTTAATTTTCTTTGGTTGATTTAAGTTTTATATAGTAGTTTTACCACTAAAGATCCTGATCTATTTTCTTATATGTATACTAATATCCAGAAGTAGTAGCCTACATAGTCCATATACTATTTACAAAGCCCTTGCCTGTGATTGCTTTTAAGTTATACTTTGTTTTTGTCATGTGTGCAGGTGATTTATACAGCTGGAAGAGAAACCCAATACCAGAATAATATTATTGCAGACAGTGCACCTCTCTTTACTTCACCTGTCATTGTATGTCAACACATACTAGTGTTTGCTATGCTGATCTGTGATAATAAATTAATTGTAAAATATGGCTTAGTAGTCAGTTCATAAGCTTATTAAACAAGTATATTACCTAAAGTAATGGTTAGGTGCCTTAAGTAATTGAAGAATGCACCAATGTTTATCATGAAGAGGCAGAAGTGAACTATGATTATAGTTTTCCCTTCCTTTTAAATAAAACAAAAAGGGGATTGAGAATATGGAACAAATTAGATTAAATGCCTGTGCTTAACAACAGAAAAGAAAATCTGATTCAGATTTATCCATTGCAGAAAACATGTTCACTTGAATTAAGCCATTTTATTCAACTGCTTTCCCCTGTAAGAGTGAATGAGTGATAGGTTTAAAATTTACAGAGGGCAGTCTTTATTCATCAAATTAATTTTTTCATCTGGTCTACTCGTCGACAATTAGTATCCCGATTAAATTTAGTATTAAACTTGAGTTGATATATAACTCTTCTATTGAACTTGAGTTTCTAAATCATAAAGGAAGACAGTAGAGCTCAACTATGTTGAAGTGTGATTACATGATATTCTCAAGATTATCTAGAATTAAACTCTATATCTATATGTAGAACACGATTGGATAGCCCAAGTGGTAATGAGTTTATCATCTGTCGTCCCAGATCCTGGGGCTCACCCCGAGATTATTTAGAACATATACTCATTTGTAAGGCTATAAGCCTAATTATTCAAAAAAAAACTCTATATCTATATGTAAGGCTTCTCTTTAGCTGGGACGGATAAATATGCCTTGTCAACTATTGGAATGAACTAAACTAGAATTGTGCTCTTATAATCAGAAAATGTCTCGGTGTCTTACAGAGGCTAAGTAATAGTACCGTCCTCTTTTCTTGAAAACTTTTAATTGTTGGTTTTACATATGTGACAATGTTTTTTTTATGGGATATCAAATTCAATAGTTCTTGTTATGCAGGTTTTGGTGAACAAAAATACAGCCAGTGCAAGTGAAATTGTAGGTTACTCAGATTATCATATATCATGTCATACTGAATCCTCATTATTGTGCAGCGTGGAACTAATCTCTGTATTTGGTTTTAGGTAGCTAGTGCTCTTCATGATAATTGTAGAGCTGTTCTTGTTGGGGATAAAACTTTTGGTAAGGTATGGATTATCGTGGCAGTTGCATGCTGTTTTACTGTAAACTAATTCTATTTCTATCTCACGTATTTTGCTTTATGTGCGGGCTTTGGTTTTTCTTAACCGAAAATTCTCTCGAATTATTCATGTATCTTAAATGTATCTATAGCATTTCTACATTTATTAAGATTAGCTGTAGGGACGTCTTATTTTCATCTTTCAAGCTGAATTGGTAGTCCCTTATTTGATAACTATTATTTCTATATTTGATTCTAATGTGTTCTTTAGTTTGGTTAGTTTATGCAAGAGCTTTTATCTTAAAACGGTGATCTCATCTCTGAGATGGCACATTCTGGTATTAGGTTTGCTTTTAAGAATTAGAGTGACAGAATTGCCAAGTCATGTTGATAGTCATCTTTTGTTTTAAATTCCATGTTGCGGTATTTTGACAGGGTTTGATTCAATCTGTATTTGAACTTCAAGATGGATCTGGAGTGGTTGTAACCATTGGAAAGTATATCACACCAAATCATTTGGACATAAATGGCAATGGAATAGAACCCGACTTCAAGAAGTTCCCAGGTAGATTTATTTATTCTGTAAGGTGGGGTGTTTAATTTTCACATTTTTTGGTTCAAACTCGTGTACTTTCCTTATATATATAATGATTCCTTTTTAGGTTGGAATGAAGTCGCGCAACGATTAACACAATGCCATAAACTGCAAGGAGGTTAGAACAGATCCTTTGGTTAAACACAAGTCGAGGATTTACGAGTTGTAAATATTTCTGCTGCATGACAATAAGAGGTTATGATGCGACACTGCTTTTCTAATTCCATTCTTCTCTAAGCTGCAGCTCCAAAAATCACAATGATCACTGAATTTGAAGGTAGATCAATCACCAGCAACCACTAAAGGAATTTTGTAATGGCCAGAGTAACAAGTGTGAATATTATTTATACATAAAACGATTCGATGCAAAGTGCAGTATAGGTCATTTAGTCATTGATAAATATTGTTGTATAATTCAAATTTTCTTTCTATTTCCTGTAAATCATAATATGTGAATTAACTATCTCCCAATAACATTTAGATGTAATAAAGCTATCCTATGCATTTTTATTGTCAATATTTTCCTCGTTTTACAGAAGAAATGACAAGTGCGAAACACAAATCTTTTTTTAGATTCTGCACAAGTATTTAAATTTATGACCATTTTCAATATATAAACTTTTTGACTGAGTTGTTATGCCTCCATTCTGAAACTGGGCGGGGCATCTAGAAGTATGCATCATGTGATTTTTTATATTAATCGATAAATACGGAACTTATAATTTGATTCACATGCCTTTTCCACAAGTTTGCTCAAGTTAAACATTTTTGTAAAGATAATTCACCAACTGTAATTGTAACTCCCATGATAAAACCTTTGGCCTTTAGTTGAGAAATCTATGTTCAGAAGAATAAAATCCCACTTTTGGCAAGTACCATGAAACAGTAGAAAGACAAGGGGGGGGGGGGGGGGGGGAGTAAAAAGAGATTTCTATAACATCATTGTCTAAGCGTCTTTGGATCCAGTGCTCATCTATATATAGTTAGCATTATATTTTCTATTCGCAGATTCGATTTTTAGATTACCGTTAAATTTGTATATTTTTCTTGTTACCGAAGATCACATTATTCCTACGGATTTATGAAATTTGTACTATTTTTCAAGTTCGAAAACTCGTATTGTTTTTTTATTAACTTGGAAAACTTCAGTTACAGAGGAATATGTAGCAGCAGAAGCAGCACAAAACATAAGACTACAACTCCAAGTAGATCACTCACTTTTTTATCAATGTACTTTCTTTTCTCTTTGGCACCTCATCTTGCTTGCTATCTATAACTACCCATTGCCTCCTTTCTCAAGTATTCTGATATTCCTCAACCCATAGATAAATCTACTGTTCTCTTGTCTAGCACAAGAAAGCTCTGATTCTTGTCACTTTTTATATATACACTAAATGAAGTCCAGGAGGGCAAGAAAAAGATAACTTCTTCTTTACAAATACTATCTTCTTAGGACTTCTCCAGTTTTGGAAATCCCATACTTTCTGCCGATTTCTCAACAAAAGAGAGTTTCGGATTCAAAATTTATACATTGAGGAGGAGATGGGTGCTAGAGTTCATCAGTATTTAGTTTTCTTTCTCTTATGTCAATTCCTAAAGTCAGGTTTGTTTGCTCACACAAACTTGCATCTCATTTGTACTATACATTATTCTTGATCAGATAATTAATCTGAAGAAGAACATAACTCATACAATCTATATCCAACTTGATAATTTATGTCAGTTTCTATATGTTATTCTCATGCATGTGTTCTATTACCATGGATTTTGCGTAATAGACTCTGCTCAAAGAAGAGGTAAGGTCCCTCTCAGGATCCTGCTCTACGAGTGGGATAGTGAGATAGAGTATAGACTAACTAAAATATAACAAACTATAGTATTGAAAACAAGCAATGAAATGAATTGCATAGCGAAACTGAGTACTTGCAAATTGAGCCTTTACTGAAGATTTGTTATTGTTGTCATGTATATTCAATATTTATCTTTAAAATCTACCGCTCTTGCCTACAAATCTCTTCCCTGGTGGTATTATTATTTTACCAATACGGATCCTTCTAGTTTTGGCTATTACTGTTTGATTCCTTCTAGCATTAATCAATCAAACTTCTATTACAGATATAGAGAAACAGGGAAAAAAGAATTGCTAATTAATTGTTTCATTCAGGTTCAAGCATTGTAGAGAACTCTCCTTCAGAAGCAGTTTGGCAAAATGGAGAATGGATTCATCAAGTTAATATCTCATCCGCAGATTCATCAGAGTACACTTCCCAACTCGATACAATTCCAATCATCAACCCCACGATACCCACAACAACGCCTACAATAAACCCGATAAATCCATCACCAACCACGACAACTCCTACATTCAACCCCATGCCACCAACTGTGACCACAGCCCCAACAACTCCGATCACAACGCCAACTCCGACAGCAACCACTCCTGCATCCTCTGGTGGATCTTGGTGTATTGCAAATCCAGGTGCTTCAGAAACTGCATTACAAGTAGCTCTTGACTATGCTTGTGGTTATGGAGGTGCAGATTGCTCTGCACTTCAACCAGGTGCAACTTGTTACAATCCAAACACCCTTCATGATCATGCTTCATATGCATTCAACGACTACTACCAGAAAAACCCGGTACCCACCAGCTGCGTTTTTGGAGGATCTGCCCAACTTACCTACAATGATCCAAGTAAGATACATGCACAGATACCTGAACTACACCATATCCTTGATCTCTGTTGACTTAAAATATCCTCTTGATGTATTTCAACTGCTAGGAAAAACAACTTGAACAATTACCAATTTAACAGGTTCATTTTTCAGAAGTTATCAAAAAAACATACGCAACGGGCATATAACTGTCTCTGTACTAACTTTCATTAGAATTTCCGATACTGGTCTCAATAGATTATATATTACCACCCCCTATGGAAGAGTTAAAAATATATAAACTGTAACTGAAATTATGAATTTTGACCTTTAACGTTCAAACTATTTGCCGATCTTATTTCAGGTTCTGGAAGTTGTCGTTTTTCAACACCAAGGACCACTTCAAGGTATATACTTGAGAGAAACTTACTTCCATTATTTTATCATAACGCAAAAGAGTACTGACAAGTGTTTGCATGTTTCTAATTGCAGCATGAGTCCGCCAGTCATTCCTTCCCCTATTTATCCAATTCCTACGTCTCCTAGTGCACCAACCGGATATAACTCGATGCCTAGCCCACCCAGCCCACCAACATTTGAAAACACAGATCCAACAGGCTTTGGAGAACCAACAGAATCTCCCAACTCAGCAGAGACTGCATCATCCAGCCTGCTGTTGCTATTCACGTTAACCTGTCTGCTAGCGTCACTAATTGCAGTAGAGTTCTAAGCAGAAGAAGATGAAGCTTTATTACTCCACTTCATGACTGGCATTTTACCCAGCTGACCTGCAGCACTTTACGAAGTTCAATGGGAGCATTGTTCAATGAACAATGAGATATATATCTCAAGACTCAAGCCCTTTTCCTCGCATCATCATTATATTTTTCAAAAATTTATGGCTTAGTTAGATTAGAAACCAGATAAAGTGAAGAGCATAGTAATCCACAGGATTCATTATAGCCACTGTTTCTATAATTAACAGAATTATATATCCTACAACAGCTCCAGTTACTTAACAGCATATATGTTAAAAGTAGTAATCATCAACTGATTTAATGACCAGATAAAGATAAACTGCTACATCTAAATTCGCTAAAATTTCTATCGGATTAATTCGGAAAAAGAGAAATACTATCACCACCAATACTTTACCGAAATAATGCCTCCACCTCAAAAATAAATGTCAATTGACCACTTATGGTTAAAAATCCTGTTAAAAGAAATGGACAGATTTATGCTAACATAGAATTATAAGAAGATCCAAGACTGACGCAACATTAATGGAATAAATTTTCTGGGTTTTCTTTACCGTGCTATCTGTATCACATGTCAGTTGTTTCTGATAACCAACTTCTAAATACCTTAGAATTTACATTACAGAAATTCTTAATGGTAGCATTGTGGTATTGGCTTATACATGGGAAAATTATATACTTTAAGAATTTTTTACTTATTGGCCTCCACAACCTGTAATATTGTTCCCAAATAGTTTCTTTGGCTTTCTTACGGGTTGTCCTGTATCACGGAGTTATTTTTTAGAATGTAATGGCTGTGGATATCTTGCCTGCTGCAAATGTATCACTGAAGTCAAGGATGAGTAACAAGTCATTGCACTTCAGAGATATTTCCACACTGTCTTTGAATCTACAATGCAGTCATAATTAAGTTCTTTGTATTCCTCGGTACACTAGTATATGTAGCATGTTTCTTTAGTTTCCAAGAGTGCTCCAAGAGGTGGGCGAGGAGGTTCAAGGTTGTGGCCATGGAGGTTTCAAAGGAGGAGATTATCGGAAATTTGTATTTCAGTTTGTGCTTGTTTAAGTAATCATTTATTCGTTAAGTACTGGCAAATGGACTACTAAAGCATTAATAACTTCTACAATGTTCAATATCATCTCAGACCTCGCATTGCCTCTAAATGTAAAGAATCTACTAGTATTGGTGCCTTTGAAAAGAACATATATACTTTGGCATTACTAACGCATCGATGCCACATGAACTCAATTGCTTAGGATCTTGAGGGTACATTTTTGTATTTCTTTTTCAATATGCTTGTTTGTTAGTTTGTTAACGGGAAGAAGTATATATGTAGTATACTATGCACATAGAAATTATCCGAGTATGAATGAAAGAAGTAAACATGAATATCAATGGAATTATTTTTAGGGAAGTCCGTAGTTATACTATATCAAACTACAACAAAAATCAGCTTTGTCTTGTAAGAAGCATTCTTGGACTTCACTTCCCCTTGAACCTGCTGATGACAGAGTCTTGTCCACACTTTCTATCGATATGCTAGTGCAATAATTTACGGACTCATATATTTACATCAACATCCAATCAAGAGCAAGCATGGCACTGCAAGGACACAAATGATGCATATGGTAGCAATTATGGAACCTTGATCAAATGCTTTTCGTAAGCTGCCTGCTTGTGAAAAATGCTGGAAAGCCAAGTATCCAGCAATGGTCAAGGAAAGGATAACACCCTCTAGCTTTCCCCTGCCATGAGATACTGTTAGATACAAGCTATGATTCAGAAGTAAAGGATGACGATTATTTGGTAGGTTGTCATGATTACCTTATGTTCAATATTTGATAAGGAGCCACTAATATTATCAGTAAAGCATTAAATGGCAATTCCAGTTCATCTAGAGGAAAAAAGTTAGAGTGAGATATCAAGAATGCAGTATTATTAAAAAATATTATAGATGAAATAAGGCTGCACAGAGACAAATGAACAATAGATTTGTACTATACAATTTACATTCAAGAAATAATATTTTAATCCATTGCATCTGAACGGACAGAAAACTCGCCGAATTTTTTTAAGAAAGCATCGACCTTTCATATCCATTTGGTTGCCCAAAACTCTTGTACTCCTGAATCCTGATATAGTAGGCCAGTACTGGAACCATAATGTGTACTATATAGCAAGGAGAAATGATGAAGAAGTCCATTCATTCATTGTCTAAAGACTCTAAACATTAGAAATAGGTGAATTGCAATGTTTGATTAACACCATGGCAAAAAGGCATTGCAGAGAGACTGAACAAGGCAGTGCAGAAAAGGCGAGGTGTCTGTTATTTAATGATATCTTCAAGAATTTTGCACTTGCGGTAAGGTCAACGAGCCATTTTGTGATCTGCTAAAAAAACTGGACGGATAAAGATATTAATTATTCTATGCTTATTTAGAGTTTTTGACGCTCAACTTATGCTCACTTAGAATTAGAAAAAGATCTTAGACTGAACAACACCAAAGGAGTGCATTTTTCTGGGGTACGGGAAAGTGTAAGGTGTGAAAGGGTATTACACAATTGATGCCATGGTTTGGAATTTTGATATTAGAAACAACGATGTATGATAAACAAATGAAGATAATTCAGGAAAGGGAATGTTATAACTAACTGGTACAAGTGTAGCAGGATCCAGCAATGGTAATCAAAAGCATCAAACTACGGACAGGTGATCCAGACATAAACATAATACGGAAAAACCACAATGACCTAAATATGTAATTGTTGTGTTGATCCTTGTGTTTTTGTGAATGCGACTGTTTAATACATGAACTGCGGTTCAAATTCAAACATATACAGTCTTAATCTCATATTTGTACTCTTCACTAGGAACCAATAGATCTAGAAGACATATATGATATATAAATATTCTACAGCTCAGAATTTAATCATGTAAGCATTATAAGATACAATTTGGCTAATTCTAGGAGATACATAGTTGCATCACAACTGGCAAATATTTTGTACCAGGTATATTGAAGAAGAGACGTATAAGAAGAGCCAAAAAAGCAGTCCAAACTCCATACTCTCCCCTGCAAATTACATTTTAAGTACACTGTAGCACATCCTTGAGGAAAATTCATTAATAGAATGGAGATCAAAAAAATATATATATAGATTTCCACTGCCAATAATATATTCACAAGTAAAATAAGATAACAAGTACGATATGCATATTAGCTAAAATGTAAGTGTGATATGGAAGACAAGATGTACTTGATCCAGGAGATGATGCTCGCAGGTGCTTGCAGAGCAAATATAGGAACAAGGAAAGGTTTCTGTATCAGAGCGCCACTTGCAAGCATTAAGACCCTATAATGAGAAACAGTTGCTTGTTAGAACACATTATTAAGTTTTTCTAGGCCACAAAACACAACATATTATTTGAGTCTGCTAGACAACCTTACAAATCAAATTTTTAATGCACTGTCTAAATGTGAAAATTTCAACTCCTATTTGCCTTGCTCGTTGAGCATGAAGAAGTTTTGTAAATTCTCGAACCGTTACTAATCATCAACAGATGCAGAAGTGATGATCAAGTACAGTATGAGCACAAACTTGAAGTAATATGCAAAATGAAACTCAATAATTAATTTCATTACAACTCAAAGATTCACATTATTGATTAGGATTTAAGCTGTAAACAGCAACTTGTACATACATTGTGGGGTCCATAGCTCAGTGGTAGAGCATTTGACTGCAGATCAAGAGGTCACCCCCGGTTGGGCCCTTATTTTGATCAATCCTTTTGCTTTAAATATGAAATTTAGTGCTTGTTTGGTTGCACGTAGATATTAACTATCTATAGAAAGGGCCTAGGAACTTTAATTTTGATAACTTTAACTTCCTACGTATTCATGTATCAACTAAACATGCTCTTAATGGACATGTATTATGAAAGAACGATAAAGATTAATAGTTAATACGCAGATGAGATGGTGTTGATCCATTGAAGATTAAGACTCGAAAGAGGCGCATAATGACAAATACTACTGCCAAATCCTCGTTTATGCCGCATTATAGTCATCAATCTTCTTTCTGCTGATGATACTCTACAAAAACATGAACATATCAACAACTACATGTATAAATAAAGATTACAAATATCCAAGTACAAGTAATGTCTGAAATTAATACTGAGCAGAAGTGTACTTACTGAGCTGAAGGGAGTTAAAAGAAGGTGTTGCTGTTGTGCATGTAGGTGTGTTTTTGAGAGTAAAATGTTGTGGAGATCGCAGAGATGGAAAGCTGTTTGAGCATATATTGGAAAGTGTCCGTTAAGCACGTGAAGACAACTTGTTGGAGGAA
The DNA here is from genome assembly GCA_028671895.1 of Oenanthe sinensis. Classification (NCBI taxonomy): domain Eukaryota; kingdom Viridiplantae; phylum Streptophyta; class Magnoliopsida; order Apiales; family Apiaceae; genus Oenanthe; species Oenanthe sinensis. Next base: position 46,426,957 of record CM053813.1, on the reverse strand, counting down.
AAGTTGAAAGATATTTTAGAGGGTTCAACATTGTCATAAAATATCCTGATGTACATGCAATTTTTTCGATTCTTTTTGAAAATTGACTTCCGAATTTAATAAAGTCCAAAAAATACTCAATTACTAAGGAAAATGTAAGGATGAAATAATTTAAGTTAATACAAAGATTTTAATAAAAAAAACCCTGAAGATAACGGGATATTTTTTCATTAAAAAATTGTCTTGACCTGATTTCAAAATAACTTGATGCTTAAAACAATAGATATATTTAAATTTGAATAAAATACGATTTTTTTCTTGAATTTTCAAATATAGCGGGTTTAGTAAAAGAATGTTTATTATTATTAGCAAATAAAATAAAATCGTAGTGTTCTGAACTGTTGTTTGGTGATCCGCCATGTGTATCATTTGTATCAATTTCCATGAGGGGTAGAATATCTTGTGATTTAAAAACAATATACTCATAGTTGCTACAATTATTTTAAATAGTAATATTTTAAAAAAAATATATATATATAGTAATATTTTTTATATGTTGTTGATGCATCCTGGTACTTCATATATGGCCAAAAACAAAAACAAAACGCAGCACTAATTTGATATAATTGACATACAAAAGTTGCAAGATATTAGAACTACTTAAACCAAAACACCACAAAATTTTGATTTAGAAATGAAAGGAAAATAATATTACAGTCACTTGCATAATATTACATTCACCTATATTTAGTGCAATGTTGATATTAACCAATGCTTGTAGGATTACCAAACCCAGTTCATAGTAAGTAAAATATAAGAAAGAAAGGGAAAGAGAAGGAAGGAAGGCTTGTGTTCCTGCTTCATACAAAGTTAGTCTGATAACATGGGGGAACAAAAAAATACAACACAACAAGAACAATATATCAGTATTTCAATAAAGTTGACATACAATTGACCTAACATAACACAATTCATAGCAACATAGTAATAGTCTGATAACATGATATAATAGGTGTATTGAGTTTCATTCATTTGCAACACAGTCACAGCAGACTATTGTCAATATCTTGTAAAAATTCTGCTCTTGCTCTTAAAATAAACCTACAATTGGCTTCTATATGACATGACCGTCACAAGTCTCAGTCTCGAGAGATAAAAAAGACGCCTGAAGACAGAGGTTTCCCCTAATCACTACATGATTCCCGCAATCCATGACCACCAAAGAAGAGAAACTTTTTAAATAATTATTTGTATCCACCTACAGCTTGACCATGATAGCTCACTGTCGGAGCTATAGCTTGAGCATAGTAGCTCACTGTCGAAGCTAACATGTCACCTCACAAGTGTATTTTTACACTAAAATCTAAGGATTATGAGTAACTAGTTTAATTCTGCTACCTGAACTTCTAAATTCTAAAAGACCTCATACATGAATTGGTGTATCTAAGCTTGACATCAATGCAAGTCAGAGCAAATTATATGACAACAAATTCAATTTTAAAATCTGACTCAGGTTAATTTACTATACAGTAATTATATCTGGAAGTAAAAAAGTAGGCCGCTAGTACTTTCGGAGAAATAATCACTTTGTGCCAATTGCCAATAAGGAATATGGTATTATAATTACAAAGGAGATGGTATTCATATTTCTTAAAGAATAATAATTAGGTGGGAAGAGATATAAATTGAGTTAAATTTAAGGGGCAACTAGAAGTGTGAAAGGGCTTTAAGCATATCTACGGAGTGGAGATATGTCTCTGTGTGTGTGAGTGTGTGTTTGTGCTCAGCAGTGCATTGTCGTTTTCATCCTTTTACCCTTAATTGGGTAACAAACATGCTTATGATCATTAAACGAAAAACTAACAGATGTCAGGCAAAGGTAAAACTTGAAACAGATGTCCAGCAATTTATAGCAGATAAATTTGGAAAAAATCAAATAATAAGAGTGACATAATTTAGAAGCATGTTTTGCACAGTAGAATTAATGCACACAATTGCAGCAAACCAGAAAAAAGGTTATAATATCAATTTGAAAAAGAAATTACTAATCATTAACAATTATAATTCATATACACCGATAAGCATCTATAACTGTACAGTGAAACATAAACATTTCTAAAATATAATTCTCCACAATTTAGATTGAAAGCCTGGTGAGATCATCTAAACTCTAAAGAAGCGGAAGTTCAGAGGGAAAGGTTGGCTAAATTTGACTCAAAGATTTGACCAACAACATCTTTATTGTGTAGATAATTACTTAAATGCTCAAAGGGCAATGAATAACTCTAATAGGGAGGATACCTTTTTTTTTAGTCATGAAAACATGGAGAAGGACAAGGAGCAGTTAAAACTGAAGTTAAGAGGAATTCACCACGGACATGTATTCCTTGTTACCAAATTTCTTAGCAATGATTGGGCGGACATCTTCAACATCAACCAGGGTCTCTAGAAAGGGAAGTAGCGTAATCAGCACAGAATCTGACCGATCATCAAACCAACTCTTGATTGGGATTCCATTATTCACTTGAAAACGAAATACCTGAAACCATTACAAGTACTAGTGAATGGGAAAAGTATTAAGAGCCATAAAGATTACTAAAGAAAACTAGATCGTAAAACAATGAAATGCTAAAAGTTTTGAAATTAAAAAATATCCTTCCCTCAAGATACTATAAGCCCATATCTGAACTGAAACACATGTATCTAGCACAGAACATTATTTAACCTTCAAGTGACTCCACATGGCAATATTAATCAATCTGGAACACATGTTTTCATGTTTTACTCCCAATATGGAGTCACTTACAAATATAATGCTATTCATTTTTTCTTCTCAAAAGAATTATACTAATATTTTTATATTAGACAGGACCTGAAGTTGAAACATGGAGGTCTTCATACACACCACAAAGGTAATAAATAAAGTTAAGTTATAATATTAATAGCATTTAATCTGATCTTAAATGAAGTACCAACTATACTAAACATCATAATGTCAGGGATACCCATTTAGCTTCTACCGAAGAAAGATATAGAGAAACCAAGATCAAACAAAGGAGTACCAAGAAAATCAATAATCTATAAAGGTCAAGGATCATAAAATGAGAGCAAGATCAAGTATAAGTGTATAACCATATCAACTAAACCATAAATCCATGAAGGGGAAGAGCTAAAAGATCATCCTAGGAACTATAATGTTCGCAAAATTGCAAACCCTCGGCGTGCAAAAATAATAGCATATGTGCAATGCACAGCCATCAACAAAAATTGGGTAGCAAGGGAAAATATGCGCAAACCCCTAACATCTTCTCATCATTACAACACATCAACAGAAAAGCCTATCAGAGCTACCTAATCAAGTAATATACCTCTGGAGAATTATCAATTATGGCAATTTTTGCAAGATCAACACCCAAGACTGTCAGATCTTTGGTGTAACATCCATCTGCAAAAATACATGATTCACGATAAGCTCGACGTGAAATGATATTCTGATCTGGATCCAGTGTATCAAGAAGTTGTTTCGCGTAGATGCTTTGACTGGCTGTGAAGATCACAATTTCAAACATATCAGCGACTCTCTCTAAAAATGTGTGGAGGAAAGGCCGTTTTTTCACGTAAACAATGTGTTCTTTCATATCGACATAAACTGGGAATGTGAAATCAGCATCAACACAGTGATCCAATGTAGAATGGACAAGGGTTTCTGTATGAATAAGAGCAAGAAATATCATTGTAAAAACTAACCAAAGCAATATTCCTTAGGATATATGCAAGACAAATTGAGAATATATATATATATATATACACACACACACACGTATATGTGTATTGGAATATTTTTACTTGGTAACTTAAAGGATATTAATGTGCATCCGCTCAAATAACATATTTAGATACTAAATCAAATATGTCCATACCATCCAAATCAAGTACTAACGTGGTAGACCTTTTTTTCTTTGTCCCATTAGGCATCGTATTGGTTGACCAGGGATTTGCAGTTGCATCTGAGACATCTTTCAATGATCTGATGAACAGGTCTATATCCAAGTATTCTGCCCGATCCCAATTTTGGTGGGTGTTAGCATCAGATTCCTGGTTGTAAGATTGCAACTGATGGATCGAAACACATAGGCTTGAATCAACAGAATCGCTCGCGGCGTCTTCACATAATCTTCCATCATAACTGTTGCTAGTTTCAAAAGAATCCTCAAGGAAAGGCATAAGCATGAGTTCCTCATCCAAAAATACACCTGGCTCATCACATTTGTAGTCAGGCAAGGAAGCAGTCTCATTGCAATCATATATGCAGCCTTTGATGGGAATTTCGGAAAATATCATGTCAGAAATGTAAAAATCCGATACATTGCATGTTTGATAATCACATGAATTTTTGTCATTATCATTAGTGGCATATCCTCCCAAGGATGAAGCCTCAAGATCCTCTTTGCTCCCTAAAGTGAATAAATGGTAGATTTAACATATTAGAACAGTAGAACCAAGTAGATTCTCGACAAAAACAATCCCAATCTCAATCATGACTAAAATAAAAATTGTAGAAAAAAATGGAATCTATTTGTTCTCACATAGAAATCTTCTGCAGAATACAACATCATATATCTGGTTTCTACTATATGTACCTCTGCACATCTTACGTTTGCTAGAAATGACAGTCTTGTGACTCTAGTCTTATAAAGTTAGCAAGATATTGCTGAAGGTAACCTACAACCATAAGCATAGAAAATTCATGGATGTGATTCATACAGTCAACTTAATAAGATATTCCAGAACTAAAATTACCGCCTTTGACCAACCATGGAAACCACTAAACAGTTTGGACTTTAAACCATATGCTTTAATTTCTAATGTAGAAATAACACTGAAGTTTTAGATGGAATCAACATTGTACGATGAAAGAACCAGTAGAGTGACAAGAAACTTTATAAAGCTTGTCACAGATAACTTCAATGCCAAAGCACATGATTTTGGAGTCACTAAAAGGTAATCTGTACAACAGATTAGACACATAATGAAATGTTATCATCGCGTTTACCTCCAGTTATACAGTTATATTAAGGAGTGGTATCTTTTTATCAATGTATACGCTTCACATATGAAGGCATGCATATAAATATTAAAAGAACTTTGCATACCTTCAACATTGAGAACATCCAGTTCATTCTGGTGAACAATGACCTCCAGAGTGGGTGAGAAGATTGTCTCCAACTTAGATATGCATGAGGTTTGTACAGGTCCCAAAATCTGCAATTGATTGAACCCATAACTCATTATCACCATATAGCACATTTGGCATTAATGTTGTGATTGGTTGGTATGAATGAAATTGAAGGGAATGGAATGTGATTTGAACTATACTATGGATAAATGATCAAAATTTCCATTCCTTCTATTCAATTTCTAACCATTTCCCACCATTTCCCACTCAAATTTCTATGCATAAATGATCACCATCACACCCATTTCCCACTCAAACTTCTTCATACAAAATTTGCACTTATTCTTTATTCCCCCCTTCAAATTTCCATTCTCCCCAACCAAACACAACATAAAGCTTTTTTGTATGAATAAGAATTCAAGACCAGGATCACCACAACTACAGAAGCAGACCAAGGTCAACAGTCAACAATTTTATAATCTTGTAGTACTATTCTTAGCAAGTATAACCTTAAGCAGTAGTAACAATAACTACACAGGCTCTACACAAATAGACAAGCATACCTCTTCAACGGAAAGAACCATATAAATCACACAAAAAAGGCCCTTTTATAGGTGCCTACCTAACGCCACTAAATCATCTCATTGATCAATACAAAGAGGCACATTTAATTAACATATTACCAAACATGAGGACCCTTATGTCAATAAGTACTTGATTTATTGATTTATTCTAACCACCACATAATTTTAATCTTATCTCAAGATACTAACTTAATAGATCTATATTGGACACATTTTTCTACAAAATACAAGAAGATACTTAGAATCAACAGATATTAGTAATTTCCTTGGCATGATTCATATAGCTATGGCATGCAAATTTACAAACTAACAAGGAAACAATGAGAGAATGAGACAACTAAGTGACAACACCAGATACAACAAAAAACCAATTCAGTATATACATAAATACTACAATTTACATGTTTGAAAATTACCATTTTCATATTAGCTTCCAAATCATTAGAAAGTGATGGCTGCCTCAGAATTGGAACTTTTTCTCCATCCAGCAATTCATGGCAGTTGGCATCATCACCCTTAACATCTCGCGATGATACATTGTTGCAGAAAGAAACTACAAGAATAAACAGGACAATTAAGAAAGGAATATTATTGAAAAATCTTTTTTCATATGGAAGATGATATATGGAATTTAACATGTATGACCTCTATAACAAAACTGTAGCCAGAGAAGACTACAGTTCATGTCCAACCATTTTTTTCCCTTTGAAATCATCATGGTACATTTTGTGGCATAAAACCATATTACCATGTATCCCCTCCATCCCATATCGATTGTATCATTTTTCTTCCTTTTTTGGGCATACCGCTACTAAGTGTCTCATTATCTCGCCTTTAATGAATAATGAACACTTCTGATTTGACCGCAACTAACACAAAATACGATACATTTACACTTAATTTATAAACCTATTTCTATGCAAGGCCTATTAGATTAATCTGCAGGCCACACTTCATTCTTAATGCATGCAATTAGAATGTTGAGGTATTTACAGGTGGATGGGGTGAAATTCATATAAAAATACAGCAGATGAAACTGAGTTTTTAGTCAAGATCACATTGAGTAGTAATAAGTATCTTCTCAAGGCTATAACATACTCCATTGGTTTCTAATAAATATTTTGAACTTTTGGTTGTATTTTCTAGTATTTCTCTATTCCTACTCCAGAGGCTAAGCTACATTCAGGGAGAACTGTTAAATAACATTTTTTCTATAACCATTTTTTACTTTGTTTAGGATGAACTTCCTGACTTGGTCAGCATGTAGGTTGGTGAATGCTAAAAATAGAACCTGTATTCCACAAAGACCCATGTTAACAAACAAGTACAGCATTTTACTATCATCATCTAACATTATCAGTCTCCACAATTTATCGAAACATATTTAAAACACAACTGGTCATACTTTATGATAACACATATTTATTATTTGCACCGTAGTACCGTACTTAATGACCCTTGTCAATGACTATAATTTCCCTGTCATGAGTATTATACAATTCATCATACCTACATTTCTTAATATTTGTACGGGTACTTGACAGAACTGAATGTTGATGCAAGCACAAACAATAATTTTCAAAAACATTGTGATAGGGTTCCAGTGAGGTACACATATGTTAGACGTAAGTACACATATGTTAGACGTAATAAAAGGGACGTCTAAACCATTTGGAGTAATAAGGTGATATCTTGGTTGTCTGATTGATACTAATAAATCAATTAAAATATATTAATATTTGCTATAATAAATTAATATAAGATCTGGTGGAATAGATTGATATCTTCTATATTTGGTAAGTAGAGAATATGACATAATATATTGTCAAGGAATGAGTATGTGAGGGATAGAAAAATATTAATTTGTAACAAGCTATTGTGGCTTCAGGGAGAGTACCAGGTCTCTCGAATACCTAGGTATTTATTATTTGTTATCATCAATAAAACACCTTCACATCTTTTATATTACCAATCTTTTCTTAATAGAGTTTTATCATATATCAAGGTGTATATCACATTGATTTGGAAACTAAAACGCGTATCTTCTTCTCACTTCAAGAAGCAAATTTATCCCGAGAAAAAAAATTATGTAATTGAATGTAATCACTTACTCTCCTGTTTAATCTGAAAATAAGTTCTCAAATCTGCTTCATGTTGTAAAATGCGGACATTAGATGGTGAACTTTTTGATATCATAGATATCCGGCAAACACGCAACCCATTTTTTTCTCTGAAGTTGCTTGTGGTTGACTTAGTCTTCATTTGATCAATGATGGCATTTAAGCTGTACTTGAAAGATTTTAACAGAATAACAGTCTTCAACTGAGAACATCAGCAGTGAAGAGAGATCCCTGGGGGGAATATTTTGTGGAGCTGTCAACAGAACGATCAGGATTAGAAAGACTTGGTAATAGTCATATACATATTAGAATTACAACATAGCTGGAAGGTCACAAAAGATTGCACGACAGCTGTATCGCATTATACCAAACATATAAATAAGTTGAGAATGCTGGAAAAGACAGAACTACAGGAGACGAGTAAACTAGTTAATATCTGAAATATATTAGAATTAACGCCACTAATTTAGATTGGAGTCCTAAGAAGAAAAAGATATATGAAAAAAGAAAAACATTCAATTGCAGTTCTCCCTTATGGTGAACTGAGATCTAGTTAATGATCCCGTCATTTCAGCATTCAGGCATACTGACATGATGAGATCGTAGTATATCTAAACCTCTTTAAAGTCTTATTACCGATAATACAATGGCTAAAATTAACGTAATTACTTGTCAGATGGCAGGGTCACTTCTTTGACAACTTTATAATTCCCCATATATTATCTTGTTTTAGTCTTGCTAGCACTTACGTAGGATGACATCTATTGTCAAGCTTATACATATCATCTTGTGTCTTGCATCGTAATTGTAGATAAACATAAAACTGATAAGTTAGCCCGCCCTCAACCACATTCAGCAGCATCGATTCTAAAATTGACACCATCATATGAATAATGAATTTATCCAAAATCTCTTTCGTATTTCAGCTCTCTCTCTACACACACACACACACACACACATAGTGATTCTAATCATCATTTCAAGAAAAGTGAAGAATTCATTTAGCATATCCGGTCAAGTAAATATTACTGCAATCGTCTTAAAATAACCAGTAAGAGCTAAAATTCGAGAAGCCTGCATTGACAACTATACAAACATATAATACACACATGACAAATATGTGTGTGCAAATTTCATAGATTCTATAAACCCATAACACAAAAAGCTTTAAACTTCCTAAGAACCCAGCTCAACCCAGTCCAACATACAAATCATTAAATCAATAACAAGCGAAACCCAGAAAAATACACACAAGATTCTTGAAAAAGATTCAAACTTTAACAACAATATTCAATTTACAAGCAAGAACAACCCCAGAAAACAAAGCAAACAGCATGTAGAATTGAGTTCAAGTTCAGCAGTTAAAATTCGAATTCATATATATACACACACTAAGTAATCATATCAAACAGTGTTACTTACCATATAATATGATTCATTATGTGATAATTATCAGCTCATGAATTATAAATACAATGAAATTATATATACATATGCATATATACCTGTCAAACACCAAAGTCTTTCTCCCTCTCTTTTCTTTCTCTGCAATCTCTCTCTCTCTCTGTGTTAATATAAAAACAGAGTGGGCCCATAACAAGCTTTAAGTGGACCCATAAATGATAAACAGTGGTAAGGAAAAAGATTGACGGCTGTGATTGAATGTTACTGAAATGGCTTGGGCCCATAACAAGCTTTTAAGTGGACCCATAAATGATAAGTGATTTAAAATTTTAAGTAATTTTTAGGTCATTTATAAAATTATCTAATTTTCTTAAATCATTCACTTTCATTGTTACATTGATCATTTTTATATTAAAAAAATTGATTTCTTGCAGTAGTTCACTATCCTTTCAATTCATTATTTTAATTGAAACGATTTATGAACGTCATATTAATTCCTTTTTTAACCATTTATAACCATATGGAAATTTAATTTTTTTCCTTGAAAACAAGAGAAAGATAAAATCTTTTTTTAATATAAAGGTCAATAATTTCTACATAATTCATGTCAATGTAACATTTATTATATATAAAAATATATGATCGATGATTACAAAATAAGTAATATTGAAATTAAGTGACAATTCTTATATTCTACTATTTTATAAAACTCGAAAAATCGGTATATCGTCTAGTTTCATGTTCATGTGTTTGGAGGCTGACGACAGGAAATCAAATCATGTGTTTAAATTTTGATACAAATACGATATGAATATGATACGAAATGAAACAAAAATAATATGAAATTGTATACAAATTGTATATAAATTTTTTTAATATAAATTATATCTTTAAATTAATCATTTTTTATTATTCTTTTTAAAATTAAATACAGATATTAAATTTTTATATAATTTTCATATTATATTATCATTGAATTGAATTGTATGATAAATTAACATGTCTAACATTTATTATAGTTGTACCTTGTATGACTAAGTATTACATTAATCTTGCTTGCAGAATAGAATGAATTATTTGTGACGTTTATAAATACTATGGGGGTGTTTGGGGGAACTTTTTTTTAGAATAAGTCAATTTATTTTAAGACAAAATTAGAGATTCCTAACTTTTTTTGCAACTTATAGAATCTCAAATATACATTAAATACTTGTATAAAAAACATTTATCAAAATATGAAATTTTTACGCGAAAATAAGTCCAAAATAACTTATTTTAAGACAGGCCAAACACACACGTCATATATTAGTTCACTTGAGTATCTCATTTTTATTATTTAACTTAACACAACTATTGATACAAAGTGTAATTTTACAAAGCTAATGAGCCTATCATGAACTATTAACTTTATTATACTTTAGCCCGTAGTCATATATATTCACTTAATAACCACTATTCATAATATGTATATGAATTAACCCCACTTTAATGATTTATATTATATATATATATATTATAACTAACTTTTACTAATTAATATATTATTCTCTCAATTTCACAATAAGTGTCCTGTTTTGAATTTTATTAATTAAATTGACTAAATTTTGACAAACTATTATACATAATATATAATAAAGAAAATTTTAAAAATTATATCATTAAAAATATATATATATAATTTATTTTGAAATGTATTTTTTAATTTTTGAAAATTTTAAAAAATAAAATTTTAATTTACAATCAAACTTTGATCAATTTAAATACTATAGATTTAAAAAAAACAGTAAGGCTCAATTTGGCATTAGTTGTTGCACACATTTACAATAATTTTTTGCTAAAAAGTTGTCAGGAATGTATTCGATAAAATTCAAAAACTGTTGTCTGTAAAGTTGTTCCAACTGAAAAGTTGTTAGAGAAAACATAACCCCTTACCTTTAGAAAAAGTTGTTTTCCAATTTTTGCATGAAATAACTACAAGTTTCATCATCAAATCTCTTTAAAAATATTATTTTTATATATTATATCTCAAAATATGCACAAATGGATTTTTTTTACGAAACAATCATCTAATTTTTTAACAACATTTTAACACAATAATTTTCAATTACAATCTTAAACGGAACCTTATTATAAAAAGGACTCCAATCATCTATTTTACACAACATTAATAAAACAGTGGCATATATAACGTTAAATATAAATTCTAATAATTCAAATTGAAACTTTTAATTCGAAAAATTCTCTCTCATGATTGTAAAGTGTTTTGTTGAAAATGGATATTGGAGATGGCAGTGTATGCCCATAGGACCAGTATTTGGGAATTTGAATACTGAATCGAAATTAATATGGATATCCAAATTTTTAAATAGATAAAATTTCATATTCAAATATCGAATCGAATTACTTTTGATCGGAAACTGAATAGAAAATTTTAATTCGGTTCGCATGCCAAAATATCCAAAAAAACAAAAAATTATAAAAAAGCATAAAAGTCACCTGATAAAGTACTGTCAAGTAAAATGTTAGATTTTGTAAATTAAATAATCATTTTAAGTCCGAATATAATATTGTGTCTCTTAAATTTAATTAGGCATTATTAGACGAAATAAAATAAGGAATCATGAATTTACCAAAACTATAATAAAATAAATAATAATTCAATCACTCCATTAAGTAAATCATGACTCTACGAAATCATGAATACGGATAAGATATATTTGATAAATATGTAATGAAAAAGTTAAGAATTATATGTTGATATTGTTTATCTTGTATATATCACAATTACAATTAAAATGTATGTAAAAGAATATTATATATATATATATATAATATTATTTAAATAAATTAATTCGGATTTATAGAATAATTTGGATAATCCAAAGATCCGGAGGAAAAAATCGGTATTCCAAAATAATCTAATATGTCATATTTTATCGAATCAGTGTTCAAATTAAATTATTTCGGATTTATCAATTGGCTACATAGATATTGAATGGAATGCTCACCCCGATATGTCAAGCTAATGTAGGTAGGATTGACATAACAAGGATATTATAAACTTTGTTATATAAGACTAGTAACTATAATAACCAGAAATTTTGCAATAGATATTGGTTTTTAGTCTATGTGCAAGTGTTTTTCGACCGATGATGTCTTCATATGTGTAGAGAAAGGTCTCGTTCTTTTATATCGGTTTTCGACTGATGTGTAAAATAAATTTAGACACTGTTAAGAATTCTGAAGTCTTTATACCTAATTTTAAATGATATTGTATGACTATCATTTCAACATTGCTACATTAGGAAGTTTAGATCCTAATATATATAAATTTATAATTTATATAGATTATAAATAAAATATCATTATAAGAGCATCTCCAATATATAAAATTAAAATAATCAAAAATTAAATTATTTATATAATCAACTTTAAATACATCACACTATATATTATATTAAAATGAATCTTTTATGAACACGATTGAATAATCAAATGGAAAGTGGTTATTACTTACCCTTTATCGTCCTACTTACTTATAAGATTATAAGTTTATATATTAAAGAAAAATGCAAAATTTAATAATATAATACATATTTTTCCGATAATTTGAAAAGTATATGTTTTATTTGTATATAAAAAATAAATCTATTTTGTTAATAAATAAAATGATATATTTTTTCCTTTTTTTTCTCTAAACCCTAATCCTAATTACGTCTCCTTTCTATATTGGTGTTTTGCTTTAAATCATAATTAAATATATAAGAAATATACATTTCCATCTTATTGTCTATATTTTCTAAAATATTTAGACATGTTTTCATATCATTCAAACATATTTCATTTTTTTTGGATCTATTCTAATATCCTAGTAGAATGGTATTAGTGTCATATGTGATTATTTTTTGTATCTTGATTATTTTTTGTATCTATATAAGGAGGCACAAATATTGATAGCGTTTTGATAATATGTGGTGAACTATGTGTCATTTATGACGATTTGGTTATAATCATAAGTTGAGAGTTTATATAATTCTATAATATATTTAATATTATATTTATATTAATTTCATCCACTTATTTGTCTTATTACTCGGGGAATATGAATGAAATGAAGATTTTGATGTACACATACTTATTATGTTTATTTAACATATTATTTAAATGTGTTATTATTTAAATTTGTGGAGTAATCTCTTTATTATGTTAATCATAATTTAGGTTAGACGAATCATATCTTTCGATTAAATCATAATTTTTTGTGTAGGAAAGAAATCATTACAATTTCTAATTTTTTTGATATATGTATTTCAAATTATCTATTAAAAAATGTTTATCGTTTTCGAAAAAAAAAGAACAAAAATTTATTAGTCTCATTGTAATACATAAAATTTAGTGTTAATTTTATGTATGAGTGTTTGACACCAAATTTAAAATTAAATTATTCATTTAGTATAATTTTAATATTTTTATTAAATATATTTTATATTAAAATAATATCAAACTAACATTATTTTAATATTTTAATGATTTAGTTAAAAATGCTCCAAGAAAATCATATATAGGTAGTACACATGCGTTAAATTATGAACTGCAACTTTGATGCCCTCTTAATTTTATTACCATTTTTTATAGTTAAATTTTAATAAATGGTTTTGAAAATATTTTTTGGTAAAAAATATATTGATTATTAAAAATTAGTGAATAACATAAAAAATTATAATATAAACTAATAAAATACAATTAAATATTCACTAGTTTTTTAAGGACAAATATTCACCAGTTATTTGTTTTATTCTCACTAATATTCTTTATATTACACTTTCAAAGAAACTTGATAAATAAATAATTTTATTAATTAACAATTTTATAATAATAATGAGAAAACCACTATATTTGAGGACTTATCTCTTATTTCCTCAAATTTTGGATCGACTCTCATTCAATCCCAATCGGAGAATTATTAGATTATTAAAGAAGGAATATTAATCTATAAATTTATTTTAAAAAGGATTCATGCTTCTGAAGTAATTTACTTCAAATTATATGCAAATTTCATACAAAAATATAAGAGTTTAATTATAATTGCAAGAAGTTTGATTTATTTATAAAAATATAATTAATTTTTTATACTAAAAAACAATATAATCTTAGACAATTCCCGATATTCGAGCCCCTTTTTATTTTATAAAAAAGCTCCCTCACCATAAAAAACTATAGACCTAAAATCAAATTAAATAATTTTATTGACTAATCAATACTTTTCCAAATTATTAATCCTCAAAAGCCCAAAACAAAAGCCCAAAAAAGAAAAATCTCAAAACCCTAGAATCGTTATATATCTATATAACCTCCTTGAGCCTCCACCTTCACAGTTGCTGCACTTTGCAAACCCTAGGTCAGTTTCCACGCCTCTCTCTCTCTCTGTATCTATATCTTCGATTCTGTATCTATAATATCCAATTCAACATAACTGTACATATATAATTGTATTAATTTTGTGTATATAGGCGGTGAGAAAGGTAAGGTTGTTGAAAATGGCGGTGCCGATGTTGACGAAGAAGATCGTGAAAAAGAGAGTCAAGAAGTTTAAGAGGCCATGGAGTGACCGCCTCGTCACTGTCAAGGTAATTTTTTTATTTAAATTAAAAATTATGATTTTTGAGTAATTTTGATGTTTTTTAGTTAATTATGTGATAAATGGTGGTTTTGATGTGATGTGGATTGTTCTTGTGTTGTTGATTGTTTTTTGTGTTGTAATTTGAGTTGATTGATGTGTTTTGTTGTGTGAAATAAATGTTTGTTTCGATACGAAAGTGAAGGTGTTTACGAAGAATGTTGTTTTACAAATTTGTGATTCGGAAGTTTTTTGTAATCGATTTGTTATAATGTGATACTTAAAAAAGCATAGAGCTCACATGTACTTGTACGTATATAGGAATGGTGTATATGGGATCCTCATAGGAGGTTGTTATTAATAAAGGAATATGATGACAGAAATTGTCGCCCCAGTCTAACTTGCATCTATTGATGTAATATGGTGAGAGACATTTTTTTACATTCTGATTCCTTGTATATAGAAGCATTTCTTATCGGCATTGTTCCTCTTAAGTTTTTTTTAACTGTAGTACTGATATAGTAAAGGTTGATTGGCATTGTTCTGTGTTATGTGATGATTATCTGATCTCTATCAAAATGTGGCAATTGCAAATCTTTTGCTCAGATGTTTAGATTTTATTTTTTTGTCAATATAAACAATTTTTCTGTTGCCGGGCTAAAGAGGAATACTAACAGTGTGATTGTAATATTTTTGTATTGTGTGTACATTGTTGGTCTTGCGGTCTATGATGTAGATTGTATATTATACTGATTGATCAGTGATTATCATAAACAATTTCACCATCTTTCGACTGAGACTGCACAGATCAGTAAATCTAGATCCTGTTTTGTTGGTTTGTCTTTTCATACTAATATGATGATATTCGACCATGGAACTTGATTCATGGGCGTAATATGAGATACAGCTTGTTTCCTGTCATTTATGCTTTCTGTTACTAAAACATTGCACACATTTGTGGTGCAGATATGGTTTATCCACAAATTTGATCTGTTCTGTCATTCAATGAGGAGCTTTTGTCCTAGATTAGTTTTTATGCCTAAAAAAACTGCATAATGTTCTACTCTTAGCAGTTTGCCTCTGACTCGGTACATGTACTCACTCGATTTTTAATGTATGCAGCCAAACTGGCGTAGGCCTAAGGGTATTGACTCCAGGGTTAGGAGGAAGTTCAAGGGAGTAACACTGATGCCTAACATTGGTTATGGCACAGACAAGAAGACCCGTCACTATCTTCCTAATGGGTTTAAGAAATTTGTTGTACACAACACCAAGGATCTTGAACTCTTGATGATGCACAACAGGTAAAGCTGTTTGCTAATTTACACTGGCGAGTGTTTCCGTTTTCTTGCCATGTTTGTGTTGGTTAGTTACTGTTTGCTGCTTCTTGTTTTGCAGAAAATACTGTGCAGAGATTGCCCATAACGTATCCACCAAAAAGAGGAAGGAGATAGTGGAGAGAGCTGCCCAGCTAGATGTTGTGGTTACCAACAAACTTGCAAGGTTGCGTAGCCAGGAAGATGAATGAGTTTGTGGCCAACGGAAGTTCAACATTACATTTAGTAGTGAGCTTCATGTTTTAGTTGTCTTCATGCTGTTGAAAAAAAAAATTCTATAATTATGTTAAGTTTTGGGAGATTCAGTTGTTGGAATACAATGTTGGTTTTACTTCTAATGGAACATCTTAATTTCCATCTTTCTTCAGTATTATTTGTTTTAACTCATTCTTTAGTGCTCAGGCAAGTTTTGCTTCAAGTCATTAGCTTTTAATTATATTATACTATGCTGGCTCATTTGTAGATCAAAGAATAGTTTGATTTGAAATATGAGAGTACATTTAATCATAATTATTGAAAACATCTGAGGTTTTGGTTTTTTTGTATTTCAAAGCTAAGCAGGGGGGCATTAAGAATTTATGACACTGCATTATAAAATTGTACAGAAGTATCATCATTATAAACCTATTTCTCATGGTTCTATCATATCTCTTTAAAGTATTTCTCATCTTCCCAGTTTCTTTGTATTTCAAAAGTTAGGGTAATTCCCATTAACAATCAAATGGTCATGGAAGTTTATCATTGCTAATAGCATATTCCACCAATTGTCAACCCTTTCTTTGTAGAAGTATCTCTCAGGTAACGAAATTTGTAATGTAGGGCAATTTACAAGGTGAACGTGTACGTGCAAATCCTAAGTTTTTTAGATGAACTTCCATCCTACAAAATCATGTATAATTTTTGACAAATTTGCAAGGTGAACAACTTTGGACCTTCTATGTAGAGAGGAACTTTTAATTGTTACAGAAATGTTTTTCTGGTAAAAATACTGAAGTGGAGATGCAGGATGTGTACCAACATAGTCAGTGCCTACGAGTCCCGAATAACTTTCGATCAAGTCTTTGAGAAAGTAATCAAAGGGATCTGCCTGCACCTGTAATTCCAGTAGAGGATGAAATGTCCGTTTGGTTGGACAGTTCTTCCGTTTTGAAATGCAGTTTTATACAGGATCGATAACTTAAAATCATTAAATATTAATAGGTATGATATTTCAAGTTAGTTCTATGCTTGCATCTCCCAATTCTGAATCTCCGACCTCATCTCCCCTCCCATATGAAGCAGTCAACAATGGTGTGAATACTTGATGAAAACACTTTAGATTTTACCATCAAGATAAGGTTGCAATATGTCTATTAATAGCCTTTCTTGAAACAAACAGAAGTAAATCAAAGCCCAATCAAAGCATGTACACAAAGGGAAAGGAAAAATAATTTACAATAAGGTATCTGGCACTGTACATTGCCTTGCCCTTAGTTTGAAGCATCACCCACGTCTTTATATCCCCACAAAGTCCCTGCAAACACAAGAGAAGGATAAACCATTAATATAATAGGCATCGGTGATTCTATATCCAAAGACATTTTCCTCTAGTTTCATTAGTATAAACATTCAAGATGCTTTGCAGCATCTTGAAATGGCTGGGGAGCGGATGAAACCTGTTGCAACGCTTCTTTTAGTCCTCAACTTCAGCCCGTTTGTTATCATTACAGGCATTGGAGGATGGGCGATGACTAGAGCTATTGATTAAAAAGGATTTTGTGAACAGAAAAGGAAAGGGAAAAAACTGTTTAGAAGAAAGGACTCTGAACCACCTAAACACAAAAGCCTTTTCATTACTATGAACCTAATAAGTTATTGCATGGTAAGGCTCCTGCCTATTGATTTTGGGAGGGAAAATGCCGTAAAAAAAACTTTTAAGATCTGTGCTTTGCTTCCAACAGTCAAACACATGTATCCTCTGTTTCTGCATTGAGAAGTAGTACCATGCATTATTCAGAGGCAACAATGTGATCTTTATATTAGAACAAAAACTCGAAACTCATAAGCGGAGAATGGTAGGATGCCAAAGTTGATTCTACCGAGATCAAACACTTATTCTATAAGGATCATAAGCTGAGTAAGAGAAGAATGTATGGCTTTGTAAGCGAAGCGGTTTTTTCCCTCTAGTAGACAAGGTCTCAGCTTATTCCAGCAAACAATTAACTAATTACTATCTGGTAGCTATTATAAATTTATAATTTACATGTTCCACTAATCTTATTCCTGAGACTAACATGAGTAGGATCACATAATGTGGAGATACAATCTGAATATGAAATTGATTCTCTCCTTATCCTTATTTTCACAAAGAGGCCTGTATTCACACATATAAGGGTTGGAACCATGTCCTAGCAGATATTAGATAGACACCTGACAATCATGCCAAACAAGATCTTTAAAAGAGGAAAAATTATTGAAATTTTGTACTCTGCCTGTAGGAGCAACCCCTATTGGCTGGATAATTTAGCTACCTTAACGACCCAAATCAACAAGGATTTTCTATCGTGAGTTCATAATGTAAAAGCTAGTACTTTGAAATTATTTGTCAGAGCTTGTAAACAACTCGAAAATTCCACAGCAACTCTTCATGGAAGTCTTTTGCACTGTCAGCGAGGCAGAAGCTACAGAGGGCTGCAATAATATTGTAAACATATAATGATTTCAAGACCAGGAAAGTTCCAAGTAAAAAGTACTAATTGAAAAGTTGCACTCTTGAAAAAAGCCAAAAACGGGAGGGTTGTGTGCGTTTGTTATTTATCTATTACATTTTTTTTTCTCCAGGGGGAGGGGATCACTACCTGATCAGGAGTTTCCCCTATCACAATGATATCATTTACTTCCTCCGTCCCAATTTAGATGTCCAATTTATTTTTAGTGCAGTCAAATTGACTTATCTTTGACTGTAATTTAAAAATAATATATAATTGAAAAAAATTATTATTTTATATTGTTGAAAAGTATATATAAACTACTTTAAAATGTATTTTTTAGTTTTTTGAAATTATAAAAGAACAATTTTAAATTTTCAGTCAAACATTAGTCAATTTGATTCCTAAAAAATCAAAATGGACATCTAAAAAGGGACGGAGGGAATACCTTTTTTGCTACTTCCGAGGAACAATCAGATGGTTCGGCTAGATCAATAACTTGCACAGCTTCAACAACTCCATTATCAGTCTCTCCAACAGGGATGCTATCATATACTTGATTTATTTGATAAACAGGATCAGCTTCAACAACTTCACTATCATCTCCTTCAACCTTAACACATTCAGTTGCTTGAGATACAACTTCAGGCAAAGTTTCGACAGGCTTGACTAGATCAACAACCAATCCAGATTCAACTACAGCTGTTTTGTTTTCAACATGAGACTCATCATCAGAACTACTACTGATGCTGCTGCTTGATGACCCTTGATCATGCACCTCCTCAGTCGATTCAATACTTATATTCTTGATTTTGCAATCCTCCTCCAATTTCAACTCCCGCTCAGTTTGAACATCACCCTCTTCAACTTTTTCCTCCATATGATTACCCTCTGGTGCAGTTGGATGAGTCGATGAACTGTCTCCACTCTTCCGTGATTCATCCTCCTCCCCTTCATGGTAATTTAAAGCAGGAGAACTAACTTCCCCACCATCACTCTCCTTTTCATCGTAGTGCTTCAGTTCATCTTCTCCTACCATAGTTGAATCCATTCACAAAAATCTAAAAAAATACACACAATAAAATAAAAGATGAATAAATTAAACCAAAATCACCAAATCAACAAACCAAATAATTCAGAAGAAGAAATTAAACAAGCTCTACCTTAAGAAACTTTATACATGCAGCATCAAACAAACAATAAAAACACAAAAAGAAGCAGACACCCATTAAAGTAAACGTACACATTAATTCAAAAACTAATCCAACTATGCAACATAATTTATACCCATTTGCCAAACTCAATATAAATTAAAGGTACATACCCTACCCACCAAGTCAATTTAGAGACAATAAACAAAATATATGGGTCCAGTAAAAGAAGAGCAAAGAAAGAAAGATAATAAAGGATGCAATGACTCCATGAGAGCGAGTGGAATAGTTGTTATTGGTCTGCTGCTGAATCATTTTCTTTCGTAACAGCTTTTTATTTTACTTGGCACCCAAGGTTCAGAAACTTATACAATATAAATCATGGCCTCTGGTCTTATTGTTATATTCCAATGCTATCATACATGAATTTATGAGTTCAAATCCTCTCCACAACAATGAAATATTGGTGAAGGGATCTGGTGGTCCTTCAAAAAGTTACCCTTTGTGTGGATTTGCAGGTTTCATCGCACTCTTTGGTGAATGGTTATTCGTGGTAGTGCTACGAACTAATTTCAGTGAGTTTTGAAGTTTACCATTGCAGAACAAAGGCCGGTACACAAAAGACTAGTTAGATTAGACAGAAAAGTACTGTTAAATTCGATGGTTAAATACTTGTAAAAAGACAGAAATAACTAATTTCACTAGCTGTTTACTGAGACACAATAAAGTCATACAACACATATTATTCCAATCTTATTATTTTACAGTAATCTGGAAACACAACTCAGATTAAATCTTTTTATTATACATCATAATCTGTATAATTTACCACATAAATTTTAGTAAAACACAAATTTATGATAGTATACAGAAGCCAATTTTATTGTAGCTACAGCCTTGACTAGCAAGAAGCTATTAAACAGACTCTTCAAAACTGGTATATCAGGTTTATATTCTAAGAGTGTCAAGAAAAGATTTTCCTGCTAGCTTCTGACCAAATATTCCCTTAAGGAAATCTGCAGCACCAATCCTTTCAAATTTTGGAGGAGTTTCGGGCGAGAGAAGGCTTTGTGCAGGACCGAATTCTCCGTCTAACTTGGGGCTTAAAAATGTAGCAATGGACATTCTCTCCTTCTCAGAGTTAACAACGCCTCTGTGCTCGATGCTAGGGTATGTTCCATTAGTTACAATCTACAGATTCAAAATAGCTATTCGTGTTAAAAAGTCTACATAACATATACTATACATATCGTAGCAATGAAGATATACCATTAATACATACCTCCATAACGTCTCCAATGTTTACAACAAAAGCAGAAGGCAACGGTTTAACAGGAATCCAAACATCGTCCTTTTTAACCTGGAGGCCTTGGGTTTCATTAAGTTCAAGAACGATGGTAAGGCCACCACCATCACTATGAGGCGCGAGTCCAATGACCTGATCTGGCTGAGGGCATGGCGGGTAGTAGTTCATCCTCATCGACTGCATGCCTTCTTCAAAGAGCATTTCTATTTCCTCTGGGTTCATTTCTAGAGCTTTGGCCATTAAATTAAGAAGTTTCAGGGCCACTCTTTTTAACTCTGCCGCATAAGCCTCTATAACATTTCTGCAGAATTATTATGTTAATCAATATCCTTATAGTTTAGTAATAACTTATTGTAGCTTGATGTATATATATTGTTTGAGAAAAATTATTTTCGCAACCTTAATGAAAGAGGGAGTTGAGGCAACAAGTGGGGTTTCCTTAAATTCTCAGGAAGTGTGATCAAGTAAAACATGTCCGCCCAATCAAGCTTCTGGTCATCGGAGACTACGAACGCTTGTCCATACCCTTCTATATCTCCCTCTACTTGACCAAACCTTTCCTTCTCTTCTAGTGGCAGCTTAAAGAACTCATCAATCTCTATTTTCACTTTCTCTAGTAATGAATTGCTGACCCCATGGTTTATCAGCTTCAAAGACACACAGATATTTCGTAAGCTAATCATATACAAAGTAGTATAGGTTACATGATCATATCTACGAAAGCTTTAACGTGTGGCAAGAAAATAAATTAATCGCTTAATGAATGATTTTTCATTAGAAGTATCGAAATTATTAAAAATAATGATTCGTTACCTGAAAGAAACCCCACTCTTTACATGCATGGTGTAGTTTATTTAGCTCAGTGTCCATGAAATCTCCATCAAGTAACATCTCCATATCAATTACAGGGACTTCAACTTCAAGGGCAGGATTTGAGTTCGAAAAAACAGGTTCTTGATCAGAACGTACGTATCGGGATGGTACTACTGCAACCTTTTCCTTGGCCAGTTCATGGACTGAAGGTACATGGAGAGAGCTCCCTAGATTTGTTACCTTTGCCACTTCCATTTTCTTGCTCTCATGCATTCTGAAGTGATCTCTAGATTTGTGTGTATTTTTTATGCGGTGCAAGAGAGTTTATAACGAAGACAGATGTATTCTTGTTGTGTCTGGTCCCCATTTTTGTTACATGCCGTAACAGAGCTCCATCGTTTACTAATTTGTGTTCCAACTCTCCAAGTAATTAATTAAACGGCACTAGAATAAAAACGTTTTAGTGCTATCAATTCTTATAGCACGCATCTTTCCCACCGGGTCAAATACTATAAAAGCCTCTAAACACCTCATTAATCATGCAACATCCTAATTTTATCTTTGTAGCTGATCAATAATTATGTTATCTCGAGCACGATTGAATAGCCAAAGGCTTATCCTTTGTTGTCGTCACAGCTTCTGGGTTCGTCTCTTGCTCTCCTAAATATTTTCTTTGTAAATACTGAATGAATTATACTTACCTTGCTTAGAATTAAGATTTTAGTATAAATATGTTATAACATACCCTACCAATACAATAATACCACCCTCTTCTGACCTCAATGTCCCCTGCCATCACCATTACCATGACCATTGTCCCGTTTCATCACCGACCTAAAATATATATTACTATGAACATATAATCATCATCACTATCACCATCGTCTTCAGTCACTATCACTGACTTTCAATCACAAATTCACAATCACACTCTGATAACAATTCACGACATTGCCGATTTCATTATAACTCGTTCACATTTCTTCTCCATAACTAAATTTGATAATTTGCAAAGAGAAACATTTTAACACTTAAAAAAGTGTTATAATCATACCATGTTAACCCATTAATCTCTTGAGTTTGCTGACTCTAAGAGTGACCTCATATGATATTATGAAATTAATTTTTTTTATATATATAAATCGAAAGATATTTATGTAAAATAAGGAGACTACAAATATACCATTGAAGCACAATGTTAGAAATGGATATAATCTCGGAAACCCTTGCGCGAGTTTTCTCTAACCTCGTATATCTAAATCTAAATTTTGGAAGGATGAGATCATAGGAATTGCTTGCATTTAAAATATATTTTATTAATATCAAATCATATTAAATATTTTATAAATAAATAAAAGTTAGTTTCTAATCATTATTATGAATACTTGTATAAAATATTTCATATATATATCAATTCATAATATTTTTAGAGCAGATATAATACTTAAATAATTAAAGTGAATTATATATCACATATTAATAAGTGTAACAATATGAGATAATATATTTATGTTGGACAAGTTGTAGATATTTAACAATATATAACTAAAATGTAAGATAAGTTTGTAAATTTATATGATTAACGATATATAAATGAAATGCAAAAAATTTAAGTTGAACGGTAAAATGTGATAGTTTTGGAAAGTTTGAACAAGGAGGTGTCGCCTGAAAAAATCAAAGTAAAAACTAAATAGGGTGTAATTTGAGAATGGAGTCAAACATAAACCTCTACAAAACAACATTAGCCAATAAAATTTTTTATCAGATTGTGCATGTGTTCATATGGAGTGACTTTTGAACTATCAGAGGTAAATATTTATTATTTTCAATCCTTTTTCCATTGCATTCTTAAATATTTTCAATTTTTTTCATTACATACCATGCTCTGCTGAATGGGGGTACTACGAATGAAATCTTGAAAGAAAGGATAATAAAATGTAAGCGGGAAAAATGAACAAACTAGAGGGCAAATTTCTATAAATCTTGGATGCAAAATGAAGTTGAGAATAGACAGTAAGCAAAATAAGCGATTCTCCGGGATTTATATTAGAAGTGTTGCAATCTTGTAGTGTATTTATATTCAGACAGATGTAAACTCTTCTATCTTTCGAATGGTCGCCAACTCCCCTCGACTTCAACTACTATACTACTATAATTTGTTATCAATTCGGATTTATATCTGTAGTTCTGGCTTGGTCGGAACACGACAAAAAAGTGAGGCCAGCAGGTCTCCAATCTGGGATACTTTCAGAACAAATTCATAACCCATAAAACAAAATCATCTACACATAAAGCATAATATGGTCAACGAAAGAGAATAAAACTAATTTAGCATGTTTTCAACGTTGGCAGTTCACAAAATAATGCCAAGAAATTTAACTCAATAAAAACTGACATATGGAAACTCAGATTACTGAAAGCATATCCAATCCTAGAATTGAAAATCCTAACAATGGTTTCCGCTTCCAGCCTTCTTCATGCAACTCATGCAGTGTATTTGTTCTTAGCACCTCTGTCGAGCCTCTTTGCATCATCCTGTAGGAGAATATAACATTTACTTCAATACCAAATTTTAAAGAAATCAAAGGGAACACTCAACATATTTAAAATTATAGAAAAATATAAAATGCCAATCATAGAAAAGAATGTACTTAAGTTCATACATGGAATATGAACCCTATCTGCTCATTGTAGTCGAGGAACTCCTTCCATTGTTTCCCAATGCTTTCCTGCCAAAAAACAAGAAGAGATGATAAAATTTTCATATGCAAGTGGGGGGGGGGGGGGCAGCTGATTACAGGCACAGGCTGTGAAAAGCGTGCTCAAGCTCACAATTCAATAAATGAGCTGACCTCAGCCTGAGGTCAAACCTATTCATGCACACTTATAAATTAAAACAGTTTGAGCTTGATACAAAAATTTTGTTAAGGCTAACTGTTTCGGAACCTGGAGCCTGATATCATATAAAAATTGTGTCAAAAAAAAAAAGAGCATATCACTAGGCTAATCAACCATTTGAGTAAAATACAGACTTCACAGTCCTGTGCCTATAAAGGTATTTACAGTAACTTGATTTAAGCCAAGCAAAAAAAGCATATCCAGCACTTGCATTGGATTAAAACAAAACTAACAGAACATGTAAAAAAGAACACAAATTAGAAATATGGCAATAAAGCAGCAGAAGAATCACTATCCGTCCATCCTTGGGGATGTTAAATACAGACTTCTCAATCCTCTTTCTATATCTTTGTTTGCATTCATTTGTGGTCCAACGAAGTTGAGCAGAGCCCGTGATAAATGTTCTCAAGCTAAAAACTTTAATTTGATAACTGACTGCGATTACATGAATAGATAAACGAGCCAGGCTAATTTATTTGCCTCACTCCCACAGGTCAAATTTTGAGCTTTAGACTAATTTTTTTGTCAGCCCCAGGGTCTTTGTATAGTATTAGATTAACATTTTCCGAACGATGCTAATTAACAAAAAAAAAAAAAGCATTATCATCCCTTGTATCTTCATGTATGGAAAAAGGTCATGTAGAATACGTAAAAGATCAGCAACTAAACAAGGCAGTCCAACTGCAAAAGACTCACTATGCATCTATTTCTATGGTCGATGCACATAAATGTAATCATGGATCTCAATGAAATGAGGAATAATATAATCAATAATCTTGAATTGTGACTAAATGTATAAGTCTAAGCAAATTTATTAGAAAGAATGAATTGTCCCCTTGCGAGTAAGTCTATAAACATATTGCTTAGATTATACCACCAAAAGCATAGTAAAGGTACCAAAATGTAGAAGCAATTAAAGTACAAACATAAACAGAGTTCTGCAAAAGAATTATACAACATGCTGAAACGACCATGTATATGCATCTAAATTGAAAGCTATGACACAGAATAACATGATTATGGAAATTCATATAGTGCCCAAGCGGTGATTTTAGTGCAAGCAGAGGTCCAGAGTCCGATTCTCCCCCATACTATATAATATATTAACTTTAAAAAAAACAATATAACAATCTTCTGATTTGCTGGATAAGAATGAAAGCAGATATACATTAACATTTATGTCTGGCCTAAAAGAGTTGCAGGTGAAGTTCAAGTGAATACCTGAGCTGCTTGATTTGCAGCATTCTTGGTCCATAGAGATATTTTTTCATGCCTGGCTCTTACATTGACTACTGCTCCACAGATTTCATCTCCATGATCAAATTGCTCCCCAATCATTGCTAGCAGCTATTAATAAAGAATGTAGAAAGTTAAAAACCAAAGCATAAGCTGGTATAAGAAATTTATGCTAGCTTACCGTGTACATCCAAGCATTGTCGGTTTTTCCCTTTTGAAAGGTGGCAGTCCACTTTCCTCCGTTAGCACAAATAGGGTCCTCCCACTTTGGCTCAATGTGATTCTTAAAGCAGTATAGATCTGCTAAAGGTGTCAGCTTGCTTGGATGGGGTATATTGTTGTAGAGGCTTCAAAGAAGTAACACACACTCAGATTACAAAAGATAACTTAGGGGTCATATGCTTAATCTAAATTGTATAAGTTGAATGAATAAGATTTTGGGATGATTCAGCTCCAAATTTGCTTCAAATTTTCACTACTACTGCACTCAATTATAGTAGTTGCTGTTTCATTCAGTCCAAGTGAATATATATATATATATATATATATATATATATTCAAAAAACCTTATTTTCTGAACACATTAGAATAAGCCAATTTCGAACGATCAGAAAATTAACAAATGCCCCCTTAGATTTATTGACTAAATGTGCAATTGCAATATTTGTGGCTGCATTAACACTATTTTATACAATCAGCCTCATCAAAAAAGTGAGCCACATAAATTACAAATCCTAACACAAAATTTCTCATTACTTGTCGCTCACATAATTTTCACCGAACTTCTTATCCTCAATTCGATCTCAATCAAATAACACAACCCATACACATATACAATTCATTATCTAACCTAATAATATTTCATTATCCACATCACTATAACCAACCAATCTACCTCCCTCAAATTCCTCAATTCTATACATACACAAACACATAACATTATACACTCAAACCTCTATAGATTAATAGCCTCCGCCCTCCAGACTCAACCCAATTCATCAATCTACCAAGATAATTAATTTATCGAAGTTAAAAACACATCATAAATGTTAAACATCGAGATCACTAACCTAACATATCACTAATTCCTTATATTAGAAATAAACTACTCTTGGCATGTTTGACTATTCTGCCCACATTTCAAAGTTCTTTGACCACATAGTTATAAATTTATAATTATTATTTACAAAAATCAAACGATAAATATTAAAAAAACAGAGGGACTAACCAATAAGAAATGTTAAAACATCTAAATTACAAATTTATCGAGAATCGAGAAAGAAATATTAAAACATCAAGGTTACAAATTTATCGAGATTATTAATTTATCGAGAATGGAGATACCTCCAAAAGACTTCAGCATGAGAGAAAGTATAAATCGGGCGGATAGAGCTTCCCCAAGCAGTTTGTCTAGACTTAGCACTTAAATTATCAAACCAAAACGTCCACGAATGTTCTAGAGGATGCATTACAGCTTCTACACCCTTCGTCGACGACGATACGTTGTCGTGTCCAGCGATCTCACCTTCTTCCAGATCGTCTCGGTCGTTCTCATCGTTTCGAGCCCTAGATTTCACAACGTCGTCGTTTTCCTTTGGTTGCTCGATTTCAGTTTTTTCCATCTCTTCCACCATTTTTTGGGTTATAAGTGTATTAAGTGTATGTATATGTGCACTTGTGGGTATGTAACTATGTATGGACAACACTTTAGAGGCCTGTTTAATTTGTGGACCGGATTGAAATGTAAAGGGACTGGGCTAAAATCCAATAATATATCGTAACTTTTTAATAACTGCTCCCTCCGTCCCAAATCAAGTATCAGAGGTGAATTTGACTAAGTTTTAACATGAGGCCTTGGGTTTCATTAAGTTCAAGAACGATGGTAAGGCCACCACCATCACTATGAGGCGCGAGTCCAATGACCTGATCTGGCTGAGGGCATGGCGGGTAGTAGTTCATCCTCATCGACTGCATGCCTTCTTCAAAGAGCATTTCTATTTCCTCTGGGTTCATTTCTAGAGCTTTGGCCATTAAATTAAGAAGTTTCAGGGCCACTCTTTTTAACTCTGCCGCATAAGCCTCTATAACATTTCTGCAGAATTATTATGTTAATCAATATCCTTATAGTTTAATAATAACTTATTGTAGCTTGATGTATATATATTGTTCGAGAAAAATTATTTTCGTAACCTTAATGAACGAGGGAGTTGTGATCAAGTAAAACATGTCAGCCCAATCAAGCTTCTGGTCATTGGAGACTACGAACGCTTGTCCATAACCTTCTATATCTCCCTCTACCTGACCAAGCCTTTGCTTCTCTTCTAGTGGCAGCTTAAAGAACTCATCAATCTCTTTTTTTACTTTCTTTAGTAATGAGTTGCTGACCCCATGGTTTATCAGCTTCAAAGACACATAGATATTTCGTAAGCTAATCATATACAAAGTAGTATAGGTTACATGATCATATCTACGAAAGCTTTAACGTGTGGCAAGAAAATAAATTAATCGCTTAATGAATGATTTTTCATTAGAAGTATCGAAATTATTAAAAATAATGATTCGTTACCTGAAAGAAACCCCACTCTTTACATGCATGGTGTAGTTTATTTAGCTCAGTGTCCATGAAATCTCCATCAAGTAACGTCTCCATATCAATTACAGGGACTTCAATTTCAAGGGCAGGATTGGAGCTCGAAAAAACAGGTTCTTGATCAGAACGAACGTATCGGGATGGTACTACTGCAATCTTATCCTTAGCCAGTTCATGGATTGAAGGTAC
Source organism: Oenanthe sinensis (assembly GCA_028671895.1). Lineage (NCBI taxonomy): Eukaryota > Viridiplantae > Streptophyta > Magnoliopsida > Apiales > Apiaceae > Oenanthe > Oenanthe sinensis. The sequence continues at coordinate 46,397,870 of CM053813.1, read as the reverse complement.
ATGGAGAGAGCTCCCTAGATCTGTTGTCTTTGCCACTTTCATTTTCTTGCTCTCATGCACTCTGAAATGATCTCTACATTTGTGTGTATTTTTTATGCGGTGCAAGAGAGTTTATAACGAAGACAGATGTATTCTTGTTGTGTCTGGTCCCCATTTTGGTTACTCGCCGTGACAGTGCTCCATCGTTTACTAATTTGTGTTCCAACTCTCCAAGTAATTAAATAAACGGCGCCTGAATAAAAACGTTTTAGTGCTATCAATTCTTATATTATGAATCTTTCCCACCGGGGTCAAATATTATAAAAGCCTCTAAACACCTTGCAACATCCTAATTTTATCTTTGTAGCTGATCAATAATTATGTTATCTTGAGCACGTTCTTTCATCCCAGATTGTGTGTTCGACTGCAACATATTTTACCACTACGAATAAAATATTTTTTTTATAAATACCGGATGAATTATACTGTACTTACCGTGCTTAAAATTAAGATTTTAGTATAAATATGTTATTAACAGCTACCAATACAATAATACCACCCTCTTGTGACCAAATTGTCCCCTGCCTACCATGACCATTGTCCCGTTTCATCACCGACCTAAAATATATATTACTATGAACATATAATCATCATCACCATCACCATCGTCTTCCGTCACTATCACCACTTTCAATCACAAATTCACAATCACACTCTGATAACGATCCACGATATTGCCGATTTCATTATAACTCGTCCACATTTCTTTTCCATAACTAAATTTGATAATTTGCTAAGAGAAACATTTTAACGCTTTAAAAAGTGTTATAATCATTACCATTTTAACCCATTAATCTCTAAAGTTTGCTGACTCTCACAGTGACCTCATATGATATTATGAGATTAAAAAATTTTCAATATAAATCAAAAGATATTTATGTAAAATAAGGGGACTACAAATATACCTTTGAAACACAATTTTAGAAATGGATACAATCTCGAAAACCCTTGTGCGAGTTCTCTAACCTCGTATATCTAATAAATCTAGATTTGGGAAGGATAAACTCATAGGAATTGCTTGCATTTAAAATATATTTTATTAATATCAAATCATATTAAATATTTTATAAATAAATAAAAGTTAGTTTCTAATCATTATTATGAATACTTGTATAACATATTTCATATATACATCAATTCATAATATTTTTAGAGCAGATATAATACTTAAATAATTAAAGTGAATTATATATCACATATTAATAAGTGTAACAATATGAGATAATATATTTATGTTGGACAAGTTGCAGATATTTAACAATATAACTAAAATGTAAGAGAAGTTTGTAAATTTATATGATTAACGATATATAAATGAAATGCAAAAAATTTAAGTTGAACAGTAAAATGTGATAGTTTTGGAAAGTTTGAACAAGGAGGTGTCGCCTGAAAAAATCAAAGTAAAAACTAAATAGGGTGTAATTTGAGAATGGAGTCAAACATAAACCTCTACAAAACAACATTAGCCAATAAATTTTTTTATCAGATTGTGCATGTGTTCATATGGAGTGACTTTTGAACTATCAGAGGTAAATATTTATTATTTTCAATCCTTTTTCCATTGCATTCTTAAATATTTTCAATTTTTTTCATTGCATACCATGCTCTGTTGAATGGGGGTACTACGAATGAAATTTCGAAGGAAAGGATAATAAAATGTAAGCGGGAAAAATGAACAAACTAGGGGGCAAATTTCTATAAATCTTGGATGCAAAATGAAGCTGAGTTGAGAATAGACAGTAAGCAAAATAAGCGATTCTCCGGGACTTATATTAGAAGTGTTGCAATCTTGTAGTATATTTATATTAGACAGATTACTGAAAGCATATCCAATCCTAGAATTGAAAATCCTAACAATGGTTTCCGCTTCCAGCCTTCTTCATGCAACTCATGCAGTGTATTTGTTCTTAGCACCTCTGTCGAGCCTCTTTGCATCATCCTGTAGGAGAATATAACATTTACTTCAATACCAAATTTTAAAGAAATCAAAGGGAACACTCAACATATTTAAAATTATAGAAAAATATAAAATGCCAATCATAGAAAAGAATGTACTTAAGTTCATACATGGAATATGAACCCTATCTGCTCATTGTAGTCGAGGAACTCCTTCCATTGTTTCCCAATGCTTTCCTGCCAAAAAACAAGAAGAGATGATAAAATTTTCATATGCAAGGGGGGGGGGGGGGGGGGGGGGGGACAGCTGATTACAGGCACAGGCTGTGAAAAGCGTGCTCAAGCTCACAATTCAATAAATGAGCTGACCTCAGCCTGAGGTCAAACCTATTCATGCACACTTATAAATTAAAACAGTTTGAGCTTGATACAAAATTTTTGTTAAGGCTAACTGTTTCGGAACCTGGAGCCTGATATCATATAAAAATTGTGTAAAAAAAAAAGCATATCACTAGGCTAATCAACCATTTGTCTATCCCTAGAAAGGGAGTAAAATACAGACTTCACAGTCCTGTGCCTGTAAAGGTATTTACAGTAATTTGATTTAAGCCAAGCAAAAAAAGCATATCCAGCACTTGAATTGGATTAAAACAAAACTAACAGAACATGTAAAAAAGAACACAAATTAGAAATATGGCAATAAAGCAGCAGAAGAATCACTATCCGTCCATCCTTGGGGATGTTAAATACAGACTTCTAAATCCTCTTTCTATATCTTTGTTTGCATTAATTTGTGGTCCAACGAAGTTGAGCAGAGCCCGTGATAAACGTTCTCAAGCTAAAAACTTTAATTTGATAACTGACTGTGATTACATGAATAGATAAACGAGCCAGGCTAATTTATTTGCCTCACTCCCACAGGTCAAATTTTGAGCTTTAGACTAATTTTTTGTCAGCCCCAGGGTCTTTGTATAGTGTTAGATTAACATTTTCCGAACGATGCTAATTAACAAAAAAAAAAGCATTATCATCCCTTGTATCTTCATGTATGGAAAAAGGTCATGTAGAATATGTAAAAGACCAGCAACTAAACAAGGCAGTCCAACTGCAAAAGACTCACTATGCATCTATTTCTATGGTCGATGCACATAAATGTAATCATGGATCTCAATGAAGCGAGGAATAATATAATCAATAATCTTGAATTGTGACTAAATGGATAAGTCTAAGCAAATTTATTAGAAAGAATGCATTGTCCCCTTACGAGTAAGTCTATAAACATATTGCTTAGATTATACCACCAAAAGCATAGTAAAGGTACCAAAATGTAGAAGCAATTAAAGTACAAACATAAACAGAGTTCTGCAAAAGAATTATACAACATGCTGAAACGACCATGTATATGCATCTAAATTGAAAGCTATGACACAGAATAACATGATTATGGAAATTCATATAGTGCCCAAGCGGTGATTTTAGTGCAAGGAGAGGTCCAGAGTCCGATTCTCCCCCATACTATATAATATATTAACTTAAAAAAAAACAATATAACAATCTTCCGATTTGCTGGATAAGAATGAAAGCAGATATACATTAACATTTATGTCTGGCTGAAAAGAGTTGCAGGTGAAGTTCAAGTGAATACCTGAGCTGCTTGATTTGCAGCATTCTTGGTCCATAGAGATATTTTTTCATGCCTGGCTCTTACATTGACTACTGCTCCACAGATTTCATCTCCATGATCAAATTGCTCCCCAATCATTGCTAGCAGCTATTAATAAAGAATGTAGAATGTTAAAAACCAAAGTATAAGCTGGTATAAGAAATTTATGCTAGCTTACCGTGTACATCCAAGCATTGTCGGTTTTTCCCTTTTGAAAGGTAGCAGTCCACCTTCCTCCATTAGCACAAATAGGGTCCTCCCACTTTGGCTCAATGTGATTCTTAAAGCAGTATAGATCTGCTGAAGGTGTCAGCTTGCTTGGATGGTGTATATTGTTGTAGAGGCTTCAAATAAAGTAATAGGCACAAACACTCAGATTACAAAAGACAGCTTAGGGGTCATATGTTTAATCTAAATTGTATGATTTGAATAAATAAGATTTTGGGATGATTCAGCTCCAAATTTGCTTCGAATTTTCATTACTGCGCTCAATTATAGTAGTTACTGTTTCATTCGGGCCAAGTGAATATATATATTCACAAAAACCTTATTTTCAGAACACATTAGAATAAGCCAACTTCGAAGATCAGAAAATTAACAAACGCCCCTTAGATTTATTGACTAAATGTGCAATTGCAATATTTGTGGCTACATTAACACTATTTTATAAAATCAGCTTCATAAATAAAGTCAGTCACATAAATTACAAATCCTAACACTAAAAATTTCTCATTACTCGTCGCTCACATAATTTTCACCGAACTTCTTATCCTCAATTCAATCTCAATCAAATAACACAACCCATACACATATACAATTCATTATCTAACCTAATAATATTTCATTATCCACATCACTATAACCAACCAATCTATCTCCCTCAAATTCCTCAAATCTATACATACACAAACACATAACATTATACACTCAAACCTCTATAGATTAATAGCCTCCGCCCTCCAGACTCAAACCAATTCATCAATCTACCAAGATAATTAATTTATCGAAGTTAAAAACACATCATAAATGTTAAACATCGAGATCACTAACCTAACATATCACTAATTCCTTATATTAGAAATAAACTACTCATGTCATGTTTGACTATTCTGCCCACATTTCAAAGTTGTTTGACCGCATAGTTATAAATTTATAATTATAAAAAACAGAGGGACTAACCAATAAGAAATGTTAAAACATCTAAATTACAAATTTATCGAGAATCGAGAAAGAAATATTAAAACATCAAGGTTACAAATTTATAGAGATTGTCAATTTATCGAGATTATTAATTTATCGAGAATGGAGATACCTCCAAAAGACTTCAACATGAGAGAAAGTATAAATCGGGTGGATACAGCTTCCCCAATCAGTTTGTCTAGACTTAGCACTTGTATTATCAAACCAAAACGTCCACGAATGCTCTAGAGGATGCATTACAGCTTCTACACCCTTCGTCGACGACGATACGTCGTCGTTTCCAGCGATCTCACCTTCTTCCAGATCGTCTCGCTCGTTCTCATCGTTTCGAGCCCTAGATTTCACAACGTCGTCGTTTTGCTTTGGTTGCTCGATTTCAGCTTTTTCCATCTCTTCCACCAATTTTTGGGTTGCAAGTGTTCTAAGTGTATGTATATGTGCACTTGTGGGTATGTAACTATGTATGGACAACACTTTAGAGGCCTGTTTAATTTGTGGCCGGATTGAAATGTAAAGGGACTGGGCTAAAATCCAATAATATATCGTAACTTTTTAATAACTAGTATGACTTTTGTTATGTAAATTAAGGTGAAAAAGATACTTATATAATTATATTTATTATTAAATTCAAAACGGCAATTATTTTGTAACATGAAAGTATAAAACAGATAATGAAGAGTTTTGGTCCCAACTTGAAATAACTCATAATCATGGTATTTAAATATTATTTCAAAAGAGTTAAAATATTAAATTTAGGTCTTAATTTTTGTATAAAGTGATATTTTTTTATTAAATATACATTTTTTTTTATGAATATGAATTTATAAAAAATATTTTGTGACCCAAAATTGTGTTAGATTTTCTTATACGTTTACTTTTACAACATTTATTATAATTTGAAAAATATTTATTAAATGTTATCTACTTATCTTTATCAAGGATGTAATGTCCACCTCATGTTATATCAATTGTATTAATTCCAGCATGCCTGATAAATGCTATTCTAGATGAGGTGATTATTAGTCATTTCGCATGTTATAACGTTTTTTCATTGTCAATTATATCCGACATATAATAATAGTAAGAGGAGGGATCTTATCCAAATATTATTATCAAATGATCGATTCTTAATAACTATATAATATTATAAATTAATTATTTATACGTTATAATTATTATTAAGATTCCTAATAACAATAATTTTTCGTTTCAAATTATAATTCAAACTCTATTAGATATCTTAATAATATATATATTTGAACTTAAAGAGCTATTTTTGAATTAAATTAAAAAGAAAATTCATAATTATTTGTGCTACTTACACGACCGACATTGTTTAGGCCATATTTTGAGTTTCAGAAATCAGAATTGGAAGATTTTACGCCCCCCGCGAAGTTTACAAAATTATCTTTAATTATGAGGTGATCTGACATCCAAATCGAATCGGAACAACCCGTAATCTAGAGATGAAAGACAATTACGAATTTTTATGGGAAAATCCCATTTCGTATACGAAACTTTTTTATAATTGATTTAAAATAATAAAATAATTTTTATATTAGATTTATATAGAGACATATCATATACCACACATTATTATGTATTATTATTAGATTAGAGTAGAGATGATATTAGGGTTTTACATACAGAGAGATTGAGGGAGACCGTGAATTTTCCTTGTGAGAGGAAGGATTAAAATTTTTCTTATCCAAATATTTTTTATAAAAATATTTAATATATTATATAAGATATTAGAGTAATTTTATACGGAGAAATTATTATATTAAGAACTCATAAACCTTGTTAATTCATTAGTTTGGATCGAATTGAAGAAATTATATTTTTTTTAAATATAATTATTTGATTTTACCGGCTAGGAGTTCGACCTTAGTTTGAGATATTAAATACACATTCTATTTTGTTATTATATTATATATAATACTATATAACATCCTTTTCATAATTAATTGTTCTACTACATATTCTTATGGGAAGTGCCCCCTGCGAGGACAAAGTATTTCAACCTTGGAATTACTATGTTTTTTGGTGTTTGGATAGGAGAATAAGATATTGAAATTAATTTCAAGCAGTGTTTGAAAGCTCTAAATATGATTTATTTTGAATTCATAAGAATATAAATATATAAAAAATTTATATATTATTTTTCCAAGATTCTTTATTTTAACTTTTCCTTTTTTCTTATAAAAAGTGAAAAATATTTATATAATATCTTTTTATCTTGTAAGAGCTAATTTGACAAGGAAACAAGAAATACAACTCCTCACTAAACTCATATCCATCCTCTATATCTCTTTAAAAAATCATATATATCCTCTAAAAATTGAAATCTCTCCCGAGAGATTTTTTGTAGTTTAAACCAACACCACCACGTCTATCAATTTAATGAAGGTGTCGAGCATGTCTATTCGAACACGTCATAAAACAAATTACTGCAATTAAAATTAGGCGTTTAAATTTACCTGTCAAATTTGTATGCTTTCCCCTTGCATTGAATACAAAGTCATAAAGCGTGAACGAAAGTCTCAATTTCTTGACATTGGAAATTGATCGGGAGAGTTGACACTTATTCTAAACAGTGTAAATATACAGGTTTATGCTAATGAAGAATGTAAACTTTACTTTTGGTTGAAATTCTAAATTTAGTAAGAAATTATTTTTAAGTTTTGATTTTTAGTTGATAATTAGTTAAAAAATATTTTAAATTTCAACTCAAATTTAAATTTATTATTTTATCTGTCCTCTTTTATATGTTATTTTTAAAAAAAGAAAAAATCTATCCCATAATATATGTTCACTATCCTTTTTTTCAATAAAGTTTTATAGGTCCTTTAACTAGAAAATTGATATTTGTACTATTAAATAATATAAAGTAATTTATAATTTAAATTACATATTAAAACTATCTCAATTATTGTAATTAATATGAATATAAATAAAAATAATTTTTACATTAAATTTTTTTAATAAACATAAATTTTAAAAATAATATATAAAATGGAATAGGGAAAATATTATTATTGCCGATTTTCTCTATACAAATTTGATACACGATGTCCAATTAGTAATTTCTAAATGTTTCTTCAATTCTACATTGGGCTATTACTTTGTGCGTAATGACTAATGAGCACATACTAGCATTAATATGGCGCATGTTATGGGACATTGACTTGGTTGTCACGTATAGCATTGATTGTGTTAAATTAGTCAATACAGGGCCATTAATGCCATGTGGTTGTCGGAACCATGTACTACGAGTATATCAGGTTGTAAATTTTTATAATATACTAATAATGTACAATTTCATTCGATCACTGTCTGGGTCGGGTTAGACGGGTTTTAATCAAAAAATAACCCAATTTAATTAGTTTGGATTGATAAAAACTGAACCCATTAATAAAAAAAAATTATGTAACCCAACTCAACCCAATTAATTTGGGTTGGGTTGGGTTGATTTGGATTAAACCCTCTTCTTCAAGCAACAAAACCGTAAACAAGTCTGAACATAACTTTGATATAGTCTGCCTCTGTCAAATGCCAATTTTTCATAACAAATAAATAGTCTAAATGTCTCGACATAAAATATAAATAGTCACCAAATAGTGAAATACAATACAAATGAGCCTAATGGGCTATGCCTATATGTGTAAACGGGTTGGTCGGGTTGGGTTAGGGTCAAAATATGTTAAACCCTGACCCAACCCAATTTATACGGATTTTTGAAAAATTAAACCGTTCACCCCTCGGTTTTAGACGGTTCGATTTGTTCGGCCGAAACAAGGGTTGAGTTGGGTTGAGTGGATTGGCCGGATTATGTTCACCCCTAGTCTCAATGCATTGTTAAACAGAGCTCTCTATTTTCCGCAAAATTAATGAAATTGATGTACTCTGTTAGTTAGGATCCTTGTTGCCAAATCGCTGATCAGTAAAATTAAAAAACCTGCTTGTAAATTATTTTTTAAAAAAATTATATATTTTTTTCACTCCAAAATAATTGTATAATGTTTCATTTTTCCTCCAACTCAATTTTTTGAATTTTATTTAAAAAATTAGAATAATAAATTACAACAAAATTGATACATCCATAATAACTTGCAATCAAATAACAAAACGTGCGATCACAATTTATTTTGCAAGAACTCTGTTCAATAACAATATATTCTTTTCATATTTTAAAATTTTAAATTCAATAAATAGACAACTACTTAACATATATTATTATTTCGTTCACAAGCTCTGTTATTAAATTGTACAGTCGTCCAATCAGTCGTAAATCGAATTGAATGTGGTTAGACTTCTCAAAACAGTAACCCTACACGAAAAAAAAATCATTTAATGATTAGTGGAAGGGATAATATAAAAAAGAGATTAAAAGTAGCAAGTTGCGAAGTAAGTTTTTTCTTTAATTTTATTTTTCAGTGACATACACCGTTGCCATCTCTTATACTTCATCGTCACCCAAAACACATAATCTAAGAAAGCTAAATATATATACATAATTGAATTCACCCTTATCATTATGGACCATATATCTTCTATGTATGATCCACTCACAATATATTTTTAGGACAGAAGATTTAAGTGAAGATAAGGTTCATAATGTCTAATTGGTCGATAATATAATTCGGAATTAAACACCTCCTATTTAATCAGCCATATCTTGCTGCTCTTTCTTGAACGAGTCTTTTTCTAGTTTCATTCGTAAATGAAAGTCCAGAGAAAATTGAATGATCAGTATTATTCACTCGCAAGGCCAATATTATTTTCTTACAGAAATTCTGTTAGACCTAATGAATTAAGTCGAGCCGGGGCAGGCCGGGAGAGGAGCTGAAACCACGGTTGATTTCACCACATAAGTAAAATTCTTTTAGTGTTGTGGGCATGTTTTTTAATAAGTATAATTTTGCTTATACCCAAACGGTGCATGGGAAAACAATTAAAGTTATTCTCTAGTTTATCTATTGAAATTAAGTAGATAAGTAGACTCGTAAACATAATTCACGAATAAACTTGTGATCGAACAAATTTGATAACTATATTATTTATGTAAATTTAAATTTTAGTGTCTGGTTTATTAAAATTTAGTAGACCTCGTTCCCGGCTTGATCGAGCGGATCGCCGGAGTCGGCCACGGCCCCATTCCCCAATATACTCAAGCCTTGTAGAGAGTCGGAAGTGTAGTTTTATCTTTGTTAGTTGGACTTGTAATACTATCTCAGCTCAATGCAGGACTGAGTTTTATCTTCGACATATATATACAAGACTCTGGTTTAGTAATAATAAAAATGGTATTTTTTAATTTGTATTTAAGAGAAAATAAACGGATGCTATGTTAATATGAGTATGTATGCGTATGAATAATGAATCCTTTGGTTTCGTCCATTATTTGTTTCGATTTATAGTTTCTACAATTTTACTCGATCATTGGGACGCGTAACTTTTTATTTTTTTATTCATATATTGTTATTAAAATAAAATTCGAAATTAGATAAAAACTTTACTACAGAGAAATGGTCATCGCCTTATTGGCTACTGCGAAAGATCATATGATAGGATTATTTTCCGCGTGACATTAATGCTATCCAACAAACATCTCAACCGTAAAATTATTACTATTTACATAAATTAATTTTTTCTCCTCTCTATATATTTAGGCATTTCTAAACTTAAAGTCTCATGCACATAGCATACCATATACTTCTATTCACGTAACCTTTTCCTAATATATCACATTCTATTTTGTAAGCATGGGTATTGAGCTCAAGAAATGGCTATGTCTGTGCATGATAACTCTGCTTAACTTCCACAGTGTGACTAACGCTCAGCCTCAAGTTCCCTGTTACTTTATTTTTGGAGATTCTTTGGTTGACAATGGTAATAATAATCAAATTGCATCACTGGCAAGAGCTAATTACTTGCCTTATGGTATCGATTTTCCTGGCGGACCAAGTGGTAGGTTTTCGAATGGTAGAACCACAGTCGACGTCATTGGTAAGTAGCTAAGTATCCTTCTGGAACACCGTAATATGTATCTGTTGTCGTTGTAATCGATCATTTGTAAATTTTAAACATCTGTTTTCGAGAATTTAGCTTGATAGCACATATGCAGAGAAGCCATTGTATAATCATGTTGCATGCATTATGCATACTTTCTTACCTTTTCAACTCGAAAGGAATCTAATAGTTTTTTTCGTACACCATACAGCTGAGCTGTTAGGATTCGATGATTACATTACACCTTATGCACAAGCACGGGGCCAAGACATACTCAGGGGGGTGAATTATGCATCCGCAGCTGCTGGCATCAGAGAAGAAACAGGGCAGCAACTGGTATTTAACTATCTTAGTAGTAATATTATAGCATCACCCTCAAAATATTTGGTTGTTTTAAGAAATAACATGAGCAATTTTTTTGTGACAGGGTGGCCGGATTAGTTTCAGTGGGCAAGTAAACAATTACAGAAACACTGTATCTCAAGTGGTAAATTTACTCGGGGATGAAAATTCAGCAGGAGATTATCTAAGCAAGTGCATATACTCGATCGGATTAGGAAGCAATGATTATCTTAATAACTATTTTATGCCTGCAATTTACTCTAGTAGCCGCAGATATAATGTTCAACAATATGCAGATGTTCTTCTCCGACAATACAAGCAACAGCTAGTGGTATATGTTCTAGTTTCATTCATAAGTTTAATCAATATTATTACACAACTATAAGCTGAGATCGATCGAGGTGGTAACTATACTACTATGGCATGTTCCCTTTAAATATTTGTTGTCTGATGTTTGTATTACAGACATTGTACAATTATGGAGCAAGAAAATTTGCTCTGATTGGAGTGGGGCAAGTAGGGTGCAGTCCAAGTGAATTAGCACAAAACAGCCCAGACGGGTCAACATGTGTAGAAAGAATAAATGCGGCAAATCAGATCTTCAACAATGAGCTTAGATCAATGGTTGATGAACTCAACCAAAATCAACGTGATTCGAGTTTTACTTACATCAATGCTTATGGGATTTTCCAAGATCTAATCTCTCGTCCTGCATCTTATGGTAAATATTTATAAACATAAACGAATATATGTTAACATAAACATAATGTAAACACCGTATTTTCAACCTTCATATATAAATGAATAATCTTGATAAGTAAATACCTTCGGGATCAGACTAACACCGTATTTTTTTATCAGTTCAGTATGTCGTTATTGTGACACGGATGTTTTTCGTAATGAAATACATTGTTCCTTTTCCAGGTTTCAGCAATACGAATACAGGGTGCTGTGGTGTAGGCAGAAACAATGGTCAAATTACATGTCTTCCACTTCAAACTCCATGTGCTAACAGGAATGAATATGTATTTTGGGATGCATTCCATCCCACCGAAGCTGCAAATATTGTAATAGGGAGGAGATCATATGCCGCGGAGTCCCCTTCGGATTCATATCCCTATGACATCCGCCGTCTGGCTCAGCTCTGATGAGTGATGAGTGTAAAGACCATATACATATAACGAGTACATTATACATTCAAAGTTATGTAGGTGTTGTATATTAATTCATATACGCACATACATGTTGCCATACTGAGATTAAATATCTTTTGCATTGTTACGGAAGTGTGACCAAATTTATTATTCGTTTCGTTATATATGGTGAAATTATTGCCTCAAGATCTTGTAGTGTGGAAATGTTTTCGATGAAATATTTATGTCAATTGTCAAATTCAAATGAATGGCATCTTGAACCGTAGTAATATCAGCTTCAATTATTCAGATTGCACCCATGAACATTTATCAATCGCAAATGAAAATTTCTTGACAATATTTTAGTATGTCTAACAATCCATAACGAATTAAAACATACTGTAAAAAATATTTAACGGCTAACAGAAATTTAAAAATTGAATTTTCAGAATATCTTCTAAGAATAGATAAAAGTATCAGTCGGCTAAATGAAGTTTTAAAACCATAATTGCAGCCTAAAGTTTCTTCAAAAATTAACTGTGACATAACCGACACCATTTCCATATTTTGTTTTTTTTGAGATTATGAAAACATAATATTGTCTTTCATACTACATAGCCACTCGTACTGCAAGAATATTGTCCTCAGTCCTTCATACTACAAGAATGCTTCATCCTATAAGCTTCTAAATCTGGACTGTGAATGCGAAGGTAATTATACAATATATACATACTGAGTAGAGATGCAATGGTGCAAGCTATGAGAGGATAGCATAATGGCCAGCAGCTGAAGCTACTTATAAGTGGTAGAGTTTCGAAACTTTTGGATGCAGTTATCGTTGTTGTGATCTGCACTATGTCATAGTTGCCTTCTACTAAGAGTTGCAACGCAGAACTCCCTTAATCTATCCAATTCAAGGTACCCAGCTAATTGTGTAGTAGATAATGAATGGATGGCTGTAAGTGATAGCTCTACCTAGCCACAAGTTTGGACAGATAACAAATTTTTTAATTTAAAATAGCTTAATGAGATTAACAAATTTATTTTTTTACCTGAGTTTTGATCTGTGGCATTTATTGCCAAAGTGCCAATTATGCAGAACTCTCCAACTGGCTTTACAATTAGTTGTCCAAGGTTCTTGTAACTACAATTCCTGTTCTTCAACAACTTCCAGTTTTCTAGGACTTTGAGATTGATCTTGAATCTGGATTAGATTTGTTTTTATTTTTATTTTTGTGTTATACTCAAATTATTCGAAAAATAGAAAATTCATAACTTATTTGAAAGCACGAGGAAAACGATACTAAAATGAAGAGATAGCCAGACAGGCATACAGATAGGGTAGGTCACATGTCTTAATTAGAACCCTGAATTAGAGAGACCAATAGATCAAATAATTATAAGTACAGTACCAAACCATACAATACCGACAAATATATGTATGTATGTATGTATGTATTATTGAATTAGCAAATCAGTTTATCTGGCTCTCTTTAATTTCAAGAAATATTATGCCTTTCATCAGCAGGTCACACTTTTCTCAAAATATGTGCTGAACTTATTCGTATCGACAACTAGTTTGCAATTTATGCTAAGCACCAACATTCTTCATTGCAGAAATGTTGATTTGTAAATACATATACACAATTTCTTGATTGATCTATAATTAATTTATCGATCCTCAATGGCATCTTTTACCAGTTCATGCATATTGATCGTACCATTGATCATATTCATGATATTAAAGTTGCAAATATCGGTTGTTAGTGCTGAGCCACAAGTCCCCTGTTACTTCATTTTTGGAGACTCAATAGTAGATAATGGCAATAACAATGGCCTTGTAACTGAAGCCAAAGTGAACTACCCTCCCTACGGCGTTGATTTTCCTGGAGGAATTGCAACCGGAAGATTCAGCAATGGCGAAACCAGTGCAGATATTCTCGGTATTTTGTTTTTACCATCTAATTATATAATAAGGTGGAATTAGTTCATACGATTTAAATAAAGTTATATGTCTTCGTATTTGCAAGAAAATTTTAAAAAGTATTCTAATTAACAGAGCATGAACTATAATTGTTACAGGTAAGCTTCTAGGCTTTGCTAATTACACTCCACCATTTGCAACTGCAAGCGGCTCGGAAATCCTGAAAGGCGTAAATTATGGATCTGGAGGAGCTGGAATTCGAGCCGAGACAGGAAGAAACCTGGTAATTAACATAGTGTAATTTTGTTAAATAAAAATTACATGCACGAAGTAAATGAATGATAGTCGACTATCAATGAACTTAGTAGTCTGTAGCTGACTAGTGCTTTCTCACACAGGGCGGACGGATTAGCTTGGATCAACAGCTACTTAATCATGGAATTACAGTTTCACGAATCATCGGTTTGCAGAGAAACATAACTTTTACGGAAGAGTACCTAAGCAAGTGCATTTATACGGTTGGAATGGGAAGTAATGATTACATCAACAACTACTTCATGCCCGACAAGTACCTTACAAGCAAGCTGTATACACCAGATGAATATGCAGATGTCCTCATTCGACAATACTTGAAACAGCTTGAGGTAGCATACGATTTGATGATGAAAATTAAAATATTATCCATCAAGTTCAATTTCATAGATGCATTATGCCTCTTGGTCTAATAGTAACATATCTCTTATTTGTAGATTCTATACAATTACGGAGCTAGAAAAGTTGCTATATTTGGACTTGGCCTTATAGGTTGTACCCCAGCTGAGATTTCTACATATGGTGCGAATGCATCAGGGTGTGTCGATACAATTAATGAAGCAGTTGCATTATTCAATCAAAGAATTAAGCCACTTGTTGATGACCTCAATCGCAATCTAACTGATGCAAAGTTCATCTATATTAATAGTACTAATCATTCGCTGCAAAGTCCTGATTCTGCTGGTATGTTTTATGCATCTTCATCGAAATAAAACATCAATATTTATCATTTCTGACAAATTTTTTATGAAATTGATTTTCATTTTATTCGTATTTTCCTGAATTAAATTTCAGACTTTTCGGACTCAAGCAGTCCGTGTTGCAGAGCTTCAGTTACTTTCGGAAAGGGACAGTGTGAACCGAACCTACCTCCATGCAGTAACCGGGATATGTACGTTTTCTGGGATGAATTTCATACTACAGAAAAGGCAAATAAAGCGAGTGCATTAAGATCATACATGGCTGCTTATCCGATGGACTCCTACCCGATGGATATTCTCAGCTTGGCTTTCTTCGAAAACAAACCCAAGACTGTGGTCATTCAGAGAATGCAACCATCAATGATTCTAGCTAAAGAATAGAAGCTAGCAAGAGTCCAACAACTCAGTTAATGAAACATGGCTTGGACGCTAAAAGCTACTAGTACATTATTTATAGAATGTAGACAAGGTTATTTTATGAATCTATAAGATTCAATATTATTGAATTTGAATAATATATATGTTGGCATGAGCGTTTGATTTGGTTTTGATCTAATATCATCGAATATGTGCGATTTTAAAATATAAAAATTGAAACCAAACCAAATACCTATTATTGGTGTGGTTCGGTTTTTATACGTGCGATTTCAGTTTTAAATGGTGCAATTTTCAAAAATTATTTTATTTCATTATTATATTAATTGCACATAAATTAATTTTTTCAAAAAAAGTGTATTGAAAAATATTTCACCCGGAAACATCACAAGGCCACACTTTGTCAATAGATTGGCCCGGATTCACTTTGAGACGAGGGAGCTGGGTTGGTCATTAAAAGCATTTCTAATACTAAGAAAGTTGTCCCGACGAATTATCAAATATATTATTTTTTAATTTTCTCTCACATTCATGTCACTCTTGGTATCATTTATTAAAATTATTGTTCCAATAATTAAACAATTTTAAAGGTCGATCATGTGGTCCTTATATATTAATTTTATATTTAGTTCAATATAAAAGTAGGTAAAGTAATGTACACTTTAGATATTTTGTATTACTTTTTGCTAATTTAGGAAATTGTCAAGAATTTATTAACTTTTGGCAATTTTGATAGGCAATCTTTGTGACAACCTCTCAACTCCAATAACTAAACAACCAAGAGTGTCATGTCACATAAATTTGACAACCTTCTTGAAAACTTTATCGAAGGTACTCGAATAGACCTCATGCATCATATTTCATAATTAAAAGGTCACTGTATTTATATTTTAATATTTATTTGAGAAAAACTTTAATCTAGTCTCGAAGAGGCAAGTAATAGAGAGTTAAAAGACAGGCGAGGCAGATTGGTGGACACACAATAGACGTTAATGTGTTGAGTGTGTTGACTATTGTAGTCTAATTGGGCCAGCCCAAAATATTAATTGGCTGCCAATTTTTGTTATGTATTTTAATATTAGTATATTACATATTTATAATATATATAATTAATTATAAATATCTAGTAATTTACATTAAAATAAATTATATTATAAATATTATTTTGGTTCGGTTTATATTCGGTTTGTAAAATTTTAAAAATCAAACGGGAATCAAAATATCGGTGAGATTTTTATTCGGTTCGGTTTTATTTGGTATAATTTTTGTAATTTTACGCGGTTTTTGGTACGATTTCGATTTTTGATTCAGTTTTTCTTAGACCCGCCAATTTACCACACTACACGAAAATACACGAACACGAATGTACACGATTTAGATTTAGTGTTGATTTTGTGTTTACTTTTTGAATACACGACACGACACGAAGTACACGAAATAAAATAAATAAATAAATATTTTATTTATAGATTTGTTATTTTTCTTATAGATATATGCATATTTATTTATATAATTATAAATAATTTTATAATCTTATATGTAAATATGATGTAAATATATATATATATATATATATATATATATATATATATATATATATATATATATATTTACAGAAGAAGCGATGGTACTTGAGTACTTGACCTCTTGACGTCTACTTCAGTGTCAACCTACCAGAGGTTAGGTAGTTAATTTAATAATCTGCAGGAATCAAAATGAAATCACAAAATAAAATGAAAATAAAATAGATTATGTGCCATATCGTATGAAATTTATGCGTTCGTATATTGCTTGATATGCAGGGAAGCATGCTTGAGTTAATGGTCAACGGAAATAAGTATGGACCTCCGCATTACACGTTTTTTTAAGTTCTGAGCACATGCATATATATAATTATATACTATCTCGATTTTTCAAAGTACATTTTAATACAACAAAAACGATAACTGATGGATGGCAGTTTCCTTTGAATTTTTTAAGTATCTCAATCTCGCAAATGAATGATATATAATTTTTAACAACAGTATTTTTTTTTTTAACACTAATACAGTATATGTATATATCAATTGTCTTCACAACGTTGCAGACTTGCAGCAATGGGAGATCAGAGGCTACAGGCTAAGTACAGAATAATCCGAAGTATATTTATATGTACCATGCCAATACCGCAACAAGTTAACAAAAACAATAGCTAATTACAGAGATTTATAATTTATAGGATAAGTGGCTTAAATATCCATATTTGGAAAAGAATATGTGATTGAAAATCAAATCAAAACCAGTTTAAAATGTGTGATTTTACATTGATCTAAATTTAAAATCTTGGTGTGAATTGGTTTGGTTGCATAATTTTACATCCATTTCATCACCTCTAATTAATTTCATGAAATCTATATTCCCACTTACAAGCAAAAAGTAGACTTATACCTTTTTAGGGTTACCTCCACATTCATCCTCGACTCCGGTAGTACTCGTTTTGGTGTCATCGACTTGTAGTAGAGAAACAAGTGGAGAATGAAATGTTCCATTTTACATGTCAACTATTACGATCGATTCTATCCAACCAAAATAGAAATTTCTTGGGTATCCCGGAATACAAGGACAGTTAGGATCTTAGAGAGGGCCACAGAACCCTAATCATGTAAACAAATACTTTTAGAGGGTCAGATGCTAAGTTAATCACCCCCTGGAATTACGCAAGCTATCCCCAACACCCAGTATAATAAAAGAAAATGGAGATACTTTTAGACTTCGACTTTCTTAGTTTCCACTTGGATGTAAAAGAAACTGGAAGAAGACACGCTGTTATTGTCATCATTTGTTCACAGTTTTCTCTCTATAAATAGTCTCTTAATTTTCTTCGTATCTACAGGGCACCAACTTCTTCATTACAGAGATATATTATAGATATACACAAAATTAATCTACAAGCTTTTCCTCAATGTCATCTTTATTCAGCTCATGCATTGGATCATTGATCATATTAATGATTTTAAAGTTGCTAATATTGGTTAGTAGCGCTGAGCCACAAGTCCCCTGCTACTTTGTTT
The DNA here is from genome assembly GCA_028671895.1 of Oenanthe sinensis. Lineage (NCBI taxonomy): Eukaryota > Viridiplantae > Streptophyta > Magnoliopsida > Apiales > Apiaceae > Oenanthe > Oenanthe sinensis. The sequence continues at coordinate 46,379,223 of CM053813.1, read as the reverse complement.
TTGGAGACTCACTTGTGGATAATGGCAATAACAATAACCTTGCAACTCAAGCCAAAGTGAACTACCCTCCTTATGGTATTGATTTTCCTGGCCAGAATGCAACCGGAAGATTCAGCAATGGTGAAAACACAGCAGATTTTATTGGTATATATCTACGTTCGCCATTTATTTATTTGACCTATATATTACAGTTCAGTCTACCAATTAAACTATACAAACTAGAATTTAACTTTTGTTTGCTAAAGATTATGAGATTATTTAAGTAGACACGTGCTTATGATTTAGATAAAGTCAAGTGCGTTGTTTGTATATTTAATTTTGCAATATTTCGAGAATTGTTTTCGAAACAATATGCTAACCAGACAAGAATCAACACCACATTACAGGTAGGCTTCTAGGTTTTCATAATTACACTCCTCCTCATGCAACTGCAAGAGGCAATGAAATTCTGCAAGGGGTTAATTATGGATCGGGAGGATCAGGAATTCGTCTAGAAACAGGGCGAAACCTGGTAAATAAACAATAAATTGTTGAAATATCCACGTATTTTCTAGCTGTCCCAAATAAAATAAATCAAACTCGATCTTTCATATCTTAACTTACATACATTTTTCTGTTTACGTATTCTCACAGGGTGCAAGGATTCCCTTAGGCACCCAGTTACTTAATCACGCGAGTAGAGTTTTACAAATAGCAGGTTTACAGGGAAACATCAGTTTTACTAAGCAGTACCTAAAGAAGTGCATATATACAGTTGGAATGGGAAGTAATGATTACATCAACAACTACTATATGCCCGACAAGTACCTTACAAGCAGGCTGTACACACCAGATAAATATGCAGATGTCCTTATTCGACAATACTCCAAACAGCTTAAGGTATATATCTAACAATCTAAATAGTAGAAGTTCGAACTTAATAAAAAAATAAATTTTCCATGAATTTCTTGTCTCTTTGGAAATTTATAATAACTTGTCGAGATCAATATTATTTCTTTACATTTGTATTGCTATCGATTCTATGGATCGGATCAATATTTCGTACATACATCATTATTTGTCGTCCTTGATTAACAGTTATTTATGTCTTTATTGTTCGTAGACTTTATACAACCTTGGAGCTAGGAAAGTTGCTATTTTTGGACTTGGCCTAATAGGCTGCACCCCAGCCGAAGTTTCAAATTTTGGTGCCAATGCATCAGGATGTGTCGATAAAATTAATGCTGCAGTTGCACTATTTAACGAAAGGCTTAAGCCACTTGTTGATGACTTCAATACCAATCTATCTGGTGCAAAATATATCTATATTAACACTACTAATATAAATTTAGGAGATCCTACTGCTGCTGGTAAGTTGCTAAAAACAAGTTGAGACTTTGCAGAAAAATTCATATAAATTTATAATTAACCTTTTTTTTAATTTATATTTCTCGAAAATTTCAGGCTTTACCGTCTTCACTCCATGTTGCATAACCTCGGTAAATATTGGGAAGGGACAGTGTGAACCAAACCTTCCTCCGTGCAGCAACCGGAATAATCATATTTTCTGGGATGCATTTCATCCAACAGAGAGGGCGAATAACATCACAGCAACAAGATCGTACATGGCCGCTACTCCATTAGACGCCTACCCGATGGACATCCGCAGCTTGGCTCAGCAATGAGAGAATCATAAATGCGGAAGGGTTGATAATAAACAAAAATGTGTCACTGATCATAAATGCATAAGTTTGTGTTCGACATCATTTTGAAGTTCTAATTCTCTTTCTATATATGTGGATCGAAAAATCCTTTCGTCAACCCACTATTCCTAACAATATATGGGAGAATTTAATTAAAAATTATTATGTTAATTAAGTAATTAGTTCTTATAAAATCTAGAGTTATTAAGAGCAAGAACAATACAAGAAAGGATGCCAATCTTGAATATGGTGTCAACTCGTTTTTGAGATTAATTAAAAATAAAATTTTAGTTATACTAATGTAGATGGTATATATAGGCTATTATTTCTAAATCATCACCTATAATAATCATTACTTCTAAATCATTACCTACAACAATCATCTAGCTCTACACAAATCATCACTTACAATAACCATTATTTTCAACAAAAAGCATTAAAATTTAAAATATGACATCTAGACTCCAACCATCAAATTATATTACGAATGTCACTGATTTATATTATCGAAATAACTAATTTATATTAAAGAATGTACATAGACTCAATAAATATGATGACGGGCATATAAAACATCATTATTTTATTTTTTTCATTAATTTAGTTGAAGTGTAGAGTTATGATATTATTTATAATAATATAAACTCACAATTCGATATATATACCGAATTCGACAACCAACTATAAGTCATTATAAAATAGTTAATAATTTTAATATAGATTAGTTGTTAAATTATATTTATAAAGAAATCAAAAAATCTCATATTATATGATACTGGAGTCTAATATTAAACGATGTGGGATGTTACGTATGAACTAGCTCTTACGGCTTATAGCTAATTTAGTTAGTATTATTAATCATAACGATGATATATATTTATAAATTATTTATATATATGCATGTCAGCATGTGCATGTGAGTTTAGAGATGTTAAAATTTGAAATTAGATTTACTCTTGCACAGTGAGATTATATATATCTAACATTTTTATAATTTACTGTTACATTTCAAAAACATTACTAGAAAATCATAGATCGATGAACTGCAATTATGTCTTCAAAAATTGGAGAAACACATGATATACTAATGGAGACAAGTACATTGTCACATATTGAACGACAATGAAATTATTGTCTTCCACACAATTTATATCTTCAATGTTTTAGACATGATGATTAGATGGGTTAGAACACAATTATTGTCTTTCTACCCTAACTTTAGGAGTAGTAGTAGGTTTAGAGATACAAGTAGTCCCACTTCAGTTTGATGCTTGATCATTGAAGTCAATTTGTTCAACACGATATTTACAAAATTGGTGTCTGTGTCCGCTCTTTACATGGAAAAACAGTTTGATTTTTAGCAAGAGAATATTTGATATGATGGAGCTATATGCATGGACCCGAACTAGTGTTTAACACACCCATATATAATAGTTTGAATTAATTTTTATTTATAGATTTATGATTCATTTTTTTAAATATATTTGGTTATATGAAATTAATCATCTATAAACTGAAGTGGGTTCTACTTTGATCCAGAAATTATCTAAAGAGTCATGTGCAATCGCTTCTTAAAGTTGTTCTACGATTTTTCCCTACCGAAAATTATAGCGGATAGTCCTTATCTTTATCTAAATATAGCTATATAATAATAATAATTTTCACCTTGCACAATGAAAGCACGAGGAAAAGATGCTCGATCATCCCTATATAGTAGGTTTTTAAATTATGATTTTGGACTTCGATTTTCTTGGTCCGTATTTGCACATGAAAGATATTTGTAGAAAATCATATTTAGTTTTCAAACTTTTGTCACTATAAACATGCTATGTTTTTTATACCTGCTAAACCAACAATATTCTTCATCATATTAAGTTTACATATATAGAAATTGTACATCTGATATAACACTGAAGAAATTGTGTGTTTTTCATCAATGGCATTTGTTACCAACACATGTAGTGTTCCACTGATCATATCAATGATATGGATGTTGCAAATATTGATCATTACTAGCGCTGAGCCACAAGTGCCCTGCTACTTCATTTTAGGGGACTCACTGGTCGATAATGGGAATAATAATGATTTGGTTACGGAAGCCAAAGTGAATTACCCTCCTTATGGAGTTGATTTCCCAGGCGGGGTTGCAACTGGAAGATTCAGCAATGGCGAAAACACCGCGGATATCCTAGGTAACTGTTGTAAATTTCTTTCTGCAGAAGGTTATAACTTATAATTTAAATTTCGAAAAGTATATATACTAACTGAAAATGAAATTTACACATTACAGGTAAACTTCTAGGTTTTGCTAATTACACTCCACCACACGCTACAGCAAATGGCCCCGAAATCGTGAAAGGCCTGAATTATGGTTCAGGGGGAGCTGGAATTCTCAGGGAAACAGGACGAAACCTGGTAAATAAATAAAGCACTTGCAAGACTATGAAATATTACAAGGTGATCAATATTACTTTAATTTCACATATGCTAACAATCTTTATTCTATTTGTGTGTTCGCAGGGTGGACGGATTAGCTTAGACCGAGAGTTATCTCATCACCGAATTACAGTTTTAAAAATTATTGGTTTACAGGGAAACAATTCAACTTTTACGGAAGATTACTTGAGTAAATGCATTTATACAGTTGGAATGGGAAACAATGATTATATCAACAACTACTTCATGCCTGACAAGTACAATACAAGCCAGATATATCACCAGATCAATTCGCAGATATCCTTATTCGAAAATACTCACAACAGCTTAATGTAGAACTTCTTCCCTTTTGACGAAATTTTCCCTCTTAGGTTATTTTCCTGATTTTAATTATACTAATTTTTTTTCTTAATCGTAGACTTTACACACATATGGAGCTAGAAAAATTGCTGTTTTTGGACTTGGACTAAGTGGTTGTACCCCAGCAAAGATTTTAGCTTTTGGTGCGGATGCATCAGGGTGCGTGGATAGAATTAATGCCGCAATTGCATTATTCAACGAAAGACTTAAGCCACTTGTGGATGACTTGAATAAGAACTTAACTGATTCAAAGTACATCTATATTAACACTACTAATATTTCTCTAGGAGATCCTAGTTCAGCTGGTAAATTACTATATATTTTTGTTAATTCTGCACCGGAAAAGATCTTTCAAATTGAATTTCTTGATTTGTATTTGCCTAATATTTCAGGATTTACGGTGTTCTTCGCTCCATGTTGCACAGCATCTGAAAATTTTGGGAAAGGACAGTGTAAACCAGACCAACCTCCATGCAGCGACCGCGGTTAATATATTTTCTGGGATGAATTTCATCCAACAGAGAAGGCAAACATGGGGACTGCATCAAGATCCTACACGGCTGCTTCTCCGTTGGACTCCTACCCAATGGATATCCGCAGCTTGGCATTGTTAAAATTATAAGCTCGGCAATGATCCATGCCGATGAAGATAATAACTGTGGAAGGCCAGATCATGAATAAAATTATTTCTCCCGTAAGATGTCAATATAGAGTGCTTGTTAATAAGCGTGTCACAAACACTGTACCAGCTTTTTAGCTTTAAGATCGGTCTGCTGATCAATCAATCTACTGTATATATAACTAGTTTGAACTTCGCCACGGTGTTTATACTCCCTCCGTCCCATATTTCTTGTCTCATTTAGACTTTTTAAAATCAAATTAATCAATTTTGACTAACAAATTAAATATGTTATATAATAATATATATTTTTTTAGAAAAATATTATAATATATTTAAAAATATATTTTAAAGTATATTATATATAGATTCTAATAATATAAAATTTTAAGTTTTTTTAAATATGTATTATTTTTAAATTATAGTTAAAGATTAATTAGTTTAACTGCACAAAAAATAATGGGGACAATTAATTGGGAACGAAGACAGTAGTTTGTTGTTAACTAACTGATTGTTAAATGAATAAATGATCATTTTTTCATATGGTAGTTTAAAATATATACACATTTTCTCTGTTGAAATTATTATTTTTGATATTATTGTATAAATTTGTACCAAATTTCAAAATTGAGTGGAATTCAGATCGAATTGAGACGAAGCACAAATATTTTATAATTGGTCTTTTAAAAAAAAATTAACTACATTCTAACTTAAACTATTCTCATGTGATTTTTATTATCATCTTTAATTTGATTGTTCAATTAAATTTTAAATAAAATATAGAAAATATTGATTATTTAACAATTTTAAATAAAATATAGAAAAGGTTGATTATTTATCAAACGTAAGTATTATATCTATCATCATCATTTATTTTTCTCAAATTATTTTTAATATATATAATCAAACATAAGTATTAAATTAAATTAATTAACTTACATTTTTATAGTGACCACTTTCTTATAAAATACATCTATTCTTAATAAGCTAATCCACTTTTTAATTGTTTTCACATAAATATATTTTTTCAGAGGCTAAAATTTACTTCCATTTTTGAGTTATATTGCATTACCACATAAATAATGGATCCGCCGTTCATGTGGAAATGCTCTCCGCCTGTCATTACAAGAAAAGGATTAAAATAGAACGGTAAAAGTTATCGGTGTATACCCTATACGGGTTGATTAAACGACTAAAATCGATTGCTAGTGTTCGTCAATTTTAATTTTGTTGGTTATGATAATTGATCGGATTTAAGATAATATATAACTGACCATATGTCCGGTCCGTTATATCACTTAACATTCAATAAAAAGTGGACCTTTTTAGATACATGAATGTTATGGGTGAATCAAAACCGACCAACTGCGTGGTCGGTTATGTTTGAAGTCAACTGATACTTGGCATGGTTAAATTGACCAATTATGGAGTTGGTTATGTCTGAAATCAACTAATATTTGGCAGGATCAAAATCGACCGAGTATTATCCATCAATTATATTGTTTCATTATAACTCGTGTGCAATTTGTTGGTTAACCAACAGAATGTGTTTAGGAGTTATATTTGACAATCATGCGACTTGAAATCAAGTATAATTTATTACTTAAAATTTCCAGATTCAGTATAAAAAAGGGACTGTATTAAATTTAGAGTATCTTAAATTTAAAGTAGACCATATTGACTTGTTATGGTTAACTACACGGTTGTAACGATTATCTTTGTAACATAAATTTATATTAACAAATTATATTTTATTTTAACTTTATTCGAATTAATAGTCCGAAAAAGGGAGAGTTGTTTCAACTAATTATCTTTGCTAGAAAAATAAAATAATTATTATTTTATCATTAAAAATGCTCTACGCTCGTATATATTTAAATTAGCGTGAAACATATTTTTTTACTACATCAATCGGTTCCGAAATAGGCATGTCGACGAATAAACCATATAATGCGCAATAGAATTAGCGTAGTTTATTTGATATTTTGCTCTGATTATAAATTATTTATAAATTGAAAATTATATACAGAATACAAATTATAAATTATAAATAATTTATAAAATGACATAAATGAGCCCATCACCTCTTACTATGAATTAATTCTGTTGACCTTAGTTTAACCAAGAATTAATTGCAATACATGTTCAATTTTGGAATCTTAAGCACATTATTTTCTTGTTAGTACTGAAGAAAAATTCTGAGGAATGCGTAGTTGCGAATGAAACAGATAAATTCAATCACTGCAAATTAAAAGAGATACTATGATTGATTTGGCCGGGGCAGTTTATTTGACTTTGTTTTTGAGTTGAGATATTTCGCATATATTTAATTAACTCGTGGGACAAATAATATAATTGATCTATAAGATATTTTATAAACATTTTATTACATGTAGTTAGTATTATTCTAAAAATTGGTGATTAAACGATTAATTCATGTTCATAGCTCATCGAACTGATTAAATTTTCGATTATTCAATTAATCATTTCGATTAATGTCCGATTCATCCGATTAATCCTTTTCCGTTTTTTACAGTTAGTTAAATTGAAATTAGTGTTGGGTTGAGTTCAATGACAACTATTTAATTGGGAGAATTTGAAAAATATTCCTTATTTTATAAAATTCATCAAATCATTTATTCAAAATACATGTATTATGTAAATACAAATACAATTATGATTTTTTTTTTATGTATTTGAAAAAAAAATTAGTGAAAATGTTAACGGAACACATACATGTTATTTAAAGAATATACTAGTCTTTCATGTAAAAGATATTGGTTCGAAAAAACTATAATTAGCTAATTTTATATCAGACCTTTCTCTCTATAAATATGGACACATTTTCATTACTTGTATATATATATGTACATATATAGGTGCGTTTGCTATCTATTAGTTTGCGATTCATCAATGGCGCTATCTATTGCACACTCATGCAGTGTACCATTGATCATACTAATGGTATTGATCAAGTTGCAACTATAGATGTGTAGAGCTGAGCCACAAGTCCCCTGCTACTTCATTTTCGGAGACGCGTTGGTTGATAATGGCAATAATAATTATCTTTATTATACTAATGCCAAAGTAAATTACCCTCCCTATGGGGTTAATTTTCCGGGTAGAAATGCAACCGGAAGATTCAGCAATGGTGAAAACATTGCAGACATTTTAGGTAGGTATTTCTGTTGCATATTTATAAGAATACTACATGACAGTATGACACCTCTGCTATTAGATATTTAATTACCGAAAATTTTAAAAAATGTGTGTTGACGGAATAGTTCATTAACTACATGTATTTCAGGTAAGCTTCTTGGTTTTGCTAATTACACCCCACCCTACACAACTGCAAGTGGCGAGCAACTCCTAAAAGGGGTGAATTATGGAGCTGGAGGAGCTGGAATTCGCGCTGAAACAGGAAGAAACCTGGTAGATAAATTATAAATACTTGCATAAATGCACCAGGAAAGCAAATTAACCATGCATAATATATCATCAACCACCTTGGTTGTGTGACCGCTGATTGCTTCTTAAATGGTGTTTGATATTGTTTTCTGTTTTTGTTTTTAAAAATTCAATATTACAAATAAAAGATTGTTTTTTTTTTGTAGTTTTTTAAAATTTCAGGCTTTACTGTCTTGAGCACTTCCTGTAGCATAGCATCAGTATATTTTGGTAAGGGACTGTGTGAACCAAAGCTGCATCCTTGCAGTAACCCACATAGCTATCTTTACTGGGATGATATTCACCCTACAGAAACCGCAAGTAATGCAACTGCTGCAAGAGCTTACAAGGCTGCTTCTTCCTTAGACTCCTACCCACCTTGGCTCTGCAATGAGAAATTAATAATTGTAGGACTCTTGATCGATAATAAACAGAAGTATGTTGCTCCACTCGTAGATGTCATTTGTGAATAAGCTTGGCTTGGCACAAGCTCTCTATCAGCTTTCAAGCTTTTAGAATAGTAAATAAGTTTTTGATCAGTATCGTATTATAGTTATATATCCATTTATAGGGAAAAAACCTCACGTGAACCCACAATCCCCAGCAGTAAATTGAACAGATTTACATTTCTTTTAATTTGGGCAGGTTTTTTATGTATTATATATGTAAAATAGCATTTCCTATCTAAATAATGGTTCTTATCAAGGAAAATGACAATTTATTATCTTCATATTAATCTAATCATACTGCACGTCGTCCTGCAGTACGATGAGATTATTAGTTTTTAAGTCAAATTAGCCGAAGCAGAGTTAACACATATAGTCTGTTAAAGAAATTAATTTGACGCTTGCAATAGGATTGAAGTATATTGCAGCCATATATGTAAAAGAAGTGTATTTACTTAAAATTATTCTCCAGATGTTTAAACAACAGCCAATTAGTTCTAGATGGTGACATATTACTATTATTAATAGATAAAAATCGATCACAACAGGAAAAACGAGGAATTAGTTAGTTTAGACACTACATATGTACCTTTTGTATTAAAAGAGATTTTTAGGCACATCCACTTCTTAGTTTAGATATGTTCATACTATGTTTCTATTTCTGGCTTTGATGTTTATATGAACTTACCCAGGCCAGACATTGTACAATGTTTCTTCTGACTCGTTTTATCAACATTTTGATCAATTTCAACAACATATCTTTCATTTACTCATCTCTTCTTCGATGGCACGTTTGTGTAATCAATGTTTTATAGTCTATCTCATTTCGTATGCACTTAGTTGTCCAGAGTGGTTTATGGTGCACCACAAGTGCCTTGCGTTTTTATGTTTGGAGATTCATTAGCCGACACTGGAAATAATAACGATCTTAACACAACTGCGAAAGCTAATTTCCCACCTTGTGGAATCGATTTTCAAGGCGGTCCAACGGGAAGATTTACCAATGATCGAAATTATGCAGATGTTATTGGTATATTCCCTAAATTTTCATTTGATATCTCAAGTGTCTGTCGTTTTCTTTCTGTTGGCCAAAGTTTAGGATTTTAGATTTACGAAATAACATATATTTTACCATAACATGTAACTTAAATTGATTTGTACACATAACACATTTATATGAATATAAACAAGGGATTATTGACAATAGAGAAAACATTGAGGAGTCATTTATATATATTGACTTGTACAGATTGCATTCAGATTTAAAGCAAAAAGTTAAGGAGAGGTGTTTATACATGCACACGCAACCCCAATTTTCTATGGTGACTATAAACTGATATTGTTGAATAAATTTCATATTTCAGCTAATCAGCAATTCTCTATACATCATCGCTGTTTAAACACTTTGGCCGATTAATTTACAGGTGAATTACTAGGTTTTACCAGTTATCCTCTACCATATGTAACTTCAAGAGGGAAGAAGGTTCTAATTGGAGTCAATTATGCATCCGGGGGAGCTGGAATTCTTCCTGAAACTGGAAAAAATCTGGTGATTATATTTTTCTTCGAAGTTATAATATTGAAAGAAAATTGAAAAAGTTCCTCTGATATTTCCTCTGTTTTTTTTTCTGTTTTTTTCATGCACATATAGGGGGAGATATTTAGCTTTGATGCACAGCTGAGTAACCACAATGTTACTATTTCGCGGATCAGCAATGCTTTATCACAAGGAAATGATCAGAACACCGGATCATAATTAAACAAGTGTATATATTTAGCTGGATTCAGAAGTAATGATTATATCAACTACTACTTGATGCCACAGGTGTATCCCACAAGCCGTCTATACAAACCAGATCAGTTAGCTGAAATCCTTATTAGACGATATTCTGAACAGCTAACAGTCAGTTTCTTCTTCATCATAATATCTTCCGTGTTCAAAAAAATTGTAAATTATTTTATAGCACTAATAGTATTCTCACTTAAAAGTAATTAGTATTTGCATTATTTTGATACAAGAATTTATACAACTATGGAGCACGGAAAATAGCTTTGTTTGGAGTTGCAGATCTTGGTTGCAGTCCAGCATAATAATCGCGATGGCACCAGGAGGTAAATCAGCTTCTGGATGCGCGGATATGGTTAATCTCGCAGTAAAAGAATTCAATGATAGACTTAAGCCACTTGTTGATAACCTCAATAAAAGACCTTATGGGTGCAAATTTTGTTTATATCAACACTACACATATTTCAATGGCCAATCCTGCACTTAATGGTAAGTTTCTAACAAACACATAAAAAAATGTCAGTTCATCATTTTAGTGACAATATACATATGGAAAGTTGTACGTGAAATTATTTGGAAGAAATTAAGTGTGCAGTACATTTCTTATTTGCAAGAGTACTTGTTCTGTTGATGCTAATGTGCCAGAACACTTTTCAGGTACCATACCGCCAGTTCCTTGCTGCAATATATCAATCACAAATGGACTGTGTGTTGCAAATCAGGCGCCGTGTACTGATAGGGGTACACTCGCGTTCTTTGATGCATTTCATCCAAGTGAGAAATCTGTTACGCCTGCTGCTATTAGAGCATACAAAGCTGCAACCCCGTTGGATGCTTACCCCATTGACATTCTCCGTTTAACTCAACATCCTTCATGAGTAGAATGAATGTCAATTTAATTCCTCCTAACATATATTACATATATCTATATCAATTAAGTGTAAATTATCCTGCAATAGAATGAATTTGAGGTTGCTAGCTAGTTTCCTGTTGGTCTCATCATAAATTTTAGATATTCTTAATTTTTTGTAACATTTACGTTAATTTATTAGCATTTTCCCATACTATTGGACTTCATATATCTCAAAATTATATGCAGAGCCCTTTGGAAACCTTACCATTTGCCACGTACAAACTGACAATGATCATGCAAATAATTTATTCCGGCTACAATTTAATCTATTACATGTATTTGCTAGCTCGTTTTTGGTTAGATTTTAATTCAGTAGATGTATTTGATAGCTCGTTTTGGGTTTGATTTCTTACAAACAAATTCATATTTTGCGAAAGGAAATCGAGATCAAGCCTTAGCCCAGAAAAGAAAGATATGCCGGAAATATTTTATTTTCCGGATCGTAACTCGCCGGCTCCAATACCATGTTAACACTGTAACTGATTTGATATAGAGATGCAAAGAGTAAATGTATTGTAGAGGGAGAAAGTAAAATGAATTGTTAGTTATTAAAGTGAAATGTTACAATAGTTTGAGTTTATATACAATTGTATTATGCGGGAAAAGTTGTTGGAACTTACCTAGCTATACAGCTCAACTACAATATATACAATACATTCTCACATAAGAATTAATTTAATAAATTATAAATATAATATTTATTTTTAATTTTAATTTTATACCATATTTTAAGTATTGATCTTAATTACCAATTATTTATAATATAAATAAATGAAAAATATAAAATTATTATTATAAAATTTGAAAGTTAAATGGTTTTTGGGTATGTATGGGGATTGTGAGAAGTTAAATTAGGGAAAAATTTAAAATTGTAAAATATTTGCGACTAATCAAGGAACAAAACTACTTTATTTTGGTTGAATGCAAACCACATCTATATGTAGGAATTATTTGAATCCGCATGCACATCTGAATGAAAGGCATGCAATCGACTCGAAAACGATGACTTACTATTTCATCGCGTGTTCGTTCCTTTTTCTCTTTTTCTTTCATATAATAACTTCATCCTTTTTATTCTACTTTTTTTATCAACCAACTACAAACTCTGCCTTTTCTCTATAATCATTTGTTATAATATAAAATATACATATATAATATTATTTGTTCTTCCATGGATTCTGCAGCTACTGCATGGTTCCTTGGATGCATGTTGTTATTTAGTGTTAAGCTTACCCCCTTTGTTGGTGCTGATCCTGCAACAATTGCTGCACCTGCAGGCCCCGGTGCTGGTGCCAGCGTGGCACCAAGCGCCGGCCCCGGGGCTGATGCACCGAGTGCCGACTCCGAGGCTGATCCACCACCACTTGATGATATACTGAGTGCCGGCACAGGTGTTGACAGTGCTGGCGCGGGTGGTGATGTACCGAGTGCCGGCCCGGGCGCTGCTAATGCACCGAGTGCCGGCGCTCCACCGAATGCCGGCGTTGGTGCCGCATCGAGCGCCAGTGGTGCATCGAGCGCTAGTGCTGGCGGTGACGCTGGTGCAGCTGCAGCAAGTGCTGACATTCAACCGAAAGCTGGCGCAGGAGGTGCACCGATTGTTCCTTGTTACTTCATATTTGGAGATTCATTGGCAGATAGTGGAAACAATAATGAGCTCAAGACTCTTGCCAAGGCAAATTTCCTTCCCTATGGTATTGATTACCCTGATGGGCCAACAGGAAGATTCACAAATGGTCGAACTTATGTTGATTTCATAGGTCGGTGTTCTCTTTCAAGCTAATGATTCATCGTTACTATCAATTACAGTGTTTTATAGCTGACAACACAAATACATTAAAAATAGTTTTTGTCCAATACGAATCTTCTATCTCTTTAGATAATTGTATTTATAATATATACTAATAGAATAACAACCTTTAAGAAATAAAAGTGATAGAAAAACCACAAGAGTTTACAGCTGAATTTGAGTGACACTAATAAATGGTTTATATATTTTACAGCTGAGTTTTTAGGATTCGACCATCACATACCACCCTTTTCGGCAGTGAAAGCCAACGACGAAAAAATTCTCAAAGGTGCCAACTATGCATCTGCTGGGGCTGGGATTCGACCAGAAACTGGAAAAATATGTGTAACAATTATTTTACTCATATCATATGCGAGTACTAATTTGTTTTCAGTGATGTTACATTATTTGTACTGATTTCTTTATCATATAGGGTGAAAGGGTCAACCTATTTTCACAGCTAGAAAATCACAGGCAAATAGTTGCTCGCATAGCACGCCTTAAAGGAAATAATGAACTAGCTGCAAAAGATTACGTGGGCAAATGCCTTTATACTGTTGGAATCGGAAGTAACGATTACATGAACAACTACCTTGTTGCACCAGCAAATCCTAAAGATGTTGCTTTTACTCCAGACCGTTGGGCAGAAGAACTTTCAAGACGAATTCATGACTTCCTTAAAGTAAGTTTTTCGTATATACATATTATGAGTGTCACACTAATCTATTTCCATGTACTATTGAGTGTTCTGGTGTTCTCGGTTTGTTTTGATAATAAAAAGTTTGAATTCTGTTGTTGGCAGGCCTTATATGACCTTGGTGCAAGAAAAGTGGTTCTGTATGGACTTGGTCCGATAGGCTGCGAACCATCGCAGGTAAAAGCGTTGAGGATGATTGGTAAACCAGGCTGTGTGGATAGTATTAACCGTCTTGTCAGCCTATACAACAGAAGACTTCCACCAATTATTGATGATATCAATAAGAGTCTAGCTGGTGCAAAATTCACTTTTGTGAATAACAGTCATATTTCACCAGGCGACAACCCTGCAAGAATAGGTAATAAACATGTCATTTCCACGCATGTGATTTACATTATTTGCATTATATATAGTGACACACATTTTCTACAAAGTATTTCGCTTGATTGTACATATCTTAATTCCAGGTGTTAAAGTGAGTGATAAGGCATGCTGTCCGACAGAACTTGTCGCTGGATCATGTATCCGCGGCAGTACTCCATGCCCCAACAGGGGTGATTATTCGTTCTTTGACAGTTATCACCCAACAGAAAAAGCTGTTCTTCCGGGGGCTAGGAGAGCGTTTAAAGCACTGGAACCTCAAGATGTCTATCCTATGGACATTGGTACCCTAGCACGCCTTTAAAAAATTTCTGCCTTGTAATTAGTAAATACATAAATGTGTATACATGTACATGTACTAGATGTATCTGAGGTCCTCTGTTAATATCCCTTGACATAATAGATGCCCTGTATTTTAAATAAGCTAGAATTCTCAGTGTCGTTTCTTGTGTTTTCTTCTAAATATGATTTTTCTTATCTAGCATTTGTGTTTTTTTAATCATATGTAAAATGTAATAGTATTTTGATTTTAGACTCCGAGTATAAATGGTCAGTTTTGGTGCGGTTGATAGCCTTAATCTCCGATTGCTTCTGGTACAAACTTAACCAAGTGTACCTCGACCAGGCAAACCCGACCGGTGTTACAGGGCAACGGTTGGTACTTGGTAGTGTGCGGACATATCTAACATTAGAGCTAATATGTCGTTGGTCCCACACACATGACACTCATATGTCAGCAATGTGGTCCTTAGAGCATCCTCAATGGAGAAGCCCAAAATCACTTATAAGTGAGGTCCTTTTTTTAGCCAGATAAGCATCGAGTGAACATTCCAAAAAAGTGGTCATTTCACCCCAATGTATAAGCCCACTTCTAGTTACAAATGAATCCCCTTTACAAATAAGGGAAATACAAAAGGCTAAGAAAGTTTATTTAAAAATTATTAAAATAATGTAAGCTGAACAATTGGGCACTGCCCACCCTCGTGGCCCTGACCAGTTTTCTCTTAATGGGCCAAGTCATTTTCCGTGTCCCAAAACGCTAAATGGGCACCCATTGTATAGTACACACGTGGCTAACATCTCGCATTAGTTAACGGTCTTCCCGACCAAAACACAGGGGAGCCGACTAGGCTTAGCCCGGTCAACAAAACGAAGCTGGAAATAAATAGAATCGATAAGGTTTTAGAATGACTATTCTTTCAGTCGGTTTTATCTTTGACAAAGGCATGAAGTTTATCATGAGAATATCCAAACTACTACGCATTGAGTAACATTGAGACAAAAACAAGGTAGTTACATAGAAGTGACTATTCTTGATGCTAGGATAGAGACCACTCCACAAATGGAAAACATATTTTTCTTAGGATATTAAGAATTTGATAGATGTAACATACATTCTAGAGTAAGACATCAATAATAAAGAAAAGCTGAATAATGTGAATAATATTGCATCACCAATTTGTTTTGAATGGAGAATCATCGATATCATGTTTGATTAAGAACTGCTCATGGACAATCAAATAGATACGAGGAATGAGGATCCCATATCCTCGGACTTTCTTAACCCTTGAAATCAGTGGCGGAACCAGAATTTTTAAATAGCCGGGATTAGAATAATAAATTATTAAATTTTAGAGGTTAACCGGGACTCAATACTAAATATTTATTAATTTTTAACTAAAAACCATGACTTCAAAAATAAATTCTCTATTGATTTTTGAAGATCAGTCGGGGCTGAAACCTAGACCGACCCCCCTCTGGTTCCGTGCTTGAAATAACCAAAAAGAGGACCATGAATGTTTGTTGGAAGCATGACAAGAGAAGTGCATTCTTAAATTCATAAAATAAACTGTTGAGGATATTTGAAGTTGTGAAGCCAAGTAATAAAGAAGTTCTAGTTAATAGAGTCAAAATTCTTGTGTATATAAATTTACAATGTACATTAAGTAAACAAAGTTTCCTCCCATATCCTCTGAAGTCTGAACAATTTTCTGAGCGAGAAAGTAAGATTTCACTCTGTCGTCTACTAATCAAAATCATAAAAATACATTCAAGAGCGACCGTGAATAAAAATTTGGTCTTAATTCAGAAGGATAATTAGTAGACGATGATACTGTTAGCATGAAAGCATGGAAATGGAGTTGATTGAAGAATGCAAAAAGGAGGTTGTATTAATTTATAAGTGGTAGGAGCAAGCAAGTGTATATTGGTATTGAGAATGAGATATATCAGGACAATTAATTAAAATCTGAAAAGGCTTGCTTAATTTCTTTAACGATGGTAAGTAGCTAGTGCAGTAACTAAGAGTTGTGATCTAATAAATCCAAGCACTGGCTAACAATAAAATTGATGTTTCATAGTAATGGATGGATTAAGTGCATGCAGCAGTCGTATAAGCTATTTATGGAATATGGGAAGCATGAAATCTAAATTGAAGGAGATGGCTCGAAATGCTCTTTTTCTTCATTTCTTTCATCTCATCTTCTATTGTTTGTGATATGAACAATTCAACACTTTGTATCTCTCAGCTAATAAGTAAATCTTTTCTATAATTTTTTTTGAAATAAATATAAATATATGAATCAGATTTTTTTTTCTTCCATGGATTCTGCATATACGACATGGTTCATCGGATACATATTGATAGTTAGTCTGAAACTTGCACCCTCTGTTGGTGCTGCACCAATTGTTCCTGGTTACTACATCTTTGGAGATTCTTCGGCAGATTGCGGAAATAATAATAATATAGTGACTCTTGCCAAAGCAAATTATTTTCCTTATGGTTGTGATTACCCTGCTGGGCCAACAGGAAGATTCACAAATGGTCGAACTTATGTTGATTTCATAGGTCGGGTTCCTCTTGCATGCATGACCCATCTGTAATTAGCCGCATCTATAATTTTGCAGACTCGTGACAAGTGTTATCAATGAGTTAATTGTTGGTCTTTATTTAACATGAATACTGATGGCATGGTTATTTTACAGCTGAATTTCTAGGTTTCGACCATCACATGCCACCTTTTACAACAGCCAAAGGTGACCAAATTATCCAAGGAGTCAACTATGCATCTGCTGGAGCAAGGCTTCGACAGAGCAGGTGAAACTGTTATAATATAATACTGCTGATAGAACTATGTAAAACAGAGACTCAAGGTGAATTTGATTTGGAACATTAGTTATTTATATACTTTAACAACTATAAGCAAGCGGTTATTTGTTTGCAATGGTGTTTCGTAATTCCTAGTGATTTCCCGATTATATAGGGTGACAGGACACACCTAATGGGACCGCTAAACAATCACAGGCTCACAGTTTCTCGCGTAAAAGAACTAAAAGGAAATAATGAAGACGCTACAAAAGAGCACTTTGGCAAATGCATTTATACTGTTGGAATCGGAAGTAATGATTACATGAACAACTACTTCGTTGTACCCGCAAATCCTAAAGATGTAGTTTTTACTCCTGACAGGTGGGCAGAAGACCTTGTAAGACGACATTCTGACTTCTTGAAAGTAAGTTTTACATATATATTTTATATTGTTATATTAATCTATTTCGACGTGTTAATTACTTAATTGTATCAGCTGGTGTTAGGAACAAGTTAAATTTTGATAAATTTGTGATTTTAAATTTAATTGTTAATGGAAGGGTTTATATGATCTTGGTGCAAGAAAAGTGGTACTGTGGGGACTGGGTCCAATAGGTTGCGAACCATCACAGGTAAAAGCGTTGAGAATGGCTAATATTCAAGGTTGTTCAGAACCTATTAACCGCGTTGTCAATCTGTACAATAAAAGATTCATACCACTTGTAGATGATATGAATAACTGAATAAGAATCTACCCGGTGCAAAATTCATCTTCATAAATAACACTCATATTTCACCAGGCAACAACCCAGCAAGAATAGGTAATAATCATGTAGCATAACAGATCGAAGTAACTGATAGAATTTACTGTTTTTTATCCATGTGCAACACATTTTCCGTATAATATTGAGCATGTATAATGTTGATTCCAGGTGTTAAAGTGAATGATAAGTCATGCTGCGCAACTGTAGCTATGCCAGGATCATGTACTCGTGGCATGCGTCCATGTAGCAACCGGGATGATTATGCATTCTTTGACAATTATCACCCCACTGAGAAAGCTGTTTTACCTGGGGCTAAGAGAGCATTCGAAGCTCTGGAACCTGAAGATGTTTATCCCATGGACATTAGTCACCTAGCACGACTTTGATCATCTCCTTCGTAATCCCTTCACCTTGTAATGAAGTGCCCAGTAGCTGTACCTTTAATAAACGTGTTTTAATTTAGGATATGCCTTGTAAATTTATAATCTATAAAGATGCATCTGAAGTTTGTGTTCTCGATATACAACCCCTTCGACATAATCCAATCTGCCTTTTGATAAATCTTAGTGGTCTATAAATATTACTCATTAAACAAATTAGCCTTCTCATCTTCATTTCATGTGTATTCTTATTTTTTGTTTGATATATTTTTCCTTCAGCATTTGTGAGTTCTTTTCAGTGAAATAGTAATTTGTTCTTGCATCTTAATTATGTGATTAATTCTAATACTAATTATAAACAAAAACAGCCTGTGGGTATAATTTCATTGGCCACTGAATCAACTGCTAAACTTGTTTACAATTGTAAGTTCAAACTGAAACTGGGCAGAGAGACAAGGTATATATAATTCATCAAGACATCTAGAGCCAAACACGAAAACAAACAGGGCTATGGACACAGTTTCTAGTCAAGGATGATTCCCTGGATTTGGACTGAGATTGTTATACTAATTTTGGAGCCACGAACAAGGAACATAAGTGTAATTTGTTTATGTTAGTTTCAGAGCCACAAAGACCGATGCAGCTTAAATAGGAATTTTTTCTTGTCAAAGAAACTTCTATCCCCATAAATTCATAGGTATAGGAGATCCCTTGACAGTAGGAAGTTACTATATATAACCATTCATTTTTTGCATGTCTACCTTTTTTTCCCTCTTTTGTTTCTTTGCGAACTAATGATCCCCTCGTATTTATATATTTCTCGTTTACTTTAAATATCATTTTTCACATTTTGCCCTGAAACAGATCTCTCTGTAGTCTCATGGCTTTTGCAACTAAGCATGGTTGACTGGTTGCATTACAGTACTTCTCTATGCTCTAAAACTTGTAAGCTTAGTTGAAGGTCACCACAGGTGCCTTGTTACTTCATTTTTGGGGACTCTTTATCCGATTGTGGCAACAACAATAAGCTTCAAACTCTTGCAAAAGTAAATTTTACTCCTTACGCATCGATTATCCTGGTGGAGTCACTGGTAGATTTACCAATGGTCGAACTTTTGTGGATTTCTTAGGTCATGTTATTGCTCTTATCATTCTCTTTCTCTCTCTATATATTCTTCTTTTAGAATTCTAATCTTCATTCTTCGTAACTAAATAAATCTTTTCATATTTTCGATGTTTTTGGGCCACATTAATTTTCATTGTTCTATTTGCGCTATTCTATTGTGTTTGCACAATCTTACAAATTATTTCTGTACTAATGTAACTTTTATACATAAATTGGCTCTTTTTTTATATTTTCTATTGACATTTAATTCGCTAATTTTTACAGCCGAATTCCTTGGTTTTGATCATCACATGCCACCCTTTACGACAGCTCAAGGAAATGTCATTCTCCAGGGCGTCAACTATGCATCTTCTGGATCAGGAATTTTGAATGAAACTGGAAAAATAGTTGTAAGGATTACTTTACCTCCCGGTCTATATTTTCTACTACAACTTTAATTATTTCAGGTTATAAATAGAGAAAATTAGCCTCGGATGACCTTAAAAAGTTTAGAGTCCAGTATGATAGATTATATCCAGTTTTCCTCTAACAGAAAAGAATGGCCAAGAGCTAAATTCGATTAAATTTTGCTAGTGATTGAGTTGCTGAAGTTGTTATTCATTCAGTTTAGCGATATTTTTTATTGATATAGGGTGAGAGGTTCAGCTTACAGCAGCAAATAGATAATCACAGAGCCGTGATTGCACGTATGAAGCAGTTACAAGGAAATAATTATAAGACTACAAATGAGTACTAGGGCAAGTGCATGTATACTGTTAATATTGGAAGCAACGATTACGAAGGCAACTACTTAATGATTCCAGCTGCAAACCGAACGATTGCACCTGATAAGTGGGCAGCACAACTCATTACAGCATACTCGGACACACTTAAGGTCAGATATGTAAACATTTCCAAGCATCATTAGTTAGATTGCAAAGTTTTTTCATTAGTGTTTGTGCGTGTGTACATAACTACACATACATATGCATAATGATTTTCATATATAGGACACTTTCATTTGTGGATGACAGAGTTTACATGGACTTGGAGCAAGAAAGGTGGCTATCTGGGGACTTGGCCCATTAGGTTGTGAGCCATCCATGGTTATTGAGCTGAAACCGAATACAACTTCTGGCTGTGTTGACGATATTAATAAGATGGTCAGCCTATTCGATAATAGCCTCCCAAAACTTGTCGATGATCTCAATAAAAATCTAAATGGTGCACATTTCGTTTATGTTAATACTTCAAATATTAACCCAGGGAACAACGCTGCAGCACTGGGTAATTAATTGTCTTTCTGCACAACATTTTAATTCACTCTTCCATGAATTACATAGAAATGATCAAATAGATGAAAACTTTTCAACTGATTTTCGGCCCTTGCAGTCCAGGTTCACAATTAGAACAAGACAACTAATATGCAAATTTGAATTAATTTCAGGTGTTAAAGTGACTGAACAGCCATGCTGCAAAGTAAGGGAGGTAGGAAGCTGTATTCCAAACTCTGCTCCATGTGCTAACAGGGCTGAATATGCGTATTTTGACCTTTATCACCCAACAGAACAGGGCCATCTTCATGGTATTCTAAAAGCATATAATTCTACTGAACCACTTGATGTTTATCCTTCGAACATTAGTAAATTAGTGCTGCTTTAGCAAGCAATATACTCCCCTGCCTTTTAGTTTCCTTTATAGCTAGTCATAGACATATTATTCTACGATCCTGTGTCATTTGTTTAAGAAATAGAGTTTGACATTTAATTCATTTTATGTCAGTAGCTTTTAAGTAAGTTTATCGTGTTGAATTGTTTCTTAGGTTTTGCCGTAAGTGATTCATCAAAATTATACATTTTCTTTTTGAAAATTGAAACAGTGCTTTTGTGTATATTGTGCATACGTGCGAGTCTAAATCACCGTGCTTCATGGAATTTTTAAGCCACACCGGCCATAACTGATATTCTAAGGCAAGGCAGCCATTATCACCAGGAACATAACCATGTACAGACAGAAAACAAATCATCTAAGCTAATTGAGCATAAAACAGATAGAGAAAACTTAAAAAAGCTTATAAATAACTAAAACAAACTAATGTTTTAATCAGAGAATATAAGAACTTAAACAAGCTTATATATATTTGAAGACATACTGTCCAAGCACCAACATCTTAGTCTAGATCAAACACAGATAACTTTAATTTTGTTCACATTAGTTAGAGAAGTACAATTGATAACTAAACACATATTTATGAGAGAGTACATACTCTCTACATGCTCATTGTTGATCACTTTCTATATAGTTTTCAGAAGGTTACATTGTCTAGTAACTGATACTTCTTTTTCTCCCCGAAACCAGAGCACTGGAGACCAAACACAAACGCTTCATATATACGTTTAACTGCACAAAAATTAAAACATTGATAAAAAATGTATTTTAGTTTTAAATTGAACAGTGTAGATTCTGTGAACAAAATGCCAAAGGCAGGAATATTGTTTAGATGCATGAAACTAGAAACTCTTTCTTACACTAGTTGAAGTGCTGTTGGGTCTTGGCAAGAATAATGATTAGTAGGTTCAAGCCCCTTGAGTTTGATGAAGTTTCGAGCATCAAAAGACTCATGTGGTTGGGAAAGTTCATAGCTAGAACTCCCTGGCATCAAGTTCATCTGCTGCTGTGCTCTCTCATTTTCAGCGATCTGCATGAAATTTCAGACAAGATATATATTGCTGTCTCAGCTCGGTCATCAATTTATACCACTGAACCAGTAAGTCAACAAATGAGATAGCTAGCGGAAGATATATACACACCTTTGCTCGAAGGTACTGGTTATGGTTATGCAAGTCAATTTCCTGCAAGCATAACATATTTTTACAGCATAGTTATTATTAATAAACAGTGCATTGCCTATGTGTACAATTATGATGTCTTCCCAACTTTCCTGAAATTTACTTTAAGCCCTTCCCATGTCATTAGAGAATTTAAAATTTGAGAAAATTAAACAATTTAAATCATATATCTACGTACCTGGTCAAGGTTTGCTTATCAGTGATGACAATACGACAATTTGACAAAATTTTAATTTTGCATAATAAAACTTCATTAACATCCTTGACCCAAGGCAAATATAGTTTGATCATTTCCAAGAAAATTACTAACCCTTTTATCTCTATTGCAGAAATGATAAACTAAGCAAGCAAATATGCAGTTGACGATTCATGGAGACACTCATGAAGACAGAAAGCCTAGTAAACTGCAGGTAATGACTTTCCTCAAGAAATATATTCAATGAAATATTATGACTTGAGAACCTCATGTGTGGCTTAATTATGCTAAGATTTTACTATAAATTTGACAAGCTTAAAGTTTAAAATCTGGGGTATAATGATGTGTACTACCATTAGATTATGGCCCGGCCACTAGTTATCAATACAATTGATGTTTCCTCGCGTCATTGGATGGATTAAAGTACATGGAGAAGTTTTTAGCAATTTATGGAACATTTACAAGAAACTGGGAGATGGAAACATAGACCGCAACCTTGAAGAAAATATATTAGATCTATGAAAATTTCTTGGAGCTTGAAATTGTTTTTAAGTATTAAAGACTACTGATGCGGTTCGCAAAATTTTAGTTAATATAACGTTTGAAAAAACTATTTCAGGATCACTAGTTCCTAGCTAGCTAGAACCAAGCGCGTATTTAAGATCAGACATAATTTTGATGGTTAGTTAAGATAATTAGTGGTACATTAGGACACCAACAGTAATACAGTACTTATTATTGCCAGTTTAATTATAGAATAACATTCTGTAAAAATATCTTATCTTTGCAACTAGCATAGACTAAATGAAGGTTTATATATTGAGAACCAATAAGAAAAAGATGGAAAGTATGACAGTCATAGATAGTTACCCTCTTCTGCATGTATTCAACTTCAGCAAACAAAAGCTCATTCTGCGATATTATGAAGAATTTTAAGAGATAAAGTGATTGCTAAAAATATTATGATCATTATCTAGATTAAAATGTAGATCTATCGACCTTCTTGGAGCGGATTTTGCCAAGTCCTTTCTCGAGTTTGGTTTCCAGGCCTTTCAGTTCTTTAACAGCCAGCGAGCTTAAGGCTTCGCCCATCATGTGCCTGCATAATAACTCACCTTAAATAGGCAGATTATTTGCATATTAGCCTTGTTTATACATATGGGGGATCAATTTGAAAATTTCACCTGTTATCCTGCTGTATTTTTGTAATATCCCGACGTAATCTTGTTGCTTCTTGCTGGTAATACTGAGATTAATAATGTTCAATAAAGATTTGGCATTTCAAAACAAGATTTGATGAGCTGCGTGAAGAATTAAAGAGTACGTGCCTCTAGTATTTGTTTAGAATTCAATTTTCACCTCGTTTTCGTATTTACTTAATTAAAAGTTGATCAAAGTATAAAGTTAAAAATATATACCTGCGCATTGGCTTCGGAAACTGCAGCAGCATTAGGAGCATCAGAGTTTGCCTTCTTGTACCTCTCGATAGTTCCCTTAACACTGGAAACCAAAATTTTCTGTTACTTACAAATTAACATAACAAAAAAAATGTTCTGCACCTTAAACTTATTTAGAAAATGTAAAATATTCAACATTAGAAATGAAAGATCGTATCGATACGTCTTTTATCAATTTATATTTATGAAAAAATTTGTTAGGTCTCTGGTTCTATAATTTGACCATCCCTTTCAATTATTTGATGAAATGTTACAACATTTTAACCTAGGGCTAATACTAAAAATGTAAAACACAAAAATTTCAGGGGTCAAAACTTGACGACATTGTCTAAAACAACACGCAAAAGCAAAATGAATGTATAATTAATCTGAATATTCTTTTGATTTTTAGTGAGATTCACTCAGTCATTTTTGACCTGATGTAATTTATCACACTTCCTTAATTTCCTCGAGCTATTGATTGGCTGCTTCTGCCAAGCTGTCACAACTACACGAGCTATGATTGGCTAGCTAGTTTAATGGTTAAGATTTATGCCACGTGGCAACCACCCATTTACCCGCTGTGTAAGAGTAGGTTCTACTCTATCACGTAGTACCTCAGCAAGTCAAAAGCCTAAAGTGATATTTGTGTTCAGTAAAAAAAAAGTCAGTCTTTTCTATCTCTAACTCTCACCCTTGCATGAAACAAAACATGTAACCTCGTAACTCTCCCATTGGCTCCCCGTTTAACTATACTTCCCTTATTAGCAATAAAAAATCTTTTTTCCATTTTAAAATACATGTTATTTTGATTTTTTACACGTTATTGTATTTATATAAAAAATAATTTTATTCCTCCTCGAAAAATAAGTTTACTCCTTATATACATATGATAATAATCTGGAAACTAGACTACATATACATATATCATATAGCTATATAATTGAGTAGATTTTAAAAACACAGACTATATCAGTCACACTTGTTTCTTAGCTGTTTTAGTTACAACATCTTCACAAGCTTTCTGAAAGATTGTAGGGGACATCTAAACACAAGTACTTCTGTCTTTAAAATACAAAATGAAACAATAGTAAATTAAATTTAGTTTGAAGAGACATGAAATATTAATAGCACATTACACAAATCTTTTGATCTTTTCAATCACAAGTCAAAAATTAGCTAGAAAATCTTGTGTGAAGTGACCAAAGATTCTTGTGACTTGTGCATAACCAGAACTGTATCAATATATAACTGATCTGCTACTCAGTTCTAAACTAGACTACCATATGCCCTTATAAACATTTTTACTTAAAAGTTTATGAAATTTAATGGGTTTTCGATTGGTTGGTAGAGATCTACTACTTTGAGTGAGAAATATATACCCATTATAGGTTATAGAAATAACATGCCCTAATATTATAAAATTATGACCTAAAAAGTATTTAACACGTGAAAACAGTTTCAAGAAAATTGACAAGGCATAAAAAACAATGGGACAACCCTATTTTAGCTGTGATTGGTTGAAAAGGGTATTAAACAGATTTTAAGTGTAATTAATTAATAGTATGATAAGCCCTAATCATCTTTTTAGAAATCTAAGTCTCTGATCATACTATCTTAATCAAGATCAGTTCTTATATTTCAACTACTAGCTTAAGGTAGTCAAGACAGAAAAAAAATGTCAAATGGGATCTTGATAACTTTCAACTGTAGGCCTTAGTCCTAGCTCCTAAGCTATGTATTCCATACACATATATAGATATACATATTGGCACACGGAAAGAGAGATGGAAGAGGCAAAGTTAACAGCAATGGAGGAAGATGAAAAGTTGATTTCATATTCTGCATCACAAATTTCCGTTTCCTTCTTATGAAACACAGATCTATATGATCTTGTATAAAAAGGTCTATATATATAGAAGGGGGTTACAAAACAAAGGACTGAGGAAGAAAATCTTTCTACTAGAACTCAAGAAATCTAAGCTGCAAAAAAAAAATGATTGTGTCCTTTTGCTTAACTCAACCGAAAAACAATATAACACAACTTGAACTAGCTAGACAAGATTGTACAAACCGACTAAAATAAACTATTTGAACCATTTTTAGAAAACATGAGAAAATTAAGAAATGGTGAAATCTACCTTAAGAAAATTTATAAGCAATGATCAAATATACCTGTTGTTGGCATACTCATAAAGGCGGCCGCGGTTAGAGAAGACAATCAGAGCAACTTCAGCATCACAAAGAACTGATAATTCATAGGCCTTCTTGAGCAAACCATTGCGACGCTTACAGAAAGTAACCTGACGATTGGTAGTGTTTTCGATCCGCTTGATCTCAATTTTCCCCCTACCTAACTTTCTCTGGGATGAGATATCACCAGATTGATCATCAGGAAATGACATAGTTGCTGCTATTTCAAAAAAATTATATCTGAATGTTAGTCATTATGAGTCAAACAAATTTCAAGAAAATCAATCAAAAGAAGAAAGGTTTATAATATAATCTTGATGTGTGAAAGGATTGATTAAATTGCGGAGTTAAAACATTAAGAAACTTGTTCAAAATTAACATCAAAATTTCAACCTGTTGAAGAAAAATTACAGAAGGGTATGGAAAAAAATGAGAAAAGTTTCTACCTTTGCTTTTTTCTATTTTTTCCACAAATCTTAACAGGAAAGATGCAGAAAATGGAAAGGAGTTGCAATAGGAGTTAGGTATTTATAAAGTAAACAATGACCCATTGGTCATTGTACATGATGAATAGTAGTTAATTTTCAGATGAAAATGCTTAACACAATTAATTAATCTTTGATTATCTTTATTAAAGGTTAATTATTACTTCTACTTTATACCTTAACCTGATGGTGATTTGTATTTATGAAGAAGCAAAAGGTAGACTAGATATAGAAATCAATCATCAAGTTTTAGACTTCGATCTTCTTGGCCATACATTATATTTTTATTCATTTTTAATATTTTAATTATTCTTTGTTTTTTATGCTTTCATGTGAGAGTGCATTGAAAGAGGAGTGGGAGAGAAAAAGTACTATTGGAAGTGATCTTAATGAGTGAAAATGGAAGCCTGATCTTTGTTATACTCAAGCTTTAACTTCAATTTACTGCAGAATGTAAAACCTGAAACTTATAAAAATAGATTAGTTTTTTTAGCTATTACAGCTAATATTATTATTTTTGAATAATTTGGCTTTTATAGCCTTAGTGAGTATCTGTTCTAACAAATTCTCGGGATGAGCCTGTATTTAATTAAGATAAATTGGTAATATATCAGTTCGAAGCAGAAAATGTTTCATTTCATATGTAGGTGGAAATCTTTTACTTTGTTAACCTGCAAGAGGCAATTATATATATAGGTTTTTGTTCAAATATAAAATAAGTCAAACTTAGAAACTAGAAATTAATTCTAACGATTCAATTTGACCCATCTTCTCCACCCATCTCTCACTCACCCACGCCCAACTGCTCCCTCCTCCATCCACGGCCTCCGCCACCAGCAACTACCCCACCACCACCGTTGCCCCACCACCTGCGTCCTCCACCTACCGCCCCCGCTGTCCCACCCCATTCTTCCTCCACCCACCACACCCCTCCCCCCCCCCCTCCCCTCCCCTCCCCTCCCCCCCCCCCTCCCCCCCTCCCCCCCTCCCCCCCCTCCCCCACCTCCCCCACTCAGCCCCTAGCCGCCTTCCCTCTCTCATTCATCTCTATCTCTCTCTCGATCTATATTAATGCCCCCTATTGCAGTAAATCGTCGAGTTTGATGGTGGCCGGAATCAATGATGGTGGTCTTCGCCCAAGTCAATGGTGTTGGTGGTTGAATGTGTGTAATTGAACGAAAAATTTGGAAAATCACTAAGAATCACTAAAAATAGTGTTTGTAACGGTGTAAAATAGTGATTGTCAGCGTATAAAATAGTGATTGTCAGCGTATAAAATTTATATATTATTAATTAAATTATTTATTTAATTTTAAGTTTTATAATATTTATAAATATAACATAATTTTTATTTTTTAGTCAAAATTAATTTCTATTAGAGTAGCACTATATATATATATATTAATGGATGTCATTTTTATGCATATATGAGTGACAAATATTCTAAAATATTAATACTTTAGTAATTATGGGCTGTACGAATATACTACTTGCCCTTACCCTTCTTATCTTAATTTTTTTAATTAAATTAATTGTTTTTATATTTGAAATATATTTTATATAATTTAAAAAATTATAAAAACTATATTATTAAAAAGTATATCTAACCTATATACTTTAATATATAATTTTCAGATTTTAAAAATTGTAAAAGATAATTTATATTTATGTAATTAAATATTAATTAATTTAACCATAAAAAAAGGAAATAACACAAAAATTATGGGACAAGGGAAGTAAAATATTATTTGAACAACTATTTTTAGAATATATATCAAGCAATATTTCTAGAGTCCAATAAAATTGTATTTCTTAAAGTTCTATATATTTGCAACCTAAACATGCTTACAAAATTATATATTTATATATATATTTTTAATGATTCACGAATTTTTTTAATATTCTATTATTTATATTTTATTATATTTATTTATATATTTTCAATATTTTTTTAATTTTATTAATATATAAAAATATTATTATATTATTAAATATATTAATTAATTTGTCTTAAAAAATTAATTTAAATAATTTATAATTTATAAGCATGATAGTTTTAATTACGATATCTATTTCTTTGTTTATAAGAATATGGATATATGAATTGTTGTAATATAAACCAAACCAAATAACCGCCAGCCAAATTTTCTTCCTATGTATAGGCTAGCTAGGGTTCTGTGTTAATTTAATCAGTGCTATGTAAAGCCCTAAAATAATAATATTATTTTTTATTTCATTGAGTTTATTAATAATATATGTGTTACCATATTAATATTAGGTTACATATGCTTGATGGGTGTATAGTTTGTTTGGCTGTGATTGGTGAGAGGCCTATGCAAACTCTTGATTACCATAAATCCCACGTTCTACTTTAGGTATTCTAATCATTTTCACTATCTTGCCGACTTAAGAGAGAGATAGAGGGACAACTAATACTCCTGATAGCCTTATTGCTAGCTAGTTGACAAAAGAAAACAAATTAAACCTTAACTAAGTGAAGATATCAATTTTAAATAATGAATTTAGTTCTCAAGTTACTGGTTAGTTCACATAATACCATTTTAAATATATCATATATTTAAGCACTAATTATCTATCTTTTATTCTTTTCTAAAACCTAGCATTGATGATTTTAATTAATTTAGTGAAAAGTTTTGAATAAAAAATTCTAAAACCCATGAATAGTTTCAAAAGAAAGCTAGGGACTAATATTTAATCAAGAAATCTTATACAAATTTGACCCCCACACCTCCTTTCTCAAATTGACCTTCGCTTTACCTCACATAGCTACACAACCTCTGCAGACACATGATTTTTGATCTCTATCTATACACAAACCCCACACACACACACATAGTGGATGATCACCTAGGGTATGACAAAATTGAAGGCAAGTTTATGTACCTCCCTGCGTCCCCTGTATTATCTGTATTACCTAGCTTGTGTAAAACATATGCAACAAATTAGCAAAACACACACTTGGCAGCTTCATCATATAGAAGATTAAATGTCCTCTACTTTTTCTCCAAAATAAGTGCCATAGATATTTGCATCTAAAGAACAAGGACACCAAACTATAACCGTAGCAATATTGATTAGAAGGTGATCGATGACATAGTTGATAGTTCACAAGAACAAAGAAGCCATTTCATTATTGTGTAAATTTTAACTACCTACACACACCACCATTCACTAGTAGCCACTGCTAATAATTGTCACTGTCCCATTGCCCACTCATCAAACATTTAAGCATTGTATTTCCATGAGCCATTAAGAATAAGGGCGTACACGTTCCATGTTTGTGCAAGTTAATTACACTGATCAGAACTAGGTAGTCAAGTGACTGATCTATACATGACTGACTGCTTGTAATATAATAAGTATAAATAATAATGTTCATTTACCTCACGTACGTAATCTTTTTGAGATCAGGTATCTTTCGTGAGATTAAAAAAAATTCTCATATAAATACATGATGGTGTATTATAATTATAGATAATCATATACAATTATAAAAATAATTATATTAAAAAACACTAGTATTTTAGGTAATTTTCCTGAATTTATCTTACGAACTTTATTCTCATTATTAAAATGCAGTCAACTAACCAAAAAGTTTCCAAAATTGAATGAAGTTACCAAAGTAAATTGTTTGTAACACAAAAAATGTGATCCGGCATTCACTTTTTACTATTTTCCTAATTTAGATATGACGTTTTGTATCTTGTTTACTGAAAACACTTTACAAATATGAGAGTTTGTGTAATATCACATCTAAATATTACCCAAATCTTAGTACTTTTGAGCAACTTGGATCTTGTTTCCTAATTAGTATATACGTGCAGTGTATGGACTGGAGAATTAAAGCTCGTAAGATGGGCAGTTGCTGCTTAAATTCTTGTGCGCTGTGACCTTTTTTAAACTCAAAAACAAAATAATTATTTTTATATTAGTGATTCTCTTGCAACATTATTTAGGCTTCGCTGTCTTTGAAAAACTATTGTATTATGAGAAAAAATAGGAGTGGAAAAAGTGTTGTTAATAAAATCATATGAATGTTTGATATTTTTTTTGATTCGTGGATATTTTGATATATAATATATAATAATAATATTTTTGATGAATTTTAATGATAGAAACTTATAGTTACTTCCTCCAAAATCTAAGAAACAGCTTTTTCCAAAATAATGAAAACATGTTTTCTCTAACGACAGTTTTTAGGCCAAAATCGTTTTCCTGATAGCAAGTTTTGAATTTATCAAACACCTTCGTGACAAATAATTGTTGTACATGTTTATAACAGTAATACCAAACGAGACATTTGGTATTCAATTGAAAATCTATTTTTACGTAGAAAGCGGATAGGTGAATATCCATCTTTTAGAAAAATAATTAGCTTTTACCGTAGAAACTCGATAAATAAATATTCGATTAACAAATAACTTTGTCAAATGAATAATTTTTTCCGCTCCCAACATAATAGAGACGGTATATTTTTTTTATCTCGATTAATGAATATAATTTTCCGGTCTCGAGTGTATTCATCTATCAAGATTTAACTGTAGTGTTTAAACTAATTAGGTTTAGAACACCTCCACATAGATATAAAAATATTAAAATATTATTAAGTTATATTATTTTAGTGTAAAATTAATTTTAGTGAGGCATTAAAATAATACTTCCTTTAGTCCTTTTCATAGAGCACTGCACATAATTCTAAGTCTTAATAAAATGAGTTCAGTTAATATTTTTTAACTATTCTTCTTTTGAATAATTTTTTTAAATACTTATATTCAAAAAAAAAGAATTATTAAAAAATATTAAATAAAGCTCTTTTTATTTAGAACTTGAATTGCGTGCAGTAACTTATAAAAAGGGCAAAAGGGCAAGAGGGAGTATATAATTTACAATAAGTATAACACTAAATTTGATATTAATACATTAATCTTGACACCAGATTGGTGTTTTTTAAAATTACTCTCATACTTGCTAATTCTACATTTTTTTTTGTATATACATATAATATATTAAAATAATTTAATATTTACTGAATCACCGCAATCGGTCACCATATTTTTTATTTTACTCAATTCTGGTATTCCCGTATTAGGCAACCATGACCCACACAAACGTCCAAACTCATGCTTCCTAACCTGTCGCATTATAATCACAGTCCCTGTAATTATTCTCGATTTATTTAGTGTCATTGATTGATAGTATGATAGTGTATTCATATATTTAGTTGTAGTCTAGTACCTTTTTTTAAAATAAATTGACTTATCTATTCTAAAAAATCTCAGGTCATGAGGATGAGTCAGAGTCGAAACCAAAACCTGAAAGACAAAAAATAAGCATTTTACGACTTGAGCTATCTAACCATAATATATCGTACCTGATATTATGCAATACAATGGAGCTTTCTCATGTTCTCTATAATTGAAATACATAACAAAAATTAATTACTACCTTCGTGGATAGTGACGGTTAGATGAAACTATATATAATAACAACTAGGGGTGAATATGGGTTGGTTCGGGTCGGGTTTTCGTCAAAACTCAACCCAACCCGATTAGTTCGGTTTTATAAAAAATCAACCCATTAATTGTAAAAAAAAATCGTAACTCAACCCAACCCAATCCAATTAGTTCGGTTTTTTATAATCGTAACCCAACCTAACCCAGAAATTTCTGCACTGTTGCAGAAATTTGTAAAAAATATTCTGCACTGTTGCAGAAATTTATATAGTGCAGAAATTTGTAGAAAATATTCTGTACTGTTGCAGAAAATTTATATAGTGCAGAAATTTGTAGAAAAAATTCTGCACTGTTGCAGAAAATTCTGCTTGTTGCAGAAAATGTTGCAAGAGCCGGAAAGTGTTGCAGAATGTGTTGCAAAAAAATTATATAGTGCAGAAAATTTATATAGTGCAGAAATTTGTAGAAAATATGTAAAAAATATATAGAATATGCAGAAAATATGCAAAAAATTCTGCATTTTATGTAATCGGTTCGGTTCGGGTTGAGTAAGGGTTAAAATTTGTTAAACCCTTACCCAACCCAATTAGTTCGGGTTTTTTAAAAATTAACCCATTTATATTTCGGTTTCGGACGGTTCGGTTTATTCGGCCAAAAAAAGGGGCGGGTTGGTTCGGATTGGCGGTTTAATCGGATTTTTGTTCACCCTTAATAACAACATGTGTTAACGAGAATATGATATCTGCCTCTCTGATGGTACTGCATATTAACATCATGGATATATGTCTCTTCATTTTATCTGAGCTGTGAACCATCATCGAAATGACTCATGTACGCGCGTAGGATTTGCACGGATAATGCAATCTAGCTAACTACCACAATCTGGAGAATAAGATTTATGAGACAAGTGTTCAAGTTGACTTTATTATCATGAACTATCTACCTTGTCTTGAGCATCTTTAAAAGCAAAAAAAGTTGTTATAGTAATCGCGTTGTCAATTTTCTATCCTCTTCTTTTTTCTGTACTCGGGAGATTAATGAGTTTGGTAGTGATGCCAGGACTCGGTATTGCTTTCGGTAATTGACATGCCTGGGCCAAAGGTTTCTTTTTCGATATATTCCTCATTTTACAGAGTTAGATTTGTATCTGTCTTTCTATATCAGGCCGTACAGGAACTTACATTGTCCCGAACATGGTTGTCACACTTCTATTACAAGTCATTTGCAAGGTTAAAATATTTGATCTGCGTTTTATTGGATATATAAAACAATATTAATTTGTGCTCCATTTGAAACTTAAATGATTAGAATTTGAAGGATTGTTGTGAAAGAAAATAGCAAACTATAATTTCGTTTTATTTATGTTATAAGTAGCTTATAAGCCAAGTGGTAAACGGCTTATCATCTGTCGTTGGTTCTAGTTGGGCTCATTTCGATAATTTATTAGAATATATATTCATTTTGTATAATTATAAGTCTAACTATTAAAAAAAAGTAAATTATAAACCAAAAAATGTATAATTTATGTTCACGTACTTTGAGATATTAATGAGTTTGTAGTGATGCCGGGACTCGATATTGCAGTTAAATATTCTATAATTGACATGCTTGGACCAAAGGTTTCATATTATCCTGTCTATATCGATGTTTTCTATGTAATATAATTGTCAGTTGCCTGAACTTTAATATTACTTAATTTACCAACTCGATCTGGATTCATTGTAATTTGAATAAACAGCGAATTGATATATAATTGAAGTCACGTTGTTATTGACATTTCTTTTGTAGCGAGCATGGTGGTATGCGGAGAACAAATATCCGATGACCTTTCATTCTGTTGATGGCGATGGTCAAGAATATGTTCAGATAAACAAACAAAAATAATGCTGTTTGAGTGGATAGCCTACTTTTCTCCTTTGCATTATACTTGAAGAGATGCTTATCCATAATGATCTTAGGGGTTCCACAGTTTTCAAAGCAATTTTATTTATTATAAATAATTATAAATAAAAGGATTAGACCCGTATCCGAACGTGGGTATAATTAACTACTCTGTAACTCCATTTTTTGTGCATGTTTATTCTGTATTGAAATAAATTTACCAGCTTTTAATAGGATTTTTAAAAACAAATCCCAAATACACATATTCATATCACATTTTAGAAATATTTGATAAAAAAACTCCAACTTCGATCTGTTGGTGTCCATCTCCGAATCTTATAATATTGGGAACCTCTTTGTGATTTTAAACAATTGTTTGTTATATATAAATCAACAGGCATTATATAGATTGTAAAATGTCAATAAATACTGCGAACTTGTCAGTCTAATTTGCAATTTGTTAGACCAATATATCATAATATTCCCCATACGGAACAATAAGCTAACAAGTCATTCTTATGCAATCGAGGGGTGGTTTGGTTCGAAACTTGTAGGTATCAGGTATGAGTTTCGTTCATTCCAAACTCATATTAGGGTTTGGTTAAATTTTTTTAATTTTGAAACTCATACCTCAAATCCATAATATATGGGTTTACGAAACCTTGGGGGAGGTAGGTATGAGATGAGAGTATGAGTAATCAAATTAAAATATTATTATTTTTATATTAATTTTTTAAATAAAAATTTTATAATGATGTTTAATATATAATAAATAATAGTCATTTATTTTTCATTTTAATTACACTTTTTTTTATTTATTAAAAAATATATTAAATTAATAAATTCATTCAACCCACGTGATATCAGAAATGATATTTCATACTCATATCACCTTAACCCGATTTCTGATTCCAATCTCATCCCACTCCACGAACCAAACAACCCACAAGTACTATCTAGCTATATGTTTCTATATATAAGTTGCATGGCTTGACAAGATGAAGCCACTCACATCTAATCCTCAAGTCTTCTCAAAAGACCTTTTGTGCATATATCTCTCTCAATTCTTCATAATATATATAGGCATATAGCTAGGTGTGTGCAATGGAAATGGTGAAGAGATTAGGGTTTGAAGAACCAGTGGTGATCTTTAGTAAAAGTTCTTGTTGTATTAGCTACACCATCAAGACGCTAGTCCGCAGTTTCGGGGCAAACCCCACCGTTTACGAAATCGACGAGGTTGCAAACGGGGAAGAAATAGAGAAGGGGCTTACGGAACTAGGGCGAAAACCAACCGTGCCAACCGTGTTCATTGGAAGCAAGTTGATCGGTGGCTCAAATGAGGTAATGAGTCTCAACGTGAAGGGCAAGCTTAAACCAATGCTCATCAAAGCTAAAGCTATTTGGGTATAGATACAGATAATCTAAATATATATATGCACACACGTAATTTAGCTACTTTTTTTTTACGAAAAGACCATAATGGTCACAGTACTAGCTAGCTAGTCAATAAAACATAGATATATTTAGCCTTCGTGGTGAAAATATATAAATAAGTTGGTGTCAAACTGTGTAGAGAGACGTTCTTTAATTAAAACAGTTTGATACTTGTCGGCTTTTGATTAGTTTGTGTAATACCTCAGTCCCACATTAAGTAGATCGGAATAATTTATTCAGTATATAAATAAAAGTATTATTACTAAGTGCAGTAACAAATCATCATCTTTTGAGGGTTTTGGGGACTTGTGATAGGCTTGTGAATTACCTAAATTGTTGCATTTTGATTAATTTACTTTTGACTTATTTTCGGACCGGATTGTCACAGTTTGCAAATAGAAATAGTGAAGAAAAAAGATAAAGAGGCTGTGGTGTTTGCATTATTATCAACCCCCACTACAACACAACAACGTGTGATATAACTAAATATAAGACAAAATACAATGATTTCGATTTTTGATGAGTTTGATTATCGACTTGACAATACAACAATTTTTAAAATATTTAATTTGATGATCGAGTTCGTGTAATTTAACGAGACATATTATCATAATTGCACGTACAAAAATTACTAGGTTGCAAATAAACTTAATTACTAGTTTATACAATAGCATAGATTACAGATAGAACGACGAAATTAACATCCCATATATATACATTAAAACAGCACAAAGTAGATATGTAGAGACTGCACTAACTAAAATACACGAAAGTCCTCAGCATCACAAACTCGAGCTCGTCATACAACTTCACGGAAAGCCCACGCCTTCCCTGCGTTTCATATCAGTAGTCTCCACATCGATTTTGAACCCTTTTCCATGCTGCTTCCAGTAGTCTGCTTGAGGATTCAGCCACTCCGGCTCCGGCAGCTCCACCCTCGAAGTCTTTAGAGCTTCACTAGACACTTTGTACTTGTCATCCCTCTTCTTTAGAAGCTCAGCCTTCACCATCCCTAAGTTCACCGCTTGCGGCGACATCATCAGTGCCGGTGGCCCCATCGGAAGCCTATCCCCTGCACCCCAAAATACACATAAATAAATAACATGAAGATTTTTAATCATCTCCGAAACGGCCAAAAAAAAAGCCAGAAAGACTTTTATTTTCTAAAAATAAGTACTTATTTCTGAAAAATAAGATAAGCCAAACAAACACAGTTACCTCTGTCAGTTTGCCATGTACACCAAAACTTGCCATAAGTCTTCGTAAGATTTTCTAATTCGGGTTTCATCACCAATTCTGGAACCCGGGGATTCATCCATAGGCCCGACTTGATCTGTACATACGTTCACACACACACAACACACACATAGAATTATCTTGAATCAATCATTTAATTTGCATCATAACTACGAGATTAAGCAAAATAAATAAATAAAACCTCATAAGCATGAGTGTGCCAGAGCTTCTGCTCATCCGGAGCCAGATTCTCAAAGATCTTATCAGATACTATATACTCCACACCTGCATATATTACAAAAAAAAAAAAAAACGACAACTCACACAAAATATTCATACGAGAAATTTACGGCTCAAATCTTTATTTAATAACAAGTACTTAACCGATGAGACGGCCAAGAGAATCATCAGAATCAAAGACAGCACACTGAAGAAAGTCCTGGTTGATTCGAGTAACATAGTGATGAGTCTCAATCTGGCGAGTCATATCATCACAATACAAAGCGAAAGTACAAACATGCTGGTTCATTTCTTTGATTGGCTTCAACGACTGCATCATTTGTGCACCTTTGTCAAGCATGTGTTGCTCCATCGACATCGACATTCCCGGCGGTATCTTCTCTTCTCCGTCGCCGGTTGATCCTTGCATCGCCATCACGTACCTCAAAATTAAATATATTTAGATATATATTTTTTGGGTTTGGATTTGTTCTAATTGTTAAGGGATATGCATCCTTTTATTCTATGAGGTGGGGGCTGTTTGTAAGCAAATGTACACTTGGAGAGTTTTGGGTACACGTGTACATTGGAGTGCATGAAATGATGACACGTATGGTTATAATTTTTTTTATCAAGACACGTGTGACTAGCATAACAAAAACTGCATGTTGTTCTATTTTACTAATAATAACGTGTTTTTCATTTTTGTATTTTTATTGAATATATATTAATTTATACGTTTTAACATAAATTTATGTGTGAATGTTTATTTTATAGAGAGAAAAAAACTTATGTATCTTTAAAAAAAAATTCATAAAATGCAATCTACAGTTGATAAATTATTTAAATATTACATAATTTGTTTCTTTAATTTAAAATAGTAAGTACGAAATTATTATTCATATATATATATATATACATGGGAGGACAAAAATTTTATGTACAACCTTATTTGAAGTAATAAGTAGAGAATATATATGTTCTGCATCATAATCTTCTTATTATATATTGTAAATATAATGCATGATATATATGTCTCCAATTTGTACTTCATTTAAGAGTATTCCATTGAATTCAACTCTATACGGGAGATCTCCTATAAAAAAAATTAAGTTATAAATTTATATTTTTTTTAACTTTTGATAATTTCAATTGTTATTTTTGTCAATATTTGAAAACCAATTTTTATTCTATTAAAAAATATATTTGTTATATTTTTTTATGTATAATTTAATTTTTTTTATGACGAGTGTTCAATACATATATATAACTTGAGTTCAACATTGAACAACAATACATAAATTATTTGTATAATAGTATAATTAAGATAAATGTATTATATAATTAATATTTCATAATTCTATATTGAGTAGTGGTGAATCCCGGATAGTTGAAATATAAATATAATTTTTTCAATATAATGATAATTATTGTTCAACATATGATATTAAATCCTAAATAATTATAAGTGTGTTAAACATACGTTTTACGAATAATTTATTTACATATTTTATATTAAATGGTGATATTTTTTCAATTATTTTCAACACTGAATATTTTACATAAATAATGATTAACAAATTAGAAAAAAAATTGTAATTTTATAACTTAAGAAGGTTTTTATTTGATCCGGAGAGCGAAATTCCATAATTTAAAAAGTAATACCATACTAACAAATTTAAACACTACATAACATCTAAACACTTATATATATAAGTGTTTTGTTTATAGTTGTAAACAAGTCGAGTCGAGTTTTTTTTTAACGAGTTCGAGTTCGAACTTTTTTTTAACGAGTCGAGCCGAACTCGATTATCTTAACGATCAGATTTTGTTGTTCGAACTCGAGTTCGTTAAGAATCGAATCGAGTTTGAGTTGTTCACGAACTTTTCGAGTCGAGTTGAGTCAAGTTCGAGTTGGTTAATTAAATTTTTTTATTTGAACTTGTTTTTAACGGACCAAATGTGGCCCAAATACAAATAAAATTTTAAGTCCAAGTGCCTTACACTTACATTAACATAATTACACATAATCTAGTAATGCAGAGTTCATGTATATTTTATTATTTTTATAAATTTTTATGTATATTGCTTAACGAGTCGAGTTCGAGTCGAGTCGTGTTCGAGTCGAGTTCGAGTCGGACACTTACAAAACTCGGATCGACTCGTTAAGCTTAACGAGTTTTTTTTCGGGTTCGAGTTCGAGCTTGATTATTAAACGAGTCGAGTCGAGTTAAACGAGTCGAGTTGAGTTGAGTCTAACGATCAGTTCGGTTCATTTACAGCCATAATTTTGTTATATAAAGTCATGGAACAATTCAATGTGAGATTCAAGTTTACATTTTCAAATATCAATTTTAATATGAATCCATCTTTGTCTTTCTTCGTAACCAATCTTCTCATTTATGCTCAACATTTTTTGGAACCCTTATTGAACGAATCTATTTCTACGGAAAACTAGAACATCTTGTACTTGTAGAAACTTTTGCTAATACCTTTCGGTCCAATCTAGGGTTGCTAAGGATCCTTTCATGCATTATGTTAGGTATCAAGAAAAATCAATTATCGCTTCAAAAAGGACACCCCTTTTGATGAAAAAATGGACTTGAACATTTTGAGTACTTAAATATGAGTTTAAAAAAATTCATGAAAAAAAAACGTATTACAACTATAACTTATTGCACGCACGTACTCAAAAACTAAAAATGACTTAAACATGTGGGTAGAACCCCACATTTTACAACAATATCAACTTATAAAATAAATCTAGTACATTTTGAGAGTATTCTCTTGATCAATTTTTGGACAAAAGTTAATACATTTTCTACATAGAGCAACAATATTTGAAGATTGTATTGCACCTACCTTTCATAGCTTAGTGTGATGAAAATTTTTTGATCAATTTTTGGACAAAAGTTGATACATTGGTTCTGTGATCGTGATCGCTGAATAATATACTTACTCGGACAAGCAACTTATTGGTATTTCAACTTATATTTGAAGTATGCAAGACAAAAAAGGTTTCTCCATCATTACAATTTTGCACATAACCTTGCTTAATATTTCAATACTCTGCCTCCAGCTCTCGGCCCAAGGCCCATTGTCTGCTATCACCTCTGCCCCTACATAACATATCACTGACTGGTTTTTTTATTACCTTGGCGCGCACACTCGATTGCCTTTCCTTCTTCTTCCCACAAAATGTTTATTAACTTTCACCATTTTCTACATGACTATATGCATGCTTAATAATAATAACTACCTACAAGACTTAATGAGAAATTATATATCAATATAATCATATATGATTTTGGTACCACATTGAGTAGCATTTGGCCTTGGTTAATTATGTTTGCATGCTTCCCTATCTTTTTCTAACAGACGACGTTGAAATAGAATCATCCCTTGAAATCCAGGTCTCGGAATGAGGGTAAAGATCAGGTGGCTAGAGGTCATGCATAGACATGGAGGAAGAGGCATCGTCTGCGTCAACTGAAGAAGCAAAGGGAATCTCAGATTGAGATTGACTTTTAGATTTATTCTGCTTTAGCTTGTCATTATATTTGTCTCTCAGGGCTTGAAATTTGTAATAATCTTCACCGTACATGTTGGGATCTTCCACTTTTAACTCTTGAATACGAATATCGCCTTGAAGCATGGCCAGTACAGAGGACATGATTGGCCTGAGTGCCGGAGTTGGAGTAGTGCATAATAGAGCTACTTCAATCATTCTCATTGCCTCTTCCTTGTTATAATCTGAACCCAACCTCGGATCCACTAATTCTAGCAATGTTTCATATTGCTGCATAGCAAGAGCCTGAAACAAGAACATAGTATTTGTTAAAACAGACATTAATCTACTATAAAATTTAAAAACAAACATGACTGTATTTCTTGGTTTAGTCTCTCATTTTCTTCTTTGCGTTCCCCTATTTGAATATTCCTTTGAAACTCAAAGGCGTGAAATTAATGTAGTTGATCTTACCCAATCAAGAAGGCAAACATAATTTTTGTTCGAAACGTCTTTCATGTTGCTCTTTCCAGAAACGATCTCTAGTGCAACAACCCCAAAACTGTAAACATCTGCCTTGTCCGTCAAATAACCCCATAATGCATATTCTGGTGCCATGTACCCTCTGCCAAGTTAATACATAATAAAAATTGTTATTCATTTTTCTACTTGATCTCATGGCGTTTTTTGATATTATCCTGGTATTTAATAGATCATGCATATTCTTGTAGATTTACTATATTTAATGTAAATAAAAGCGAAAATCATAGTTACAGATGTATAGTTTGTAAATAATTAAAAAAAATTATTCTAATGGAATTAGGAAGTAAATAGCTCACATAGTCCCAGCAATTCTAGTGCTCATATGGGTGTTCTCTTCTTCATCAAGCTTGGCCAAACCAAAGTCTGAAATCTTCGGGTTGAGATCCTTGTCCAGAAGAATATTGGTAGATTTAATATCTCTATGAACAATTTTAAGATTGGATTCTTCATGAAGGTAAACTAGGCCTTTTGCAATGCCTACACAAATTCCTTGCCGTGTGGGCCAATTCAAATCGAATGAAGATTCCTCTCGACCTGCCATCGACGATATTAAATAGATCCGCTAGTAAAATACAATGATAATCTATAGACTATGAGTAGAATAAAATATATTTATATTTAATATTGTAACTTCCCATGCATATGGGATGAATAAACAAGTGCAGAAACCTATCAGATTTGCAGCACCGCATAAAGCTCTTGTGATTGTAAAAAATCATTCATTTGCATTTTGTTTTATACTCAAACAGAAATGAACTTACCAAACAAAGGCCGAGCAAGGCTGTTGTTCTCCATGAACTCATACACTAGTAGAAGTTGCTTGTGTTCTACGCAACAACCATACAACCTAACTAGATTAGGGTGTCGTAAAGAAGATATCATGCCTATTTCATTAACAAATTCACGTTTCCCTTGATTTGATCCCGAAGAAAGTTGCTTAACTGCTATAATAGTTCCATCTAATAATGTACCCTGCAATTTAATTAAGGGATATAATATTCCGAATATAATTATATAAATATATGAAAAAGGTGGATTATGAAATTGATATACTTTGTAAACAGATCCGAAACCACCCTCGCCGATCTTGTTCGCAGCATCAAAGTTGTTTGTGGCAACTTTAAGTTGTTTATATGTAAATACACCAGTCTGCAAATCTAATCCCCTCAAAACTGCACAAAATAAGCATATTATTCTTTGGCTGTGTGTAGTTG
This sequence comes from Oenanthe sinensis, assembly GCA_028671895.1. Taxonomy (NCBI): domain Eukaryota; kingdom Viridiplantae; phylum Streptophyta; class Magnoliopsida; order Apiales; family Apiaceae; genus Oenanthe; species Oenanthe sinensis. The sequence goes on along the minus strand of CM053813.1, from coordinate 46,336,659 downwards.
TATCATCATGAATTCATTTCTTGAACTAAAGTAGAAAGTATCTCAATCCAAGTGCAAATTATACAATTGATACGTAAGTTGCAGTGTATGATATTTTCAATTCATTCTAAAGCTTTTAGCAGTTGATAGTGCAGCTCTTACTTTTCTCTTTCCTTTTTCTGCTATTCAAACATCCTTTCCGCCAAAGGATGACAAGTAATGAAGCAATAATAAATAATGCCAGAACAATAACAGTAACATATATGACGCTCTTGTTCTTCTTCTTTCCACCAATTGTGCAAGTTCTAAAATCTGTCAAAAAAATCAGAAAACAACACATGCTGTAATTATAAGTCTCAGACATCGCGTAAACATGAATAATATAGACCATTAGACCCCTATAGTAAGCAATGAATTATTTCGTTAAGGATTCACTTCAATGTAGGAACGTACTAGGATTCACTGAAATGGCTGATATAAGTGGACCATAAACACCTCTTTTAGGAACACGTGTAGTCCCTTTGCCAGCCCAAGTAAATCTGATCTCTAAGATGCTATCAGTCACACTGGCATTGAAATGTTTGATCAGAGGCTTTTCCGCTCCTTGCGCCTCCTCTTGGATATTAAAATCCTTCAGAACGATTTTTTCCTGATAAGAAAAAGTTCACCAGATCAATTTTAGCAATTTGATCAAAGAACCTTTTTTCTTAAAAAACAAAAGAAAACGAAAGCAGGCTTGTGTATTGACATCAATTAGGTCGTTACCTGAACATAGATATCAAATATTCGCCTTCCGAGACTACTAGATGTATTATCACTAGTAAACTGAATTTCCGCAAAATGCAGGCTTACATTGTAACTACCATTCTCCAGGCAATATTGGAAGTAAGTGAGTGAAAGAGGAGAAATTCGTGCTGTAGTATACATGTGAGAGATGTTGGGTAACAGTAGAGACTGTAGAGTTTCAACAAAAGCTTTGTTCTGATTGTTACTATCATCCTGGAAGTCCCCTGTGCTGCTAAATCCCCATTGATTATTTGGACTCAGGTAACGTGTTGCGGAACCACCAGAAGCTCTTTCTTCTCCTTCATACATAACTTTTCCATTATCTTCCTTTGAGTCATTTCCACCACAATTGACATGTAAAGAACACCCATCTGACAATATAAGGTAGATATAATTGATGATGATGACCCCAATTCTAATAATAGACAAAAACTCCTCAGTTGTACACTAGAAGTCCCATTTGACCTTAGGCAACTTACAGCAGTGTTAACCTTTGTAATATATACATTAAACAATCACAATTGACATGTAAAGAACACCCATCTGACAATATAAGGTAGATATAATTGATGATGATGACCCCAATTCTAATAATAAACAAAAACTCCTCAGTTGTACACTAGAAGTCCCATTTGACCTTAGGCAACTTACAGCAGTGTTAACCTTTGTAATATATACATTAAACAATCATACTCCTGTCACTTTTAAGTTTAAAATGTTATTACTTAACTTCAGATAGTCAAACTGAGATTCTTGCTGCATAACAGGAAAGTACATAAGCATAGGCATAACTGTGAGTAACATTAACTTTTTATTATATTTATAAACAAGATATATATGTGCATTGACTAGCAGAAGTTATTTTCATCCTTGGAGTACAAACATGTAAAGATGTTTAAAAGTTTACTGAACAATTTTCAATATAACTACGAGTGATCCAAGTACCAACAAAAATAAATTATTAGTGATGTTTAGCAGTGGTGGCCTGATAACACAATTACAGTGTTATAGTTGAGGAACATTTCTGGGGTCATATATAGTACAGATGTCGAAAACATCAAAGCATTATGCATAAAAATGCAATGTTGGATGGAAAAATATACTAGATTGTAGATATTGTAGCCATCATCACTTCATCAGTTTAAGCTTTACAACTTCTTTCCACATTTAGGTATTGAATTTAAATTGGGAGATATGAGTCAAAGTCTAAATGATAGCTTAAGTATAAATATGAGACCTCAAGTAATTCAACATACAGATTTCTTGAATTTTTTTAGATTTATAGAAGGCCATTGACACTAACGTGTTTTTCAAAAGAAATAAATTATCATTATTTTTTAAATATTTTTAACTTCAGTGTATGATACATGCAAATTGAAGATGCGCAGCAACTTAATACAGTTGTAAAAATTGTTTTACACCAGAAACTTACATTTTGGACAGACGAAATCTTCTGAGCATGGAAGAATGTCCTTTCTGTGATATAGTTAACATACGTTGCCAAAGAAGGTCAATAACATTTTGTCCATAGTTTTTCAGCTAGAATATGTAAAAACTAGAGCAATTGTACTCCTAATATAACTTGAAAATTCCTCTGCCTAAGTTGTCTATCATCACCTGTAACTTTTCGTTTGTTGTATCGATCTAATATATGTAAAAAATGATGGTACACATAAGCTATTAGAGTGAGTAGTATATCTGTATAGTTAAATCTGAGTCATCAGTCTGGTAATATATTTATATTAAAAACAAAGTAGCAATAAAAATGAACTCACAATGCATTGCCGGATGAAGAGCTCCTGAACAAGTTGATATCTACTTTCCTATAGAGAAAAACAAAATTATGCATTATAATGAGTGAAAAGCAGAACATATGGAAAAACAATCTGGAATAATGGGGCCTTTCTAAGGCATCTAAGCATAGAATGATGGGTTTTTCTCTTCGACATGTTTATATAAATGTTTGCATAGTGGCTACTACTTTTTGTTTAAGTCAAAACAATGTTTCCTCACTTTTACTCTTTGTCCCACATTGTTATCACAACCACAAACCCACTTCCCTTTTCTCTTGCCTCTTTTACTGTATATTGTTGGTTTGTTGTTTCCGTTATTATCATATATATATTTGTGGGTCCAAACACACGAATATATATATATATATATATATATATATATATATTTTTATATATATAAATACGCTTCCGCATACGCCGGGAATCGGGTCAGATTCCCAACACTTTTGACGTCAATTATCTTGTTGTCTTCATAGTCTTTTTTCATATGTCCTCCGCAGAAGAGGTTAAAACAATAGTGTACTGAATTTACCTCTATCATTTGTACATGCATTTCTTGCCCTTTATTCGTTTTCAAATAAAACAGGGTAGCGGTCCCCTCTACCCCGTTTGTCTTTAGAAAAATAATGTGCCATACCAGGATCATGAGTTTGATATAACATTTGTTCATATAAAATCCTTTAACTACTAAATCCCGTGTTCAACATGCTGCAGCTATACATAGATAGAGATTGGAAATGGAACACTAATTTAGACAAATAACTGAACTGTCATTCTTACAAGTTCTGTTGACAAGTAGGCTGCTTGGGGCCTTGCCATGTAAAATTGTTGTAGGAAAGGTCACTGCAGGAATACTATGAAATTTAGGTGAACTTCGACATAATTTTATAAAGCAAACTGTATGACTTTAATTGCTTCATGATAGTTCCAAGTTTTAATATTAATGAGGTGCATACACACTAGCTCCTCCCCATGAGAAGATCGAGTCAGGAACATCTCCGCTTAGCATGTTGCCAGCTAAAAACCTATTTGAAACAGAAAGTTGTTAGTAAACAGAGGTGTACTTAAACATTTAAGTAGCACCAATACACATACAGGACCTATCCAAACAAAAATTCTATGAGAAGCCAGAAATCTTGGTTCATACTTACACAAACTTAAATTTTATCCCAGTGATGTCTTTTGAAATTGGTCCTTCTAATTTGTTGAAACTTAAATCCCTGTACAAATCACAGGTTAAAAAATCATGTTTACTGCAATAGTCAATAACAAATAAGAATAAGATAAAAACATGCATGCATTCACTGTTTTCATAAATCACTTACAATTTTTCTAGGACTGGCATTCTCCAGATATCTATTGGAATTTTTCCAGAAATGTTGCAATTTCTCAATTGCCTGTAAGTCAGAGATGAGATTTGTCAAAAAAATTGATTGCTCAGGTTTATATATGTGATATATATTCCAGAATATCAACAACTTACAATAATTTTAAGTTTCCTGCGCAGCTTGTCAAATTGGGAAATGATTGATTTGGTCCCGCAATATCCGTTATCGTCCTGTAATTTAGTATGACTCAAATTATGGTATAATGAAATACAACTAATTGTGATCAGACAAAGCACCTTAATTAAGTTAGACACTCACAAGGATGTTAACTGATCAAGACTAGATATACCGGATGGAATTGGTCCCCTCATCCCACTTGCGCCTATATCTCTTTATTCACAACAACGTGTTGGCCAAATATAAAGAATATTTTAGAAAGAGAACACCGAATGCTAATATATATTTAAGATCTTACAGTCGCTGAAGTTGTTTCCAATTTTGTATAAATTCAGGTATTTGTCCTGTAAAGTTGTTATCGCTGATTCTACTGCAGGTAGCACGCAAGAAAATGGAGCACAATTATTTACTTGCAAAATACATTTAGTGGTTTATCCATAACTATTCTACTGGGATCAAGCATACAAATCTGTTAAACTTTTGAGCCCAGCGAAACTAAGTGGCAACATCCCAGTTAAAGGATTAGACGAAAACATCCTGAAATTTCAAATCCAATATGATAAATTAGATCCAAAACAAATTGCATAATTGTAGTTACAGATCTAGTCAATCATGTGTGAGAAGTAATTGGGAAAAGGTCTTACAAACTTTTCAAGTTGACCAGTTTCCCAAGCTCAGGAGGAACAGTGCCAGAAAACTGGTTTGATTCGAGGGTCCTGGAAACACAAATTTAGAGTTGAGTAAATGGTCATACTATATAGATATTTAGTACTTTGGTGGCCTTTAGTTTTTTGTTTTTGCACGTTGGTGGATAAATTATTATACTAGCCAAAGTGATGGCTAATTTACATTTTTGACGCACGTTAGTGGCTCCGCCTCTCTGCCGTTAGAATCGGCTAGTCTAATAGTTTAACCACCAACTTGCCAAAACAAAAAACTATAGGTTACCAAACTGCAATTTAGTCTAGAATTAAAGATATATATATACATCGTTTGTCACACTTCATTTGTAATTTCATTTTCAAATGTTCAGTTCCTTTGCATCTTTTTTTTCCGGAAGTTTTTACTCTTTATTTCGTCACTTAATATATATAGGTCGCACCACCATTTCAATTTAATAGAGGACAGCATGATTACTCTTATATCTATATGTATACTACTCAAGTTGTTGACAAGGCAACTGAAAGATTCATCTTCTCCCAAACTGAGGATCAAACCTAAAAAACGAAGCAAGTAAAGATAGACCTTTACATTTATACGTAGGTGTTTGTTACATAAATAAGCACACATTCTGATGTATACAACAATAGTAAACACAAGCACACCCAACAAAGACAAAGAGAGAAATGCATACAGAAAAAAATAGAGTGAGAGAGAGGTAGTACAAATAGGTGAGGCTGGTTATGTTGCCCAAGTAAGCTGGAATTGTTCCTGATAAACGATTCACAATGACACACCTGGATCATATATCCAATGTAAAGATTTAAAAATTTGTGATCATATATATTATGATATAAAGTGAACTTAAGGTTACCCTAAAGACTTGATGTGTAGAATTTAGATTAAAACATTTACGAACATATATTAAAGTCTGTAAAAGTTAAGATAAAAAACTTAAAGCCTGTAAAATCTATTGCTAGAATAAAATTATGCATATATAAAAAACTCACAGATAATCCAATTGTGTTAATGAAGCCCATTCTCGGGGTATGGTGCCTCGCAGATAGTTGTTAGTAAGATCACTGCAACAGTAGGTGCAAGTATTTATTATTCTATATAGTGGAATCATAAATATAATATCAATGCAGAACAATTACTTACATAATTTTGATATAGGGCAACTTGGCCAACGATGGTGGAAGAATGCCATCAAGATTCTGCCCCTTGAGAATTCTGTATTAAATATAAGTGACCAATCAAATTGTATATCTATTTCAACAACCACAAGCAGGAACTCACAAAAGCACATTAATCACTAATGAAAATTTCTTTGTATGTGTTATTTAAGGTTCTGGCATACTGAAAATTTTAAATCTGATTAATGAATACAATGGATATTACTCCCTCCGTCCCACCCAATTGTTATCACTTTTTTTTCACTTTCTGGCACGCATTTTAAGGTGGATTTTAAGGATAGTTCCATAACTTATTTTTAAAAATTTCTTTTTTTGTATAAAAATAGGATTGTTCTATTTTTATACAAAAAAGGAAAATTTCAAAAATAAATTATGGAACTATCCTTAAAATTCACCTTAAAATGCGTGCCAGACACCCCATTTTGAAATGATAACAACTCAACGGGACGGAGGGAGTATTAATATTATGCACCGACAGTGTAGCTCGAAAAATGCCAAAACAATATCACAACTTGAAGAACTGGGGACCAAAATAGCAGGATCCAATATCAAATTCAATCTGGTTGAAGGACCCAAATTAAGGTGCATTTCAAACACATTGCCCAAATGTTTCAAAATATTCGGTATGTGGATTCTTTGGACGATATATGGAATTTTCAAAAGTCTTCAAAATTTTCGATAATGGAGTTTTTCAAAAGTCTTCAAAATTCTCAAACTATATGTGGATTCTTTCGCCAAAAGTCTTCGAAATTTTAAATTATGGTGTTTAGGATTAAATACATACATGTGTTCGACGTGACATATTTCATCAGGGTAGGCGCAATTGCATGTGACAGTATTATTATATAGTGGCATATCTGATAATTTTGCAGTTCTCCAGTTCTGATTGTTTTGATCACAAGGATTCCCACTGAAATTCCAGTTCTTTTTTCCCAGTTGCTCACCTATTTCACGAAGTGCATCCACTACATACATCAAACTCATATGTTAGAAAGCTCTAATTAACTTGTTAATCATACATGACATTTTGTAACCCATATATAAACAATCTAATACGATACAGTAGGAGAAATGGCAGGCTTATCAGCTTGATATGGCGATAAAGTTAATTTATAGACTTCAGTATACCTTCATCCTGCGGAAGAAGCCCACTCTGTGCTTCAACAAAACCTGCTTCCAACCATGCTAGTATAACAAAGACAAGTGTAAGAACATAGAGAGACATAGTGTTAATAGTTGTCATCGCTTAACATTGAGCGAAGTATTATTTATGAAAATCCGTAGAATTAAAGGCATTTGGACTAGTGTGACAAATTCCATGTAAAAAAGAGTTTCTGATGGAACTGTCATCGGGTGTCAACTTCCCCAATTATATCAGATAGGTATAAGTCCTGACTTTTATACGGTAGTAGCTGTGAATTATGCTAGCATCCCATTCAAAGTGTGTACTAATCGTCTCAATCTACGTTATGCATGTCTTTGACAGGGAAACCATACCAACCAGAGCTAGTGACATTGGACTTTTCAACATTCTCCCCAATGTAAAAGATATAAAGGGGATTGAATAATCCACAAGTGTAACTAGTATATAAAGGGGACTTTTCAACATTCATACATTTATGTCTCATGATACTCTTTTGAAAGACTAATCATTCAATTAACTAGTTAACTAGCCACATCATTACTGATGTATATCGTGTCCGGATAGATTTCAAACTTAGTTAAATGCAGAGGAAAATGCATTATTCTGTCTATCTTATCAAAACATCATGATTAGCAAAAGCCTGCAATAATTTCCCCAAAGAAATAAAAATAAATGAAAGTTTTGTGAAGAGTATATGATCCAATTAGCCTCCTTCTAACACTTTATGTTTCTTATGTTTTATGAGAGCTGGTACAGTAGCATGGAAATAAAACACAGTTTAGTAGAGGTAATCTTGTATTAGAGAGTGTTTATTGTACATATCTAAGTTTATGTATTGAACTACTTAAACATGAAATGCTAGTTGTGTATGTTCACATGTGTGCGAATAGTGTGCTCATTGACACACTGACAGCAAGAGTGGTCATTCTGTGTCAGACTTAATGGAGTGGAAAGTCATTACTCCAGAGTTTATTTATCAAAATATTAATTATGATATTAATTAAGTAATGCAAGTACATTTACTTTCAACCTAGAAAATAGGAATTAAATATTGTTGATTATTCAAAATTACTATTTCGTATATATCATTTTCAATATTGATTTATTTGAATATATAAATAAAATTAATCCAATAATTATGCATAACAAACCAAGACCAACTTTTTATTTAAAATAATTAGACTTATACCGTTACAAATAAGAATATGGTCTAAGAAATCTCGGGTGAGCAAAAATCGAACCCTGGAAACTGGGGTGACCAATGTATATCGCACCAACAACTCATCACAAGTCGGTCGAAAACATACGTATAAGAAATAATTATATCGGGAATCTGCATTAAAGAGAGTTAAATAAAATGAGAGATATAACTTCTTCTTGTGGCACTTTCAACTCTGCAAACTGTAACAACATTAAGCAGCAACCCAGAAAACAAATGAACTCAATTCAAGAGCTACACCTCAACCCATCATCTTTAGTAATTATACATACATACAAGAATCTATATACAAAATATAGTACGTACTAGTAAATATATATAGATACTAGTCAGAGAAGATAGAATGATAGTTTCTCGAAAGGAGAATAGAAAGGAGTATGTAGCAAGTTGAGTAACATTACTGCGTATTTAGTTATGGAAGTTCGACACGCAATGAACAAAGTCAAAAGAAAGCTGCACCCGACATACCCTTAACTTTTAAGCGAAATTAATATTTTTATTTATAAAAAAAATTAAAAATTAATAATTCTAAGATATTATAAAAAATCAAGTGACATTTATTTTTAAAATATTAAGTAATTTATATAAATTATACTCCATAATATTATTAAACAATGATTAGAATTATGTATATGATCTTGTTTATGGGCAGAGATTTCGGATATAATAAAAAAAAACATCGATCAACTTTTTTATTATTCTTGTGAAAGTTAAATAAAAAACTTATGATTACTCAATGAGTACATACATATATATATATATATATGTGTGTGTGTGTGTGTATGTATGTATGTATGTATGTATGTATGTGTGTGTGTGTGTATATTCTACAATCTAGTCTTCTAGTTAGTATAAAATTATTTCTATACGAAGACTCGGTTGCAACTTGCAACCAAGGTGATCACAATTTTGAACCATTCCTGGAATTTTGTGATTTCATCCTTACATGTACATGCATTCTTAATCTTTGAATTCTCTTGTTGACATTTTGTTTTTAATTCTTTGATTTGATTTTAAGTCAGATGTGAATTCACTTGATTCCCAAGTTATGATCACAATTTGACATTTGTATTTGTTAAAATACCTTTGAATATCCATCAATGTCTTGAATCAGCTCATTTATTTTTCACTTCAATCACAATGTAGTTGTATTAGTAGTCGATGAATACAGAGTTACAGACACAATGTAATGTAATTGTATGAGTACTTAGTAGTCAAGGATCATATGACATGCAAGATTAATTTATCTTGGCCAATTCTAGTTTCATCTAAGCTTTAAAACTCAATATCTAAGTTATACAAGCAGTTTGGTTGATCAAGCTTATAATTTATTTTGACTTTAGCGGAAAAATATTTGCTTGTATAATAAGTCAGAAACTAACTTAAAATTAGAAATAAACAACTTAAAACCAGAAGCACGTATTATGTACTTTTTTCAGTGACTTTTTTTTTCTATTTTGATAAAAATTATCTATATGTTAAAAATTACTCACAAGTCACTTTTATTTTTATTTTTATATTTTTTAAAATTCACAAGTCACTTATAAGTCAAAATTATCCAAACATACTCCCGACTTATCATTTTAAATCACTTTAAATCATAAATCACAATTTTAAACTTAGCCAAACGGATTCTAAATCACCAACTATATTGTGTAGGAAGCATATAATAATTACAACTTTTCAAGTCCTTTAAAAATAATTGGTTACAAGGTTAAGAATGCAAACAAGAAATTACCAGAATTGTCACTGAGGTTTTGTTTCCGGATGGATTTCATATAAATCTTCGTTCGATGTGGAGGAAAATCATATATCAGTTTGAGTCACGTTCAGCGTTTGGCTTCCAGTAAAACTGGGAGTCGAAGTAATGGAAAACTGTGTTCTGTCTGGATTGTAAGTGGATAGAGTTTGGCTATTGTGGGAATTTCGAGAATTTTGATCTCGATGAAATTCCCTCATTGCTTTAAATCTTAGATCATCAGGGTAAGTAATTGATTCTGGAATTGTGTCTGGAATAGGTAGTCGTTCTTCAAGCATGGCTACCACTTCAGACATTATTGGCCTGAGTGATGGCGATGCATTTGTGCACATGAGTGCAACTTTCACCATTCTTTCTGCTTCATCCTTGTTGACCTGTGCCCCCAACCTCAGATCAATTAGTTCCTCGAAGTTTTTTGTTTGTTGCAATTTGCATGCCTGAAATATTAGTGTGAGAACATTAGACAGGAACGGAAAACACACACAAGAGTAGGACACTGTAGTGCTGAGCCATCGACCCATGTCAGTGTGTGGTCAAGGGTTCACAACTTGTATGGTTGTGTGCCGTTAAAAATCTATGTTAGGTGTTAATATGTATATATGGGAGCAAAGATATGCACTTATGGGAGCACAAGAGATACCCAGTCTAAAAGACAAATGCAATTGTTGCTTGGCATGTAACTGTTATTGTTCTTTCCACTGACAATTTCCAATAACACAACTCCAAAGCTGTAAACATCAGCCTTGTCACTCAAGTAACCCCACAGTGCGTATTCTGGAGCCATATAACCTCTGTAAATACACAAGTAAATTGTAATCTCTGTAACCTCGGTAAAGATATGCTAGTCAATCTAGAAACACTGTCAGGGGCACACTATAGAGAAGAAAAAGACATTGTAAACTCACATTGTTCCAGCAACTCGAGTACTTATGTGTGACTTCTCACTTTCATTAAACCTAGCCAAACCAAAGTCAGAAATTTTAGGGTTTAACTCTCCATCAAGCAGCACATTTGTACCTTTGATGTCTCTGTGAACAATTTTGAGTCTCGATTCTTCATGGAGAAAGGCCAAGCCTCTAGCAATTCCAATACCTATCTTATATCTTGTTGGCCAAACTAGTATCAGTTGACTGTTCTCTGAACCTAAATATAACCATACATATTACTAAAAATACATTCACAATCACTTGTAAAATTACCTTTTTAACTAATTTCCAACAGAACTGAATGGCAAGACCAAAAAAGACTCACCAAACAAAGCATTAGCAAGGTTGTTGTTCTCCAGGTATTCGTATACCAGCAATAACTGATCTCCTTCAATACAACATCCATGGAGCTTTACAAGATTTGGGTGTTGTAGACAAGAAATCGTGGCAATCTCATTCAAAAATTCACGATCTCCTTGTCTTGATCTCGAGGATAGCTGTTTCACTGCTATCACTGTGCCATCTGACAATAAACCCTGCACTTACCATATTACTTTACAGCACACGTGGAAATTATAAAGAGTACTAGCCTGCTGCAGTTTTAAGCTGTAATACCTTGTAAACAGGACCAAAACCGCCCTCCCCAATCTTGTTTGTGGAATCAAAATTGTTCGTTGCAGCTTTTAATTGTTTTAGGGAGAAAGAAACTGTTTTCAACTCTACACCCTCAAAGTCTGCACAATGACAATAAAGACCATAGTGTGTAAGTATATAATTGCCTAGCATTATCCATTTAAAATTTATCATAACAAAATTTAAATCTAATAAATAAAATCGATGTTAATAGAGGTACTAAAGCTAGCAAGGCATCAGTGGGATATAATAAAAATTAAATTTATATTGTTAAGTTTTATAAATCAACCCCTAGTTCGAAAAATGATTCGCTTTCAGTTAATTTCAGTTTTTTTTAAGTGCAATTTGATCTCTAGAGACCCGCACAGTAGAGCATATAAACTTTGTGTAAGCTTTATCTAGTTGTTTAAAATCATAAAAATAGCTGGTATTCACATTAACTACTGATGACCAGATCTATGACCTTTTATCATTTCAGCCCAAGAAGACTTTTGTCATTCATAAATGCTCTCACCTTTCCCTTTCCTTCTCTTGCCTTTGAAACAGCCTTTCCACCAAAGGATGGCAACTATTGATGTACTAATGCATAAGGTCATAACTCCAACCACAACATAAATGATGTTGATTCTCTTCTTCTTTCCTTTAGTAGAACAAACTTTAAAATCTGTTCAAAAATTTGAACCGGAACATATGTTAGTGGGCATAAAGTCAGCAACAGACATAGCACAAAACCAGAAACAAATTTATATCAAATATCCTCCATTACTGTGGATGCTTTGACTCTTGCAGGATAAACTTGAAAGAAAAATATGCATGCTTGTACTCTGTACACGCATCCAAGTGGCTAACAATATGTCAATATCTAATATCACGGTTGAACTCTTTATATATATAAATGAGCCAACTAAATATATGCATATCTTTTGAAATACTGAAATATTAAACAATATCTGTTTCTTGTTATAAAACAATAAAAATTAGAAAAACACCTTTCCAGAACTGCCAAAAATGATATCTCCTATAAGCACTACATACAGTACTTGCAAGATAATGAAATATAATTAAGCAAATACGAACACCTATGATAGCAAATTAGCAATAATATACTCTAGAAAGAAGACAAAATGGGTGTTGGAAATAGTCCTTTTAAAAATGATAATCTACAGAAGGATAATGGCAGAGGGGTAGGACTGTTTATTTAGAAACTCAAGCATAATGTTGCATTTTCTTCAGTATCTTATATGCAACACCTTTGACACTTAAGGGGGGCACCTGTTTTGACAACACATTTCATGTATTTGTAAAAACACTTAATCCATTTTATCTAAGATGTTAATAGAATCTACCAGAGAATGCAAAGAGGATCAAGAGGATAATACCTGGATCAACCGAGATAGCTGATATGATTGGACCATAAACCCCTCTATTTGGAATGCGCGTAGTCCCTCTTCCAGCCCAGTAAAATCGGATCTCTAAAATAGTATTTGTCACACTGGCTTTGAATTTTTTTACAAGAGGACACTGTGCCCCATGAGCTTCATTTTCAACATCAAAATTCTTCCTAACTAATATATCCTGAAACGTATGTGTAGCTTCAATTTAAAGATAGTTTCAACCTGCATACGTAAACTTATCAATCTGTTTAAATTTGTCACCTGTATATAGATATCAAATAATCGCCTCCCAAGACTGCTAGATGTATTGTCATTGGTAAACTGTATTTCCGCAAAATGCAGGCTTACATCATAACTCCCATTCTCCAAGCAATAACGGAAGTAGGTGAGAGAAACAGGAGAAAGGCGTGCAGTAGTATACATCTCAGGCATGTTTATTAATGGCACAGATTTGACATAACGAGAATTTTGATAATTATTATCATCCATAAAGTCCCCACTACTACTAAATCCCCAGTAGTTATTACTTCTATAGTAACGTGCGGCGCCACCTTCAACTCCTGCATCACCTTCATACAGAACTTCTCCATTATTTTCTTTGATTGCTAAATTGTCTCCGCCACTATTAACCCGTAATGAGCACCCATCTGCAACAGAATATTAAAAAAATGATAATGCAACCATACTTGATGTAAAGATTAGATTAAATTTTATCTTGACCATAAACATACTGAAGAATTCACACCCACCAGAATAATTCATAATTGACTTCTTTCAATACGCTAATGAAAATTTAAGACTTAAGATACATGTAATATACATATAAGTCCCATTTTCTTATATCTCAAGGTCTTAGGCTTGGGAGAACTGATCAATTAACATGCTTCCTGAACCAGCCACCAAATTTTCTTACAGGTTTCAAGTTTGAGCATTGATTAGCTTAAATAAAGTCAGGTGTAAGTCGATACTTTAGGCGATAAACTCTTTATGCCAAAAATTGGCTTCAAGTATGATTACTAATTGTAAGAATACAGAATCACTAACAATATCGATTACGGATAGATAAATAAACTGTTCTTACATACAGGTTGTATGGCACTTCTGTATTAAAATTTAACTATATAACTTAAAGTCTAAAATTCTTAAAAAAGCTGCTACTTTTTTATTTTATCAGGATTAAATAATCTAATCGTTGACTTTATATAAAGAATACCTAATTGTAGTGCTGTGCTTTAAGAATAAGATGTGTATTCTTCAGTAGATTGAACTGCATATTATAATTTCTCATTAAGAATGCATAATGACTTTCAAGCATGATTTGGACTTTCACGGCCCTATGTTCTGATAAGTTTACTGGCATGAATGATGGGTGTTTGAAATAAGGTATCTCTAGAATATTGGGGTTGTAATTGAGGTTATATTCACACACCTTAACCATTATCAAATATAATTGACCCAACTAACTGAGAAAAGCAGAACAGAATTATATGTTTCTAACATTAAAGTAAGAATGATTCATTGCTTCAAAGCAATCACAATTTTAAATAATAAACTTACATCTTGGACATGTGAATTCCTGTGCACATGGAAGAATATCCTTTCTGTAGAATTTTGTTGTTAGAATAATATACATTAAGAGTGAATGTTATACGATTAACAACACAGAATCTGCAAAGTTATACAAAGTTAAAACTCCTTAATTTAAGCAGTCAACAGAAGAACTCACAAGGTGTTGTTGGAGTAAGAGCTCTTGAACAAGTTGATGTATAGATTCCTAAGAATCAGAATATTATATGATAAATACAGAATCTGCGAATATACTAGGTAGCATGAATCAAGTACACAATTTGAAAGAAAAAAATATCATTACCTGTTCGGCTGACAAGTAGGTTGCTCAGGGCCTTGCCATGTAAAATTATTGTAGGAAAGATCACTGCACATAATTTCATTACGTCATCTTGTTATTCAAGAAATTTAAGAAATCCAGTACGAGAAACTTACAAACTTGAAACAAGAAGCAATGAAATCACAAAGCCGTGCAACTGGAAACAATGGAAATTAGCAGGTAGACTATAGCATACATGGTCATCCCGTCCCGTAAGATTGAGTCTGGGACATTTCCACTGAGCATGTTCCCCATCAAATACCTAATAGAAATAACTGTGTTTAGTTTATGATATGCTTAAAGAAGATAGCAGTGACTGATATAATGTATTTGATAGCTATACGGAAAGTAATTGTAGTGTAAACTCTGCACATTCAAAGTTTTTTCTTTCAAAATATTTAAATGGAGATATACATCCTTTAAAACGAGCTATTGGTAAATGATCTACAATTCCAAATCTTAATCACACTCACAAGAATTTCAAACGCCTAGATTCGACGCGCTTTGGAATTTCTCCTACTAGCTTGTTAAAGCTAACATCCCTGTCAAAAGCATGTAAATTGAATTCCATCAAACAATTAAATGGATATTATGCTAAAATAAAATAAAAATATTATAAGCACACAAAAAAAAGTGTTGTCTGTGATGCAAGTTTAAGAACTAAATAAAAATAAGAGGGGTGTGAGCTACACACAAACTAAAACTAAATATACTTTTGCAAAGAGCTTTCATGCATTACTTACAGCAATTCTAGAACTTCCAATTGCCAGACATAATTAGGGACTGCTCCGATGATATTACAATTTCTCAGGACTCTGAATCACAAAGTAAATAATGAAGCATACAATGCTATAATCATTATTTAATAATTAATAGATATATGTAATATTCTAACATACAATCTTATCAAGTTTGTGCTGATACTTAGGTTAGGAAATCTTTGAATTGGTCCATGTATGTCGATAATCCTCCTGTGAAATCAGAAAGACCGCGAATTGGTATAAAAATGAAGAGATATTTTTTCATTGGATGCTAAAGGAAAAAAATTGGCTAATAAGAAGACAGACTTAATACAATTAACAGGTTTTGCACTCACAAGTCAGTTAGGTTATCAAGACGAGATATATTTGACGGAATCGGTCCCTCCAGCCCACTTGCAGACATTTCTCTTCATTGACAAGATTATTTCAAGAACTATAACAAGTTTTTTAGCATTATAACAGCTAATAGTGAAAAAGTATGGAATAGGATGTTACAGTCTACTCAGTCGTTTCCAGGACAGTATGAATTCAGGTATAGGTCCAGTGAAGTTGCAATCGTTTATCCTACTGCATATGTCCGGCATGGGTTTCTCAGAATAGATTGTAACATAAATAGTAAGGGCGAATTTACAAATAATATAGTGAAAAACTTACAAATCTGTCAAATTTGTTAGCCCGGCAAATGTCAATGGTAAACTGCCTGTCAGTCGGTTGGATGATAAAATCCTTTATTCCCATTGTCATGTAAAGGTAAATAATTTAGGCAGTGTAGAAATGCATAATTTTGGTTCAAGAAGAGGAATATGTGACAAGATCTTACAAGGTTTCCAATTTAGATAATTTTCCAAGCTCGGGAGGAATTGTTCCAGAAAATTGGTTTGCTTCAAGATTCCTGAAATAAATATGTAACTCGCTCCCGGAATACAGTGGTAACTAAATGACAAATTAAACGGACATTCTGACATGTTTTAGAATATGACAAAAAAATTATGTTTTCTGACTATTCATTTTTCCTTGTAGTTTGTACTCGCATTTACACATAATACATAACCATACACAGAACTCGCACATTCTTGTGTTTTGCATACTCTTTTGACCATATTACTAAACACCAATATGACTAAAGATAGGCTTAAAGTGGTTCATTTAAAAAAATTCTCATTCAAGTTATCTCACCTACTAGAATATATTAACGAAACAGATTTACTATACAGAATGTGGTGCTCGTCTACTTTCTACTTGTTGCAACTTTCTAGACATTGACCTCAACATTGCATTGATTTTAGTTATCACATTGCTGGCGTATTTAGTAAAAGGGGAAGGAAAAGAAAATGTCAAGACCTACAAGTAAGTAAGAGTGGTAATATTTCCCAATTCTTTTGGCACTCCCCCTGACAAGCGGTTTGCAAGAACAGAGCTGCAAATTCATTCATTAATTTAGAAAATGATTAATTGTAAAACTGAACCATTTTATACTTGGAAAAAGTTACGCTTACACTGACTGTAATGTTGTTGAACCCCATATACGAGGTATTGTACCACTTAGGTAGTTGTAAGCAAAATCACTGCAAATGCATATGAGTATATGTTTAAATGATTTTAATAAGTTCTCCAACTAATATGTTTGCATATCATGAAATTCTTACATCTTACGGAGGTAACGAAGATTCACTAATTCAGATGGAAGAACACCAGGAAGAGCAAGACCCTTGAGTGTGCTGCATAAATGGATAAAAATTATATTAGATTCAGCGTAAAGCCTAAAGGAAGTTTGCACAAGGAAATATCTATTTTTTACTTCCACTTGACAAATTGATTCCCATCAGATTCATAAATCACAAGTCATGACTAATATTCAAAACTGTGTATAAACCATAAATCCCTTTTAGATACACATCCACTTCTGAATCCGAGGAATGAGTTAATATGATCATCATTAGTCAGGATATCTGTTTTAAAATGGATTCGAGAAGTTTAGATTATAAATAAGTATGCACTGATTCCCATGCTAAAAATGTCAGCTTAAGACACATCCAATCACCAGCCTTTTGTTAGGATCTACTGGGATTCCTCATCCCCAAAATTTTTGAGATGACGCTTTAACTGACACTAATTAAGCAGCACCACAACTCCTCCAATAACAAATGTAGGATAGCCCAGCACCTTAGTCATGATAAATATGGAAAAAGATATTATAATATAATTTTTTGGAAGAACAATATGCTATGCAGATGGACAAAGACTATCATGGTTTTACGCTACACTGAAGGTGTTCCAAGTCAGAAGCTACTAAAAACAATTTGGCAAAGAGGACTGAGTTAGAGATAAATACATCGTTACAACGTGACAAATTGTGCTGTTCTCTGGGTTGCACTCGCAATCCACCCTGCTCTCTGATCCAGCAGGTGCCTGAGGATTTATTCCAACCATGTCAACTCGGCAAAGATCAGCATTGAACTTCCAATACGTTGCACCCATAGCAGAAGTAAGTTGTTGAAGAGCATCAACTATAACACAGATGAAGAAATGCATGATACATACGCACCCCTCATTGTCAAGCACCATAATATGTTTTTTAAGTTACACTACCAAAGAAGCACAACTTTAACGAGGTTTGCATGCACATGGCATGGCACCCTTGATCATCTTCCAATAATTTCATATAGTTATTATAACCGGACACTAGCTCTTCAGTTTTATAATCAAAGATGTTTACATAATGTATCATACAAATCCCAATTTGTGTTCACCCTTTACCTTCATGTTTGCTTCTTTTTAAGAGATAAAATTATACAGTCTGATTTATGTGTAACATACAGGTAACGTATAGACATAGTTCCTTATTGTTGCATAATCTGTGTCATAAGATTTTCTCAAAGGTTTCAAGAAATTTGTACATTTCAACCCTATTTCAGTAAGTTCAGTAATTAGAAATTAAATTAACAGTTAAATTGTTTAAAAATACAAATCATTACTTAGAACAACCGAAGATTCAGTTTGTCTCTTTACTTCAAGCTGTAGTTTGAATGTCATCGGCTCATCGGAGTCCCACATTCATGCTTCTTAGTGCACCACTGTTTTCTTTAAATCTTCTAACCAGTGTTACTAAATGCCAATTTTAAGCTAAAAAGACCAAACTAGAAATTGAAAAAATAACTTTGTAACCGGAAATTCTATCAGCGACACAATCAGGGAATTCACTGTTTCAAACTACTTGTCCTAAATTGCCACAAAATGAAAGAAAGCAACACCGCGTAAGATCACTATTGTGAATAGCTATGTTAAAATTGCATGGCACTCAACTTAAATGGTTACCGGAAACTATAAGTAACTTGATAATCATGTTAAATCATAAGGAAGCTATTTTCATTTTCTCCAAAAAAATCATTACTTTGAAAAGCTCTTACAAATGCAAATGCCTGCCAGAGAAACCATCTAACTACAACTTTGCAGAAGCTATCTTAGTATAAAATCTGCTGCAGAGTTCATATATGTGTAAACATATATTATAAACATTTTAAGTTGCTTTGGTTTTTAACATTTTTTGTATATCTAAACAAATATTCATCAGAGCATATGAAGAACTTAAAGTCAACTAAGTAAATATTCACTTAAACATTTGAGTAAAACAGCAAATAGAAAGGGAAAAAATGTGAGTGGTATCATTAGCCATAAACAAAAAAATAACTTAAGCAGAAAGAAATGGTTCTTGACTTCCTGGAGCCCTCTTGCATATTAAATAGGCATCACTTATATTTTATTACATTTTTATTGTTTAACTATCTTCCCCTATATTTAAACACTTCATTTTTAAATATTTCCCCAGTAGACTTTAGTGATTAATTAATTACCTATTAACTATCAATTCACTTCTCAAAATTTATATAGTACTTTTTACAATATCATCCAACATTGGCATAATTTTTATTAAACAAGCCCGGGGACTTCAAGGAAACAGCATTCTTATTCTTAAAAATAGCGGCATTAAAATTTATGAACATTTTACCTTCCTCGACCCTACTCTACTTTTGAGCAAGAGAGATTAAGGGCTTGTATGGTTTGATCTTTATTACTACTGTTTATAATATAGTGTAATCTCTATAAGAATCTCCTCTTCTTTATCGCCGTATAGTTGTTATTAATATCTATTTTGTATGTACATCAGTATATGATACCAATGTGTTTATAATGAATCAAGATTATACAATCATGTTAGTCAAGTGGTGAAAATGTGAAAATAACAACCTTTCCCGCCAACAAGTTTGTTACAGCTGTGAATATAAAACTTGAGAGATAGATCCAGTTTGAGTAGCATTCATTATTACATTTCTTTTGTTTTCTCCCGGTCACTATGACTTGAGAGATGTGTGAATAAATATTTATGAGTTAATATATTTCGACAGTTAAATATTTTCAAAATCTAATTAATGTAAATTTTTTAGTAGTAACGGGAGACACAGATCCACTACCCTCTATGTAATTCCCCTGTACACATATGAGTATATTATAAAACTCGCATTCATGCTCAACTTGACGCAGCACGAAAGCGTAGGATAAACAAGCGTTAACCCTTAATAAAACACACAGGACTCTTACACGAGAAATCCTGAAATACCTCGAATGCACAAGGCAATCCTTGAATCCACAAGAAATAATTCTTCAATTCACAAGAAAGATAAGAGAAAACTCTCAAGTGTTTTTAATTCAACAAAAGATTCTAAGTAATACATCATAAGTTTGTTTATATAGGATATAACAACCCTAAAACCAATAATATTAAATCCTGATTAAAATAAAATATTAAATAAAATAGCATGGTCATGCATGATCTCCCAATTAAAGTTGTTTGCTTACTGTAAGAGATCACAACTTTGGCATGATCATGTGGTAGCCTTAGCATGATCATGTTGTTTTGTCATTGTCTTATCGCCATCCATCATGATCTTAATTCACGTGAATTGCTCATGCATCAGTCTCCTCCACCTCTAAAGAATTCAACCTCGAGTTCTTATCTAGATAAAGAACTTCATCTACATGTTACTTATCTCTCCATGGTGGTATTTTTACAGGCAAAAGGTTTAGTGGAATCTTGTATTTGAATTCTTCGACAAGATCAATCGAACGTAATAACAAACATTGAATACATCCAACAACAACTTGATTAATCATTGCCAACATAGAATTTGAAAACTCTCCTATATCAGTCTCTTCCACTTCAAAAAAAACTTGCCCTGAATAAAGAACTACATATACACACAACTTATCTTTCCATGGTCGTATCTTAATAGGGAAATAAGGTACCAGAATTTTATACCTAAACTCTTTGAAAAAATCCATATATTGTAATGATAGTCCTTAAATTAGTCCACCACAATCTTGACCAACCATTGTCAATACCACCAAACTTGTACCAATTGCAATTTCTTCAAACCCGCCAATTGTACAAATAGACAACCCACCTTTGTCATTACTCCAATATGAAAAATCTTCCGCTAGTTTATAAGTCTCCAAAAATAATTTATGCACAATTGTTGTTGGATGTATTCAATGTTTGTTATTACGTTCGATTGATCTTGTCGAAGAATTTAAATACAAGATTCCACTAAACCTTTTGTCTGTAAAAATACAACCATGGAGAGATAAGCAACATGTAGATAAGTTCTTTATCTAGATAAGAACTCGAGGTTGAATTCTTTAGAGGTGGAGGAGACTGATGCATGAACAATTCACACGAATTAAGGTCATGATGGATGACGATAAGACAATGGCAGAACAACATGATCATGCAAAGGACTACCGCATGATTATGCCAAAGTTGGGATCTCTTACGGTAAACAAGCGGCTTTAATTGGGAGATGATGCATGACCATGCCACAAGCTCAGTATGCTCACGTTGTTTTATTTAGTATTTTATTTTAATCAGGATTTAATATTATTATTAGATTTTAATTAAGAATTGGTTTTAAGGTTATTATATCCTATATAAACAAACTTATGATGTATTACTTAGAATCTTTTGTTGAATTAAAAACACTTAAGAGTTTTCTCTTATCTTTGTTGTGGATTCAAGAATTCTTCCTTGTGGATTCAAGGATTGCCTTATGAATTCGAGGTATTTCAGGATTTATCATGTAAGAGTATTGTGTGTTTTATTAAGGATTAACGCCTGCGCTTCCATGCTGCGTCACAACCCTGCTTCAAAAAATTTACTTGAAAAAACGAATGTTCAAAAAAAACATGGTAGCAAACCCGATTTAATTATGCTAATATACCATGCTCTAGTCCATAAAAAAACACAATTGTACAAGAAATAATTATCTTGGCAATCTGCATTAAGGAGAGCTTAATTAAATAAAATGAGAGACTTAATTACCTTCTTGTTGTGGCACTTTCAACTCTGCAAACTGTAACAACATTAAGCAGCAGCCCAGCAGATAAATCAACTCAACTGAAGAGATCCACCCCGTCATCTTTAGTAATTACATATACACACATATACATACAAACAAGAATTTATATATAAAATATAGTAGTACTAGCTAGTGAATATATATAGTAAATACTAGTAAGAGAAGATAGAATGAGAATGCCTCCAAAGGACAAGTAAACAATAGACAGGAGTAGATGTGCTTCTTATTTGTTAAAATATCGTATCGGTCTCTTATTTAATTTTTCGGGAATTAAATTGATTAAAATTTGATTTTAGATTAAAAAATTTATATTTTTATAATTTTTAAAATAATTTTATACTCTCTATCTCAGTTTTTCTTAATTTTGTGTAGTCAAATTGATCCAAATTTGATCGTAAATTAAAAATTATTGTTTTACATTTTTCAAAAATTAAAAAATACATTTTAAAATTTATTAAATATATTTTCTAATAAGGTAATATTTAATTTTTTTAGTTATATATTATGTGTAATATTCGGTTAAAAATTAGTCAATTTGACTAACAAAAATAGAAATAAGACAATTATTTTGAGATGGAGGGAGTATTATAATAAATTAGATATAGTTTTTAATAATATAATTATTAAAATTTTCTTAATTATATATTATGTATAATATTCGTCTAAATTTTGATCAATTTAATTATGTATAACATATTAATATCTCTTCTTAGTAGCGTAACTTTTTAAAAGAATGAATAATTTTATATAATGTCATATTATGTACTGTGATTCGAACCAAATCAAGTCATATTTTAAATAAACAAATTCTAATTTGAATTTTCTTTTTTTTAATAAATGGAACCGCTCAAATAATTTAAACAATTTCAAATTCTTAACCAAACTCATTTAATAGACGAGTTGAATCGAATTTACGTGTGAACTAATCGAGTCGAGCCAAGATTGTTTGCTAATCAATCAATTAAAAGTAGTACAAAAAATAAATTAAAAAATAATTTCTATTAATAATTTTTTTATTTATAAACGAGTTTGAATTTGACCAAATTATCAAATTTTAATTAAATTCAAAATATATTTAATTTTATTTATTTAAATAATAAATTCAAATATTTATTCCAACACGTATACAAGCTCAAATTGAATCGAACTCAATTGAACGGATTGAAACTTGAATAGCTCGAGCTATTCACGAACCCCCGTATCGTAATTCAGATTGGGAAGCTCTCGAGTTGGATTACAATAACGTGTATAATAATATTTTAAATAAACGAGATTAAGTTATGAAAGTTTGACACGCAATCCACGAAATCAAAAGAAAAGTATGCACCGTCCGGACAGACAACTTTTAAGCGACAGTAGATTTACTAAAACCACGTCTTTTTAATAATCTCAATTGATTAACACAAATTATAGTCCATAATATTATTAGAGGCCTATGATTTTAATTTTTTACTTAAAAGTTTTTAATCGATCCATAACGATGACTTCCAGCAAAAATTCAGAATGTCGATTTAGTATTGAATTATTAAAGATATTAAAATAATATTTTTGTTGACGTATTACCTCTAACATATATCGTTAGAACTGTGTATCACTTGATACTCTATTAGCCCGTGTATTTGCTCATATTTAAAGTTATATTTATCCAAAATTAATTTTTAAATGATATTTTATTTAAAATAAAATATTAAGCACCTTCATCTTATTATTTTTGGTGATTGTTTATCTATTTAGATAATCATCACAATCGAAATTAGTGTCTTACCACCCATACACTTTTGAAATTGTGGGCTTATGGCCAATAACTCTGAAATCATAAGAATATTTTAACATTTATGTACTCACAGGTTATTAAGTAGATAAGATTATCCGTCCCTCATGTTGTACGGATATTTTTATAATTTAGAATTATAGTTTAATTATTTATATTTAAATGGTTTAATTAAATATATAATTTATTCGTCTCATATTATTTCCTATTTAGGTATAGGCTCCGTTTGGCTGGACTTAAATTTAAAATAACTAATTTATTTTTATAAAAAAATATGTATTTTCAAAAAATAATTAAAAATCTTTTTTGATTAAAAATATGTAATAAAAAATTTACTTCAAAAAAAATTAATTAAAAATAATAATATTTATTATTTAGTCAAAACTCCTCAATATATGTGTCAAAAGTCAAAATAAAAAATAAAAAAATCAAAGATGTATATGCTTTGTTAACAATTTTGTAATGGTTTTGGTGTACGATTAAAATTTTTCAATAAGAATAACTAGTTAAAATAGATCTTTAATAATTATATTAATTTTTTATCCACTTTGATTTACACACAACTAAAGTATATTGACCATATATTTTTACTTTTTTTAAAAATAAAAATTGAATATTATTTACGAAATTGAGGAAGTAAGCTCATTCAATGCGTACACAAGCTACGAGTTCAAACTCTTTTCTGTCAATTACTTACATTTATTATTTATATTTTTTTCCTTATCTTGTTTTTTATAAGTTTTTATCAACTCATACAGAATGAAGAGAGTACTGAATATAATATTTATAAATTTTAGGTTGACAATGAATATAATAAACCATTATATATACACACCTTTATAAATAAACATTTCATTCCGTAAGAGTCAATCCATCAGACTTTTACGTATACCAATATATATTTATTTGGCCATTACTCAATTGTTTATTCATTGAAATGAGTTTTAAAAGTGACCGATTCATGTACTTAAAATTTTGAACAAAAAATATATATGTATTGTGCTTACTGCTTACGCAACAAATGAGACCAATATGGTCTAGAATTTTGATGCTTCTTAGGTCTTATAAAAATTAAATTCTCTTTGACAAATCTTTTGAAAAATATAATCCCTCACATTCAAACTTGAAAATAATGGATTACCAAAAATATCTTTGATTTTTCTGTACTTCGACAAATAATCAAAAGTCATAGGAACCAAAATAATCAAAAATATTTGGTGATTAAAATAGATTGATCCAAAATGACCAAAGTATCAATATTATTTACTCAAAAATACGTTATACTAGTTTTCGAAAAAAAACACGTTATACTGCATGTCCAAAATGATTGATATCACCCATTTTTTGCGCAATGTACATATATATTATATTATTAAAGTCCAAATATTAAAATTTTGATAATAAGTTATTGGTTGTGCATGGTAATAAAACATTAATTTCTTAATTTTTTTTTTGACGAAAAGCTGGGAATTTTATTAATGATTCAAATCCAACTCAATACAATGTTTAACCGAACTCGGAATTGAGTCCTTATCAAAACTACGACCTGGATAACTATATGATTCCCTAGCAAGTTGATGGGACACCATATTTGCAGATCGCTTAACATGATACAAATAAACTTTGTTCAACCTCCGAAGATAATTCCGGCACTCTTCTATAATACCTCCGAACTGAGATCTCATAGGAGTTTTGCTCCTGATCGCTTGAACCACGACCAAACAATCAGAAACCAAGATAACATTAGACCAATGCATCTCATCGATCCAACTTAGAGCCTCCTTCACTGCCATGGCTTCTGCTAGAACTGGAGTACTAGGTCCTGACCAAACCTTTGTTTTCGCTTGCAAAAGAACCCCATTATCGTCTCTGGCAACCAGACCCAGACCTGCTTCATCTTTGCCTTCGAAAACAGCCGCGTCAACTGATACCTTCACTGTGTTCTGTTGAGGATTAACCCAAATACAATCACCATCTCCTTCGAAAACAGGTTGAAGGAGGGTATTAGTGGACCTATTGTGGGCTATTGACCATTGTGTGAGGTACTGCTTCGCTGCAGCTACTGTTCTATTGACTGATGAAAAGCGCTGATTCCACACTATATCATTCCGATTACGCCATATTGCCCAGCAGAGTGTGATAATTTCAGCTTGGCCCTTTGCATTTGCAGACGACAAAACACTCTCCAGCCAGGTGGTAAAATCTGAAAAACTTGCTCCCTGAAAGTCCACATTCAGCTTTAACCAACATTGTTGTGCGAAAGAACACATTACCAGACTGTGTAATATTGTTTCGTACTCTTGCTGACAGACTGGACACCCAACCTGAACTTGCACTCTTTTACACTGAAGTTGGATAAGAGTAGGGAGGCAATTCGTAAGTGCACGCCATACCACATTGATAGATTTTTGAGGTGCTTTGATTTTCCACAAATTTGTAAAGATACTCGACCTATCTGCATTACTCCAAGATTCCTTCTTTTATTGTAAAGATCTGTATGCACTTTTTACAGTGTACACTCCTGTAACTTCATGGCACCAACCTAACACGTCCTCTCTAACATTACCAGCAACCACTGTATCAAAGATAAGTTGTTGGTCTCTGTCATTAAATTCCGTCCTGATGATATCACGATCCCACATTTTACTACCATTCTGAAATAGAGACGACACTGTACGACCTTCCAAAGCTTGAGATTCAGTGGTGATATACGGATTGTCCTTACTAGGTAACCATGGCTGACCCACGATGTTGATATGTTCTCCTGTACCAATGCTCCATCGAACCCCATCCATAATCACCTGCTTTGCTTCACAAATGCTGCGCCAAATAAAACTGGGATTATTCCCCAGCTCTGAGTTCAAAAAATCTTTTTTTGCAAAGTATCTGGCCCTGTACAACTTTGTGACTAAACTGTTTGGATTAGAAACAAACCTCCACCCTTGTTTGCCTAACATCGCAATGTTAAAATCACGAAAATCCCTAAAACCCATGCCACCCAAAGATTTATGCTTAGACATCCGTTCCCAATTCATCCAGATTAAACAACTGTTTTTTACCTGAGACGTCTTCCACCAGAAATTTGACAGAGTTTTTTTGATATGCTTTGTTATCTCAATAGGCAAGAGAAACACATTCATAGCGTACGTAGGGAGAGCTTGTGCCACTGACTTGATTAAAATTTCTTTCCCAGATCTTGAGATATACTTACTATCCCAGCTTTTAACCCTTGCAGTCGCCCTATCCTTTAGATAACCCAAAATAGCTGATTTGTTTTTACCTAAAATATTAGGTAATCCCAGGTACGTGTTGTTATCATTAGCCTCTCCCATCTGCAACACTTGACACACCATCTGTCTGTTGTATTCGATCACATTTGAGCTAAAAAATACCGACGACTTTCCCCTGTTAACTTTTTGCCCAGACGCTTGTTCATAAGTATCTAATAACTCCATGACTTTTGTAGCTTCAAACTCGTCTGCTTTGCAATAAAAATATGAATCATCAGCAAATAACATATGTGAGATTATAGGAGCTTTACGACAAACCTTAACTCTGTGTAGCCATTGATTGGACTCATATTTATTTATTAATGCCGACAAACCCTCCGCACAGATTATAAACAAATAAGGGGACAAAGGGTCTCCTTGTCTGATGCCTCTCTTAGGAAAAAATAGGACCCATTTCATGCTCACCATGCACTATAGAATATGACACTGTGGTGACACATTGCATCACTAACTGAACCCACCAAGTACTAAACCCAATTTTTTTCAATAAGGCCTCCAGAAAATTCCATTCTATACGATCATAGGCCTTACTCATATCAAGTTTAAGCGCCATGAATCCCTCCTTGTCAAATTTCTTTCTCTTCAGGTAATGCATAACCTCATACGAGATCATTATATTATCTGAAATTAATCGACCCGGAATGAAAGCGCTTTGAGTATCTAACACCACTACATCCAACAGCCCCTTCATTCTGTTTGCTAGCACCTTTATAATTATTTTAGCTAGCACATTACAAAGTGCAATAGGACGAAGATCCCCAACCATTGTCGGATTTTTCTTCTTTGGAATAAGGACTATATTTGTTTCATTCAACCCACGTAACATTTCGCCAGTTCTGAAAAATTCTCTTGTCATTTTAACAACATCCTCCCCTATTATCTTTCAATGCTTTTGAAAGAATGCTGGCGTCATACCATCCGGCCCCGGGGCTTTGTCCGGGTGCATCTGAAAAATAGCTTCCTTAACCTCCAAATCTGAAATCTCCTTCATGAGTTCCAAGTTTTGATCAGCCGTGATTTTTTGGGGCACACAATTGATCACTTCCTCACTGTTAATACCAGTAGAATTAAATAAGTCTTGATAATAGTTCGATATCAACGATTGCAACCCATTCTGCCAATCCACCCAGTTACCATTGTCATCTTTCAGCTTATGAATGCGATTTGTTCTTCTACGCTGGTTGCAAGAAGAGTGAAAGTACTTCGTGTTTTTATCCCCTGAGTGAAGCCAAAGCTGCTTCGATCTCTGCCTCCAAAAAATTTCTTTTTGATCAAGTATCAAATGGAATTGGTTCTTGGCCTCCTTATATTTCTGGATTGACTGTTCGTCTCTCCCATTACGGACCTGTTTCATCTGAATTTTGCACTCTTTTATTCTTCTACTAAAACACCCCGTTATTTCTCTCCCCCATATTTCCAGATTCTCACCACACTGCTGCACTTTATGCATGATGCTGGCATTTCTGTCACACTCCCAGCTGTCTTTAACTATTTGCAGGCAAAGAGGTTCCGTTAACCATGCATTTTCGAACCGAAAACGCTTTTTTCTCTGTTGGTACTGTTGGACTCTAGGTTCCAGAAAAATAGGGCTGTGATCTGAGAGTGAACCTTCTACCGTGTACAATTTAGCCAGAGGGAATAGATCAAACCAACCATTAGTAACCAATGCTCTGTCCAACCTTATTTCTAGCCAATTTGGTGTGTTACGACCACGTTCCCAGGTGAATTGATGCCCATGCAACTCCATATCTTGTAACCCCGTCTCCTCCAGCACTGCATTAAAACCATCAATTAATTTCTGAGGATATGCAGCTCCACCTCTGTTGTCTAACTGAGAAACAATATTATTCATATCACCAATGGTAACCCAAGGCAAGTTCGAATCCCTTGCGAGATGTCTCAACAGGTCCCAAGTTCTGCGTCTATGGTTCCGATTTGGCTCTCCATAAAAACCTGTTAATCTCCACATAGGCATGTCTCCAATCTTAAGCTCCACATCTATATGACTCTGCGATAAGCTAAGTAAATTAACTTGATCATCTTCTTTCCAAAATAATGCCAGTCCTCCGCTACGACCTTGAGGCTCGACCACTATCATGCCTTGGAACTGAATTTTCGACCTGATTCTCTCCATCTGAACCTTACTGCTAAGAGTTTCACATAAAAAGATTACTGAGGGTCTTTCTTGACGAATAACGTCGTGCAGGAACCGAATTTTCCCAGGTGACCCTAAGCCCTGGCAGTTCCAACTTAAAGTGCTCATGAGGAATGACGGGTCTGCATCGCAGCACCCGCCATGTTCAAGTTTTTTTAGTTCTGTGAGTTTACATCATGCAATTCCAGCATAGTAACATCCAACTGGTCTTTTTCTTGGCCCAGCCCATCTTCTGATATATCTCCCAGTCTCCTTCTTTTCGGGTCCACCTTTACAGTAAGCCCATTTGAGTCCATACTTGTCTCTTTATTTTCCCGCCTATCGTTTAAATCTTCCGTAATATTTGCTAAAACTGTTGACACTGTCATTTCCTTATCCCCGCCTCTGATTCCTCCTGTCGTTATTATTGTTCCTGATTGTCTGGGATTACGATTAGCATTAACGAGACTTTCGTTACCTTCCTTATCTGCACTACCCATTGCTTCTCTTTCCATTCCCCTTCCGTTTGCCCCTGCCGGACTTAATAAACTTCCGTCTGAACTCCTAATCCATTGGTTGTCTCTACTAACAACCTGATTTCTGGATGGTGCACGAAGAGAACTGTCATATTTCCTTATCTCCTGCCCTTGGTGATTGTCAAACATATCTTCACAGAACTTCTCTGTGTGTCCTATACTAAAAACAAAATGATGGGAGGCGCTCATACTTGAATTGTAACCAAATCCACTCTCCTCCTGCTTTTTTTATCTTCATCTGTTTCTTCAAAGGTCGTCCAACATCTATTGCCACCCTTATTCGCATATAATTTATGGCCATGCTTTGAAAATTCTTTGGGTCTGTCTCCATAAACCTTCCCACATAGTTACCTATGGATTTTAAAATGAACTCAGATTTAAAACCTATAGGAACATCATACACTTGCACCCACATGTATAGCTCAGATAACTTGACATCCTTTATTTGTTCATCTATATTCAACCTCCGAATAAGAAGAGCTTGTTGATTGAATGTCCATGGTCCATCATTTAAAACCCGTTGCAAATCCAGGTCATGAAAGAATTTGAATAAGAACATGTTCATCTGAGGTGTTTCCTCCATGAATACGCCTTTCACTGGCCTCCAAATCGACGATAGAGTATCTTGCATTGCCACAAAATTCACCTTCTTGTTGGTTTGAAACCTTCCCACCAGACACCTCTCGAACCCTTCTATCTTCTCTCCTTCTGGTATGTCCTCCAGTTCCAGACCTTCCTCATCTCCATTGTTTATTGAGAGATCCGCATACGCCTCCTCTAAACCTTTGCTTCGTGAAGAGCTCGCCATGACACCAGTTTGATATCAAGACAATTAAAGATCTACTTAATAATGAATGAATGAAAAACTCACCAATAAATGAGACAGAGAAAACTCACCAATAGATGAGACTATGTTCGGCTAGACTAATATCTTAATCCTCATACGACGAGTACATCAAGAAAAGTAACAGACTTAATAGTGTTTGATTTTAGCATAAATCTCTTTTTTATGCCTCTGAGCAGCGTTCTCAGTAGTTGATGCTTTATGAGTGGGTTTTTCCAACTCTATCTTTGTAAAAAATAATAATTTAATTATTAATTTCTTAATTAAAACACATATCATATTAATTTACTAATTAAAACACATTTTTATATAAAACATATAAATATTATCCTAATAAAATACAAATATAAATAAAGTATATGAAAATTTTATACATATAATGTTAAATAAAGTTTAAATTAATATTATAAAAATAAATTTAAATTTAAATCATATAAAAAATTAAAATATTACAGTAAAAGAATTTAAGTAATGCATTGCACGGACATATAAGTTAGTACAAATTATATTTGCATTTGTTAAAAATCTTAACTAGAAGTCTATAAGTATGATATTATGACAGTTTTTTTTTAATTATAGGATATTATGATAGCTTTACATATATCATTATTATTTCACGAGTAATTTTATAATTTACTACATAAATAAACGATCGAACATCTTGCAAAAGATGGGCTACTGCCTACTATCAGTGGCTGCCCGATTTTTTGAGAAAAGAGGCCGGCTTTGTAATTTCTCGGAGAGGCCTGTTAGTGAATCTGATAATATTGTAGACCCAAGCCCCAGCTACAGCCCCCAAAACTGGACCCAACATGTATATCCATATTTTATCGTACCGGCTCGACACAAATACTGGGCCTAAACTCCTTGCTGGATTCATTGAAGCCCCAGATATAGGCCTGTTAAAAAAATTTGAGTTGTCATTGCTGAAATATTTTAATTTTCTTGCAATATATTATTTTATAAAATTTAATTGATTATTTTGTTTGTAAAACATACCCTGCAATCATCACATTCAGCAACACAGTAGCTCCAATAGCAATCCCAGCAAGTTCACCAACCTGCATTATATATTACAAAACATACAGACAAGTATGAATAATAAGAATTTAAAGATCAATGTCATTGTCAAGACAAATGTGATTAACAAGCCACTTAGCATGTCCTTGTCTTAGAATCTATTCGTAAACTACAAAATTTCCTCCATTTGTGTACGCAATTGAAGATTTAATATTCGATAAAAAGACGCGTAAATGAATACAAATTTAGCAATTAGTGAACAAGCCAGGGGATTAAGAAAAAGGCTTACAGCTCGATTATCAGTTGCTACACCAGAGATGACAAACATAAGGTAGAATGTGATTATAAATTCCAACACTAAAGATTGCAGGTTTGTCCCTGATGGAAGTGTTCCCGGAAATTTGTCTTCCGTTCCCTGGAATAGTAATCGAAGTGTTCCGCTTGCTAAGGTTCCCCCGAGAACCTGAGCTGCTATATAAGCCGGTACCCAAGGCAGATAAAATTTTCAAGATTGATTATTTAGTAATTACGAAATGTAGGATATAATTTAGCTTAAACAACTGATTTATTCTCATTTAAATTTAACAAATTTGGCTTATACATACTTTCTTTCACTTACAAGTCACAAGAAACTCCAAATAAACAGCTAGCCAATTACTTAGTAGAATACTAGTACTGTACTAAACTTGCCTAGAATTTGTAAAATTTACTTAAAACAAGAACAGGGATAATATCCTTCATATGAACATACACACTCCAAGATAAACATCTAACCACCATATCAAATCAAACCAAATCAAACATGTTTGTGGTATCCCGCTTCCCAAGATAAACGATAAACGATCCATAAATTCAGGACAACAAAAAGATTTATGTACTAAATGTACCTCTTTCCATGGAAATCTGTTGACAGAGGCAAAAGCAAGTGTGACAGCAGGGTTAATATGAGCACCGGAAATATGTCCAATCGAGTAAACCATCACTGTTACAGCCAGTCCCCATACTACCGCAACTCCTGGAAGTGTAACCACACCCTTTGCCAAATTAACTGTCACCGCACAATCCCCCACAAATATCAGAAAAAATGTGCCTAAAAACTCTGCAATCACCTGCATAGTCCATAGATGTTGCATAAACATAAATATACATGCATGTGTTATCATTGGTCATCTTTATTCATAATGCATGAACCAAAAAAACAAAAATCGCACAATTTTACTTAGTACCTTCTGTATAAAAGGCAGTGTGACGAAGCAGTCGTCATCGGGGTGGTCATCACTGAGTTTATGCATATCCGCATCGCTTATAGAGAGTGATACAACTCCATGGCTACCACTACTGTGTGTAACATCTGCCATGCCTCCTCCTATATATAAGTCTCTTCCGGAATTGTACAATATATATATAGAGGAGTTTCCGAACTATGGAGTTTTCAGAAATAAATATCAGTTGAACATGTTCCTATTTATAATTATCTCGAAACCAATCAATAAATGAGTTTGCAAAAAAATTAAAAGAAAAAAACCATGCCTAATGATGACAACAATTAAGCATTAAGCATCTTACTTTGTTTTTCTCGTAGGCTTTTATACCATTGCCTTATAAATGACGTTTAATATTTTTGTACATAGGCTAAAAATCTCACTTACAAAATTAAACTTATCAATGAATCAAGTATAAAAAGTTCTTATCAGTGAGTATCGGAAATATGAAAGCGCATGCATATTATTGATTTTTATTAGTAATCTATTTATCACATAGTGAAAGTATAAAACATTTAACCAGTTTATACAAAAAGTTAAATACTGAGATATTAGTTCCATGATATATTATTGATTATACTGAGTAGGTGGAGCTAGTTTTAATGAGTAGTATTTAAGGGATACTTCGAAACAAACGAATGGTTCTTCACTTAAAATTATATAGGGGCCAGTTTATCTTTTCAGATGAAACAGATCGAACTCCTAGTGTATCGATTAGTAGTCCTCATAGTGCAATATTCAAATTAAGAATCCAAGTTGAATTCTAAAGATAATAGAAATAGCTTCTATTATGTATAATTAAATTTCGATAAATTATTTGAGTGCGATGAGATAGGCTAATGGGGAAAAATTTATCGATCTTTGGTCGTATCCCGTATCAATATCTTTAATTGGTGAGATAAATAACAAACGTTGTTGTCAAAATTGCCAGGAAATACTTCCTTACCAATATTGTAGAAGCTTTCTCAAGTGGATACTTTTATAGTATTTCATTATTACTGTATTTTGTATGTCGTTATATAATTTAGTAGGGCACGAAAATGTTGAAAAGTGTGATGTCTGGATGTGGAACATTAAAATCTAGTATACCATTTATGGAGCTTGGTTCTTCCAACAACCCGTCATAAACGCTGAAGATATTATTCAAAATTGCATCATGTCTCTCAAAAAATTACTACTATATAGTTCAGAACAAATCGGAAGAGTATCCATTACTCAAAAATAAATTTGAATTTTATCCGTATTTTACTTTTATACACTGACTTAAGTTCATCGTATTCGGGATCGCATCACGCCATCACGTAAAACACAGTAATTAGTACATTTGTTCAAATATTCAAGTCAAAATTGAAAATGCCAAATTCTAATTAAATCAAAAATTCACGAATCTAATTAAATTTTTGATTTAATTAAATCAAAAATTCAAGTGTAATTAATTTTTTAAGCTGCATTCACGAATCTGCAGGTAGCCCAAACCGGCCTCCTTAATTTTTGGACTTGTTATGATCTAAAGGCATTAACCTCAACAATTTCATGGTCGACCCTCATTCACCCAAATGTAAAAGCAGTTAATCGTTAAAAAGTTTTTTTTGTTAAATTAATCGCTAAAAAATATTGTCATAAGCGATGAAGAGGTCAAGTAACTCGATCCTGCGACGCAAGCCCATAGTAGCAACGCGCGCCTCCACCACCTTAGTTCCTTTGCATCTTGTAATGCTAATTAAGTTCATACGTACGCAACTTATATAGCTACCTACAGATTCACTTGACGCAAGCCCTTTCTCCATTGTCAGTAGAAGGGCCCCTGCATGATGCATGATGCATCTATGTGAGGCGGGTCATGCCTGGCTTAAATGATTGCCTGGTGCCACCTCCAACACTTATAAGAAGGCCAATAGACCTATGTTTAAACCAGTGATCTATGTTCACAAAAGTGTGTTTATACCCATTGGCCTATAATTAACACCAATTTTATACTAAAAAAATCGTAGCAGCACAAATTTGCTAAACATGTTTAAGAAGATTAACAATCAAGATTAAAGCTGTAGTATACCTTCTTACACGCTTTGCATAGAATTATAGAAAACACCGAAAAGATATACACATGCATATCCGTCGTATTATTCTCAGTTCCATATGCTTGCAGCCTTATGTTAGTGTAGGAGAAAAAAGTTGCAATTACCTATAATTGCAAGTTTGCAACTAACATCTACTATCACCCAATGAAAAACTCAACGCTGCCCCTAGCTTCCATCAGTCAATCAAAAAGTCCTAAAGAATACTTCCTCCATCTCACAATATATCACAATATATGTCTTGTTTGAGGCAAAAAAATATCTTACGTGTCTTGTTTTTTATCCCATGCAACTACGTGGAGTATTTTCTTAAAATACTTTTTTATTTAGTAAAAATAGAACTCACATTTGTAATGAATGAGAATTAATCACATATCAAATTATGAGAAAATAGTTATATTCTTATCGGATTACATGGATAAATTTGTAAACAAAGAATCTTATTAAATATTTATTAATATATGTAAAATTTGTAAAGTGAACACATATTTTGAGATGGATGGAATATTTTTTTTATGTGGGCATGTTTCGCCGGCCGTATATTGTCACGAGAAAGCATATACACCTATCATTACTTTTATACTCGATTTTGTAGAGGTTAGTGAAGACATTGAAGTACGTACATATCTTGGTTTATAGCCAAGAATGAAGTGGGCGATAACAATTAAATTTAGTATGGCCGGTTGGGGTATAATCCGCTTCGTAACATCATCCGATCAACTCAGTTAATTATTTGTGTAAACCGATGCGGATACGGTTTAACACTGATACTCTGCAGGACAGGGGTATCATATGACTAGATGATAGATTCTGTTTGTTCTACCAGTCGTCCACAATTTTTCTTACATGTTTATAACCAGTAGACACCACAAAATGTTTCAAAAATCAAAATTTTTGTGGCAGCAGTACAAATAAATTTATCTAGCTAATGAATGAAATTAGTTAAGTTTCACATCTGAATCCAGCGGGAAGTTTCTTTTCGCAATAGTTAATCAACATAACCAAGGAAACAGGAAGGTTAAGTTTAGCACCAAAGGCATTGGCTTTAATGACAGTGCAAAAACAAACTGCAACCTCAATATCAACAAGGCCTTCAATAAGTTTGCAGCATGGCTTTCCTAGTGGAGTAACTAATCCGCCCACCGGCCGGACTGGTATGCCGAGCACATTAGCACAAACAACACTCAATTTCAGTGCATCTTTCGGACAAGCTGCCGCCGGTGCAGGTGGTGGTAGCAGCAATGGAATATTAGCTGCACTACTAACTTGTAGCATGAAGAACAAGGATATGTGGAAACATAGGAAAACTTGTGACAAGCGCTTTGAATAGTACATTATGTAAATGTGGATGTAACAAAAATATGCCTATTTGTTGCAGAGAATGTTATGGAAATAGAATGTGCATGTTCTGCTTTTTATAGAGGGAAAAACTGAAAAAGAATTAAAAAATCACACTTGGATCATATACATATATATTTTATATCTGGAGTGGTTTGCCCTTGTGAGGTTTATTAGACGAACAACTTATTCAAAATTGTTGGGCTCATGGCCAGTGGCGGACCTAGACTCAAACACTAAGGAGGGCCAAATACATCTTTAACACAGATAATGTATGATTAAAAAAAGATTCATATATCAGGGAGGGTCACATACATCTTTAAGATAGGGACCAAAAAGAGGGTCAAATACATCTTTAACACATGTAATCTATGATTAAAAAAAGATTCATACATTTTTAAGATAGGGACCAAAAAGAAATAAACAAATAAAATATGTTAGCGAAGGGACTCGAACACCGGTTATAGTGATAGAAAAAATTTCATAAAACCAGTCGAGCGAACTATATTTAATAATAAAATTATGACACTATTAACTTAATTTCAAAATTTGAGGAAGAGTTGGGATAGGTCCGCCACTGCTCATGGCTTTTGCCAGCTCTCTGCTCAGGTACTCACCTGGGAAATAACCTAAAAAAGCATGAGTGAGAAAAAATTGCTGTATAATATTTTTTTAGCTAACACAAAATTCATAATATTTAAAGACATCTTTTGGTGATCTTCACATATTTTGCAGTTCACCGAAAATGATAAATTTTCATTATCTCTATTTTTTCACTCACTCCCTCTGGTCTTTCTTATTCACATTAATATATATAGTATACTAGTTTAAATTTAGTCGTGAATACAATTTTTAATTTTTCCCATACATATTTATATAAATATAAATATTTATACATTAAATTTTGTATTCTTTATAGTTATATTGGAATCCTTGATGTTTGTTAAAAGTTTCTAATAATTAATGACATAAATATTAAATTTTATTATGTTGTTTATAAAATCGAAACATAAATCTAAATTACTATCTTTGAAACAATAAATATAGGGGTTTATTAAATATTATATATAGAATATAATTATTCAATATTTTTATATTTTTTTCTCTTTCAATTGGTTGGAGTAAAAGCTTCCCACCTTCCATGAATTCAATAAAAAGTCATCGTCAATATGTTCTTTATATCGCATATCTGACAATATGTATATGTATAGATGTACTCAGATTACGAAGGTATTCTTCTTTGACTGTCATGTGATATGTTGTAACCACCTGCCTGATCAGCTATTACTCTATTAGCCTCTCTTAATTCTACTCTAGTGTGCCGAGCAGCTGCGGACCCATGGCTTAAGCTATGGGTGTCCGAGTACCCACTAAATCCTTGTTAAAATAAAATTATAATATGATTTTAACAAGAATTTATTAAAAAATAATACAAGGAACCCACTGAAATTAGAAATTCATAAATAAAAGCTTACAAAATATTAAAAAAATTAAAAATTATAATATAAATAACTAAAAATATATTAATACATAAATTTTTATACAAATGTTAAGTTAAATATATGTTTAAAAATCCATATTTTACAGAAAATAACTACATAATGTAAAATATTTTTTTATGTATATAATTTTATTAATTTTTAATTTTTATAATTTTTAT
The DNA here is from genome assembly GCA_028671895.1 of Oenanthe sinensis. Lineage (NCBI taxonomy): Eukaryota > Viridiplantae > Streptophyta > Magnoliopsida > Apiales > Apiaceae > Oenanthe > Oenanthe sinensis. The sequence continues at coordinate 46,298,679 of CM053813.1, read as the reverse complement.
TTTTATTTAAATATTTATATAAGGAATCCTGAAATATATTTCTGGATCCGTCACTGTCCGTCAAGTAAGGTTACGAAAATGCAAACAAAGAACATGCACCAAGACATACAAAATAATGCAAAACATGATGAAAATCAAACATCAAACTATCATGCTAGTAATTCAACAATTTATTCCACTAATAATGCATGCACCGAGTTGTATATAAAAGTTTTCTTATTCTATAAAATATGTTCTATTTATAAAAATATATGTTATTTAGAAGGTCACAACTTTTTTCTTCATTTTAAACGGTAAAACCTTCATTCTTTCAGCTCTTACAAGAGACATGTATATGGACACGAAATTGTCATAAAAAAACAGAAAATGGGTTTAATATTGACTTGGTTTGTAGTGATAAAGATGCATAAAAAGATGGTTAGGTCGAATTTTTTTGGATAAAAAATAACAACCAATTCTATCATTTAAAATAAGTTACATATTCTTAAACACAATCTTAAGAAAATTCAACGTAATCTCCACGGCTCAATAAAACATAAATAAATCAAGTTATAACGAGAAAGTCAGTCGATCGCATTTAGATTTTGAATTATCCGTTGACGATTTGACGGCGGTAAAGAGAAGATTAAAATAGCTACATAAAATTTTATTAATCTACTCTATGGCGATTTTGGAGGACGTGGAGAAACGTAACTGCGGTTACATACTTGCAGAGATATCTGGAGTCACCCGTTTCTCTCCCAAAATCCTACTCTGTATTGAATAACCGCCCTAATAATTTCTTAGAGTTTTTATCGTTTTCCACCGGTGAAAAGTCTTAATCTTTTTTTGTCTTTTTGTTTTTTTTATTAAATTTTTATTTTCCTTTAATAAATTCTCAATTTTTTTATTTAGTATCTATTTTTTGTGAGAGTTTGGTTTTATTTTAGTCTTCTTCATGTCCGGAATTATAGATCTACATGATTTTTATGGGTTTGATTCGACAATAAAAAATTTTATGGGATCGCATCTACGATCGATTGTTTAAAACACTTGGATGACAGCAAATATATATATATTCATAATATCTTCAAAATATCATTTGGTTGCCTCTTAAATAAAGAAGGATTCAAAAACGATATATTTAAGCATTTATTCAATTTAGATTGTATTTGTAGATGTCGTATGACTTTTCATTATTAAATTGATTTCTCTTAAAAAAAACCTCTATAATAGGGAGTATAAAATTAAAACGATATTTTTACTATAAATTGTCACTATATATCAGACGTAATTTAATAAAAATATATATCGTTTCAAGTTTGAGTGAGAGATATAACATAGAAATTCTGCATGAATTCAAAATTACAGTAGAAATATTAAAATATTGTATATTATGTCGATAATTTGTCCGAGTTTAAGCCGTAAAAAGTGCTACTCGGATTGGTTGAATGATACTTCTGATTTGCTTGTGTGTTGATGTGAAAAATGTATTATTTTAAAATCAAATAATTTTTGTATTCATGAATAAGTTATACTAATTTATATCACGTGCGATGTATGGATCAAATTATTTTAATATTTTTTATATAATTTGAATATATTTTTATTTTTATAATAATAATTTAATTTTTATTTAATATTATATGTATATATTTTATACAATTTTTCATATACTTTATTTGTATTTTGATAGAATAATAATATTTATGTATTTTGTTTAGAAATGTGTTTTATTTAAGAGATTAATGTGAGATATATTTTAGTTAGGAGATTATAATAATAATTATCAGGCCCAAATTTTTTATGTTTTCAGCTTCACTTCATAAGTTGGTAATATGCTCAAATAGGTTGCATATATGAGATATGGGGTAATGAAGCAGAAACTCATCAATGTTCGTTGGGTTTTTAGTGTTGGTTTCATTTCTTCACAGATAATGGAATGGCTAAGCACCAATTAATCTGGGAGCCTTTATGTTTTTAGGAAAAATATAGTGGCAGCAAGAATGTGATTACTATTGATTCTGCAGTTAAAAATGCAAGAATGTGATGACTATTTTTGTGCCATACCTTAGTAATTAGCAAGACATATTCAATCTGTTGTTTATATACTCTCTCCCATCTTAAAAATGGCAAGACACATACAATCTCAATTCATGATTTTAATGTTTATGACAACTTAATTTACTATCTTATCTATAATCCTATATATAGCTTAATTAGTAGAACGAAATTAGAAAAGATTATAGAAATTTTATCCAGTTCATAATATACTGGGGAACACAAAGGAAAACTAGGAGGGAGATTATTACAACCAAATCTGTGCTAAACTCACAAATCATCTAAAACACGATTTATTTTAACCGACTTTAAATAAAAATATGCTCATGCGCATGCATTTATCGCCGTTTACTGCACATACTGAACTGTGTCTCATGACCTCTGACGCTTCCTTGACAATCTTAGATTGATTAGATTGTTGGGGTTCATTCAACTACTAGCTTGGCAAAAAAAAAAACTGAACTGCATGTCAAAGAGAAGAGAGGTATCTACGACGATACACTACTCGATCTCCCTAGCAAATTTAGACATAAACTAACTAGTCTCACACCGGAAGTCATGAGAAAGTTCTTTCTGGCAATAATTGAGCAGCAAAACCAAGGAAACAGGAATGTTAGTTCTAGGATCAGAGGTATTAAATGTGATTGCACGGCAAAAACAAATTGCAACCTCGATATCGAGCAGACCTTCAATGAATTTGCAGCATGGTGTCCCTAATGGATTAATTGCTCTGCTTATAGGCAGGACGGGTATGCCTAGCACATTTGCACATACAATCTTCATTGTAACTTTGTTTTTTGGGCAATTTTCTGGTACTGAAGGCGGTGTTAGTATTCCTGGAATTGGTGGTAGCGGATTTGAAATACGCGGTGGTAACGTAATTGGACTAGGCGGTGACAACTCTGGAATAGGTGGTGGTGGCATATTCAGGCTTGGAGGTGGAAACAGAGTAAAAGGTGGTAGCTGTCCAGTAACTTGGAAGCTGAAGAACAAGATAATGTTGTAACAGAGGAAAGCTTGTGCTAAACACTTTGAGTTGTACAACATTGCGTGCACAGAGTTAGTGTGGTACCAAAACATCTATGTATAGAAATTTAATTAGAGCAATTGCTCATGACGGTCAAAATGTGTCAAGCTTTTTATAGAGGTAACAAATATAAAGTTGCAATTATGTGTTCCTTCCATAAAATGTGTTTATTTTCAAGTGGCGTACGTACATAGAATTAATATATGTCACCTCTCTTTGAAAAAATGTTACATGGGTGTATTATATTAGGTAACAAAATTATTCAATATAAATGGGCTCATGCATTATATTATATTCTCTCTTCTATGTTGATTTCCGTTGGACGAGAAAAATCATTTATGATCACATACATTTTTACCACTCGTTTAAGATCGAATCAGAGGTGAGTAGCTAGGGCCATGGTCGGGTATAGTATGGGTTATATTTAATTTTATGAATGAACTGAATCAAGACGAATTCTGTTTTATCGAAACTGAGTTTAATCCAAACTTGATAAAATAATTGAAGGAATATCTTTCAATGTTAAAATTTATTTTCTTATCAGATTGAATCAAACAAATACTATCAAATTTGACTGTTGACTTTATCGGGAAACTTAGTTATTTTACCTTTGAGTTAAGTTTTTTTTTATATAATCAAATTTGAGTTGGATATTTGTTTATTATTAAATCGAACAAAATTTGATACATAATTCATGAAGAAATAATCTTTTAAACTAATTCAATCTCAATACTCCCTTCATCCCATAATACAAGTCACTTTTGAAGTTTTTTTTCCCCATAATATTTGCCCACATCTACTTCCAATACAATTATAATAATAAATTATCAATTACTTCTCTTTTAATTGATCATTCCCAAGTTTAATATTGACTATTTCCATATATTACTATATGCTTATTAGTCAAACTATATATTGGAATTATGTGTATTATCGGTAAAGATAGAAAGATAATATTAATGTTAGAAATGCTTAATATGCGTGCTTCTTTTTCCAAAAATAACTAGTATTATGAGACGGATGGAGTATCTTTTTAAATTAAGTTGAACTCAATTTGATTAGCAAAACAAAACAAAAAAGGTTTAACTCAATTTTATCAAGTTCGTAGTCGAGTTTATTATTCAGCAATTCCCTACGTTTACTACTCGATCATCACGTACTATTATCATAAATCCAGTTTTAAAAATTTATATGTTCATCAAATCAGATTCTTAGAGGAATTTTTGTTCTATCTAATGATTTAATATTTATATATAATATTATAGTGCTTTATTTTATATGGAAATTTATTTATTTAATTTCGCTTGATATCACACGAAATGATGATATAATTTAGAGAAAAGTGCACTTTGTGTACCTGCAGTTTGGTAATAAAGTTTCAAACTCTGCAAGGGTAATACACTATCCAAAGTTTTATACTTTATGTACTTCCGTAAAAAAAGACTAACGTCGTGAGGATATTTGTGGAATTCTATTCAGAAAAGTGCACTTTATGTACCTGCAGTTTGGGGTTTCTAGCACTTTGCATTTACAGAGTTTGAAACTTTATTATGACAAGTGCTGGAAGTTCCAAATTGCAGGTACACAAAATGCACTTTTCTCTATAATTTATAAATAACTAAGTTATCTTACTTAATATGCATATATTAATTACAAATGTTTACTTGATGGTATATTGTATTTATATATATTGGTGTGAAATGTTTGAGTAAAGTTTGTGAATTGTGAATCCTCGAATAAACCGGGCGCAGTAACGTATAACCACCGAACTCATCAAATGCTTCCAAGTTTTATATTAATGTTAATGATACACAAACTTTTATTTATCCTAGTGATATACTCCACATGCATTGCTTAATAATGATGTTTTCTGTAAAAACATACATTATCGAACTCTTACTTGAATCTAATAATTCTGTTAAAGTATTATTAAAAAGAATCCAAATAAAATGATAGATTTAAATTGAAAATCTCAAAAATGATAATCAATATGAATAAGAACAGAGTAAATTCAACATTAAGCATACCATATATTTAGAAAAAATATTAGTTTATCAAGTGGAGAAATATATTACTTTATTAAGGTTACTACTTTATCAAGTATTATTTTTTTTAAATTGTAAATGTACTTTGACAAAATAACTTTACAACTTTTAATTCAGTTAGACAATAATTTTAAATTAATCCAACATTAATTTAATCCGAATTTTTCTGATCCAAACAAAATCAAATATGAAACAAAAAAATATTTGAAAAATATAAATCGAATTTAATCCAATTTTAATCTCATATCAATTAATCCGATTTTAATTTGAATTTTACCTAAACTGAAATTGACGTGATTTGAGCTGAAACCGATTTAGATTATGCAAAATCAAAATTGGACCCCAACTAAATTAGATTTGATAACTATTATCAAAATATACAATAGTTGTAAGTTTATAGGTAGGAAATTGATCCGATTACTCGAATTGCAGGTCTAACGTAGATTTACAATATCTTTATCCACAATGAGATTCATATAGAAAAGGAGACATTTTTTTATTACCAATCTCAGCCAAACTAATCACACATATATATATATATATATATATATAACAAACTAGAAACAGTGCAAACAAATCTAATTGGATTACGTTTCACACCGGAAGCCAGGAGAAAGATCTTTCTGGCAATAGTTGAGCATCATAACTAAGGAAAGTGGAATTTCGATTCTAGATATAGTGGTATTGCATGTAAGCACTTGGCAAAAACAAACTGCAACTTCAATATTAAGTAGACCTTCAATGAATTTGCAGCATGGTGAATCTAACGGATTATTTAATTTGCTCACGGGCATGACCGGTATCCCAAGCACATTTGCACATGCAATTTTCAGCGTCACTGTGTTTTTCGGACAAGTTTCTAGTACAGCAGGTGGTGGTTGCAGCCCTGAAATCGGAGGAATAGGCGGTGTCGACCCTGGAATAGGTGGTAGCGTAAATGGATTTGGTGGTGTCAATCCTTGAATGGGTGGTAGTGTAAATGGTGGTGTCAATCCTTGAATAGGGGGTAGTGTAAATGGGTTAGGTGGTGACAACCCTTGAATAGGTGGTAGCAAATTTGGGTTAGGTGGTGACAACCCTTGAATAGGTGGTAGTGTAAATGGATTAGGTGGTGACAATGCTGGAATAGGTGGTAGCAAACTTGGGGTAGGTGGTGATAACCCTTGAATAGGTGGTAGTGTAAATGGATTAGGTGGTGACAATGCTGGAATAGGTGGTACCAAATTTGGGGTAGGTGGTGACAACCCTTGAATAGGTGGTAGTGTAAATGGATTAGGTGGTGACAATACTGGAATAGGTGGTAGCAAATTTGGGGTAGGTGGCGACAACCCTTGAATAGGTGGTAGTGTAAATGGATTAGGCGGTGACAATGCTGGAATAGGTGGTACCAAATTTGGGGTAGGTGGTGACAATCCTTGAATATGTGGTAGTGTAAATGGATTAGGCGGTGACAATGCTAAATTTGGGGTAGGCGGTGGCAACCCTGATATAGGCGGTGGCAACACTGTGATAGGCGGCAGTAAAGTTGGGGTAGGAGGTGGTAACCCTGAAATAGGCGGTATTAAATTTGGAAAAGGGGGTGATAATAGTGAAATAGGTGGTACCAAATTCGAAATAGGTGTTGGTAACAATGAAATAGGTGGTACTAAATTTGAAATAGTCGGTGGTAACAATAAAATAGGTGGTGGCAACAATGAAATGGGTGGGAACAGATTCTTCGGTAGCTGACTCCTAACTTGAATGCTGAGGAAAAACAGGAAAGCTGTTACCAAACCCTTTGTGTTGTACACCATTATGTACATAAATTTATTGTAACTAGTACTAGGATATTTCCTAATAGCTAGTTACGTCAGTGTTGAAGCTTTTGTAGAAGGGTTACGGATGACAACGAATTGTATTGTATTTGCTATTTATAGAGGGAACAGATAGTTGCAAGTTGCAACCCGTCCTTTCTATTTTGGGGTGGTATACATATTATATAGTGTATATATTATTCGTGTTGATTAATCTTATTTTTGAAATAATTTTTAGTTTCCACTAATTGAAAAAGAAAAAAAATCGCTAGGCAGAAGTTTTAGTCCATTAGACCATTACAGTTATTACTTGTTAGGCGTATTAGTTTGAAAAATTCGGTTTGACACAATCGGTATTTGCATGCTTTAATCTTTTGTCTTTTCGTGGAGCTGGATGATCCTGGATGATCTGTATAATTTATTACTATAAATTATAATACTATTTTTAGTAGTGCAGTTTATTTTTTGACCATGTATTACTGCAAGTTTGGTAACGTGTACAATTTTCCATAGTTTTAATGATATTTTTATATTCATTATTTCAAACAAATTTAGTTCTTATAGTCTAAAAATAATATTAATTTTATGTTCCAATTTATGTAATAATAGCTTATGATTCATAATAAAAAAAATTATTAATTCATAATTTTAACACACAATAAAACAACATGTCATATTTACTTAAGTTATGATTTATATTAAGAGAAAAAGGGGCCTAACTAGGTCACTAGGTCATCCTCATGTTACTCACACTAGGTTATAAGATTTTTAATACAATTTTTAATGACAATTTTGTAATAATGATATTAATTCACCCCTACATTCATTAAAATATCCATAAAATAACAGTATCATTTGTCTTAACTTCAGGTAACAATATGAGGAGTTCACCCTTAGGGACAGTAAGCTCTTATATTGAATATGAATTTTAGTTCACGTTAATGATTAAGTTATTTTTATTACCTAAAAACAATTAACCAATACCACACCACGGTCGCTAAGGTTTAAAAGAAAATAACGTTGAATAAATTAATGCTAATATATATATATATATATATATATATATATATATATATATATATATATATATATATATATATATATATATATATATATAGGTGAGTGCTCAAAAAAAAACCCAAATTACAGAGAAAACTGAGGTACTCTTTTCAGCCCTTGATTTGTAACTAATCTAATAGTTGATATTTAAGAAATCTTCATTCAATTATCTACCTGACATAAATGACAAATGATAAATGATAAATGTATATGAGTGTTTAATTTTACCATCATTAATTAAAATACACTTAAATTACTTAAATCAAGTAAGTACAAGATCTCATGTATATGTAATATCACCTCTCTCATTTCTCATATCTATTAGGATCTTGATATTATTTGAAAATAAATAGTAAAATATTAAGTAGAACACTTAATAGAATCTTTTTTAAAAATATTAGTTAGGTGACATATTTAGTAGAACACTTAATAAAATAGTTAGTAGAACCATTAAAAATAGTTAGTAGAATCCTATCAAAAAAAAAATTAGTAAAACACTTAGTGGAATCTTTATTAAAAAAATTATTAAATCTTAACTTGAAATATTTAATAAAATATTTAGTAGAATCTTAATATTACTTTAAAATAAATAGTGAAATATTTAGTAGAACACGTAATATAATCTTTTTTTTAAAAACATTGGAGAGTTGACATATTTAATAGAATATTTAAGAAAATAATTAATAGAACACTTAGTGAAATCTTAATTTATGAAATATATTGAATTTTAACTTGAAATATTTAATAAAATATTTAGTAGAATCTTAATATTTTCTTAAAATAAATAGGGATATATTTAGTAGAATACTTAATAGAATATTTTTTTTGCAAAAAAAAAAGAATCTTTTTTAAAAATATTGTTTATATGACATATTTAGTAGAACACTTAATAAAATAGTTAGTAGAACACCTAGTGAAATTTTGATTTATGAAATATATTAAATCTTAATTTGAAATCTTTAATAAAATACTTGGTAGAATCTTAATATTATTTTAAAATAAATAGTGAAATATTTAGTAGAACATTTAATATAATCTTTTTTTTAAATCATTGGTGAGTTAACATATTTAGTAGAATATTTAAAAAAATAATTAGTAGAACACTTAGTAAAATCTTAATTTATGAAATATATTAAATTTTAACATAAAATATTTAATAAAAATATTTAGTAGAATCTTGATATATTTTTTTTAAATAAATAGGGATATATTTAGTAGAATACTTAATAGAATTTTTTCTTTCGAAAAAAAAAATCTTTTTCAAAAATATTGTTGATATATGACATATGTAGTAGAACACTTAATAAAATAGTTAGTAAAAAACCTAGTGGAATCTTGATTTATGAAATATATTAAATCTTCATTTGAAATATTTAATAAAATATTTTTAAGATTAAAAAATCTCATACTTTTTAATCTTATTTAATTTGTTAAATAATAAATAATATGTCAGTTGGTATTCTATGAGGTGATATAAAAAATATTTAATATTATATGGGTTCTACAAAATCTCATATATTTTAAATATTACCATAATTATCATCTAAATTCAATTTCAGTACGTTATTTACTAATTTTGGTATGCTAGTTGTACATACTATACTTTCCATTTATAATTAGCATTTAATAGCAATATTAATTAAATAAATCAATGGCTGAAATTGGTACTCTAAGTTTTCTATCATTTTCTCTGGATCCCTACCGTGTATATATATATATATATATATATATATATATATATATATATATATATATATATATATATATATATATATATATATATACTAAATCATACTAACATTCGTGTTCACTTAATTTAATAATTCGGTTAACAGTTGAATTAATATTTTTCAACTTGATTTAATATATCTATGTTAGGTCCCGAAGTATCGTAGAAGGGGGGTTGAATACGATACTCACTATAATTTAAATTCTTTTCTCGAATTTGCGGATAAATAAATTATTGCTTCAGAGTGGGTTTGGCCATTTGTAGTGTTTAGGTGAGTTGCCTACTAATTTTCTGTGTGCCCGGATAAATCAATTAGGTTCAAGAAAATTAGTAGGTAAATTATGGAGACAAGTTTCCGGGAATATTACTCTCGTATTAATCCCAGAGGGTTTTGCTACACCCAGTTAAAATTAACTGGCTTCCAAAGAATAAATTAATTCTTTGCTACTAACACAAAAATATAAGACTCAGTTCCTATACAAATATATCTAAATTAGTACAAGGAAAAACTGAGTCCGTAGGGAGTGATATCTAGGAGCCCTGAACATTTTTCGTTAAAGAACCGGGTCCTAATATCTGACCGGGAGCAAGGTATGAGTGTGTATAAATTTAAGTCTCTTGCTCCGGCCATGGCAGTAGCTCTCTACATATTATTTGTGTTGAAGAAGACGACTCTTTAATTTAATTGGTGTAGTCTTTAAATCAATAAAGTAGGCTGCTTGAATTTGATTGGCTAAGGGCTGAGTGGGTCCAAGAAATATTTTCTTTGTTGCGCCTGAATATTGAGTTGCGCTGACATGTTGCGCCTGACAAGTTGCGCCTGACAGGAATATTTTCATAGTCAAAGTGCTGTTTAGTCACTGCACTTTGACTCTCTATTCATTCCTTGATTGAAGTTCTCCAACTTCCATTTCTTGTATCAAAGTCTTGTCACTTGACACCCTGTACCCTGAGCTGTTTCCGTTCTTCGACTGTAGTTCAGAAACTTTCACTTTTCATACCAAGGTTGTGACACTTTGCACCCTGCACCCTTTGAGCTATTTAGCTGTTTAGCTGTTTGGCTATTAGCTGTTTAGCTGTTTGGCTGTAGCCTTTACAAATCACTTTTCGTACCTTAATAAATAACTATTCTTTCCAAGTACGTTCTTCAACTTAACAATTCTTCTATCGTTAATACTCAGATTCATTTCACAAACTGCTGACGCCTAGTGCAACTGGTCTGGTTCACAGACGACTAACTTCGATCCAGGTCTTCGTATTATAGCCTTACTCACATTGTTAAGTTTGCAGCAACTTCATTGCTTCGAACACTGACTGTCAATAAACATAGTACTTTCACTGGAATCTTTTCTGGTACCTAGACACTTGTCTTTACCATGTCTTCAATTCTTCTAGATTCCTATGCTTCGAACACTGTCTATTTTCAATCAATGCTAATACATTGAAATCTTCTTGTGGCACTTCTATACTGAATCTTCAACACTTCTAAAACCCTGAAAGTCTTTACACATTATTCTTCACTGAGGCTTGAACATATAAATGAACTTCTTTCAGTGACCTGTAGTAGACTCCAAAACTTCTTCTAATGTCTTGATTCACTGTATCTGCCATGTCTTCAATTCTTCCTGATTTCTGTGTAGGCGTAGTATTATTTACTTGTCCTGTTCTAGTGTTGAGTTATCACGATTTCTATTTATACAGCTTCGTAATCTCCAACAATCTCCCCCTATTTGATTGTTAAACTTTAGCAATCAAATCACCTAGGGAGGATAACTCAACTAACAACTAGAAAAAGTAATCATCCTGGACTTGTAAATAATGCTACTGGTTTTTCTGGATCAGATAATGCATTTCCAGATTTCTTCTGTGACTGAAACGAGAGATGTTTGTTCCTCTGACGCTGAACTGATATTCAACTTGTATCATCTTCATTTCTGTCTGTTTGAGCTTTCTCCGTTTTAAAATCCTTTATAGTGTGAACTTAAAGAACTTATCCCGAACAGAGCTTCATAAGAATCAATCTTCCTGGGAACGTCTTCAATAGAACACTGAACATAGCTCAAATAATGTTCTCCCCCTAAGAATGTGATTCCCTTCTTATTCTTCTTCTCCCTTTAGAAAATCAATGGAATAGTCATTTCTGTTCTTCCAAGAATAGAAGACAGCTTCTTGATTCTCCCATATTTCTGTTGTTTCCCTTCAGGATCAGAAGATAAGATTTTCTTCTTTTTCCAGTCTAAAATCTCCCCCTAAGGATACGAACCCCTTTCTTTAAGGATCTTCCCTTAGAATCCTCCAATGGCCTCTTCTCTTAGAATCATACGACCCCTTTAGGATATTAGCTTTTCCGAAGGTTATGAAGATAAGACTTGTAACTTCACCTTTTTCTTGTTATAGCTATAACATTATAACTTCTCCCCCTTATCCTTTTTCTTGTTATAACTATAACACTATAAATTCTCCCCCTTAGTTGAGGAATCCTCCAATGGCCCACTCTTGAATGGTTTGTCTTCCAAAGAAGGTTCTCGTTTGACGTTGATCGGGAAAAAATATAGTAACTTTTCTTTCAGAAGTAGCATATAGCAAGGGTATGTGTTTGGCTTGTGGTTTCCTCACTTCTACTACGTTCTGTTGGTGTTTACACTTAAGTGTCAAGCACTTAGAAGTGTTTCACTCTTTCTCTCCCTATCTCTCACTCAAGTGTATCTCTCCCTCACTTTCACTTAAGTGTTTTTCTCCCTTACTTTCACTCTGCATTTCAAATATAGCCTTCTGTACCTGCAAGTGAAATCCGTCAATTCATACAAATTCCCAACACCTAATTCATCAGAATAAACTGAATCACTATCAAGTGGAGAATTGCCTCATTGAGGTGTTTTTGATCTGTCATGCATAAGCACTATCTCACACCAGACTCAATAGCAATAGCTAAATCACTGTCTAGTGGAGCCTCACCTCTTTGAGATGGGTTATCCCAAGATTTTAAAATCTTTTTGGGAATCCTGCCTTGTTCTATCAAGGAGTTGCCTCGCACCTTATCTGTAAACGGGAGGTGGACATTCCTTTTCAGGATCTGGAAATGTTCCTTCCAGGAGGGGCGACGTAGTAGACAATGTAATGAATGGCAAATTAGAGTCTACGTTTCCCTCGTAACCCAATGACGGGAATTTTGTATAAATACCCTACTTGACTCATCCGAAGAATTCTTGTCAAGCAGTTGCCTCTCAAGCCCAGATAAATCTGAACAAGAGATCTCCCTTTCGGGATGCAGAAGTTTAACTTCTGTTTGAGGTAGATACATTGGACAATGTACTGTATGGCTAACTAGAGTCCGTATCTCCTCTGGAGGTAGAGCTGTGGGTGCACTTCCGACTTCATCCTTATTTCTCCCTTATCAACCTCTAACAAATATATGTTCCTTATAACTCCAAGGGTTAATATATGGAAGTGGATGAATAAGTGTTTGGTATTAAGGCCTGGGTCAGATATTGATGGGTTTTCAACCTCCTGGCCAGCTTCTGTAGCCACTGGGGGCTAAACGGATAAAATCATTAAAAGAAGATAAAAAGATAATCACTTAAACATTCCAAAACATATTTTTCATCTCAAGGAGAAAGAAAAATATAAGAAGGAATGGTAAATGATTGCATTAAAGCACTTTTAATAAGAGAGTTTTGTCAGATCGAAAAATTTATCATTGAAGAGCCTGACACCAATGGAAATTTTTCTTAAGATACTTATCCCATAATAAAACTCGGGAGTATCAGAGAAAAAGTTTCTATTACTTATGAATTTCTTATAAGGCAAACTTCCCATAATAAAACGCGGGAATTTATACCAAAGAAGAAATTCAACTCTTCTACCAAATTATATCTCAATAAAAATGACTCTTTTCCATTAAACCTAAGCACTGTATGTTTTGAAAACAGTTTTGCAAAACATCCTTATCAGATAGAAGAGAATGATTTTCCGACTCATAAAGCAATTATGATTTACATCATTTTCGTCTGCCTGATAATGTCCCCGACTTAAAATAAAAACATGACAATTGGGGTTAGGATGAATGCTTAACGTGACAGTACTAGGCCTTCAAAGCAACAACCACTGTTTTGGTATTGTGAATCAATGTGAAACATACACTGAAACAAGTATTTGAAAACAAATCATTTTACAAGTGATTGATACCTCGAAGTTAAAACTAATTTTCAAAAGAGAGAAAAAGCTTTGCTAGATAAAATATTTAAAACAAGCTTTTGGGAGATGATAAAATTTCGAGAGAAAAGAAAGATTATCCTTAAGAAAAGTTTTTCAAAAGAGAAGTTTTGAAAAAGAATTCTTAAGTTTTCTTAACTAAAACTGATAGAGAAATGAATGTATCTTTGAATAAAACGTTTTGAAAAAGAAATAGACAAAAATTTCTTTTAAATACATTCAGGATCGTAAAACCAGTCAAGGAAAGAAAACTAAATATATTGATACCAATTGTTTCTAAGAATCAAAACTAAGTAAAACCATTAGTATCAATATATCACAATTATTTTGTAATAAAATATTATTCAATTATCACAAAGTAATAAAAGATAATAAATATACTACAAATAATTATGCTTCGAATTTATTTTAATTTATTTAAATCATGGAACAGATATTCCATTGAGTTGTTTTATATCTTCATGATTTAAATAAATCAAAATAAATTAAATACTTATGCTGTACTAAGCAATTGCCAATCACATGCATATATATAAACTATACATGACAATTATTCAGTAGAACAATAAGCATTTTAATATATTTTTATTATTAGTGATTTTAAATAAACATTAAGTTGTATTATCACTAATATTAAAAATATCACAATTAATTGCACGCTGATACCAATTATTCGATATATATCAATAATTTCAAGATGCAAGAAATTGTGCTTCTGTTATTTTATCAAATCAAAATTATGAAACTAATAATCATTGAATTGCTTCAATCCATAATTTCAATAAGATAAAATAAATTCGCTAAATACTAAAATATTCATTGAATTGAATATTAGCATCTAACTTCCTACGCCATATCTAATAATTGTCACTTTGCACATTGTAAGCATGCTCATAACAATTATTAATTGATATACGTAATCTCGAGGTTATAGTTAAAAAGAAATTCACAAGTCCTTTAAATAGGGAAAAAGTAATACTTGTGATTCTAATTACAACTCCTCGCTATAAACTCAATTTTAGAAATATTTTCTAAGTATATAAAATATTGAGCGTTTTATACACATAACTTAGAAAATACTTCATCTTTCAATATTAGTGAGTTTTGAAATATGCAATAATTATTTAGAACAGAAATTCTAAATACCGTCACTAATATCAAAAGTGTCACAATTATTTGTAATAAAATATTTAAGAATATCAGAGCAAAATATCAGAGCAATTAAGCAAGATATCATTGACTAATACTCAGCAAATATTTAAGACATAAATAATTATGCTTCTTACTTATGCTAAGTAATTTAACTACCACTCATGCATATAACAATGTAAGCATGATAATTAAATTAATAGCAAAAAGTATGAGGATCTGGATTTCAAATAAATTCACAAGTCCTTTGGATCGGGAAAAAGTAATACTTGTGAACTCATTTGAGAATTCCTTGCAGATGGGATTTTCAATAAATATGCATATTAATATCCCAAGTTTACTAACCAACTTAGATAAAATAAATTCATCAAGTTATTTAGCAAAAATCTGCAAGTTATTCGACTAAGGACAACTCTTAAAAGAAATGATACCTGGTGTCCATGCGCTTGTTCCTTAAGTGATGTGAAGAGATCAACAGTGTTGGTGGAAATTGACAGCTTCTAGGAATGACTTCCCTGTCTTTCGTACAACCTGCGTTATCTATATCTATATAGCCAATTAGGTTAAACCTATTATCTTAAGGGTCCCAGATTCCAAGAATTGGTGATCCCCTAAGATATCTAACAATTCATAACTTAGCTATAAGATAAGATTCTCTAGATTCCACTTGGAAACTTGCACATCGGCATATCGAGAATTAAGGTATACTTGCACAAACATATGTCATTGTGTGTGCCTAGCATTTCTAGAGAGATATGTATAACCACTCTAATGTAAAATCATTTTTAAGTAATTCACAGTTAGAGAGTCATACCATGTCCTTGACGTTTTGCTTGAATCCTTTACCTCCGTCATAGAAAAGCTTGCGAAGAGAATGATATACAAATTGTAATGGATCTGCACCTTCATCTTCTAGCTCACCATTCAGGAGTGCACTTGTTCACATTCATCTGTTAGATCTTCATGCTTGAATGCTCCACATGTGCTAGGGATACCAGTTGTTTGGTCCTAATCGTTGGGTCCCTGAAAATTGTTAGGTCCCCATTGATGAGTCCCAAAGGATCAAGTCTCATCACTGGCGCTTACTGCTTGATCTTGACAGTCCCGAAGATTCTGTTTCCATCATCATCGTTACCTTCTACTTGATATTAACCTGTAGCAACCAGTTTGGCTTTGTCCCTCATAACAATGCCAATAGTTAACCAGTTTCTGTGAACCCCTACTGTACCAATTTCAGCTTCGACTTTAGTGGTCTATGGTCTGGGTTCCAGCTTCAGAATTCTGCCTTCGAACTGATTGAGATCATCTTGCTTGCAATCACCCAATCTGGATCAATCTGTGCATCTTCAGTATTCTTTGGGATACCAAATGATGGGTGATACCAATTGTACGTTGACAATTTCTCTTTCCCAACTTGGTCCCGAAAAATATATGATCATTTCGATTAGCACTCCTAGCCTCTGCACAAGAATCCGGATCACTAAGAACGAGACTCCAGGATAGAATTTGACTTCAAACCTTTTGTCCAGGCAGAAATGTTCTTAATGAAATCCTTTGATCTTCATTGTTGAGCATGACTAGTAGATCCTTCTTTTATTTGCTCCCTCTGAGTTGCTGCTAGGATGTGTTGAAGATCCTTCACCTTATACAGCGGATTTCCACTAACAGGATCTGAATCATCATTGTCATTGATTCCTTCTGCAACCTCAGCTTCTACATCAGTATCTGAATTTGTCAAAGATTCAGAATAGCCGTTCACTTGAATGCTTGGGAGCTTGGTGTAGTTGGTCGTCACATTCAGACTTTTAATCACCTATGAGTAGTCGAGGTGAATTGTTCTATGAGCCTTAACTGCTTGTCAAGATACTCAAATAAATCTTCATTAAAAATCAATTCCCTCCAAACACACGAAAGAGCTTCAGTGTTTGCTTCTGGTTGGCCATTAACTCAAATGATGTCTTTTTACGATCTTGTTGAATAAAGCAGCATGCTGTGTTAATTGCTTCAGCTTCCAAATACCTTTTCAGTGCAGACTTCATTTAGAACTTCACTCGCGAAATGCAGTTCCAATATCTGACTTCAAAGTTCTCACAGCATACCAATTGTTTCCAACTTGATCTTCCTTATTTGATCAATCACCATTGTGACATTTTGTCTGTTGAATGCTCGAACATCACCAATTTGTAATTAGGGTTACCAATTTCAATCACCACTAAGCATATGACTTTCATGACTTTTCTTCATTGTGATGTTTCCATTGACTTCCCTATGTGACATACTTCAAAATGTCCTTCTTGATAGAATTCCATATGAAGCAGTCCTCTCACCAATTTCATCTTTATCAGAATCCATTGCCTTGCTGACTAACAAGTAAGAGAGCTTCCTTTGCCATAGCTAACTCTTCATTGATGAAGCTTTACTAAAAAGTTGACTTCACCTTTGCATCCAAATTCCATGTCAGCTACGAACAAACTTCCTCACTCTCAGTTGAGCGAGCTTCCAACCTTCTTGCTTGAGATCAAACACCTTTCCAGAAAACCTTTGAAAAAGAATTCCCTAGTGCCCTTTAGTGCTTAAGTCCTTCCACAAGTAAGTTGCTTCCACTGATGACAGTTCTTAAATCATGATAGCCATATCCCTTGTACATCCTTTGCTGTCATCTCCAAAGGTTACCATCGGGGAGGCCTTCTCAACCACTGTGATATTAGAGCTTTAATCTTAATCATATGCCTCGAACAATAAATGTCACGAAGTCACATAACTTTTGGCTTTAGTTACATACTCTGCAATCACAAATGATTAAGCTTCTTGGTACTCAATTTTAATTGAGTCCGGATGGGTTAGAGATATTATCAAAGGTAACAACAGCTTCAATATGCATAAAGCACATGGATAGAAGAACTAACAAATTAATTACTAATTCTGTCTAATCCATTTCTATTGTTGTTTAACATTTTTAACTATCTCTAATTACCTAAGTCAGTTTTAGATTAAACCTTGAATCTACAAATGTTACTGACAACTTAGATAATTCTACCATCTTATCCCTAACAAACAATACATGATCTAAAATGACATTTAAGTGCAACTATGTTATTGCAAGCAAATCATGTGAAAATAAGCACATAAACAATTTAAGAATATGCAGAATATTTGAATAAAACATTATAAGCAATATCAAATTCCACATATACTTATCAAGTCATTTATCACAATAAGAACAAATATAAAATATCTGATCTATGACCTGTTTGTCTATTAGCAATTTTCACAACATTAGCAGAGGTATTAAATCACATAAGATTTAAAATCAAGTTCAAACAAATGTTTTAGGGATACACTCAACAGTCTAGCAACTATCTAATTCTTGATATTCATTTTACTGCATAGAAAATCAAGTATGAAATGTACTCACTAAACTCATATAACTAAGCATGAAATCTTATTCTTAGCAATCAATTAAGCATTTAAGTTCTAAGATGCTAACATGCTGACACGAGCCTAATACATTTCAAAACATAATAATCATACAATTATGAATTAGATAAAGATATACTAGTTAGTAAGTGTACCTGTGAAGTGCTTAGTGATTCATCTCTAGTGTTGGTCATTGATGCCAGATATCCATTTGGTTCATCACTGTCACTGATAGAATCAGCCTTGCATTTAACTTCATCAACAAATGTTTTCCCTTGCTGCATCCTCACTAATGTTTGAGATTCCTGCTACAACCCAACATAGTGTCTGTCATCTTTTGCTTGTACAGGCTTCTTCAAATTGTGTATCAAACCCTTGATCTTGTCTTTCAAATATAAACCATCCCTGTCTTGCAACCGCCTCTTGAATTGATCTTGAAAATCTCCTTTATGGAATCTATAGGTAAGGACCTTAGATTTAGAATTGGGATTCCGTCTGAATTTGATGTCACTGAACTTCCTGTTTGCCCTGCAGGCTTGACTTGCAGTCCAGTTCTCAAGTTATTCCAAAGTGTCAAATTCACTTATAACACCTTCACCACTACCTCGAGCTACAACATCTTCAATTCAGCTTCTTGGATCATTTCGTTTCTGTTCAGAGGTTCTCAACCTTGACTTCAATCAAATTGGTTCCTGGGTCACAAATACAGTGGATATGCTAACAACCTGCTTTACCAAATATTATCTTCTTCAGCTCTTGTTCTAGTTCACAGGCCTTCAGCACATACAGGTCTTTTACAGACAATGTGGTTGTATCCTTAAATCCCTGTTGGCTGTATCCTGTGTTCCAGATGATCTGCAGTGTTAGCACGAACTTCCTGTAATCTCCCTGTAGAATAAACTTTAAGGCTTGTACTGAGATTCCAGGTTGTCCAGTCTGTTCTCCTTCACTACTTCAACCCCTAAGATTTTTCATCCATAAAATGAACTCAAATTAACCAAAAACTGTACCCAAATTAATCTCTTCTTTTGCAGCTTCCAAAATATTAGTGGGATCCTATGGAGTAAACCTCTGAGGAAATTAAAACCACTATTTCTTCAGTCTGTTCCAGAATAATCTTCATTGGATAACCTTCAGTCAATCTCTGTTGTCTTCAATACCCGGAAAAATCTTCAACTACAAACCCTTTAAGCACCCTCGAATTAATATTTAAGAAAAATTTAGATTTACAGAATTTTTAATTTTCTTAGAAAATAAATTAACCAAAAATAAAAATATACAATAAATTAATTTTCAAGAATTTCGAATTTTCTTAAAAATTAAAATATCGTAAATTAATATTTAAGAAAAATTTTAGTTTTCAAGAATTTTAAATTTTCTGGAAAAATAAATAAATCTAAAATAAAAATTAAAAATTAAAGGGTACAAAACTTGGGGTACCAAACTGATATTTTGGGTGTTAGTGGCGCCAAGTGTTTTAGTGTAGCTAAGTGGCGCTAGACACAGCTGTGACAGAGGAGAGGCGCAACTTAATTCACTAGAGAATTTAACAAGTACAGATATCAAGTTGCGCTGCTTAATTTGCTTAATAAATTTAAATTTAAACCTTAAATTTATTAAATTTATAAAATAAACTAATTAAAATTTATAATATAAACTAACAAAAGTTTATAAAATAAATTTTATAAAAGTTTATAAAATAAATTTAATATTAAGTTTATAAAATAAACTAATTAAAATTTATAATATAAACTAATAAGAATTTATAAAAACAAATTTTATAAAAGTTTCTAAAATAAATTTAATACTAAGTTTATAAAATAAACTAATTAAAACTTATTATATAAACTAATAAGAGTTTATAAAACAAATTTTATAAAAGTTTATAAAATAAATTTAATATTAAGTTTATAAAATAAACTAATTAAAATTTATAATATAAATTTATAAAAGTTTATAAAACAAATTATATAAGAGTTTATAAAATAATCTTGTTAAAAGTTTATAATTAAACTTATTTAACAAGGCCTCTAAACAGTCTGAGTCCAACCAGTTTCGACACCTTGAGGTTCACTGAGTTACGGATCTTGATTTGTATATCAATCAGTAGGCTCTGATACCAATTGTTAGGTCCCGAAGTATCGTAGAAGGGGGGTTGAATACGATACTCACTATAATTTAAATTCTTTTCTCGAATTTGCGGATAAATAAATTATTGCTTCAGAGTGGGTTTGGCCATTTGTAGTGTTTAGGTGAGTTGCCTACTAATTTTCTGTGTGCCCGGATAAATCAATTAGGTTCAAGAAAATTAGTAGGTAAATTATGGAGACAAGTTTCCGGGAATATTACTCTCGTATTAATCCCAGAGGGTTTTGCTACACCCAGTTAAAATTAACTGGCTTCCAAAGAATAAATTAATTCTTTGCTACTAACACAAAAATATAAGACTCAGTTCCTATACAAATATATCTAAATTAGTACAAGGAAAAACTGAGTCCGTAGGGAGTGATATCTAGGAGCCCTGAACATTTTTCGTTAAAGAACCGGGTCCTAATATCTGACCGGGAGCAAGGTATGAGTGTGTATAAATTTAAGTCTCTTGCTCCGGCCATGGCAGTAGCTCTCTACATATTATTTGTGTTGAAGAAGACGACTCTTTAATTTAATTGGTGTAGTCTTTAAATCAATAAAGTAGGCTGCTTGAATTTGATTGGCTAAGGGCTGAGTGGGTCCAAGAAATATTTTCTTTGTTGCGCCTGAATATTGAGTTGCGCTGACATGTTGCGCCTGACAAGTTTAGTTGCGCTGACATGTTGCGCCTGAATATTTTCATAGTCAAAGTGCTGTTTAGTCACTGCACTTTGACTCTCTATTCATTCCTTGATTGAAGTTCTCCAACTTCCATTTCTTGTATCAAAGTCTTGTCACTTGACACCCTGTACCCTGAGCTGTTTCCGTTCTTCGACTGTAGTTCAGAAACTTTCACTTTTCATACCAAGGTTGTGACACTTTGCACCCTGCACCCTTTGAGCTATTTAGCTGTTTAGCTGTTTGGCTATTAGCTGTTTAGCTGTTTGGCTGTAGCCTTTACAAATCACTTTTCGTACCTTAATAAATAACTATTCTTTCCAAGTACGTTCTTCAACTTAACAATTCTTCTATCGTTAATACTCAGATTCCTTTCACAAACTGCTGACGCCTAGTGCAACTGGTCTGGTTCACAGACGACTAACTTCGATCCAGGTCTTCGTATTATAGCCTTACTCACATTGTTAAGTTTGCAGCAACTTCATTGCTTCGAACACTGACTGTCAATAAACATAGTACTTTCACTGGAATCTTTTCTGGTACCTAGACACTTGTCTTTACCATGTCTTCAATTCTTCTAGATTCCTATGCTTCGAACACTGTCTATTTTCAATCAATGCTAATACATTGAAATCTTCTTGTGGCACTTCTATACTGAATCTTCAACACTTCTGAAACCCTGAAAGTCTTTACACATTATTCTTCACTGAGGCTTGAACATATAAATGAACTTCTTTCAGTGACCTGTAGTAGACTCCAAAACTTCTTCTAATGTCTTGATTCACTGTATCTGCCATGTCTTCAATTCTTCCTGATTTCTGTGTAGGCGTAGTATTATTTACTTGTCCTGTTCTAGTGTTGAGTTATCACGATTTCTATTTATACAGCTTCGTAATCTCCAACAATCTATTTTTTTATGATTTTGAGAAATCCAATTAAATAATCTAAAGAATGGATTTTAATATAGCACATGACGAGCTCGGCATATATATATATACACTAAATCATTCGTGTTCACTTAATTTAATAATCGGGTTAACAGTTGAATTAATATTTTTCAACTTGATTTAATATATCTATTTTTTATGATTTTGAGAGATCCAATTAAATAATCTAAAGAATGGATTTTAATATAGCACATGACGAGCTCGGCACTTAGTCTATGTTATAGTAAAATTGAAAAAAAATAAGAAAAATATATTTTAGAATTCTATATTTTTTTGTCAAAAAAATCTATATTTTTTGAAGAAACAATAGAATGGAGTAAAGAATTAATAAATAAATATAAGTAAATACATATCATACAGAAAAATAACAAAACAATTAGCCTTTATATTATGACAAAATTGTGGATTAGTGAAATATTGTTAACCTAAGATACTCTAAAGAATCAAGGAGCAGATTCTAGATGTCACATATAAAATTAATTAAAAAACAAACTTAGAGATAAATAAAACGACAGATATCTTAAAACCAAGATAGTATAAATTAGTGAGCATAATTGTTTTGTTGTTTCTAGGTATTCTTTTTTTAAAAGTTGTAATATTTTAGTATATTTAAATTTTTTATAAAAATATTAGAAATTAAAAAAACATGTTTCGTTAGAATATATCAAATTTTATTTTCTAGGAAGTACAAGTTATGGTGAGAAGGGTGTGTAAGCAACTTATCACATTGTATGGGTATATATTCTGACTTCCTAAAAGTACTATTTCCCATATATTTTTAACCAAACAATATTCTAAATTACCATTTTTTTAGAAAATTAAAGTTTCGAGAGATATATATGTCAATCAAACGACTTCTTAATATCATTTTTCTCCAAAAATGATTAACTTTTCATTGATAGATGATTCGAAATAAATATATTCTAAAAAAGTTAGAGATTGTGAGTGTATTTCTATTTAAAAAAACTTATTATTTAATCGAAAAATATGTTTAATCAAACTCATGGAATGTAACCTAAATTACGATTATCATTAAAAAGAAGAGATTCCTTTAAAATTTACACAATAAAATTTTCATATTATAAAAGATAAGATCATTTAAAAAAAAATTGTTACATTAACACGACAATTAATACTGCTTCCATTAATCTCAATTTGCAACTAATTTTCGGTCCAGGTTAATTTGAAGGACTATAAAATAAACCGACAAAGATAAATAAGTTGATGATATGAAAGTAATAAAAATATAAGACTAATTAGATTATAGAATTATGTAATTAAAATATATATATATATACACACACACATAAGGCTCTCAATTTATGATATATAAAAGCCATCTAATTAATGTAACACAAAATCTTTATTAAAAATATATAACAATCACCATATATGACCAATTATGTGACAATTCAGGTCAAATTCTGAGTCATTTTCTAAATCGGGTCAAGTCCTGAATCTGTATCACAAACAAGTCCAAATTATACTGGTCCAAGTACAACAACTTGGATAATCCACAAGTTCATAACAAGTTACCAAAAGATTGTGATTCGTTGGTGCACTTAGTAATAATATTCAACTGTATATACTAAACTAAAGTTTTCACGTGTTTCAATATAAATTTATAAATTTATTAGCATATTTTGAAACAGGTACAATATGAAGGCATGAGGATATTGAAGGTACATAAAGACGTTTTTATTCGATCTCCACTAACCTATTCGAAAAATGATTTAAATTGATTTTGCAGGAGCAATGTTTTTACTCTAATTTTCGGATATGAGATCGTTAACTAAAGATATATTCACATATATGGAAAATGTTATTATTTTGGTATACCATGAAATTAACTATTACAAGCATTTCTTATAATTATATTGTGATTTTGACAACAACCAAAGATGGTCATATATATATATATATATATATATATATATATATATATATATATATATATATATATATATATATATATATATATATATATATATATATATATATATATAGCTAAGTTGATATGTAGATATAGCACGACATGATTACAGTCTATTCATCGAGATGAAAGCTCTATAAACTTTATACAATGATAACTACACAGGTCGAAGATGGATACATTGAAGATTCTTTTGCTGAGGCGGTTCAACTATTACATTTGAAAATTTTGATAACGCTGGATCTTATCAACTTAAAGATTTTATTTGCTATTATCACGAGGGGGAGTATATGCGCAATGCACTTTTTTTCTCTTACCGTGGTTTTTTCCCATTGAGTTTTCTTGGAAAGGTTTTTAATGAGATAGCATCACGTGCGCACTATGAAATAATGTTCTTGTTCCTTCACTTAGTTTTTATCCCATAGGGTTTTTCTAGTAAGACTTTAAGGAGATATTATTTCATATAACAAACATCCAAGGGGGTGTTGTGAATAATCATTGTGGATATCCTTTTGTGTTTCATTTACAAAACTTTCGGTGTTTGGTCTTTCATGTATTGACTTTTGGTTATTCATATGTAGATTTTGTCTCTTCATTATCTAGACCTTTGACTTTTTATATTCTTGTAACTTATATTTTGAAACCTATATAAAGGCATGTTGTATGATATATATATATATATATATATATATATATATATATATATATATATATATATATATATATATATATATGAAATTTCTTACTTCTCTTCTCTTTCAAACTCTCTCTAGTTTATATTATAATTTATAACAAATATCTTTTAAAAAAATATATGCCGATGTTTTTATGAGTATGAATCAACATAGAATGAGATTTTGGTTGTATCTTCGTATTTATTGAAAGTGCATTAAAAGAAGAAATTGAATTGTCAGTCAAAAATTAATATAAGGGTTTTAGAGCTTCAGGTTATAACTGTATATAGCTATTTTAAGATGAATTTTCAGTATTGTTTAGGGAAGCCATGTAGCCAGATGAACTTCTATTATAGCCTGAGGACTAAGCTCAAACATTATGAATGCAGAATTCGATAAGCGTGTCGAAATCTATACATAGAGTGAAAACATTAGTATGAGTCTTTCAATTTGGTAGATACTCAAAAATAAATTTGAACGGTTTAGGTTCAAAACGGATGCTTGCAGCTCAACATGAAATATAATATAAACCCAATTAATAAATACAAACTTATAATCGTGGGAAACATGATAAATCACTAATATTTAGGTAAATTTATTTTTTATATTATATTTTATTGATATTTACTATAAAATTTTATAATATTGAGAATTTATGTTAATATACGTGTTATATTGTCATATTTTATATAAATTTGTTAATGATGTGAGTAATAATAAATTAATTAAAAGAGTTATTCTGATAATAGTTAAAAATTATATATAATAAATAATTTTTTAATAAATATGTATATTATTTGGATTTATAAAAATTAAATATGATACATAGTATTCTAATATAATTTGGACATGTCTAGAATTAAATTTTAGTTAATATAAATATATATATATATATATATATATATATATATATATATACACACACACATATATATATATATAACAACTGTCATAATAAGTAAAATTATATATAATATAAATATGTACATTGTTAGGCCTGACCCGTAACGAACGACTGACCAAAATTTTTAATCTTTTGATTATATGATCTCATATGGATAACAAAATTGTTATAAAAGAGTTGTTTAATTGAAACACGATGTTATAAAAAAATAATTAGTCCAGTAGAATGAGTCCAAAAGAAGTGATATGTATTTAAATTAGGATAATGGGTGGTAGTTTGTTTTACACTTATATTTAAGAAATAAGGATAAATAGATTAGTGAAGAATTTGATCCATGTCCCAATAAATAGATCCACCTCGGTACTGTACCGACTGACCGACCGACCAAAAATTTTAATTTATCGGCTATAATAATATAGTATAGATTAATGAATTTTTATGGAGAAATTTTAATGATTTTTTTAATATTAATTACCGAAGAAACGATGTCTTGGCATAAAAAAATTGGAGATAGCTTGAGCAGTGATAAATTGATCCGACACTTCATTGACAAGCTGATAAGTTCGAATCTGAGAAAGAGGAGGGCCTAACTAGAGCAGACTGTCCTACATAAAAATATGTCATAGCACACGAATCGCATTCTTGTGTCATGTGATATGTTGTGAACATGCGTTCAACTCTGGTCACTCTACGATAGTGTGCTAGCAAGAAAGATTACGAAGATGCAAACAAAGAACACAGCTGTGGAAACACTTATTTGTGCAAAACTTGACGAAAAGCAAACAAACATGCTAGCTTTTTATTTTCAACTATTTATTTCTCTGAAAGATATGGTTCCTTAATTGTATTTTACTACCATATTTGGATGCTCAAGTAGAATTTGGCATAAAAACCCGTGTCAGGCGCCGGCCCCTAACTTAAATCGTTTTATATTATATTTTATATTTTAATTAATTTTAAATTTGAATTTTATTATCTTATTAAAAATTAAAAAAATTCTTTTTAATTAAATTATTTATTTTAATTTTTCAAAACTGTATCGGATTGAGTGTTCAACTTTATATATATGTAATTTTTAATATTTAAAAAATATATTTTTTATAATATATTTATAACGTAAATATATATTATGAAAGATATTAATGGTTTAATTTTTTTAAATCAACTCCATTTTCTATATTTTAATTTAGTAAATTAATATATACACTACGTGGGGTTCTATTTCAAAATTTTCATTTTTTAACGTAACTTCAAATAATTTTCAGAATAATATAAAATTTATTTTAAATTTGGATGTCAAAATTTGATTATTTTAAATATTTAAATTTAATTTAATTGATCATATATTATACATGACGACATCATATAATACCAACAATTTTATTTTTGAATCATATTTTTGTTATATCAGCTTTATATTTTGATCAAATTATTTTATATAATATATTTGATCTTATATTTTATATCACAATTTAATCTAGTAATATATTTAATCCAATCATTTAATATATCTAAATATCAAATATGACATTATTTTTTAATTAATTATTTTAAATATGTACTTTTTAATCTAATTATATATTTTAATTGACGAAGAGTATATCTGATTAACCGATCAGAGATTACTAGCTCGACTTTGTACATAAACAATTTTTAATATTTACAATATATTTTTTTATAATATATAACGTTGTTATATATTCTGAATGATCCTAATTTTGAAACTGAAACTATTTTTTAACTCAAATACGGTCTCAATATTTTAATTTAATAAATCAATATATATATATACATACATACTACATGAAATTCTATTATTATAATTTATGATTTCTAATCTAGATATTTTTACCAGCTCAAAATTAGATCAATTAATCATTATATATTTTTCAATTTATAAAATTTTAAGACCCATTTATATTTTATAAATTAAAACTCAATACTTCTTTGATATACAAATTAAAGCTATATCTTAAAAATAAAAATTTTAAATTGTCAGAACTGTTGAATATAATAGATCAATTATAATATATTATATAATCATATATTATTTATTATTATATTATCTAATAACTTCATATACATTCTATAATATCATATTTTTAATATACTATTTTTACGTAATTCCACATCTTGTATAGTTCAACACCCAAGTCAAATTCTTAAAAAATTAGAATTTCACATCTCACCGATATACAAAATGTTCTTAATTATTTTAAAACTACTACATTTCAAGGTCTCTATTATAATGCATCTTGAAATCTTCATCTTGAAGATTTCTAATGTAGTGATTGGTGTTCTTGTTCTTGTTCATATAGAAGTGTTAGTGACATATTTGCATTTTATTTGACATTTCTTTAATCATATGGTCTTATGAACAAATTGTTTCTTGTTCTACAGCTAAAACAGAGTCAAGGGATTTAGCTAATACAGTCTGTGATATTTTTAGTTTCATTTACTTTTATATAAACTGCAAGTTTCACAATCACGATTCATTGTGACAACCAAGGTGCACTGGACATTGTTGTACTCTCTGGTTAGCTGATGTTCATCGAAAACACAGTTTCATTCTACAACTTTAATACATTTCGAAATAATCTTCTGAAACTATCCTTATATTTATTATTTTTAAAATTTGACTCATTTAAAACTTAATTAGATTGTCATTTTTTTAATACAATAATTAGAGATATTCATAGAAAAATTTATTCAACTAGCATTTTTTAATATGTTTACTTTCTTTTAAATAAACATGTAAATAGGCTATGAGGGAGTAATTCTTATCATTTTCGAGTTCTAACTTTTGTAATTTTAATTTTTTTTCTTAACAATTTGGCAGCATTGTAAATTGATTTCGTAAACCATATTAACATCAGTTGAGTTTTTATTCATTTCATATTTATACCGTTAAACATGAATAGTTGTACAAATATGCATCCGATTATATTTTTTATGTTTTTAACACTATTTATTAATGTTTCTAAATAATATATACGTGATTCAGTTATATATGTTATGTATAATCCTCTATTTTAAATATAATTTTTTTCGTTACTTTATAAGTAACTAGCATAAATTTATTTTTATCATATTTTCTATTTCAATTATAATTTATTTAATTATTTTAAAATTTTTATTTTTTAAACTAATTAAATATTTTAGTTGATTTAGAATATTCTTAAATTAACCAATCAGAAATCACAAACTCAATTTTTTATATATATAATTTTTTTAATACTTAAAATCTTTGTTACCCAGACTCGGTTGCAAGTGTCCAACATGGATACGTGTAATATTTTGAAAACTTTACATGTTTCTGGCCTAAAATAAGTGTCCAAGTGTCTATAACAATGTCCGAATGTCGAGTATCAATGAAGAGTCAGGATAATAGAGCTTAAAATGTAATTTACTTTTTTTTACAAAAATTACTTTATCATAAATAAATAATATCGAAATATAATGTCCGGAGTTAAAATATAAAATTTGAATAAATGAGTTAATAACATATAATTATATATGTCAATAAATATAAATTTTATATATTATATGAGAGACATGAGTAACATAATTATTTTCTTATAAATAAAGATATTATATAATAATTATCATTGCATAATATTAAGGGATTATAAAATAAAATTATATATGATTTATAGTTGTATTAAAGTCATTTAATATCAAGAGTTCATGTATTCAATTCACATAATCAATATAATAGCATTATAGCATGAATTTCTAACATTAATTACAGGTTATAATAGTCATTTCACTTGAATAAAATGACTCAAACTTTTTCTAAAATAAAATGACTCGTTACATTTTCTTGTATTCCTATTATATATATATAAAGGATTTAGTAATTTAATAATTATATTATATATAATTCTATTTTAAAATTTTCATTTTTTAAAATCAATTCTAATTATATTTTACATGCAACTTAAGATATGATTATTAATAAACTATTTCATAATTTAGTCATTTTATATCATTAATAAACTATCTCATGATTAAAATAATTACTATTTATCAAAATATGTAATAACTTTAATTTAAAGTTCACACTTAACGCAAACACATATTATGAATATGATATAAAATATATGTAATAGTGTGATATAATGAAATATTCCATTAATATTCAAATTAGTGGTACGAAGAGATAGTATTTCAGTAACACGAAGCATTACTCTCCTATGTAATACAATATGGGGAAAAAACAAGATAATCGAAGAAGGTACTAGGCCAATATTTAAACGGTTCAACAAAGAGCAATTTAAATTTATTGAATTTCTTAAACAGCTGTTTGCAATCATGAATTAATATTCCAAATAAATGGGCTATAGTATTTGATTGCATATATTATTATGTTGTTAATAGAATGTAGTCAAAATTATGCTTAGTCGTTCACGTGGTCTAAAGTGTAAAAAATTTATTTTCATATATAATTTTTTCAATTTTTTAAATAAGAATTTAAATATTATATTTTTATTCGGGAAAATAAAATTAAAAAAATAATATACTGTATATATAAACTAAACTTTTTTTATACCGAAAATTGCATGATGAAAATCAAAATAACATTTATTTTTTAAAAAACAGTATAATTATATGCTGCAGGGTTCGAAAGATCTAAAAAGTATTAGCCAGTGATAAGAGTTAAAATGTCCATTAGCGTGATGAGTCCGCAAAGAAGAAACGGGATGGGTAACTTCAAACCCCGGATTAGCCCGACAACGTTAGTACGACATGAAACGAAATGACACGAAAAAAATGGTTATGAATTTTAATTTTTGATACACGAAACATGAAATTATTGAATATGAAATTACATGATAAATTTAATGTTGGATATGAGTTTTTATTTTGTATACACGAAATATTTTATATATCATTTTTATTTTTATATCATAATATATGTTATATACATAATATATATTTTTAAAACTTATGAGTTAAGATCTCCTTTTATTTTGAAGTTGTATTTTTAAACTTATTTAATTCACGCATTTTATGTATTCATTAATATTTTGTGTATATTTCGTATATTCGGGTATAATCGTTTCGTGTTATTTCGGGTGTAAATGAAAAATACATGAAATATTTCGTGTACTTTCATTTCATTTAGGGTTGACAAGAAATATTTCATTTCGTGTTTGGATTAGTAAATAAGTACACGAAATGATTTCGGGTCATTTTTTATTTCAGCTACTAGTACACGAAAATACGAAAGTACACGAAACAACACGATTGTCAAGTCTACCTCGGATGACACACTTTAATATTATTTTAGTGTTAAAATCATATTATTATAGAATTTTTTACATATAAAATAAAATATTCTTCTTTTGTTATAATATTTTTTTAAATATATAAGTGCACAAAAAATTCTTAATTATATGAATCTATATTTATCATTTATCATAAATACTATTAACTAATTTTTTTCTTATATAAGAATTTAGTCAAAAGATTAAAAAAAATACAGTTAAAAAGCAGAATTAGAAACAAAAGATATAAAAGAAACTATAAAATTCTGTTCAAAAAAATTATGAATTAAATCGATAAAAATTTAGACTCGATTATTCGCGAGGGAATTTTCAGGTAGTAAATGTCACATTTATCACAATTCACAAATCTATTAGAAAGAATACATGAATGCTCGCTTTACACTACGTGAAATTGAGCATGCTACGTAGAAAACCTAAAAAATGATCTCAAATTCAATAGTCTTGACAAAGTTTTCTTAAGGTCACTTGTTAATATTAAACTTTTAATGGCTCCTTAGAAATTAAGAACATTTCCTCCCAGTTTATTTATAAGAAATTTGAATATATTATTATACTCCCTGCTCAATTTTTTTTAAACCTCATTTCCTTATTTGTTTGTCCCTAAAATATTATCCACATCCACTAAATATCATAAATTAAGTATTTCTTAGCTAATTATATATATTTTATAAATAATTAAAGGGATAGTTTCTAGCGAACTCCACCAGAGTAAAGGTCTTACAACGAAATAGAATAGCAAAGCTCTTAATTTCATGAGTGAATAAATTAAATATTAAGCAAACCTAAAACCTAATCAACGAAATCTATCATCTTGCATCATCAGATGGCCGGTTGGTCCCGACGCCTTTACCAGCTAAGGCATCATGATTCTTCAGGAAGTTGTCTTGCAAGACATCTGCAACACTTGTTGCACATTCATCATTAGCAGACTTCATGTCAGTTTCACCTTTTGTGGCCACTCCAGCATCAAACTTGCTTGATTGATTGTTTATCATTTTCGCTGATTGAAAATCCTGAGACAGAGCATTGGAATTGCCTTCTAGAACTCTTCTTCATTAATCTCTTTTAAAAGGCTGAAAAAGCCTTTCCTCTGTTTCAACTTCTTGTTCATCCTTCCCTGCATCAAAATCCTGCAATATCCATTAAGAGAATCATGGTCTTACCCTGATCCGTCTCATTCTTCTTTGTTTCTCTTTTGTAATCATGGCCCTCAGTGATATTAACAGCAATTAAAAGCATTCGTTCCATCAAAGAACAGCTAGAAGTCAGGTGATCAGTAGAAAGGAATGCATATTTCACATATGTCATCCTCGGAGAGGTAATCAACAAGGACTCGATCGAGCAGGGAAGCTATCAAATTTCCTCGGCATTTGAACAAAGACAACAGTAGGTCGGCAACTAAGAATCCCAATCTCAACCAACAAGAAAGGCATTACTCAATAGTTCTTGTTTTTTTAGGTGAACCCATTTAAAATCCCGATCCAATTGACTTAAACAAAATTCCCCAAAAATTCAATAAAAAGTTCAATTGTTCAATATCAAATATCTTACGATCCAAAATTAAAAGTATAATTTAATTGTCCAAATCCAAATCTAAATATAAAACTAAATATTCAAATTATGGTCTAACTCTTTAAAAATTGCGACTCGCACTCTTTCCAAAAAATAGTTCACCTAATTATGATTACATGCCGGGGAAACAAAGAAACATATAGACTGGCAGTGAGCGAAATGCTTATATACGGATATAAAACAATGCAAAGAGTACAATGGTTAGACACGCTGATAATATGAATAAAAAGAATATCTGAATAAAGAATGCTGAAACAAATCGAAAGAGACAAAAGATATTGGTCATAATTAACTCACAATATAAACAAATAACAAAAAAAGTAAAAAGACACGATAGGTATCTTACAATATTAACTTACATACTCTTAAATCATAAATATTCTTACTTTTACACATACTCTTACCACTTATTGGTAATAATATCATATAGATCAAAAGTGAATTTACTTGCGAAAATGGGAGATAATCTTACACTTACAGGATGTCCTACATTTTCGGTCATCCAGAATTATGTAGTCATCAAAATATACAGGGGCTTACATAGTACATAGCAAATGTTACCCAATATTTTACAAGGACTTGCACAGCACAAAATACATGTTACCCAAATGACCAAAAGACACATACAAAGTAGTTATGACTATATGTGTCCCTTAACTCCGGCGACACACTCATATTATTTAAATACACCACATAGGAGGTGCTAAAATATGAACTTAATCCACTCATGACGGATTCTTACAATATCTCTCAAATCAAAACATAATCAAAAATAACTTATATAAGTCTTACATATAGCTTACTCGAAAAGAAGTCTAATAATAATACATATATCACAAATCAATCGAAAATAACTTAGTCGAATATTATCAACCCAAATATTATATAAATTAGACTATATAAAACAAAATCAGACTTGACTAGTTCTAGAAGAAGCCAATTAACTCTATTCATATAAATCCAAATAAAAAAGCACAAAACATGAAACTTCTAGACAATTCTGAATTTTTTCTAGAATGATAAGACTCGTGAAAAATGGAGAAGTAACAAATGTAGAAAACAAACAAATATGAGCTGCTAGAACAGAATTAACACCTGATTACAGTAGTATTTTAATATTTATGACAACAAAATCACAGAATTTGACAGCGGAATGTAAACAAAAAACGAAGAGCTCAAATAAATATTTCCATAATGATATTACTCATAAAAATATAATACAATTTCAATTTACTATGAATATTTGAAATTACAGCATATAAACTTGAATTAACATATCAGATTGCACAAAAGGCAGATTTCAACATGTTTATAAGCAGAATTTCAGAAAACGTAAAGAACGGAAGATGTAGATAATTGAAATACCTTTCTAGGAACAATAAGATCGTAACAATCAAATAAATAACAAAGGAGATATGAATTTAACAAGAATCAGAATGGATGCATACTATACACAACATACATACGATTTTGAATCACGAAACGAGAACAAAGAGATTGTATAGAAGATATCTGTACATTAACAAAAAGAAGAATAAAGAGGAAGTGTGTAGAAAAATATCCGTACATTAACAAAAAGAAGATCAAAAAAAGAGTATGTAGAAAAATATCCGTATCTCAAAAATATGAATGATCCTAAAAAATTCAAATGTCCTTATCACAAGAACCTAGTTTAATGTCATCAGCCTTCTCTTACACCCTTTCTCTTTGTTCTTATTCTTCTCTTTTTTCATCTTTTTCTCCTTTTCTATCTCTTTTCCATGGCTGCTCCTAGTATTTTTAGGTATCTCTTTTTTTCTAAACTCTAATTCTTTTTCCCTTTTTTATCTCTTTTCTTTTTCCTTTATTGACTAATAATATTTTATAAAATATACTAATAATAAAATAAATATAACTAATAAATCAATAATAACTCACTAATATTAAATGATATGACTAAATATATTATAAAAAATATGGGATGTTACAACCCAGCTATATTTAGAAAGAACTACAGGCTTATCGATAATATTACTAATAATGCAAATGCCATGAATAGACCAATTAATGCGTAAATGGAACATTAGTAAGTTTATCCAGATACTTTGCTTTCTTGTTGGTTTAGCATTGCAAAAGCGTTCAGTTCATGGCTTAACAAACATTTTATGACCTAATTTCACGAAGAAAAATTCATGATTAAGGTTTTGTGCAAGGGTTCGTGCAGAACACTCCTTATGTTAAAACATAGGGGGTGTTTGTCTTAATTTATAAGTAATATGTTACTTTTTTTTAAAAAGTATTTTCATATTTTTTTTTGAAAATTAATATTTGTTTTAGAAATTTAAGACCAAATCTTATTTCCAAATTTGAAAATAAGTTACTTATTTTAAAAAAAAAGTACATATATACCAACTTTTTCAACTTATAAACAATTTATAAATTGCGCCAAACGGGGCCATAGTAACATAGGAAATGCTTATCAACCCACAGACCAATCATCTTATATTTCACCAATATAAAGTTCCTAATTTCCTCAATAGTCATGTGAATATAGTAGTCAAGATAACCCAAAGTCCCAAACAACAAATATTCTATTTTGACCTTGCATTTTTTAAGAAATTATCATGGGGCATAAATTATCATGTTCCAAGAAATTATGTGGAATAGTCATTTAAATCCTAATTTCATAGCTAACAAGGCAGCCCATCTAATGGGTAGAATTCTTATAGCTCCGCATAATTTGTTGGAGACCATATTCATGTATGAGTCATTCAAGTTTTAATGAATTTTTCATTTGGTTTCAAAAAAAATTAACTTTTTATTAGTATGGGTAATTTTTCAAAATGAATATCTAAATAGGGACGGAGGAAATATAACTAAACAACAACAAAAATTTATAAACTTAGTTATTTCATATTTTATTTATTTATTATTTTTCGTTCACTTAAAATTAATTTTAATTATTATTCGGATACAACATAGACTCCTAATAAAAGGAGAAATTTGAAATTTTAATCAAGATTAATAATTCTCTTCTAAAAATATCTATCATGTGCGATATACGGATGAACGCATTTTTAATATTTATAATATTATATTTATATTGAAATAAATTTTATATTTTTTTATTCCTCCGATAAATAGCACAACTAACACACAATTAGAATTACTAGCATACTAGAAAAATATGTGAAACTAATTATAATAATGACTGTAAAAAAATATGTTGTTATAGTATTATTAATTATATAATAAGAGAATATGAAATCGTTTTTAGTTTGATTAACCCAATTTTTGGTTATGTTAGATTAACTGTAGAAAAGGTCACCGTCAAATTTTCTCAAAATATAAAACAATCGTTAGATTTTTGGTGAACTATAGAAAGATGAATGACCAACGAATGATCGTCACATCTTCCTGTAAATATACTATGACCATTAGATTTTTAATTAATGATAAAAAAATTAATTATGACCATCAAATTTTCTCAAATAAATAGACTAAAACCGTTAGATCTAATATTAAGAACAACATTTTTAAAATAAATATTTATATTATAATATCATTATTTATTTTATCTATATTAAATTTTATGAAAATGTTATATAAAATTTTATTAGAATTTAAAATATTATATAATTTTAATAAATATAAATATATATAATAATAATAATAAATACTTTTATATTTTTAATATTAATATATACTAGTTTATGTCAATTTTTTAGTTTTTTAATATTTTTATTTTAATATTTTTTTATGATTTAAATTTATTTTTATTTGTATAATAATAATTTAAACTTTATTTTATATTATATGTATATATTTTTATATAATTTATTTGCATTTATATTTTAATAAAATAATGTTTGTGTGTTTTGTATAGAAATATATTTTAGTTAGGAGATTAATGTGAGATGTTTTAGTTTAAAGATTAATGTGAGATATATTTTAACTAGAAGATTAATATTTTAGATTTTATTAAAATTGAATGGTCAATATTATTTCTATGGTTCCCTAAAATTGGACGGTTAGGATTTTTTTATGGTTCAATTCAATACACGGGTAAGGTTCAACGAGAACCACTGTTATACGGTGAACTGTAGGAACCATCTAATAACTAATATTTTTTTAATATAAATATGTTCTACACTATATTCTATACTATATTATTAATATATGTTCTATAATTTATATTTTATTATATTCTTAAACATATATTTTATAATATGTTCTCTTTTGTGTTCCATACTACTATAATTTTACAGAACATACTTCTAATATTTTTATAAAATTATTAACATGTATTAACATTCAATTCAACATTAATTCAACCTTAATAATTAATTGAATCGGATCAAAACTTAAAATTAGATTTTTTTTTTGTTAGAATTCCCAGGCTAGGGTCCTATTTAAACCTTAGCCTAGACATATATATACATATATATATATATATACATATATATATATATATATATATATATATATATATATATATATATATGAGAGCGTTTAATAGAAAACTTTTATATGGAGAAAACAAGGAGATCTAGTTAATCACCGTTCATTTTTTTTTAATCTAACCACTAAGATAATAGAAGGTTTAATTAGATTTATACTATATATATACTGAGAGGGTTATTTTGGAAATAAACTTACACGTATATTTATAGCTATCTATTATTTATGGTAAAAAATAAAATCTATTTAAAATCATGTCATTTTTTATAAATAATAAAATCTTTTAATTATGTATAATATATATAAGTCAACATATATGAAATAAAATAATATACTTTTTAACGAATTTATACTTTTTGATAAGTAATAAAATCTTTTAATTGGATTTTAGCAAAAAAAATCCAACCAATTTATACTTTTTTTTCATTTTAACGAATTATCTTCCTTTTTTTTCAAGTAAACCCAACCAATTTTAATAAACTATTAGCTAAAATATTAATATTTACTTAGATTCTATTAAGTATTGTATTTTGTATTCTACCTAATATTGTATTCTAATATTTAAAATTTGATAGTTATTAATATTAAATTTCAATTAAATGTTCTACTAGGCATTATACTAAATATTTAAGGATTCTATAATCTATTAATATTAGAATTTTATTAAAGTATATTAAAATTATATAGATTTCACTAAGTGTTGTTATATATATAATTTAATTTATTTAAATTTACTAGTATTTATATTAAGATTCTATTAAATGTTATCTATTCAATATTTTATGCAAAAAAAATTAAGAATTCTACTAGATATTAATAAATTTAACATTATGTTTGTTTTTTTGTCTATTTTATCTGATTTGTTCTATTATTGAGTGTATTTATTAATAGAGATTCCATGGGATTAGTTAACATTATTAAGATTTCGTTAGGTATTTTACTAATAATTCTTTTTATTATATTAAGATTCTACTGAATATTCTTTATTTAAATTAGGTAACTACTAAGTATTCTTCTAAAAATTTTAACTAGAATTCTACTAAATATTCTATATTATAACTACGATTCTACCGAGTATTTTGTATTCTAAAAATTTTTAGTATAAATTTTTTTAACTAGGATTCAACTGAGGGTTCTACTAACAATTATTTTTATTATATTAAGATTTTACCGGGTATTCTATATTTTAGTTAAGATTCTACTGAGTATTCTATATTTTAATTAAGATTCTACCAAGTATTCTTCACACAATTAATTTTATTATATTTTAATTAAAATATATTTTTATTTATATTATTAATATTATATAGAACATTATTATGTAATAGTAATACTTTATTTGTATTCCCCCCTATTAAAGATTTTATTGCATGTTTTACTAGGTGTTTTAAAATTCTATTAAGTAATATATTTTGATATTAATATTTTATAAAATATTTTAATATAGTGTTTACTAGGATTCAATTGAGTATTCTACTAACAGTTCACTTTATTATATTAAGATTTCATGAAGTATTCTATGTAATTTTATTAATAATCTTATTTAATAATTTTTTTTAATGTGTGAACCCGCAGCCTCTACCCTTTGGGTGCGCATTGGGACAAACCGCACAAGTGCGACATACTCTGGGTCAGGATGACATAATCACACATTCTCCTCCCGTTGGATTTCTCTATTTAACCAACCGAGTCAGCTCTTGCGGGCTTCTACTAACAATTTATTTTATTATATTAAGATTCCTTGAAGTATTCTATGTAACTAGGATTCAATTGAGGATTCTACTAACAATTCTTTTTATTACATTAAGATTCTATTGAGTATTATATATTTTAATTAGAATTCTACTAAGTATTCTTCAAACAATTAATTTTATTATAAATTTAATTAAAATATATTTTTATTTGTATTATTAATATTCTATAGAACATTATTATGTAATAGTAATACTCTATTTGTATTCCTCCGATATAAGATTCTATTACTAGGTGCTTTAAAATTCTAGTAATATATTCCGATATTAATCTTTTACAAAATATTTCAATATAATGTTTGCTAGGATTCAATTGAGTGTTCTACTAACAATTTATTTTATTATATTAAGATTTCAAGAAATCTTCTATGTAATATTTAATTATTTTATTTTAGTCTAAAATTATACTACGTGTTTAATTAATTAAGATAGTATAAATATAAATATTCAAAATCAGTACAAGATTGGAATTTATGTTCAAATTTGATTGAATTTAATATCTTAATTGAAATGGTAATAAATTAAAATGATAGTTTCCTTTTTAGTTATAACATTTACTAGTAATCCATATAGTTTAATATTATTACAGTTTTGCCATTATTATTTATAACATTAATTACATAAATTCTAATAAGATCAACGGTCTAGATTATGGTCTCTAAATTTTCTATCTAAAAGGTTTTCTATAGATATCTACTATATATATATATATATATATATATATATATATATATATATATATATATATATATATATATATATTTTATTTATTCGATACGAATAAAACCAAAAGCAACACGAACCTTGCATAATCTCACTCGGGCAATATATATATAGCTTAGAATTAAACTTAACTACTTTCGCACACAAAGCCAAGAGGGGCTTTCTTGTGGCAAAAATTGAACATCATAATCATAGAAATTGGAATGCTCGCTTCACTAGAGGAACGGAGTTTAAGGACACGGCAAAAACAAACTGCAACCTCAATATCAAGTAAACCTTCAATGAATTTGCAGCATGGTGTCCTTAGTGGATTAAGTGCTGCGCCCACTGGCAGGACCGGAATGCCAAGTACATCTGCACATGCAATCTTCATTTTCACGGTGTTTTTCGGACAAGTTTCGGGTATTGGAGGTGGAGACTGCAGCCCAGGAAATATTGGTGGTAGCAGGTGTGGCACAGGTGTTGCAAACCCTGGTAGCTGACCATTAACTTGTTGTATGCTGAAGAACAAGATAATGTTGGAAAATAGGAAAGTTAGGGGCGCTAAGCCCTTATTATTGTACGACATTTGTGCCTCTACACTTATAATTGTAAAAAAAAAAAAGTTGTGTATTCAAGTGTATGGATACAGAGCACTTGACTGACATAAGAATGTGTTATGCTATTTATAGAAGCAATTTATTTTTCTTATTTTGTGTTTTCCTGTTAGAGCGGTCCGCATTTGAATAAAGCCGATCAACTCGGTGTCCCGGCCTACTGTCATCTGAAAAATTATTGAAGCATGCATTATAGAAAAACGTATTCAAAGTTAGTGGGCTTATAGCTTTATATTATTATATATAGTTAATTTTTGTATTAATATATATATATATATACACACACACGAATAACCTTTCGTTTCACTTTTTCACTAAACAGCTTATTATTGCGTAGTTCACCGTCTACTTTTTAAAATATTAGAGCTAGCTAGGGTTAATAGTTATTCTTAATTATTACTCCCTCCGTCCCGGCCAAATGTTTACATTTGGTCCGGGCACGGAGACCAAGGATAGTGGGTGTAATAGTGATTTTATTGTTAAAATAAATGAAATAGTGGGTGTAATAGTGTAAAGTGTTGAAAAAGTGGAGTGAAGTAGTGGATGTAATAATATATTTATTGTTAAAAGTTACTATTTTTAGTAATGTAAAGAATTGGGTGGGACGTCCCAAAAAGGAAAGTGTAAAGAATTGATTGGGACGGAGGGAGTATTATTTTTTAAAATATTAGAGCTAGTGCTATATAGCTCGTATTTATTCTTCGTTGTTTTTATTGATATTATATATACGTATATTTAATCGTTTTAATTTAACATAAATTAAATTCACTAAAATATAAAATAACTAAATTTTACTAAATTATTAAGTTATTAAATTGTCAGATTTTCTTAACCGGGGACAACGTGTGTATTAAACATGTCACTCCTTTAAAACGAGCAAGGCATCCCAAACTTCCTATTTTACCAGTGATGTACCCAAATTTCCTATTTTGTGCGTCCAGTTTTCCCTTTTTAATTTTTGACAGAGTGCGCTAAAGTACTTGCCTCAAAAAGTTTTTAAAGAAAAAAAAATGCATCGAGTACTTCAACCTTAATAATGAACCCATTCTCACGTGTTTTACCCCTCTGTACTTTAGTTTCCTGTAAATGTTTTTCTAAATAAACATCACCAGTACTAGATATTCACCTAAAAAAAACTTTTGTGTTTAATTATTTTTTTTGTTTGGGAAATAATTTCATAAATAAAGTGTATCAAAATACAAATTAATCAAAAGAGTTTCTTTCATTCAACAAAATTTATCATCTAACCGCGAAAGACATATACATAAGATGTCTATGCACACTTAGACAATAAAAACCTTAAAGCCTTAAAAGGAAATTCTCATAAATATCGGACTACAATTACATCCTTAAAATAGTTGAAATGTCCCCGCTTTTTCATGATAGATGATAGGTGTAATTGTGTCTCCCACCTCAATTTAGTTTAATCGTTTTTTTCTGTGTATCTGAAAACCATAAAGTGAACAAATAAAAGAAAATGTCTCAGTAAATATTGTCCAATAATTTTTTAAAATATTCTCATACATTACTAACCTAAAAATAACAAATAGTAATATACATATTTAAACAATACATAAATAATAAATCTTATCATTTAAGCAATAACTGAAATATTAATAAATAGAATAACCAACTTTACTTTTATATATTTCAGACAAACTATATTAAAACTACTAAATGAAATTAAAACTTGTCATTTGAAAACAAAACTGATAAATAAATGATATTAATGAATTATCATTAATGAAATTAAAAGTCATAAAATTATAATTGGAAACTGTCAAAATAAACTCCACTAATTACATATTAACTATTAATCACACTCAAAATTGCTCCTTAAGAAAATAAATCAAGGTACCAATTTGAACTTGTCAAAATACAATTACATGCTTTATACATATTTACCATCAATAATGGTCCAAAATTACTTTTCAAGAGTACCAACCAAGCCATAATATACGGTCTCCAATGAATAATTATATTCATGTACATACGAGAGAAATTATGGCCTCTAACCCGAGAAACCATACGATACACAAACAATAAAATATGAATTTTATTTACACACGAAAATATAAAGCTCGACATGAATTAGATACTTATAATAAGATTTACAGAAAAACAGGCAACACTTATAATCTAACAAATAGACTTGGACCATATACATTATCAAAATAATATGTGGTATGAAATTAACTAAAAGAGAGGAAGAAAAAATAAAAACAAACATGAACATATAGAAATAAAAATGATCAAACTTATAAGTTATCCAAGTTTATGTTAATAAAAAAGATATAGAGTATAAACAAATCAAACCAAGGAGAGATGTAGATGTAAAGTGGAAGAGATTTTAAAACCAAAAAACTCTTAGCACCGTCCTTAATCTCAATAAATTCATATTTGGATTATCCAATAAAGAGTGACGATTACTCAAAAAAAACTCGATCAAATTGAAGGGAATCTTCACATTCTCGACTGGAGTGACAACTTGATGTGTATACACTTTGGTTTCAATGAGTTTGAGATGAAAAGAGAGAAATCTGTTTTGAGATGATATGGTGAAAGTTTTGGATAGTTGTTTGTTTAGTTAATTTAAATATATTGTGCTTTTAAATAGTTGTCTGTTTAGTTAATTTGAATATATTGTATTTTTAGTGATTGCTGGAGTTTTTGTGTATGTTTAATTGTTTATTTCACTCAAAGTTATGTTATTTTTCAGAAATAAGTACTTAATCATTTCCGGAAAAAATATATAAATGTGTATTTTTTTTTTTGAAAATAAACAGGTGTTTCTCAC
Source organism: Oenanthe sinensis (assembly GCA_028671895.1). Classification (NCBI taxonomy): domain Eukaryota; kingdom Viridiplantae; phylum Streptophyta; class Magnoliopsida; order Apiales; family Apiaceae; genus Oenanthe; species Oenanthe sinensis. Next base: position 46,255,772 of record CM053813.1, on the reverse strand, counting down.
AAATAAGGGCAAACACCCCTGTGTACAACATTGTCATGCATATATCGACCTGATCGATCCAGAATGATAAGTTATTCTTTTTCCGTCTGTTTTATTAGACTTATTATAAACAAATACTAGAAGATAAAACATAGCTATTCTTAATTTGAATATTTTAGCAACCGAAATTCGAATATCCAACATATATAATCAGTGGCGGATCCAGCCCCACAGTGTAGCGGGGTCTGAAATTTTTTTGTTTATAAATTTATTAAGCTTTTTTAAATTTAGATTACTTGCTATATAAATTAATTAATATAGATATATTTGTTGTATATGAAAATGAACCGGTTTAAAAAAAATTAAATATAAAATTAAATCTGCAAAATAGCAATTATATATTCATAATTCCATTTCACTTTTCAAAAACAGAATATACATTTTTATTTTTCCATATACCCTTTTTCTCTTTATAAACCAGTACATGGATACATCTTTAAGAAACATATATGATGTTCACAAAGATATAAGGTTTTACAGAAGCCTTCAAGTACCTATTACTAAATAGTCAAAGGTTACATATAAAAACTATTAGGAAATAACCTAGGCCCATTAGAGATCCACATATGGTTTTTTTTTTGTGCTAGAGATCCATGGGTTGTTAATTACTCTGTGTTTTAACGAAGTCAAAGCCAATTAGCCAAGCTGAACTTACAACTATACAAGTATTTATGTTAATATTTTATTTATAATATTTATGTTAATATTTTATGTATAATAATTTTTATTTTAAATTTTGTATATTTTAAATTTTATTCAAAATTACTTTTATTAAACTACTTATAATATTGTATATATCTTTTTTTTAATAATTTACTCATATTATATTATTTCTTTACGTTCAAACATCAGTTATATTTAAAATTTATTATTTAATTATGTGCATATCAATTTTTAGGTAAAAACATGTATTATGATATATCAATATTTGATATGGACATTTGATATCAAATTAAGATTATGAATTAAACTTTTATATATATATATATATATATATATATATATATATATTATAATTTACATTTATAAACTTACCATAATATTTCAAATTTTGATAAATTAAGATTACCATAAATATCATATATCATATTAATGGTAATTATTTAATGGGTTAATTAATAATATGGATCCGAGTTATTTATTGTGGTACCATTTTGTTCAATATCGTTTATGATTTGAGATATCTCGCGATCCTTATATTGTTCTCGTTTGTATTGTTTTATTAATCGAAATCTTTATCGAGATTTTTGTGTTAGTGCATTATGTTTAAAATATATTTGTACTCGACATTTGGCTCACTCGTATCGTTTTCTTTAAAGGGGGGACAAGGATGAGTGCTACTCATACCTTAATTTCAGTTTCTCTAGATCATTACGAGAATTTGTTCTAATTGATTTTAGACTTATCAGTGTTTTATTTCGGAGATTTAGACATTTATATTTATCAGGATTATCAGTCATTTTCTCATTGCAGTTTATTAATATTTAGATTTGATTTTAATACTCCGCTATTAGATAATGATCCAAAAAGTCGGGTTGTTACGGTATATATGACCCTAGAAATCTATAAGCATTAATATAAAGCTCCCATAGTCCCATGGATGATATGACTCTAGAAATATATAAATATAGCTTGGATATATGTGAAACTAACTAGCTAGATGCACAGACGAAACCAGGGGGCCGATCCTTCTGGCAATAGGTGAGCAAAAAAACCACGGAAACAGGGACATTAATTTTAGGATCAGTATTATTGAATGAAAGTGCACGGCAAATACAAACTGCAGCCTCAATATCAACTAGCCCTTCAATGAATTTGCAGCATGGATTCTTTAGTGGATTAATAATCGCGCCTACTGGCAACACAGGTATGCCAAGCACATTTGCACATTCAACCTTCATTTTCACCGTGTCTTTCGGACAAGTTTCCGGTTCAGGTGGAGACACCAGCTCTGGAATCGGCGGTATTAGGTTCGGAACAGGCGGTAGTAGGTTCGGAACAGGCGGTAGTAGGTTTGGAACTGGTGGAAACAGGTTTGATATAGGTGGTAACAGGTTTGGTATCTGACCATTAACTAGTATGGTGAAGAACAAGATAATGGTGTGACATAGGAAAGCTGGTGCAAAAACCTTTGTATTGTACCACATTATGTCCATAGACTTGTGGCAGTGAGATGATGTGTTGTAAAATATGTGTGTAGAAATTTATGTAGAACGTTTGTTAATCACCTTTTTATAGAGGGAATAAATAATTCGGATTTTATTGTTTCTAGGTTGGAGTCGTCTGCATTTGAATATCGATGACTCTCGAAACATAATGATTAATGACGTACAGGACAACTTATTCAATATAATTGGGCTTGGGCACGTACGTTGTACTTGTATTCTCTTATTTGTTTACGGAGCATCTCCCAGAGTTCCTTCTGTAAATATAATAGTAATATATAAGAAAAGTTATTTGTTTTTAAGTTGATAAAACTTCCGTTACACTTGCAAATCATTCATCATTATGTCTTGAAACTCAAGGGAGAGGTATGCCCTCTTAACACACGATCAGCTACATAATAAGAGATTCTTGCGATCACATGAGCCACTTTATTTACAGATCGTCTAATAAATAAAATATGAATACAATTCAACTCCTTGAGCATAGTCTTAAAATCCTCTGTAATACCCCCAAAGTAAGAAAACATGGAGTAGTTGCTTCTAATTGATTCAACCAACACTAAGTGCTTGTTGGATTAATAACAGGAAGTAATTTTCATGGTAAGTTGGTAATTATTAGGTATTAAATTTCTTTATATTGTGTTTGGAAAATGAATGATTTCAAATGACAGAATTGAGTTGTCATTTTGAATTCTCGTATTTGTACTAATATTTGAATTTTTTGGAATTCAAATGAAATCTAAATCCAAATTTTTATGATTATCCAAACATGTCATTTGATCAAATCCAAAATTTCAAATGAAATTCATGTTCCCAAACAGATCAATATGAAATTCCTAATAAATATAAAATCTTGTTTTGTTAATAAATAGGGAAATGTAATTTATAAGAAGTGTAAGTTATCTGGGGAAGGGCAGGGGAAGGGAGGGAGGATATTGATGTGTTCTAGACTGATGCGTTTTCGATAAGTTCATGAGTTACTGAGTTAGATGTGGTAATTTTGGTATCGGGTCCTTTCGTATTAATAAATATGTCAATTTTGTGTTGTTCTAAAACTTACAAAAAGTAATGTGTATACATGTAAGCTTGAAAGAGTTGTTTTTAATAAAATCGTGTGGTGTCAGTTCGAGCTGGGTTCTAGGTCATGTTAGACATTGCTACCCAATAATTTATCTTTGACCTTAAGAGTGACTATCTGTTTAAATTGTGCATTTACTGCAATTTGCTGCTAGAAGCAGGGTTGTGATGGATTTGTGGAAGATAAGGAGGTGCCATATGACACTGAGTTAAGTTCACAGTCCCATCTTTCAGGGGAGGAAAATGGTGTGATAGGTTCGATAAGCCCACAAGTGGCTGCAACTAAAGAATCTATTCAACTACCCGAGTCGCCAGGGTTGAGGAGTGATGAAGATGGAAGATTTGAGGATCAAGAAATGCGTAAACTTGAAGATTGTACAACTACAACCATGTTAGTTCAACACTTGAGGATGAAAGATGATGAGATTGGTGATTTAAGGAGTTCGGAAATTGCCGAAACTACAGATTGTGAGAGTGAATCATTGCAGCAGTGTGCAAGTGTAGAAAATTGTGGAAACTGTTCCGTCATTGGCGAAAGGATGGCTGATTCTCAGGCGTGCGATGCGAGTCCACCTCAGTCAGTACAGAACGGGAATGATGATGTTCCTGAAAAGAGAGATCACATTGGCCAAGTCATCAAACAAGTGGCTTGTAGTGAAAAATGTGCAATCATAACACCTGGACATATAATGCATAGTAAGGATGTGGATATTATGTTTGTTGCGTCCAAAAATGAAGTGTGTGATGTGACTATACACAATAAGAGTAATGAGTATGTAGATCTGGAACGAGAGAAGTACTTCTACTATGACCCACCACTTTTTGAAGAAACTGGGGTCTGGATACCTGTCTCTGTACCTCCAATGTGAGAAAGTGAGCATAAGGAATGGACCAGAGGTTTTGTATCAAATGTGGGAACATTATGTGAAGAAGACATGGGGTGGGATGATCTATATGTAGTAGACAAAGAGCTGACCATGTGGGATGTGGTGGTAGAAATGCTACTTGTGGCTAGAGGAAAAGTGAGTGCTTTTGCTTCTGGTGACATTCCTAGTATTTCATGGATGCCTGGTCACATTGTTGAGCAAGCTTGGAAGGAGATTTCTCAGACTCTCACAGAAGTCAATAATGATAAAACTCAGAAACTTCTTCAAACAGAGCCACCTAAATGGTTGCCTGATAGTTCAGCTTCTGCTTGTATGCTGTGTATTGTGCGGTTTCACCCTATCATGTGTACCAGGCACCATTGCAGGTTCTGTGGTGGAATATTTTGCAGCGAGTGTAGTAAAGGAAGGAGCTTGTTACCAGAAAAGTTTCGTGTTGGGGATCCACAACGCGTTTGTGATGTTTGCTGTGTGCGCCTTGAGTCTGTACAGCCATACTTAATGAATCAAGTAAGTCATGCCACACAGTTGCCAACCTGTGATTTGACAGATTTAAGCACTCTCAGATCTTGGCTGAATTTTCCATGGGGACAATCTATGGAATATGAGATTTATAAAGCCGCAAACACAATTCGCGGGTATAATCAGGTAAGAGGCAGTTTCAACTATGTAGTGAGTCATCTGTTCCCTGGAAGTATGGAAACTTATTTTATTTGTAGTAAATCAAGTCGTTATATTAAAGTTCAACATTTATTATAATCAGTTGAGTTTGGCTTCTTCATATGATAATACTGAATTTTATATAAACATTCTCTTGCTTTTATTACTCTAGATAACTGTTTGCATGGTTTTAGACTTTAGTCACTCGCTCTTAAGTGACAAGATCGTCCCTTGCAATTTCAAAATGCAATCAAGTACTTGCTGCCACCTGTCTATTTAGTTAGGGAAACAGTGTAACTGTCTTCATCTACATAGCATTAAGTAGAATCGGATTAGCTTAGAGCTTGATTAGTGAGTTCTTCCCTGAATGTTTATTTTCCATCACAATTGTGGTGTCCTTGTCGTATCACATTTAAAGAACCCTTGTTGCACTGTGCAGTATTGAAACCTTGACTTGTACACATGGCGAGTTATAATAGCAGACCATGTGGCCCTGTTTAAGCTATCATGATGAGTTATACCAACAGACCTAATGGTCATGTCATAGCAGTCATAGTGAATGAGTATAATTTTGGTGAAATGTGCCATCTTTTACCTGCAATTATCAAATTTAACGTTGGTTTTGAATAATTACATCTTAGGTTGGTTCTCTAGGACATGAGAGGTCGATTCCAGATGCTATTTTAAGACGAGCAGAAGGCCGCAATACTTACTGTAATAAAAGTTGGCATGATGGTTACATACAATATTGGAACAGGGCTGGTAATTGCCCGTAGGGAGGATGGATCATGGTCTCCTCCATCTGCTATTTCTTCTTTTGGTGTGGGGTGGGGTGCTCAGGCAAGTAATTACATTATTTGATTTTCTTCCAATTTCTAAATTTTTGCTCAAATTTCATCTGATAGCAAATTTGGCTGGTTACATGCAAGTCTGTCGGTCAATTTGCAACCAGAAGAAATGCGATGAACAGTTTTCAAATCCGTGAATTGGAAGGATATAACAGTTTTGTTCTTTTGCAGGCTGGAGGTGAATTTACAGACTATATAATTGTACTGAGATCAATTGAGGCTGTCAAGACTTTCGGTGGAGATGTCCATTTTTCAGTTGGAGCTGGTTTAAGTGCAGCTGTTGGCATTGTAGGACGGACAGCTGAAGCAGATGTAAGAGCTGGTACCGGTGGATATGCTGCTTGTTACACATATAGTTGTAGCAAAGGTAATTTGTTAACCAAAATTCTCAAATTTAATCGTTACATACTTACATGTCTTTAAGCCATATCTTTGGGTGGGTTAAACCAAATGCAATGATACTAATAGTATAGTATATCTTACTTTTTTGGCAGAAACTTTTTCTAGTTATATATTCAAATTTTCTTTTTCCAAGGAAAGATAAAGAAGCGAGCTTCTGTAGGTTACTACTAGATAGTCTTTTCCTAAATTAGAACACCATTCTCTACTATTGTCTGAAATTCTCTTTTGCATTATTATTGGTTGCTTAGTCTCCAAGATCTTTTGTAATTTAGCATTTGAAATGCTTTGCAGCAGAATTTCTGGTAGATATCTATATCTAGACAGTCATAATCGGATTATCATTGTGTTTTTCACTTTTTGGTTGGTGTAGCATTTCATCAAACCAAAGGATATACTTAGCAAATATAAATATAAAATTATATATTTGGATTAATAACTGAACTTATGCTTTAATCAACTGCTTTTTCTTTTAAGATGTCAATTTATAAGAATGTGGTGTGTATATGGCAGGTGCGTTTGTCGGATGCTCTCTAGAAGGGAGTATACTGACAACTCGTGTGAAAGAAAAATCCCGATTTTATGGTAGCCAGTCAATAACCGCATCTGATATACTTCTTGGTTCATTGCCCAAGCCACCTGCAGCTGCAACCCTGTATCGTGCACTGGCTGATCTGTATCAGAAGTTTGAAATATAATTGTTTATGCTCCATATTGAAGTTACTGATTTCCGTCATCAGTAGACGTGGAATAGGAATGTACATAATTTATGCTCCATATTGAAGTTATTGATTTTCATCGTCAGTAGACCTGGAATGGGAATGTACATACTTAAACCATTGGATTATTTGTGTATGCAAAGTTATTTGTTGATATTGTTTCCTGTATATATTATTGATGTGTGGGGAAGATTATGTAAATTGAATCAAAATAATGAATGAATTCGACTTCGAATATCCCTCTTTGTTATCGCCATTTTCTAGTTGATATTTGAATGTGTTACGATGCTATGGGATCTCTGTATTATGCTAAAATTAAGAATGAATCTAGTTGTCAGAGCTCAAGGAATTTGTAAACATGCATATAAATCAGCTTCAATACAATATCAAAATCACAAAAGACAACCAGTGTTTATGTATCATTGTTGTAATTGAAGATCCTTTAGATAAATTAAAAAATTAACAAAGGGAAGAAACAGACCTCTTACGAAAATCTAAAAAAGAAAAAGACCACCACCAGAACTATTTATATTATAATTTATACTTTCCTTTTCTAAAATAAAATGAAGAGAAATAAGGAAACTGAGACTCTATCTTTCATCCTTGCTAGTATGCAGTCGTAGAACCTCCGATTTAGAAGTACAACATATAAGGAGACGACGCACTTGTGTTTCGACAGTGTGGATTACCAACCAATCCATCAAGTATACCTCTTCCTTGGGCTGCAACTATCTATCTGCAATCCCAAATGAAACATAATTGTCAGTACAGGAAGTTATTTTTGTTAATCGAGTTGTTATATAAGGTTAAAGATATGGACCATAGTGCATAAAATTAGCAATGCAAAACAAATCACCTCGTGCTAGGGTTTCCAAGGGTAAGTTCAAGATCATCCGAGACGCATTCTTCGTGAATCCTCTCTCCTTCCCATGGTTTAACTAGCCCCTTTGTGTGACTGCCAAATGCAAATTCAGAGGAAATTGCATCAGACATTGGAACATCTGCTGTTTGATCAAAACCTGCCGTAATTGCTGGAGAGCATGTTCCACTTTGCCCGGGAGTCCACATGCGTGAACCTCCACAGGAAACTGCTTCTCTGAAGCCAAATGTGCTGGGTGAAATCAGGCTAAATGTGGGTGATGAAGCCCCATCTTGGGGAGTTTGAACGCCAGACAACCACCCAGAATCTGGTGGGGTCTGATGGCCAGGGCTTGGAGGTGTTGAAGAGGGTAGAAATGGATAATGCTGGCCAGCCCATGCTGGAACAGCATTTTGATCATCCCAGCCATCTTTCATTCGAGGAGTTCGAGCAGTGGGAGAACTTAATGGTGGAGTGACAGGTGCACTTATTGAACCTCCGGGAATGTAGAGATGGAGGGGGTAATTAGATGACGAAGGTGATGATCCTGATGAGAGGTTTTTTAGCCAGGGGATTAGGGAATTGGGATCCGCATTATTATTGTTTCCAGTGTATATGGATGAGATTGGACTGGGAAAGGATGACGAAGCTGGGCTAGGATTAAATGATGCACACGGACTCGGTTGGTATGATGAACAAGGACTGGCCGAGGCTGAACCACCCATAACATCCATACGTTCAACAAGTTTGCAGCCCTTCAAAAAGCAAAAAAGATTAGCATCAGAACATGCTAGACTGTAGAGTCTTACATAAGGTTTGTTCATTGCAATATGAGATCCAACAATCATTTATACAAGCATTTATAAGTATATAAAGAAAATGATTACAGCCTTGTCAAATTAAATATTCGAACTTCAAAACTATACTTTGATTGCTAAATAATATTTATGTTGCCTGATTTGTTACTAATCATTGCATCTAATCACTTTCCCAAGGAAATGAACAGAAAAGAAAAAGACAGTAATGTGGACCTAGTGTCCCAACTATACATATAAAGTCTATAGGCTATGCTTACACCACACGCTCCATTTATAAGATCTCAAGACCAAAGGACCTACCTATATACCCATAATTTAAAAAGTCAACATTCACCAGTAATAGATGTGCGTGCTTATACAAACCCATTAGTGCATTAATAGTAAAAAATATTCTTCCAGATTGAATTCTGAGGAAGTACTCCTGCAACAAATTTTCAATACTTTAAGAAAACCATTTTAAGTTAATATTCCTTAACTAGCTGTTTTCAATAACTATGTATTTTCTAACCTTGATTAATCAACTATGAATGGGTTCATAAAGGTTGTATGAATACCAATATCTAGTAGCCCATTAACATCCAATGGCATATATGGTGTATTATACCCAGACTGCTCTAGAAGATTTTTGAACCATAATGGATACTTTTCCTGTGATAACTCTGGGTCAGAGGGTCATCAGCATCAAGCTTGTGGACATTTAAACATTCAACTATATCAGCTCCCGGATATTTATACAAATATTCTAGTGCTTAGAAAAAGCCAAAAGAAGGAATGTAATACAAGGGCGGGAAATCTCACAAGTTAGATGCCAAAAAGAAAATTTTGATTGAGACTCATTAAGTGAAAGAATCAAATCAAACCCATATATGATGAACAAAAGTTTGTGCATGATGTCCTCGATAACAAAGTTTAGTGGAGGTGGACCTGAGGGTCCATGGTGTTTTTGGTGCTGATAATTGCATGCACCAACGTAGCTGCCCATCCCTAAAACGTAGTAACAGTGTACGCCTTTGTCCATATGCAAATATGGACAAAGATGTTGAAGTATTGAACCTTACAACTTTACCAGGTGTGAAGCATATGCAACTATCAATTACCTCAGTTTACTGCACTAATGGGTGCAAAACACAATTTCTTTAAATTCTAAAAAGCTTTAACAATTAACCCCTATATAACAATAAAAAAAAAATTAAAAAAAAGGACCCCTTAAAAGAAAGTTTTGAATCATAATGTCAAGTTGTCAACTATAGATACTATAATTACTCTGCTCCTCCAAACCCTACCACTTCGCCAACCAGCTCCAATTCCCAACTCTCCATACTAAAAATAAACTCATTAATTACACCGAAACTTGATTAAAGATTACTAAAATTTAAACCAAATCAAATAAATCCAACATCAAAATATTAGAAAATTATTCACCGGTTTTTCTAGGGCAAACACTAACAACTACATTTACATTTTGATGAGTTATCAAATTTTCATTGGTTCCGTTCTCACTAAAAATAATGTCCCACAAAAATCTTCACCAATAAAAAATTACCAACTCATCAAAAAATAGATTTTAATGAAAAACCCATTATTCATTTATCTACGAGTTTATTTATTGAGCTCACATTTATTTATCGAGGTTCTGGTAATATATTTCTAAAAATGAGACTAAACTTGCATAAACAAGAAAACATGGGATGGGCCCACAAAAGCAAACACAACCAAAAAGCCAATGAGAACCCACGCTGGAGTTGAAAAGATGTCACCCGCCACCCGGGAATCTCGGATAAAGAGATATATATATATATAACCTCTGTTATGGTAATAATAGTCGTATATGTTTCTGTAATACCACATAAGAGTGTATGTCAGATGTAACCCCTGGTGTCATAAAGAAGACTAGCATACAAAATACCCAAACTACCCTTCTCTAACGTCTAATAGAGTATACTTTTCTTTTCAAAGGGTATTCAGGAAATTTCAGTGCGAAAACAAAGCTAAAATATAATCACAATAGATCTTAGATTAGACTTTAATCGCCTAACAACAACTAATCTCAGCCGTCCATTGCCCTAAATTAAAATCAATCTGGACCGTCCAACACCATCTTAATTCTCATTAGTTCTAACCCGGCTCACAATGCTAACGTGTACGACTCCGGAGGCGCACGTTAGCCTGCAAGATCCCGAGCTCAAAGCACATACTAAAACACGATCTCGAATTCTAGCTATAAATTCGAGATCAGAGAATTTAATTATTTATCTAAATTAAATTTTAAAAAGTTAATATAGTCAAACTTTTACTAGCATGAATATTTATCATGTTAAGACCGATACAAGAATTGAATTTATGGAATCGAGATTATTAATTTATGGAGAAAATTGAACTAACATACCTTGCGATAAGTAGTGCCATCTTCTTCAACAGTCCAACCAGCTTCATCACACAGAGCTTTCAACACCTCATTATTATCACAATGTTTCGGCAGCTTAAAGTTACCATACATCCTTAGACCGGCGAAGATCTTGGCGGCGATGGCTCGGCGGCGACGCTCACGGCGCTTGTTGTTCTCTCGTTCCTTCCATGTGGGAAGTCTAGAACCCGACGTCATTTCACCGAAATGATCGGAGTGAGCCGGGTTTATTTTTTGGAGTGGGAGTTGAATAATTATTATGATTATGATATGATGAGGGGAGAGAGACATGTAGGTGCTATATATGTGTTGTTTTTATGTTTGCCCTTGGATGTCTTTTTTATTACCATACTACTATTAACCATGCTTTCCTTTTCTTTTTGTCTTAATATTTCCATGTTTTGTAGTGGCTTGGATTTTATTTTATGTTATCAAACTATTCATTAATTAAATGTATTATCTTTTAAATTTAATGTATTTGTAGTTTTTTTAGTTATTTCATAAATTTTATGTTAATTTTAAAATGTAGGTTGATATTTTTAAAATATTATAAGCAGGGATGATGATGAAAAAAATTGATAAATATGTATTGAATTAAAAATTGATCATTTTTTAATAATAAATATACTAAACGTATAATTTTAGTCTCAAATCCATTGTTTGTTTCGATTTTCGGGATCAAATTAATAAAAGTTTGATTGAAGATTAAAAAATGCATTTGTTTAACCTTTTAGAAAATCAAGTATTATATTTAATATATAAATATTTGTTGTGAAGAAGAAAAGGGAAAGGGGAGGGTGGTGCACGTGTTTAAACAGTGAGAAAACAAGGGTGGGGGAAGGTAGTTGCTACGAAAGAAACTTCAGCATGTGAAGACATCAAATTCTACCCCTTCGCATATATACATACTATATTACATACACACGCGCATATATATACATACATACATACATACATTGAATTGGTCTCCATTTCTATTCACTAATCGCATCCTTTAATTTTTAACTAACCCTTTTCCTGTCTTTGCTTGTATGTCTACATCCACGTGACTTGACCCCTTTTTTATCACTTGCATGTGTGTCTCTTTTTGTTATTTCATATATTTTACGACAGAGGTGTCATCAAGTTCATAATTTGGTGGAGATGTCTGATCACTGATTTTTGTATACTGTTTCATATTTTTATTTATAAATATTGTTTTAAGCGAGTTAAGTAACGTGATTTTCGTAAATTTATGTGTTAATTTTATTCACAATAAAAAATTACGAATAAATAAATTTAACCACCACTTGTGCACTGGTCAGGATCCATGACTCATAAAAAATACGACTACTAGAGTGCTATATATTTGACCCTTGAAAAAATATCAATTGGCCTTGGGCCACTTTCATTCTGGTGCAGTCATGCTCCTGGATCTAATTGGGCTTCTATCATTGAATGTATACTCTCTATATCCCTAATTCAACCCAAATATAGACTTGGACCAAATAAAATCTAGACCATTTATATTGCGTGCATAAGATGTAAACTAACTAAAAAGTAGAATATCAGTCGAATTTTTTTATCTGTTTTCCTAAATGATGCGATAGTCAACGCTTAAAGTTAATAAAATGGAATTATTAGACCAACTACAATGCTGGCCATTTATGTGCATGGGGACTTTCAAACTGACTTAGGCAATCACTTTCTTTACTAACATGCATTGGAAGAAATGAATAAAAAGTTGTCACGCCCACCACCCTGGGCAGCGCCCATTTCCAAATTCGTTTGCTTTTAAATATTTTATTATTTGCTTTTATCACTTTATTGTTTGCTTTTGTTACTTTACAAAGTATCCGTTGGTAAATATATAACTGTTGTATTGGTAACGTAAACTAATAACGGATATATTTTACTCCTATAAATATCAAAATTTTATACCCTATTATTTATACTCTTTACTTCCTAAAAAAAATTAGATTTTTTTCTATCAAAAAATGAATCCAAATAATCCTCTATCTTCAAATTCTCAAAATTCAAACCCTCAATTTCCATATCCATATCCAAATTCCTATTTTCCAAACACACAAAATTTTAATTTTAATTCTCAAATTCCGAATTCTCAATACCAATTTTCACATTCTCAGAATTCTCAATTTCCATTTTCATATCCTCAAAATTCTCCCTATCAAATTCCATTTCCTCCATTTTCAAATCCACAATTTGAAACCCAACAATCACCTACCAATTTCCAAAATTCACCAAATTCACAAGTGTCTGCCTTTAATAACTCAAATATTATTGATCTAGATGATGATTATGAGGAAAGTGAAGATGTACGTGAAATTACTGGTCAGTAGAAGTGGGTTGAAGATAAACTCTTAATAAGTGCATGGTTGAATGTGTCAATTGATCCATTGATTGGTACTGATCAAAAAGCCGAAGCATTTTGGGACCGAATTCAACAATATTGTGAAGAAGATAATCCCGGTGTCATGAAGAGAGGAGTAGTGGCTATGAGAAAAAGGTGACAACGAATAAACGAAGGTGCTCAGAAATTTGGATCATGTTATGAAGAGGCGCAAAAAACGGTCGGGAGCGATTCAAACTTGGACGACATAAATGAGAGAGCACATATACTTCATTCAGCTAAACTTGGACGACATAAATGCAACAAATGGTTTATCGCAACCTAATTTGGGTGAAGAACCTCCAGTCCAATATGAAACGTATATTCAGAAGACTATACAGATGCGTGATAAACTGACACATCGTCAACTACAAAATGACTTGGTTGAGCATATCTTCCAGTTTCATAATAATCGTTAATTTTTCATATCGCAATGTTTTAAATTTAATGCTTTCTCGTGTGATGTTTTTAATGTAATATTTTCTCATGTATTTTTTTAATAATATGATGCATTTTAATTATGAGATATGTCTTTTATTTTAATAATATTTTAAAAAATTTAATCATTTTAATTTGAATTATTAAAATTTAAATATTATTAAATTAAATTAAAATTGAATTATAAAATATCACATAATTATAGTTATAATACAATAAGAATAAAGTGGGTCCAACAAAATGTGACCAATGAACTTAGCATTGGATGAGTTTGGCCACTTTTTAGTTGTGACCACTTTATAATGAGGTGGCATAAAATGAGTCCCAAAAAAGTGAAAAATGGGCTCATGCATTGTAGATGCTCTTAGTCAGTGATTTGATATGGTAAATTGATAATCATGTAGATTTATTATTTCAACAATAAAAATGTTGGTTTATGCTCTTGACAATTTTATTTGATTGATTATAAAAAAATTAACGTATATAAAATTATAATACATGTGATGTACAGAATTTTATCAGATATATTATAATAGTTATATATAATTTTAATAAAATTTAGTGTAATATAATATAATAATATATGTTTTGTATGTGACGCACGAATCTTTTTAAATATTTTATAATTTTGTTATATATATTATAATATTATATATAATATTAATAAAATTTTAGTGTAAATAATAAATTTTAATTTTTTAATTAAAATAATATTAAATATAATAATATGTTTTGGTTATCTATTTAAAACTAATAATATTAATATTTAATTATAAAAAATATATTGTTAATGGGATTAGCCAAACATTTATTTTTTCAGTTTTAATAATATGGTATGCATTATATGTTGTAACTTACAATATATAAATTTAAAAATGTAAATAAAAAATTTAAAATTAAATTTAACTAACAAATTGTATTGTATTATGATTAACTCAGCACCGATGTCACAAAACGCGTGTACCTATTATTCCACTAACCCGTACTTTTACGAAAATACAGTATTGTGTAACCAAAGCTGTATGTTTTCATCGTTTTACATGCATCTATACGAGACTATGAATTACTTCTAGTAAAACGAGTGTTATTACAATTTCGAAGTATTGCTCATTTTCTCGAAACATCTAATTTCTAGATCCAGAAGTACAAAATAAAAGTCCAAAACACATATTAAATTTAAGAGTAAATTGCAAAAAGGTGGCCGAACTTTACACTCATTTTTAAAAAAGTGACCAGACTTTCAATTTTGTAAAATGGTGGCCAGATTTGTCTTTTTTCTTTCAAAAAGGTGACCGGAGGTGATTTTCAGCTTTTTGACAGGGGTAAAATGGGGAAAAAATGCTAGAGACCCTAAAAATTATCCCAAAAAATCTCCAAATTAATATGTGTCACCTTATGATTGATTATATTCGTAATAATAATAATAATTCGCCTTCAGCCACCATTTTGAAAGGAAAAAGACAAATCTGACCTGAATTTTAATTTTACAAAATGGTGGCTGGAGGCGAATTATTATTATTATTACGAATATAATCAATCATAAGGTGACACATATTAATTTGGGGATTTTTTTGGATAATTTTTAGGG
This sequence comes from Oenanthe sinensis, assembly GCA_028671895.1. Lineage (NCBI taxonomy): Eukaryota > Viridiplantae > Streptophyta > Magnoliopsida > Apiales > Apiaceae > Oenanthe > Oenanthe sinensis. The sequence goes on along the minus strand of CM053813.1, from coordinate 46,240,485 downwards.
TCTCTAGCATTTTCCCCCATTTTACCGCTGCCAAAAAGCTGAAAATCGCATCCGGCCACCTTTTTGAAAGGAAAAATGCAAATCTGGCCACCATTTTACAAAATTGAAAGTCTTGCCACTTTTTTGAAAATGAGTGTAAAGTTCGGCCACATTTTTATAATTTACTCTAAATTTAACTAGCAAATTGTATTATATTATGATTAACTCATATGTGCGTGGTGTGCGATATTTTGAATCTTTTTTCCTGATTAATTTAATTTAAGACATTCGGAAATAATATTTCAATCCCCGCTGTTTAGAATAATTATACTCCTATAAAATAAATAAATAAAATCGTTTTGGAGTTCGGATACGTGGTTTAAACGTGTAATAATGGGACCAAGAAGCAGTTAAAACGAAAGTACAAGTGTCCAACTACCTAAATTTATAAGCCATCAAACTGTCCAAGTACATACGTCATTGATGACATAAGCAGTCAATCTACAGTGAAATCAATATATAAGTTGTACTGTAACATGCAAAGACAGAGCCTCAGTCAACACATTTGATCAAATCTTTTACTAGTATTTTGAATGATCTTAACCCCATTCAACATTCAGCAACTAATCAGCCATTGAAAGCAGAGTTCTTGATTTTTTTTACAGGTATTTCATCTTGACTGTGTTTTTTTATGTGTGTGTATATTGGTCATCTTGTAAGATTTTATGATGGGGTTGACTTGTTTTTGTTTGACATGATATGATTTATGTTCTTGAAGGTGTTTGTTTATTGAAATTTTAGTGAGTTTTCTTAAACATTTGTTGGCAATCATAGTATAATGTTAAGAATTGTTGTGATATTTTCATCATGAAAAACCTTTACTATGTTTAAATACATTTATGTATTGATCAGAGCATGATTGAGGTGATTATGATATGAATTAGGCTGTAGAAGGTGTTCGAAGTTCGTTTATGCAAATAACAGCAGTAATATAAACATACACATAAAATTATGCTAAATAAAACTGTTTAGTTTTGCATTAAGGATAAAGGTGAGCTAATTGTTTCCAATTACTTTTTAATGTATGTTAAAACTGTATGTTACAGTGTTATTGTATTTAAAATAAATCGTTGCTATATTAAGTGCTAGTTAGAGGAGTTTAGGTTAGAAGTTTGATTACTAGGTGAAAAGGCTAATGATTGTTTTTTCCTTTGCAGTTAATATTGAATTTGGGACTCATTGGTGGTCTGTTTTCGAGTTTGTTATTCGCTAGAGAGACTGTGGTGAAGGAGTTTGAAAGAGTTAATGATGGATGAAAGTAATTTTAGTGCACTGCCTCCATTTATAGGCAAGACGTATGAAATGGTAGACGATTTTTCCACAAATCCTATTGTTTCTTGGAGTGTGAACAATAGAAGTTTTGTTGTGTGGAATCCACCAGAGTTTTCTAGGATTTTGTTGCCGAGATTCTTCAAGCACAATAACTTTTCTAGCTTTATCCGACAGCTTAATACATATGTAAGGCAATTGAATACTACCTGTTGTTATATTATTCTTCCTTTGCTATTCTGTATGTGTTAATTTTAATTTTTTGGTGTTGAATTGATAATAGGGTTTTAGGAAAGTTGATCCAGAACAATGGGAATTTGCTAATGAAGATTTTATCAGGGGTGAACCACACCTTTTAAAAAACATTCACAGACGTAAGCCAGTTCACAGTCATTCAGCGCAAAATCTTCATGGACAGGGAGGTTCTTCATTTCCCTTGACTGATTCAGAAAGACGTAGCTACAAGGAAGACATTGAAAGATTGAGATATGAGAAGGAATCACTGCACTTGGAGCTTCAAAGGCATAATGAAGAGAAACAAACATTTGAAATGCAGATGCAGATTCTGACTGAGCGTGTGCAACATCTGGAACGACGACAAACAGATGCGATTTCATCTTTGGCACAAACTTTGAAGAAACCAGCGCTTGCTTTGAGTCTCATGCCAAAGTCAGAAGAAATACATGAGAGAAAGAGAAGGGTACCCAGAAAAAGTTCCTGGCAGGACGATGGAAGCTCTGAAGATGATCAGACAAATGCTTCCAAGGGTTTCATCAGAAAGACGTCAGGCTTCAACATGGAGTTGTTGGAAAGATTGGAGTCTTCTCTGACATTTTGGGAGAATATGGCCAAAGATGCTTCCCTAGTCACTGTACCAGATAATCCATCAATGGATTTCGATCAATCTACAAGCCTTGCTGGGAGCCCTGATATATCTTGCACTGATCTTGATATTGAAACTTTAGAGATTGACATGAACTCCAAGCCTAATAAGGAAATTGTGTCTGAGGTTACCGTTTTAAAGGAAGAGGCAAGAGATGGAAGCTATTCTAATTCTCCAACTGGGGCCAACGATGGATTCTGGGAACAGTTTCTGACCGATAGCCTGGAATCAACTGATGGTCCAGAAGTTCATTCCAAGAGAAAACATGTTGAGAGTAGAAAGGATAGAAGTCAAGTAGTTGATCATGAGAATTTTTGGTCGAATATGAGGAGTATAAATAATCTCACAGATAAGCTGGGACAGCTTGCTCCAGCGCAAAGTACTTGATGCTACTTTCTTCTTAGCCTTTACTTGTATCGAATTTTGATAGTTTCACTAGCTACTTGTAAATATAGGATATTAATTCAATAACAGTTATAATTTTATATGTAAATTGCTTCTACCATTGACATATTATGTAATACTCCTTTTTCCACAGTTTCATTTGTACAAGTTGTTCTTAATTTGTCTTTTTGTGTTGTGCATCGATTAGTAGTATTGAATCACAAAAGATTTCCTCTTGATTTCAAAACAAATCAACATATAGTGACACTTCATAGTTGATTTCTATTTTATTCATGAACCGGAGTTTTCAGCCTCTATACTCATAGTAGGAGGGTGAATATACGATATGAGTATATCTCACCCTCTCGAGATCCTCGACTTCATATCAGGATATATTAGTTTTTCACTTTGGTTTATATTTTGAAGAACTAAAGTCATGTTTCGGGAAACTAGTCGTACTTGTGCTTCCATTGTATGAAAAATGCAGTGCATGTATACAGTATATACGAGGTAATACTGAATTTGAGTGTGCTACAAAGTATACTGTTTTTGAGCTTTAACCATACTGAAAAATTTTGAAGGGACCATGGAAAAGTTCAATGAAGCCTAATAAAACCTGGAGTTAATCTGAATTGAGATAGCCTAGAAAATGTATACAAATTACAATATTTACAACAAAAGAAATATAATATCTGATAAAAAATAATACTGTAAAACAGAAACCTGTCAGCTTTGTAATTCTCTCTTGAACAGAGCTTTCTTCATTGCACTTACCGGTATAGCCCTCTATGTAGATCCTCGAGGATAAATGGAAGCAATGTGACTGTATTGCGTACCAGACTTCTCCTTTTTCCCTTGGTTGAATACTTGAATATAGGATAAATTTTATATATATGCCAGCTGCTTGAATGTTCACGGCATCATCCTGAGCCATATTCTATCAGCATTCAGAAACCTTGATATAGATGGTAAACATCAAGCTAAAAGCCTTATGATCTGATATCTCTTTCACAGGCCACATGAATTGAAAATAAAAAAGGTTACTATTGATTCCTTGCATATTTTTATATTCCTCGCTTTTAAGAAAGTTGGTAAGGAGCTACTTTGCAGAGTTAAAGCCGAGCTTTGACATTCTAGCTTGGCACTTGGCAGTATTGCATCAAGTGACGTTATTACAGCTACCGGTTGGGATCTGATGTTATTCTTCAATGCGCACCCTTTTCATGCACATATCATGCCAAATGACTCGCATTGTTAAGTGCACTAGTTTATAGTTGGCTTAGTGCCAAATGGCTCACGTTTTCAACTGCACTAGACTATAAATTGACATGTTGTGTTGGAGGCTTTGTGCCAAATGTTTCACATTGTTAACTGCATAAGATTATAAATTGTATTGCTGGCTTGGTGCCTAGTGGCTGAAGCTGTTAATTGTACTAATTTATAATAAAGCAACCATCTTAGCTGAAACAAGATATGATACTTATGAGTTATGTAGAAGAAAAAATGATGCAATAGATATGAACAATTCTTTTCTTTTTTTAACCAAACCTTGGCATTTTTCATATGATGTCTACTGAATATTGCAGCAATTTGAGCAAGGCCTTGAAGCTGCGAAGATAGCTGCATGGAAAAAAAACATGTACTGATCAGCAGAGGGGAGGGGAGTTGAATAGACAATGTACAATGTGGGATGGATCATATATCTGCATAAAACAAATATATCTTCTGAATATACAATGTTGATAATTATGTAGATTATTACTAATGAATCTATCCAAATGGATAGTAATTTATAAGTCAAAAATTAATGTTTTACTTATAAATGATGAAAATGTTTATTTGTGAAATATAATTTTTTTTAAAGATAACTCAAACGGATCCGGTATGTATTAAAAAAAATTAATGGAATGCAAGAAAATATTGTGCTAGCAAGAAAAAATATAGTAAAAATATATTAACGGCTAATTTGTATTGCATTTTTCACCCTGCATCCTTTAAAGAAGTGTTAAGATAGGTCAACCGTTAACCTTTTCAATTCTAATTAGCCATTATAAGTAATTTCACTTGAAATTGTGCTGCAAAATACGAACATCCTAATCATATCATATTATCATTACCACGAATGCAGGAAACAGCAACCACCATTGAGAAATTGCACGCTTTATCTCCCAGCTTAATGGCTTAGCCACTGGCAAAGTGTCTTTTTTCCCATTCCACTCAACATGTCTCCCCACAGACCATCACTACAAACACTATCAATCCATACAAACATAGTAGTATTCTCTTAGTGGAATCCCAATAGATGCATCAAATTGTCCATGCAATACTTGATTACCTGTATAACATTTTAGCTTTGTTCTCTCAACCAAACAATAAGGTTTTGCAATTAATGCTTCGCACCATATGACAAGAAACAAGAAAATATAAATATCTTTTAAAATTTATATGTTTTTAACAATGTGCAGCTATCCAAAAACAGTGTCTCTGCATGGGGTACTTTCCCTCATTGTAGATTATTAAGCTGCAATGCTAACATTACACAGCATAGAAACATAATTTACAACAAAACCATATCCTCATTTTCCGAAACACATTTCATATGGTATTCCTGTATTTCTGTTATCATATTAATATTTCAATCAAAGAATTGAGGATATTACAAACTACATTTGGGGTTCTAAGGAATTCGAAAGGTCAACAAAGAGTAAAAGTCACCCCTATACAACTGGAACTGAGATTGACAGAGGCACGGAAACATCCCCGGTAAAACTTGAATCCCTGTTTGCAGTTGAGTTCCCAGCAAATGGATAACCAATACCCAACCCGTTAATATGTAATGATGCATTCTCACACCTCTGGAAAACTCTAGCAAGTGATGCTGCTTTTCTTCTTGCCCTCTTTGTTCCTGTGAAAAGTAAGCTGTGTAGTAAACCAATCATTGCAGGTACCTTCAAAACCCTTTGCGTTGCAGCTGCGCCACCTCCTCGGCATAGTTCAAGCAATGCAGCAACTGCATTCTCTTTCCCTTTAGGACTCCCCGAACGCATCATACTAATTAGTCCTGCCACAGCTGTTTCTTCATTTCCAACTGCTTTGGCCCCAATTGGCTGCCTAACTATAAGGGCTAATGCACCAGCTGCTTCTTCTGCAACACCGTCAAACCCGAGAGCCTGTACTAATGCTGCTACAGCCCCTGAGTCTATCATTTTTGAACAATTATCCATGTGAGTTGATAGGTTATATAAAGCCGTCACAGCATCCTTCTTTCCTCTTTGTGTGCCCTCTGTTAAGAGCCCTGCCAAGGCTTCAACTGCACCGTCTTCCTGTGCTATTCTTTTCTTGTAATCGTGAACTGCAGAAAGGCTGAACAATGTTGCAGCTGCATTTTCCCTTGCCTCAGTTGTGTGACCAAATCTAAGAACTTTAACAATTGATTCTAAACATCCTGTTTCATCCACAATGCGGCTTTTATTCTTGTCATAAATTGACAGGTTAAGAATAGCAGTAACAGAATTTTCTTGTGCTACAGCATTCACAGAGGAAAGCAAAGCCTTCAAATAGGGTATTGCCCCAGCTTCTGCAATATAAGCACGGTTTTCTCTTCCAGTTTTTGCTAATAAACGTATTTCTCGAGCAGCAACAGTTTTAGCACCCTGTGACCCATCTGCAAGCTGTTGAATAAGAAGTTGTGCTGTAGCTTTATTAGCTTCGACAGCGGCCCTGCTTGCTGAAGGAGCTGAGAACATTTCTGAAGAATCTAAGCCCTCAGGCGAATTATAAATAATTCCATGAGCATTACACCACTGCATAATCAAATTCCTGAGAGCCTTGTTAGGCACAAGTTGTGTGTGAATCAAAACTTGCCCTGTCTTCGGACAAGTACAATGTCCCTCTTCCATCCACCTTGTTATCGAAGATCGATCATAAGTCTGTCCCGTAGAGATTATTACAGGATCCATCATCAAATCCAGTGTAATAGGACAAGAAAAATCTTTGGGAATAAATGTATCCACATTTTCTTGACTAGTCAACCTTCTCTTGCCTTTCTTTTGCTTGTCTCTCAATCCGGACTCAACGTTCTTAAAACCGAACAACAAAAACCGACAATACCGAGCCAGTGCAACAAACCCATAAAGAACTGAAGCAGTAGGCTCAATATCACCTTCCTGATTAACAATTTGCTCTTCCAAGAACTCAATTTCAGCCTTAAAACTCTTGACATCTGCAATCCGCAATCTTTCCACGAAAAAGCGATACAATTCCATAGTATCCGGAACCCCACCATTCTCAAACTCATACAAAAACGAAAACAAATTCATTCTCAAAATCTCATCTTGTTTATCAATCAATAACTTTGCTCTTCTACATTGTTTTCGCAATAATTCAACCTGTTCCCTCACATCATCACTCAATTCAACTTCACTTAACGGAAAAACATCCAAAAGGGTCGAAATTTCCAAACTCAAATCATGAAAATGCCCCGAAATCGAATGATTTTGAATCAAAAGCCATAACATACTAGACTGTGAGCAATAATCAAGCAATATTTTACATCTATACAACACTGGATACATTTCTCTCAAACAAAGAACCCCAGAACCCGGCAAATTCGAACCCAACTCACACAAATTCTCCAACACAACATGAATTACCTTAATCTTACGTACCAAAGACCTCGAATTCTTCCTCTGAAACAACAAATCCCCGCCACAGAACGATGACGTCGTGCCGGCAAAAGATGACGTCGTGCCGGCCAAAGATGACGTCGTGCCGGCCAAAGATGACGTCATCTCCGAAGTGGCAGCAAGCAGGGTATTCAAAAGCGCCCCATCTGTCAAATCCACCGGCGCCAGAAACGCATTAACGGGCGGCGATCTCCTCCTCCTCGAAGAGGAAAAAATCGCAGCAGAAGCCATGAAAATCAAGAACCCTAGTACAAAAAATCAAGAAAATCACAAATTGGGGGTTTTATAATCACTGAGAATTCTCGAAATTGGTGAAGATGGGGTTGTAATTAGAAGACAGATGTGAAATGGGTTGGTGTTAGATTTATGAATTGGTTGGGTTTGAAGGTTGGATTGAAATGTATTTAAATGTAAAGAATGGGAGTTAAAAAAATGGTGTAATAGGTGTGAAGAAGAAAATAGAATCCGCGTTTAGGAAAAGAACAGGAGGGAGGTAAGAAAGTTGTGAATCTCTTTCTGTCTCTGTCTCTCTCTCTCTATGAATTTGTTTGCAGTCTAGATAAAAATGACGTTCATTACCTTACCCTGCTTCCAAGGGTTGATTCATTTCCGTAGTATATACGTAAGTATATGTAATATGTGCAAACATGCAATGTGTATATGGTGGGGTTTAAATCAAAATCGATGTAGAGGGGGCTTGTAAAATTTGTTTAACAAAATTTATTCGATTGTTTGTTTACTTTTGTGACTTCCGGAATTAAAAAAAAAAATCTATACTATTCAGCCCCTTATACCATCCATTTTCTGATCCAAAGACTTGAAAGTAGTATGTAAAAAATTCCTTATACGTATTCGACCTTTTAGTATTCTTTCTAGACCTCAATCTTTTGTACTCCCTCCGTCCCGGCCAAATGTTTACATTTGGTCCGGGCACGGAGACCAAGGATAGTGGGTGTAATAGTGATTTTATTGTTAAAATAAATGAAGTAGTGGGTGTAATAGTGTAAAGTGTTGAAAAAGTGGAGTGAAGTAGTGGATGTAATAATATATTTATTGTTAAAAGTTACTATTTTTAGTAATGTAAAGAATTGGGTGGGACGTCCCAAAAAGGAAAGTGTAAAGAATTGGTTGGGACGGAGGGAGTATTTACTGTACTATTTAGCAATAGACTGCTTTTCGACCGTTGTAATATCATTGTAACATGTGCTTTCCGTTTTCCATTTTAAAATTATTTATTATTTTAGATATTAAATATAAGTTATTTAATTTTGTCGTAAACATTTGTTATTTTTCTTTTGTGAAAAAATTGTTTGTTATAATTAGAGGTGAATTTATATCCTCGCACTTGTAATCTTCTTTCTTTTTCTTTTTTTAAGTATTACCTCCGTTTACTTGTTTTGAAAATATAATTTGTCACTTAATTTATGTCCATTTTTACTCTAATATAATAATTAAAAATATATAACAAATAAAAACAACTCGGTGTCACATGCTAATATGCTATAGGCCTGTAGTCAAACCCTTCATTATAAACCCCATTAGTTTTCCATATCACATATCACATCATCATCAGTATTATCATTTCCCAATTAGTCCCTTGAACACACTATCATCCATGACGAAATCACTATCATCCATGATGAAATCCTTAATTGCAACTATTTCCAACTCATACTCAAATTATTTTACGAGTACGTCTTAACTTTCTACATGGAATTTATTATAAACATAATTTTATAATTATTTTTATAAATATTTTTAAAATTTAATTTAGAAAACAAGTTATAATTTTTTTACTAGCTGTATACATATACATGTCGCGCAAACTTACAAAATATAATTCCTTACATAATTAACCGTTAAATTATCATTTTATTAATCCTAAAGTGTTGGGATAAAATTTTAATAAGATCACATCATCATCAATATCTATATCTATATATTTATTATATAGAGAAGGCGCTCTCAAATCGCTCGAAACTAATTTTTTAATTTTTTTAAAATTTATGTATTAAAATTTTATATAAATTATTATTAGTCTTCTAATAAAAGTATAATTTTTCTAATGAGAATCCAATTAGTACTTACCTTTTAATTATGATTTTAATTATTATTTACATTTTAATCATGAGTCTAATCAATAAATATTAACATATTCTAATTGTAATTCTTATAAAAGTAATTTAGCAAAAAACAATTCTTATAAAAGTAAAATATATTAAATATAAGTTGACTTATTCCGTAAAACAAATAATTTGAACAAAATTATAAAAAAGAAATGACGATGAGAGAGCGGCTCAATAAGGAGTAACATGTTAATAATTAAAATTTAATACTCATATTATAATTTTTATTTATAAATGATAAAATTTATTAAATATGTTATCGACATAAAATCTATTTGAAATTTAAATAAATAACGATAAAACGGCTCATTATCAGGAAAAAAATATTTAAGAGTAAAACGAGTCAATAGGAAAGTGCATGTTAAATATTAGAATTTAACAGTAATGTTATGATTTCTAAAAATTAAGCTCACATTTGAATTTTGTGAAAAACTAACAAAAATTAATACATAATAACATTTAAAATAATTAAATCTATTTTTATTTTGTATTTGTGTGCACAACCAAGATAAAAACGACTATAAAGACTATAAGATAAATTTTTAAATTAAATTATAAATGATATTGAAAAGTTAAGGTATAAATGATGTTATTTATTTTATTGCAGTGATAATGGAAGAATATTTAATTTTATCTCACTTTACCTTGATAATATTAATATATTTCTCACACACACATGTATAAAATACTAAATTATTTTTTTATTAATCAATTTATAAAATGTTATTTTAACTAATTTATATAGTATTGTAATTCTTTATTTAATAATTTTTTAAAAATTATAAAATTAATTCCTTTTAATTTTTAGCGAGTTTATAAAAATATTATAAAGTGTCTGCGAATCGCGGCTTTGTCTACTACTTCTAATTAGGAGTCATATAAAAAAATACTAATTTTTCTGACTAGGAGTTTTATAAGAAAATATTAATTTATTTTAATTAAAAGTCCAATCAAATTAATACTTACCTTTTTATTAGGATTTTAATTATTACTTACTTTCTAATCATGTGTCTAATTAATAAATATTAACATATTTTAATTGTAAATTTTATAAAAATAAAATTTACTAAATATAATTTGACTTATTCTTTAATAAAATAATTTTATGGGAGATCTAAAAAATAAACGATAGAGCGACTTATTTGCGTGAAATGTGTTTGACGAGAGAGCGGCTCATTAAAAAGAAACGTATTAATCATTATAATTTAATACGCATGGTATGATTTATAACAGAGAATTTTCGGGTACTTTCAAATATTTCGAAATTATTTTTCCTAATTTTTAAAATTTATGTATTAAAAAATTTATATAAATACCTATTTGTCTTCTAACAAGAGTCTAATGACTACTTGTCTTCTAGTTAGGAATATTATAAGAAAATATTAACTCATTTTCTAATTATGAGTTTTATAATAAAATATTAATTTATTCTAATTAAAAGTTCAGTCAAATTAATACTTACCTTCTTATTAGGATTTTAATTATTACTTACTTTTCAATTATGAGTCTAATTAGTAAATATTGACACATGCTAATTGTAAGTCTTATAAAAGTAAAAGTTACTAGATATAAGTTGACTTATTCTTTAATAAAAATATTTTTTTGAGAGATCTAAAGAAAAAACGATAACAACTTATTGGCGAAAAATGTGTCTGACGAGATAGCGGTTAGTAAATAGAGCAAATTGTTCAAAACTATTTACCTTCTAATCAGGAGTCTTATAGAAAAATATTAATTTATTTTAATTGAAAGTGCAATAAAATTAATATTTATAATCTAATTAGAATTTCAATTATTATTTAGTTTCTAATTACGAGTCTAATTACTAATTATTAACATACTTTAATTACAAGTCTTATAAAAATAAGTTTTACTTAATGTAAGATGACTTATTCTCTAACAAAAATAATTTTATGAGAGATGTAAGTAATTAATAAACGATAGAACGACTCATTGACGAAAAATGTGTTTGATGAGAGATCGGCTCACTAAGGAAAAATATGTTATAATTTTTAAAATTTAATACTCATGTTATTGTTTTTATTGGAGAATACTTATGTGCTCACAAATTGCTCAAAATGTTTTTCTAATTTTTAGAATTTAGATATTAAAAAAATTGTATATATTTCTATTTGTCTTCTAATAAAAGACTGATTATTACTTGCCTTCTAATTATGAGTCTTATAAAAAAATATTAACTTATTTTAATTGAAAGTTCAATCAAATTAGTACGTACCTTCTAATTACAATTTCAATTACTACTTGTTTTCTAAGTAGGAGTCTTATTCTTAAATATTACTCCCTCAGTCCCACCCAATTGTTAACGTTTCGGAAAGAAGGTCTGACACACATTTTAATGTGCATATAAAGTATAGTTTTTAAACTTAATTTTAAATTATTTTTTTTCTAAATAAAAGTTTAATGTTTACATTTTTATTCAGGGGAAAAAATTAAAAATAAGTTATGGAACTATACTTTAATACATATTAAAATACGTGTCAGACATTCTCTCCAAAACGTTAACAATTGGGTGGGACGGAGGTAGTAACATATTATACTTGTAAATTTTATTAAATTTACTAAATATAAGATAACTTATTCTCTAACAAAAATAATTTTATGGAATATAAAGAAGAAACGATAGAGCGAATCATTAATGATAAATATGTTTGACGAGATAGCGGCTCAATAAACCGAAGTGTGTTAATTATTGAAATGTAATACTCATGATTTATATTTATAAATGATAAAATTTATTCTGTATGTTATTTATGTAATGTCATATGTTTAAAAAAAAGAGCAGATCAGTGGGAAAAACGTGTTAAATGTTAGAATTTAATAATATACGTTATGATTTTTAAAAAACAAGGTCACTTGAAATTTGAGGAAAATCATCAATGATCATATATATAACAACATTTTAGATAATTAAGTCCATTATTATTTTTTATTTGTGTGAATAATCAAATAAAAAATGATAGTGAAAATATACGAGAAACTTTTAGATTAAGTCGTAAATGATATTATTTATTTTATCGTACTAATAATAGAAGAATATTTAATTATTAGCCCACTTTAATTCTATAATATTTAAATATTTTACATTTTTTAAATATAAAACCGATCAATTAATTATTTAACAATCAATTTACAAAGTACTATTTCAATTAATTTATATAGTATTATAATTTTTTATTTGATAATATTTTTCTAAATTATGAAATTGATTCCATATAAATTTTAACGAATTTATAAAAATATTATAAAGCTGTTGTGAAGTGCGGCTTAGTCGACTAGTATATATATAAAGGCGAAGACGGAGATGATTAGGTGGAGCTCACAAATCGTTCCAATGTATTTTTCTAATTTTGTTGAATTTTTGAATTAATAAATATTAAAAATTATAAAAAAATCTAAGTTACTTTATATTCTCCCAAATTTTCTCCGAAAATTTAAGTTACATTATATTCTCCTAAACTTTCTCCTCAAGTCAAGTAAATTAATATTATCTATAAGATAAGTTTCGAAATTTTATAAAAGACATTATTATACGTAAGATAATTAGAAATTTTAGAAAAGGTATTAAATTATTAAAAATCAAAACTATTTTGATTTTTCAAAAGGACACTACTTATCATAAAAAAGTTAATTTATTCGTTTACCTAAATTGAATGTGTTTTCATGTAAAAAAATAATAGACCATCATTTATATAAATTAAAGATCAAGCATCAAAAAGTAAAACACAACAAATTTATCACAAAACTATTTACATTCAACGTCTAATAAATCATGTATTACATTCTCTTGAATGCTTCTGGAAGAAAAATCTTTATATAGCATTAAAAACTTAAAAGTAGTTGCAAGTTCCAACCGATATAGACCACTATCGTGTGAGTTTAAAGTGATGTTTCTACGTACAACGACCCCAAAAAAGTTGGAAGAAGGAATCATCAACATACCACTGCATGGACTTGAGTTCATATATCCCGATATAATTGAAGCACGTGTTAATGATACTAATATACTGTCAGGTATTTTACAAAAATAAGATATTATAAGTCACACGCACATATATAATTTAAAATTATATTTTTTAATTTTTTTTACTAATACTTATCTAGATGTCGTGGGCTGCTTGACCTACATTGGTGACATTGATATTGTTAGCGGCAAATGAGAAAAAAAAAAGATTTTAAAATCATAAAAATTGGTAAGTTTTGAATTATAATACACATATATATTTTGAAATTATTATTTGATTTTATAATATTTATAAATTTAATACTTAATACACATAATATTTTGGTTTAATATAATTTTTTATATCAAATTTTATCATATGCAATTCAGTTATCACTAATGTAACTTTATGAAAAAAAATTAATAAATTTAAAATTTATCATAAGGCCGCCGCAAATCCCGTTTTTTTCCAATAGTATATCTTAAAACTACTATTCACCCACTCGAAATTTATTTTTAAAAAGTTTTGTTTATAAAACAAATAATTTGAGATCTGAGCTCGATATATGTTAAATTATTATTTCTTCTGAAATTATAATATCAAAGATAAACTTTTAAACAGGTTATCTTACCTCCCTCATACAGTCATACCGATATTATTGTTTAGTCAAGGCGTAGCTGGAATTTTAAGTATTTAACCATCAAAACGAGACTCATACGGAGCCGACTGCATATATGGTGGCCACAGGTCAACAAATGAATAATGAAGAAAAAAAGAAGTAATAGCAGCTAATAATCACAATCAGAAGAGTCAAATAATACCGATAGAGACGGCAACAACAAAATTGCGAACTTGACCTGTCTTTTGACCTACGAGTTTGAGCCCTTCCACATTGTCCTCAAGATCTTTCTTTTCGAGTTTCGCAAAATTAAACATGAAAAACTTCTTAAAAAAATTATAAAAGGTCTAGGTGCTTGGCATATATAAAAATTAAAAAAGGTCTAGGTGCTTGGCATATATCACTTGCAACATACTTTGCCGCGGTTATTAGGTTGTGTTCAGAATTGAAAGGAATGAAAAATTATAAACAAATTTTATGAAAAAATAAGAATGTATGAGTGAAATTTTGAATAAATATTAAGGAGTTTAAATTTGTTATGATGAAAATTGTAGGAAAAATGGTGAATAAATGGAATGAAGCATTCATTTCAAAACATGTGGGTTAGAATTTTAAGTTGTGTTCACTTGGTGAGAATGAAATGAGAAAAGAATGAAATGAAAAATTATAAACAAATTTTATATAGAAAGAAAAATGTGTGAGTGAAATTGTGAATAAAACGAGGGAGTTTAAATTTGTTATGATGATGATGGTAGGGAAAATGATGAGAAAATGGAATGTAGCATTCCTTTCAAAACATGTGACTTAGAATTCTAGTTCAAATAATTTGGAATGGAATGAAAAAATGAAAATTAAAAACATTTTTCATAATCTCACTCAAATAAGAGTATAAATTTCATTTCATTATCCCCTCATTCCATCCAAGTGAACACAGCCTTAGTTCAAATAGTTTGGAATGAAATGAAAGAAAGAATGAAAATTATAAACTTTTTTCCTAATCTCATCCAAATAAGAATATAAATTTTATTTCATTTTCCAAATAAGAATATAAATTTTATTTCATTTTCCCCTCATTCTATTTCATCCAAGTGAACACAACCTTATTTTGTATGCAAATACATGAGCTAAAATTATACAGGTAGCACTTAAGGATAGAGTACTTTACCGTGCTTGATGCCCACAGTAAGTATGCTGCTATTATAAAATTATTCAATTTCTAAAAAGGAAAATGGAAATTATATTATAATTGTCGACTTTTATATTCATTTATTTACTATACACTGTAAATTTTTTAAACGCCACTTATTTCACACTAAGATTTGTTTTTTTTCATAGAGCAAGATCACAACAATAAGATACTAGCCCTTGACGTACCAGTAAAAATTGGCAAATATAGAAAGTGAGTGATGTATGGAAGTATGGAACACATACCTGTTCACCATATTTCATCTTTCTCACATCATAGTTACAGCAAAAAAAATTGAGCAAAAAGTCGCAAACAATGAAATTGATATTTCTTTTATCCTATAATATTTTATTTCTAAATGGTAACAAATTTGACAGATAGAATCTACTCTACTCTAAGTACCACGAAGAAAGAAACTAAATTCATGCGAATTATGGCTACAATGAAGCCCTTAAATCTGTGAAGTATAACTCTATCTTTACCTCGGCGACCTAGTAGACATGCACCTTCCACATGACACAAATTTCACCAAAGCTTTTGGTTTCCTACCCCTGACTTTCAAACAGGAAAGCTGCAAGCACACAACATAGTAAATATGGTGCTATGATAATCAACCTCATAAAATCTGTATATAAAGGACCCAAAAAAAGTGTAAAACATGATATGGAATTCGATATTAAAATATACCTACAAACTTGCCTGATTAAGAAACCGAAAAAGTGTGTGTGTAGTAGACCTTTTAAGGTCAGCATACAGCAATGTAGTGAATCATTGACAAACATATGAAAATGGCTAGGCACTTGATAAAAAGCCTTAAAACACATTTTGTATTGGTATCTATGACATGTTTCATAGATTTTGGATACGAAAAGGATGCCAGATATAATAACACTGACATTATGAACTGTACCGGCTCAAGGAGAAGTAAAAAGATTTATTAATACGACTGTATTAAGACCCTTGGCACATACCCTTTTGCGTGTCACTTTGGATGCCTTCCAACAAAGATAACTTCTTGATCTAGGTTCTAACCTCCTGCAGAACATTAGCAGTTAAGATGTTAATAATTGTATCAAGGAAGCAAACAGAGGTATTTGACATGGGGGTATAATATTATAAACATAAAAGCAACGACACTGATTATGGCATCATTTTAATTAACTTTTGACCAAAAAAATGAAAACATTTAACTCCTTTTACATTTATTCCCTATTTTGGAGGCCATTCTATAAACAATATAGGTATCTAGTAAATTATAAGTAACCTTGTAACCTGCATAAGAGAATTTATTACTTACATCTCATGCCAGCCTTGTAAATGCAACCAACCAATAAGGTAATAACTACGTGGTAGAATTTGCTTATGACCCAATTTGGGAAAAATCTTTTGAGAACATCTAGAGGATATAGTTCAAGAAACTAGATAATCAAGTCCCGGACCAAGTTCAAAGCTTGGTACTAATAGCTTACTGACAAAATGCAACATCCTTTTGATGCTGTAACATGAAACAGCCATCTCATCCTCCAATAAACTAGCTGGCTGGGCTGATCCAACAAAATACAGTACTGCATATTCAGTAATCATAAATCTCTCTCCACAACACCCTCACCACCTTTTCATCCATTTCAACACCAATCACCTCTGCTGCCAGCTTACTGAGTATTCAAAGTTACATCACCATGCAATGCTCCGAAGTATCTGATAAACCAAATCTCTGCATGCTATCTACCACGAAAAAGCAAATGAACTTTGCTTGAATGGGAAAACATATCTCATTTCTGTTCAACTATTTTTGTGTTAAAGGAATATAATAAAAAATTGTATTAAAGCTAACTAAACACTAATTAAACTTTAGGCATTGGCTCTTCAGCATTTAGCATTGACTAAGAAAGTGCATGCCCACTCTACCGCTGTCAATGTAAAATTATTAGAGCCTACCTCAATGATAACAGATATGGGGATGTCTATCGGGATGTTATTCCCATGTGCGAGTGTTTGGTCAAGGTTTTACTTGGTTTGAATGGGAAAAGTATTCCCATCAACCGGGTACATAATGTCTCACAAGATCCTAAATCTTTCCGATTCCCATTCCTATGAAATTAATATAGTTACGAGCAAGACATTAAAAATTATCAGCAAGGCATATTTGATAATTGCAGGAAGGCATATTAGACAATTGTGGTACTACTATTAGAACACTAAACTGATCATTGACAACAAAAGCTTACATCACTTAATCAATTTACATATTCAACCTATTTACTCTCCATATGAATACGAGGGCTTATTCAGTTTGTGTTTGTAAAACCAACAATTTGCAATGCAAAATTTAACCATGATGTGATGTACTAGTCAAGAAAAAGAGACATACATATTTTCTTGTTCAAGCTTTTCAGCAATAGAGACAGCTTTGCTTTTTGACCTCCCAGTTCGCTGTGATCCTCGTTCTGCCTGCATAATTATATGTGCAAGGGAAACCTTGCTCTTACTCCGATCTAATTCACTTAGCTGTTTTTGTTCAGCAAGAGAAGCCATTATGGAATTCTGATGTGAAGATGCTAGTTGTTCAACCCAAGCCCCTTGCATCTCTTGTCTAGCGGACTGCAAATTGCCATGATATGGATCATCTTTTTGTTGTCTCGGCGAAGCTTCAATTTCCTCTATTTCACTCCTACCCATTCTAGTTGAATCACAATGTAATGGTTTGGCTTTAGTTAGGTCATCTCTATCTTTCAAAGTTCTTCCACTAGTATCATCATAACTTGTCATAGGCATCCTGTTAATGTTAAGAACTCCTTGTTTTGCATACACTTGGGGTGAGCCATTTTGCGTAGCAGGTATATTAAGGGGAACATTACTTCCTTTTTTTGTATCCATCCTTGATTCACATTTCATTTCTATTTTCACAGGGGAGCCAAGAACAGATTCAAATGCTTTTAAAATGTGTGCCATAAATTTCTCGGCTTTAGATTGCATCAGATGGGAGCTGAATGTCAAATGAACCGTTGAACCTGCTAATGAAGTCATGAACAGAATTAAAAAAAAGTTGTCATTTTGCTGAAGTACTTGTGTGTCTTCATGTTTCGAGGGAATCATATGGTAACACTTGCAGATTCAATATATGTGCCATGCAAACAACAAAAATAGCGAAGTATATATAAAGGAAATACGACTTTATTGTACATTCCATTTTCTGTATCACTTGCTGTTTATTCACTAACTACGATCCCAAGCATTGTAGCCTAGGAGATATCTCTCTTCTATTTGTGACAGAAGGTCGACCGTTGCAGCCTCGCTATAGCATGTATGTGTTGGTAGTTATCCCACATCGTTTGTGAGAGGGGCAGTTTGCTAGTTAATAAGTAACCAAGTTAACTCCATTACTATGAGGCCTTTTGGGAGATGCCTAAATACAAATCCGTGCAGGCTCCGCAACAAGTGATATCAGTGGTATCAGAGCTATGGTTAACGAGGTGCCCGATGTGTGAAAGGGGAGATTGTTGGGAGTTATCACACATCGTTTGTGGGAGGGGCAGTTTGCTACTTAATAAGTAGCCAAGTTAACTCCATTAGTATGAGGTCTTTTGGGTTATGCCCAAATACAAATCCGTGCGGGCTCGGTCCAAAGCGGACAATATCATACTATTGTGGAGTTAAGGCTTGCTTGCGGCCCAACAGTATGTGCAAGTATCAGAGTAAGAGGCCTGTCATATTCAACTGCTCACTGCTCAATGTTGCTTTCACGCCCAAAACAAAAGAAAACTAAGTTCCAAAACAAGTTAATTTCAACTGTAATGGATATACTTCATTGCTCATAAAAACCTGTCTGATTCCATAACAAATCAAGCGGGATAACAAAATCTACGCTTTGGTGTGAAAATTTAATAAAGCCAAAGACAAGAAAATAAATGCATGTCTAATATGTCCGAAATTTGTCTGGTTTCACAAGCTATTGTAATCTCAAACTGCTGTACAGGATTCCATGATTTAGAACAGTTTGCAAAAGAACTTTCATTATATCTAACAACAACAAACTTTAGAAGAAAAGAGGGAACAATTATTGCACAGTTTAAGAGCCGATGCAAGTTGTTAATAGTACCTGCACCAAAGCTGACTCCAAACAGCCTGCCTTCTTGGTACAAAAGCTCTCTTATGCTATTTATATGGATCTTGTCAAGAACCTCTAACCAGATTTCTTCAATTTCCTTGTTAAATTTAACTGGCAACTGTCTGTTCTTTACTCTATTGTTATGACCAGAAACACCATATGTTTGCTGAGGAATGATTCCCAGCTCAGATTGGCCTTTTATGTCCAGACTAGTCCGACCTTGCACTGGAGCATTATTGTAAGTATCACCAAAACCGCTAGCTTGAAGGTTATCTATTCTACAATTTGTTGACAATCCTATTGCATTATTACGTATATCAGTATGTTCAACATTATTTCTCCGTAACATGTTACTTCCATTAGCAGTATTTAGGGCCAATGGACTCTGATTGAAACTAATGTCTGCAGAAGAACTTGGCAAATTATATTGTTGATCAGGAGCTAGTTGCAATAGGGCTGCTGTTAGCCATGTCAATCTGTCATTTGACACTCTCAGCTGCTTTTCAGCTTCAGATAAAGTTTTCAAAGCTTGACGTAGTTTTTCCATGTCTTCTTTTGACACTATAACCAACGGATAAACAGTTGAAAAATCAGAAAGCATTTAACAGTAATATTCTAAATGTCACAAGTACGAAATAACATAAAGGGCAGTGATGCTAGTACTCATGATATGTGCAACCAAAAGAAAAAACTATTAGTATTCAGTAATTTGGTCCGACTGAGATATATCTAATCAAAAAGTGTAGGCTGTGAATTATAAGGGATATAGCCATTCAAAATTTGTGCGTTTGAAGAGAAATAGCTAATCTAAATAGCCTAAAGAGATAGACGAAAATTGCTGCAATATGCAGTTCAACATGAGCAGCCTAACACGGACATAGCTAAACAAAAAGATCATCGTTTTCAAAGTCAATATACCTTAGAGCTTATATGCAATGACAATAAAATATATGTATAGAATGAAAATTGTTAAAAAAATGTCTTTTTATTGAAATGCAGGGATCAACAATAAATGAAAGCTCAACTTACGTGGTTGTCTCCGAAAGAATTTCCTTCGAAGTCGTCCCTTCATGATATCATAACTACCAGCAAGAATGTCAGTTATTACTGTAGCAAGTTGTGACATTAAGGCCAATGGCTCAACACCAGATTCCATGATCTCCCGCAAATTCTTAACAGTATTGACTGTGTCTGCAGAAAATGCTAAATCAAGTAGGTCCACCAACTTCTCATCAGATACAAGCCCAACCTGTAAGAAGCTTACACAATGAGAATTGAGATTATCTACAATAAGTGATTCACAATGCTGTATAAAGGGAGGTACCAAGACAGATTACCCATAAAAACAGTAAAACCCACTATATTAACAAGTACATTAATCAGATGATATATCAACATTGAGCATAAATTTTAAATCAAGTGATTTCAAACTTACAGAAAACTGGTTTTTTGCGGTCTAAAAACCTTCATGACAGAGGCGTATTTTTATCTCAAGAGATCCAATTTGCAAGAAATTCACAACCATGTCCAAATGGTAAGTAAATATAATTCAATATGTTTGCATGAACATAATTCAAGCAATGAACTGTCAACAATATGCAACTACACACACACACACACACCCTGTTGTAGGACTGGGGCAGCATTGTATCACAATAAAAAAGGTCTTGATAGAGCAGAAATGTTTGGCATAATAGCCTTCTATAAGGTTCCTTGGAAGGATATGAGCTAACGATGAAGACCAACTCCTTCAGAAGCCAAAAAATTGAGGTTAAGCTGAGAGTTTAGGGGGGGGGGGCTCCTATTGTAGGACTAGGGCAGCAATGTATCATGATCAGAAAGGCCTTGATAGAGCAGAAATGTTTGGAATAATAGCTTCTATAAGGTTCCTTGGAAGGATATGAGATAACGATGAAGACCAACTCCTTAAGAAGCCAAAAAATTGAGGTTAAGCTGAGAGTTTAGCAAAATGGTACTGCCACCAGATATGCAGGAGTGCTTCCCTATGTGGAGAAGATACAAGATGCATGCACATATTTTAAAATTTCCTCGACTTCAAATTAAGATATTTAAATGCAGGAAAATTTTAAATGAGCTCCAAGTGACTAGTACAGTGCTCCAATCCAAATGCCCTAGTTACCAATCCTGAAGCATTTAATGTCTCATGCCATTTAGGTAAGCATGTAATTTTGTTCTACTTTTGGTGCATTTGTTAATTTGTTCTGTGGCTACAGCTGTCTGCAGGCGAATTTCTGAAGGACTGCCAAATCAAATCTGAATCTAATTTATTGTCTTGAGGCCGACATGCGAAATTATTAATGTACATTCTATGGACCTTAAATATTGTATTTAGAAACAAG
Organism: Oenanthe sinensis; assembly: GCA_028671895.1. NCBI lineage: Eukaryota > Viridiplantae > Streptophyta > Magnoliopsida > Apiales > Apiaceae > Oenanthe > Oenanthe sinensis. The sequence continues at coordinate 46,218,864 of CM053813.1, read as the reverse complement.
TTTGTTTTAAATTTGAATACTCATACTGTGGTTTGAACTAATTAAACATAATCTTAGACATCTTCTACTAGTAAATAAGAAAATTTTACAGGATGAATGATAACAAATATACTTGATAATTGAAAACAAAATTAAATTGAAGTGAAAATAATAATGTCATATATAGAGTTTTCGATAGATCAAATTGACTCAGACAAGCAATTTCATATCACAATCAGACACTTCCAGTAGATACAATGCCTCCAATTGTCCCGTGTACCAAGTCTCCAAATAGTTATGCGTTTAATTGTAGGAAACAATCAACATTATACCAAAACAGACATTAATATCACTATAAATTATAACTAAACCAATCACATTCTCATGTCACTGAATACTAAAACAGTAGAAAGTGAACTGTATGTGTGCATCACAATCATTTTTGAGGACATGTCAAAATTAAAGCTGGCTTTGGTCAACTGCAAGATGACTAGCACGCAGACACACATAATATAGACGTTAAGATAGAGTAAAGTTTACAAGACTTGAAAATTTAAGAGATCGAAGATGTTTACTAGAGTTCTTTCATATGCAGTATGCAGCATACAAATATCAAAAAATAATTGGCAGTAATGCAACGAATCTTTGATATAAACCTCCATATGCAATAGAACGTAATAATACAAAAACCTTTTTAGTTAGAGATACTTTGAGTGTTGTGAAAAGTTTAAATTGACTGTCTTTGTTCCTTGATACAACAGATTGGTTACTAAGCACTGTATTTATGTAAACGAAGTGAAGCAGTTCAATAATTTAAAAAGAAGATATGAATGTGAAGTAAAAATGAAAGGATCTTCTCTATAACACATAACTAACCAGTTCCTGAACCAGGAGAATAGATATTTTCTGCCCCAGCAAACTCAATTGATCAAGTGTCATCTCAGCATCCCTTAATGAGCCATCTGATCTTGATGCAATAAGCTTCAAAGCATCCTTATCAATTTCTAGATCTTCTTTGGTGGCAATCCACTGCAGAGTATAGATAATATCAGCATCCTTTAACTTTGGGAAGAAGAACTTCTGGCACCTGGATATGATCATATGAGGTAAAACATCAAGACTTGAACTGACAAGGACAAAAACAACTCGCCTGGGACCTCGATCCATGACTTTCAATATAGCACTCCAGCACTCAGTAGATAGAGTCTCACAATCATCGAAAATAAAAACTCTATACTGTGATGGGTGCCGAGGGACAAGTGTGCTGTTAAAAATATCCATGATACTTTGGAAGTCAGAAGTACTAACTGGACCTACTTCCTGTATGTATTGACTCCTTCCCTTGTCATATGCGGTGCAAGACACACAAACTCCGCAAGGTTTAGGATGATCCATTGACTGGCAGTTCAAAGCCCTGGCAAATATGCGTGCGCATGAAGTCTTGCCTGTCCCATGTGAGCCATAAAATACATAAAGCGACCCGACTTTTCTTTTCGTAACAGCATTAGAGAGAGCCTGGGAAACCAAATTCTGCCCCACTAGATCTCTGAAGGTTCTTGGCATGTATTTTTGGATTAGATTTTGATGCCTATCATTTTGGTGCCGTTGTAACGTCTGCTGATCACCAGACCTAGCTTCTGAAGCAAGGTCAGAGTCAATTTCACGCTTCAATAAATTATCAGCAAAAATGCCTAGCTCACCTGAGTAATCATGCACCCAAGCAGCATTGTCCGCACTGTCCTGATCATCAATGAGCAGAGGAAGTTCCTCCCTGTTGAATTTACTAGATGGATTTGAATGATCAGATGTCACGGGCATGTTAGAAAATTCCCCTTCTTTAGTCAATATACCACCTTTTCTTGATTTTGAGTCGGACAAACCACAAGAAAGGCTCCTTCCTGCACTGTCAAGAAATGATTTTCCTCTGTGATGAATTCGTGACCAATTCCAAGGAATACCACACCCATTTCTAGGAGCTCTTGTGACATTTGGATCACCAAACTCCTCTCCTCTGTCCTCCATTTGATATTTAGTGTGCGCTGCGCCGTGACCTAATGCATTAGAGGCCGCAATTATATTGTTTAAAGCCATAGCATCTCTTAAAGCTGTAACAGTTCGAGTTTTCCTTGCACCTCGAAACTTGTGCCTCTTTCCCCTCTTTAGACCATTAAAGTGACTATGTATGCTTGCTTGTGCTTCTTTAAGGGGATCTTCATAGTGTGCATGTGTTTCGTGGTGATGATTGTAAGAAGATGCTACATCATCACTATCACCTTGAACCTCTTGTAACTTTTCAGGGAGGGCCCGTGGATAGTCATCTGGTTTATGAGTCCCCTTCCGATAAACTTTTTTGCTCCTTAGTCCAGCGTTTCCTAGACAAGTGTCACCAACCAAATCATTTCCATCTACTGGAGTCCCATCTTTGCCACGTAGGAGGTCATTTACCAAATTTCTCCCTACTGATGCTTCCCTTTTACTACTTCCGTGTTCGCGGACTCCACTCTTCTGACTTCGGTCACTCACAGCTGGTACCTCATCATTACGCATGCTCAGCTCTCCGCGTGCCACATCTGACATTGGTAAATTAGCAAAAGGTGGCGAACTCCGCAAGAATCCTCTGTCATTGCTCTGACGCTCAATGCCAACAGACCGTCTTCCATTTCCCACGAATGCATCATTCTCACCTCGTCTCGATATCATATCAATCGCAGACGGAGAATTCCACGAGGGTGGACTCATGGATGGATCCTTAAGAGATCTAGACCTCTGAAGAACAACAAGATCCCTTATGATAGACCTGTCTGACAATATAGGGCTTTGCTTATGCATATGGTTCTTCAAATGAATACAGTTTGTCAAATGAATATGGTTACGAAGATGATCACTAATATCACCATTTGCATCCTTAAGTATCCGGTCCCGGACAGCCTTGGTCATGATCAGAACCTAAATCGATCCAACCGCATATATAATCTATCTTTATAGCAAAATATCAGAAAATCTTGCATTTTCTTAATTTAGTACTCCTCAATGCAGCCAACTTCCACAAAAGAAATCCTACTAAAACAAAACCAAAACAAACATTAAACCCCAACCCATGCACTCAAACATTCACAATTTCACATGCTCAAAAAATACCAAGAAAATCTCCAAAAGATTCACCTTGGCACTCAAATTCAAAACCCACCAAGGAACAAAGCAAAAAAAAGTACATCACTAATTTATAACACAACCTTTACAGCTGTAAACTCATAATAAGAAAAAGTACCATACTTTCAGCATCTACAGTTAATGACAATAAATGGGTCATACTCATATCTCATATATACACAAAAATACACACACATTAAATAAGAGGTGGAAAGCAAATGAACAATAAATTACAGAACAAGAAGATTTACAAAAAGGGGTTCTTAAAGAACACTAAAATCACCTGAATCAGAAGCAAAAAAAGCAAAAGGGGGGGGCAAGTGACCCGTTTCAAAAATTAAGCTTGGGCAGCATCAGCAGTTGACATAGAAATGATATATATATATATGTGTGTGTGTGTGTGTGTGTGTCTCTATCAGTGACTATAAGAGTCTAAGCTGAAGTTCACAAGCTTTTCTTGGATGAAAATGATGGAAAGATGGATTTTTTATTTGTTTAGGGGAGTGAAATTTAAATTATCAAGGTCAGATTCGTTTAGTTTTGGTTTGTGTGTGTAAGTGTGAGTTAGTGTTTGTATGAGAACAAAGTACCAAGACTGTACAGTGACTGCATATAATAATGAACTTGTCTGCAAATTATTTTGCAATAGTTTCCATATTTTACTGTCCTATACAAATATTTACTCCGTTATATAAGTCGGTTTATGTGTTTTGATTTAATAGTTAAAGATAATATTTTGAAAATTAATTTTTTAATAAAAATATAAATATTTCTATATTTTTTTATAAAAGAAAATTTCAAAAATATTACTTTCAGTTATATAATCAAATTAACTAAAATTAGGTTCAAAAAACGATCAAATATGTTATTACTGTATTTTTTAAAGAAAAAAATATTACTTCTCAATTTTTGTTGTGTTTTTTATTTTTTACACGTTTTTAACGTATATATTAAATATAGTTTGGTGATTTATTTTAGAAAAAAAATCTTTTTAATATTTAAATTTTTACTTAAAAAATATTTAAAAAATGATTTATTAAATTATATTTTTTATTTACATTAAAATATATATACAAAATCAAAAAACACCTAACTAGAAGGGTACAGCTATAAATCTCGATGTATCAAATTTAATTAAATTTAACATGGCCCTAAATTTAATGTTATGCTGAAGTGAAGGTGGTGGGACCCAGAAATCCGTTTATTGACATATCCGTTAGTGTTGGAACATGTGAGACCCCGTTAGAATTGTACGTGGGATAGGGGATGTGTTTGTTTGGACCGGACTTGTAAATATATACTCTTGGATCATTCATGACAAATACCTGCGTTACAGTCACATCGTAATCTCGGTCTTTCATCCATTTGTTTACCGGGTATATTTCGCAAACGGAAAATATGACATTTCACTTTGCAATTTGTATATTTTTATATTTTCGTATATAAAATATTAAACACATATATGATACGAGTACAACATGAAACTCGTATATTTCATATTTGTTATCGTGTACTTCCTACATTCCAAATTAATTGTCGCTTTATAATTTTACACGTATGTTAAAGTTTATTAATCGGATAGTTTCGTAAATTATAAGGTGACAATTAATTTGAGAAGTAGGGAGTAATTTTTTTATTATATTTTATTTGATATTAAATAAAAAAAGTTTAATGGTTCTAAGTCATCTTTAAATAGTTATTTAAAATAATAACATATTATAATATAACATCAAGCCTATTTTTATAAATACGTGAGATCGATTTTATTATTACAATAATATTATCGTGTTTTTATACTTACAATATTTTTAACATTAAATTGATTTGTTTAGTATATAAACAAGAGTACTACTACTGAGTATTTCAATAAATAATAATTTTTTGACGGCATGTGATGGACTTGTGGATTATTCAAATTGTTGCATTTTGGCTAGTTTATTTTGATTTATTTTCGGATTCGAAAGTCAAGCTTGACCCTATTTTCAAAAAAGACTCCGGATTTGACATGAGTTGTCACATATGGTATTTAAAACCAATTCTCAAAAACTTGATTTGTCAAGTTGTCGGATGTGAGACACGAAAGTTGATGATATTATCCCATAATTGACAGAGGTTAGGAGGTGGAGACATAAAATTAACCAGTATTATTCCACAATGTGTAAAGATGTACGACCTGGGCATATGAGCTATTTGTTTGACAAGAACTTCAAGAATTTAAGTGAAGGAGTTCATAACAATACTATTATTAAGTGCACCAATAAATCATGATTTTTTACGGGTTTGTAGTGGACATGTATATTACCCAATTTGTTGCATTTGAGTCAGTTTACTTTGACTTATTTTCGAATTCAGAAATCAAAACTTGACTCAATTTTCGAAAAAAACTCAATATTTGATCTATTTGTTACAATAAATACTTAATTCAGAGTCGGATTAAAAATGGTTATATTCCCGCAAAATCTTATATGTATTCAATTTTATATATTAATTGATCATATTGTATATTCTATTTCCCCCTAATAAATTATTATTATTTTCTTTTTTGGAATGACAACTAATAAATCTTAATGCTCCATGTAAATATATTCACAAATCTCACATATTTTTGAATTATATATATAAATTTATAATATTATTCTTTAAACTTAGAATATTTTCATTTTATTATTATTATTTTAGGGAGAAGGAGGTATTTAACGATTTTTCAACCGGCATTAACAAAAATAACAATTCTTGGGAGGGTAGGTGAAGGACTTTAATACCTCAATTGAAATAACAAAAGCATTTAATGCTTCAATATCGATGACTATGAGTATGGTGACTATGGTCTTATAATCTTATTTACCAACCCAACATGCTAGTTTTATAATAAGATGATAAGAAATTTTATAACTATTAATTTTAGATATAAAATAATAATTAATATTAATTATTAGTGGATAAAATAGAGGCAAAATTCATATTTTATTGATATTAATTAGAATATTATAATGCAATAATGAATTAGAAGGTTATATATAATTATATATGTTAATAATGTAAGTGTTAATATTAGATGTTTTATAAATATTAATAAATATAATAATGAAATGAAATAAATATGAGAATAAAATTTCTGAGATTATCTCAGAAAAATTATCAAAAATACAAATATTTTTTAATGCGAGTATTTTTTTAATTATATATAATTTCTTGTAATTATAACAACACCTACATATATTTACATGAGTTTTTGTTTATACTCAGGAAAGTAATCTGGCATAACCTCAAAAACATTAATCTCAATAAATATTTTATAAATATTAATGATTAAAATGGCTCCGACAAACTATGAGGGTGTTTGTCCAGGCTTTTTTCCCCAGAAATAAGCCCTTATTTCCGGAAAAGTATAGGTATGTATGTACTTTTTTTTGAAAATAAATAACTTATTTTTAGTTTTAAGATGATATTTGGTTTTAAAATTCTAAAATAAATATTTTTCTTTAAAAAAATGAAAATATGTAAAAAAATATGAAAATAAATAACTTATTTTAAATTTAAGTAACACCAAACGAGCACTATATGTTGAGGCATGTAATAGATGAATTATAATTACATGATTTTATTTTTTCAAATCAAACAAATACTCGTATAATCAACCAATAATACATGCGTTAGTATTTTAGTTGATATAAAATTCATATCACGTTGGATATTTACATATGACGTGGCAAGCAATTACTGGGCGGCCATCGTGTCAACTGTCAAACTTGAGTTGCCAACTATACATTCTTGTTCTATACACACACACACACACGAAACACACAGTATTCATTATTTTCCAGATCTGTATATTCTCTCTGTAAGTCTTCCATCTTCTCTGCTTGTGTATATATATATATGTGTGTGTGTGTGTTTGTATGTAATTGCTGTGTGATCGATCTCTGTTGGCTTTGGTATAGTTTTTTAGATTGGTTTCAATTGTTTTGTAGATCTAATTTAATCTCGATTTGTATATTCTTTTATATGTATATGCAATTGTGTTGTTTGAGGTTCTTCGTTGTGATTATGTGATTAGATCTGCTCATCTCTCTAAATTTTTATGGAATTTGTGCATAATTACATAGATAATTTTTATAATCTTCTGATGTGTGTGTATGTGTGTGTGATGGAGATAGAGATAGAGAGGGGTAGGGAGAGAGGGAGGGAGGGAGAGAGAGGGAGAGAGAGAGTGGGAGAGAGAGGGAGAGACGGAGAGATAGGGAGGGGGAGAGACGGAGAGAGAGGGAGAGAGAGCGGGAGAGAGGGGAGAGAGGCTTTAACAGTATAGTCCGGGAGGAATGTAATTAGGTGTTGGCTTGTTAGGCTGTTGCAACAACTTGCTACTTAAATGGTGTTATGTTTACTATTTATTTAGTTTGATGTATCTCGGACTATTTAACTGTATATATAGTCCGGGAGGATTATAATGTTTGTAACTTACTAGTATTATGATGTTATGTTTACTATTTGTTTAGTTTGATGTTTTTTTAACCAATTAATCATGTATAATTTGGGAGGATCACAAATAGGTGTTGGAAAGTCTGCAGCATGTTACTGATAATTTGATGTTATGTTTTTAATTTCTTTGGTTTGACGTTTTTATGACAAATGTATTGTATATAGGTTGGGTGATTCTGTGATTCGTTAAAATGGGAGGAGGTTTTAGAGTTCTGCATTTGGTTAGGCCGTTTCTTTCTTTTTTACCGGAGGTGCAAAGTGCTGACAGGAAGGTTCCATTCAGAGAGAAGGTGATATATACCGTGATCTCTCTTTTCATTTTTCTGGTCTGTAGTCAGCTTCCTTTGTATGGCATACATTCTACTACGGGAGCAGACCCGTTCTATTGGATGCGTGTGATTTTGGCTTCGAACCGTGGGACTGTCATGGAGTTGGGAATCACGCCAATTGTGACATCTGGACTGGTGATGCAATTGTTGGCTGGGTCTAAGATTATTGAAGTGGACAACAATGTTCGCGAGGATCGTGCACTCCTGTATGTATATGATTGCTATAATTTATTTGGCTTTCAACTTGTCAATAATCCCTTATTATAGCAACATTAAATTTTTTGAGATCCGTGTTCATATATTCTTGATGCATCTTCTTGTCATATGTTGAGTCCACATATTTTACATGTTCTAAATTTCACAAAATCATAAAAAGTGGCAATGTCATTTAAATTGCATGATCCATAGATGCCGAGTGCCTTTTTGTTTTTCTGAATGGTCTTTAAATTACTTTATTATTTAGATACTGTAGCAGGTTTATAATGTGCATTTTGTCTTTCTAATTGTTTGCTGTTCTTATATGTTCTTGACTTGGCTATTATCTCTAGAAATGGAGCTCAGAAGTTGCTTGGCATCTTGATTGCCGTCGGAGAGGCTGTTGCATATGTTCTTTCAGGAATGTACGGCAGCGTCGGTCAGCTTGGAGTTGGTAACGCTATTCTCATTATTGTTCAGCTGTGCTTTGCCGGTATCATTGTCATATGCTTAGACGAGCTTCTTCAGAAGGGATATGGTCTTGGATCTGGAATATCTCTGTTCATAGCTACTAATATCTGGTTAGTCATTTATATTAGTTCTAACTTAATGTTGCACTTCATTGCATACATCTGAATGTATTTTGAAATTCAGTTTGGTATAACGTGCAGTGAAAGTATTATCTGGAAAGCATTTAGCCCTACAACTATCAACAGCGGACGGGGTGCTGAATTTGAAGGCGCAGTTATTGCTTTGTTCCACTTGCTAATAACCAGGACGGATAAAGTTCGAGCACTTAGGGAAGCATTTTATCGGCAAAATCTTCCGAATGTGACAAATCTTCTTGCTACTGTTTTGATCTTCCTCATTGTGATATATTTCCAAGGCTTCCGCGTGGTTTTGCCTGTGAGGTCAAAGAATGCTCGTGGACAACAGGGATCCTATCCAATTAAGCTATTCTACACTTCTAACATGCCTATCATTCTTCAGTCCGCTCTTGTGTCCAATTTATATTTCATATCTCAGGTAATGAGTCTTTTATCTAATTTTAAAGAAGTGATTTGTAGTAACAATGATAATGGAACTGTACTAAAACTTCTTTCATTTTCAACAGTTGCTATACAGAAAGTACAGTGGCAATTTCTTGGTCAATCTGTTGGGCAAGTGGCAAGAATCTGAATATTCAGGCCAATCTGTACCTGTTGGTGGTCTTGCTTACTATGTGACTGCACCATCAAGGTACTAACGGCCTTTCTGTTTTCTTTCATTCAGTAAATTGATTCAGTTTTGTTCATTTCAATATAATGACCCCTTATCCTGGATTTGTACTGACTTCCGACTTAATGTGATCCGTGCAGCTTAGCAGATATGGCAGCCAATCCTTTCCATGCTCTTTTCTATATAGTTTTCATGCTGTCAGCTTGTGCACTTTTCTCTAAAACATGGATTGAGGTTTCTGGATCTTCTGCAAGAGATGTTGCGAAGCAGCTTAAGGTATGTTTAGATGAGAAACAATAATAATCTGTAATTTTTTTTTAGAAAAAGGGTATTTCTTGCATATTCCTTTGTTTTGCTTTCAAATATGAGCCATACAAGTTTTTAAGGAGGGTAAAGAATGCTGAAGGCTTTATATCAAAATTAGCTAGTAAAACTTTGTATAGAAGTTTCTTCAGTTCTACAACTGTTACTGTAGTATATAGCATCCTATTAAAACTAGTTCGGTTAACTGTGCTTTATTGACACAGATAGTCTAAAATTGAAAATATGAACTGACCTGTGATTGCCATCAAATATACATGACCTTCCATGTATTGCTGGCACATATGCAGAATCTATTTTACCAACATTTTACCATATATGTATATATATAACATTGACACTTTTGGTTTCTAGTTTTACAAGACGTTGCCAGATCATTATAGGTACTAATTTAGCTGGCTTTCTAGAGGTATACTCAGATCTTTTTGGTTCCTAGTTTTATAAGACATTACTAGATTATTATAGTAACAGTTTAGTCGGCTTTTTAAGGGTATACCACCAGAATCCAGCCTCCTGATTCATGGTAGTTGTTTTGTCAATTCTCTAATAAGGATATCCTTGACATGGAAGCTTTTGTGTGGACACCACTCCCTTATTTATTTATCCAGTGCCACATATCTTGCTGGATTTATCAATTTTAACCTCTTTAATCTTCTTAATACTTTTATAGGAGCAACAAATGGTGATGCCAGGACACCGTGATTCAAACTTGCAGAAGGAACTCAACCGTTACATTCCAACAGCAGCTGCCTTCGGAGGAATCTGTATTGGTGCACTAACAGTGTTGGCGGATTTCATGGGAGCTATTGGTTCTGGGACTGGAATTCTGCTTGCAGTTACGATCATATATCAATACTTTGAGACCTTTGAGAAAGAGAAAGCCAGTGAACTAGGTTTGTTTGGCTTCTAGTTTGCTTGTTGCTAGTTTTGAGTTTTGACATTAGTTGACCGGAAGAGTGTTTAGGTTGCCTATTCTCTTGAGCTAGAGGTCCACTGATACAGCAGCGCACCCTTGTAACATTTCGTAGTCTGACAATGAAAATGCGCACCCTTGTAACATTTCGTAGTTTGACAATAAAAATGTGCAGTTAAATACTAGGAAAGCACTGACCTTTCTTGTTATAATACTTTGTTAAGCTTATTAAGTTTTAGAGGAGAAACCTACAGATTTGGTAAAGAGATGGTTAATTCTATTAGTTACTTTTGTACTGGTACCACAATTTTAAAATTTTGAATTTTTTTGGATGTCAGCAATGATGCATCCAAAGATATGCGGAATGCAGTATGCAAGAAATGTTGAACTTCTTGATCAAGTGTACTTTGGAATTGAAAATGAAGTATACATGAATATTTGTGGATCTGGCGTGCAAATAATAACTGGGGACTTCATATCTGAGTAATAATATACGCGCTTGTACAATTTAAATCGTGGTAGATGGTTCTTATGGTTTTCTTTCCTAGTTTGAAAATCATGGTAATAGACTTGGGGGTATTGCCATCGTTGTTCAAAACTGTGAGAATGATCTCGGGAAAAATTCTCTTCGAAGGAGAAAGGAAGAATCAGTCATTTAAGATAACTATTTCTTAAAATTTTTAAGATTACTGGCTGTTAATATTTTTAAGATAACTGGTTGTTAATATTTTTAATGCTGGAAAAAATGTTGTTGCAAGAATCAGATAAGCGTTTGGCAATAATGTATTGTTGGAGAAATGTTGTTGGAAGAATTAAATAATTAATTTTTTTATAAGTTTTTTTGCATGCATTTTAAGGTACATATAAAAAATAATTTTACTCTATTTTTTGAATTTTTCATTTTAATGAAAATATTAAAAAAATAATTTTTAGAGGAATCTGTATATAAACGGTCATGCCAGATTGCAGGACCTCTTGGTAGACTTCATGGGAGCTATTGGCTCTGGCCTCTAGTACTGTAAGTAAACAAGGTTCGTCGGGCCAATTGGCTTCTAATTACCACGTAAGTGTTCCCAAATGATCACATAATTTAAACATGTTCAAACACATAATTTTATCCTGAAATAGGAGTCTAATTTTATTTTACTACAAGTCATGTTCAAACACACGATTTTATCAATATTGTATTCTTATATTCTTTATCACCAATTTTTATAATAGTCAATACTAGCCCAAAAACATCATAAACAATTAAACATGTTTGCTGTATTGGCAAAAAAGTTGAAAGCAAGTTCATATACTTTCTGGTAATTAAAATTCAGTTGATAATATACATATACTGCTTCTTTTGTTTAATTTATATATTAAAAATTAGGTATTTTGGTAGGTACGAGTTCGATAGTGTATGTCATAATTATGTCTTCTTCTTTAATAATTGAAGATTAAGGGAACTTCTCTCTTAAGGCTTTTGAAATTACGTATTCCGGCAAACGTGTATACGAATTCAAGTTTTTGAATTATCTATTACTAATTATTACAAGAAGATTCTTGAACCTGATTTTAAAGAATTTTTTCGATAAATATGTTATTACCAAATACGCTAAAATATGGTTCTAAGAAATGATTTTTTTCGATAAATGAGTATATATTTTAAGAAACTGATTCCGTATGTATGAAATTTTATAAGGATTTTGTTGTAGGATAATTAATTTTTATCAATTATAATAACAATTATACGTCCCCTTACAAGAGTTGAATTAGTACTAATGATCCATTTCTACAAAAGATTAAACTTCAAGCCTATCCTTAATTTTGCTTTATAAAGATGCTTACATGGTGCAAATTGATAACATACACCGTATATATAATCATTAGCTATTGTTTAAGCTGTTGCGACAACAATGTTAAATTATGGTCAAAACAAGAATTTTTCGACCATATATTTGTCCCACAGAGCGAGTGCGTAAATAGTACCATCATATCCACAACTTTAGTTTTCATAGTGAATAATAGTTTATTATTTTTCGGTTTACAGGTTTCCTGTCTATCTAATTCTAAAATACATACTAGAATTTGAATTTTATACCGTTGTTGCATTGACATGAACAGAATACTTGTATTTTTCTTTCCTATTTGGTCTTATGTCCATCTCGGCCTATGAACCATTTCCAAGGATATATTACTATTATCATATTATGTGAAGAAGTGTGCGGGTCAATAGCTAGTAGCTAGTGTTAGCAGCACCTAATTCAATCTTTATTTTAATGTGATTTTAACCATAAGTTCGGAAGTAATATTGAATTTTTTATATGCAAATATAAACATATAATTCTTGAAAAAAATTAACCAAGTTATATTCACGACCTCAACTCCTAAAATATTATTCAAGAAGATAATGCTTAATTGCATAAGCTAAATTTAAAATAAGCATCATTCGATTGATAAGTTTAAGCATGCGAATAACTTAAGCTGCGTTCACTTCGTAGGAATGGAGCCGAAATGGAATGAATATATGGATGAAATGAGTAAAAAATGGAATAACCAAAGAATGCAATAAGCATTCCATTCTTTTGCTCACTTATCCAATATTTTTTCGGGAAGAATGGAATGATTCATTCCATTCCATTGTTTGATTAAATAATTTTATTTGGACTGCAATGGAATGGATAATTCGATATTTTAATGATATTAAAATGATTTTTGTAATTTTATTAATCAGGTTTTTATTAAAATAAATGAGCAATTTAAGCTAACTGAAAATAAGAATAGATTTGATAAAACTTATACAATCCAGCTGAGTTCATAGTAGCTGCTAGTTTAAATAAATATTAAAGTTTGCAACCATCTTGAACATGTTCTCCCTTCCTCCTTGTACCTGTTGTGAGAGATCTGTAACATAAAAACACAAAAATTTTATATTAGCATAATTAAAAAAAAGTCATAATTCATGAGGATATATGCTTATCTCAGTCCTTAGACACATTTGTTTAATATGATTAACAATAGATTGTTTTGATTTAAGTAATGAAGATAGCAAGTGCCTTGCATTTTTTAGATGGATACATCATGATTTGGAGCCATGGTACATGTCAAGGTCAGGACATGGGTACAAAAATAAGCTTAACAACATAAAATCAACTATCTGATCAGTTTCATATTCAATAAAGCTCGTATTAACATAATCTTAATAGATAGAATTTTATAGACATACCAGTAATTTGATTATATTTCATCGGCAACTATAGCATCAACAAGCTGCTTCTTCTCTCCATCCGATGCTCCGAAAATGATGGACTTTTTAGAATTGCCCATCTCTTTTTTAGAATGCCAAAACACCTCTCAAAATTAAAAGACAAAATCATTCGCATCCATGTTGTATACATTCAAATAGCTTTCTTCTTTCAAATTTGTTGAATCGTGATTAACAGAGGTCGGGCCATTGCTGCATTGCCATTCAAATTAGAATATTCAACACATATTAATACATAAAAAACATAAAAAAAACATTGATCACTAATCAACTCATATTAGAAAAATTCCCTAAATAATGAAATTGTGCCACTAAACAGGCCAGAATGAATTATCAACAAGACATATATAATCAAAATCTACAATCTAATCATATTATACCATGATTTACTAATACAAACCCAATTAATAACTAGAAGATGCATAACTATCCTTGCCTAACAGAGAGAGATACAGAGATGGAGAGAGAGAGATAACGAAGGAGAGAGAGAGAGAGATAAAGGGGGAGAGATAGAAAAAAAAGCGAGAGAGATAAAGGGGGAGAGAGAGATAACCTGGAGAGATCGAGAAGAAAGACTCTAGATCGATAGCTTGGTTTGTTTCATCTTGCCTCAATATTTTAAGATCGGAACGGAAAGAAATGAACCTATACCATGTGTTTTGAATGAAATGAATTTTAAATATATTAGCCCAAACGGAATGAACAAGGATAACTTATTCTATTCTACTGACCCAATTAAACAGGTCAATTTTTCATTCAGCTCAAAATGACCATTCCATTCAGCCCAAAAATCATTCCATTCGGCCCAAGTGAACAGAGCCTTATAGTACAAGTAGCTAATTGTGTTGATTTTTATCTTTCTAAGCTCACACTTTAAACACTTTAAACCTTCCTTTAGACTTTAGAGGACTTCAGCTCTGCCTCGAGCCACAAAGTTGGAAAACGGTCATTCTTTAATCTCCAATCTTAAAACAAAACCCTTGTTTTCCTCCGAACACGATTCCTCCAAAACCTCCAATATCTATCTATTGTATTCACACACACACACACACCATTTTAAATGTCCTCAAGCCTCACACAAAAAACTCCATAACCCTAATGGATTCATCAGAAAAGCCTAACACCACAAGAAGCAAATTTTCCAAAACATTTCACAAAGTTATCACTCTTAAATCAGCCACAAAAACACTCTCAAGCAATGGCTTTTGCTTGTCCATTCCACACGATAAATCGAAAAATGGTCATGATTTTGCCAAAGATGAATCAAGATCAAGAAACAAAGCAGCCATGGAAGCTTTTGTATCGAAACTTTTTGCTACCATTTCAACAATCAAAGCTTCTTATGCTGAGTTACAAATGGCTCAATTTCCAACTTACAACATTGAGGGGATTCAATCTGCAGACAAAGATATAGTTGACGAATTAAGAAAACTCTCAGAGCTTAAACAAAGTTTCTTGAATAAAGATATCAATTCATCACCACCCCATGTCACACTTTTACTTGCAGAGATTCAAGAACAGCAAAGTCTCATGAAGATGTATCAGATTACAATCAAGAAAATTGAAGGCCAACTTGAAGCCAAAGAAACCCAAATTTCATCTCTTCAAAATGATCTTCAAGAAACAATTTTGATCAACAAATCACTTGAAAAAACACTAAATTCGAGTGGGTGCTTCTCAGTTCTTGATAACATAAATATATCTTCTTGTTCTAACCCTAAAGATTTCATCTTGGTTCTACATTATGCATTAAAATCTGTGAGAAACTCTGTCAAGATTCTAGTGACCCAAATGGAGAATTCAAACTGGGATGTCGATGCTGCAGTCCATGCAATACATCCCTACATGCAATTTTCACACAAAACACATAAATGTTTAGTTTTCGAATCATTTGTATGCCAAGAAATGTTCAAAGATTTCGACACACCTGCTTTTTCTTTACTAAATGATCAATCTTTTCCATACTACATCGATCAATTTCGAAAACTAAAATCAGCAAATGCTGTTCATTTCTTGAATCAATATCCAAATTCCTTATTCGGAAAGTTCACTCGATCAAAATATCTTCGGTTAATTCATCCTAAAATGGAGGCTTCATTTTACGGAAATTTAAACCAAAGAAAGCTAGTAAATTCTTGGGGGTGTCCAGAAACACCATTTTTCGCTGCGTTCGGGGAAATGGCTAGAAGAATTTGGATTTTACATTGCTTAGCATTCTCTTTTGGTCAAGAAGTGAGTGTTTTTCAAGTGGGGAAGAATTGTAGATTTTCAGAAGTTTATATGGAGAGTGTGACAAGAGAGGTGCTTATGGACCGTGACAGTGAAGTTACGGTGGTCTTCACGGTGGTTCCCGGGTTCAAGATTGGCAACACGGTGGTGCAGAGTCAGGTGCATTTAGCTCCGG
Source organism: Oenanthe sinensis (assembly GCA_028671895.1). Lineage (NCBI taxonomy): Eukaryota > Viridiplantae > Streptophyta > Magnoliopsida > Apiales > Apiaceae > Oenanthe > Oenanthe sinensis. The sequence continues at coordinate 46,202,626 of CM053813.1, read as the reverse complement.
TGAGTTATTAAAAATATTTTAGAGGTTAATTTTAATTTGTACAGTAAGTGGATGTTGAAAAAGGTACATGGTATATACAAAATAATCATGCTTATTGCGCACGCATTGCCCACGTATTGCAGCTGTCTTTCTTGTAATGATTAGTATACTTGTATAAATTCACTATTAGCAGGTGAATCCATATCTTATAGCATCTAAATGTACCCCATTCGAATAAATCACATAATTTTTTCTGCATTCGATGCACTCGTGCACACATATATGGTTCTATATCGAGACAGGCAAAACCTGCGCCTGAAACTTCAAATAATATAAAATTTTGTGCATTCGTAAAGGAAGTCTAAAATGTAATCGTTAAATCGGCATGTGACGCATGTCATTTGTTCAACGGCCCCGAAGAAAGGTAAATATTTATATTGAAACTTGATGCACCAGTCTTGACTCTTGTGGACCAGACACTTTTCCTTTCTATTAGTTATGGGTTTTTCTGTGAATTATGATTATTGTACACATAGCTTGAGTTTTTTCTTTTGTTGTCTGAAATCTGTGTGTATGAACATATACAGCTGAAGAAAACTACAACTCCAACCAGTTACTGTACTAATTAGCTTAAGTGGCGAGGGGATCTGCGTGCAAGATATATATGAACTGGTTTTTGGTATTATAATACATGGCTTAAACAGATAATTGTTACAGCATACTGCATATATATTGTTTGCGGATAATAAGTGTGATAACGTCGAAATCCTAATTTTCTTATTCAAAGAGTAATAAAAATTAATGAATTCTTGTATTCACGTGAAAAATATGGTTGATTTTATGTCTAAAAAAACATAAGATATGTTGCAAACGATTATTTTTCAGGACCTGGACCATCTAAAGTGAACATAAACGATTATACTGATATATTACATACAATCATGCAACGAGCAACTTTGTCGTCAGTTTGTGGGATTTGTTGGCAGAACAGAGTCTCAAGTTTGTATGTTTTCTGGAAAAAAGGAACTGAAATGGACCCCAAAGTTTCTTTCAATAATTCAGCATTTTAAATATTTTTCGAGAGGTTATGTATAAAGAAAGATCGATCTTTAGATTTTTTGAAAAGACAGTGATATATTAAAAATACAATTTAATTAGCAAGATAAATCACTCAAAACATATCGGTTATTCCGAGCAAAGGAGTAGATGCAAGCTTACCAGTCTTGTCGCAGAAATAGGTTCGAAAAAAAGATTATAACAAAGATTTTCGATAAATTTATTTAAGCATTATGATTGATTGTTGTTTCTACTGCTGGTAACATATGGACATGAATATGTATAAGCAAGTTAGCAAGGACATGCACAATCCAATATTCAAAGATTTGGCAGTGCCATGAACCTGGTCACCTGACCATTTGCGAGAGCAGACCTCATGTTGTCCACCTAAAAAAATCGACATTTTACTGACATATCATATGCTAAAAGTTACAGTGGGGATACAATCTGAATTACACACAAAGAAAAACAGAGTTCTGCGAATAATTTACTTCTGCTATTTTATCTGGCACGAGGTCACTCAGTTTTGCAGCTGTTGCTTTAAGTCACAGATATAACTTAAACTTGTTCCTACATATATACGTTCACACACACCAGTAGATTTTTGATTTCTTCAACTTCAAACATAAGTATACAAGAATATAATTAGCAAAAAAAGTATAGAAGAATAGGAAAAAGTTCAATGTCCATCACTTTTTAATTGAAAATCCGGGTACTATATATATACACGTCAGAGCATAAATATAAAATATGTTGCAGAATAACATGTATTACAATATTCTACAAACATTACAAACATTAGATACATAAATCTTTAAAATCTCGGTAGTCTCAATTGAACCCAACTTTACAAAGATACAAACATATACATTTATTGTACATTTAGTACTTTTATTTAATCATTACAATTTACATGTATAACTTTATTTAATGATTCACGTGAGCTGAGCGTGCAAGGATTGTAATCAAGCATTTGGTGAGTGAAAAGCTGTTCCTTTCTTCCTGTTATTTATGTATAGACAGAGAGATGCACTCAAATTTGTTACATGTATCATTTAAAAAAAAATAATTAAACAGCGAATAGAGAGGGTGCAACTGTTGAACTGAATCTTTATTATATATCTTAGCCTCTTAAGTGATATATCCTTACAATGTTTGTGGTTGCTTTGGTGTATTATTATTAAAATATAAGCAGCTAAATAATTTTATTAGTATGAAATATTTTGATAACAGTTCAAAAATAAATTCATCTTAATTTTAATTCAAAACGGAACAGTCCAACAATATGTCAATACTCTAGGGTCGAAGTTGTGATATGTGATTACACCTGTGGGCTCATGGTATGTAAAGTGTGGCTATTTGTCACACTTGCAAGTTCCCATAACCACATCCTACTCGGCTACTCCCTGACATTACCGTCAATTTATAAATTACTGTAAAACATTTCACAGAGTTCAATGCATCTACTGTATTTCTATCTACTATTTTTTAGTTAATTTATTGCTTTAGAAAAACATCAAATCCACGCAAGTGCGTTGCTGTTGTTTACTTCACAACATAATTTGCTAGTGCATTCCTCATCTACCTGATGGTTCTATTTTTTGTTCTAGTACAAACTTCTGGGCACCTTTATCCCAAAAATTAAAAGGGCGAATGTTACAGAAGCTTGTATACGAACGAACTTGAACCGTTATTTAGCGCGGGGGGGGGGGGGGGGACTTGAACCGTTCCGGTGTTTATCTCATGCAGTATTTGTCGCTGCAGGGAAGGTAATAATCGGAGTTGTGTAGGTGGCTGTTGTCACTTTTCAGGTGCAACATGTACACACTGTTGGGCAATGGAGGCAGTTTATGATAACTAATCCGTGTCGAGAAAGTTACGAACATGGTTCTACGAGGACTGTTCTTGCAGTCTCTGGACTTCGTATGTGCACAAGGTATGGGGGTGAGCCCAACACAGCATCCATTAGGAATGTTAAAATCTACCGAGAAGCAAAGTTAGACATTAGATCACCTGTTTTTTGAGTCGTGATTTTGGTTGCTTGGTAACTAAATTAGTTATATAAGAGAGTCAAAAACTGCTAATTATAAAGTAAGAGTTGTGCACTAATTTCAATTGTCTTCACTGCTCTTTCTCATATCAATCTCCTTAGCTCAAGTTCTGTGCCAGCTAATAAAACTTTTAAATATACCAATGAAGGTAAACTAGGCGAATACATTGTCGAATACAATGCCAACTATCGCGTACTCCCCATTTTTAGATTTCCATTTCAATTTTGTTTCTATAACACCACTCCTAATGACTTCATCCTTGGATTACGAATAGGAAATCGTCATTCTGAGTCAACCATGCGTTGGTTTGGGATGCCAACCGTGGCAAGCCAGTTCGAGAGAAAGCAACATTGACATTTGGAACGGATGGAAACCTTTTTCCTCGCGGATGTTGATGGTACGGTAGCTTGGCAAACTGACACCGCCAACAAAGATGTGGTTCGTATGGAATTACTTACAGATGGTAATTTGGTGTTGTTTGACTCCAGGGGTAAATTTGTTTGGCAAAGTTTTGATCACCGCACTGATACACTTCTCTTGGGTCAATCTCTCCTTTCGACAGGACCAAATAAGCTAGTGAGTCGATTGTCCGATATTGAGGCCTTCGATGGGACTTTACTCATATGTTTTGGAAAAGAACCAGAAGTCCTTACATTACAAGCCTAACAATGTCAAAATTCCAATACTCTATTCCAAAACAGAGTTTGGACAAACCAGGGAAATATGTTCCAACTCAAATACAATTTAGAGTTTCGCCTTTCACTAATATAAATAGCAATACAGTTTGGGCATATGACTTTCGCCTCGAGTCCTTCATGAACAATGCTACCACCTCTAGTGGTGCTGCTATACTATCAAGAGCGAAGTACAATGCTACTTACTCTATGCTGCGTATCAATAGCGACGGAAACTTAAATATTTATACATATGAAGAGCATGTTGACTATGGTGCATGGGAGGTTACATACGTGCTTTTCGATAGAGATGAAGGACGAGAGAGCGAATGTAAAAATTGCCACAAAGATGCGGCTTGCTTGGAGTTTGTGAAGAAGATCAATGTGTAGCTTGTCCAACGCCTAATGGACGGACTGATAGGATGGGGCAAGACTTGTGCACCACCAGTTTTGCCACCATGCGGCAAAGGGGCTGTGGACTACTATAAAGCTGTGGGTGTTGTACATTTTACTAATGGCATTTCAAGTGGATCTGGGCCAACTACAGTTGGTGATTGTATGAAGTTTGCGCTTTCATTTTCTGCAATGTCGTACTAAACAAATGTTATACTGAATAAAATATAATTATTATTTTTATTATATTGCGCTCATCTCGACTAATATGTTAAAAATAAAAAATGCATATACATCTATACAAAAACTCCATTATTCATTCCGACAAAAAAAAAACTCCATTCATTCATATATAACGAGAAAATTCGATTAGATCCTTCTTTCCCAAAGTTCATAAATTCGATTAGATCCTTTTTTCCTGATTTTCACAATTTTTTTTAAATATTTTAAGAAATCTCGGAGTGAGGTAGTGTTGAACCGATGACTGAGATGATAGATGATAAACCATTTATCACTTAGAACATGCTGCCGTGAAATATATAGTGGCCGTTTGGGTTCCTTAAACTTAAAATAAGTAACTTATTTTATTTTTATTTTTTACATATTTTTATATTTTTTTTAAAGATAAATATTTATTTTAGAATTTTAAAACCAAATATTATTTTCAAAATAAAAAATAAGTTACTTATTTTCAGAAAAAGTACATACATCCCTACTTTTTTTCGAAAATAAGGGCTTATTTCTGGAAAAAAGCTGTTGCCAAACAGCCCCATAATGCCCTTACCTTTTCCATTCTTTATTTCCTATATCCTATTTTTTGTCCTTCTAGCTTAGCCTCTACACTCTCTCTATAACAACCCATAACCATATTCATCTTTGCTTCAAAATTATATGTCTACCTTCAAGATATCGCCCCCTTTCTCCTTATTCAAAACCAAAATATTACTCATAATCATACTCACACACTTGCTTATAAACATCTCTGCAGCCCGGACAATACATATGTCACAAAATTTCAACAGAAAATCAGCGACAGCATCGTTGAATCTGCGACCACAGTGGCAGCATGTGGATAAAGATATGTTTCCTACGCTAGTTAAAAGACGGAAAGCACCACCTTCTGCTCCAAGCCATAAGGGACACAAGGTGGCCATGATCAAACGGCCACCTTAAATGAAAATTTTAATTCCGCGAATTCTAGAGACGAAACTTCTTATTTACTTGATAATGCGGATGATGAGTTGAGTAGAAATTGATTCATTTGGTAGCCTCAACATTGTACTAGTTTCTAAATTCTCTTTGCTTTGCTTTGAACACACCGAGAGGTTACAAATTAAGTTACCTAGATAATTGTCTTAGCTAGATCAGATAAACGGTTGTTCATTTTATGATATGCTGTAGGAGAGAAGACCAACTTAGACTATTGGAAGATGGAAAATTTTGTTTGTTTCTGTACATTGATTTTGAGCTAAGATTGTTTCCCATGCATACTACTGTATTATTTCCACATAATGAAAGTTTAACTTAAATTATACCGAATTAGATTTAATACAATCCTTTTGTCCTGTTTTGTGTGCTACAACTCAATTGAAAAATGCATCTTTGGCACCAAGGATCTAAAGAGGAATGGAAGGGGCTTCTTGACCCACTAGTCCACTACAGTTTGAGAAAGGTTACGATGTACACATACAATTTTGTTTTTACAATTTTTTTTAAAAAAAAACCGTTTTCCAATTATAAATATGTAACACATACTTATATAAATTACCCTGCAACTACAAAAAATTGATCAAGTGATGAACGATGAAATAGCTGGTAACATACTTTTTGAAAAAAAAGAGGAAGAAATTAAATGTAACCAAACATAAAGAAGTAGTAATATCGTTATTTAATGAGTCTATGTAGGGTGTGACAGAAGTGTCTATGATGACCAGAAGTGTCAAAAATTGTTTGAATGATTGTTATTAAATTTAAGTCCCAAGTATTCCGTGACGAGAATTAATGCAGCTGCTGCTGCAAATTCAAGCTTTCAACAGTACAAAACGAATGGTCTTCCATAATATAAGTCTATCCTTGTTCGATTATAATCATATATGGGTATATATATTGCAGATGATAAGGCACAAAGATCGGCCTAAAATAAGTCTTCTCCAAATCTGGGTGAACGAGCAGGGATTTTTTTCCTTCGATGAAAATGGTAAAGCCGACAAATAGCCGTACTGTTTAGTTTCAAGAGTCAAATATCGCTATTGAAAGTTGAATATTCTCACACTTTCCGCTGAGCTAAAGAATCATTTCTTTATTTACAACATCAATTCATATATTAGAATAAGAGTTAAAAAGGAAAAATAAAACAAAATTTGTTATACTGTTTACATTACATTTATTCAAAACTATATAGTCCTTGGTAAAAAAAAACTATATAGTCAAGTTAAATAATTTTTATAAAATAGAGTCCACCTCCTAGAATTTAGGGGTCGTTTGGTTCATAGAATAATATGAGGTTAAATCAGAAATCGAGTTAATGTGGTATGTAGATGAAATATTATTCTTCATATCAGGTGTTTGATTGAATGATAGAATGAATTTATTAATTTAATATATTTTTAGTAAATAAAAAAATATGTGTAGTTATACGAAAAATTAATCACTATTATTTATTAAATATTAAACAACATCATTATAAAATTTTTATTTTAAAAAATAACATGTAATTTTATAAATAAAGATAAAAATTATGAAGTTTTGATTTGATTTCTTATACATTCATCTCATATCCATCTCTTCTTAAGGTATCATAAACCCATAATTTATGAATTTGAGCTATGAATTTTAAAATTAAATTTTTTTAACCAAACATCATGTTTGAATAAACTATACCTGGTATCTAAAATTCCCCAACCAAACTACCCATTATAGTTTTTAAAACTTTGAAACCATGTGAGATTGCATTATCGGCATTCGGCACCCCTCCTAGTCGGCCCAGGCAATCATACTCTTGCTCAACTGATTATGACCTTTGATTTTAGTGACGGAGAAAATGACCCATTTGATTTATTTTATAAAAATTTATAAATAAAAAGTAAATATATTTTATAATTTATAAATTTTTTATGAAGTGAGTCAAACATCACCTCTATAATGCATGCCCGGATGCCCCGTGTTTTTTCTGTGCAATATAATATTCAATTCCACAATTTTTCTCCTTTGCTTCTCATTTGAAAAATCTTCGGTTGCTTGTACAAATATAACATCTAAAATTTAAGAGTCATCATTAATTATATTAAAATTATATATATTGATCTAATCTTAATTTTGAATTTAGCGGTACCGTCTACTCCATCCGTTTCATAATAATAGTTTTTTTTGGAATATCTTTTTTTCCATTATATATGTCCACTTCCAACTTTCAATATAAATATGTAGACATTATTTTAAAATTACATTTTTTGAAAATTGTATAACAATTAATGAGGTGAGTTAGAGTCTAAAAAAACTTACATTCTTATGAAATTCATGTATTTATGATGGGTATGAGTGAAAATGTATCATTCAATTAATATTTTCTTAATAAGCCCTATTTGGGATAACTTATAAGCAGCTTATAAGCTGAAAAAGTTGGTATATATGTACTTTTTCTGAAAATAAGTAACTTATTTTTAAATTTGGAAATAAGATTTGGTCTTAAATTTCTAAAATAAATATTAATTTTTAAAAAAAATATGAAAATACTTTTAAAAAAAAATTTATTACTTATAAGCTAAGCCAAACACTCCCATTATTTCTCATCTCTTTTGTACTCTTGCATGCATGGGAATCGGGAATATGTAGGGTAAGGCTCTCCTCTCTTTTTTTTTTTTTGGGTTTTTTAAGGAAAAAACAACGTATTATAAAAGTAAATCAATTAAATAGAATACATAAAATAATATTAGTATGTCAAAGACTTTTCAATTCGAGTATAAAAATATTTTATCAGAGTTATGTTTATCGACATATCAGATTAATAATATACATCCAGTATATTACAGTAGTATCGGCCCTTGAGTAATGGGTGTGTTTGACTAAAAGAGACGGTAACCGACAACAATACTGTTATTGCGAGAATGTGGGTGTTTGGGGTTCCATAAATTTAAAATAAGTAGCTTATTTTTTATTTTTTTTTACATATTTTTATATATTTTTTAAAGATAAATATTAGTTTTAGAATTTTAAAACCAAATATGAACTTACTTTTTTCTGGAAATAAGGGCTTATTTCTGAAAAGTACATACATCCCTACTTTTTTCCGGAAATAAGCCCTTATTTCCATAAGTAGCTGTTACCCAAACAGCCCCAATATAGAATAAGTAGTCTTAGCATACGCGTTTTTTATGTTGCAATATAAATATCCAAGAAAGTCAAATCTTACATGGCAGCCTGGTACTGAGAGTGAGACTTATAATATGCAACTACCTCATAACACAACAACTAGAATCATATATAAGTCCTAAGGCATGGACTAATCACACTAAATATATTCGATATTAAACATGAAATTGAAACAAGAAAATTGAAAAGAATTTGTGCAGATTGTTGCAATGAACTACTATCGAAAGAAATTTACATAGGCAGCTGACGCTAGATCATATAAAAATTTAAAAGCATACAATAATTTGTATTTATAGATTATAAATGATCATAGTTTTATTTATCGATCTATTATACATCCCCGGGCAAGCATATTTAATTTCTTACTATATCTATATCACTTAAGTTGATGTAGAATTTATCAAAATGAAGAAAATAGTTCCTAATTAAAAAGATACAAAACCTTGATCAATCTTTCTGTACACGTACATCTCTCTATATAAATTTGCAGAAAGGATGAGAAAAACAAGAGGGAAAGAAGAAAATTCACAAAAATTACAAACATAACGAATAAAAACACTAGTTAATTACCAACACCGGGGCTGGGGACGGACCGGAGAATACGATCAAGGGCAGCTAGGTGTCGGGCAATCAGCTTCTGGTCGACGATAAGGGAGTGTCCCTTTTTGGTTGGTGCAGAATTTGGGACAGTGCCCTTTGGAAGGGAAGATAGATACAAGATGTCTTGTGCAGATGGTGGTGGTTGGTGCAACTGTTTTTTCTTGATCTTATGCATGTTATCATTGAGCTTCCTTCCATATATTGTTGTCACAAATGAAGCTAAAGTAACCAAATATAAAATGAACATAAAACTCGAACGAGCCATGTTATCTATATGTGTTTGTACTATTGAAGTGTTTGAAATTAATGTATGAAGAGTTTGAGCTCTTCTTCTTTGTGATTCTTGTTTAATTTGTTTGTAGAGGCTTGGTTTTTGGATGGTGTAAAGGTGACTTAAATAGAAGATATGGGGAGTGTATAAAGAAGGGAGAACGTGGGGATGAAGTTACATAGGGCCAAGTCAATTTGAAGTTAGTTAGATTTGTGAGTGGGAAATCAAAGTCTAGAGATAAGAAAATATAGAGAGAGAAGACAGAGTAAAAATTGAGGGTAGGTTGAAGTGAGAGCCCATCCGCCGGCCAATGTATAAACTGCAAGTACAATTAAGAGGTTCTCACTATACATACAACATACGAAGGTGCAACAATATCTGATGCTCCCACATATAAAGCTTGACCTAGTGACCGCTTTTCTTGGTGAAATCTAGGGTAAAACTTTAGTACGACCAAGTAATTATACATGTAACTAGCTCGGCTTAGAATTTTTTAAATATAGTTGTCAAAATTTATTATGTTATATATGTTTGTAGTAGTATAAACATCAATACTATACAATATTATTAATTAATAATAAAATAATTAAAAAATAAAATATTTGTGTTATTTCCCAAATAAATTTTAAATTCGGATCCTACATTCTCTTCAAAGGTATATCGGAATTTGTATGAGTTTCTTTCACTTTAGGTGCATTAACTTGTCATAAGTTACCCAATTCGAGAGTTTGAATTTCAGTAGAAGTATAAATGTGTGTTCGAGTATTTAATTGTCCTCCTTAAAAAAGTGATTTTAACCATATTAAATTTATGTATTGCAATATTTTTGACTATCTTTGGTGAAATTTTAGGTATTTACGAATTAGAATCAAATCTAAATTAACATAATAACACATACATTCCTTCTTATTTCGTGATCTAATGAACGTCTTGGCAAGTAATAATCTCAGTGCAGCCCCACAACCCTCATGATGGAGTTATTTACTCGTCATCAAGTTGAAAATCTGGTAATTAATCAAATGGCACTTTTGGTCCTCGATTTATGCAGACAATGTACGTGGGGTTGGCGGAGATTAATGACTTGGGACTCAGTCTCTGTATATCCTCCTTATATTCATTGCAAATTGTTTAAACTCTTTCTTGTTTCTTGAACAGGCTGAATTGTCGGAATGAAAAGGACCTCTAGAGTAAGGGGTTGTTTGGAAGAATGTCTACACATCGCCCTCAAATAATCACCATGTTTTCAGCTCAGGTGTCAACTTTCAGACATTATTATTAGCCCTTGTGCTGCTGTCCAAAGTGCTTCTCTTCTTAATTTTAAATATATTGATACAACTTAAAAGATCTCAGCTAGTTCTTGCAATTAATCCTTAATCCCCCTTAAGAGGTTGATATATATATATATATATATATATATATATATATATATATCACTAAAAAGTCGCATGCATGCATGTTTTAGTTTGTCATTTCTAATAGTACGAACTAATTGATCAAAGTTTAATTAGTTAATCATATTATAAATTTAACCAACTTTTTAGAAGAATAAAATGTACATATAGTTTAATCAACCAACTGATTTATGATTTACTCATCTAGCTAAAGTTGAAACTTAATTTAACTAAGAGCATGTTTGAACGGATTTTTTTAATTGAATAATTGACCTGATTCGAATGATCGCACTTTTTTATAAAAATAAAAAAGACAAGTCCATGTGGTTTCACAGCCTCGCCATATCTTCTAATTTCTTATGTTACGTGTGTAGTATGGACAAAATTCATATTTATGTTTTCAAAGTATCATAGATCATAATCGATAAAAGAACGATATTGCAAAATTTTCTACCCGCCAGGGCCCCTTTAAAACAAATATTTAAATTAGGTTTGACATTAAGCAAAAAGATATCATCTTCACCTGGAGACGCGGCAATCCTCGTAGAATTTCAATATAAATCGTCGACACAAATTACGTTGATAATCCGGATTTAATATAATTTGTAACAACTACACCACTCTATTTTTTTTAGTTAATTTACACCACTCTATTTTTGTTTTTTCTTTGCGGTCAATTTGTAATATTTATTTCAAAAGAAAGAAAGATGTGACAGGAACCGACTCTTACGACCTTTGCGTAAGCCCCACTAGGAATAACTATGTACCTATATACATCATAGGGATAATTGTGGTTACAGGCGAATAAGAGATTAACTTAAAATTAATTTTGCTTAAGATCCCGTTAATCATAGAACCGCCCTTATATACTTTGTAAACAAAAAAAATATCGGTAATCAATAGAAGCCATGATGTAGATGGGATGTAAATGGTCTGGTTTGGGGCAATTTATCAAATTTATGTGAACTGTAAGTCATAACTTGATCTATCATCTCCTTCATTGGTAATGACTCATTTAGATAAAAAAAGGTAAGTGAGGAGGATCGGTAAGAGTTGTGTAAATATTGCAATAATTCTACTTTTGTTTATGTTCGTGCTGTGCTAGCGAAGTGATGAACTTTAAATTGATAATTTTTTTTATAGGATTTTAGATATTAATATTCGCCTTCCCTGTTAATTTGCAAGTTTGTAGTTGATGAATTGAGCAAGTACTGCGGAACACATTTTAGTATATTATTATCTTCAAAGTGGTTTACGGTTTATTGAGAATAGTATCTTAAATATAGTGTGTTTGGTGTTCAAAGAAGGCTATTTGTGTGTTGATGCTTGGTTTTCAACTGATTCTTGATCTTGACTTTATTAAGGATCTAAAATTGTTGAGAACTAATGTATCAGAATATAATAGGAAGACGGATTTTATTATGTGACAGTTAACTGTTAAGAATGTGTTAATTTAATAAAGAAAATTGATGATGTTTTGTTAATTTATAAATGCGATTCTAACATATTTACATAAGCATTTTGAGCTCCGATTTTGATAGGCTCAGCCGCTCAGGTATCATTATTTTCTTTATTCTTTGCATAGAGTTAGGACTTGGCCCTTTATATATAAAACTTGAATAATAAAAAAATTGTATTGTCTACTATTGTGAATCTATTTTAGAAGATTCATTTACGGAAGTAGCCCACAAGCAGAGTAGCCCATGGGATTCTCCAAAAGAAACAAACAAGTGGCAGATGGATCCTACCATCTGTTTCATATTAACATATATGCTAGCTTATTGTCCACTAACTTAAAAAATACTACCTATTAACAAAATAAAAAGTTTGATGCCCCGATGACCTCAGCAAGTTGATTGACGTTATAAAAAAATTCTAGCACAACAATATATAAAGGTGTAATTGTCTAATGTAGATATGAACTTCATACTCACAAGACTGCCACTCCACATGTATACTAGAAATTGGGATCAACTTATGTAAATTTCTAAAGTCACCCTAAAAAATAAATGGTCTAAATAAATATTTTTTTACTGTGACCCATCTGGTGATCACCAAGGCAGGATAATAGGACATATTTTTGTTGCTATTCCCCACTTGATCAATTCTTGAAAGAAACCGAACGCACTTAATATATTTCTTCAGTACATTCTTGGCTACGTGAACAAACATATCAATCTTCAGTACTTCACATTTATACCAGGATATGATGTCACAATTCGTCAGAAATCAGATTTTTTGGGAGTCGTTTCATTGGACTTTTGGGGTTCCATACAGTAAACTGGTGAACTATTTGAGGTATCTTCATATAACATTTTCTCATGCTTCAGTTTGATACGTTGTTGACTGATGTATGCCAGTCCAATTGTATTTACTATAAAAACATTTTGATATCTAGAAACAAACAACTGTTTTGTTAAATAAATTTTGAATCAAATAAATTAGCTAGTGCTTAGATTTGATATGTAAACAAATTTAGATTAATCTATACATGGGAATATATGTCTGGTTATACACAGACATATAATTAATTAAAATGAAAATTCATTTCAACTTTTCTGTACAGTTTACTGTAAAGAAGATGACGTAACATCTCAGAATTAAAAATTGCTCTACTAACTCTTCCATTTTTCATTTACTATTCAAAGCTGAGCTGCCGCAGAAGCTCCCTCTACTCTCTTGCCAAAGCACCAAAATGCCTGCGCATGAAATTAATATAAGCAAATCTTAATTATCTTCGTAATTTATTTCAAAGAGTTACGTTAACAATCTATGTGACAATGTGAATGTTATGCATAGATGAACATAGTTACATACATTTAAACAGATTCCATGTCTTTTTCTATAGCGAAGTTTCTGCAATTTTTGTAGCCTGAGAAGCATATCATTTGGAGTGACCATAGCGTTTCCGGGTGAACTCAAGAACATGCTAGGTTGAAATGGCGGAGACCATAATCGGCTTTGCGAATAATCGAACCCTATTTCTCCGTCATCGCAAAACTTGAACAACAGGCTTCTGGATACAGAGTCTGAAACCATCTCTACTCTTGGAGAATATGTAAAATTGTTGGGTGAAGAACATGAATTAGAAGCTTCTGATGAGATTTCTGATATGAAACTCATGACTTGACGTATATATCACGAGGCTTGTTATTATTTGTATTTGTGTTTAATCCGTGTGTAATTTAGGATAGTTGCTACTGCCTAGTAATGTACTCTAGTGTTGACAATGAGAAGAAGCGACAACAACATGAATAGGAGCAAGATGAGTCTAAAAGGTGCAAAGACAAAATGATAAGGACTTTAATGGCTGTATGCGACCATAGGAGTCGTGGGTAACATAATAAGAGGTTCATTTGCTGCGCCCGGGGCTTTCTAGGATATGCATAATCAAGCTCCATGTGAAATTACCTTAGTTGGAGAACAATTGTTAGATTAAAATGGCCATATCGAACAACTAAGTTTCAACATGATACAATCGTATATTAAAGTTTATGTACCTTAAATAAATTTGTATTACATAAACATGAATGGTGAACCTTAACTAAATTTGTACATGTACCACCAGCCAGCTTATTTACCAACATATCCAACAACAGTTTCTATATTCACGTACAGTTTGTTTCTCGTCTTAATTATGCGACTTAAAATTTTAAGTATTAGGGGCTTTTGGAGTTGCTCTTTGTACGACTCCATGAAAGTTACATCAGTGACTCAAATTGAATTTTTCTTAATTAAGGTTCTTTTATTATTATTAGTTCATAGTGTAGATGGCTGTTTTGGTTGTTGCAATGCTATGCTGGTACAATCGTACAAGTGAAGGTGACTTATAGCGACATATATGAAACTTAAGGACGAAACTACTTTGGCTGCATTGTAATATTGTCCTGGGTTGGTAAATTGTACGATACCGAAGGTTATCTAATTCAATAGTTGCGGTTCTCTAGCTTAATAGTTGGTACATCTTTGACTACTAGGTGTTGATACTAATTGTTTGATGAAACACGACAGATGGATGGATAAGAACATAATATTGGCTTATAGCAGATTAATTGCATTTGATTAGTGTTATTCAGAATCCTTGCCATTAGTATAATCCTGTGATTGCATCCTTAATACAGTATTTGGTATAATGCTGTGATCACATCTCGACACAGTTGCATATCACCACATAGGTAAGAGATATCGGTTATGAAGAAAGTCAGGTGCTGTTGTTAGGCTTCAGATATCTTAACTCTTAACTATGCTCTCGAGTATGACAATAAATCCCCTGTTTGCGCAATGAAACAAACTTTAGACGAGAGCTGATCGAATCGAGTTTAGTTGCAGGGTATTTTCTTAATCCGAGATTGAGTAGATTTAGAAGTTGGATTATTGATTTTAAGGTAATGTTAGTGCAGTGGTGTCTGTAGGCAGAATCTTAATGACTACTGTCCTAGTTTCATTGATTGTTCATTTTCAGAAAATAAACAAGATGCTTAGGCAATCTACAGTAGTAAGCAGAGTTACTGTAACTCTGTAATCAAGGGAGCCAGGGAGGAGTAAATTTTTCAACTTGTTGCTATAAGCTAGCAGCTACACTTTTCAAACAGCATGTGGGCTGCTAATAGATTTATAAGAATGCTTGTAATTCAAATTTACTTGGCTACTAATTAACTATTTTTAATTATACAAGCCTGCAATTCTTTTAAAATTTATTCGCCGTAAGGATAACAGAATCTGATTAGAGAATTTGTATAACGCGATTTTTGTAAGTATATTAAAATACCGGTGAATTAGTGATATCTATGTGAAAGATCAGTAGCAGTTAAATTTAAACCCATTAACAAGGTTTGTCCATTTAATGATGAATTATGTGAGATTGATTAATAATTAAGTGGTTACTTAGGCCCTACTTAAGCGACTGATTACATGTTTATATTCTCTTACGTGAAGAATCTTTTATGTATTAACTAAGCAAGGCCATCAGTGGGTAGATAATTATAAATATACATTTGATTTAATTGCGCCTACCAAAATTATTAGCATGCATTAGGCCAAAACGAGAAGGCAAATAATCGTTAACATGGAGTATAATTATTATTGCTCGAAAGTCAACCTTTTGAATTTTTGGTACTAAAGAAATTTAGTGATGCTCAAGTACACAGGGAAGCATTGATGTAAATGAATGTGTTATTTGTGAAAAAAAATGAATTCGGTTTATTTAAGTGAATTTAATTTGATTAATTTATTAATTAAAATATTGAATTATTAATAGGTTGAATCAGGCTTTCGAGTAAAATAATTTGGTTTAATTTGTTTATTAAATAAATAATAAGTTAAACCAAATTTTATATTTGATCGGCTTTAATTGTGTTCGTTTAGTTTAAAACTCGCTCAAATTCATTTCATTTGACTCAGTTTATTTAAAATAAAATTTGAGATTAATTTAAATAAAAATCGATTAAATTCGATACAGTTAGAGCACTATCAACGATTACGGATTTACGGGCAATAAAAAGGCAATTTTACACGTGGTCTGCTCCAGCCATTCTTGAGATGTATACCGTGTAACTGTACAATCAATTAAACATGTGGAAAAATTGGATTGCAAAGTTGGGAAGCACAAAATAAATGAGCATGGTCCATCACTATTCATTTATTGACAATTTTAGCGAAACTGCAAATACTGCATGGTTATTTAATATGTGATGGATGTTAAAACTTGAAACTCTAAAAATGTTCGAAGTGAACGTACCAATTACATAATCAATTATTTTAGTCTACCGATAGACTGACATAATTTTCGTTGTCAGCCTTATCAAACGCACTGGCAAAGAGTAAGCCTTATTTGTACGCAATTTATAAATTATTTAAGATAAATTAAACAATCCTAAATATCGTTGCCACCTTAATTTTGTGCATGTAAGATACTATCCACATTAAAGAAAGGCACTACTTCTCTTTTTGTGTAAATTTAGAATGTATTCCCTCTGTTTTTATATACATGTCATTTAAAAGGTTTGCACATATATTAAGAAAATATTTAATAACTTAAAATTTCTCCTTTCTACTCTTGCACACATATATTAATATATATTTTATGAGTTTATGACTTTCACTCCACTACACCATAAACAGCCTACTGCAACATAAAATTTATGTTGCAGTAGGGGGTCAATATGTCACTGTAGGCCACTAAAAGGGCTAAGGCAACATCTTTTATATGATAGTTTTTTCGATGTTGCCTTAGGGTATCTAAGGCAACATTCACTCTGCCTAAGGCAACATAAAAAATATGTTAGGAAAGACTATGTATGGCAACATTTTATTGTCCTACACCAACATAAAATATATGTTACCTTAGAGTAATTGTTTTTTTTTAAAATAGTGGGACCCACTATGACTGACACGTGACAGTGTTTATAGCTGACATTTGGCACTGTAGGACCCACTATAGATGATATGTGGCACTGTTTGTAGCTGACACGTGGTAATGTAGGCCCCACTATGGGACCCACTATAGCTGACACGTGGCAGTGTTTATAGCTGACACGTGGCAATGTGGGCCCAATCAGATTGACAAAACTTTTTCCCCTATGGCAACAGTTTGTTGGAATAAAATTTTACAACATTTTGCCAAGCTACTGCAACATTTCACTAAGCTACTGCAACAATAAAATTTTACAACATTTTGTCAAGCTACTGCAACATTTAACCAAGCTACTGCAACATTTTACCATAAAAACATTGATATATCTACTTTTAATATATAATACTTCCCAAAATGAGCTGTTCATTTGAATAAATCATTTCAAACATACAAACCAACATCAAGATATAGAATTCAACCAACATCAAATCCAGAATTCAACCAATATCAAATCCAACCAACTACAAATATATATCCATACTAGTACCAACACCAACTATTTAATTTAACCAACTACAAATATATATCCATACCAGTGCAAAATATGCATGCTAAACTTAAAATAGATGTACTATGCTAAACCAGAAGCTAAACTGAACATATGCAGGATAAACTAGAAGCTAGTCATAGGAGTACCATCGTCATTGTCACTTTGAACATTAGCACACAACTCCTCAACATCAATTGTGATGTTTGGGTTTGCTTCTCCAAGTTTTTTAAGAACTGATGCCAGGTTTTGTTGCACCTTTCTGTTGACCTGCTCATGAACATCTGCTTGGATTTGCTTGACTTTTTCATCGACTTCAGTAGCAAGGCCTTGCTTTATCTTTGTCGTCAACTCTTTCACATACGTGTCTGTTGGAGCATTAGTTGACAATTTTGGTTCATCTGGGTTCTCATGCACAAATTACAATGCCTGCAGGAACACACATAAAGCATTGATTCCAGGTTAAGATACTGTGTTTTGGTACAAGCACCAGAACTTGATCTCGTAAATTTTTGTCAGATTATCTTAAAATTTCACCTGGAGAGTTCTCATGGTCTCATCAACACTTCTTCCAATAGCAAGATTGTAACTTTATTAGTGGATATCAAGATGTCTTTGAGAAATATATATGATGGCCATGTAACTGTGTTAATATGACTACACAACATGGAATCATAGTTACAACTTTTACTGAACTGAGTATTGTATACCCAAGTTATAAGGCTACATAGCAAAAAGGTTCTGTTGACAATAAATTTTTGGACATCTATACCTGGAAAACTTGAACTTTTTGAGGCACAAGGGAGTCCTCTATGGTGCCAAGACCTAGCTGACCATTTTGATTCCGTCCCCAGCTATGATCAAAGTCAAAGATGAAGATTTTAGTACAGAAACAGGAAATCAAAAATTAACTACACAATAGTTAATTACTACAGACAGCTTTTGCCTTTAAGATGCTAAACTGCTGATCACATCACTCATCTTTTCTATTTAATTTTCTTAACATTTAAAAAGTAAATACTCCACTGCAAAATGCACATAAATTATTTGGGAATCTAGAAGTGTTGATTTTACAAATGTGGAAGTACTAGATTTCGTATACAACTGTACAAGCATAGGACAAAATGTCCTTTAAACACACTATACTTGAAGAATTTTGTCAGATTAAAAGAAAATCAATGTGAAGTATAATTTTAATACAAACAGAATGACATATAACATACCTATGTACCTCGCATTCCATGGACACTGCCAAACAATGGCTGTCCCCGCAAGCAATTTGTTTTATGCGCATATCATATAATGCTTTTATTGGCTGAGGAATAAAAACATCACTAGAGTTTCCATGCCCTAGTCTCCCAAAATCACCCCTACAGGAGATCCACAAGGGTTAAAGCCGGTGTTAAAAGAATGTAAGTTACAGGTCGACTCAGAATAAGCAGTTGAGTGATCTGCTCCACAGCACACAGATACTATTTCACGAACAACGGTGACGGAGTCTCCGAGAGCGTCGGCCTTGCCGCCGACCTTAATTCTCTCCTGGAGAAACTTCTCGAGTGAAGCGATGTCCATGATCTTATCTTCCACCGGCTTTCCACAGTCAATCACGAACGTCGATGTCTTCTTCTTCCCCTTTCCGGCGACTTTACTCATCTTTACTTGTCTGCTTATTCAATTAATTAACACATTTTTATTGTTAGATTTGTAAAATCGTTAAATTGCATACTCAATACGTACAGATTGTGTATGTATATGTGGAGAGATTACCTATTGGAAATGTGAAGCGGCCGTCTGCAACTCGATATGAGGGAATTGGGACAAGTAGGTTATAACAAGAGATGATTGAATGTTATTTCTAGGGTTCTGTTGAACCTTACTGGACTGGGCCGGGTTGATTAGTAATTCGATTTGGGCATATATGAAATTATCTGCAATATTATTAGTTGCTATTTACAACTTTACAAGTGATACCAAGCCCACCTGTTTTACTTTATATCTCGTGCACACGTACCTTTATAATTAAAATTTTAATAAATATAATTAATATAATATATGATAAAAAATTAATAACTGATATTTTATACCTTGGTTTGTGCTAGCTATGCTACCGTCTCATTTTTTTTATTAAAATGTATTTTTTATTTATTTTTAATAAAAAATATCTTAGTTAATATTTATAAATAATATTCCACTCATATTCTAAATTGTTGTTTTTTCAAATTTTTTAATAATTATATTTTCATAATTTAAATACATCTAGAATTAAAAGATAAAATTATTAAAAAAACTTGATTATTTAATACAAGTAATTACTTTTACCTTTAATTTTATGTAAAAAATAATATATTCATCTTTTAATAGCCTAAGCTAACATTTCTGCATATATGTTGCAACCTTGAACACTTTCTAGTTAAGGCAACACCAATTTTGTGGCTAAGCTAACATAAAAAATAAAATGTTGCGGTAGGGTAGAAGTGGTATAACTAAGGTAACATATTCTAGCAACATTCACTAGGATGGCGTTGCGATAGGTCATTTATGGTGTAGTGACTCTTACCTAAATAGTTGTATCTTATAAAATGGAATCCTTATTTAAAATTTTTAATCTAATAAACATCATATTTTCTTTATTTATAATTTTTGAATATATATTATTAAATATTATTCATAAAATTCATTGTAAGCGCACAAATTTGTCTTTATTTTTTTTATAAATTAACCTGTATATATATACATGCATGCTAATATAGGTTCCCACATGCCACATAGAAATTTAAATTGACAGTTAAATTATTTACAAAATTAAAATACTTAATTACAAATTATTTTTAATATAATATAAGTTGTTACTCTAATTTAAGTATAAAAAATATTCTCTAATATAAATGAAAATTATTAATGTGTATAGTATAAAAATAAATTAATGAATATGTTTTTCTTAATTCACCAAATTATAAAAATATACTACTAGCACAATTGGTTGACTTCAAATTAAAAAATAATTATTTAATTTTATATTATAATTAATTAATATTTAAATTTCAATAATTTAGTTAATATGACTAGTATTTTTTAATAATATTCAAGGTTGTATGTTTGTATATTTTTTATCGTCAAAATCAATAGTTTATTTTTAAAATAAATTATATTTTATGCTATTGCATGTTAATCTGCACATTATGGTTTTTTTTTTAAAATAAGATATAATTTATTTTTATTTTAAATTCAATACCAATATTGTTTAATGGTTAACTTTTATTCCATATTATATTAGATTTAGGTGTTTAGAATAAAGTTTTTTTTCAAGGAAGAATAAAGATTTTATTAAACATTAGTTTGTTAATGAAGTACATTGACCTGAAAACTAGAAAAAGAATAGATATAAACAGGGGTATTGCTGGTAGAAACTTAAAGACCTATATTTACAAATAAATGTAAAACTCTAGAACGACTTGTATATAAAAACATAGGGAGTAATAACCATTGTAATTAACGGACACATTTAGATAAGACAGAATCCCGAACGAAACTTCTATATTTAATAATCATAGTTACACTGAAATCTAGGTAAATTTGAAAAAAAATACTCGTACAATGTGAAGTATATTAATTTCTTTTTCTTCTCTTGTTGTTTTGAGGCGTAAGACGCGGAGTACTAACACTAAGTGAAGACATACACATGGCGGCTACAAGTGTCACCATTTAGCTACACAGGGTGTCATGATACACCGATAACTCCTCGCCCGAACACCAACGAACACTCCGGAAGCTCTTCGAGATCAGCGAATAACGATTCGTCTTCCTCATTTGTCGAAAAAATTGTAGCAACGTCAGCATCTCTAGTACTATCCCTAGCTAAAATTGGACTCTCTAGCACGGTGGAAGAATTTGTTTCGAAATTTGTGAACCAAGCAAATTCCGAATCGAAGGTGTCAATATTAGAGAACTCTTCATCCGTTACGAAATTTGTTGGGATCTGATCGTCATCCGAATTCGAAGTCGTGACATTTGGAGATGAAATGCAGACACTCACCGGAGTTGTTGTAGCAGTAGAGATGGGATTATTGTCTAGATTCTGATTTTGTATTTGATTACGATTTTGATTATTTTTTGAAGCCGGCCATGGATGATTATGCTCACAAGAATATGTTACCATTAGCATAGTGGGGTCTGCTCGGCTTCTTTCAACTTGTTTTCTTGCTAGACACCCTTTTGAGCTACTACATCGATAATAAGCCCTATCAAATCAAACAGTAAATCTTGATTAGTCTAATTTCATATAATCAATATCTTTGATGGTAACATTCTCATGAAACAATAATTAACATAAATATGTATGTCAGAAAGTCGAAACTTGATACCGTTTGTTATCTCTTATAAATTACTTATAAATTGTGAAATACATATATTTTTCAATTTATAAATTACTTATAAGATAAGTCAAACGGGTTCACTATTATTTAAGATCGGAGGGAGTAGAAAGGGAGATTAATTACTATATGTATATACCTTGGATAAGGAGAGCCTTTGATAGGCTTTTGACCATACTTTCTCCAAGCCCAAGAATCAGATGGTGGAGTAGTAATTTCCCCTTTAAGTCTAGACCCATCAATG
The DNA here is from genome assembly GCA_028671895.1 of Oenanthe sinensis. NCBI lineage: Eukaryota > Viridiplantae > Streptophyta > Magnoliopsida > Apiales > Apiaceae > Oenanthe > Oenanthe sinensis. The sequence goes on along the minus strand of CM053813.1, from coordinate 46,180,330 downwards.
TCCTTGATTGGCACGGACACCACTCTCTTTTGCAAAGCTCTCCTACTGGTAAAAATAGAAATATATTGGATTCTCATGCAGTTTACTATAAAAGTAATAAAACCCTGATAGTAGTTCGATAATTCTTATGTTCTTTATTTCAACCTTAACCAGAAAGAGATAATTAAGACCAATATTAAGGACTTATGATCATGTATCTATTATTGAATTTATTTATGATATTTATCAGGCGTCAACTTACCTTCTTCTAGGAGACGATGTAGATGTCATCTTGCTATCACTAAACAAGCCGGAAGGCGGTGAATCTTCGCTATTCTCCGGTGAATAATCGCAGTCTTCTTGCTCTTTTGCAAACGGATTGATTTTGCCGTCCATAAAAACAAGATGTGACGGAAGAAATTGTATTATTATGAGGCTATACGACAATATTTACGTATGTATTTATGCAAAAATATGTATATGCTTTTATAGGTGATGATGTTGAAACGGTATCAATCTATTCAATGATTTAGAAATTAATGAAGAGTGATTAGGAAAGGAAAGATAGAGGAGAAGAGATGGAGCAAGGTGGTGGAAGCCTGGGAGTCATTTTTAATTATATGGGACCGAATGCTGACAGATGAGCAATTGCATAGTTTATAGAGGACGTGCAAGCAAATGTGAAAATAATCCGAGTTATATTATTAAATTTATTGTTGTATAATCCAAGTTACATTATTAAACTTATTTTTGGAGTATAATATTGCAATGTGAAAGGTGCCCTTAAAGGTAGTTGTCGAATAATCTGATCTTTCGAGATATTTAAGCACTTTTCTTCTGGATATCTTAACTATAGCTCGCCTCATCTTACTTTTAGATAGAACTCAGAAGTATCTTTAGGTTATTGTAGTTCTCGAGGTGTAGTTTAATGAGAAAAAATTAGGATTAGTTATCTATGCTCTAAACAATGTTTAGAGATGAAAAATTAATCTATTAAACGAGAATTAACTATAATAATTAAAACTTATGTAGAGATAAATTTTGCCTTTCTGCTATTAATTACCTTATCCTGATTAATTTATGGCCATGACTTAGAACCGTAATTCGAGCCGAGCTTTTTTGAGCTCGGCTCAAGTTAGGCTCGATTAACACGGCTCGAACTCGTTATCGAGCTCGAGATCGAACATGTTTTTGGGCTCGACTAAATACTTGAGTCGAGCCGAGTTTTTTTGCGCTCTACTCGGGCTCGACTCGATAAGACTTGAACTCGAACTCGGCTCGATTATATTTTTAATTTTTTTAATTTTTTTAATTTTTATATATTATATTATATAACTTTTTAGAATTTTTATTATATAACTTTTTAATAAAAGAAAATGTTATAACATAAATATTTGCAGTATATTCCTTTCTCTTACAAACACAATTATATGTTTGTAGCATATTTTAAGATAAATAAAAAATAATGTAAATTAAAAAAGGATCATTATAAATTCTTCTTTAAGAATGTATTGCATAACAAATACAGTTATACATGTACCGCTAATACAATTTAATAGTTTATATTATTAAAAATATTAAATATTTTAATTAATATTTTATACTTGTCACTTGTGAATTTCTGATTAATTATTAATGGATACCTTTCCAATTTTACAATAATATAATTTATTCAATTCTATTCTAAAATACACCAAGTCAACAACACATTAAAATCATAGTATCGTATTTTGCTATTTTTCAATTAAATTAAAACTAAACTTTTTATAATTATTAATGATTTGGTACTTATTGCGTACATTTATTTTGGATTCTTTGCCCAACAAAAAAAAAGATTATCATATTATTATCATTATTTATTTATTTGTTATCATATATTTAAGATATACAATTTATAAAAATATAGTGATATTAAATATGAGTGTATTACTGTATAACTCTATGAACAAATGATAATACAAGTTTAAAAAATTATTTAGATTATTTGAAAAGTTAACTATCAAAATATTATTGACATTAAGTCACAAATACAACCAAATTATATTTACATATATGTTATTTCACATAATATAAGTGTATTATTTTAAAATTTTTATTTATCATTTTTAATAGAAGGAAAAATATTTGTAGATTAAAGTTGAAAAAAATAATTGGATAATTTTTGTGAATATTAAATTAAAACTCGAAAAACTCGATAGGAACCCGAAAACTCGATAATCTTGATAAACTCGATAAGAACCCGAAAACTCGAAACAGACTTGATAACTCGTTAAAAAAGTCGCTAAACTCGAAAACTCGCGAACGGCTCGAACTCGACTCGTATAATAAACGAGCCGAACTCAAACAAATATTCCAGACTCGATTATTTTTAGGCTCGACTCGACTCGATAAGAAAAAGCTCGAACTCGATTAGGCTCGCCTTGGCTCAGACTCGAATTACGGAGCCCTAGGCATGAGTGACCATGTCCTGTTTTACAGTAGATCTTTATGGGTCTTTAATTTATGAACGAAAGCGGATTAAAATAATTATCTAACTGTCTACTCCATTTTTACAAACCTTAATATCAACTCCACTATGCACCGACGTAGTGTTAAAACTGCAATCTTGGAAGTTCATTTATTTATAAATCTTATTTATTTATAAATCTTATTTATTTATAAATCTGCCCTTTATCTTAGAAAAGTTACCAACGTTGATTGTCCCCCAAAGGCCCGAATAATGGTAAAATATCCATGTTGCCAGTGGACTACCATCAAGTGTAAGTAGAAAAAATCACTTATCCATGAGAGTTTGTTACTACAAATTAAATTTAGAATTGGGTGAATAACACTTATCACTAAATTAAACATTAAAGAAATATTTATTCCAATCCTATTTAATATGCCTTTGAATTGGTCTGTTAGCCTGTATATACACTTCAAAATACTCAATATTATGATTGCGATTAGCAAACCAATAATAATGTTTATGATTGCAACAATTGAACCAATAAGATATCAATTGAAGTACTGTATATCTTTAAAATAACATATCTTACAAGAGAAAAGTTGAAATTAAAAGCCATTGAATTGTTCGCCTTTATGTGTTGTCTATTTCATTTCATTACGGTGCGAACCCTTAAATTTAATTTTGTATATTTGGGTTGGAATGAAAACATAAGAAAGAAGAGGACAAGCAATCTACGTTAGTATTATATAATTTGGAAATTCAGTTTCAACTATGCATTTATGTAATGTAAGTTTGGACCTACTAAGAAAGCCTCTTTGCAGTACATGTGTAAACGAGTAATTCTATATATAGTTTACGGGGTGTTTATTACTTGTTTAAATGATTCATTAACGAAAATAAGTTTAAAACAATCTTTTGATCGCTCCGTAAAACTATATAACGAAGAAAATATTTCCCACGGGCTTAAGAAACTAAATGATTCGTAACATATAATAATTTCAAATTAAAAAAATATAAGCATATATAAACATATCGGAGCCAAACAGGCTCATAGAGTGGTCGAACCATTAGTATGCTCTATTTTAAGGAATCCTCTGGCCATCCTCGATAACATTTTTAGATCCTCCTATGTAGCTAAGTAATTAATAGCTAGTGTTACAAGATTGTTAGTGTTGTTGGGAGTCCACAGCTTATATAGCCAAGTACTAGCTAGTGTTACAAGATCGTTACTTTTGTTAGGAGTCTACAGTTTAAGATTAATTTGTTTGCACTTTTTTTCTTCTGTGTTGTTTGATCTTCACTTCCATCCCTATTCAACTTCAAATTGAAAGTGATTACATACAACTGAAGACACATATAGTCTGCTATAAAATACAACTGGATCGAACTTCTAAAATTTATCTTAGGCTTGACTTCGAATAGCTCCGAGAATAGCTTCCCTCACTTGTCCCAAATCCAGAGGAGCTTTGTCAAGTTCTTCAACTACGGCTTCCATAACAAAGATACAGTCGCAGTTAACTTTCGCATTGACAACATTCAAATTCATTTTCTCAAGGACTTCTACTATTGGAACTAAGATATCTTTCCCCATCTTGCATGCCACCTTTATCTCTATTAACCCCTTTTCAGTTTTCTCCACTTTCACCTCCTGTCAATTTCATTATATTAGCACGGGGAGAGAGAGGGAGAGAGGGAGAGAGGGAGAGAAGGAGAGAGAGACCTGAAGATGCTGCATCACGTAAAGATGTTCTTTATGTATTGCATTCAGTTGAAGTTTCAGCTCATAGATGTAATGAAACGCATCCATAATAATAGAACTTGTCTTAACCTTTACACATAATCGGTAAAATACGTGTAAGAACTCGTAGAACACAAAAAAAGGTAAATATAAGCAGGAGTAAATAGACAGAAATGAAAAGCAACACGGTTGTGAATCTTACAGATTTGGAGTTGGTGAGGCGTTTCAGTACACGAAGCTTTCTATGCAGTATTAATCCCTTTCGTCCGTTGGATATTGCCATTTGTCTCTCAATAAATTCTCTATATCCGAGTACGTGCGAACTTGCTTTTATAAGAGAAATGAGAAGTGACTCGTGATCTGATTTGGATATTGGAATGATAATTATTGTCTGCAACACAATTTTGTCATCTTCGCTACTCTTATATGTTTATTGGCATGTGACACGTTATTTTGTTTCTTACAGTATTATTCGAAATATATGGCAAGCATTCAATTTCTAGAGTTTAGGGGAAAATTCACTTTGATAAATGTGAGATTATATGTATAGAATTTCAGATATTTGAATACTATGAGATCACGAAAAGGTGATGATAGCTAGCTACCTATTACTAGTGACCAAACTTGATACGATCTAACTGGATACTAAACAGAAGATACAAAATTTCCTAGGCTAGGTACATAATATTACTAGCTCTGCATTGAAATCTTGATACTATATCGATGCTCATATATGAAAATTTTAAGCAGGGTAACTATTAAAAAACTGGGTAAAAATAATGAATTGAACTCGGACAAAAACTATACGCACTACAAACCAAGATTTTTGTTCTAACAAGGCAATAATTGTTAATCTCCTCTTCTTTCGAAAGGCGAAAAAATCAATCATTTTCCCTAAAAATGAAATGTTGATTTACGGGTTGTGGTGGTTTCTTGTGGACTTGCTTCTTGGTGGGCATGCAGCGAAACCATACTAAAACGTCAACTTTTGTGAAAAGGATAGAGTGTGACATTGTTGGACCCTTGACATACTCATAGATTAGTACTATATACATACAAATATTTATGCAGGACATTGTACATATATGTGTCTAGTTTTTTTGGTGAGAAAGAAAGTGTATATATGGAAGAGTACGGGTATAAGAGTGCATATATATACAAAGCCACTTTATACGTAGACAAGACAATGCAATATATTTGTGCGTTCAAACTGCGATATCTTTAATACAGTAATACTTCGTATTCTAAGTTAGAGATTAAAATTATTTACCAAGGAGTAGTTTTAGCAATTCTTTTAAATTCTAATACAGAAACTGATAACTCTGTTTCTAAACAAGCAAAACCAAACGCCTAAATGCGCTGCTATCACGATTAACGTCATGATAGTAAAATGAACCAATGAAGTTATAGAGTACTGTTGTACAAATATGTTTATGTCAGCTCAATGGAAGTTCTGATTGATATGTGAGAGAGAGAGAGAGAGGGAGAGAGGGAGAGGGGGAGAGGGGGAAAGAGGGAGGGAGGGAGGGAGGGAGCGAGAGCGAGAGAGGGAGAGAGAGCATTGTAGGGTATGATCCGCTGAGCTGGAGTCTGTAACTTTAATATGCACTGGATGGGAAATGGAAGGCTTGCTGATAAAAAATACTCTAGTCAGTGATAGATTTTACAAAGTAATTTCGGACTCTTAACCAAGAAAACAATATCAGTGATCACGAGATCAAATACGCTCTGTCCTGCCCAAAAACTATGGCTACGGCCGGGCCTGAAAGGTCACATGTTCTGACAAGAAATTCCTTGTCCCTTCTGTTCAGTGTTCTTTCTATTTATAACCCTTAAACCAATTTTTTCATTAACCATTCTAATTTGTTAGCACTTTTATGGTCTAGGTAAGTGCGATTATAAGAAACTTAAATGCTTACCTACACAATTATCGTCACTCAAACTCGAACCTTTTATCGTTGAATTGTAAAGTAAAATCCACATACTAAAAGGATTTTTATTGGTTTTTATATGATAACAAGTTACAGGAAGAACAAGCGATTTGCAATTGGCACATTGATACAGACAATTAAAGTTCTTCAAAATTTTGCAGACAGGAACAAAATGGACACAGGTGCATATACATTTTCCCACACGTATTGGTGTATTCCCTTGAGCTCGTGACATACTAGATGATTAATCAAGCTCGGCCATGAAGTCTACAGGGATCAGTCAAATTCAGCTTACATAATTTTAATGTACTCGTATATTGTTAGATACAATATCAGGAGACTGAATTACCGGGATAGGAGACTGACTTACCGGAATCTTATACTGTATTCTAACATTTCCCCCCCTCATTCGAGAAAACTCATTTATGGGTCGAGAGTAGATCACGAACGCCCATCTTTTGGGCAATAACAAGTCTTTCTTGTCCATAATTAATTATGTGAATATTGTGGGGTGACAGGAGTCAAACCTTAGATCCTTGTCGACCGGAGCTCTGATACCATGAAGAATATTGATAAAAATTTATGTCTCTTATTAAATCATGATCAGTTGTCACATCCTCCTCTATTTGAGAGAATATATATTCAATATTATAATATCATTATTTATGATAAATATCTTAAAATATAATATAAATATACATAATCATTATATTTCCTAGTATATATACATTACAGTATATGTTTCTTAGTTCGACTAAGAGAGGCTAACGAATAGTTCATCACCATAAGTATATGCCACTTCTTTTATCCCAACTAATGTAACTAGCTAGAATAGGATAAAAAGCATCACATGCACTTAGAAGCTAGCTGAGCACTGGAAAACACAAGTAAAAGGCTGAAATGAACATTGGAATGTAGTAGTATAAGTCAGTATGCGTGTATATTACCTGCTCTTATTGATTCAGTCTTTACGGTTTTGTTCTTTAACATTAATATCTCTCTGCATGTTTGAAAAATCACTTTCAATGCTCCTTTTTGTTTGTTACGTACTCTTCTTCTCATAATTCATAATTCTATCTTTATAAATTCACCTGCAATTAAACTTGCTTTGTCCACTTCTCCCTGACATATATACCTCTGTCTAGTGTCTACTGAACGAGTATGTCTCCTAAAGTTGCTTTGAGCTCTTCTGTTTCGCTAAGGAATCTAAAGTCACATGTCAACATATTAGGTACCTTTTAAATTAATTTATCTTTATGTGGCCACTTTCGTTCAAATTTTAGATTGAGTTGCTTTACGATACAATATTTTTATATCTCGGATATCGATATATGATGATGAATAATGGGACAGAAGTTGTTAGGGTGCTCCAATCCTTAACTGTGTGGGTTTCTACTCATGGAGTCGTATATTATTTACATAATAAAAAATTTAATTTTGTAAAATAAGTAAAATAATAATATGTACACCTCTCCTCCTCTCTTCCTTTATTCAAGTCACTTTTGACTTTTTTCATCCACAAGCGATTTGACTCGGATAGTTAAAATTAATAGTTTTAAATTTTTATTTTTTTAAATAAAAACATAGATATCAAATTTTTATTTAAAAATATTAATTTTAGCTATCGAGTTAAAGCGCTTGAAAATACAGAATTGTTTTTTAACAAAGAGTGCATCACGATTTATATCGAATTTCTTGCAACTGAAATTAGAAAAACCATAACTTTACTGAATGATTTTCATTGTTTTGAATAGTTTTCTAATCCCAGGTGAGCTTTTTGCTTCTTTAATTTCAAGATATTTTAATTATTAAGTATACTTATAATTTAACATAATATCGATCGATATCATCAGTCATATTTATACTAAATTCGCTGATAGGGGATTTGTAACAGCCCGCCCTTTTCGGACTATTAATACATTATTCAAAACTTAATAAAATAAATTCTTATTCGATAAATTCTAAATTTCTCAAAAGTCAAATTAAAGTCAAACATAATATCAAAACAATTAAATCCAGAGACGCAGCTCCACATGCTCAATAATTAATGTCTAACACATGCAATAAAATTTATTCTAATAATACGATAAGTCTTATCAAAATTCACTTAATCAAATAGCACGAAAATTCCACAAGTTCACATCTTTAATCTCTTAAGCTTCCACAACGTACGAACCTGAAATATAGGGAAAGGGGTGAGCCACACAGCTCAGCAAGTAACAAATTGACTAACCATTATCCTCAAAATCAGTGAGCGTTTTATTAAAACAATTTTTCCTTCAAAAATAATATCAATTTTAAAAAAAACTTTTAGAAAGACAATCCAACCCACAGTTTTAATATTTTAAAAATCCTTTAATAAAACAGTACGATAATCTTATAAAATTCCACAGTCTTGCTCTACGGCCACACTTTGCCAGTGACCGACATCTTATTCTTATTCTTATTCTTTACCACACTTTCCCAGTGGCCGGGATCTAAAGTTCAATAATCACGCGCCCTTATCAGGTATCTAAGAGTGCACACTTGTGCCCCTAATAAGGGTATCTAAGACTAGTTCCGGAACTATAGCGTAAATTACGAACGGGTTCAAAACGTAGAGACTGAGTTTCTAAAATATTCTTATATCTTATACAGTTCGAAACAATATTCTTATATCTTATACAAAATTCGAAATCACAGTATCAAAATCTTTTCGAAAATAAAAGTAAGTCAAAAGGTACTTACCTCAAAGTCGACAGAACTATAAAAATTAATACACGAACAATCCTATAATTTCAATTAATGAAACACAAAACAATTAATCAATTATCATAAAATAACATATACATGTAGCATATAGACACCCATTTTAAATTAATATTTTCACGGTGGAAACTAAAATCATGAAGATTGTACACAATAAGAAATTAGATTTAAATTCCCATCATGAGTCACTCGGCCATAAAGAAAAAAAAGAATAATACAGTAACAATAGTCATGCACAAAATTTTTAATTGTCCACCTTAAATAAATCATGACTAAAGCCTTCTTATTAAACTATCATGCATGCGTGGTCATGCTAATTTAAATTAATTGCATACATGGACCAACTAATGTGAGTGCGGGCAAATTATCAAGCACATAAAATATATACTTCAAACTTGCATGTGACAATGAAGAGTAAAGATCAAATTTATATGTCATTAAGAACAACTAATTAAATTTCTAGATTTTTGCACGAAAATAAGATTAATATTGTAACATCTAATTTAATAAATTAAAACTAAACATATCACAGTTTATACACTTTCGAAATTAAAGTTAACCAACTAATAGCATATAACCAGACAATTAGTATGATAATATTAATTAATAAGCTAAAGCATGCAAAGACTGAAAGACACATGTATCATATCTAAATTAAACAAGCATAGAAAACACGTAAAACATGTATACGAATTAGACAAATAAATTGTAAGCTTCACGTACCTTTAAGTGAATTTCTGTGCGGTCTCTTTATTATTTTTTGGGTTGCTAAGGGGTTTTTATATAGGCACACAAAACCTAATTCAATTATTTTAATCTAAAACTTAGTCCTAAAGTTTCTCCACCTCCTAACTCAACTTCTAAAATAAAATTATTCTAGGATTTGTTTAAAAAGATTTCTATTTTCTAAAATATTCTTATGCTCCTTTCCATCAATAACAAATCTTTTCTTTTTCGAATTAACTTACCCAAAAAGAAATTCTAGAAGCTTCTAACTAATACTATTATATATAAAAAATTAATCTAAATCTAATATCCAATTAAATAACAATAATAATAAATAAATAAATAAACAGGATTTTACAGGATTCGAATTCCGCCGCTTTCTTTTGTAGTGCACCTGCATTATATGGTCCACATATCGACTAGCTAGTACACAATAATCAGAATATTGTGAGAAAATAATCTGAGGTAATCTCTATTTAATCTAGGAAAAATTGGATCAGTACAAGAATAATTAATCATGAACTTCAATTCTAAAATGATCAATTTTGTATCCACTAACAATATTGTTGGGAGAAGATAGATTGAGCTCAAAACAACTTACATCAATTTAATTTATTGATATAATTAAATGGTCATCGACCTTAGAGCACCTCCGGTGGGTGCCCTTTGCTGTTAATTATTAATGAACGTTAGCCGTTGATAAGTATTAATTTAAAAAATGAGGGCATGCATTACAGTAACTTAACCGCTGCCCTATTTATGACTATGGGTCACCTGCTATCGTGTATAAAGAGTCGGAGAAAGAGGGTAGGCACTGCGGATGCTCTTAGTCATCTACTCTTTCCAGTAGTCCATGCATGCAGTAAATCGAGATTAGTAAGTACTTAGTATAGACAAGAGGTTAGAAGCCATCTTAAAATGGTAAGAATTACTGAATGGCAGGGCAATTCTCCTTTGGCAAAATCATTATACGCCAATCAATGTACATACTCTACCAGCTTGATAGACCTTTTTGCCAAAGAAGAATCAACCAGTCATTCATCCCTACCACGAACTATTTTTGCATTGCATCATTTTTCTTTTGCTGCATTTGATGTTCTATTCAGGGTGATGCTTTTATATTTTGTACAATTCGGATATGTTGTTGGATATCCCGTGCAGGAATTGGTATATACTCGGCATAATTCTTCTTTCCCACATATTGATATGCTTTTAAGATTTTGCTGCTCTTCTTCGTATATTGCAGAAATGGTCCCTTTTCATTTAAACACTCTCGAGTCATATGTGTAGCTAGAAACAATTTTATGTGGTTTGAAATTAAGCTAGAACATGATTTTAACACACACACACAGCAGGCATATTCTCGCGATACTACATACTTCAAGCTCCGTATATATGAAGTCCATGGCACGAGATCACAGTGATGGAGGGAGGAATATATTTATTGCAGTACTATACTCCAAAAATAAAGCGTGAAAAGAATAAACAATGGCTTAATAGAGGAATTTGAACACATACAGGGTGTTCTGTGTCATATGATATTATAAAACATTAAAAACTCAGGGTACTTCAAAGAGAAACCTGGCGCTCCTAAGTGCCCATGAAATATGAACGGTAATTGTCAAAGTTTTAGTAATCGGTACGTTACATAATTAAATAGTGCTTGTGCAGATTACATTTTATTCAATCCCGTTTTAGATAGGCACTATCAGTCGAAGATATCTTAGTGAAGATCGAATTGAAGATGTTACATAAAATGGTATCTAATTAATGGGGATAATCAATTTCTCTTTGACATATATTATATTTACCTGTACATAAACCTTCCTTCAGGCAAGGTGAAATTGGCAAGGTAAAATGGAAGTTTATGTTATTGACTTATAATTCAGCATCGATATTGACACATTTATAGTAACATGGATTGTTTATTACAATGGTTTTTATTTACTAAATTATGCGAAAAATGACAGCAGAAGTTGCAAGACGAAAACATTGGATCCATATATTCTGTTGTTTTAAGCAACAAAATATCAGGTCTTAAGTTATCTACCTGCCAGATGAAATTCGGTGACTAGCTAATTCATTGTGTATTGAACTAAGATTAGAGGAACTCTGCATGTAAATCATCATCAACTCTTTTCACATTTAGAATAATCCTCTTATAATGCGACAATAATGTAAATGACAAGGATTCGATCTATCAGATAGTGTGAGAACATTTATCAATGTGCTCCTTCAACTTGCACGTATTTAGAAGGCACTCCCACCGGATTTCGGTTAGCATACAGGTTTAATACCCACCACCTAATAAACAAACTTTCGATTAACATCTATTAAGTACAAAAGCCTAATTTTAGGGCAAAGTTCATTATAAGCCGGTGGAATTTAACAAAATCGGTCAAATTTAACGTAAATTTACCCTTATTTTCATGTAGTGGTGGGTATCTCATAAATTTGAAACATGCAAGAGTACCATCATCATGTTGTGAGTGAGTATATGTTAGGTTAATTCAAACCAGTATCTATCTTTGAATCGGCCTATATGCTCCTAAATACATTTTTTAAGTGAAACAGCTGAATTCAGAAATAATTTATTAGGTATTTTGGTACAATTATGCGTTCTTAACCATAATTCGACCCACAAATGCCTCTGGCTAATATCTACTTCGGAAAAATAATATATGATAAAACTCGAAGATTTGCAACACAGAGTACATGTGGCGGTGAACTGAAATACATGCACACTGGTCCGTAGCTAGCGAAAAGCAGCCCTTCATGTATATACATTTCACTTCAATAGTACCAAATCTACACACTTTGAAGCTGATTTTTATGATATATATCTTTGTCAAAATCTCAAGGTGTGTATAAGGGATCATATATATATGCATTAGGGTTTTTCAGAGTGGATATTCTGCATCCAAACCATGGCAATTAGTTCTTCAATTTTGGTTTAGCAATAAGGTTCTTAATTAATCTTCGTTTAGCGATAAGGTTCTTAATCATATAACATTGGTAGTATGTGTATGCCGCCATATATGTGGATGCATGATGTACACACATGAACATCCACACTAATTATAGAGGTCACTAAACTATAATTTTCATTCATCTCTTTTATATTCAAAATTTTACGAGTCAAGTATTAATTATTGTTATGTACTTAATTGTATATGTTTTATATACTAGCTACTTGTTCTTTATGATCTTTGCGTTACATTTGTTGGATGATTATGATTACAGTAGGGATTCATCATATGGTGAGACCCTAGCAATGTGGGGCTTTAAACTCAGGCTCAAAATTACTTGACAATGTGGGGCTTCTACCCACATTTTTCCAACAAAAACAAGTTCAATCAAAGCTAGCCTTCTTTTCAAACTATATGTAAGCACCCAGTTCTTTTCAGAATCATATGCCGCTAGCAACAAATGATAATTCAGTGAGAGAAGGCACACATGTTAAACTTTTGTGCTTCATAACAAGTACATTTATGATTTGAAAATAAACCTCAAAATTAAACCTTAATCTACATATCTTGATATCTTTGTTCATAATTAATTAGGTGATTCACTAGTTGTGAAAATTCTTGTATATATATATGAAACTCAAGCATCGCAAATCGAGATGCAGCCGATTATGCGGAAGAGGGTCTTCCATATAGATATATAGAAATTTTGCTCAGCTTCCCTATGGCATCAGCTCCCACTTTCACCTGAAAATAATTTTGGCAAAATGATGAGAGAACTCTAAACGACAGTCACATACAAATCGAAAACAGTCAAAATTTACACGCACAATTGGGAAAGAACTAAAAGGATAATCAGTAAGCTAAATACAGCACATATTTGTTCTGTGTGAGAATGAATGGCAGGGCAATTCTCCTTTGGCAAAGTACATAATGCAAGTGCAAGATCTCCTTGCCAACAGAGGATCGCCCTGTTATCCTTAATCTCACATTTTTCGTATATTTAGTTTTCCTTGACCGAGTTCTCCCAGAAACTAAAACTTACATTTTATAGATAATAATTACAAGTTTCATTCGGATATGCGGAAGCAATTAAGACATGGCATATGCCGAGGATAATTCCTGATGAAACTACTTAATATCAGTTATGCAAATATGGTCCCCAATGTTATGAAGAAGGAACCTACACTTTTTCTCCTTAGAACACTAAGGGACGCAAATGATAAAATTTGTCAAATTTCAGTAACATACAACTTTTTATATTCCTTTCCAATCTTCGATCTATTGGTTCTAATTAGGGTTTCATTTAATTTTCTATCGTTTAATTTTGTGATCCTAATGATGTACGTGCAAGACTATCATTAACTGAGATATAGATGTTATCACCGGAGTCCAATTGTTATTGGTTTAATTGATACAATAGGGTTAATCCATGCATGCACAATAGCCTTGGCCATTAAGTTATATTAATTTGGAATTCTCACTTAATTTCCTGTACTCATTTGGTTGAACCGTATATCAATTTAATTTTGCATTGCAGTTTTTAATTTGAATATAAAGAACTCTTATAATCCAATAATGTTCTTTATAATTATTTTCTATTTATATTTTATTCATATTTGAACTCCAATATGATTTATAAAAGTTAAATTCAAAGCAGAGAATGTGAGGAAATAAATATTTTATTAATAAAAATAAATTAAGAGTCTTGTCGAGACTTTTGAAATTGAAGAGAGAAGAAATTCTTATAAGTTTATAAAGAGCCTCAATAAATCTCGTGAAGCTCTAATTATTTTAAGCAAGAAATTTTATTTTTCAATATAAGAACTCGATCATATGTCCGATATCCTAAATTTGCCACAAAAAATCTTAATAACTTATATATTATGGTATCTGATTAATTATTGGATATACCAAACAAAGAGCAGGATATGCTGAAACATCCTGCACAGTATTGCCTTTATCCTACAATCTTTCATTAACAAAAATTTCACCATCAGTACTTAACTGGACCAATAATTAAAGTGACCATTGAAAAGCAAAACCATCTTCCCAGTCCCCTCCCCCCATATTCTCTCTGGATATTATGCTTTTCTTGGCTACACAGAATGATTTTTTACAGAATAATATCAAACAATATAACTTTTCCTGGATTTTATATTTTTATTGTAATTCGTACAAGTGCCAATGTCTACCAGGCACTGTAATATAGTAAGCACCAAATTAACATCATAAATGTACCAGTAATTAAGTACCCTAGATTTCACTGGATTCTTTGTCCTAAAACCTTAATATTTCATATTTCGTCTTGGTAATCTCAACTTTTTCCTGTAATTTTCACCAAGAAATGAGATTACATTTGCAGTTGCCTAATTAAGCCGCACGGGATCGAGGCAGGATAAAGGTGCTGACAGATGAAATCAGTAGTATGCTATTCCGATTTTAAATTTCTATTATGATCAGTAAATTAAAATAGCTAATAAAATTTTATATGTACTATAAATATGTAATATTGTCTCTAGTATTGTATATATCCTAGCCCTTTTCTTCTGTCAAGAGGAGGTTTAGATTTTTAATCTCGGTGAATACATGAGTGTGTAAAAATATTTTTATTTCTGCAATTGAATATTACAAATACATAATCAAATTCAGCTGATTCCGTATGTCCAGAACGAGTGCTCACTTGGATTATTTAGTTCCATAGAACTTCAATAATTTTAGAACTAGCTAGTTTAATTTGTGGAGTTCCCCTATTTTAAAGTTTGAGTTTTTTATGCTGCATATATGCATGCTGATTCGCTGTACACAATGTATTGCTGGAGATCAGTACCATTGCAAAATTGATACGGTAAGAGTAAATCCCACAATGTCCCCGTGGATGCCCTATAAATATAATAAAATATAATGTTCTAGCATTATATACATATATCAACTCCAACAACATGCACTATTCTCATACTCTATTATTAAAATAATAATATATTTAAATGAGGGAAAAATAAAAAGAAGGAAAAGAAGTATTAAAAAATAGAGGAAAATGAATATTTTATTGATAACAATGTCTTAGTAATGCCCTAAAAGTAAGACATGCGATGGATGTCCTACTGTTTTAGGACACCAATAGAACATTGCTAGAGTACCCATTTATTCAAAATGCCCTATATTTTAACTTAGAACAACAATTTAGGACCCGGACTCCTGGTCTTTTAGTCAACCAGTTAATTAAAGTGATTTTTCACTTTAACTAAAAGAAAATGTATGTTGGTGTGATAAATTAAAAAATGAGTTAAATTTAGAATCTAGAGTCAGCCACTGGACACTTGGCCTATATATAGCTTAGTATCCCCAGAACAGTTCATCTCATCAACGCCCCTAAGAGAAAAAAATGTGCATCTGAATTACTGGGTAATACTCTATTGGCAGTAGACGCTAAAGACTGCGGCTAATATCTTGAAGAAGATATAGTCATTTGCCCCAAGGGAGATTTGCCCTGCAATTCAGGGGTACAAACAGGTAGCAGATTCCGTATAGATCGAAGATAATTATAAAGCCTTCCATCCTTGAATTTATTTTTTGTACTGGTATGTGGTCTGTATGATATTAAACAAATCAGCAAGTGCCCGTGTTATATAGTACTGTGTGTTAAATTCATGACCAAATTATTCTGATATAGGTGCAATTGCAGCATAATTTGCCAATACAGTGAGCTACTCACCAATCAATTAACCCCATCTCCATGGTTACTAATTAAGAGCAGGGAAGTGAATTTTACCTGGACTGTCCTTGATCTGCAGATTGGTCGATCGAGTCATTGAGAATCGACGCCATAGTGCATGGAACGGGTCTTCTTGGACCTGACAAGGTTATGTGTTGACGTGTTGTTAATTACCTGGATCAGTACCACCAAACGCACTTTAACTCCCACAGCCTAGACATTATATATATACATTGGAGGAGGGTGTGCATAGCGCCAAGTGCCTACCTGGACGAGGAGTTGCAGAGATTAGCGAAAAAGTTTTTCCAAACAGTGATAACCCGATATCTCAACCCTTGTGGGAGTAGGATACATCCTGATAATAGGAGAGATGGCTACAACTTTACTGGAGGAATACAAAACGATTATTAAATATAAGTCCACTAATTAAGTTTAAAATTTAACTTATGGTTCAAATTATTTTATGTTTTTATATTTTGTACATTTATAACTAGAAAAAAACATCATAAAAATTATTAAGTTCTATTCAAAAGAATAGTAGTAGTAGTACACTAGAATCTCGATAAATGAATATGCTTAAGACCAAAAATATATATTTATTTAACAAGATTATTTATTTATCGATAAATGAATATAATATTTATTTATCAATAAAAGAATATTAATTTATTTAGATAAAAAATTTAGACTTTTTTCTTAATTATAT
Organism: Oenanthe sinensis; assembly: GCA_028671895.1. NCBI lineage: Eukaryota > Viridiplantae > Streptophyta > Magnoliopsida > Apiales > Apiaceae > Oenanthe > Oenanthe sinensis. Next base: position 46,163,372 of record CM053813.1, on the reverse strand, counting down.
TATTTTATATATATTATGTTCAAATATACCTGGAATTCATCGTGGTTATAAATTTTATGTAAATTTTAATTACATTCATTTTTTTTAAAAATCTAGATTAGTTGCATGTACATGCTAGGGGTGAGCGCGGTTCGGTTCGGTTTTGTTTTTGACCGAAACCGGAACCGGAACCGCATATCTTCGGTTTTAAAAATTGAAAATCGCAACCGAACCATCGGTTTCGGTTTCGATTTTAAAAAGACCAGTTCGGTTTTTATCGGTTCGGTTTCGGTTGAAAAAACGGATAAATAAAAATGAAAAAAATATATAATTTAAATCATTATATTTTTACATTCAAATTTTATACAATCAAATATTTGATCACATTCTGCATAATAACACTACAAAAGAAAGGTAAGAAACTTTAACAATCAAATAAGGTTGAATCAACAAAATGTGAACGTCTTTTATCGTAGTATGCAATCTAAAAAGCACATAACCATGTCTAATGATGTTTACTCCTGATTATATGCTTTTTAATTGAAAAATGGAGGAATAAAATGTTGCAAAGGGGTTGTCATATTCCCACATTCAATATTAGTATAGTTGATGTAATATGAAATATAATTGAAAAAACTATATTCTAGGGAAATTTAATACTTACATTATATATATATATTATCATAAATTTATTTATTTTAATGATTGGTTCGGTTCGGTTTTTTTCGGTTCGGTTTTGACCTATAACCGGAACCGGAATCGAAAGTCTCGGTTTTTAAAAATCAAAAACCGTAACCGTCGGTTCTGTTTCGGTTTCGGTTTTTTCGGTTCGATTTTCGCTGGTTTCGGTTTCAATTCAGTTTTTTGCTCACCCTTAGTACATACCTACATGGAATAGATAAAGTGCACAATATCATGTATTATACAAAATTAATGATAAGATGCATTTTGGTGGAGGGAAGAAACAAAACATTTAGAGGTATTTTTCGAAAAAATATGATTTATTAATATATTTGAAAATTATTATTAGATGAAATGTATTCATATATTATATAAATAAAAATATATTATTTAAGATATAGTGATTATTCATTTGTATTTACATTAAACCTATAAAAATTACATTTTTATTTATTCGTTTATGCTTATTCATTAAGTCCATTTATCCAAATTGGAACCAAAAATTTTATTTATTTCATTCATTTGTCAGATTATTCATTTATCGAGATTTTACTGTAATAAAATTTAATCGAGCAGCCCTATAATTAACAAGGCCTGTAATTTTTGGCGTCGGTTAGCTGCATGCAGCATGCGCACTGTTTGGCATCATTTCGTATAGAGCCGGCCAAACGGGCAGGTCGGCTCGCCCGGACTCGCCCTTCAACTTGTGACATTCGCGTGCAAACCGGGCTGGTTCAAAAACCGGCATGAACAGTTAAAAAAATGAGCCGGGCACGAGTTGGTTTGGAGTGAACCGGAACCGGCACGGACCGGCGCGCCTAACCCGCCTCAGCTCGCCTAACAAGCTTCAGCTGGCCTAACCCGCCTCAGCTCGGCACGTTTAATATTTTATTTAATTAATTTTATATTTATTTTAGTCTTTAACTAATAATTTTAATCTAATTAAACATTATATTTGAGAATATTTTTATATAATTTCACATTTATTTATTTGTATTTAAAAAAATAAAATTTGATATAGCAAAAAAAATAAGATTTATGTATCTTAGAGATATATTTTAATTATATTAAAATAAATATCACCTAATATTACTTAATAGTAAGATATCAAAATATAATTATATATCGATTTTGGTCTAATAATTATCTTTCATATACAGAATATTGTGTGTTTTGGTCTAATATTTTTTTTAATATGTTTAATATTTACAAACGGTTTGTTCCGTTTTTTTAGAGAGAAGTCCTCTTAAATTACTTGTAAAATATTTTTTAATTAAAAAAATTTATAGATGTACCATCCTCTTTTATGTCAAAAACATTCGTATATTTTTTAATACCTTTAAAATTTTAAAATTAAATAAATAAATAAACCCGCCCAACCCGCCGAACTGCACACGAGTCAGCTTTTTTGAGAACCGGCTTGACTCGGCACGGCCCGGGCAGCTTCATGTGCCGTCCACGAGCCCGCGAGCCGGTTTGGCTCGCTCGTTTGGTCAGCTCTAATTTCGTAACATTACTTGCATGGGTTGCATGTTTTTAATTGTTGGTCGAGGGCTCGAGGCAATGCACAGTGACCTTTTTACTGATGCAATAACTATATATATATTTTTGTACCAAGTGGATAAAGCTTCAGTTCTTTTTGTCATGAATTGAGACTCATCATATCATATATAGTATGAAAAACACTATGTTAACACTAGGATTTTCAGTATGGTAACCAGGTTGGTTTTCAAAACTCACCAAGAGAATGATTGATATTATGAGTTGAATATTTTTGTGGAAGTAAAAAATATATTAAAAACTTATTGGTATATAATATTAGGCAAAAGTTCAATGAAGAACCGTAGATGAAGTATTAATCGGAGATTATGTCATGCATCATATTTTACTTATAATATATTATAAAATTATATGCAGAATATATAGGTTTACAATTTGTACAGTACTCCACTGAACAAAGCTCTATAATACTATATATCTAGCTTTAGGCTTAATTTTTTGATCCGTAACTTATTATATAGACTATAATTTACGTTTGAAAATCATTTTTTCATGCGATACTTTATAAGCGTCAATACACTATTCCGGCGACTGAAAATCTAAAAATATGTGGCATGTGTTTAGCTTGGAATAGATGGATTTCAAGTTGATAGACTTGAGGTACAGACAGAGATCGACTTGTCTACATCAATACAGAAAGAAAGAAAAATCTGCATATTCCCAACCAAAATAAAAGAAGATGACACTTTAATTTGATTCCTTTAACTTTGATGACTTCTCGTTCTCCATTCTCAACATAAACCAAAAATATACTGCTTTCGTAGTATATGGGTTGACAACTAGTTGTCGGATATGCACAACAGTATAAGCTCATTAGCATATGCTGAAAATATACCTTAGCAAAGAACATTGAAATAATCAATATACAGGTTCCCTATCACGTCAAGATATAGTTCCAAATGTCGATGCTAAGTTAATCAGAAATAAGTCGGTGAAGGTTTAAGGCAATTGTATTAGCAAATTAGCGAAAGAAATTCATTTAATCCAAGTGCATCAACTGATAGCTCAGCTGATAAAAATTTCCGGATTTCTTTTATAAGATTTTTTTTTTTGGAATAATATTTCAACTGAAAATGGCACCAAAATGAGCACATTGCATTGAATTCGGGAATGTTATCGTCTGAATGATATTCTTTTCCTTGAAGTTCATACCTCTTTGCAATTGGGTCCCATTGAAATACCAAAGGCCGATATATAATTCAATAGAAGACTAAGGAAATAGAAAAAGATAAATACACTATCTCTGTATCTCAGCTTTTATAAAGTAATCAAATGTTGAGGTTATGAGGGGAATATTTTTCATGTATGTTTTTTACTCTATGAAAGTTGAATAAACGGAGAATATCCAATTTGCATGCAAGACACATCAAATTCTGAACTTGCTTCAAGTCTCTAGCTCCCCTATTTATATAGAGAAAATCATCCAAACTTTAATGAGGCAAGAAAATGTACTGATGTATTACTGGGCAATACTTCACTGGCAGTAGCTACTTAATATGATTGCAGATTGTGAACATTGAATTTCACATGGCATATTAGTGATGAGAGCTCACCGCCAAGGGAGATTTGCCCTGCAATTCAGCTGTACAAATTAATTAAATGATCCTAAAAACATTCCTCAGTCAATACAATGTGCTCTGTCTTTCTTAATATGCATTTCAGCTGCATCTATGTTACTCCAAAAAATCTAAGTGTTAGTTTTTCGATGTTGCCATACATACCAAAATCTACATTTTTTTTACATTAAAACTAAATGACCGTTCGTATAGAGGATTCTGTAGCAACACTTTCAGAAATCTAATGCAACTGTGAATAAGTGTGGCCAGAACTTAATGTAACACTAGGCCTTCTATAGTTTTTGGCTGACTAGTGAAACACTTTTTCTGGCAACATTGTTTTATAGCAATAACTATTATAACTACTGCAACACTTAATATTCTTTGTTGCAACACATATGGGGTAACACATGTGATCAGCAACTGTAAAGAACTACTGCAGTACTCAAAACTGCAACACTTTTCTCAAGACGGCACAAGCTCTCTTCTTTTTATGGATAAATCATTTTGACCTTTTACACCTAATCTGTTTCTGAAGGTGTATCCACATGCAAGGCCCAACATATCATATATTTAAGGGGGGCACGTACTATTTTTGAGTATACACCCTTATAAAATTCAATTTTTAGATGGACACTTCTATATTTTTGTGAAAATTTCGTCAAATTTTGTTTTAGGAGAGGCACATGCCCCGTTTGTCAGACAAACACTTCTCGCCCGTTTGTCAGACAAACACTTCTTTCTTGGTGAATTAGTAACTAGTGCATATTTAACAAATAGATCCAGGAATAGTGTCAACACAAGGAGCATTCAGTTCTCAATTAGTTGCCTTACTTTCCTAATTTCCTTGGTTGCATTTTACTGTGATATTACAGAATTTTTACTATATAGTTTACTGTAATATTACAGAATTTTTACCATATAGTGAAGGATATTCATTTACTTCCTTTTGATGACGCTCATTTTAGACTTTTGGGCATATACAAATTATAATATGGATTCCAGTCTGGGTAAAGTCTGGCGTGGCACCTTGAAGCAGAGTCATCGCTTTTACAATGCGCATTAATAATATTGCGGAAATCTGGATTAAAACAAAGTAAAATTAGTCGTGTATAGTCATCCCATGCGTTTTAGCATGTTCCATTTGTGTGAAAGAAATCTGCAGCTAATCGTCTGCTTTTATACATAAACATGACCATTTCTTTGTCATGTTTACACGATTGTCTTCTGCTTGGATTTATTTACTACTACCTTTCAGAAGAACATCAAAATGAATGGCAACTTGGAGAGGTAAATAGAAATGGTAAGGATTGGGGGGGGGGGGATTTGCCGGTAATGGTTTAAGCTTATTCCTCGACATGCAACAATAGTTTGTAACGATATACAGTACAATTAGCACGATGCATGGTGGATGAATACACTTTTCGGAGAACAAAATTAAATGTGGGCACACTTTCGTGTTGTTAGATCCCCTGTTTAGAAGCTTATTTGTTAATTATATAGCCTCAATAATCTTGAGGTTGGCTGACTCGTCTCCATCACTATAGAAGAAAAGAACTGTGCATATTCCAAACTAAAATAAAAGAAGATGCCACTTTAAACTTAATTCTATAACATAGATCACTTCTCGTCCTCTATTCTTAAGACAAACTCAAACTAAGCTACTTTTTATACTATAGTTATTATTCGATATACACAACAGTAGAAGCTGAATAAATTAGCAAAAACGAAATAAAAACAGTGTAATCTGCATAGCATATGCTAAAATTATCCTTTTGGAGGTTCCCTTCATCAATGAACATGGTCCTGCTACTGCATTTTTAACCCTTAGGCAGATAAATTATCTTTCCAGACATGATTTCACATAAATAATCTTTGGTAAAGCAGCATCAGATGTAGATTTTTATCCACGCTATTCAGCAATCCTTGGGGTAGTTAACTTGCAATTAAAACGTAAGTCCAGCAGTGCATCACAAGATTTTACGACTCTGTAAGAGATTAAATATTTAGCTAAAGATTTAAATTATTACATTCGAAATTCAGCACAAGAAATTGTATTAACTCTCTAGGTAACCTGAATTTAGGTTATTGCATGAATGTCAACTAAATTTCCGTACAGGTGCATCAACTGATGGTTCAACTATCGAAACGTGTCCAGAATTCTTCTGCAAGAACGAATTTTTAAAGCATGAGTAATGACAAAAATTTGAGGACATAGCATCTGATTTTCGGAATATCATCCTTTCGATCTTCCACACCTTTGTTCTGACAGGTGGCCACAGATCAACTGCGGATATTGTATCCCATTGAAGCACGAAGAGCCACTATCTAGTTCAATCAAGAACTAGGAATATATAAGGATAAGACAAATTGAAAGAGCTCTATCTAGAAAAGAAATCAAATGCTGAGGTTATTCTGCGAATGTTAATTTCACACGTCTATTTTAAACTAGGAACCAGAATGAACTCGGTATATCCTAATTGCAAGGAAGACATGATGTAGATTTTGAACTGGTTTCGAGTCCCTAGTTAGCTTGTCTATATATAGAGTGAAAATCCTGGTAAGTTGTTCATCATCAAGAAAATGTACTAATGTATTACGGGGCAATACTCCACTGGCAGTAGCTACTACAACTGCGGATTGTGGAAATTGTATTTCACATGGCAGATTAGTGATGAGCTCACTGCCAAGGGAGATTTGCCCCGCAATTCAGCTGTACCAATGATCATAAAACAAACTCTCAGTCCATATTATGGCATGGGAGGTCTTCCTTTATATACTCTTCATCTTCTTCTACATTACTAAAAAGGACTCCTTTACAGATGTACTAATGATCTCTTGCTTTCTTCATCTGTAAAGACATCTGCATATTAATATATATCTCCTTTCTTCTCTTGGCCGGAGAGTAGTCACTTCTTCAGCTCTCATCATATTGCAGTACTGATATTAGTAGAAATCTTAACTCCACACCTAAAATCTAATATTTGAATATAAGATAATAATGTAGGTATGTAACATTTTAAGATTTATATTACTTAGTTTTTGTAAAAAGAAACCGACAGTACGTAGCATACAATTTTATCAGACTAAATTTAAAATAGGAGAGGCGACAATGGTAACCACCATCTAACCTCATATCATTCAAAGCAACTGTAGAATACAAAAGAAAAAGTGAAGATCAGCATTCGCGTTGGATATTACAAATATAACTAAATTAATCAGACACTGCCAGCTTGAAATATGATTATCCTGGGATGTATCAAGTAAAATTGTTGTGTTTTCTATCCTCATTGTTCACTAATAACACAATGATTTATAATCATAATGGAGGCTTTAACTAGTTTTTATAAAAATTAATAACAATGGTTCGTATGAGGATCCTTAAGAAATTTATCAAAACATACACGTGCAAAAGACAAGTTACAATGGTGAAATAATTACATATACATCTAAAATTAGAACTAACTATCAACTGATCAAAAAGTAAAATCAACTTATAGACTATGCATGTCGACCCGATTGTAGAACAAAACAAAGCACTTGCATCCTGCCTTCTTATTTAATTTTGAAAATGGACATGTAAAAGGGGACGGAGGGATTACGTATTTCAAAATTTGTTACATTGAAATTACATACACTACAAGCATTGGCCATGCATGATTCCTGGGAAATGATGAATTTATGCATGATTCCTGGGAAATGATGAATTTATGTTGGAGGCAGAGTCAGTAGTTAATTTGTTGTGAAACCTTATGAATTGGATACAATGCATGTAGTTGGTTTCTTCAGTGATCAATATCTTTTATTTGAAACTGTTAACTTATCAAATTTGTTAAATTTTTGTATCATAATTCCTAGCTAACCCTTAAAAATTTGTATACTTGTATCTGCATCGGAAATATATTGCACAGATGATGAGTCATTGCATGGAAGAGAGTCCATGCGTCACTGTCAAACCTTCTCTGTGTTTGCATATTGGCACAAAGTGATTTTAGAAAAAACTGTGCATGCTCAAGATCGAAAACTATAGTTAGAAATGCCACCACTTAGAAGATTACTGAAACTGTTGGCACAAGATTAAATTAACTTGCGCATTACTATCTACGGAGTGACTTCTAGATATATATGTTCTGCATAATGTTATTATATCAGCACAGAAATATGAAAAAGCAATTAAGAAGAAGAATAGTCCGTCGATTTAATGTAAGTAGTAAATGAGTTAAAGAAGAAAGGTTATACAAGGCCTTCCTACAGTTTGCTTGGTAAAATGATTCAAGATGCATAAGTATCAGCATGTAAGGTTAAAAAATTCTCCAGATTTTTATCCTTTCATTTTATTACAACAGAAACAAGAAAAATATGCATGATACTTTAGTCGAAATTAGTATAAAAAGTGTGGACTCTTAAGCAAACCTAACTTGAAAAATGAAACTATATAGAAGGCACAGAAATAAAGTTTGAAAGCTCAAGCAATGCTATAGATATATGAGTCAGAGAAGAAGAAGTAGCATCAGTTGAACTAGAAATGTCTCCCAATCTGCAAAGAAATTAATAATTTAATATAATGTTAAGTGAGAACAAAGTTGCACTTTTATCAGAACTAGAATAGAATTGCTAAAACCCCTTTCAATATAGGGAAAAATAACAAAAAGACACTCTTTAGAAACTGAACATAGACATATATAGCACACCGTCGCCTTGAACAACAAATCATTTTTTTCTAACAATTTTTATAATTTTACCTTTGGCTACAATTTTTTTCTCAGAGTACTGATCAATTAATGTATAATGCATAAAATTTAAAGATTATTGATGGCATAAATCTTAGTGTACCAACTTTCAATTCTCCGACAGTCTAATGATTTACTGATAGCTCATTTAAAATCATAATTATTCCCGAGTAATTCTAAACTCGAAAGAAATAGAAAATTGATTGGCGGCAATAGAAGAAAAGAAGAACCAAGCAACAAAATATAAAAAGAGCATAAACTATAGAATCCAACTAATGTCCTCTCCTGTGTTTTCAACCAGCTTCTGTTCCTTTTCCTGATAGCTATGCGTTGATCAACCGGGTTCAAAGCGCATATGTAATTAAAAATTCCTTATGCTTCACCTCCAGGATAAAGTTTTATGCTTCCATCTGATTTTGTGCTTAATCGTTTAAAGAGAAAATCTCCAGGACCACAAATTAATGATATCTTTTTAGAAAAGTGAGTTGAATTTCAGAATCAGTAAAAAAATTTCGTAAATTTTGTTGATAATATAGGAAGCTTAATTTACATACATAGGTAGGAATGTAGGATGTACCTAGAATATCCAATTAGTAGGGCTTCTACAAATACAATTTGATAAATGAATCAGTTCATCAACAACATAAATCAATCAAGTGTATGAATGCATTACAGGGCAAATATTCCATTGGCAGCGGATAACTCCTCTGCAGTCTGCACAGCCGCGATAAAATCGTGTTGTAGAATTGCAAGTTATACTGCCAAAGGAGATTTGCCCCGCAATTCTGTGCATACATTCATGCAGAAACGTCGTTACCAATGCACCGTGGCCAGGGCTTCTATAAATAGAATTTGATACATGAATCAGTTCGTGATCAAGTGTATGAATGCATTACTGGGCAAATACTCCATTGGCAGCTGATAACTCTTCTGCACAACCGCGATAAAATCGCGTTGTAGAATAGTAAATTATACTGCCAAAGGAGATTTGCCCCGCAATTCTGTACATACATTCACGCAGGTCTTCTTTCTTTATCCTGATCGAGAAAGAGGTTTGCAAACGGTACAACATTCTGACCATTGTGATTTATTTCGATTAGTTTGATTTACCGTGATAGCATTACGCAGCTCTTTTAATTTTCGCGAAAGACATGTGAGTCTTGCATGGGTATTTATTACATTGCATATATTTGTTCAAAAATAATAGTGACTTTAGATTTTGACACGTATGTTAAAATAAAATAAATATAATTGAATTCATTATTTAGATAAAAAATTAAAATAAATTATAAACTATTTATTTTATATATCTTAAAATATATACAAAAAATTAAAAAAACATGTTTCTTGAAACAGAAAAAGTAACATATTTTTCTTACCGACATATGCACAAAATATTGTATTTGATCTATAAAATTGTTATGTACTTAACAATTGTTGCATATGAAATCGATCGAAATTTATAAACATATTGTCACCGTAGCAAAGTAAAACACAAGAATGTCCGAGATATCGTATATTCCATAAATATTCGTCAACTACTCTAACATAAAGTAGCAGCCAGTATTTGACACGGATCTTTTAATGTATAAATCATTAGGTTATGCTAAAGTCAAGTCAATGACTGCATAAGCTTATACTACTACACCTGATTAATCACACGGACAACGTGTAGTTAATCTCGATTAATTAAGTTTGGGTTGACGAATTTGAACACCTTTACTACTTCTTTTTTCTAAATTGAGCATGTTCACTTATAATATGCCTCGGTAATTAGGTAAATTAAACACGTTTAAACAAAGAATGTGTAATGGTTGAAATGTAAAGAAACCTTAATTATATTCCTTTATTCATTTTGAAACAAATTTGTTGTGAGCTTAATTTTGACATAAAGATAATCGTTGAAATATTCCATCGGATAAATTAATATTTAAAATTATTGTTGCGCAAGCATCATGTTTGTCTTGTATAATTTTCGCGAAAACTATCCGTGACATGTGAGTCTTGCATGGGTATTTATTACATTGCATATATTTGTTCAAAAATAATAGTGACTTTAGATTTTGACAAGTATGTTAAAATAAAATAAATATAATTGAATTCTTTATGAAGTTTAAAATTTTATATTAAATAAAAATAAAGTTTAGAAAGAATCTATATTTTAATTTGATATAAAATTTTGAATTTAATATTTTTTTCATCATTAATATATGTGTATAAAATCAAAATAATTATTATTTTGAAACGGAGCGAGTATTTATTATTTTTTTCCTATTTCAAAATACATGTCACTTTGATTGTTTGCATGTTTTTAAGGTGCATAAAAAAATTCACATATTGTTTTTAATTTTTTTTTAAATACATATTTTAATATTAAAATTTATTTAGAAAAAAAAATAAAATAAATTATAAACTATTTATTTTATATTTCTTAAAATATATACAAAAAATTAAAAAATAAACATGTTTCTTGAAACAGAAAAAGTACCATATTTTTCTTACCGACATATGCACAAAAAATTGTATTTGATCTATAAAATTTTTATGTACTTAACAATTGTTGCATATGAAATCGATCGAAATTTATAAACATAGTGCCACCGTAGCAAAGTAAAACACAAGAATGTCCGAGATATCGTATATTCCATAAATATTCGTCAACTACTCTAACATAAAGTAGCAGCCAGTATTTGACACGGATCTTTTAATGTATAAATCATTAGGTTATGCTAAAGTCAAGTCAATGACTGCGTAAGCTTATACTACTACACCTTCTGATTAATCACACGGACAACGTGTAGTTAATCTCGATTAATTAAGTTTGGGTTGACGAATTTGAACCCCTTTACTTCTTCTTTCTAAATTGAGCATGTTCACTTATAATATGCCTCGGTAATTAGGTAAATTAAACACGTTTAAACAAACAATGTGTAATGGTTGAAATGTAAAGAAACCTTAATTATATTCTTTTATTCATTTTGAAACAAATTTGTTGTGAGCTTAATTTTGACATAAAGATAATCGTTGAAATATTCTATCGGATAAATTAATATTTAAAATTAATGTTGCGCAAGCATCATGTTTGTCTTGTATAATTATATGTAGTGGTTCACGATGCTGGATACAAGTTGGATGTGATCGATAAGACACACAAAATGGCTCTTACATTTGTCATCAGTCGTGTAGTCATATTGTACCAGTCAACGCCCGGCATCGCTCTTTTGGAGCTTCCACGGTCATCCACAAGTATTCATATATTTGTCCCATATATACAGTTACGTGCACATGAACCACTACCGAACGTAACGATTGGAATGTGGCTTAAATAAGCGACGAAGGACGTCCGCATTCTAATTAAACATATCACACGTTACATGTAGATATATAATTAGAAAGTTAGAATTCATGAAAAGTGATGAAATTCAATTTTACGACAACCTTTTTATTCGAAGTATATAATGCAGATGACTAATTTATAAATATGTATTCAGTTTACAAATATTACTGTTTAATAAAAATAAATTCTTTTGCAAAAGTCTTTTTTTTATATAAATTTTATGAATTGATAAGTGAAACCTCATATATCTGGTCAACTTATTACAAGTAATCTATATAGAAATCAAAATGATGTCATTCCAATAAGACACTAAAAAATAACCACAAACATTTCGAGGGTCCTTCTTGGCCTATGTTTACGTGTCAAATTGAACGCACAAACTACAAGTCTACTCTTATTTGCCGTGTTAAAATTGTCTTTCACTTGTATATAAAAGCCTTCTTTTTTACCCTTCGAAACCATATAGCTAGCTCGATCATTTCATTCTCCACAACGTTTGTATAAACATTAATTTACCACATGGACCCGGAATATGTTATATCTCTATTCGATTCATGCTGGTTCGGCAACCAAAGCTTCATTAAACATTCAACCAAATCAAATATTTCTGAGAAGATGAACACACATGATGTGTATCAAGAAGATTCATCACAGCCAATTCTTTTAAAGCAGCCTTCAATCCTCATCAGGTCAAAAAGTGATCAACTAAGCTCCTTGACAAGCTTCAATTCCGAGAGTTCTTCTCCAACTTCAGTGCTTGTTGCACCTCATTTACAAACAATACTCTCAGGAAAGGAAATTAAAGAAGAAGAAGATAGGGATACAATAAATGCAAGCAAATATATGCATAAAAATGTTGCGAGGGGAAGAAGAAGAAGAAGAAGGAAGATGAGTAACATGAGTAAGAGTTTATCGGACCTCGAATTCGAAGAGCTAAAAGGGTTTATGGATTTAGGGTTTGTTTTCTCCGAAGAAGATAAAGATTCAAGTTTAGTAGATATTATTCCAGGTTTACATAGATTAGGTCAGAAAAATAATGAGGAAAATGATGAACATGCAGTTACAAGACCTTATCTTTCTGAAGCATGGCAAGTTATGGAAGAAGACAAGAGAATTAATGCATTGATTAATTGGAGAGTTCCTGCACCTGAAAATGAGATAGACATGAAAGATAGTCTAAAGTGGTGGGCACATACTGTGGCATCTGCTGTTAGATGATTGAAGAACATTTGTAATTACTTTTTTTTTTTGAAAGAACATTTGTAATTACTTTTTTTTTTTTTGTATTTCACTAATTGATTCTTTGATTTTGTTTTTGTAAAGACTTTGATTTTATTGACATAACATTTTAGTTGTTTCTTCCTCAGTTTATATTTAACAACTTTGATTATAAAATTTTAATAATAATCTTGAAGACTTTTAAGACAAATAATTTTAAATTGTCAATAAATTAATTAAATAAATAGTAAGAATTACGTGAAAGTTTCTATATGTTCACATTCTTTTTTCCACGTGGTCAATTATATGTATCATGAGATGCTAGCTTTTGAATCAATCTTGAACATTCAAAGTCTCAAACATTGCATCAAATACATATATAAAATTTAGTAAGAAATATTTTTTTAACTTCTTACGATTAGTAAGAAATTAAACACGTAAAATATGCCTGCAATAAACATGCATGAAGTGACTAAATAATTAATTATTTATTTAATTAATTGATCAATAAAAATTCTCAAAAATTCCGAGAATTGAAAAATTCTCAAGAATTGGGTAACAGTAGGCCCGTGACTGAATAATCCTTGCGTTCTAACACCTCAGTATCAAACTCAACATGGTTATATATTATTACAAAGAAAAATTCGATTAATATAACAGACTTTCATTTTGTATTTTTTAAATTATAGAGAAATTTACCCATAGTTCTCTCCCAAAACCATACTCCCTCTCTCTTGAGCAGCCGTCCCTAATATTTTCTGGTTTTTGTTTTCTTCAATAAGCTCCCAAATTTTTTTGGGTTTTGTTTAGTCTCTCCTTGTGAGAGTTTGGTTCTGTTTTAGTGTTCTTCATATCCGGGATTATAGATTTGCAGGATTTTCATTGGTTTGATTATGTGATAAAGGTTTTTATGAGATCGCATCTACGGTCGATTACTCAAAATAGTTGGATGACAGCAAGTATATATATTCATAACATCTTCAAAAAATCGTTTGGTTGCCTATTGAAGAAAGAATGATTCAACAACGATATATTTAAACGTTTGTTCAATTTCGATTGTATTTGTAGATGTCGCATGACTTTTCATTATTGAATTGATTCCCCTTTTTCAAAAAAAAAATATAGAAAGAAATTTATGTAAATCATTTTTAAAACTACTAATTACTAGATGATGTGGAGAAAGACTTCGGGGGAGCACAAGGCAGATTTAGCCATTTAGGGAACAGAAATGTTTCTTAATTATAAAAGGAATGGGTGATTGGGAGAGTTTATTCATGAGAACCACAAAGCTCATTTTTGATAAAAACATATGTAATCCTACATTGTGAAATGAATTTCGGCAGCACGTTTGTCTTAGCACAGGCCGGTGACCGGATCCCTTACCTGACCGGAAAAGGTATACATTACTCCTGGCTAGGGTAGGGCTTCTTGGTTAGAAATTTACTTGTGCTACGAATATTTCTCCGAAAGGGAGAGTCCTAATTAATTAAGCTATTGTTTAGCAAAATGTGCCTCCTTTTAACTGCAACAACTATTGCTGTGGGAATAAGGCAATGTGTGAGTGCAAAGATGAAAAAGACCAATTCAAAACGTGAAGCTGATTCTAATGAAGACAGCCCGGTCTCCTTATCGAAACGTGAAGCTGATGCTGATGCAGACAGCTCGGTCTCCAAAGGAGAAGGGAGTATATCAAATCGATCATCGACAAAACAAGATTAACTGATATCTATTTGGATTGACGTTTTTTTGTTGAAATTATTAGCACCTCTAGTAGGTTGTTGACATGGGATTCGCAGGCACATTTGGCTATAGAAATGTGAACCTTTATTATGGAAAGTAGGTGATGCAGGATGTGTCTCCATGAAGGCTCTTTTTGCTACTAGGATTCTTGAGAAAAAGAAGATTTAAATAAAGAATATACAGTAGTAATATTATCTTCTTTGTAAATTTGCTTTAATGTGCATTTGTACCCCTTTCACGTTGCAGAGTATCATTTTGTTATTATGACCCACAAGGCATAACAATTAATCTACTCGAATAGGAAAGTTTGATGAAATTTTTGTGATCTGCAATTAACTACTAATAGAAAGATATAATATGCATTTCCATAATGGCTTTTGTTTATTACAAAGAAAAAAAACATTCAAAGGGACGAGTAGAGGGGAACACCGGCAATGCTACTGCCCCCGTCTACTATGAAAATGTTGCCTGTGACATATTTCGAAGAATCGTCAATCAAATATCGGATCAACGGTAGAAATGCCGTTTCGACGGTGGATTCATGATATGGAAGTGGCACAATTTTTTTAACCACCCCAACTAACCACTTTTGATTAAGAAGTTCTTGAGTGATTTCTGAACGGAAAAGTGATGGTGCTATTGTGTTCACCCTTATATTATGTGTCCCCAAATCAAGTGCCATTACAGTGGTCATGGCATGCATCCCTGCTTTGGATGAACTATATGCAATACTTCCTCTGCTTTGGACCCTGCTTAGTCCAGATATGCTTGATATATTGATAATGGATCCTCCTATTTTAGCCTCTTGCATCCGCAGAGCTACGTATTTTGAACATATCCAGGCTCCATATAAATTTACTTTTAACACCTTATCCCATTCCTCTTTCGTCAGTTTCATTGCAGAACTTGCGCTACCTGTTGATCATGATCAGACATACATTAGCAAAAACTACATCTAATTACAGTAGAAATTTGTGTTAACGTTAATATCAAATATATGCACAAAGTGATCGAGTATGACCGAACTGGTTAAATCATGAAATGATTAACCTCGGAGACCAGCGTTGTTAATCAAAACGTCAATATGGCCAAAGGCTGACCCAGCTTTTTGTATAGCTGCCTCAATGTCTCGAGGTTCGGCCGTTACATCAAGCTCAAGAGCCATGGCTCGAGGAGTGTTGGAAGAGGACCGGGCATTAATGAGTTTGCAAAGCGAGTTGAGCCTGTCCACCCTCCGAGCAGCTGCAATCACCTTGCACCCATTTTTAGCAAGAAAAATGCTGAAATCTCGACCGCTACCTGATGATGCACCAGTTATGAGTACAACCTTGCCGTTCAGAGCGGACCATGGCTCCAACTTGTCTGATACTTTGCGCTGGATATCAGTCATAATATTTCTTCTGCAGCGAATATTATGATTAGCTAGCAAAGTTATATTATACACTACTATTGTGCATTATCTCTTGGAATATTAGTAATGTGGATTAGCTAGGTGTTGAATTACTACAGCAACTGGTTCTCTTGGAATAGGTATATTAGTAGTGTGGTCCTTAGGATTAGGTGTCGAATGTTGAATTACTACAGCAACTAGTTCAGTTAAAGAATGAAAAGTCAATAAAGGAGGCTTGGACCCGACATGTGACAATAATTGTGCCAACCGAAGTTATTAATTAACTCAACTGATTTAGCGGACGGATTAGTTCTTTGTACAATAGTATCTCCGAGGGAAACTAAAATACTTAGTTAAAATGTTTTACTATATCATATTAAACAGCTGAAGTTCTTGAGGATTGCAATGGGATCAAAGTTAATTTATTAGAGTTATGATGTGATAAAGATATGGCATTTTACAAAATAGAGTAGAATAGGTGGTAATGTCATGTCAGGAATTTAGCACATAAGGCTCCCACATAGAATTTACTTTATGTGTTGTTTAATGACGACAAAACAAAACAATTGAATTTTTCGATCACGCCATTGAAGTCTTGTCATCTGACATGGGTTGATTCGTCTTGATTTATATCCAGGTAGGTATTATTATTTCGTCTCTTTGTTAAGATCGGTCATCGTCGTAGTAGTACTGTGTGTTCTTTCGTTTTTGTTTTGTTTTTGAATATGGCGTCAACGAGTAACATGATAGAGGCCATGAATAACATTTCACTGGAGGATGAAGAAGAGGAGGGATTGGCTTTTGAGATGGAAACAGGAGATCAAGATTCAGACATGGGTCAGGATTTCAATGCAAAGCTATGCTTAGTCGGGCGATTTCTGGTAGATGGAGTCGTTGATTTCCCATCAATGAAACAAACCATGGCTGCATTGTGGAGACCAGGAAAAGGGGTGTTCATAAAGGAAGTGGATGTCAATCTATACTTGTTCCAGTTTTATCACAAGCTAGACATCAAAAGGGTCATAGAAGGCAGTCCATGGTCTTTTAATCGTAAAGCTCTTGTTATCACGAGGATGAAGGAAGGTGATATACCTCGTGCCGTCATTCTAAACAACATGGATCTTTGGGTCCAGATCTATGAGCTACGTACGGGCTTCATGACTGAAAAAGTAATCAAGGAGGTTGGGAATTACATAGGCACGTTTGTAGCCTCTTGTCCAAGCAATTTTACTGGCGTTTGGAGAGAGTACTTAAGAGTTAGAGTCACAATAAATCTGGCAAAGCCATTGAAGAGATGTATGAAGGTAAGAAAGACTGGGAATGAATGGTAATGGATCACATTCAAATATGAAAACGTCCCCACGTTTTGTTTCATATGCGGATTAATGGGCCATGCAGATAAGTTCTGTAACAAGCTATTTGATACACCAGAAGATGAAATTGTTAAACCATATGGTTCATGGATGCGAGCTCCGCTAAGAAGGCAAACAAGATTGATAGGTGCTAAGTGGCTGCGAGAAGGTAACAACGATGGCCGGAATCCACCAACAGAGGAGGATAGGAACGATAACAGAAAGATGGATATTACCCCAGAAAATCAGGAGCGGGTGACGCACAGAGACAATCAAGGAATCGTAACAAACAAATCAAAGGAGATTGGCGCCAATGTGGGAAATTTAAAAGATATAGGGATAAGGAAAGAAAATATCCAATCAAATCTCGAAAATTCAGGAGTAACAGTAATTGAAAACAAGAAGAGAAGGACTGATGATGGGATGGGCTTTCAGGATGACGTGAATAAAAATACTGAGTTGGATATGGGCCTGGACGAGGATGAAGTAACAAACATGGAGCAAGAAACACACATTAGCCCAAATATTATCAAGGATCCAAAAAACGTGAAATTGGCGAGCCTCGCGCACGGGGTTCGCCAGAAATTATGACAACATTAAGCTGGAATTGCCATGGGCTTGGGACCCCATGGGCTTTACAATTCCTTAAGGAGTCAATACTCCAAAAGAGCCCAGATTTTGTTTTTCTCAGTGAAATTTTGTGCAAAACAGATAGAGTTGATAAAGTAAGAGGTTTGATAGGTTTTGAAGGTGCTCTGACAGTAGAATCTAGGGGGCATAGCGGAGGATTAGCTTTCTTGTGGAGGAACAAACAGGAGGCTACAGTGATGTCATATAGTAAAAATCATATTGATGTAGTGATCGAGACGAAAGGGTGGAGTAAGTACAGATTAACAGGAATCTATGGAGAGCCTGATCGAGCCAAAAGAAGGGAGACATGGGAGCTCATTTATAGACTACATAGCCAAACGTCTTTACCTTGGGTTTTAATAGGTGATATGAATAATGTGGCTCGGCAAGAAGACAAAAGAGGTGGCCGTCCTTATCCAACCTGGTTGATCCAGGGTTTCCAGAAGTGTATAGATGACTGTGGCTTACACGACTTAGAGCTTGAAGGGTATCCTTATACTTGGGAGAGAGGCTATGGCACAGAAGCTTGGACAGAAATAAGACTTGACAGAGCTCTGGTATCTAATAGTTTCATGAGCCTATTTGCAGATGTCAGGCTATTAAATTTAAAAATTTCGACATCTGACCACAGCCCCATATTATTGGAACCTTACTCGCATACTTATCCAGTCAGAGTTCATCGTTTTAGGTTTGAGAATGCATGGCTAAGAGACCCAATGTGTGGTAAAATTGTTGAAGAATCTTGGCAGATTAATCAAGGTAAAACTCTAGCAGAATAAATCAGTTTCACTTCGGAATTGTTGGCCAAATGGGGTAAGGAGATAACAGGTAACTTCAGAACCCGTGTGAAACAATTGAAGAGAATTATGTAATATACGAAAGGGAAAACAGATGCTCATTCTGTAAAACTGTATCAAGACAGCTCTAAGAAATTGATGGAAATATACAGCGAGCAAGAGGTTTTTTGGCGCCAACGTTGTAAACAACTCTGGCTACGAGAGGGAGACAGCAATAGTAAATTCTTTCATGCAGCCACCAAAGCCCGAAGAAAAATGAATAAAATAAATTCCTTGATAAATGATTATAGAGAAACGGTTGGTTGGGGCTCGGGGCTGGAAGAAACAATGTTGAGCTACTTTACGAACCTATTTGCAGAAACGAATACAGAGTGCTCGGAGGTAATTAATTGTGTCACAAGGCTCGTCACTGAAAATCAAAATTCAGCCATGCTCACAACAGTTCAATCCAAAGAAGTAAAAGCAGCCTTATTCAATATGCATCCTGATAAGTCCCTTGGGCCGGACGGTATGAGCCCAGATTTTTATCAAAAATATTGGAAGGTGGTGGGATCAGACCTAGTGCAGCTGACACAACAGTTCTTTACAACTGGTAAGTTTGATCAAAGCATAACGGATACAAACATCGTTTTGATTCCAAAGAAACAGGATCCATCATATATGACAGAACTTAGGCCTATTTCATTATGTAATGTTGCATATAAAGTAGTGTCAAAATTTCTGGCTAACAGGCTTAAGGGTGTTATTGGCGGCATTATTTCTGCAACTCAAAGTGCGTTTATTCCAGGTAGGTTGATTTCTGATAATATAATGATTTCGTACGAAGTCATGCATTATATGAAACGAAAAGTGGCTGAAAAAACGGGGTGGATGGCACTCAATTTGGACATGAGCAAAGACTATGATCGGGTGGAATGGATTTTTCTAAAGAAAATGCTTGAGAAAATGGGCTTTGATGACAAGCTGGTGTCTTTATTCATGGAATGCATCACTTCTGTCAGATACACGATAAATCATTCAGGGAAGGAGTTTGGTTTAATCTTGCCAAAGAGAGGAATCAGACAAGGGGATCCACTCTCCTCTTATATGTTTCTAATTTGTATAGAAGGGCTTACAGCATTGATTAATGAGTATGAAAGAAGGAGATTGTTAACAGGTATAAAGGTTGCAAGAGGCGCCCCAGTGCTGACTCACATGTTTTTTGCTGATGATTCATATATCTATTCTAAGGCAAATGAAGGAACAGCCCTGCAAATCAATCATATGTTGCAAGTGTACGAGAAGGCGTCAGGTCAGCAAATAAACAAAGCAAAGTCTTCTGTATTGTTCAGCTACAACACTATACAGGAAGAGAAGGAAATAGTCTGCAATATTCTTGGATTTGCTGAAGCTTCAGAGGAGACAACATACCTTGGATTACCAAACTTTGTGGGAAGGAATAAAAAAGTGGCATTTGGTTATCTGAAAAACCGAATGCAGAGTAAAATTGAGGGTTGGGATAAGAAATATTTGTCAAAGGGTGGGAAAGAACTAATGTTGAAGACGGTATCTCAAACCATGCCAAGCTATGCAATGATTATCTTTTTGCTACCAATGCAATTGTGTACTGAGATGGAGAGTTTGATGTGCAAATATTGGTGGAAAATTTCTGTAAATAAACCAAAAGGGATTCATTGGATGTCCTGGGACAGATTGTGCAAGAAAAAGTCAGATGGCGGTATGGGTTTCAGAAAATTGCATGACTTCAATCTGGCTCTCTTAGGGAAACAAGCATGGCGATTAGTCACACAAGCAGAAAGTATGGTTAGCAAAGTCTTCAAAGCAAGATACTACCCCGAGGGTAATTTCCTGACAGCAAA
The DNA here is from genome assembly GCA_028671895.1 of Oenanthe sinensis. Classification (NCBI taxonomy): domain Eukaryota; kingdom Viridiplantae; phylum Streptophyta; class Magnoliopsida; order Apiales; family Apiaceae; genus Oenanthe; species Oenanthe sinensis. Next base: position 46,142,543 of record CM053813.1, on the reverse strand, counting down.
AATTGGAGCTAATCCTAGCTTCGTATGGAGAAGTATCATTGCAGCGCAGGATCTGTTGAAATCAGGTATGGCTCGCCGTGTAGGTAATGGGTCTACTATAGACATTGAAGTTGATCCTTGGTTACCTTGTGAAAGTGATCCATATATTCACACAAAGCACGAAGCTCTAAGAGGGAATAAAGTCTCTGCACTCATGACCGAGAACCATGATAGCCGGGACATAGATTTGGTGAAAGACATTTTTAACGAGCGAGATGTTAACCAGATTCTCTCAATTCCACTTCAGGTAACGGAAAATGATTCATGGTTTTGGAGAAAAGATAAGTTGGGCCAGTACACGGTTAAAAGTGCGTACGCTAGCATCAGAGAGGGTGCAATGATAAATCACACAAGCAGTAACTCTGGCTTCTGGAATAAAATTTGGAACTTAAAGATTCCGTTAAAAGTAAAACACTTCATGTGGCGAGCTATTTGTGATTGTCTGCCAACTAAAGTTCAGCTACGTAGTAGAAGGGTCGAGGTGGATAGCAGGTGTCCAGTTTGCAATCTAGCTGAAGAAACAGTACTTCATACTCTAATTACATGCCCGATGTCAGTCCTAAGCTGGCAACAGTTGAACTACAAGTATGATGAGCACACAATCACAACTGTTAAAAAGTGGATAGCAGAAGTGTTGAAACATAGTAGGAGAAATGTAATCAACAAAGTCTTTATGGTGGCATGGGCTATATGGAATAACAGGAATGACATAGTATGGAAGCAAAAAGGAAAGGGGTATACTGGAATTGTTACATCAGCTTTACAAAGCCTTAACAACTGGGAAAATGCACAAGACAAATCTTTCGATAATTCTTTTGGGTTTATTACTCAAACGGAAGGAGATACGTGCTGGAAACAACCAACGGTAGGAACAATTAAGGTTAATACTGATGCAGCTATTTTTGAAGACTCCAATCTCTACAGCTATGCCATAGTAGCTCGAGATCATAATGAACAACTGGTAGAAGCACGATCAACCTGCAGACAAGGTAGCTTGAATCCAGAACTGATAGAAGCAATCGGTATAAGGGAGGCCCTGAGCTGGGTTAAAGAAATGCAGTGGCCAACAACTGAGATTGAATCCGATTGTCTGGGCGCAATTCAAGCCATTCGATGTTCCTCAGTTAACTTGTCATACTTTGGACGAGTAGTTGATGAATGCAAGAACCTGTTAGTAGAATTAAAGTCGAGAAATGTGACTTTAAAGTTTGTCAGACGATCCGCGAATTTGGTAGCTCACTACATTGCGAGATATTCAAATTCTTCAGCTGATCGTAGATGGCGGATGGGGGATGTCCATCCGGATTTGCTTCATGTTTTATCAAATGATTTAAAAGCTCAATAAAATCACTTTCTTTTTTCTGGCAAAAAAAAAAATACTTAGTTAAAGTAATATAAAATAATTATTAACTAAAATTTCACCCGGCCATATATTTTTATAGGTAATAAAACTCGACGACTTTATTTAAATGAAATCCGTAGCCAGTACATTATATAGAAACAAAGGGTACACAGAAACACGAACACCTACTCAATCAGCGAGCAACTTTATTTAAATGATTTGTTGAAACTAAAAATAAAGTCACCAAAATCCTTGGCAATCAGAGATTAGTAGTAACCCACAAGCTAGTAACTAGGGGATTTTATTTGTTACAAAGTAAGATGATTTATTTAAAGGGAGGAGTATATGGGAACACCCACAAGACTACCGCCACCATCTACTACGAAAATGTTGCCCGTAACATATTTTGAAGAGTCGTCCATCAAGTATCGGATTAATGGTATAAATGCCGTTTCGACTGTGGATGTATTGTATGGAAGTGGCAGAATTTTCTTGGTCACACTCAAAAACCATTTTTGAGTACAAAGTTCTTCTGTGATTTCTGAACGGAAAAGTGATGGCGCTATTGTGTTCACCCTAATATTATCTGTTCCCAATTCAAGTGCCATTACAGTGGTCATGGCATGCATCCCTGCTTTGGATGAACTATATGCAATACTTCCTCTGTTTTGGACCCTGCTTAGTCCAAATATGCTTGATATATTGATAATGGATCCTCCTATTTTAGCCTCTTGCATCCGCAGAGCTACGCATTTTGAACATATCCAGGCTCCATATAAATTCACATTTAACACCTGATCCCATTGCTCTTTCGTTAGTTCCATTGCAGAACTTGTGCTACCTGATAAAAATGATTAGGCATTAACAAAAATTACATCTTATAGTATATACCTTTGTGCTGATAATAATACTAAACATGCATTATGTAAAACAATATGACCAAATTAAGGCTTAAATCTTGAAACTAATTACTAACCTCGAAGACCAGCATTGTTAATTAAAATGTCGATACGACCAAAGGCTGACCAAGCTTTTTGTATTGCTGCATCAACGACTTGAGGTTCGGCCATCACATCAAGTTCAAGAGCCACAGCTCGAGGATTGTTTGGAGAACACTGAGCATTGATGATATCGCAAAGTGAGTTAAGAAGGTCCAACCGCCTAGCAGCTGCAATCACGTTGCAGCCGTTTCTGGCAAGAATAATGCTGAAATCTCGACCACTGCCTGATGATGCACCTGTTACGAGTACAACCTTGCCGTTCAGATCGGACCATGGCTCTAACTTGTCCGATGCATTGCTCCACTGATCAGTCATTATATCATAAACAAAAATTAGTTCCTTCAAAATTTAGTTATGCATGTCCCCCAGCATCTGATCCTTAAAATTAACGAAAAACGTTATTTTATTATTACTGACCCTACACTACTTTAATTTTGTATCTTACGTTGTTGAGTTTTCGTAAGCAATGGGTTACTTATATATATTCTTGCAGAATGTACATCACAAGTCCAGTAGTTACAGCTATACAAGAGAATCACAATTGGACGATTAAAGAGCTAGGCTAAACACGCAAAATAAATTTAAATTGCGACTCGTGATCAAAATTCAAACTTGTACAGCGGCACTCGGCCCTTGAATTCGAAGTTATCTTTCAGTGTGGCTCCAAATCAAAAACCAATCATTGCTGCCATTAGTTCTTTCGGGAGTTACACTTACCTACCCTTTGACTTATTGGATTCTAATCGAGAATGGACTTAAAGATTTCAATAATTTAAAATTTTTGAAATTTTATTCTCACTTTCATTAGTCGAGTTGAATTTGTATGATTTAAACCGCATCTTAAATTTCTTTTTTCTTATTTACCTTATATTTACTAATTCAAAATATAAGCATGTAACCATATGCATTCAAGTTGTTGAATTTGGCAATTTTACTAGTGTTAACAATAATTTGTATAGCACAGACTGTAATACTAGTTTATCTAATGAAATAGTAAAACATAATTTATAAAAGAAATAGTAAAACATAATCTATGAATTATTACATATATATAAAATTAAAGATAAAATAAAATATTAAAATTATATACCACATAAATAATAATTGATTCTGCAAATTCCATATGCGATGTCTCATTTTCTACTACTATATCATATTCCATACTCTGTTGTGCACCAATAGTCAATGTTCCATTCCCATATGAGGAATGATTGTCAATGTCCAGTTGTTTGTAATATAATAATATAGTTCGTGCTACCCTTGTCTGTAATATTAATAATACTCTCTTTTTTAGTTGATAAAATTAGGGAAATTCCTAACAGTATCATTGTACTATTGGCTTTTTCAAATGGCAACAATCACTATTTTAGACTTCCAAGTAGTAACACTGTATTTTTGACTTCATCCATATTATAACACTCCGTTAGCTGACCGTTAGTCAAACGTTATAAATTACAATTAATTAAAGGGAAATTCCTAATAGTACCACCGTACATTTGACTTTTCCAAATGGTACCAATGATTGTTTTGAACTTCTAAATGGTAATACTGAACTATTGACTTCATCCAAATGGTAACACTCCGTTAGTTGAACGTTAATCTTGATAAATTTAAGACATGTTTGGATGTTTGCTCACATTTTATAATTTTTTCAATATTAAATATGATATACAATATAATATTATATTGTATCTACACATTTTATTATTATTTAAAATCTTCATGTTTAAAATTATTAAAAATTAAACATAACTTCTGTATTTAGTAATTTATTAAGGCTGGATGTAGCAGTCTGTCATAATAGTGTTAGCTAGAAATAGATATCAGTCAATTGTAAAGCATGTCTTGTCTATTTCTAGTTATAGCTAATCTATCTTATGTGAGTTTTATAGATGTTTTGTGAGTTTTACAATTGTAATTTTCCTAGAACAAGAAGCTGAAGTTCAATTTGAATTTCAGATTGTAGCAAAAGGTCATGCTAATAAAATTAGATTGAAAGTTACATCTAGTGTTCATTATACTCATTTCTATATCTGTTGTTCTAACTTAAATCTGTTTTACTTGCTCAACCTTACAATCCAGTTGACAGTTTATATAGTCCATAAAAATCAAAAGAGTGAAAAAGATTTGAAGTATACATTCACCCCCCTCTGTAAACTTCTAGAACTCCTAATTCCTAACATACATGTACACTTTTCCTTGAATCCTGGACATTACTCGAATTAGTAATCTTACTTTTTCTTCATAAGTCTTGTCTTCATTCCAAATTTAGATAAAGGTACTATGTGAAGATTTGACATTCTTGATACCATGAGCACGCTTCACCCTTTTTGCTTGCTTTTTCTCAAGTTGCAATTGTAGACTTGACAGACTACGTAGAAATGTCAAGATCAATCTGTGAATGACTTTACCTAGTCTGCTACTTGAAACAGACTACTATCAGGAAACTTGCTGTCTTGAATCTTCAATCTCCGCCAAGTTTACTGTCAAAAAAATAGTTGTTGTCGTCTGTTTTCAAAAGTTGCTGTCACTTGAATATGCTGTCGTAGACTCCAGAATGTAGAATGTTACTGTCAGAAAATTGATATATGTTGTGCATGAACACTTTATGAACTTCTATTTCATGAATCATTTATTTCATTTACACATGACAGTAACTATTGATACTTACTGTCACCTACTTGACTATTTGAGCATCTTATTACAAGTGACATTTTAAACATACTGTCAAACTATATATGACAATATGTTTTACTTAGTTAATTATTAATTAATCTAAGTAAATATTAGTTGATTACATTGTTGGTACCACAATCCCTAACAGATTTTAATCTTATTATTTTAAAGATTTTAATCAATATTAAAATTAGTCGATTTATGAAAATTATATAGGAAAATTCTTAATGGTACCACTATAGAATTGACTTTTTCAAGTGGTACCAATGATTATAACGTTTGACTAACAAATAGATAACGGAGTGTTACAGTGTGGACGAAGTCAATAGTTCGGTATTACCACTTGGAAGGTCAAAACAATAATTGGTACCATTTAGAAAAGCCAATAGTACAATGATACTATTAGGAATTTTCCATAAAATTAAATTAAATCCAAAATCCGTTTAATTTATTTATAATTAATTTATAAATAAAATAATGTATACATATAATTAATCTATAAATAAAAAAAATGTATATCTTTCTCGACTTATAAATGATATTTATATAAAATTCCGAAATAAACCTCAAACCGGACAAGTAAAAGCGTTTTCAAATACACAATGATTCGTGTTATTGAAAATGTATATATTTAATAGTAAAGTAATTGCAATTTTATTTTTAAAATCGAAAGCAAATAAATACGATATTTATTACAACAAAAATATGACCGTTAAAGTATTGCAAAGTGTGAGTGGCATACAACTTGAAGCCAACTCTCCATTAACACTTTTACAAAGTTGAAAGCAGCTAGCTGTCATGACCACCTTTAATTCGGCTCCTGTAACGCTTTATTATATAAACATACACACTACTTCAACACCATCCCTCCTCAGCTTCGTCAAACTGTAGCTGTAGCCTGTAAGAAAATTATACATACATAATTTTGTACATATCTCTTAATTTGTTTATTCAAAGTTGAGCTGAAAATAATACATACATACAAATATTGTGTACATGTTTACATATCGTGGTATGGAAGGAGAGAAGGTGATAGAGAGTTTAGATTGTCTTTGGTTCTTCTCCAATGTAATGCATGCTCCAAAGATTCAACCCATTGAAGTGCATTCTACTAGAGAAGATCCAAAAGTGGAAGATGACGAAAAGGTGAAAACACCATCAGAGCCTATAGTGATTCTTGAAATCAAGAGAGATGTTTCTTCTTTTAATTATACCGGGTGTCGGGGTCAGCTTGCGCACACCTCGACTAATGCCAGTGGGTCAAGATCAAGAAATGAGAAAGAACAAAGTGAAGAAAGGAAGATAAGAAAAGTATCAAAGAAGAGGAACAAGAAGAATGGGAATGTAGGTGATTATGAGGAGTTGGGGTTTGATTTTAGGTTTGATTTGAGTGAGATTTTGATGATGATTGAAGGTTATGAAAGTTTTAATAATAAAAAATATGGTAAGATGATGCCCCCATTGAATGATGGAATGGCTATGAAACAGCATCTCAAGTCATGGGCCTGTGCAGTTGCTTGCAATGTTAGATGAATCTTAATTTTTAGATTTGTGTTTTTATTTTAGTTTCGATGTTTTGATGATTCATTTGTTTAATAAGTTGTATTGATTAATTATTCTTTCATGGTCTCATTTTATTATGTTACATGTTGTATTATGGCTAACTGATATATGTAGAGTACTAGAGTTCCAGGATATAGAGAAATGAGAATGTATTGCAACCTTTTTCTATGATTATGTTATGAAATGGAATGTAGGAAGATTTGAGACAGTTGTTTATGTATGCGTTCTGTGATATATGCCTGATAAGCAGTATATGTTAAGTAGCATTAGAGCTTTTGCAAGGCACGGGACTCGTTTGAATTCTTGGATTATTATTTTTTAGATGGGTTTTTTTTTGTTGAATTGTACAACAATATAGTCTTTACAATATGAAGAATGTCTATGTATAGTCTTTATCTAGATTTAGGCATTTTTACGAAGAATGGCTTAAAAGGCACTTGACATGAGTCTTGGACCAAATAGCAAATTTAAATAATATTGTAAGGGACAATCTTGTAAGTTTAAAGAGGTAAGCCGCTGACCATCCTCTGAGGGGGAAAAAATGGTTAGAATCAAACAACCATTCAACCATTCACGTAATAATATTTATTACGTGATTGACCTCTATTGTAGTTCTGTCACTACTCACTATTACATACCAACTCAGTGCCTCACTTCGAAGCTTCTAATGAAATGTATTTCTTTGTTTCCAGAATCCACTCCAATATCCTACCACCATAAAGAATGATTTTTTAGAAGCAAAGTAAACTGTCACCAGCAAACAAGTACTTTGTGTAGTTACCTTCAAAATTGATGTCCTGAAAAATGGATTTCAATAAGCTGACATGTTTGGGGTTCCGGCAACTGTTAGTTCGTCATTGGTGATAATTTTTCGATAATGTGATTTTGATATGATTTGCCTTTCTACTTTATTGGTTCTGAGCTATGGTTGCTCCAAAGAATCCTGATGCAAGTCCATTATGATCCTTATTGGCTTCAGGGACCAAATAATTAAGGAACCCAGTGTCTTTTGTTTGACAGATAGTCTTTTTGTGACCTGCATAGGCTCTGGGTCCCTGTATGAAACAAAGTTAAAATATTAGAGAGCAGTTCATCAAAGTAATATCCTAAAGCAATTTTGTTGACAATGGTATTGTTTGCATAAGTACCTGGATTGCATGGCCCATATTGGCAAGATGAGAAGGTACGAAAACGTCACTATTCTCAAAACGAAAACCATGTAATCAATGGCAGTTAAAATAGAAGTCTTATTTGCAAAAGGCGCAAGCTCCTTAAGAAATGCAAGCTCATTATTGTTATAGGAATAAAGAAATTCTATAGTCAATGGTAGAAAGGTATCCAAACCCAGTATACAAGACAAATAAATTAGTTCAGAACATAACTCATTTTCTTAAAACTACAACCTTATCTGACCAGTAACATAACTCTTTTTTTTCTTCTGCCAAGTGACCAGTAACACAACTCATTGCTCAATTTTTGCACAGTAGGAGAAAAATGTTAGATAAGGAAATCAATTAGGAATTTGTACTAAACTACAATTCTGAAATTGAAATTGGTTTTATTTTTCTCTAGTAGTTCTCCGCAACATCATGTTTTCTTAACACCATTAATGTAGAGTCCTTGTTGGTTTCTTATTTTCTTCAACCTGTAGTAGATGGACACTGTGATATTTTATCTTTTTCTCAGTAACATTCTTGTTTAGGAAGAAAAATCTGCTTGTTTGTACAATTATCAAATATAACAGATAAATTTAAGAGACGTGTCATCAATAATTCATTTCTTACAAGTGAAATAAGCCATGTCAGGTCACCAATTATAACTCTGATTTAAATAATAACAAATTAAGAGATGTTACCCAAATATAATATTTAACATGCATAAACCAACAATTATTATCTACGGTCCAACTATGAAATTATAGACTTATATGCATGTCAAAATAAAATAGAAAGCTCCTTACTTCAGAATAAGAAATCCTATGCTAGTATAATAATAATATAAACACGATAAAAAGGGTGGGGGAGGAGATAAAATACCTTGCGAGCGAAAGGCTTATTAGGAGTTTATATCAGCACAATGTATTACATAGCCGATAGTATAGATATATGATGAAATAAGAGATTCGTAATTTGTAAGGAGAAAAGAAAGCAACTTTTCCATCCCTACCAACAAAGAAATTGCACACCAAAACAGACTTATAAAATCCTCATATCCAGGGACCTATATTTGCATTTTAGAAGAAAGGGATCATTTATATAAACCATTTAACTTCTGATTAGATATAAAAAACTGTATCCGCACCGGGCTTCAAGCGTGTGTACACATTATTTTAAAGTAATTATATACCCGTGTCTGCCGATACAGGGAAACACTAGTAATTTGTGACGCTAATGTTTCGAGGTTGTTACTTTGTAATGTTTACATAAGTAATCAAAACTATGGTCCTGAAAATCAGTTGAATCTAATTAAGGCATTTAGTTTTCTTATACATGCTCAAGGGAATGATCTGTTCTAACCTATAATTGACCTCTCTCGTTTCTTATAACAGCTTCATTTGGAGTAGAGCTGGCATTAAAAAGAGTCCATGCCAAAGCATCTAAGAGTGAAAGAGAGATCTTACTTGCAGTTTCAAGGCTAAATATTAGAATTTGATGAACTTCTAGTTTGAGATTTGAGATGATCCTGAAAAAAAGATATGCCTAGTTATGTCCAATCAAACACACATGACAAATCTACAAAAAATAGTAGGCCTAGTTGCCCAACCTAACAACTTTAACATAGGCCTAGGTAATGTGGCCTAGGGGAGGATGTTCCGAACAAACAAACTAGCCTTTAAACTCGGATTTATAGTTATTGCATTTTATGCTTAGAGAATAAACTCATGCTAAAATAAAATTTTTGATAAAACTAACAATATTATATTAAATATTAAAATTGTTTGTTATCCAGGACTTAGAAGTTGAAAATTACATACAATTTCTAACTTATAAGCTACTTATAAGATAAGTCAAGAAATAAAAATTCTACTGTAAATATTAAATTATTTATATAACAATCTGATCAATATTAATTTCAATTATATAATTAAAAAAATTACTATAATATAGACGTATCACAAGGAACTTTAGACTGTACCCTGCCGAGAATAAGAAATATCCAAGTCATTTTCTAGTGCCCACCAGGGTGTATAAAGCCACAAATCATCCGAGTCAACCAGCAACAACTCGTCTATCGAAGCCACCGAGTCAAAGCACCCATCTAAACTCATTAACTCGGGCATTCCGCCCGGTTAGTAAACACAGTACTCCTTCTGTTTTTTTATATTTGACGTTTGATTTTTCTGCACACATCTCAAAGTGCTTTGACCGTATAGTTAAAATAATTATTTTTTCAAAAAAAAAATCTGAATAAAAATATATAACTTATACTAAAATTCACGATTTTTTTTTTAAATAATTATTTTAACTATGCCGTCAAAGCAATTTGAGATGTGTGCAGAAAAGTCAAACGACAAATATAAAAAAAAACGATAAATATAAAAAAACTGAGGGAGTAGTTCCTAGCAATGAGAACACACATGTAAGTGTGGACAGAAGTAAATGCTCTAGGTGAAGGGAAGCCGTTAGGTATGTAATTTGAACTCAAGAATAGATTAATTTAGACAACACCTTTAGTTAGATAGTTCTTCATATTCCCCTCTCTCTGAAGATTGTTCCAATTCCATGTCAAATGGAAAAGACTACAACTTTAAGCCCCCCAAAAATATTAGCAGATGCATTTATGCATCTTGCCATAAAATTGTAGAGTATCAATCAATAAACACAAAACGATTAACAACGATACTCTACTAAGCAAGAGATATACATAAAAATCAAACCTCAATTCATTAAAATGATCATATCAAAAACAAGAAGAAAAAAAGCAGGGCAACTTCACAATCAGGTCATGCTATACCTTGCCTCTCAAACACAAACACATAGAAGACCTAGCAAATGAAATCAAACACTGTAGACCATAAAATGCTCCATGTGCTCGTCTCCTGCTGATGGCACCACATGCATACTCCCCATCTCATGCCTCCTGTGTACCATATGATCAATTTTTCATTCTATGAATAACAAAATGTATACAAATAAAACAATCACCAACAGCGAAAACTATCATAGGCTAATGAACTAAAATCTATTGCAGCCTAAAATATATTAAATGAAAACATAATATACCTTTGCAGCCGATGAATCCATTGGCAAATAGCTTGATTTTGATTTCTCACGAGGGTAATCAGGCCAAAGAGAGGAAAAGTAGCTGCCAAACAATAATATATAAAAACTTTATTTGCATTTGAAACGCAAGAGAGAAGAAAGAGAGCTCGGCAGTTGAAACGCTCGGGGATTTGAGTGTGTAGGATATTAATTTACTTAGGAAATAGGTTTGGAGTCGGGATCGAATATAATGAATATGCCGAGAGTTCAAAGAGCGGGATATTATTGTAATTTAAATTTAATTAATTTGCTCAGCGGCTGGCTTTCAAGTCACGGTGTTCTCGTATAATAGATATAGTAGATTAAGAAGGGTTCGGCTCTTTGACCAGTAATTACTGTAATCATACTTTTTTTTATTCTGGAAAATAAAAAAATTATGTGAATTTGAAAATCACATCATTCATCCAATATTAAAACAATCTTTTTACAGTTTTCACTGGTATACTATTAAAAATCGCTAATAAATTAATATCAAAAATCGCAAATTTACATCCTTTTATAAATCTTCACATTTGCACTTGAAATTTTTTGATTGGTCAAATAATTGGATTCTAATTCATTCAACTATATAAATGAGTTGAAATAAAAAAAATTAAAATAAATATTAAAAGAAATTAAAAATTAATAAAAATAAATAGTATAATTTAGAACAAAATGTAAAATGATGACCGTATATACCGATTTTTTAAAATAGTAAGCAATTTTTTAAATTCTCAATATCCCTAATCTTTTTTCCTCTTTCAAAAAGGATGGCTCACATTAAATCGTTATCTGCGCTCAAACCTTCACTGTCGAAAAAACATATGATATCAGTCAATAAATAGAAGCAAACACAACTCAAATCACTATTACATATTTTAATTTATATAGCATTTCATTTTTAATTTACATATCATTTATAAGTGCTATGTAAGTTCAATTTACTTACATGGCTCTTTTTAAAGAAGTATACAAGTCATGAGCTTAGATAGTACATTTTAAAATGATATGTAAGTAAGTGTTTAAAAGGTAACGTTTCAGTTGCACAACTCTTGTAGAAACGCTATATAAGGGTAAATTATAGCACTTTCAACAACGCTATTTAAGTACTACATAATTCTTCCTAAAATATTATGCATGTGATGTAGCTATTTTTTTCCCTTCTTTTATTTTCACTCACTTGCAATCTATCTATTATATAATACAACAACATCAACTTTTGAAGTAATGATTTTATTCATTTATTACATTAGTAAAATACCCTCATAAAATATATATAATTTCAAATTTAATCAAATTGAAATTATTACCTCTAAATTTCTTCATAATAAATACATATTAATTCAACTTCTCATTAATCACTATAATCACTATATACTAATTATTTTCTAATTAATACATATATATATAGGGTCCTACTCAAATAGAAAATAGCTTAAATGAGAAATAGAAAATTTTATCATTATAACTGCCGCACCCACACACAAATTATATACACCCTCACACACACAATCCCATCTATTCTCCTCCGTTTTTAATTTGATTTTTCCCGTCAATTGACAAAGTTTTTTTCAAATCTAACTTCATCACATTTTTTTCCATCTCCCAACGATCAGTTTTCATACCATATGTGCTATATTTCGGCAAATATAATTTATAATTAAAATAAATTCGTCACTTATCAGATTCAAACTTCAATCACTAAATTATATTACAGAAACCACTAATTTGTATTATAGAAATCACTAAATTATATATCCTGGGTTCACAAAAAATAATGGAAATCGTCGAAAAAATAAAAGTCACCGGAATATATCACATATGGTATGCAAACTGATTGTTGGGAGATGGAGAAAAATGTGGTGAAGTTAGATTTGAAAAAAACTTCATTAATTAACAGGAAAAATCAAATTAAAAACGGAGGGATTATGTGGGATTGAATGTATGAGGGTGTATTTGATTTGTGTGTGGATGCTCCTCCTTGCTATTAGATTAGATTGAATATGTGGTGTAGATCTTATTTTCTATTTTCTATTCTAAGTTATTTTCTATTTGAGCAGGACCCTATATATATATATATATATATATATATATATATTAATCAATCAATCTATTCTATTATATATTACTACAATATCATATTTTTGTGAATTATTTTATTCAATATATTATTATTATTATTATATCTTAACCTATATACGTTTAACTAGATTTACTCGATGGTATTCAGATATACATACATATCATTACTAGTAATATTGTAAATGAACTGAGTTGTTCGTTGAACTTGCTTGAATTCACTCATGATCAAGTTCGATAAACTCGATTCGACATGTTATCGAACTCGAATTTGAATAACATTTTTTGCTCGATAACCTTGGCGAAACGAACTTTATACATGTTCGATTCGAGTTCACTCGAGTTTGGTTCAAATTTGTTAAGCTCGAGTTCGTTTGATAATAAATAATTATAAATAAAAATTAATATTATATTTATAATCTACCCCTATCATTTTATAAGTTATAATCAAATATAATTTGGAATAAAATGACATATCCATTGGTTATTAGACATTGTTTATGAGTAATTATTGATTATTGATTATAAAATAGAAATTAAAAATCTTGATTATTGACTAAATTAAACTGAAACGAATTGAATTGTTCGTTAAACTCACCCAAGTTCGTTCGTGTTTGATATGTTGGCGATCAACTCGTATTCGGTTCGATTATTACTGAATTCGGTTCGTTAAACTCACCCAAGTCTGATAATACTTTCGAACATTGTTTAGTTCGATAATTTTTTACTCATGTTCGTTAAGGATTTGTCCAATTTTAGTTTATTTAAACCTATACCTATCATTCTACCATTTTTCATTTTTAAAAGTATCTAAAAAAACACAGTTAACAAAATTATGTATAATTCTTTTATGATCAATCTGTAACATACAATTAATTTGGGAAGTTCACGCACACACTAAAAGAATAAGTTTTTTTTAATTAGTATGTCTGTTGAATATATTTTTTAAATCACAAATCATACTTCATTAATTTTTAAAAAATAATATATTTAAATAAAATATAAAATATATTTCAATTTTCAAAAAATTCCCCAGACTTCGGATGTAAGAGTTAATTCAACCTAATACTCGAACTTCAATTTTTTCACTATTCTCACAAGACCCGTAATTGAAACATTAATTTGATTACAGAGATGAACATCCACTCAATAAAAACAACCACAACTTGCCTAATCATCAAAACAATTTATAAAACCTCGCCCGGTATTAGAATCCGACTCAACAACTCCTCTCCCACAATGACATATACTACGACAATATGTCATTATTCAGTGTTTTTAAGTTGAAAATCTAGATTAGCCACTATTTTAAATATATAAAATTTTGATCACTATTTTAAAAATTGGTATAAAGTACGGTTACCAGTTTATAATTTATTTTTTTAAATATATTAGTTAATAGCGAAAACAAAATTTAAGAGAAGTTGACAGAATCCATTCTTTTAAAAAGACGGAAAAAATGTTCACCATTATTTTAAAAAATTTGAAAATTCTGTTATTATTTTAAAAATCAATATAAAGTAAGGTGACTATTATGTAATCATCTACGGTATAATTTAAAAGAAAAATCCACTACTCGTGCAGTTATTAAATAAAATCCCCGATATTTTGTGCAGAAATAAAGACATTTGAAGCCCAACCCAATTTATCCACCCGTTGGGTCTGGTCCGAGTAAATTACAGTGAATCAATAGTAAGAACTACAGTGAATCATATAATTGTGAATCAATAGTAAGAAGGGGTTTTTAATGGCAGAAGCAGCAGCAAGAAAACTTAAAGGTCATAAGAGCTCAACCACTTGCTGTATTGCCTCTATTCAACGCCCAGGCCTCATTGCCACTGCTGGAGAGGTACCCCTTTTCACTATTATGTCTTTCTTGCCTTCAAACTATATGTAAACTCTATACACACACAAATCGTAAGTATATGTCAATTGTAAGCATTTATTTTTTGTGCAAATTAATCTCTTGCATTTTTAATTGACCTGTTCTCAGATAATGAAGATATAAGGATCTACCATTTGCTATTCTCTTTGCTACAAATTTTTAATCATTCTTATTTTTAGCTAGATAAGTGGTATTTTGTGTTATTTACAATGGATGTGTAAGTTGAAAAGAATTGTTTAGAGCTGCGATGCTTACATTGACTGGGTCGAGACAGATAAATGGAATTAGCTGATGTGAAGCTGCGTGCCTTTTTATATAGTTCACCTCCAATTTAAGTGGTGGTGATGGAAAATTAGAAACCATGTGATTATTATAAGCAGTGCTGACCTATCAACCTAATATGCATATCAAGATAATTCATATAGTCGATCATTTCTTGCCCTTTTTTGACTTATGATCAATTACAGGAATTAAAACCCGTACGCACATGCCTCCATTGAGACTTGAATCCTTGACCTCTTATTACCTAGGTGAGAAGGAATGAAGGATATTCACTAGGCTAAAGCCCGGCAAATTCTTAGGATCGGCCATTGCGAGCTTATTCTAAGAATTTTCATAATTTATGTTGGCTATATATCTTGATAGACATACAGCACCCACCAATCTAGGGTGATGGATTCCGATATGCTAAATATAAAAAATGGAACTTTACCTAATATGTATATATGTGTGTCTGTTTTAAAATGTAATATGATTTTAGACTCTATACTAATAATATATTCTTGGAAGGCGGGGTCATGGAAGCCGAGAAAGTTATAACTACAACAAAGAGGAGATTAATAAGGTAATTATATGGTTTTAATATCCCAATTTATCTCCTTAACATTCATTTTACTTTTTAGAAAGAAGTTATTATGCATAATAAGTTCGGTCCACAAATTTATATATTCATTATGCTTCTAATGTCGGTGATAATCCAATGTCATTTTTATGTTTCATTTTTCTCACCTTTATTCTTATTGATTCCCATATCAAATAATTTGTGTCTATCTTATCTGTTTCTCAATCTTTTGACTAGCCTGTTGAAGTTATCATATTGTCCTCCCCGTACACCATCTCTTGTGAGTAGTTATGACCTAATTGCTAATTTATGCATATGTTAGCTTAAAATACAATCTTGGTGCTCTTGATACAGATTGTCTGCAGTTCAAAGTCATCCTTTAAAGCTGCGGCCGATGATGGTGGTGATGTTAAGGTATTACTATCTGACTAGTAAACAATTACTCCCTCAGTCCCACCCATAGTTGCATGGTTCGTGGGTCAGCCTATGGAACCCCGATCCAGTTCCCTCGTACCGGAACACGATTCCTCTTCGACCCGGATCGCTGGGGTTCACGCTCCAATTCACTAACTCCAGCGATCCACCTTTTAACTCTAGCGATCATTATGTAAAAGAGTAGAAGAAATAATAATAAAAAAAGAAGATAGCTTGATATCATCTAGATTAAAATTATTTTTGAAAGGTAAATCTCTAAAAGGAATAATAAAAGGACGAAGTGGGGAAGATGATGCAGATGGAAAACAAGACACGCCAAGACACATAACACATGCCTCAATTACAAGAACAGATCGTAATCTCCTTAAAAATAAGCTTTGAAAGTCCTCACCACTTTATTAGTAATTTTAAAATTTTACATTTTCTGATTAAGTTCTATATTTTTGGTTAAAATAAATATTTTAATTATAAAACAATAACTAAATCATAAATGTAATAACAAATATTATTAATATTTATTTAAAAAATAACTATAGAAATGGATCCTTTTATCGACCCGTGAACCCGATTCATGACTCGTTGTACCCAATTCATGCAAACTAACGTCCCACGTACCCGTACTCGTACCATGTACCCAATCGACCCGTGATCCATGCAATTATGGTCCCACCCATTTGTTTACGTTTCGGAGAGAATGTCCGGCACGCATTTTAAGGTGCATATAAAGTATAGTTCCATAACTTATTTTTAATTTTTTTTTTCTGAATAAAAATTTAAACATTCAATTTTTATTCAAAAAATTGTAAAAATAAGTTACGGAACTATACTTTATATGCACCTTAAAATGCGTGACGAACCCTCTCTCCGAAACGTAAACAAATGAGTGAGACGGAGGGAGTAACTTTTTATTTATTTTCTTTCATCCATACAATATGGCTCATCCCCCTTCTTACATAACCTTAAAATTATTGATAAATAGCAACTGTAACTTTGAAACTTTCCAAGTGAAAGAGGATAAATAAGATGACTGCATTAGAGAACGTACTTGATTATATTTATTTTTTTGTTCATAAAAGAAAGAATCATCACTATACATAATTATTCAGTTTGTTACTTTTAGTGCTCCATTATGTAAATTTTTGTGAAGGAAAGTCATCGTCATTAGACTTGTCCTTGGCAAGACATAGAAGAGAAAAATGCTCAAATGAAAACTAATTATATATGGCTCTGAAAATTAATCACAAAATGAGAACAGGTGAATCATAGGTTCTGCAGCAAAAAGGTGCAGAACAATAACTTAGAAACAATGCATAAGCTCTGGTTCTTTTTGAATCTGACCTATATATATAATATTTAATATATCAGACCAGAAAGCTATAGATTTAACATTAGGATTGAAAAGAAGAGAATATTGTGATTTCTCAAATGTCAACCTTGGAAGCATGGGTGCAGACTTACATGGTGCACTGTTCACCGGTTGCGGCTGGGTACATACGGGATTCCCCACCCGGCATATCCCTGTATTTCTTGATCTGAATTTAGGGGGTGTGGAATAGTTTTGGTAAGTTTTCAGTCAGTGTAAAAGAACGAAGACTTACAAAACAATTGACGGGATGGGTGCCGATTTCTTTCTCTACTGATCTCCGTTCTTTTTTTGTAATGGTTAACATTTAGTAAGTAAAATCAGAATTAATAGTGTTGAAAGGTTAGCATGTATAAAAGGAACATATTGGTATTGGTAAAGATATGTCTTTTAATTATCAAGTATAATTAACTTTTGTATTTCACTGTCTAGTTTAATTTGAATGCAACCCTTGGTTTCGTTGATGAATTGTATATGTGTGCATATGTATATATATAATTCCCGTATCTCCCGCTCCCCAATCCCCATAATTTTGAATTTTCTGAATTCCGGTATTCCCGTATGAACCCGCACCCGCACCCACACTCATGCTTCTTAGACTACACTAAAAGAGAAGTTATGTCTATCTACTCGGTATGTGATTGTGTACATAAAATTTATCCTCATTTGTTGTGATGGGTGATTATCACTGAGCTTCCTACCTCAAACTAGTTTGTTAAAAGAATTATTTTTTGTGATACATGCACATTATTTATAGTTCCTGCCACAAACTAGTTTTAGGAACAAATATATCACATCGGGTGTGGAATCACTGATAATTATTCCATGCAGATCATTGACATTCGTCAACACCGCCCTTTTAAAACTTTAAGAAATAGCCATGAAAGTGTATCCTTTCCAATAATTTTATGTCTGTAGTATTTTATTGACAATTCATTACAATATTTTAAATGTTTTGCCAGCATTGGGACATGGAGTTTAGCTGGTGTTCTACTTGTCCTTTTCTTTCAAACCTGCCTACATTTACATTTTTATTTCATCCTTCCGAGTTTGATCTCCTTCTGTTTAATAGCGTTGAAAAAGAAAAATGATGATTCATTTGCGTTCACCCCTTGGCCTTTACCCTGTTAAAAGTTTGTTTCACTACATTGACTGAGTTGTTGATGTGGAAAAAACTATGACGTATGTTGCTTTAACTGTCATCTTCAGATATGTAGCACTGTTCAGTTTCTTCCTTGGAGATCTTGGGAAGGTATTTATATGTTATAGGGACTTGGTGCTCATGCTAGATGCCTGAGTCTTTTAATTAACTGCTATGTGTTTTCCTGAAATCTGAAGTTCGTAAAACTGCGTCTGAATTTCCTTGATGTGTAATCTCTTTGGCGGCATTTTTTCAGTCATAACAGGTGGACTTGATTCGAAGCTCGTTCTGTGGGACTTTTCAAAAGGACGACCACTTAAAGTTTTAGACTTCGGTTCGTTTACCTTATCGTTCAGGCATTTATTTATACTGCAAAAAGCTGCATATCGCTGCTTGAATGTTTAATATATATATATATATATTTGATGACCGTCTCTTCTACGACTTCAATGTTGTGTTTGGTTGGGATGAATGAAATCCAAGGGAATGGAATAAAATTTGAACTATGATATGGGTTCATTCCTTTATTCTCTTCCTAACAACCTAAACTAGAGGTTAAACTCTCTATTTTGAAAAGGAATGTTTCATTCCCCACCATTCTCAGTTCCTTCACAATTCTTTTTACAGAAAATTTGTATATACTCACATTTTTAAATCTTCCCTCTAAACTCCATTGTCCCCTTTAATTTCTCTTTCCATTCTCCCCAACCCAACACAACGTAAATGAATCTGTGAAATCTGAAAAACATAAAATTTGGCACAATAGAGGAAAAAACTTATGTACCTTGTAATGCTAGTTGTGGATTATTTTATTAATGACAGATTGCAAGACATGATATTATACCTTTCAATTATCCTCAAATTGTTTATACCGAATTAGGTACTGTTACAATAAAAAAACCAACTTATTTAGAGAAAGATTAGAACTTTGAAGTTATCAAATTTATGAAAATCTCATTTTTCTATGGTGTTTATCTTTTACATACAAGAGACAATTAGATCATCACAATGTTTATTTGGTGATATTAGTCTTGTTCTTGTCACAGGAAAGCCTGATGTCAATCCTATAGAAAATGCAGAACAATGCTTCAACCCGGCCTTTGTCCATTCTATTTTAATACAAACTTGAACATAAATTACTAGATGAACACTTTAGTCCCAACTAGATCTATTTATATTATTATCTACTCCCTCCGTCCCAATTCAAGTGGCTTGTTTGACTTTTAGTGGTCAATTTGACTAAACTTTGACCGAAGATTAAAGATTAGGGGTGTAAACCGGATAATTCGGATACAGATCTGTCAATATCCGTATCCGAATCCGAATCCGAAAATCCGTATCCGTATCTGTATCCGAATCCGGAAAATTTTAAAGGTTAATATCCGAATCCGGATCCGACGGATACTATCCGGATACGGATAATATCCGGATCCGAATCCGATTTTTAATAATTTTTTTAAATTTATATTAAAAATTCAAAAAAAATTGCAAAAAAAAAATTAAAAATTTAATTTTTTTTAAATTGAGTTAAAGGGATTTAAGCCTATTTTATTTTAAAAAAAATTAATTTTTATTTATCTTTTCAATCTAATTTTGTTATCTTAATAATATTAAACTCAAATGATATTTTTATATATGTCTATTATATTTTTACAATTATATAAAATTTGTATCATCGGTTTAACACAAACATGTACATTCATTCAGGCCAAAATTTTTTTAAAATAAAACAACATCACAAATGTCTTCTACGAGTCTGCAAATAATAAACAAAAGCAAAATAGTATTTCTTTGCCCACAAATCAGAATCCTCTCTTCCAATTTTCCCAAAAAAGGTAGAACCTGAAAAATCCATTAAAACAAAATTAGTATCTGCAAAATACATGTATACATAATATAATTAATTCGGAAATACAGAACCAAACTAATTGACTAAAGAAAATTAAGAAAATGACTAGAATCCACCTTTAGTTTTTAGACTTCTCAGAAGTCTGCATCCCAGTCAATGTAGCTAGAACATGAACCATCCTCGACAACTTTTTCAGATTGACCTATAACATATTTAAAGAGTAAAAATACTATCAAACTTGTGTACCAGAACGTACATATAATGTAGATAACAAACCCTTAATTAAACACATAAATTATTAAAAACATACCATCTTTGATGTCCGGGAGCCAATCTTTCACACACATTAAGGTTTCAACTGACTCATAATGTAAAGAAGATCGAGTGTCTGTGATAATTCTTCGACACTTACTAAAAGAACTCTCGGATGCAACAGAAGAAGTTGGAGTAGCTAGAATATCTTGAGCCATCCGTGCAAGTACTGGAAATTTAGGACCATTGAGCTTCCACCACTGAAGAATATCAAATTCAGTTTCCTTATCCATTGGAAACAAACCTTCTTTCAAGTATTCATCCAGCTCATTCTTTCTTGTGTGTTCCCCTAAATTACTACTTGCAACAAAATCTTGAAAACCACCCAACCATTCTCCATCAGCTGAACTTCCAACTACTCCGCTGCCCGAATGCAAACTATTCCCCAGCCCACTATCTTTTCCAAAATTTTCAGAATATTCATTAAAAATCTGCATTAAAAACTCACGCATCTCGTCTATATAAAACTCAGCATGAAAATCATAGATTCCCTTGTATGCATATGAGACTATGGCCATCTTATATCTAGGATCTAGAATAACAGCAACTGTTAATAACTTATTGCATTCATCCCAATACTTGTCAAATTTAAGTTGCATTTTTGAAGCCATCATACTAACCCAATCATCACTAGACTCAACCCACGTCTTAATGCTTTTACGAATTTGAATCACATCAATAAAATACAAATTTGCAGTTGGATATTTGACCCCTGAATGTTTCTTTGTTATATCCGAAAAGATCTTCAAACACTCACACACTTTCTTTCCATTTTCCCACTCAATTTCTGAAGGTAAACATTTGAATTCAGAGTCTAATTCTTTTAGACGTTCAATAGCAATCATTTCATAAGTTGAGTTCCAACGAGTGTCAACATCTAAGGGAATGCGTCGCTTAGTGTTGAGTTTAGTTTGAGACAAGGCAAGGGTAAACTTTTCATCTCTTAAGGCAGAAGATCCAATATACTTTGCAGTTTTTTGAATTTTTACAATCAAGTGATCTAGCAATTCTAACCCACTCTTCACAATCAAATTAAGAATATGTGGTACACAACGCATGTGGAACGTGTCACCATTATGAACAAGTGCCTTTTTTCCATTTAACCATGTTTTAATACCCGAAAGCATCCCTAAATTATTAGAAGCATTATCAACAACAACCGAAGATAGCTTGTTATCAATATTCCACTCTAATATTCTCTCTTTCAACCACTCACTTAGATTAACACCATAATGTGGGTATGGAACTACACGAAAAGAGATAATCCGTTTGTGCAAAACCCAATCATCATCAATATAGTGACAAGTGACACAAAAGTAGGATCGATTTTGATGCTTAGGCTTCCATCCATCAGTAGTAAGACTAACTCTAGAATTCAGATTTTCAATTTCTTTATAAATCCGCTCTTTCTCAGCCGTATACACACTTACCAAATCAGATTTTACTGTATTTCTAGACCGATACTTGTAAGAAGGCATTATGTAAGAGATCCAAAGACGAAAGTAATCATATTCAGCCATTAAAAATGGCAAATCGTGTTTAGCAACCATTTTAGCATACAAAGCTCTTTCCATTGCTTGTTCAAACTTATGAACTCCTAATTTGGGTTGAGAATCCTCACTACTAACTTGTTTTCCTAAAAGCTTTTGAGATATAGGAACCTTTATTAATCTCATTCTACACTTTTCTGTATGATTCTTCAAATGAGTTGTTCCGTTATTACTTGCCCCATTGAAACTAGCATGACAATACTTACAAATAGCTTCAATTTTTTGCGTACCTTCTTTAGTGTCACTTTTAATGCGATCAAAGTGTTCCCAAACAACTGATGTCAAAATCTTCTGTTTTTTCGCTGACTGCTCCTTTTTTTTGCTAGCCAAATCATCTTCTTTTGAAATTATAGTGCAATCTTGATCACTCCCGGAAATATTTGCAGCACATTTTGTCGATACCATGCCAACGGAATTTGATGATGCCGAACCTGAAGCATTTCCTATAATTTTAAAGAACAAACATATTGTTTATAATCTAAAATAACCTTAAACTGAAAACTCAAAGATGGTACAAAGAAAAAAGAATTAAGATATATCTCGTTCCATTATTCAAAGATTTAGTAAGGGCGGACATATTGAGAAACTCAGATTAATCTGCAAATCGAATATGAAATACCCACTTAAACTCGTGTTAAATTAAAAGATAAGAATCATTATATGATTAAATATTTGATTTACCTTATATGAACAAATCGAAATCCAATATAAGAATTAGATTTGGCTTTTGGGGTTTAGGGCTAGATCGAGAAGTGAGGCGGCTGAATAAGGTTAAGGGCTTGAGTTGAGGACTTGAGGCTGTGCGTGGAAGATGAAAAATTGAAAATTGATTAAAGTTAGATATTTAGATGCATGTATAGTATATTGATTATTTTATTTGTATTGTATTTCAGTATTTGTATAGAATAGTAAATACCGTAGTCCGTAGATACCATACTAGTCACTAGATAGTACTATACATCATATCAAAAATTATTTTTAAAGTAAATTATAAATTATAAATATTTTATTAATTTAACATGATTAAATAATTTATTAAAATTTTAAGAAAATTATATATATATATATATATATATTATACGCTTATTTTCGGATACGGATATTTTCGGATACGGATATGCCTATATCCATATTCGTATCCGCAAGTGTCGGATACAGATACGGATAATATCCGCTTTTCTCCGGATACGGATAATATCCGCTTTTTCCCGAATACGAATACAGATATTTCGAACGGATATCGGATATTTCGGATTTTTTTGACAGCCCTATTAAAGATTATTCTTTTACAATTTTTAAAAATTAAAAGTTATATTTTAAAGTAGATATATTATATTTTCTAATGATATTATTTTTTAAATTTTTTATAATTATATGATATATATAATTTTCGGTCAAAATTTAGTCAAATTGACCTCTAAAAGTCAAACAAGACACTTGAAATGGGACGGAGGGAGTAGTTGAGAACATAGATTTTATTTAAAATTCTGGATTTTATTAAATAACATGATTAAATAATTTGAAACCCTTTTGGATTTTGATGATGACTGTTAGCAAGCTGAACGCCTAATATTGATATAAAATAGCAAGTTGTTATATGTGTTCTAACATGATATTAGTTTACTGATATGAAATATCACTATAATGTGAGTTAGTACATTGACAGCGAAGTAGGAAAACAGGGCGTTCGAGCAAGCTGACAGCATGAAAATAGTATGTATCAGCGAGCTGATACCGGGAGAGCATAAACTGTTTGGATATGCAAGAAAGTCCGAAATTCATGGAGATTTTGTAGGATCTTACTTGTACGAGTTTATCTAATATATATATGATTATATATTATATTAGAGCTCAGTTTTATATTATCCAAGCATATATTTTAGTATTCAAATTCGGTTTTCTATTTAATAAGAGTTGGGTTTTGACTAAACCTTATCTTTTATCTAACCAACTATTATCTAGTATTTAAACTTATATTGAGGCTGTTTTTAAACGTATATTTTATCTTCAACAAACATCAATATTCGTAGTTTTGAATACTGGTCATTTGAATTAGCATAATCAAGTTAAACGTTGTACTTCCAACGTTAGTTTGGGTTTGTTAATTCGAATGTAAGTATTCATATAAATATGTGTATAACTTTTCTCTTAACCAAGTGAAGATACTGATTTGCAAAACATATACACACATTTTTTCAAACTCAAATCGTTCTTAGCAAACATCTTTGAGCTCGATTATTCTATATAGTTATACATATATGTGAGGAGCTTATAGTTTGAGTTGTAATCATATTCAATCGTTTGGTTGTAATCAAGTTGTGGCTGAATTGCTAGGCTTGTGAAGCAGGGTTCAAGGGAACTAGAGGTTAGAGAATGCTGTACTAGGGTAGTATAGTGCTTAGATAGCAGGGAATAGATGTTTCAGCAAGCTAGAATCAGCTGCAAGGGATGAAAAGGATGAATATTATTGTAATCTTGTAATTGGTTGTTCATTGATTAATAATATTCTCTCTTATCAGTTGATAAGGGACCCAGACGTAGACCATAATAGTGGATTAGAAGTCGAACCTGATTAAAAGATCTGGTGTTATTTACTTTTTTGTACTGTATTGCATATAGTAGCTAGCTGACAGTGTCTGTTAATTAATCTTAGCTAGCTGACACGTTAATCAACTTGATAAAATTAAAATCGGTCTCATAATACCTATTCACCCCCTCTAGTTGTGCATTTTCATAATTAATAGAATTTAAATTTAGATTTCATTTAAAATTGGGCTTAATGATTCTAAAGTTACCTTTAGGTAGCTATCTAAAGTTAACACAAAATATAATACATTGTCAATGCTATTTTTGTAAATATAGGAGGATGAATTCTATTTATTACAAAAGTGTCATTAAATTTTTATACTAAAAATAATTTATCTATAGTTAATTTTAGGAACATTTTCTTTTCAAAATTTGAAATGATGATTCAAATTTTACCATTTGAAATAAAATATATATTCTCCAACATGATTTTACACAATTTATCAAATATATGAGAATCCATAGAATATTACCGTTCTTTTTTTCCTCTCTCTTTACTCGATAAATTCAATCTCTATCAAACTAGTACGTGTAAAATCACCAATTTTAATTATTACTTCTTATCATCAAAATTTTAAAAAGGAAAACCAAAAGTAATTTATTAACATCTCTTTTTTTTTTCTTTTGCTATTAACATCTCTACTACTGATTGGCCACCAAGTAATCATATTGGTGATAGATAGGATGGTGATTGGAAGATGGGGAAGTTGCCTTCTAATAATGACTCACCACCAACTCATGGTGACAGGAGGAAGGTTGACTTTTTACTTTATGTGTATACAAAGTCGTTTATTTTCGTTGGTTTCGCGTCATAATTATAGGGAAATTGTTGGAGTTCTCGTGTGATGATTTCTATATATTTTGTCAAAATTGAAAAAATAAATTTTAGTTAATTTTTACGGTTCCATAAAATTGTACCTTATAACATTTATTTTTAATTTTTTCACAGTATTAATCAGATCAAATATATGGTGTTTCACGTTACCGGATAGTCATACAGATACAGATACAAATAAGAAAAAATTCAATGTAATAGTTAAAGTAATTTTTAGCCTACCCGGCTTATATTACCTGACCAGAAAAATTGCCCTCTATTTATTCCAAATATTTCTCAAATCATGAGGTGTCAATATGTTATTGATCATTTTCTCAAAAATAATATAAAGCATGCGTGCATTAATATATAAAAGCCAGATGTATTCAAAAATTTATGAACATTGATGTATTTTAAAAATCTATAGATTATGTTTGATTTTCCTATATATTTTAGATGTTTTAAAATCTCACCTTAATACAAAAGATTTTACTGGATTCATGATTAACTCCGCGTGGATTCTATGAATTATGTATATAATCGGTGAAATCTTAAATCAAATATAATCAATAAAAATCAATGGATTATTATCATTACCTATAAATCTACATTGAATGCACCTCTTAGTATTTCTTTCAAGTAAAACATATTTCAATCCTTTATATTTTCTTTAAAAAATATTAAGTTGACTAATTTGATCCTGTGTCTGCCACTGATAGGTGGCAATATAAATATTATCAAACTTGAATACTTGATGTATTTTTTAGTGTTTTTTTTATTAAAAAATAAAATTAACATATTAATTTTATACTACATATTTTGGGGGAGAGAAAATGAAAATGAGTTTTGATCTGTATTATACTAAACTTAAAGTAGTCATTTTTTGCTGTTTTAATTTTAATATCGATATCACTTTATAATTTTTGCTTACAAAATAATAAAATATGACCACGTAACCAAATAATATACACCGTATGTATATTATAGTCGTATCAAATTTCTACCGTGTATTATTTTTATAATAAAAAAAGGAGAGTCCTCTGTAAATCGACAAATATAATATAAAATTATATATACACTAATTAAACAAATCAACTATATAAACACTAATTAACAAATCTTCAACACATGGAACCACATTCATAAACAACTATATACATACAAGGTTAAACATACAAGGTTAAAGGGTTATAGGGCCATCAAACACTAGACATATATAACAAATCTTTAGAAGTTATTTTAGAGCATCCCAACGTTAGCTAAAATAATTAGTTAAAATATAATTATATAAAAATTTATTGAATGGTAAGAAATTCTAGGTATAATGATTAACTATATTTAAAAATATTATTTTATTATTATTTTCATATATATATAATATTATATTCAATACAACTAAATAAAATATATATTTAATGAAAATATATTTATTTCAAAAACAACAATTGAATATATATTTAAAATATATCTAATATATATTACAATTGAAAATATAATAATATATTTAAATATGAGAAAAAAATAATTAACAAACATTACTTTTATATATTATAAATTATATTTTATTATATTGGATTATTAGTATTTTTATAAATATGTAATGTATATTAAAATAATTATGTAAGTAGTTAATAAATTTTATTAATAATTAAACAATATTTTACACTTAATATTATATAAAATTCAAGATATTAAAATTTAAATTTAGACCCGATCCGGATAAAAATCGGGTTCGGCCCGGATTAAGCCTGGTCCGACCCAGATTAAGTCCGGTCCTACCCAATTTTAACCCGATTTTTTATGCGTTTTATTTAATCTATGATCGCAAGCGCACGGTATCTGTTATTAGCAGAGATTGACAAGCGGGTCATATTCACAAGAAGACATGTTTTATCGATTTTAATTCAATTATCACAGATTATTTCAAGAGAAAACGAGTACTCCCTCCGTCCCGTTGAGTTGTTATCATTTCAAAATGGGTTGTCTGGCACGCATTTTAAGGTGAATTTTAAGGATAGTTCCATAATTTATTTTTGAAATTTTCCTTTTTTGTATAAAAATAGAACAATCCTATTTTTATACAAAAAAAGAAATTTTTAAAAATAAGTTATGGAACTATCCTTAAAATCCACCTTAAAATGCGTGCCAGAAAGTGAAAAAAAAGTGATAACAATTGGATGGGACGAAGGGAGTATATGATAGCATTAATTAACTAATAATTAAAATTTAACTACACTAAATTAATAGATACTAAATTAATATATTAAAAACCTAGGACAATCACGTCCACCATACTTACACAATAACTAGTTTATAAGCTAAAACATTAAAAGTGGTCACGTAGCTAGAGTTTGTCAATCTATCTCAAGTATTAATATTCTCGAAACATGCTTACACAATTAACAAATTTTAGTAATTCAATTAGTCAAGTAATTAGAGCAGTGTAAATCTATCTCGAGTACTAACGCTCTCAGAAATTCAATAATGTTTTCACACTCAAATTCAATTCTGCTAATTATATGTGTGCCTTAGTAAGTATATCTCTCGATCATACACATATTGCATAAAATTAAATCATGATATCGATCGATTACACAAATCAATAATTAAAACATATCAATTAGAATTACACATACCTCATCAAACCACTGTAAAAATCATGCTAATACTATAGTGCAAACATGGCTTCCCCTTAAATCCTAGAAACAACTACTCACTAATTATTAAACAAATAAAACAACTAATACAATTAAAAACATAATAAAACTAATAAGAATAAAGAAAAGATTTGGATAATAAACCCTTCAATTCTCTCTGTCACATGAAAAAGTTATGACATCCATCCATCTACTTCTAACCATAATAATATCTCTACTATAATCTAATAATATGAATGTCTAATTCTACATCAGAATATCTGATATGTATCTATATGTCACCAATATATAAAGTATTTTAATGTTTTAAAATAACTACAAAAAGATTTTCCAAACCGAGTAGAATTCTCCATGTAAAATTCATATATGTCTTTTCTGTCCATTTTATGGGATGATCCTGTTGGCTTCTGCTTATTACACCACCTCTAAGTTAAAGATAATTTCATATATTTCACGTGAACTGTAAGATCGTTTAATTCTATCTTCCGAAACTCGAGATATGACTCAAATAGTGTATCCAGTGCGTGCAATCCAATAAATACGAATTTTCTTCTATTTTAACTCTAAAATAGCTATTTAAGCCCATATTTTCCCAAGTTCAGGATTTCCATCTTTTTTACAATAAAACAATAAAATCTATTAAATAAATATCCAATTAATGTAAAATATAATTAAATATGAGAATAAAATTCTATAAAATATATAAAAATATATTCTATCAATTTTCCCAGATTTTATTTGGATATTTCAAAAAATCCAGATAAAATTTTGAATATATTTAAATTTTATCTATCTTCATAAAAATCTTGAATTAAGTATCGAATAAAATTATACATATTTCAAGAAATATTAAAAATTTATTTATAAAATTAGAAAATATTAATATTTAAATATTAACAAAGATAATCCGGTCTGTTCCGACCTGATCCACGGGCCTAAAACGGGCTAATTATCTTCCTTCAAATTCCCGATTTTTATAATCCGATCCGAATCCACCTGATCCGAATTTTGTGCATAACTAACTAGCTATCCATTTTTTTTAATCAAAAAAAAAAAACTAGCAATCCATTTATTGCAGCCGCCACCCAGCTATACATTTATCATATAATCATCTCTCTTTTTCTTTAGGGATGACTTGACTATATTATACTATATTCACCATCTTCTACGGTATAATCTTAGCTGTAGTTGTTTCAGATCTTCATATTTGAATTCATGGCTTCCACAAGTCATAATCCAACTTCACCTCCTACTCTATGGGATGCTTTCTTGAGTTTCAGAGGTAAAGATACAAGATTTTCATTTACTCATCATCTATACAAAATTTTACAACGCTATGGAATTCGAACATTTAGGGATGATCCTGAACTACACAGCGGAGAAGCAATATCAAGTGCATTGCCTCGAGCTATTCATGAATCCAAGACTTACATTGTTGTCTTCTCGGAAAACTATGCTACTTCATCTTGGTGCCTTGGAGAGCTAGAAGATATCCTCGCTTGTTACACACGAATGGGAAGATTAGTTATTCCTGTGTTTTACCACATTGATCCATCTGTCGTTAGACACCAGACTGCGAGTTTTCAAGAAGCTTTTGAAAAACATCGAACTCGTTTTGATTTGGAGAAAGTCAACAAATGGCGCCTTACACTAAAAGAAGTTGCCGACTTTTCAGGGTTCCATGTATCTAAAAACAGGTTAAAAAAACAACTATGATGTCTTTCTTTGTTGGAATGAGATTTAATTAAAGAGCCTATTTGAATAACGTTGGACAATAGATTTTGAGCTTTTGACCAAAAAACCTGAATCATATATGTGCTTTCTTCATTTTAACAGAACAGCAAACTTGTCAGCATGATTTTAATGTTTGTTATTATATATGTACTCCATATACTTGATGAGTTCACGTGTCAAGATATATAGTCGGTGACACCAACGTTTCCGTAATTCTTATACATATATTGTCATCAGACAGCCAACAAAACACACTTTTAATAATATTCTAAATAACCATTTACAGAATATTCATCAAGTCTTGACGATCTACACTTTAAATGTTGGCATTGCAGTTTCGAAGCTGATGTTATCGATAAAATCATTGAGACGGTTTTAGATAGAATAAATCCCATAACTTTGGATGTTGCCAAATATCCAGTTGGGTTGGAATCCCGCGTTAAAGGCGTAACAGAATTGTTCAACAGTGATGCGAAAGGCGTGATTAGGATTGGTATATATGGTATGGGCGGAGTTGGCAAAACAACTCTAGCCAAAGCTGTGTATAACCAAAACTATCGCCGCTTTTCAGGCAGCTGCTTCTTAGCAAATGTTCGGGAGGTTTCAAGAACAAAAGGCCTAGCATGTTTACAACAACAACTTGTTAATGATGTTCTTAAGCCCAACAAAAAAATTGAGATTGATAATGTTGACCAAGGAATTGAGGTTATAAGGGCTAGAATTTGTTCGATAACAGTCCTTGTTGTTATTGATGATTTAGATGACCCAGAAGCACTAAGATACCTAGAAGGATCATTTGCTGCGGTAAGCATGGTCATAGTAACAACCAGAAACGAAGATCTTTTGGATAGAATAGAAGTTAAAGCAAAATACAAGGTAGATGTAATGGATAAAGACGAGTCGCGCCAACTTTTTACCCAACATGCATTCGGAGAAGATAAAATATCGGATGCATTCACCAAACTCTCCAAAGAAATTATAGAACTTGTTGGAGGCCTTCCACTAGCTCTTAAGAATTCTGGCTCGGCCTTGTTTAAACAATCTGAGGAGAGATGGGGACAGTTCATTGAAAGATGGAAGCAAGAACTTCAAGAAAATGGCGAGAGTTGTAATTCTTTGAAAAGATTACCAAATCTGTCCAATTCGAAACACTTGAAGAGATTGGACTTTAAAAAATGTAGTGGTTTGAAAGAAATTCAAGGCTCGGAGGAACTCACTCATTTACAAGAACTTGTTCTAATGAATTGTGGTGATCTGCTTTCCATTTCAGAACTTCTTCCTAATCTGAAATCGGTAACGGCAGAGAGTTGTACTTATCTGAAAAGATTTGGTAATCTGTCCAATTTGAAACACTTGAAGAGATTGGACCTTAAAAAAATTAGTGGTTTGATAGAAATTCAAGGCTTGGAGGAACTCACTCATTTACAAGAACTTGTTCTAATGGAATGTGGTGATCTGCTTTTCATTTCAGAACTCCCCCCTAATCTGAAATCGGTAACGGCAGAGAGTTGTACTATTAAAAGATTACCAAATCTGTCCAATTTGAAACACTTGAAGAGATTGGACCTTAAAAAATGTAGTGGTTTGATAGAAATTCACGGCTTGGAGGAACTCACTCATTTACAAGAACTTGTTATAATTGATTGTGGTGATCTGCTTTCCATTTCAGAACTTCCCCC
Source organism: Oenanthe sinensis (assembly GCA_028671895.1). NCBI lineage: Eukaryota > Viridiplantae > Streptophyta > Magnoliopsida > Apiales > Apiaceae > Oenanthe > Oenanthe sinensis. The sequence continues at coordinate 46,110,756 of CM053813.1, read as the reverse complement.
TAATATGAAACCGGTAACGGCAGAGAGTTGTACTTATCTGAAAAGATTACCAAATCTGTCCAATTTGAAACATTTAAAGAGATTGGACCTTAGAAGATGTTGTGGTTTGATAGAAATTCAAGGCTTGGAGGAACTCACTCATTTACAAGAACTTGTTCTAATGGATTGTGGTGATCTGCTTTCCATTTCAGAACTTCCCCCTAATATGAAATCGGTAACGGCTGAGTGTTGTACTTGTCTGAAAAGATTACCAAATCTGTCCAATTTGAAACATTTAAAGAGATTGGACATCAGAAGGTGTTGTGGTTTGATAGAAATTCAAGGCTTGGAGGAACTCACTCATTTACAAGAACTTGTTCTAATTGATTGTGGTGATTTGCTTTCCATTTCATAACTTCCCCCTAATATGAAATCAGTAACGGCGGAGAGTTGTACTTCCTTGAAAAGATTACCAAATCTCTCCAGTTTGAAACACTTGAAGAGATTGGACCTTAAATATTGCATTAGTTTGATGGAGATTCAAGGCTTGGAGGAACTCGCTTGTTTACGATAACTTGATCTAAAAGACTGTGGTGATCTGCTTTCCATTTCATAAGGGGAGGAAAATGTAGTTCTCTGAGAAGATTTTACCAAATCTATCCCATTTGAAACACTTGGAGGTTTTGGACATGAGAGATTGCACTGCTTTGACAGAGATTCAAGGTTTGAATGAACTCACTTCTTTAAAACAACTTATCTTGGAAGGTTGCAATTCGGGTCTTCGGGTATTCACTTTGACATGTCGATTCTTTCAGGTTTATTTCATCTCAAACTCCTTAAAAAAATTGATCGAATTTTAAATATTATTTAATATTAGTTTTTTATATTTTAAATTTTAAATATATAAAATTCTAATAACTTTTAAATATATAAATATTTAATTTAACGTGATGAATTATTTTATTTTATTATTAATTTATTTTCTATTTTTCTATGTAATGTTTTATATGGAATAAATTTATTATAAATTATATTTATATTACATATTTCAAGTCTTATTATTTATTTTTTTGAAACAAAATGCAATCTTCATTACTTGTAACCGTCATACAAAAGAGTCTCTCACAATGTACTAGGAGGAGACGTAAACACATTGTAGCAATTTAACAAACAAGAGAATCTGGTCATTTCATGGGCCACCTTATTTGCTTGCTTTCGAACATAAACAATAGAAAACTCAGGGGATGATTGACAGCGCACACAACAACTGTCTAACACATTTCCTACTTCCAACCGATTATCCACCTTACTCTTGATGGCTTGAACTGATAGAAGAGAATTAGTTTCAATCACAACCTTCTTTTCAGATCTTGACAACAGCCATGACAGTGCTTCACTAACACCCATCACCTCAGCTTCAAAAACTGACACTGGGCCTGGCAATCGCAAGTTCTTCCCTGCAACATAGGTTCCCAGGTGATCATGAATAACCGTTTCTACTGTAAAAGAGTCGGCACCAAGATAAACAGACGCATCAGCATTAAGCTTGAGAACTCCTTCCTCAGGGGGACTCCATTTCTGAACATGCTTAATTACCTCAGTACTGCATTGATTACTTGCAACCTGACACCTACCCTTAGCCATTCTCCAGTCCTCGATCGTTTTAGCACTCCAGTCCATGGCAATTGCAGGTGACACCTGTTTACCCTCCCAGACCTTTTTATTTCGCCAGAACCATATTCCCCACAGAACCGTGATGATCTTGATTAGTTCTTCAGTCGAGGCTGTTCTAAGCTTATGGAGTAACCATGTAGGTGCTGATTCTACCATTTGCATATCATATACCAATCCAACATGATGCCAACAAAGGGCAGCAAACTGGCAATCAAAGAAAACATGAAGCATGTGTTCAATATCACCATAACACATAGGACAAGTAATATTTAACTCTTATTAGTATAGTGTTATATGTTTATATTTTTAAAATTAGGTTGACTATGATTTAATAATGATTAATAAAATTAATAAAATATAAGTGGTCCGACTTAAATATTGACTAATCAAATATCAAATTTTTAATGTATCGGTTATAATAATATAATATACCCCTGCAAAATATGAACGATATTAATAAAATATATATTAATTATTTTATATAATTTAAATATTTAATTTAATGTAATAATTTTATTTTATTATTAATTTTTTTTATATTTTTCTATGCATTGTTGTTTATATATTATTATTATATATTAGTTACTTTTTTATTTTAATATTCATAAAATTTAAATAAAAATTGTGTTTGCAGTTGATTAGGAGACAAATATTTTGACTAGACGACCGACCAAATATTTGCATGTTCGGCTTTAATAATATTGTATAGGTTTAATAACAAAATTTAATTAATATAGATAAATTAAATATTATTTTAATATTCAAAAATTTTAATTAAAAATTTTTAATTTTAAATAAATTAAAGAATTTGAGCGATGATAAAACTGAGATATGTTATAGATAGTTAGTACAACTATATTACATAAAAATTATATTGTAAATAGGATTTTTAAAATAAAAAATATAGACTATAATTTAAATATAATCTATACTGTATTATTAAACCTGAAATTGTAAATGTTTGGTCGGTCTTCCGTCTAGTATAGTCCAGTCATGTATGTCTACTCAACTCCAAATACACTTTTCTAATTATATTTTAGTTAAAATATATAGTTGTATTCAAAATCTAATAATATGTTTCAATTTCATTTAACTCAAACTCTTTTATTTATTTAAAATTATAATTAATTAGTTAAATTTTATTACTATACTATATCTCTACTATCTATACTTTAACTAATCAATTTATTTAAAATATATTAAAAAAATTAAAAACAATCTGTGTATCGCACATGTTATAAGCTAGTATAATATTATATATGAATAGTTGTATAAAAATAGAACGATGAGAGAGTTGTATGTAGAATATATCTGTTTTAAATATTATTATAATTTATTATATTTTATATTTTATATAATTATTATTTCTGTAACCCGTCGACTGACCAAATATTTGCCAATTCGATTTTAATAATATAGCATATATATAATTAAATTTTATTTATTGTAGCAGGAATATAAGCCGTGTATATTAAATATAAATAATAAAATTGTCATATATATGGTTTTAAGTTTGTTATATATAGTATATAATAATTCAATTATAAATTTACTTCAATTTTTTATACTTTATTTTATTTTTTGCAATATATCATAAATATACATATTAAAATTTTCAATTTTTAAATACACAAAAAAGTATTTAAAAATAGAAATATATGAAATCATAATATTATTAGATTTTACATAGAATATTATGAAGAATAATAAACATGTTCATGCTTAATTTTTTTTAAAAAATCTTGTGTAGATCAATATTTTTTTTCAAATGGTAGTATAAACTATGTTACGCGGACTCCTCTTAATTTTTATGCTTATACTCGTGTACACGAATATGATAGGGGTGTTGGTGTGGATTTGAGTCGGATCTTTCTTATTAAAACCGGATATTTCACCTGCTTGTAGCGTCCCCATTCGAATTGAAATAGAAGGTATGCTTGCAACTTATTTATAAGGAGCAAGAAATTTATGAATGACTTGTCTTTATGTTATCTTTTTGATCTTATGCTACAAATTAAAATACATAATTAAGTGTATATGATTTATATGTTATAAACACTATTTTTATGAATGCACAATTAATCGTCTAAAAAAAATATAACTTATGTTAAAACTTATATGCCCCACACCCGTGTCCAATTTCAAATCCATATCCAATAATCCTAATTATTTTAAAATTAAGAATCTGATTCTTGGATCCACCCTCTATTCGACACCCGTACTCGAGTCCGGGTAACTATGAGTATAAATCGATAATTGAATTATATAAACTGCCTACTACTCTTAGATTGAAATTTGACTGATAATAAATATTTTAATCAGTTAATATTCATATATATAAATATATTGATACAGATGTTATCTGGACTGGGACATGAAATTGGAATTTGGGTCGAGGTTCCGGGATGGGCAAGTAATGTAAGAGGGTCAAGAATATCATTTGATTTGCAGTCAAATGCATCGCACAATTTTACAGGGATCATCTTTTGCTGTCATTGCAATATTCCACGAGTTACTTTTTCAATAAAAAATATCAGAAGTGATTTCATACAGAGCCATAAAATTGATTTTTTGGATTTCTATGGATCACTGATTGTAATAGTACCAAGTTCAATCTTGTCAGTCAGAGATGGTCACAATAGACTTGAAGTAATATCAGATGAAGAAATAATTTATGGGATTCATCTAGTGTACGAAATGGAGATTATAATGATAAGTGGGTACGACAGCACCATTGTCAACTTGAAAGATGAAGAAACCACCCTTCGAAATGCATGAAATGTTCGGAATGTGATAGCAACTGGCTCTCTCTCTATCAATGAGTGAACATCAAAGTGCCTTGTTTGATTTACCTGGCTCATTTCTCTCACACCTACAGATACATATATGCAGTGATGCAGGTAACTATAAACTGTGTTGGTAACACTTAGTGTGCATAACTCATCATCAGTACGTCAAAACAATGTTTCTTAGACATGACAATTGCATCTTAATTTATTATAATAGCTTATGGGAATGACAAATTTGACACTGTTAAATGCTAAAAATCTCAACTCCAAAGGGGTGCTATATTTGGATGTATCCATGTTCTATATCTGAAACCAAAGATGGATCCATCTTCATTGCCACATCATCAATAATTAGAAGGTAGGTAAAAGTAAAAGAGTTTGTTGAAATATTCAAATGAAAGTAATGAATGTTAGTAGAAAGTAGATAAAAGTTAACAAAGATAATTAGATATGAAACTAGTTATAGAATTAGCATTGGAGTGCAATATTTATTTTAGTATCAAAATGTACTCTTTGACATTATATTATAGCAATAGATATTTAGCATCCACCATTGCACTTGCTATGAGCAAGTCCAATGGTGGTGCTATTATACGTGTAGCTATTGTTATATTTTTAAACCAAAAAGTGAGTTTTGATGTTAAAATAGAACTTCTACTTCAATGGTTAGGTTAGAAATGACACCAAATAAATTATATTTAATTAAGTACCCTGAAGATTTTCTCCATGTGGTCAATCCATGCTTCAGCATCCATAGGGGTCTTGGCCTCCTTAAAAGAATTAGGCCTCTGTTTCATAAAACGATCAAACATAGTTTGACCTTCCTGATTTTGCCTGTTATTGCCACCAAGATTCTGATCATCAAGGTTCCTTCTTTGTTGAGAAGCCACTTCTCGTACCATGTCCATAAAAGTATTTCTATCCATGACAATTTGTTGAGTCCCAGAATTTTGACCAGAATTTCGACCGGTAGTACTTTTAGGCGGCATCCTGTAGAGAATTTTATTAGCGCACAAAAATATATGTAACAATATTTATACTTAGAAATCTCACTTCTACCCATGCGAAGTCAACCCAAACTCACAGGTCAACACCTAATAGGCAGTCTACAGAATCATTAAGCTAAGCTCTGATACCAACATTGTAACACCCTACTATTATTAATAATAAGGCTTACACAATTTAAACAAAGTCTAGATAATATTAAGCTGCCATAAATGAATAATTTTGCTAAAGTTTAAGTACTAAATCTCAATAACAATAATACTGATAAAGTCTGAAATCATCTAAAATAGTTCTCAAATGTCTTATTAAATCTCCTAAGCAAAGCAGCTAGAAACCGAGTAGCGCTCATCACTCTCCCCGCATATCCCCTAAATACATGCGGAAGGAAAATAATACGAGTGAGCCAAATGCCCAGTAGTCACTAGCATGCTTTAATCAAGCTGGTTAATTTGTGTTAAGTCAGGGAGACATAAATCACAAACAGACCATTATCAAATTATATTATATAAACTTAATTGCATATGTTGACATATATACGTACATGCGCATTATAATACTCTTATTATTAATAAATAAATATACAAAAAAAACCAATTAACACGGCTGATACAAACTTTAAAAAATCAAAAAGATTAACTTTTGTATGTAAAAATATGTGCATAAATATTTAATAAACAACTCATTATTAAGTATAAAATGATCATGCATGTCAATTTAACTAATAAAATATAAATTACATATTATATCTATAATTCACAGATGTTGGTATATAATAAAATATTCACGATTATAATCAAAATTTACCATGCTAGCTTTAGCATATATTTATATAACCACAAACATAAACATAAACATACAAATTTAATTATATGTTTGAAAATAATTTTAAACAGTGTAATCAAAGTCCTTAAACAATGCATAAAAAAATAAATAACTAATAGCTTCGAAGACAAAAACTGGGAAATTAACTATAGACAATTACTAATTTAATAATAAAATCCCATAGACTTTAATGTATTTAATAACAAATTGTTTAAACAAAAGGACGTACATGCATGCATACCTAAACATACATATACACGAGTGTACCAAAACTAAGGAAATAAATGCATACACATTTCTTGAAATAACATGTTTAATACCAAACTTAAGAGTAAATTGGATAAAATGCATTATTAAAAATATTTCATGAACTTAAGATGATAATTAATAATATAAAAATAAAAGTAGCTTACAATATGAATATGAATAACACGATTTGATGAAGTTCTCTATTTAAAAATATAAACTAAATAATTAATAAAGTTAGGGAATAAAATAGTGGTCACACATATTTTCGTGAGCATAGATTTCCATTTTTATAAAACCTAAGTTAACCTGTACTAATGAGTAATATATAAATATTCACATAACTAAAGGATTGATAAAAATAAAGTTAAAACTCTCACCAAACCAAGTAGCAGGCAAAGTTACGGAGAGATACTGGCACGTGATCACAGAATGGATGCAACCCTGAGAATAGATGTTCAGGGGGTTTATCAACATCTTAAATACTATATGCCAATATCGTATGGTATGATATATGATAATGAACTACTCCTACCTTTAATCCCAGTAAGCACTAACACCGAATATATATACCTATGCGTCAGGTTTTATATTAGTCCCCTGCACCTATACAATATGAATATGTACTTAGTTAATCGAAAATTCAATGAATCACTTGAATATAAGCAGGTCATTAGTATATACCTGAGAATTTCCTCCACCATGATCCAGTATGCATATGTATAACTATATACGTATACATCATCTTATATTTATAAGATTAATAGGATATGTATTATCTAATTGAATAGATTATAAGGATATCTCTAAAATAACTCATTTATCTTTATCTATAACTTCGTAGAATTCGATTAGAACTCCATAACTAAATAATATAGTTTAATATATAATTTATATATAAAAAAACTAGATTAATACATAAATATATATGTAAAAAATCGAGGTATTATAATTATAGTAATAGATATTTAGCATCTAGCATTGGACTTGCTCTAAAATACCCAACTTGATTGGCCAATTGTTCAAGTCTAATGCATCATGTTAGTGGCATCACATTCTTGAACTGAGTTACTATGATTGTACTTGTCTTGTCTGGGTGGTTTAATTAGTTAACATGCAAGTTTTACACACTAGAGGTCCCCAGTTCATTTGCTTTATGAGCGGGCAGGGTCGGCTCTAGAAATTTGAGTGCCCTAGACGAATTCTTGAAATTGTGTCCTTTTCTTTAAGGTTCTAAAAAAAACGTATATATAATATATGTACATGAAATTTTTGGTGCCCTTATCGTGATAATGTCCTAGGCGGTCGCCTTATCAAGGGCCGTCCCTGCGAGTGGGATATAGCATGTATGTGTTCATTTGGTTTACTACTCTTAAACTGAGTATCAAGTTGTAGTATAATTTACGAAATCATTCTGAAAATGAATGCATAAGAGTATATATCTCATTTACGTTATATTTGTAGCTTCTCAGTAATGCAAAAAGTTAGATATATACCTACCAAGCAAATCACTAAATTCTCTTTGGTGAGTGTGGACTGATTTCACGCATCCACTGCATAACTTTTGCCTTTATATATTCGCTCTACACCCATTGACATGTTGCAAATCTTGGTGCAACCTTTGAACATTGTCATCTTATTTGGTTAAGAACAGAGTACTAATGGTCTCTATCCACATCGACTACGAAGACATTAAATATATAATGGTGGTGCCTGAATCGCTGATCCTTACCATATACATTGTGATTTTGTTGTGTTGGACTAATTTTTTTCCAAACATTTCAGCTTGTCTTCTCGTAATCATATAGTTTATGGCTGGCCAAAGGAAGTTCCCTGTACATATGATTTTCCACTATTACACCTCAAAACTCGACTACTCACTTGCAGACTCTGATCTCTTCACTATCTTCTTCACCTTTGGGAAAGTCGCTAAAGCACAATCCTCAAAAACATCAATATCGTCAGACCCTCTGTGTCGCTTTCATCTGCTTTATCTCTATTGACAATGCACTTACCGCTTTCAAGGAACGAATGGATAATGGACGAGCAATGGACCTTTTAAGGATAAGAGCAAGGACAATCAATGAGTATGAAGAGGAAGAAGGTTATTTTAGGGGTTTTATATAAAATTATCCACCCATCTCATAAAAAAATATCAAGTAGCTAACTCATCTCCATGACGACTCATATAAACCACTAAAATGTTAAGATATATCACTCCGTTAACTTTTTTTTAAAAAAAATGACAATTAACGTTAACAACGCGATAACATGTCAAGTTTTACTCAGGTGGCACATAACGACTAATTGTATATAACTTTTTAATTATTCTCATATATATCATCATATACGTCTATAATAAAAATGTCCTAAATCTGCTATGCGTAGATTTCGTCAAAAAAATGGAAGCGTACTAGTATGATTTGTCTGTTTGTAATGCATGTGTTTTACCATAACAACGTATTTACTTTTTATTTTTTCTAATTGTTTAATCAATGATGTGTTATTTAATTATTTTTTTCTTTTTCCACATAACTTATCCAATCAGTCAATCCACCCACGATCTTAACGTTGATCGTCAAATTTTTAAATGAATGATATATTTTGACACTTTAATGGAGTAAATGAGTCGTCATGGAGATTGAGTAGTTAATTGATATATTTTTGTGAGATGACTGGGCAATTTGATATAACACCCCTTATTTTAGTGATGAAGAGTGAAGTGGTTGTTAAAATGGAGTTTTTATGGTGATAATTCTTGTTTCTTATTTGTTGTTGAATGTTAATAAATTTTGTGAGCTATGGTTATTATAATTGTAAATGCCGAACAACGTTTCTGATGATTGTACAATTAGCAGATGCATATGTAATTTTGCCCTATTTCTTATTCATTTGGATTGTTATGTTTGGAACTGGATAATTGAGCAGTGACTTGCTCTGTTTTTTTTACTGGTATTCTCATCCACTCAATATATCTTTTCATATATACTTTTCTTATAAGGAATAGTTGACTAAATTATCACAGATATTTAAATAAACTTTCTAAAACTGCTACTGATAGTCTGCTACTACATAATTGTGAATTGTAAAAGCAGCAGCAGAAGGGGAGATCAAAAGGGGTTTTAATGGCAGCAGAAGGGGAGAAAACTTAAAGGACATCAGAGCTCAACGACTTGTTGTATTGCCTCAAATGAACGCCCAGGCCTTATTGCCACTGCTGGAGAGGTACCCCTTTTCAGTTTTATGTCTTTCTTGCCTTAAAATTATATAGTATACTGTACACACACAAATGTAGTACATGTTTTAAAATTATCGTCCGCTCTGACTGTCCAGCTGTTTGCGGATGAAAAGCTGTACTATAATTCAATTTAGTACCCCACGCCTTTTGAAATCCCTGCCAAAATTTTGAAGTGAATCTCGGATCTCTATCGGACACAATCGAAACTGGAATACCATGAAGTCTAACGATCTCATCCCTGTATGCTAGTGCTAAGCTCTCCAAAGACATGTTCCCACGAATCGCCAGAAAGTGAGCCGATTTAGTAAGTCTATCCACAATCACCCATATAGCATCATTCTTCTTTAAAGTTTTAGGCAATCCAATCACAAAATCCATGCATATGTTCTCCCACTTCCAAGTAGGCATTTCCAAAGGCTGTAACAATCCACATGGTCGTTGATGCTCAATTTTCACCTGTTAACAAGTCAAACACTTTGAAACAAACTCAGCTATGTCACGTTTCATACCACTCCACCAAAAATGTTCCTTCACATCATGATACATCTTCGTTCCACCGGGATGAATAGAGAACGGTGATCGGTGAGCTTCTTCCATTACCTCCTCTCTAAGTTCCTTATTATTAGGCACACACAATCGATTACCCATCCAAACAATATCATGTTCATCAATGCGAAACTCCGGTAGCTTTCCTTCTTTGATATTTTGTACTAAGGACCACACTTCTCCATCAGCATCTTGAGCCTCTTTAATCCTAGATATAAGACTAGGCTCTACATGCATACTTGCTATCATACCAACTGTATCTTGACAGTAGAATTCTAAGCCAAACTTTTCAATTTCATGTTGAAGAGGTCGTTGTTGTGTCATCAATGCTGCTATGTTCCCAAAATTCTTCCTACTCAAAGCGTCTGCAACTTTATTAGCTTTACCCGGATGATACTGAATACTCACATCATAATCTTTCAATAGTTCAATCCATCGTCTCTGCCTCATGTTAAGCTCTTTCTGTGTAAAGATATACTTCAAACTTTTGTGGTCGGTGAATATCTCACATTTATCACCATACAAATAATGTCGCCATATTTTCAATGCAAAAATCACAGCTGCAAGCTCTAAATCATGTGTGGGATAATTCACCTCATAAGGTTTCAACTGCCTCGAAGCATAAGCAATCACCTTTCCATGCTGCATTAGTACACAACCAAGTCCCTTCTTTGAAGCATCACTGTAAATCACATAACCACCCATACCAGACGGTAGTGTCAAAACTGGAGATGTCACAAGTCTGTTCTTCAACTCTTTAAAACTAGCCTCACATTCATCAGTCCAAGTAAACTTATTACTTTTTCGAGTCAACTGAGTCAATGGCATATGAATAGTTGAGAAACCCTCCACAAAGCGACGATAATAGCCAGCAAGTCCCAAGAAACTTCTCACCTCTGTCACAGTGCTAGGCCTTGGCCAATTGGTAATAGCCTCAACCTTAGCTGGATCAACTTTGATTCCATCCGCTGATACAATATGTCCCAAAAAGGCAACTTGATCAAGCCAAAATTCACACTTTTTATACTTTGCATACAATTTGTTAGCACGCAATATCTCCAATACAACACGAAGATGCCCTTCATGCTCCTCCTTTGTCTTCGAATATACCAAGATGTCATCAATAAACACGATCACAAATTTGTCAAGAAAATCTTTGAATACCCTGTTCATCAAGTCCATGAACACGGCTGGTGCGTTTGTCAATCCGAAAGACATAACCAGAAACTCGTAATGCCCATAACGAGTCCTAAAAGCTGTCTTAGGGATATCACCTGCCTTCACTCTCAACTGATGGTACCCTGAACGCAGATCAATCTTTGAAAAATATTTCGCCCCTTGCAGCTGATCAAATAAGTCATCGATCCTCGGTAATGGATACCTATTCTTCACAGTAATTCGGTTCAACTCTCGATAGTCAATACAGAGCCTCATTGAACCATCTTTCTTCTTCACGAATAAAACAGGTGCTCCCCAAGGAGAAACACTCGGTCTGATGAAACCCTTCTCAAGCAATTCCTGTAGCTGTTCCTTTAACTCTTGCAGTTCCAATGGAGCCATTCGATACGGAGCCTTAGAAATAGGTTGTGCACCAGGTAACAAATCAATAGAGAATTCCACCTCTCTGTGTGGCGGTAATCCATCCAAATCCTCTGGAAATACATCAGGAAATTCACGAACAACACTAATATCCTCAATTGTAGACGAACTATCAGAAGAATCAATCACATGAGCCAAATAGCCTTCGCAACCATGCGCAAGCATCCGCTTTGCCTTGATAGCCGAAACAAATCTTCTCAACATACTAGGCTTAGAACCATGAAACTCAAACTCTGGTAAATTTGGGTCCCCAAAAATTATTTTCTTCCCCTGACAATCGATAGTAGCCCTGTATCGCTCTAACCAGTCCATACCCAGAATAACATCAAAGTCCCTCATCTGAATAGGTAAGAGATCCACACAAAGATTTCGGTCCTTCACTTTAACCACACAATTAGGATACTGAGTGTTCACAGATATAGTTACCCCCATAGGGCTTCCAATAGAATATTCAGATAAAAGTGCAGTAGGTGTAATGCATAGATGTTTAGCATAAGATGTAGAGACAAACGAATGTGTAGCACCAGTATCAAATAAAACTGTAGCATTCCTATTTCCAATAGAAAGTGTGCCTGTAATAGTACCTGAAGTGTTTGCAGCATCCTTTGCAGTAAGAGAGAACACACGTCCAGTATTTTTCTGATTATTCTTTCCATTAGCATCATTCTGATCCCCAGACTTTTTCAATGGCATCTTGCAATCTCGAATAGTATGGCCTTTCTGACCACAGTTGAAACAGGATCTGGTAAGCCAAAAACAGACACCGCTGTGCATCTTCCCACAATGCTCACAAGTAGACCTTCCACTACTCTGATTTCCAGTTTGATTAAATGACTTATTTTGCTGATTACCCTGATTTCCATTTCTCTGTTGGAAGCTTCGAGTGTTGTACCTTTGATTATTCTGTTTAAATCTGCCTGAAGGTCCTCCATTTTTCTGAAACCCAGAAGAGTCATCATCTCTCTTTCTTTTCTGGTTCTGTATCTCCCTCTGTTTACGAAAGTCAGTCTGATGTAGTTCCTGATCTCTAGCACTGTCAATCAAACTGTCCATTGTAGTGTATCGATTAGCAATGATGTGATTACGAATTGAAGTCTTCAAAGCCCACTTGAACTTCATGATTTTGTCCTCCTCGGTCCCAGCAATAGACCGTGCATAACCAGCCAACCTCTGAAATCGCACCTGAAAATCAGTCACAGACTCATCCTCCTTTTGAGCTATACCCTGATACTCCCGGGCATACTCCTCACGAATACTGGCAGGAAAATACCTCTGATCAAACTGTGTTTTAAACATATTCCATGTGAGAGTGTCCTCATATCCAGCTGCATGAGAACCCACAACTGATTTCCACCAAATGCTAGCATCTCCCTCAAGCCGGTAAGTAGCAAAACGTGCTTTCTCCACTTCTGAACAATTAAGTACCCTGAAGATTTTCTCCATGTGGTCAATCCATGCTTCAGCATCCATAGGGGTCTTGGCCTCCTTAAAAGAATTAGGCCTCTGTTTCATAAAACGATCAAACATAGTTTGACCTTCCTGATTTTGCCTGTTATTGCCACCAAGATTCTGATCATCAAGGTTCCTTCTTTGTTGAGAAGCCACTTCTCGTACCATGTCCATAAAAGTATTTCTATCCATGACAATTTGTTGAGTCCCAGAATTTTGACCAGAATTTCGACCGGTAGTACTTTTAGGCGGCATCCTGTAGAGAATTTTATTAGCGCACAAAAATATATGTAACAATATTTATACTTAGAAATCTCACTTCTACCTATGCGAAGTCAACCCAAACTCACAGGTCAACACCTAATAGGCAGTCTACAGAATCATTAAGCTAAGCTCTGATACCAACATTGTAACACCCTACTATTATTAATAATAAGGCTTACACAATTTAAACAAAGTCTAGATAATATTAAGCTGCCATAAATGAATAATTTTGCTAAAGTTTAAGTACTAAATCTCAATAACAATAATACTGATAAAGTCTGAAATCATCTAAAATAGTTCTCAAATGTCTTATTAAATCTCCTAAGCAAAGCAGCTAGAAACCGAGTAGCGCTCATCACTCTCCCCGCATATCCCCTAAATACATGCGGAAGGAAAATAATACGAGTGAGCCAAATGCCCAGTACGAATATAATTTAAAAGAATACAAAATTTTAAATAACTGAGTGGATTGTGTCTTACCAACACAGAGTATACAATAAAGATTTAATCAATAGAACGATACAAAAATGAACAATATAAGGATCACGAGATATCTCAAATCATATACGATATTTAACAAATTGGTACAACAATAAATAACTCAGATCCAAAACAATAAAAATAAGGCTGAAAAGCAAATAAGGTGGGAACAATAAGGGTCTCTTACACAAAACTATACTCGTGAAACTCCACTCACCAAGTATAGGACAATGGTTTCTTCCTCGGATATCCATAAGAAGAAATAATAGAATGTATAAAACATTCCAACAATACACTAGCGATCATGATCTATTCACGTCTCATACTCCAGAAACGCGCCCGTACACTCAAAACACTGATACGAGTTAGTGTCTAGTTCACCTTTACTCCGAACTCCATGTGAACATTGTCCGTGATTAACCCACACGGATCGGTCTAAGAGCCCAATACATAGGTTACAAAAGTTGCCGACTCTTTAATTAATCAAATCAAAACAATATCGCAATAAAAAAAATGCGAGACAAAACAAATATAAAGAATCAAGGCAACAATAATTCCAAAAATAAGGAATACGAAACGAATATAAGAAGGTGCACTAAAAAGTACACAGAGTACAAGGGTCACAATTTTAGAAAAGCCTCAACAATAAATATAACAAATTTTAATATTTAAATGGAGAAAAAGAATTAAGGAATCTATACTAACAATTATAATTTAAAATTGAGAGAAGTGAATAGGAATTCGTACCTGAATTTAAGTGTATATTAACTCTAAAATATCAAGAATTTACTAAGAGGCACACAGCTACAACTCCTTGTATAAATCTAAACCAATATTATCAACATGTATCAGCATTAAAACTTAACCAATATTTTAATAATATAAACTAAGTTTTAACTGCTCAGACTTCTCACTGACAAACGATAAACTATTAATAATATTATATATTAGCCTAATTAACGACCTTAAAGTGCTACGACATATATAATTATACTTTCATATGCGAAGAAGTGTTTAACTAAAATAGGTACAGTAGTCACTAGCATGCTTTAATCAAGCTGGTTAATTTGTGTTAAGTCAGGGAGACATAAATCACAAACAGACCATTATCAAATTATATTATATAAACTTAATTGCATATGTTGACATATATACGTACATGCGCATTATAATACTCTTATTATTAATAAATAAATATACAAAAAAAACCAATTAACACGGCTGATACAAACTTTAAAAAATCAAAAAGATTAACTTTTGTATGTAAAAATATGTGCATAAATATTTAATAAACAACTCATTATTAAGTATAAAATGATCATGCATGTCAATTTAACTAATAAAATATAAATTACATATTATATCTATAATTCACAGATGTTGGTATATAATAAAATATTCACGATTATAATCAAAATTTACCATGCTAGCTTTAGCATATATTTATATAACCACAAACATAAACATAAACATACAAATTTAATTATATGTTTGAAAATAATTTTAAACAGTGTAATCAAAGTCCTTAAACAATGCATAAAAAAATAAATAACTAATAGCTTCGAAGACAAAAACTGGGAAATTAACTATAGACAATTACTAATTTAATAATAAAATCCCATAGACTTTAATGTATTTAATAACAAATTGTTTAAACAAAAGGACGTACATGCATGCATACCTAAACATACATATACACGAGTGTACCAAAACTAAGGAAATAAATGCATACACATTTCTTGAAATAACATGTTTAATACCAAACTTAAGAGTAAATTGGATAAAATGCATTATTAAAAATATTTCATGAACTTAAGATGATAATTAATAATATAAAAATAAAAGTAGCTTACAATATGAATATGAATAACACGATTTGATGAAGTTCTCTATTTAAAAATATAAACTAAATAATTAATAAAGTTAGGGAATAAAATAGTGGTCACACATATTTTCGTGAGCATAGATTTCCATTTTTATAAAACCTAAGTTAACCTGTACTAATGAGTAATATATAAATATTCACATAACTAAAGGATTGATAAAAATAAAGTTAAAACTCTCACCAAACCAAGTAGCAGGCAAAGTTACGGAGAGATACTGGCACGTGATCACAGAATGGATGCAACCCTGAGAATAGATGTTCAGGGGGTTTATCAACATCTTAAATACTATATGCCAATATCGTATGGTATGATATATGATAATGAACTACTCCTACCTTTAATCCCAGTAAGCACTAACACCGAATATATATACCTATGCGTCAGGTTTTATATTAGTCCCCTGCACCTATACAATATGAATATGTACTTAGCTAATCGAAAATTCAATGAATCACTTGAATATAAGCAGGTCATTAGTATATACCTGAGAATTTCCTCCACCATGATCCAGTATGCATATGTATAACTATATACGTATACATCATCTTATATTTATAAGATTAATAGGATATGTATTATCTAATTGAATAGATTATAAGGATATCTCTAAAATAACTCATTTATCTTTATCTATAACTTCGTAGAATTCGATTAGAACTCCATAACTAAATAATATAGTTTAATATATAATTTATATATAAAAAAACTAGATTAATACATAAATATATATGTAAAAAATCGAGGTATTATAATTATAGTAATAGATATTTAGCATCTAGCATTGGACTTGCTCTAAGATACCCAACTTGATTGGCCAATTGTTCAAGTCTAATGCATCATGTTAGTGGCATCACATTCTTGAACTGAGTTACTATGATTGTACTTGTCTTGTCTGGGTGGTTTAATTAGTTAACATGCAAGTTTTACACACTAGAGGTCCCCAGTTCATTTGCTTTATGAGCGGGCAGGGTCGGCTCTAGAAATTTGAGTGCCCTAGACGAATTCTTGAAATTGTGTCCTTTTCTTTAAGGTTCTAAAAAAAACGTATATATAATATATGTACATGAAATTTTTGGTGCCCTTATCGTGATAATGTCCTAGGCGGTCGCCTTATCAAGGGCCGTCCCTGCGAGTGGGATATAGCATGTATGTGTTCATTTGGTTTACTACTCTTAAACTGAGTATCAAGTTGTAGTATAATTTACGAAATCATTCTGAAAATGAATGCATAAGAGTATATATCTCATTTACGTTATATTTGTAGCTTCTCAGTAATGCAAAAAGTTAGATATATACCTACCAAGCAAATCACTAAATTCTCTTTGGTGAGTGTGGACTGATTTCACGCATCCACTGCATAACTTTTGCCTTTATATATTCGCTCTACACCCATTGACATGTTGCAAATCTTGGTGCAACCTTTGAACATTGTCATCTTATTTGGTTAAGAACAGAGTACTAATGGTCTCTATCCACATCGACTACGAAGACATTAAATATATAATGGTGGTGCCTGAATCGCTGATCCTTACCATATACATTGTGATTTTGTTGTGTTGGACTAATTTTTTTCCAAACATTTCAGCTTGTCTTCTCGTAATCATATAGTTTATGGCTGGCCAAAGGAAGTTCCCTGTACATATGATTTTCCACTATTACACCTCAAAACTCGACTACTCACTTGCAGACTCTGATCTCTTCACTATCTTCTTCACCTTTGGGAAAGTCGCTAAAGCACAATCCTCAAAAACATCAATATCGTCAGACCCTCTGTGTCGCTTTCATCTGCTTTATCTCTATTGACAATGCACTTACCGCTTTCAAGGAACGAATGGATAATGGACGAGCAATGGACCTTTTAAGGATAAGAGCAAGGACAATCAATGAGTATGAAGAGGAAGAAGGTTATTTTAGGGGTTTTATATAAAATTATCCACCCATCTCATAAAAAAATATCAAGTAGCTAACTCATCTCCATGACGACTCATATAAACCACTAAAATGTTAAGATATATCACTCCGTTAACTTTTTTTTTAAAAAAATGACAATTAACGTTAACAACGCGATAACGTGTCAAGTTTTACTCAGGTGGCACATAACGACTAATTGTATATAACTTTTTAATTATTCTCATATATATCATCATATACGTCTATAATAAAAATGTCCTAAATCTGCTATGCGTAGATTTCGTCAAAAAAATGGAAGCGTACTAGTATGATTTGTCTGTTTGTAATGCATGTGTTTTACCATAACAACGTATTTACTTTTTATTTTTTCTAATTGTTTAATCAATGATGTGTTATTTAATTATTTTTTTCTTTTTCCACATAACTTATCCAATCAGTCAATCCACCCACGATCTTAACGTTGATCGTCAAATTTTTAAATGAATGATATATTTTGACACTTTAATGGAGTAAATGAGTCGTCATGGAGATTGAGTAGTTAATTGATATATTTTTGTGAGATGACTGGGCAATTTGATATAACACCCCTTATTTTAGTGATGAAGAGTGAAGTGGTTGTTAAAATGGAGTTTTTATGGTGATAATTCTTGTTTCTTATTTGTTGTTGAATGTTAATAAATTTTGTGAGCTATGGTTATTATAATTGTAAATGCCGAACAACGTTTCTGATGATTGTACAATTAGCAGATGCATATGTAATTTTGCCCTATTTCTTATTCATTTGGATTGTTATGTTTGGAACTGGATAATTGAGCAGTGACTTGCTCTGTTTTTTTTACTGGTATTCTCATCCACTCAATATATCTTTTCATATATACTTTTCTTATAAGGAATAGTTGACTAAATTATCACAGATATTTAAATAAACTTTCTAAAACTGCTACTGATAGTCTGCTACTACATAATTGTGAATTGTAAAAGCAGCAGCAGAAGGGGAGATCAAAAGGGGTTTTAATGGCAGCAGAAGGGGAGAAAACTTAAAGGACATCAGAGCTCAACGACTTGTTGTATTGCCTCAAATGAACGCCCAGGCCTTATTGCCACTGCTGGAGAGGTACCCCTTTTCAGTTTTATGTCTTTCTTGCCTTAAAATTATATAGTATACTGTACACACACAAATGTAGTACATGTTTTAAAATTATCGTCCGCTCTGACTGTCCAGCTGTTTGCGGATGAAAAGCTGTACTATAATTCAATTTAGTACCCCACGCCTTTTGAAATCCCTGCCAAAATTTTGAAGTGAATCTCGGATCTCTATCGGACACAATCGAAACTGGAATACCATGAAGTCTAACGATCTCATCCCTGTATGCTAGTGCTAAGCTCTCCAAAGACATGTTCCCACGAATCGCCAGAAAGTGAGCCGATTTAGTAAGTCTATCCACAATCACCCATATAGCATCATTCTTCTTTAAAGTTTTAGGCAATCCAATCACAAAATCCATGCATATGTTCTCCCACTTCCAAGTAGGCATTTCCAAAGGCTGTAACAATCCACATGGTCGTTGATGCTCAATTTTCACCTGTTAACAAGTCAAACACTTTGAAACAAACTCAGCTATGTCACGTTTCATACCACTCCACCAAAAATGTTCCTTCACATCATGATACATCTTCGTTCCACCGGGATGAATAGAGAACGGTGATCGGTGAGCTTCTTCCATTACCTCCTCTCTAAGTTCCTTATTATTAGGCACACACAATCGATTACCCATCCAAACAATATCATGTTCATCAATGCGAAACTCCGGTAGCTTTCCTTCTTTGATATTTTGTACTAAGGACCACACTTCTCCATCAGCATCTTGAGCCTCTTTAATCCTAGATATAAGACTAGGCTCTACATGCATACTTGCTATCATACCAACTGTATCTTGACAGTAGAATTCTAAGCCAAACTTTTCAATTTCATGTTGAAGAGGTCGTTGTTGTGTCATCAATGCTGCTATGTTCCCAAAATTCTTCCTACTCAAAGCGTCTGCAACTTTATTAGCTTTACCCGGATGATACTGAATACTCACATCATAATCTTTCAATAGTTCAATCCATCGTCTCTGCCTCATGTTAAGCTCTTTCTGTGTAAAGATATACTTCAAACTTTTGTGGTCGGTGAATATCTCACATTTATCACCATACAAATAATGTCGCCATATTTTCAATGCAAAAATCACAGCTGCAAGCTCTAAATCATGTGTGGGATAATTCACCTCATAAGGTTTCAACTGCCTCGAAGCATAAGCAATCACCTTTCCATGCTGCATTAGTACACAACCAAGTCCCTTCTTTGAAGCATCACTGTAAATCACATAACCACCCATACCAGACGGTAGTGTCAAAACTGGAGATGTCACAAGTCTGTTCTTCAACTCTTTAAAACTAGCCTCACATTCATCAGTCCAAGTAAACTTATTACTTTTTCGAGTCAACTGAGTCAATGGCATATGAATAGTTGAGAAACCCTCCACAAAGCGACGATAATAGCCAGCAAGTCCCAAGAAACTTCTCACCTCTGTCACAGTGCTAGGCCTTGGCCAATTGGTAATAGCCTCAACCTTAGCTGGATCAACTTTGATTCCATCCGCTGATACAATATGTCCCAAAAAGGCAACTTGATCAAGCCAAAATTCACACTTTTTATACTTTGCATACAATTTGTTAGCACGCAATATCTCCAATACAACACGAAGATGCCCTTCATGCTCCTCCTTTGTCTTCGAATATACCAAGATGTCATCAATAAACACGATCACAAATTTGTCAAGAAAATCTTTGAATACCCTGTTCATCAAGTCCATGAACACGGCTGGTGCGTTTGTCAATCCGAAAGACATAACCAGAAACTCGTAATGCCCATAACGAGTCCTAAAAGCTGTCTTAGGGATATCACCTGCCTTCACTCTCAACTGATGGTACCCTGAACGCAGATCAATCTTTGAAAAATATTTCGCCCCTTGCAGCTGATCAAATAAGTCATCGATCCTCGGTAATGGATACCTATTCTTCACAGTAATTCGGTTCAACTCTCGATAGTCAATACAGAGCCTCATTGAACCATCTTTCTTCTTCACGAATAAAACAGGTGCTCCCCAAGGAGAAACACTCGGTCTGATGAAACCCTTCTCAAGCAATTCCTGTAGCTGTTCCTTTAACTCTTGCAGTTCCAATGGAGCCATTCGATACGGAGCCTTAGAAATAGGTTGTGCACCAGGTAACAAATCAATAGAGAATTCCACCTCTCTGTGTGGCGGTAATCCATCCAAATCCTCTGGAAATACATCAGGAAATTCACGAACAACACTAATATCCTCAATTGTAGACGAACTATCAGAAGAATCAATCACATGAGCCAAATAGCCTTCGCAACCATGCGCAAGCATCCGCTTTGCCTTGATAGCCGAAACAAATCTTCCCAACATACTAGGCTTAGAACCATGAAACTCAAACTCTGGTAAATTTGGGTCCCCAAAAATTATTTTCTTCCCCTGACAATCGATAGTAGCCCTGTATCGCTCTAACCAGTCCATACCCAGAATAACATCAAAGTCCCTCATCTGAATAGGTAAGAGATCCACACAAAGATTTCGGTCCTTCACTTTAACCACACAATTAGGATACTGAGTGTTCACAGATATAGTTACCCCCATAGGGCTTCCAATAGAATATTCAGATAAAAGTGCAGTAGGTGTAATGCATAGATGTTTAGCATAAGATGTAGAGACAAACGAATGTGTAGCACCAGTATCAAATAAAACTGTAGCATTCCTATTTCCAATAGAAAGTGTGCCTGTAATAGTACCTGAAGTGTTTGCAGCATCCTTTGCAGTAAGAGAGAACACACGTCCAGTATTTTTCTGATTATTCTTTCCATTAGCATCATTCTGATCCCCAGACTTTTTCAATGGCATCTTGCAATCTCGAATAGTATGGCCTTTCTGACCACAGTTGAAACAGGATCTGGTAAGCCAAAAACAGACACCGCTGTGCATCTTCCCACAATGCTCACAAGTAGACCTTCCACTACTCTGATTTCCAGTTTGATTAAATGACTTATTTTGCTGATTACCCTGATTTCCATTTCTCTGTTGGAAGCTTCGAGTGTTGTACCTTTGATTATTCTGTTTAAATCTGCCTGAAGGTCCTCCATTTTTCTGAAACCCAGAAGAGTCATCATCTCTCTTTCTTTTCTGGTTCTGCATCTCCCTCTGTTTACGAAAGTCAGTCTGATGTAGTTCCTGATCTCTAGCACTGTCAATCAAACTGTCCATTGTAGTGTATCGATTAGCAATGATGTGATTACGAATTGAAGTCTTCAAAGCCCACTTGAACTTCATGATTTTGTCCTCCTCGGTCCCAGCAATAGACCGTGCATAACCAGCCAACCTCTGAAATCGCACCTGAAAATCAGTCACAGACTCATCCTCCTTTTGAGCTATACCCTGATACTCCCGGGCATACTCCTCACGAATACTGGCAGGAAAATACCTCTGATCAAACTGTGTTTTAAACATATTCCATGTGAGAGTGTCCTCATATCCAGCTGCATGAGAACCCACAACTGATTTCCACCAAATGCTAGCATCTCCCTCAAGCCGGTAAGTAGCAAAACGTGCTTTCTCCACTTCTGAACAATTAAGTACCCTGAAGATTTTCTCCATGTGGTCAATCCATGCTTCAGCATCCATAGGGGTCTTGGCCTCCTTAAAAGAATTAGGCCTCTGTTTCATAAAACGATCAAACATAGTTTGACCTTCCTGATTTTGCCTGTTATTGCCACCAAGATTCTGATCATCAAGGTTCCTTCTTTGTTGAGAAGCCACTTCTCGTACCATGTCCATAAAAGTATTTCTATCCATGACAATTTGTTGAGTCCCAGAATTTTGACCAGAATTTCGACCGGTAGTACTTTTAGGCGGCATCCTGTAGAGAATTTTATTAGCGCACAAAAATATATGTAACAATATTTATACTTAGAAATCTCACTTCTACCCATGCGAAGTCAACCCAAACTCACAGGTCAACACCTAATAGGCAGTCTACAGAATCATTAAGCTAAGCTCTGATACCAACATTGTAACACCCTACTATTATTAATAATAAGGCTTACACAATTTAAACAAAGTCTAGATAATATTAAGCTGCCATAAATGAATAATTTTGCTAAAGTTTAAGTACTAAATCTCAATAACAATAATACTGATAAAGTCTGAAATCATCTAAAATAGTTCTCAAATGTCTTATTAAATCTCCTAAGCAAAGCAGCTAGAAACCGAGTAGCGCTCATCACTCTCCCCGCATATCCCCTAAATACATGCGGAAGGAAAATAATACGAGTGAGCCAAATGCCCAGTACGAATATAATTTAAAAGAATACAAAATTTTAAATAACTGAGTGGATTGTGTCTTACCAACACAGAGTATACAATAAAGATTTAATCAATAGAACGATACAAAAATGAACAATATAAGGATCACGAGATATCTCAAATCATATACGATATTTAACAAATTGGTACAACAATAAATAACTCAGATCCAAAACAATAAAAATAAGGCTGAAAAGCAAATAAGGTGGGAACAATAAGGGTCTCTTACACAAAACTATACTCGTGAAACTCCACTCACCAAGTATAGGACAATGGTTTCTTCCTCGGATATCCATAAGAAGAAATAATAGAATGTATAAAACATTCCAACAATACACTAGCGATCATGATCTATTCACGTCTCATACTCCAGAAACGCGCCCGTACACTCAAAACACTGATACGAGTTAGTGTCTAGTTCACCTTTACTCCGAACTCCATGTGAACATTGTCCGTGATTAACCCACACGGATCGGTCTAAGAGCCCAATACATAGGTTACAAAAGTTGCCGACTCTTTAATTAATCAAATCAAAACAATATCGCAATAAAAAAAATGCGAGACAAAACAAATATAAAGAATCAAGGCAACAATAATTCCAAAAATAAGGAATACGAAACGAATATAAGAAGGTGCACTAAAAAGTACACAGAGTACAAGGGTCACAATTTTAGAAAAGCCTCAACAATAAATATAACAAATTTTAATATTTAAATGGAGAAAAAGAATTAAGGAATCTATACTAACAATTATAATTTAAAATTGAGAGAAGTGAATAGGAATTCGTACCTGAATTTAAGTGTATATTAACTCCAAAATATCAAGAATTTACTAAGAGGCACACAGCTACAACTCCTTGTATAAATCTAAACCAATATTATCAACATGTATCAGCATTAAAACTTAACCAATATTTTAATAATATAAACTAAGTTTTAACTGCTCAGACTTCTCACTGACAAACGATAAACTATTAATAATATTATATATTAGCCTAATTAACGACCTTAAAGTGCTACGACATATATAATTATTCTTTCATATGCGAAGAAGTGTTTAACTAAAATAGGTACAGTAGTCACTAGCATGCTTTAATCAAGCTGGTTAATTTGTGTTAAGTCAGGGAGACATAAATCACAAACAGACCATTATCAAATTATATTATATAAACTTAATTGCATATGTTGACATATATACGTACATGCGCATTATAATACTCTTATTATTAATAAATAAATATACAAAAAAAACCAATTAACACGGCTGATACAAACTTTAAAAAATCAAAAAGATTAACTTTTGTATGTAAAAATATGTGCATAAATATTTAATAAACAACTCATTATTAAGTATAAAATGATCATGCATGTCAATTTAACTAATAAAATATAAATTACATATTATATCTATAATTCACAGATGTTGGTATATAATAAAATATTCACGATTATAATCAAAATTTACCATGCTAGCTTTAGCATATATTTATATAACCACAAACATAAACATAAACATACAAATTTAATTATATGTTTGAAAATAATTTTAAACAGTGTAATCAAAGTCCTTAAACAATGCATAAAAAAATAAATAACTAATAGCTTCGAAGACAAAAACTGGGAAATTAACTATAGACAATTACTAATTTAATAATAAAATCCCATAGACTTTAATGTATTTAATAACAAATTGTTTAAACAAAAGGACGTACATGCATGCATACCTAAACATACATATACACGAGTGTACCAAAACTAAGGAAATAAATGCATACACATTTCTTGAAATAACATGTTTAATACCAAACTTAAGAGTAAATTGGATAAAATGCATTATTAAAAATATTTCATGAACTTAAGATGATAATTAATAATATAAAAATAAAAGTAGCTTACAATATGAATATGAATAACACGATTTGATGAAGTTCTCTATTTAAAAATATAAACTAAATAATTAATAAAGTTAGGGAATAAAATAGTGGTCACACATATTTTCGTGAGCATAGATTTCCATTTTTATAAAACCTAAGTTAACCTGTACTAATGAGTAATATATAAATATTCACATAACTAAAGGATTGATAAAAATAAAGTTAAAACTCTCACCAAACCAAGTAGCAGGCAAAGTTACGGAGTGATACTGGCACGTGATCACAGAATGAATGCAACCCTGAGAATAGATGTTCAGGGGGTTTATCAACATCTTAAATACTATATGCCAATATCGTATGGTATGATATATGATAATGAACTACTCCTACCTTTAATCCCAGTAAGCACTAACACCGAATATATATACCTATGCGTCAGGTTTTATATTAGTCCCCTGCACCTATACAATATGAATATGTACTTAGCTAATCGAAAATTCAATGAATCACTTGAATATAAGCAGGTCATTAGTATATACCTGAGAATTTCCTCCACCATGATCCAGTATGCATATGTATAACTATATACGTATACATCATCTTATATTTATAAGATTAATAGGATATGTATTATCTAATTGAATAGATTATAAGGATATCTCTAAAATAACTCATTTATCTTTATCTATAACTTCGTAGAATTCGATTAGAACTCCATAACTAAATAATATAGTTTAATATATAATTTATATATAAAAAAACTAGATTAATACATAAATATATATGTAAAAAATCGAGGTATTATAATTATAGTAATAGATATTTAGCATCTAGCATTGGACTTGCTCTAAGATACCCAACTTGATTGGCCAATTGTTCAAGTCTAATGCATCATGTTAGTGGCATCACATTCTTGAACTGAGTTACTATGATTGTACTTGTCTTGTCTGGGTGGTTTAATTAGTTAACATGCAAGTTTTACACACTAGAGGTCCCCAGTTCATTTGCTTTATGAGCGGGCAGGGTCGGCTCTAGAAATTTGAGTGCCCTAGACGAATTCTTGAAATTGTGTCCTTTTCTTTAAGGTTCTAAAAAAAACGTATATATAATATATGTACATGAAATTTTTGGTGCCCTTATCGTGATAATGTCCTAGGCGGTCGCCTTATCAAGGGCCGTCCCTGCGAGTGGGATATAGCATGTATGTGTTCATTTGGTTTACTACTCTTAAACTGAGTATCAAGTTGTAGTATAATTTACGAAATCATTCTGAAAATGAATGCATAAGAGTATATATCTCATTTACGTTATATTTGTAGCTTCTCAGTAATGCAAAAAGTTAGATATATACCTACCAAGCAAATCACTAAATTCTCTTTGGTGAGTGTGGACTGATTTCACGCATCCACTGCATAACTTTTGCCTTTATATATTCGCTCTACACCCATTGACATGTTGCAAATCTTGGTGCAACCTTTGAACATTGTCATCTTATTTGGTTAAGAACAGAGTACTAATGGTCTCTATCCACATCGACTACGAAGACATTAAATATATAATGGTGGTGCCTGAATCGCTGATCCTTACCATATACATTGTGATTTTGTTTGTTGGACTAATTTTTTTCCAAACATTTCAGCTTGTCTTCTCGTAATCATATAGTTTATGGCTGGCCAAAGGAAGTTCCCTATACATATGATTTTCCACTATTACACCTCAAAACTCGACTACTCACTTGCAGACTCTGATCTCTTCACTATCTTCTTCACCTTTGGGAAAGTCGCTAAAGCACAATCCTCAAAAACATCAATATCGTCAGACCCTCTGTGTCGCTTTCATCTGCTTTATCTCTATTGACAATGCACTTACCGCTTTCAAGGAACGAATGGATAATGGACGAGCAATGGACCTTTTAAGGATAAGAGCAAGGACAATCAATGAGTATGAAGAGGAAGAAGGTTATTTTAGGGGTTTTATATAAAATTATCCACCCATCTCATAAAAAAATATCAAGTAGCTAACTCATCTCCATGACGACTCATATAAACCACTAAAATGTTAAGATATATCACTCCGTTAACTTTTTTTTAAAAAAAATGACAATTAACGTTAACAACGCGATAACGTGTCAAGTTTTACTCAGGTGGCACATAACGACTAATTGTATATAACTTTTTAATTATTCTCATATATATCATCATATACGTCTATAATAAAAATGTCCTAAATCTGCTATGCGTAGATTTCGTCAAAAAAATGGAAGCGTACTAGTATGATTTGTCTGTTTGTAATGCATGTGTTTTACCATAACAACGTATTTACTTTTTATTTTTTCTAATTGTTTAATCAATGATGTGTTATTTAATTATTTTTTTCTTTTTCCACATAACTTATCCAATCAGTCAATCCACCCACGATCTTAACGTTGATCGTCAAATTTTTAAATGAATGATATATTTTGACACTTTAATGGAGTAAATGAGTCGTCATGGAGATTGGGTAGTTAATTGATATATTTTTGTGAGATGACTGGGCAATTTGATATAACACCCCTTATTTTAGTGATGAAGAGTGAAGTGGTTGTTAAAATGGAGTTTTTATGGTGATAATTCTTGTTTCTTATTTGTTGTTGAATGTTAATAAATTTTGTGAGCTATGGTTATTATAATTGTAAATGCCGAACAACGTTTCTGATGATTGTACAATTAGCAGATGCATATGTAATTTTGCCCTATTTCTTATTCATTTGGATTGTTATGTTTGGAACTGGATAATTGAGCAGTGACTTGCTCTGTTTTTTTTACTGGTATTCTCATCCACTCAATATATCTTTTCATATATACTTTTCTTATAAGGAATAGTTGACTAAATTATCACAGATATTTAAATAAACTTTCTAAAACTGCTACTGATAGTCTGCTACTACATAATTGTGAATTGTAAAAGCAGCAGCAGAAGGGGAGATCAAAAGGGGTTTTAATGACAGCAGAAGGGGAGAAAACTTAAAGGACATCAGAGCTCAACGACTTGTTGTATTGCCTCAAATGAACGCCCAGGCCTTATTGCCACTGCTGGAGAGGTACCCCTTTTCAGTTTTATGTCTTTCTTGCCTTAAAATTATATAGTATACTGTACACACACAAATGTAGTACATGTTTTAACCAGATTTTTCAGGGTTAATAGCTAAGTCTAATCGATTTCGTGTTTGAAGGACAAGTGACAAAGTAGTAAGACAAGTGCAGAAAAATGAAGAAAAGAACAAGAACACGAGCAATTTTGGTGACGCGGAAAACCCCCGTTGAGAGGTAAAAACCGCGGGTGGGGTGTGCCCAACCAAGAACATCCACTATAAAGTTGTTTAAGATCGATTACAAGTGATTTGAATGAAGAAAAATACATGAACTGCCTACTCGTCAACTATGCAGCAGCTACTCGTCGACTATGCAGCTGTTACCCGTCGGCTGTATGTATTGTGTGTATATCATTCTGGTTCCCCCCTTCTTTTCATCCCCTTAATCATATTTATAATATGATTTTGTTATTCTCCACGATCCTATTTCCATGCTGCACCTTCTGATCACGTTCCTTGAAAAATGGGATTGCTCCCTTATCCTTATCTATATTTGAATTGTAGTTGAAGTAGAACACTTATCCTTTCCTGAAATTTCGCCCGTCGAGTATACCTAGTCTTACCCGTCGAGACTTGGTCTACTCGTCAGCTTGTCAAGTTCCTATTTTAAAGGACCCTTAATAATTATTAATAATTATCCATCTATAATTAAATAATTCAACTGATATTGAATTATTAATGAATAATGCTGATAAGTATAACCAAATAACTCATTGGTCATCCAAACAATGTATACTCGTCAGTTTACTAGTCCATCCGTCGACTATGTTGCTACTCGTCAGCTCGTCCATGCAGTCGTCAATAGAGTTTTTCACCCGTCAATACAAACTTGGACGTGTAAAAATCTGGTACAAATAATTGCCCCTAATTTTATTGGGTGAAGACATACAACCAATAAAATTCTTCTTCATCTCGAATATTATCTCGTTGTTGTTGGTTGCATATTTGTAGTCGTCCATTTAATCAAAATGGCTTGTTGACAGGTTCATGTGATTCCTAAGCTCGTCGTAGTAATATGCCACTTGTAATATGTGAATTGTTGTGTGTAGTTGACAACTTGTAATATGTATTTCGTCAAATGTAACTTGTCGAGTGTGACTTGTAACTCGTCACACGTAATTCATAACTTGTCGATGTAACACGTGACATGTAGTCGAGGTTTGTAATTGTAGTGCATAATAGGGATTATTGAGCCTTGATGTCGTAATGTCAAAGATGTTTGGAAGGCCAATCTCATGTGAGACATGAGCCACGACCATAATACTTGTTTCATAAGCGTAGCTCGTAGTCGTAATTATTTCAACTTGCAGTTGAAATACGTAGATGCATATACGTAGCTTGTAATCATGAAATGTAACCATAATGTGCAATACATATTCGAGATTCGTGAATGTGACATATACCATGTCGATGTAACTTGTAGTCATAATATATGAAATGTCGTAGACTTGTAACATGTAACATGTCGACGAGATGTATAACTTGTAATTGTAATATGTCAAAATGACTTGCAATTCGTAAAATGCCAATGAGACATGTAATTCATAAAACGTCGTGTCAATGTGATACATAAGCTTTTCACGCCGTATGTCAATATGACATGTAATCGTAATATGTTGTATGTCAATGTGAAAACTATTTGTAATATGTCGTATGTCAATGTGACATGTAAATTGTATCACATCGTATGTCGAATGTAATCATAATATTTATTCGTCACATGTAATATGTGTTATATACGTCGATTGTATATCGTCACTTGTCGTAAATTGTCATTCATCGATTGTATATCGTCACTTGTCGTAAATTGTCATTTGTCGATTGTATATCGTCACTTGTCGTAAATTGTCATTCGTCGATTGTAATATATTCGTAGGTGCATGCACAACGTATAAGTGGTTAAAAGGCCTTCCCCTCTTGAAACGACACTTATTTATTCGTAGTTTTTGGTTTTAATGTGGAGAATGCAGAAAATTATTACTTAAAAGTAATTAATTTTGTTTCTCATTTTGTTGGTTTCGTAGTTAAAGGACGGGGCCTTTAGTTTTTATTCGTCGTGGGTGATCAGCCCAATAATAGATAATATCGGGATACAATGCCCCTAATTATCACGTAATTGTAATGGCCATGCATCGTAGAATCGTAATGTATTTATAGTCATGCAAGTACGCTACGTAAAGAAAAACTTAAACATCGAAGATATGTTTAGTAGATTAACAAGAAACAAATGGCATGCATGTTTTACTATATTGCATAGATAAATCACGTAGCTTATAAGCAAGTTGGGCATATAAATTCATATAAGGCATCACACATGCAAGAAGTATCAACACATTACACATAGCGGACTACTAACATGACAATGTATTGCGAAGTAAAACATTTAAAAGGCGGATGAGAGATTACTTGCGGTATGCTGTCAAATGAATTGCATTCTAACTCATTAGAATTGGCGTCCGTCAAGTGTTGATGGCATGTATGCCCCTCGTCCAGCGATGATGTCAGTTAAGTAAGGTCTTTACATGTCAGCAAACTTTCCTGCATTGACGTCAACAGTGTTTGGAAAGACCTTCCTCAAGACGAGGTTTCCCACATGAAATTTCTTGATGTACACGTTGTTGTCATAACCGTCGATCACTTTTTGTTGATACAACGTCATTGTAATTTTGGTCATGTCGTGCAGCTCGTCGTGCAGCTCGTCGACAGTGTCCAGGTCATGTCGTGTAGCTCGTCAACAGTGTCCTGGTCATGAACAAGTTTGTCGTTGTTGACATTACTCGTCAGGAGGCCATAATGAGTTGTTGGTGTCATTACTTCTGTTAGTAGGACTGCATATGTCCCACACACTAGAGAAGCTAGTGTCTGTCATGTCGTTGTTTTGGGCGTCGTCCTCGTTGATTGTTAATGTTGTAATTTTCGCATAATGTCACTGTTGCCCCTTGTCGTAAATGTCATGAGGTACTGCCCCTTGTCGTTGTGTCCATGTATGAGGATCAGAAAAATAAATGTAGATGTCATGTTTATCGACATGTTAGATGTCGTCGGATAGGTTAGATGTTGTCGGATGGGATAGATGTCGTCGGATGGGTTAGATGTCGTCGGATAGGTTAGATGTCGTCGGACAGGTTAGATGTCGTCGGATGGGTTGAATGTTGTCGGACAGGATAGATGTCGTCGGATAGGTTTGAATGTCGTCGGACAGGTTGAAATATTCTGACAGTTGATGTTTGACAAGTGCATGTTTTTGACAAGCATCACACCTTTTGACATAGTCAACAACATCTTGCCTTGACATCCTCATTCTGAACACTCTGGTCTCGTCATTGTTGGTGGGTTGGACACCACTCGACAGGTACTCCTTGATTTTCAGCGTCCGACTAGTCAGCTGCTCGTCGTCAGCTTTCCGTCCGTCGACTAGAACCATAACATCGTTCAACTCTTCATACTTGTTTGCATCATTGAGAGCCATTACTTCTTTCAAGACATCTTTCTATTCTATGATAGGCTTAAAGACATGTATGCTCGATATTTGGACATCTCGACTTGACGAAAGACTGCCCCTTGTCATGCCAATGCGTCGAATCGACGACTTGTGTATTCAAGTCTTTTAGAACCAGTCGAGCTCAGCGTCGTATCTTTGTGTCATGTCACATTGTCGCGGGTATTTGTGTGAGTGTCCTTCTTCAACATATTGTATTCATCCCAATCAGCATCTACCACATGTCATCAATATCTTGTTGTCGTCATCAAGTATACTGTCCATATTCAGGTGTCATACCACACTTGCAGCTGTCCAACTCTTCGTTTATTGCATGTCAGTACATGTGGGTTGTCTACTATCAACACATTTTATGGGACATATTCTTCTTCGATTGTAGACTTCATGACGTGTATAAATGACATATTGGACATATAGAATTGATAGAAGACTGCCCCTAGCCCGGCCAAGGCGTCGAATCGATGGTACGTATATTTAAGTCCATTGGGGCCTGTCGTATGTCAAGTGTTCCTGTCGAGTGTCACTGTCGAGTGTTGTTGTCGAGTGTTGACAGCATGGATGCCCCCGTCTAGTGACGATGTCAATTAAGTACGGCCAGGGGCACTTGTTTCTTCCCGTCCACATCTTCCGCTCCCGTCGTGTCCAATCCACTCGACGTCAACTTCTTCATGTCGTGTTCTTTTTGTCACATCTTCATTTTTTCATGTCTTGACACATATCCATGTGATTTGTAACTTCTATGTTTAGGCCTTCTGTTGGACATGTTGTAGTTAGCGTCATGTCCTTTCGTCGTGTCACGTTGTCGTGGGTGTCCTGTGTTAGTGCATCCAATGTGCCATTTTCATCCATGTTAGCGTTGACCACATGTATCATGTCATTTTCCTGTTATTTGTCGTCATGTATGTTGTCCATGTTCAGACGTCATACTACATTCTTGCAGTTATCCGTCATGACGTCATTTTGTTGTTAGATTTACTTGTATAGAACTCCGCTTTGAGCGTCTCATTCTCTGATCGTAACAAAACCACGTCATGTTGTAATTTTTTCATGGCCAAAATTATGTCATCGTCCGTCGTCATGTTGTTGCCTTCATTCGTAGTTTGTTGATTGTCCTCCATCATTCTTGAATTCGTATAGACTCTTAGCTAATTTCCCACAGACGGCGCCAACTGTTTTAACCAGATTTTTCAGGGTTAATAGCTATGTCTAATCGATTTCGTGTTTGAAGGACAAGTGACAAAGTAGTAAGACAAGTGCAGAAAAATGAAGAAAAGAACAAGAACACGAGCAATTTTGGTGACGCGGAAAACCCCCGTTGAGAGGTAAAAACCGCGGGTGGGGTGTGCCCAACCAAGAACATCCACTATAAAGTTGTTTAAGATCGATTACAAGTGATTTGAATGAAGAAAAATACATGAACTGCCTACTCGTCAACTATGCAGCAGCTACTCGTCGACTATGCAGCTGTTACCCGTCGGCTGTATGTATTGTGTGTATATCATTCTGGTTCCCCCCTTCTTTTCATCCCCTTAATCATATTTATAATATGATTTTGTTATTCTCCACGATCCTATTTCCATGCTGCACCTTCTGATCACGTTCCTTGAAAAATGGGATTGCTCCCTTATCCTTATCTATATTTGAATTGTAGTTGAAGTAGAACACTTATCCTTTCCTGAAATTTCGCCCGTCGAGTATACCTAGTCTTACCCGTCGAGACTTGGTCTACTCTTCAGCTTGTCAAGTTCCTATTTTAAAGGACCCTTAATAATTATTAATAATTATCCATCTATAATTAAATAATTCAACTGATATTGAATTATTAATGAATAATGCTGATAAGTATAACCAAATAACTCATTGGTCATCCAAACAATGTATACTCGTCAGTTTACTAGTCTATCCGTCGACTATGTTGCTACTCGTCAGCTCGTCCATGCAGTCGTCAATAGAGTTTTTCACCCGTCAATACAAACCTGGACGTGTAAAAATCTGGTACAAACAGTACATGTAAAACCCCTTTTCGATATAACCGAGAAAAAGTGTGTTTTTTGATGTTTGTGACAGGATGGCATTGTTGGCTGGTTTTATTTGAGATGCAAAGATGTTTTGTTTGTCGTGAATGTTGGTGATGATTGATAACACATTTTATTAGTATATTATTATTGTATAATTTTATATATGTTGGAAAAATTTAGTATTTTAGACTAAGTTGTGAACCATTTTGAGTCTCAATTTGAATGGTAAACACTATATGTTGGTGTTGTGTATTGGTTGGATTGTATTCTACTCTATGAGTGAATTCCAACGCATATGTACACGCTCAAAATGGAAAAAGGGTGAATGAGAACTGATGTTCCAAAGTATAACTATTTAAAGTAGTATTTGAGAATTGTACCACATCGAGAGTAGTACAAACCTATTCCTTGATTTTTCTTATAAATACCTTGTATCACATTGAAAAGAATAACAAGCACATTCCAGTCTCTTCTTATAAATAGAGTCTCAGGCTTTCAGTTTTATCAAGTTGAGAAAATTATAGCCCTCTCTGTAATTTTAATCTCTTCAATTTTAAAGTTCAAAATATTCCGGTGATAGTTTCCAACTTAGTCCAAGTTCGCTGAAAATATCGTTGATTTATCGGTGATACTGTATCGCGTTTTATCCTGGGAGGCAGGTCGCTATGCACAGAATTCTTTAATATCAAGATGATATTCCTAAATGATAAGTAAATGTATCTTTAATGTGCAATAATATTGTGTAATTAATGTGCAATTCAAAGATTACATTATGACTTATGCAATGGTAAATCTCGTCTTTATGATGAAGACACAATACCATTAAGCAATTGCTCTCAACGAGAATTATCAGGGTTGACTATGTGAAGTCAAATAATAATGTTATGGATCCACTAACCAGATGTTTAAAAAGAGAGATAGTTGTAAAATCATCGAGATGGATGGGCCTTAGCCTATTGTTTAACGGCGTCATGGTGGACACCCAACCTTGCTGACAAGAGGTCCCAAGAACTAGGTTTAATGGGCCAACTAAATCATGATGACCAAATTATTGTGGGGGTAACCCCATGCCTATTCTTATGACGAGGAAACAATGAAACTCGTATGGTACGAGGATAAGATTTATGCTTTTAATGATTTTTTGACAAATACATGGAGTTCAAGTTTAAACGCATGAAATTCAATTGAGTAAATGCGGGTTACTCTATAAGATAAAGATCACCTATGTGTGAGAGAAGTGAGGCCACTTCAAAGGAGAATTGAGAGGCATAATTCTTTAAAAACTCCTGCAGAACTAGGATGATGTTCCATGGCCAAAATGAACATAATCATGAGAACTGAACGAGTCAGGAAAGCTATAGTGATAAGTATATCATCGTTTACACAAACGGTCGAACAGTTCAAGAACAATCGCGTCTACTGTCTACTAGTAAAGTCGGCATGCTTACTCGAACGGAGGTTCAAGGAGCATTCTCTAACTATCGTATACTATATCTAACCATGGAAACTATCAATAAGTGAAGCTCCGTGTCTGTCTGTTTATATGGTGTGTGCTACTGGACCATCAATCTCATTTGTGGGGGATTGTTGGAAAAACTTAGTATTTTAGACTAAGTTATAAACCATTTTAAGACTCAATTTGAGTGGTAAACACTATATGTTGGTGTTGTATATTGGTTGGATTGTATTCTACTCTATGAGTGAATTCTAAAACATATTTACACGCTCAAAATGGATAAATGGTGAATAAGAACTGATGTTCTAAAGTATAACCCTTTAAAGTGGTATTTGAGAATTGTACCACATTGAGAGTAGTACAAACCTATTCCTTGGTTTTTCTTATAAATACCTTGTATCACATTGAAAAGAATAACAAGCCCATTCCAGTCTCTCCTTATAAATAGGGTCTTAGGATTTCAGTTTTATCGAGTTGAAAAAATTATAGCCCTCTCTGTAATTTAAATCTCTTCAATTTTAAAGTTCAAAATATTCCGGTGATAGTTTCCAACTCAGTTCAAGTTCGCTGAGAGTATCGTTGATTTATCGGTGGTACTGTATCTCGTTTTATCCTGGGAGGCAGGTCACTATGCACAGACGATGAGGGGCAAAACTGCTTTAAGGAGACATATTTTCTGGACTCGAGATTAAATCCAATCTCTGTTTGTTTTCTCAAACCCTTCTCCTTATATTATAGTTAATTCTCTAATTGCATGATTGTATTGTTATGCTTTGTTATATGGATTAACTATTATATACATGAATTGGGATCTTCCATATTTATTTTTTATATGGCTACGGTAATTATACATGATTATGTTTATATCGTACAAGATTGATAACAATATATTTATTAAGTTTATTTTTCCTTTTTATTCTTGGTTTATGTTTATTTTGATTGTGCAGATATTAAAAAGATATTAAGATTTGTCAATTAATAGGAGATATTTGCACTGATATCAAGAGATCACAGCATATCATGATGAGTTAGCGAATCTTGATAAATCAAGCAAGAATCATCTATTTAGGGAAAGCTGAGCAAGCAAATAATCACAAGGATTATTATAAATAAATAAAAATATCTTTGTAATTAATTTTCCCTTGTAATTATTTTAGTATAAATAGATAGGTTAAGCCTCTTGCATTCATGAATCTTTTACATTATATTATTTTACTTCTTTTCTAGCAAAGTTGTTCTTTCTCCCATGTACTCAAAACTTATTCAATAAAATCCAAGTTTCATCTTCAATTACTAGTATGAGTTCATTTACTTTTATCATGACTGTCTCAATGATGCTAGGCTAAAAGCTCTTTCTAAAGGGCGGATGTAGTCGGGATGAACAAACATGAATCTCGTGGTGTATGTGCTTAATTGAGATGTATTTATCTTATTAATTATCTCCAATATCGTGTCTATGTGAGTAATTTCTTGCGAGCAACACAAGTAGAGTTGGGAGTTCATATAGTTAGGATTCATATGATTTTGAGAATTGATTTAATTGGTAATATTTTTACTAAGTAGTTTTTACCACTTTTAAATAATATTTGATTTGAAATCATTGGTTGTCTTTATTCCGAATACTTATGTGTTTAATTGTTAGTAAAAATTAATATTTAAATTACATCATGATTTTTATGTGTTTAGCCGATGAACCCGTCCTTTAGATTGCTTGATTATTGATATATTTGAGTGCTAATTTAATTTGTTTTATAGATTAAAAACTTAATTCGCGTTCTTTGTGATTCGACCCGTAATTTCTTTTATACTCATGTACACCTGTTATAACCAAAAAACTACAAGTGCAATTTTGTATTGACGAGTAATGACATTGTTGACGACTGAAGAAGACTAGACGGACGAGCTGACGAGTAAACACCATTTGGGCAACCGACGAGCTGATAATTTATATTGAATATCATTATTCGGTAAATAATTCAATAAGTATAATGCGTAATCTTATTTGCCCTTGCTTTTATTTATTTTTGTTACAATAAGTTATTGGGACATATTTTCAATTGTTTGCATTATTAGTTCTTTCTGCTATTTGAGTTTCGAATTAAAAACTTATATTGGTTTATGATTGATACATGATTGCGCCTTCATATTATTGTTGGGTACTGTTAAAAATGAGAAAATTACTACATAAAACGCTACCAACACGGAGTCCTAACAAAAAAGAGATATAACACATAGGCGCTACAATGGACAACAATCTATAACGCAAAGAAATAAGGAATCAGGAGACGTCCGACAGGTCCTAAAGGACTTAATTACACATGTCATCAATCTGACGTGTTGGACGAGTATGGGATAGTCGTCGGTCAAGTCAATATGTCGGACAGAAGAAAAATACATCCATGAAAAGATGCCGACAGTAAACAATATGACACTTACTGACTTATAACAAATGACAAGATTGACGTAAGCATTCACATTCGTCCGACGACATCTAACCTGTTGACGTAAAAAATTAATTAATTAATTAATTTGGACTTCTTGATTACATGTCAACTACAAAATAACATCTACATTACTTATAAAAGTTCAACGACTTTTACGATAATGGAGGACAATCCACTATGTGACGAAACTACGAATCATGATAACAACCCGACGACGGACGATGAGATGCTTACAACCATAAGAAGACTACAATCTGACATGGATTTGTTACAATCAGAGAATGAATCACTCAAGGCAGATTTGAGTATGATAAAATCAAATAACAAGATGACATCACGATGGACAGTTGCAGGTGTAGTGCGACGCCTGAATATGGACGACATACCTGACGACATACATCAAGAAACGGACGAGATACATGACAAAAGGACAGAAGACCGACGACAACATGACTTAACGGAAGGACACAACATTGAGCTTGTCAGGTCTAATAGGAGGTCCAAACACGTAGAAGTTCCAAGTCAATAGGTCACTTGTGAGACATCTGACCCACGACAGGTGCTAAAGGGCTTAAATACACATGTCATCAATCTGACGCGTTGGACGAGTAAGGGATAGTCGTCGGTCAAGTCAACATGTCTGACAGAAGAAGAGTATGTCCAAGGAAGTATGCTGATAGTAGATAACGTGACACACCTGACAATAAAAAAAAATAACGTGTCGTAGACATACCTGACGACGTATGAATACAGACATTAACACAGAACACACCCGACGACATGACGTGAATGAAGGACGTAATGCTGAGTACGACATGACTAATAGAATGTCTAAACATGAAAGTTACAAATCACATGGATACATATCCATACATGAAAGAATGAACTTGTGACAGCAATAACATGACATGAAGAAATTGACGTCAAGTTGACTAGACACGACTGGAGCAGAAGATGTAGACATGAACAGAATGATTCAATAACAACCTTGAATTATGCGAGTGGGCATTAGTAAGGAAGAACTGATGGAAACAAGAGAGATGAACTCGTCGGTAACTCGTCAACAACATGCTAATGACTCGGTCACACGTTTGGACTCAACCCTATGACTCGTTTATAACTTGGTAAGGAATGTGTGAATGAATACCACATCCCAGGTACATATTTGGTTTATATTGCAATACAAGTTATTGATTTTATATTATAATGCTTTGTTTGTGACAACTTCTACATCTTCATATATGTTAAATTAGCTTCCTTATCTTGTATTTGCACATATCACTTGTCAATATCATTAGCTCATATTTAAGAGAGATAATTTAACATGTTCTTATAGTCCCAAACTCTTTTAAAAAAATGACGCTTGCATTCAATACGAATTCACCGTTTAAGTATTATATTAGTTTTTTGTGCTGATATGTCAAAAAGATTTTATGATTCACATATAAAATAAAATATTATGACAACGCAACTGATGTAGACACCAAATGTTTACAATTACAAATGTCAAGAGCTACGTTGACAAGTATGATGCTACAACAAGTTATGGACTGTCCGACAGATCAATCAGCTCGTCTGCAGATCTTGTCGACACATTTAACCTACAACACACAAGTATCAGACAATTTAAGAAGATGACGAGTGACTCGTACCGTATTGTTCAAAGGTGTATGGAATGTCTAATAGAGTACTTATCAAGGTTAAACAAAGATAAAGTGGTTACAAATAATTGTGGTATGCCCACGATAATAGAGGCTTTCTGGCGAGGTCTGGTAAGAGATTCACCCATTTACGACGAGTTGATGAAATATCCTTACCAGACGATAGACGACGCACACTCCAAAGCAAATCAGACGAGAGGAGGACAATGTGGAATATTCTGACAACTACTATTACTTTAATTAGAAGAAAATAGCAGAAAAGCTAAATATTACAAGGCATATACCAGAAGTAGATGAGAGGAAACACACGTCAGTTCTCTACTGGACATGATGGAACTAAAGAAAAGATTTTGACATTAGTCCAACATCATCAGTGAAAAAACTAAACAATCTAGGGGACAATGTTGGATCTCCTAAAATCGACGAACCAAAAGACAACTCATTAAGAAAGATCACATGTTAGAACAACTCGTCAAGATAAGTCACATGTCAGAACAACTGACGCATCAGAAAGAAAAACTACGAGTCGAACATGACAGATTGACACCTCCACCTTCAACTGATATGGTAACTGCTTATAGGTGGCTACGAGGTATATGGAATGACGTGTTCACAGGCGAAACACACAACAAAGGAGATAAATGCGACAACCTCGTAGTAACAAAAATAAATGCAACAACCTCGTAGTAATAACCTCGTAGCATGGACATGTGATGAAATCATAACATAATAGTCTAGTCATGTCATTTTTCACATACTGACAAGATGGTCGACATGACAACTGGTTACGAAATACTCACACTCTTGGATGCATCAAGAGGGCTCAAACATATATAGATGTATCCTTCCGACAACTGAAGCATCCGTCCGACACCTGAAGTATCCGTCCGACGTTAAAAACTGCTTGTGTACCTGACATGATAATTTCTACTCGCCTATATCTTTTAGCCTATAAAGAACATGAATAACGTTTCAATGACTTGGTAATAATTTTTTAAGGACCAAATTGGTCACGCAAATGAAGTTGACGTTGATGACATTGTAGTAAAATTTAACAAATGTATCTTTAAATGTGCATTGCGTGACATGACGGATAATGAAATGGTCTTACAAGCCAAGTATATATGACATTGTATATAAACTATGAACAACAGTTAAACCCAGGTATCTACTGACTTTGTGGCTAATTTCAGTACAAGTCACCTAGCACAAGTCGATCAAGAACTACAACACACTATATTAGCAACACGACAGGTTCTTTGGTCCTTATAAACTGACGGGACCTCAACCATCCATGAAAGGTCAGGGACTTGTCCTAAAATCACCACAGGGGGATAATATAGTATAGTCTATCCATTATGACTTCAAAGCATATAATAACGAATCATTAATTATTGTCTGACGACAACAAGAGGCTTGAAAATTGATTACATACAACTCAGTTGTGATCTATACTAATTACAAACCACAACAACGATTCATACATGGTAAAAGATTATAAAAAATTGTGTTACACTTGAACATTTGACATATGACAAGTTTTACAAGAATTAAATACACAAGTCGTCGACTCGAAGCCTTGGTCGAGCTAATGGTAGTCTTTCGTCAAGTCGATCTATCCAAATATCGATTATACATGCCTTGAAGCTTGTCACAAAATGGGATGATGTCTTGAAAGAAGTTATGGCTCTAGACGATGAAAACAAGTATGAAGAGTTGAATGATGTTGTGGTTCTGGTCGACGGACGGAATGCTGACGATAAGAAGCCGACAAGTTGGACGCTGAAAATCAAGGAGTACCCGTCGAGTGACTTCCAACTCACCAACGACAATGAGGCCAGAGTGTTCAGAATGAGGATGTCGAGGTTTGTCCTTATTGATGGTTTTTTATTCAAGAAATCAGTCACATGATTATTACAAAGATATTTAGAAGATGAGGAGGCAGAAGCTTGTCATTTAAAGTACTACAAATGGGCTATTACTGGCCGACTGTCAGGCAAGATGATGTTGATTGTGTCAAAAGGTGTGATGCTTGTCAAAGACATGCCCCCGTCAAACATCAACCGTCAGAATATTTGCACCCGTCCAATGACATGCAACCTGCCAACATCAACGAATCAATAAAATATTTTCTTATCGATTACATGTCAAGTGCATGACAATATTCTTCTTACCTACAAAGATTAAAACTTCAACGACTTTGTCATGTCTTACAATGACGACGTGAATTCAAGGAACACGGTTGATCACGTCAAACACTTGATAGAAGCTTTTGAATTGACGTCTCCAATATCCGTCAAGGACTTGACAGAAACATACGACATGCGACATGCTCCAAGAGAATTCAATATACATGCTGACGCCTTTGGATTAGGGGCAGTACCTCATGACATTTACGACAAGAGGCAACAGCCCTCGACATTATGCGACAATTACAACATTAACAATTAACAAAGACGACGCCCAAAACATTGACATGACAGACGGTAGTTTCTCTAGTGTGTTGAACATATGCAGTCATACCAACAGAAGTAATGACACCAACAACTCGTTATGGTCTCCTGACGAGTAATGTCAACAACGACGAACTTGTTCATGACCTGGACACTGTCGACGAGCTGCACGACATGACCAAAATTAGAATGATGTTGTATTAACAAAAAGTGGTTGACAGTTATGACAACAATGTGTACATCAAGAAATTTAATGTGGAAGACCTCGTCTTGAAGAAGGTCTTGTCCTAAGAAAGATGTTTCTGAATACAATTGATATCGACACCGACGAGTACGCTCCTAAATGAGGAGAATATATTTAGTTAAAATTATTACCTCACAAGGGGCA
Source organism: Oenanthe sinensis (assembly GCA_028671895.1). Lineage (NCBI taxonomy): Eukaryota > Viridiplantae > Streptophyta > Magnoliopsida > Apiales > Apiaceae > Oenanthe > Oenanthe sinensis. Next base: position 46,068,523 of record CM053813.1, on the reverse strand, counting down.
TACAAAGCTAGCTATTCTTGACGAGACACAAGTGTCAAGTAATTGATACAACTTCATATCTCAAGTAATCTCCTGAGCGTCTTTTAAATGTTTTAATTTATGCGAGCATGTTATGACATTATATGTGTTGCTGGAACAACTTGTTTTATTTGTTTAAGTTTGACATCTGAATAATAGTCTAGTACTTTTATTTCCTTGAACAATGCATGTGTTGCCTTATATGTACATTTGTGCCTAACTTGTTTAACACCTATCTGGTTTACAATAGCAAAACATGCATGCCATTTGTTTCTTGTTAATCTACTCAACATATCTTCGATGTTTAAGTTTCTCTTTACATAGCGTACTTACATGACTATAAATACATTATGATTCTATGATACATGGCCATTACAATTACGTGATAACTAGGGGCATTGTATCCTGACATTATCTATTATTGGGCTGATCACCCACGACGAATAAAAACTAAAGGCCTCGTCCTTTAAATACGAAACCAACAAATAGAGAAACAAAATTAATTACTTTAAGTAATAATTTTCTGCATTCTCTACATTAAGACCAAAAACTACGAATAAATAAGTTAGTTTCAAGAGGGGGAGGCCTCTTAACTACTTAACATCGTGCATGCACTTACGTAAGAAAAACAATACCGACGACCGACACAACGAATCGACGAGTCAACGAATCGACGAATAAACAACCTGACGAGTATAAGATTATATAATTGCACGTCTAAACAATTAAACACTTCGACAGATGCACATATGTAATATTTTAATAAAAACTACAAATGACATGACATGGTTCATTTTCTTCTGCATATATACGAGTTTTATAGAACTCGTCCACAAATTGAACAACTAACTCGTCGAGTATCGCAAATATATGACGATTACGCATAAACGACTTGTCGATGACATATTTTTTATACTAACACTTATACACACACTCGAAGAATGCCTATAAACATTTATGAAAATTACTTGAAAAGTCTCCATACTTAAAACAATCCGTTGACATATTTTGTATGCCTATCCTATTTAACGAATGCAACATTCACAAATGTGTACAATACGACGAAATACTATAAAATATATATTGTAGATGAATAATGAAAATTCATCAATAGAAGATAGCAACATAATCTCAAAGTGACAGACAGATTAACGAGGGTAATATGACGATGAAAGATGTCTATTAAAAATTCCTAGAATCACGAATGAAAAATCCAACGGTCCCCCGTCATGAAAGATGAAATAGGGACTAAAATCCAAAACCAACAATACGAAAACCAACGTCAAAAAGGAAGAACTTGACGGAGTTCAAAATTAAAAAATACTAGATGAAATAAATATGACAAAGAGGAATAACCAATTACTCCTCATCGCTCTCATTGTCGGCCTGAACATTCCTTGCAATCACAGAAGAGCCACCAGTCGCTGCATCGCCACCAGGGTTAACAGGATCATCCAGATATGCTTCATTATAAATCCTACAGCCTCGTCAATGTCCTTGTCGCCCCACTCTCCATGACGAAACTCTAACATAGTCTCGACATGAGACTTCATAATGCCCTGAGCCAGAAACACCTGCTCATTCAATAGACGAATCTTCTCCTCGCAAGTTGAATGTTCTAGCTTCAACTCAGCCAATTCAGCAGAAAACTTGAGATAGGTGGCATAAGACAACAACATAGCTTGAAATGCTTGTAACAAAAATCAAAGAGAAACTACAGTATGTTTGACATGAGTATAACAGAAAAGAAACAACTAAGAAATATTAAGGTTAAGGAGGAACAATAGGTATCATTGGACATAACAACATGAAAAGATTTCTATTGAAGTAAAACAATAATTGACATCTACATTCCTTTGGTCCAAGTCGACACCTGAGCCAACTTTGTCCGTCAACCTGACAACAATTGAATATGCGGTGTTTGGCATCCAGATTGTGCTACGTACAAAGGTTAGAATTGACATGAACGTGTAACAAAGATAATTTCATTGGGTGATGAAATCTCCCAATAAAATTAGGGACTATTGTTATAACCAAAAAATTACAAGTGCAATTTTGTATTGACGAGTAATGACATTGTTGACGACTGAAGAAGACTAGACGGACGAGCTGACGAGTAAACACCATTTGGGCAACCGACGAGCTGATAATTTATATTGAATATCATTATTCGGTAAATAATTCAATAGTAGTTGAATTATTTAATTATATATAAGATTATCAATTATATTGATTTATCAATTAAGGCCCAATAATATAGGGAAGGATAGTAGCTGACGAGTAGACCAAGTCCTGACGAGTAAACCAAGTCTCAACGGGTAAACCCTGAAGCACCCGACGGCCGAAAATTAAGGAAGAGATAGAGTCCATCTTCAACAACAATTCAAATGCTTGGGGAAGATAAGGATAAGCATCCCTAATATCAAGGAACGTGATCAGCAAGTGCCTCCATAGAAATAGGATCGTGGGAGGTTGATAAATCATAATATAAATACAATTATCAAGGAACAAAAGAACAGCTGACGGGTACACAATACACTGACGGGAGCTGACCAAGTCTACACGTCGACCGAAGACTCCTAAAAATTAGGAGATAAACTAGCAACTTCTCCCTACAATCAAGGCACGTGATCAAGGCTATTACCTGAAGATTAGCAACGGGAAGAGGACTCTATTCACCTATAAATACATTCCAAAGTGAAGATAAAAAGGACTCCTAGCCTCTAACTCATCTACTACATATTTATTTCTTTATTCAGCCGACGAGTAGATACAAACAGCCGACGAGTAGATACAGACAACCGACGAGTACGAACTGCAATAGATGTATAAGCAATTTTGTACTTGTATCTTGTTTTTAAACACTTGTAACTGATTGGCATCATCATTCTAGTCGATATTCTTGGTTGGGCACACCCCACCCGCGGTTTTTACCCTTTCATGGGGGTTTTCCGCGTCACCAAAATTGTTTGTGTTCTTGTTCTTTGATTTACTTTTATTCACTTGTCTTACTACTTTTTTACTTGTCCTTCAAACACGAAATCATATAGACTTAGTTATTAACCCTACAAAATCTTGACAAAACAACACCCATGCACTTGCGGTTTTTATTACTTAAATTTTTTTTTTCTCAACAATGATCCTGTTTCTTCTTTATGTTGGTGATTATCCTATTCACCCTGCCCCCTTCTCGTAGTAATTAATTTCTTGATTCTACTTGATGGATGAATTTGTTCTTAAATAGGAGTAATTAATTTTATTTGCTAATTATTTGTATGTATGATTACATTGTTACTGTTATTTACATGTCAATTTTGTGTAGTTACATTTTGGTTCGTTGCACAAAAATGTGTGATTTAAATTGTTAGAGGTCAAAGAAGATACAAATTAAAAAATATTAATATTTTGATGTGGGAATGTATTGCTTTTTAGATTTTATGTTTTGACAATCCATAGGAATATACCACCATCTCCTGCATTTTTTATTTTCTTTCCAAGTAATCTCCTGCATTTTTTATTGGCTTGGTACAGATATTGAAAGATATAATATGGGTATCCTCTGGGAATGAAGTTAAGAGTTTCAATGTGCATCAGGTTAGCATTAGGATCTACCATTTGCTAAACTTTTTCTTACAGATTTTCATGCATTCATGTTTCCAGATAAATAAGCAGTATAATTGTATAACATACGATGGATATGTAAATCAACAAGACTTTGTGTAGAGCTCTGTTGCTTATATTAACCATATCAACAGAGATGAAATGTAATTAGCTGATGTGTTAGGAATATACGCTTACTTGTACAAACTTCTTTAGTTGATACTGGGAAATAACATGATGCAAAGCTGCAACCCTTTAAATATAGCTCACCACCATATAAAGTGATGGAAAAATAGAAACGACGTGCTGATATTAAGCAGTGCTGACGCGTCAACCTAATATACATATCAAGATAAATCATGTAGTTGATCCTTTTTTTTCTCTTTAGGTTATGGTCATTTATAGGTATTTAAACTTACGTGCACATGTCTCACTAAGGCTCAAGTACCCCAACCTCTTATTACAAAGAGGAGAGGGATATCTGCTAGGCTGTCTAAATTCTTAGGATTGGCCATTGCGAGCTCATCCTAAGAAGTTCTTCAAATTATGTTGGCAATATGTCTTGATAGCCATACAACACTCACTATTTTAGTGTGATCAATTCCGATATGCTCATATAAGAACTGGAACTTGGCCTATTCATTTATGTCTGCATATGCATATACTTTGTGCACAGTTTGTAGAATGTAATATAGTTAGACATACTTGCACAATCTGTAGAAAGGAAGGACAACTATAGCTATCAGAATTTGCCAATAGCAAGATTCCTACTATATATAACCTTCTTGTGGGAAAAGGTGTGTGCCTTACTAGTATCCAGTATGCATGTCTGTAGTACTAATATATTATCAATGTATTTTTTGGAAGGCGGGGTCATTAAAGCCGTTACAGAGGTACAACTACAATCAAGAGGAGATAAATCAGGTAATCATACGATTTTAACATGCCAAATTATCTCCTTCAACATTCATTTTACTTGTTAAAAAGAAGTTACTTTGCATCCAAGTTGGTTCCACAAAGCTGTATATTCATCAAGTTATGAATGTTGGTGATAATCTTATTTTATCTTTAAGTTTCATTTTCCGTGCTTATGTTCTTGTTGTTTCCCTTTAAAATTTATTTATTGCTAGTTGCTGAATATTTTAGCTTAAAATACATTTTCAGTGCTCTTCATGCAGATTGTCTGCAGTTCAAAGTTCAAAGTCAAGGTATCTTTTTTTACTAGGAAATAATTAACTTTCCATTAATTTTCTTTCCTTCACACAGGTATAACTCAAATAAAAGGATGCAAGAATCTAATATTTACTCAATATATTTCTTCCTAAGTTTACAATATGCTATTTTAAGTGTATGCCCGTTACCAAGTTAAAATTATATCGCAGAATATAGAAAAAAATATAGAACATAAAAAATAATTATAAAATAAATAAAATTATTACATAACATATGAAAATTATAGAATACAAAATTATAGAATGCTATTCAACATTAGTGTCCAGTAATTTATGATTTATAATTTTTTGTGTGTTATTTAATTATCTTAGTTGTTTTCCAATTATTTTTTGTGTTTTATAATTTTTTCAATTTTGATTTATATAAATTAATTTCAATTTTTTCCGTCCTTAATACGATGTTCCTAGAACTCAGTGTTTAACACGAATTTTGAGGACAACCCAACCTGCCAGTACAGGATCCACAACTTTTTGCTAAAAGATATATTTAACATCATTGTCTAAGAGCATTAGAAATTATAAATCTTTGTTTTTAGAGATTATACTTTAAATTAGTGCAGCTAGTAATTCATTTAGATTCATTATTTAAGCACATGATGATTAGTCAATTAAAATAATTTTTATTGCCTAGACAAAGCCGGAACAAGAACCCGCCTAGACAAAGACTAGGACACTACAAAGTTGAAGAGTTGTTTTGAAGATTTTGATTATGTTCGTATTAAGAAAGGAGGTACCGTATCATATAGCTAGGTGGGACATAAATGTAAGAAATGAGATTTTTTGAACTTTATCAAATATTGATTTATGTTAATGAAATTTTCTGGTTTCAACAAAAAAGGAAAAGATTGATCAGTGTCATCATAAACTGCAACTTAATACGGTAATGTAACTCCCCGCCCCTCCCCGCCCACGCCGTCTCATATTGTAACTCCATTCTCTTCTACTCCAACTTCACCTTTTAGGTCCAACTGTATATACATATATCCAATCTTTTTTTTTTCCTATAGGGCTAAATATATTATTTTCATCTGCTTAATAATCTTATTAGTAGTTGTTTCAGATCGTCTGATTTGACTTAATGGCTTCCACAAGTTATACTCAAACCCCACCATCTTCCACGCCAACTTCACCTCGAACTGTGGGATGTTTTCTTGAGTTTCAGAGGTAAAGATACAGGATACACATTTACTGATCATCTTTACAGAGCCTTACAACGCACTGGCATTCGAACATTTAGGGCTGATCCTGAGCTACTCAGTGGAGAAGTAATCTCACGTGCATTGCCACAAGCTATTCATGAATCCAAGACTTACATTGTTGTCCTCTCAGAAAACTATGCTACTTCAAGTTGGTGCCTTGAAGAGCTAGAAGAGATCCTCGCTTGTTACAAACGAACGAAAAGATTAGTTATTCCTGTGTTTTACAATATTGATCCATCTGTCGTTAGACACCAGATTGAGAGTTTTATAGAAGCTTTTGGAAAACATCAAACTCGTTTTGATTCGGAGAAAGTCGACAAATGGGCCTTATACTACATGAAGTTGCTGACTTTTCAGGGTACCATATATCTGAAAAAAGGTAAGAAAACAATTATGCTCTCTTTATTTGTTTGAACAAGGTTTTTTTTGTCAAAACAAGTAGCAAATGAACGTTGGACAATGGATTTTAACTTGCATGTCAATTATCAAACAAAATGAATGAAATGAGAGAAAGACCTATTGATCCTATATAACTAGCGTAAAACTAAACTTGTTTTCATGGTATCAGAGCCACATATGTTATTTCTTGCTCAATATTTGTTTTCATCAAAATCTGTCATCTATTGTCATTGTAAACAATCGTTGCCACTATTTCTATCCTTGTAACTCAGTCAATAGTTACAAAGAGGAAAGATGACAACAATAGATGTTTCCAGCCCTTTGTATCTCCATCCTTCGGATGGAAACAACTTCATGACCATTGACAAGCTTCAGGGATCTTCTAACTATAGATCCTGGAAGAGATTTATGGAAATTGCTCTCTCTTCAAAACAAAAATTAGGCTTTGTTACTGGTACGTTGACCAGAGATGCTTCCGATTCTGTTAAAGCTGAAGCATGGGATACCTGTAATAACATGATAATCTCATGGATATTGGGGTCCGTTTCAGAATCTATAAAGAAGTCGATAATGTTTGTGAGTAACAATTTGCTCTCACTAATGGCTCCAGAAAATACAAACTCAACAAGGAGTTGTATGAAACCAAACAAGGGAAACATATTAGTGAGTATTACACTCACATGAGATCTCTTTGGGAGGAATTGGAGTCACTTACCACTCTCCCAGCTATTACTTCAACCACCACAGAAATCACAAATTTGATTAATGCTCTCACTCAACAAATAGAGGAACAAAAGTTGTTCCAATTCTTGAATGGTTTGGATGAAATCTACGGGGCTCAAAGAAGTCAGTTACTTATGATGCCCACTCTTCCATCTGTTGAGATAACATGTAGTTATCTTGAACAAGAAGAAGCACAAAGGGAAGTTCTTGGACAAACTAAAGAAGAATATGAAGGATTGGTTATGTTTAGTAAAGGACCAGGGGAGTTTCTGCAAATGTTCACACCTCTCCCTCAACACAATGTGGAGCATGTGGGAAAATGGGTCAACTCAGAGAAATGTTGGTCTGTTGTGGGCTATTCTACCTGGCATGTCAAGGCTAAGCCACAGAGCCAACCTCCATTCAAAGGACGGGGTCGAGGAAATAACAACAACAACCAACCAAGGTGGAACAGAGGAAGGTCAAACAATAGAATCAAGGTTGCTGCAAATGCATAGGGGCACTCGCACAATGATGCTCGTTTTGTTTCTAGTAGCACTACTACTATCACCTCTCTCAGTAGGTGGAGCAGCTCTTAAGGCTGCTACCAACCTCTTCGAAAGGGGGAGGAGACACAGACGATGAAATTGATGGCAATTATGCAGGTATGATCTCATGCTATTTTGCTGATTCAACTAAAAATATTGAATGGATTATAGATTCAGGTTCCTTTGACCATATGACAGGAATGTTTATTGCTCTAAAAAATACATTTGTGTGTGAAAATAATTCAAATATAATTTGCCTACTGGTGAAACATCCCAGATTACACACAATAGAAATGTGAGCTTAAGAAATAACAAAGACTTGAAGAATGTGCTATATATTCCTGCATTCAAACATAACTTGTTGTCAGTAAATAAGTTATGCCATGATGAGAATTGCAATGTACTATTTCATGATAGCTACTGTATCATTCAAGACAAAACATCAAATGAAGTTAAGGGAATAGGAAAATGAGAGAATGGCCTCTATTACTTAATCAATGAGCCCATTCAGAAAACTTTGAGGAATATCAAGGCTCAAACTTTTAACATAACAGACAAATCTAAAAAGGAAATTGGTGGTAAGGTAGCTGTGTCTATTAATTGTAGAGAAAAGTTCCCTGCAATGATGAGAATAATGATGATCGATAAGATTGACATTAAGAAGGAAAGTCAGGATCTGTGCTTAGCTTGCCCATTAGCAAAATTTACAAAGCTTCCCTTTACTAAAAGTGAATCAAGAGCAGGAAAATTATTTGAATTAGTTCATATTGTTACTTAGGGGCCTTATAAAGTCAATTATAGGGGGAAATTTAGATATTTTCTTGCCTTTGTTGATGATTTTTCAAGAGTAACTTGGGTGCACCTACTTAAGTTTAAGTCTGATGCTATTAGTGCTATTAAAAGCTTTGTAAGAATGGTAAGAAATCAGTTTAAAGAGCAAATGAAGGTTATCAGATCGAACAATGCTCTAGAGTTTGATGATTATAAATGCAAAGCTTTCTTTGAAAAATTTGGAATACTCCATCAAACGATGTGTCCTGATAGACCACAACAAAATGGAAGGGCGGAACGGAAGCATAGAAATATCCTGGAAATGGCTAGGGCTTTAAGATTTCAAGCTGCATTGCCACTTAAATTCTGGGGAGATTGTGTGCTTGCTGCAACACACAACACCAATAGACTACCCAACATGATTATTGAAGGTAAAACTCCATATGAGTTGTTGTATGAGAGACAACCAGAATATAAACACTTGAGGTGCTTTGGATGTCTTGCCTTTGCCTACAATCCTAGCAGGATCAAGGATAAATTTCAAGCTAGAGGGGTGCCTTGTGTGTTCACAGGTTATGCTCCATCTCAGAAAGGGTATAGATTGTACAACTTGCTTACGGGCATAACCTTTGTATCTAGAGATGTGAGATTTTATGAATCATATCATGTTTTTCAATCCACATCTGTGAAAGACACAGAAACAACAAATGAAGAAACCATAGATACTCAAGTCATATGGGATGACTATGACTACGAAAATCAAACAAGTGAACGGCATAACGAGACAGGCTCAGAAAATGATAATTCAATTCAACTATGGACCAGCCATTTATCAGAAGGTCTAGCAGAGAACATAAAGCGCCCTCTTGGCATAGTGATTATCAAATGAGCGCCAACTGTGTTAGAAGAACAACGGAGACCCAAGTAAGCTCTCAATTCTCTTGTTTCATGAACACAGTATCCAAGACACCTGACCCCAAACACTTCAAAGAAGCAGCTCAGCATATTCATTGGCTCCAAGCCATGAATGAGCAATTGGATGCACTTGAAAGTAACAATACATGGGAAGTCACTGATCTTCCCCCAGGAAAAGTAGCTATAGGGTGCAAATGGCTATACACAACCAAGTTTGATCCTCAAAGACAAAGCACTAGATACAAGTCAAGGCTGGTAGTGCTGGAAAACAAACAAAGATTTGGTATTGATTACGACCAAACCTTTACCCCTGTAGCAAAGTTGATAACGGTAAGATCTTTATTGGCTGTAGCTGCTATGCAGGGATGGTTCACTCACCAAATGAATGTAAAAAATGCATTTTTACATGGAAATTTAAATGAGGTGGTGTACATGAAATTTCCGCCAGGCTATGAAGGAGTAGGATTCAGATTTGACATTAATTCTCCTGGAAAGTACACTGATCAGTCTAAATGGCAATCTAAGGTGTGCAGATTACTTGACACTTTATGGTCTTAAGCAATCACCTAGGCTGTGGTTTGATAAACTAAGTTCAGCATTGAAGAAGAATGGGTTCTCTCAATCTAAGGCAGATTGCACTCTGTTTACTAAATCAGAACATGGAAATTTCACAGCTGTATTAGCCTATGTGGACGATTTGATTGTCACTGGCCTTGTTTAAACAATCTGAGGGATGGAGACAGTTCATTGAAAGATTGAAGCAAGATTTCATTAAAGGTGTTGAGAAAACACTTATGCTCAGCTTTGAGGAGTTGGAATCGGTTGTCTACAAAACATTTTCCTAGATATTGCATGTTTTTACATTGGGAAGGAGGAAGACTGGGTTTTTAGAATAATGGAAACTTGTTATACACACATCATTAGTAATATTGACATTTTAAAGAAAAGATGTCTAATAACAGTCGATGAGTTGGAAAATTTTGGAGATGCATGATCTGCTTCGTGATATGGGCAGGAAAATCGCACGCAACAACTGTCCTGATGAACCTGGAAAACATAGTAGAATATGGGTATCAGAAGATATAGACAATGTGTTAAAGAATAACAAGGTAATATCAACCTATATACATCTCTGATCTCTATACAGACTTTTGTTTAAATGAGATCCACAAAAAGCGTGAGAACCAAAGGTTCGACCGAATAACAATTGCAGAACCACTACACAACAGAAGTGCAGAACCTCTTTGGTTCTCAAGGTTCTCACAATTTTGTGGTCATCCATTGAAATCTGATACACATCAAAGATTTTAGATTCATGTGACTTAATATGATACAATATCATCCATTAACTTCCGATACCTATCAATATATGTTAATTTGCCCCTAAGATTGAATACATTTCGAAGAAACATAAGTTAACTAACCTTGTAGCACTTTTTCACTCTACTACATCTATTTCAACATTTATTTCTTTACAAGTAGTCATCAAATTTTCTCTATGATATATCTGTTAGGGAACAGAAGCAATTCAAGGTATTATCACTGGCGAATTCTATAACGAGCATGAAGTTAAGGGAGTAACGTTTGTTGCCGAATCATTCAAAAGGATGAGTGACTTAAGAGTTCTCCACAACAATGTAAATCTCACAGGAAGCTTTAAACAAACATTTAAAGATTTAAGGTGGTTCCGCTGGGCGTATTGTCCTCTGGAATGTTTACCTTCTGAATTTTACCCGCGAAAACTAGTTATCCTTGAGTTACCTCACAGCAAAATGTGGAAGCGAAACATGGTAGGTACTCTGAGTACACGTCTTGTATAGAAGAATCTGCATGAAAATGAATGATTTAATTTCTCTCTGCTGCACTCATTTTTATAGGGTTTTACAAGTGCTTGTATATGATAATCCATATAACGTACATCTCACTGATTTTCTCCCACCTGCAATTATATTTACAGGTTTCCGGGTTTTTTAAAAAGTTAAAGACTTTAAATATGAGGTATTCTCCAAATTTAATCACAACACCAGACTTCACTAGATTACCGTGTTTCGAAACTTTAGATCTTGCAGGTTGTACAAGTTTGAAGAAGGTCCATGTATCAATTGGAAGTTTGGCGAGTCTTGTTTCCTTGGATTTGGGGTTCTGTAAAAATCTAAGAAGTCTTCCAGACAGTATTTGTTGCTTGAGAGCATTGGAAGTTCTAAATATTCACTCTTGCGAAAGTCTAAAAGCATTGACTACAGAATTGGGAAACGTTGAATCCTTAAAAGTGCTCAATGCTCCGGAACTATACGTTTCAAAATTACTGGATTCAATTGGACGGCTGAGTAATCTTGTTAAGTTACTTTTAAGTAGTAACAAAAACCTTGAAACTCTTCCAGACAGCATTTGCAACCTAAGATCACTGCAACTTCTAGATATTAGTGAGTGTAGAAAACTAGAAAAATTGCCCGATCAACTGGGGATGATTACAAGCTTAAGGAAGCTGAATACAAGGGGGGCTACTAAGTTAAAAATGATTCCTGATATTAGTCAGCTTTCAAACATTGAACATCTTGATCTCACTGATTGTACGCACCTGTTGTCATCTGTTGTCCATTGCAGGACATTTATAACAGTGGTCAAATTTTCGGATTCTCAAAATTGTGTTTGCATCCATTTGTTTATTGTAAGGTTAGTCACTATTTTGATAATTTGAAAGTTTGGTCAATAATTTGAAAATTAGTGTAAAGTATGATCACTACTTTGTAATTTACTCTTTATATATTAATTCTTATGGTGAAAATTTAACGGGAGTTGATGGGAACTATTTTTTTAAAATGCGTGAAGGAAGGTTGATTACTATATTGAGAATCCAAAAGTTTAGCCACTACTTTAAAATCGATGTAAAATACAACCATCATTCTGTAATTTACCCTATAACTAAGTTTTATTTACTCTATAACTAAGTTTTACGGGTCCAAATAATATATCTATCTATATTAAATGAAATTATATTAATTTATTATCACTCATATCTCTAATTAATTTATATCTTTAATAGTACCAAGTTCAATCTTGTCAATGGAAGAGGGTCTCAATAGACTTGAAGTAATAGATTATGGGATTTATTGTGTACGAAAACTGAGATTAAAATGATGAGGGGGTACAACAACAGTATTAAACTAGGATTTGGTCCACATTAAAAGATATGGGTACCCGATACAGTGGAGTGAAATGGCTAATAAAAGCCCAGCCCACTTCATCTTCCCCGTTGGGTCTGGTCCCATTAAACACACTGAATCATATAATTGTGAATCGTAAAAGAAAGGGGGGTTTGAATGGCAGCAGCGCTAGAAAACTTAAAGGTCACAAGAGCTCAACCCACGTAACAGGTGGACTTGATTCGAAGCTCGTTCTGTGGGACTTTTCAAAAGGACGACCACTTAAAGTTTTAGACTTCGGTTCGTTTACCTCATCGTTCAGGCATTTATTTATACTGCAAAAAGCTGCATATCGCTGCTCGAATGCTTAATATATATAAATATATATATATATATATATATATATATATATTTGATGACCGTCTCTTCTACGACTTCAATATTGTGTTTGATTGAGATGAATGAAATCCGAGAGAATGGAATAAAATTTGAACTATGATATGAGTTTTTTCCCTTATTTTATTCCTAACGACCTAAACTAGAGGTTAAATTCTCTAATTTGAAAAAGAATGTTCCATTCTCCACCATTCCCAGTTCCTTTACAATTTTTATTACAGAAAATTTGTATATACTCATATTTTTAAATCTTCCCTCTAAACTCCATTGTCCCCTTTAATTTCTCATTCTATTCTCCCCATCCCAACACAACATGAATGAATCTCTGAAATCTGAAAAGCATAAAATTTGGCACAATAGAGGAAAAAACTTATATACCTTGTAATGCTAGTTGTGGATTATTTTTTTAATGACAGATTGCAAGACATGATATTATAACTTTCAATTAACCTCAAATTGTTTATCCGAATTAGGTACTGTTCCAATAAAAAAACCAACTTATTTAGAGAAAGATTAGAACTTTGAAGTTATCAATTCTATGAAAATCTCATTTTTCTATTCTTTTACATACAAGATACAATTAGATCATCACAATGTTTATTTGGTGATATTAGTCTTGTTCTTGTCACAGGAAAGCCTGATGTCAATCCTATAGAAAGTGCAGAACAATGCTTCAACCCGGCCTTTGTCCATTCCATAGAAGTTCCTGAAATTGATATGTTCGACAGGGTAGGCAAAATATGTGTTGTAGGTAGGGGTGATGGTATTGTTAGTGTGATTGATATAGAATCAGAACTTAGTTCTACCAAGTTGAAAAGTTTGTCAAAACATCAAAAGCACAGTAAATCAAAATCGAAAGGCAGTGTTTCCTCCTCGGATACTGAATCCGAGGATCGAAGTCAGAAAAAGAAGTTGAATTTAGATTACACTTGTGGAGGGCATACTGCTGCTGTTTCCTGTGTGTAAGTACTTAAATTCTGTCGGTAATTTTCTTTAGTATCGTTATCCTAATACAATTTACTGCTCAGAACACTTTCTATGTTTGGAGAGAAAGGGAAGTACATTATATCTGGCGGAAATGACAAATAAGTGAAGGCTTGGAATTGGTCTGCTTATATTGATCCTTTTAAAACTAGCAGCAACGATGATCTGCTACATCTCGACATCAATTTGACCCGAAAAGTTAGTTTCATTTTACAATTTGAAATTTTACTTTTCGTAACTTGTAATTGAAATTTCTCTTGACCAATATACATCTTACTATACAGGTGAATTGGCTCTGCACCACCCCAAGTGATTCAGAAAACCTTATAGTTTGTGATACATCCAAATTGGTGAAAGTTTATACCATTTCTTAAATTAAGACAAACTTCTACCAGCCTACCATGAAAGCAAACTGGCTTGGTCATCACTGGCAAAGCTTGCAGCTAGGGTGCACCTCTGTTTTTTGGCCATCACTTGCTACATTTTGGTTTCATCCGTAGTCCAAGTACGGAGGCATTATAGTGAACCGCTTAAATGAGTTGTATTGCTTGTTAGTAGGTAATTATGACAAGATCAAAGTGAGCATCCCCTGAGACGATCAATAATTATTGTATATGCGTGTATCTACTTAGGGGATAGGTGTGCTTACACTGTTTAAGTGGAACTATCGTATTATAGTACATATTTTAATACAAACTTGAACATAAATTACTAGATGAACACTTTAGTCCCAACTAGATCTATTTATATTATGATCTCTAGCTGAGAACATAGAATTTATTTAAAATTCTGGATTTTTTTAAATAACATGATTAAATAATTAATAGAATTTAGATTTAGATTTCATTTAAAATTGAACTTAATGATTCTAAAGTTACCTTTAGGTAGTTATCTAAAGTTAACACAAAATATAATACATTGTCAATGCTATTTTTGTAAATATAGGAAGATGAATTCTATTTATTATAAAAGTGCCATTAAATTTTTGTACTAAAAATACATCTAATTTTAGGTAATTTATCTATAGTTAATTTTAGAAATCTTTTTTTTAAAATTTAAGACATTCAAATATTAATATAAATCTGAAAATTTGAAATAATGATTCAAATTTTGTCATTTGAAATAAAATATATATTCTCCAATCACAATCTTACACAATTTATCAAATATATGAGAATCTATCGAATATTACCGTTCTGTTTTTCCTCTCTCTTTACTCGATAAATTCGATCTTTATCAAACTAGTACGTTGTAAAATCACCAATTTTAATTATTACTTCTTATCATCAAAATTTTAAAAAGGAAAACCAAAAATAATTTATTAACAACTCTCTCTTTTTTTCTTTTGCAGTTCCATAAAACTGTACCTTATGATATTTATTTTTAATTTTTTCACAGTATTAATCAGATATGGTGTTTCACGTTACCGGATAGTCATACAGATCCAGATACAAATAAGAAAAAATTCAATGTAATAGTTAAAGTAATTTTTAGCCTCCTCGGCTTCCATTACCCGACCAGAAAAATTGCCCTCTGTTTATTACAATTATTTCTCAAATCATGAGATGTCAATATGTTATTGTCATTTCCTTAAAAATAATATAAAATTCGCGTGCATTAATATACGCCCCACCAATAAAATTAAGCTCAGTGTAATTCGAGAATAATTTTGGGATCTAATTTGGTACCGCTAACATTACTCTTTGATAAATCATTTAGGATCCTTTGTAAAAAAGATAGAAAAATGAACTAGAATTAAGTATAATAAAATATTTGACTAATATACAAATTTAAATTTAAATCCCAAAAAATGAAAGGAATGAAAAATTATAAATTAATTGAAAGGACGGAATCCTAATATTTTATTATCGGTTTTTCTAGTGTGTGTCCAAGGATACACAATAAAATATGAGTTGTCAAATACTCATCGACTCTTATTGACTCTTAGTTATTAGTGATAATAAACTCCCTGTATGTACAAAAATTTCACTAATAAAAATAAGTCATCTTATAAAAGTGTTGAAAGTAAATGACTAACACTAGAAAGACCATTTTATCATAGCTATTGATTTATTGTAGCTAAGTACTCCCTCCGTCACATAATATTAATCTCTTTTGGGGAAAAAAATTTCTCGTAATAATTGTTTATTTCTAATTTAAATGTAAAAAAATTCAAATCTATTATTTTTTTATCATTTCCAATATAAAACTTACTTTATTTAATATAAAATAACCATAATAAATATAATACGCATGAAAAATTATCGTAGAAGTAATTTTTTATTTTTTTAAAAGAGACTGTTAATATGATATCTATATCTATTTATTGTAGCCAGCCCGCCGTACATTTATCATATAATCATCTCTCTTTTTCTCTGCGGTTGACTTGACTACATTAGCAGTAGTTGTTTCAGATCTGAATTTTGACCACATTAGCAGTAGTTGTTTCAGATCTGAATTCATGGCTTCCACTAGTCATAATCGAACTTCACCTCCCCCTACTCGATGGGACGTTTTCTTGAGTTTCAGAGGTGACGATACCAGATATTCATTTACTGCTCATCTTTACCGTGCATTATGTCGCGCTGGCATAAAAACATTCATGGACAGTCCCGAGTTACCTAGTGGAGAAGTAATTTCAGACTCATTGATCCAAGCTATTCAGGATTCCAACACTCATATTGTTGTCCTCTCGGAAAACTATGCTTCTTCGTCTTGGTGCCTTGGAGAGCTAGAAGAGATCCTCGCTTGTTACAAACGAATGAAAAGATTAGTTATTCCAGTGTTTTACCACATTCATCCAGCTGTCGTTAGACACCAGAGTGAGAGTTTTAAAGAAGCTTTTGAAAAACATCCAACTCGTTTTGATTCGGAGAAAGTCAACAAATGGCGCCTTACACTAAAAGAAGTTGCCGACTTTTCAGGGTTCCGTGTATATAAAACCAAGTAAGTAAACCCCAATTATATTGAATTTGAATGTGGAACCTTATATTTGTACACTCAATAATTAGTTTATATTGTCAAAATTGTCTGTTACACTAAAATTCTCCGACCAAAGAAAATGGGCTTGCATAAATTTGTGCTCTACAGCAATAAATGTTAAGTGTGAAAGTACAACAGCCATACGGCATCAAAACACGTTTTCATAATACTTCTGGATCACCATTCCCAAAATACGAATTTGTAGTCTTTGCATCCAGCATGGGGTACTTTATGAAGATCTCAATTGCATTTTGCAGGTCTGAAGTTGATGTTATCAATGATGTTATTGATAGGATATCACTCAAAATAAATCCCAAAACTTTGTATGTTGCCAAATATCCAGTTGGGTTGGATTCTCGTATCAAAGATGTAACCGCATTGTTGAACAGTGACACAGAAGGTGTCATTAGGATTGGTATACATGGTATGGGTGGAGTTGGCAAAACAACTCTCGCTAAAGCCGTGTATAACAAAAATTATCAGCGATTTCAGGGCAGCTGCTTCCTAGCAAATGTTAGGGACGTCTCAGGGAGAGAAAATGGCATAGAAAGTTTACAACATAAACTTATTGTTGATGTTCTAGAGTGTAATAACTTTAATATTGATATTGACAACAAGGACCAAGGAATTGAGTTGATAAGAGCACGCATTCGTTCAACAAAAGTCCTTCTTGTTATTGATGATTTAGACAACTCAACGGCACTGGAATATTTAGAAGGATCATTTGCTTCGGGGAGCGTGATTGTGATAACAACAAGAAATGAAGATTTATTGGACTTAATTAAAGTACAAACCAAATACAGCACAAAAGAACTGGATGATGAAGAGTCACGGCAACTTTTTGCCCAACATGCATTTGAAGACAACAAAATACCTTTTACGTTCGCAGAAATGTCCGAAGAAATTCTACAACGTGCTGGAGGGCTTCCATTAGCTCTTCAGGTTTTTGGCTCAAACTTGCTGGGAAAACATAAAGAAGAATGGAAACAGTTCATTAACAAATTGAGTCGAGTTCCTTTTGACGATATTGAGAAAAAACTCATGATAAGCTTTGATGCGTTGAAATCAGAAGACCCTATGCTGCAAGAAATATTCCTTGATATTGCTTGTTTTCACATTGGCAAGGGCAAAGAATGGGTTGTTAAAGTATTAGAAACTTGTTATACGTTCGTCGATCTTCATATTGACTTTCTAATCAGAAGAGGTCTACTAACGATCATTGATTATAATGCATTGTGGATGCATGATCTTCTCCGCGATATGGGCAGGAGAATCGCACAGAACAACTGTCCTGATGAGCCTGGAAAACATAGTAGATTATGGGTAGCAGAAGATATAAAGACCGTGTTAAAGAATAACAAGGTAATATCAATATATATGCATCTCTGATCTCTATACAGGCTTTGGTTCAAATGATATCCACAAAAAACGTGAGAACCAAAGGTTCTGCTGAACAAAAATTGCAAAACCACTACACAATTAAAGTGCAGAACCTCGTTGGTTCTCACAATTTTGTGGTTCTACATTAAATCTGATATACAATAATTATTTAGATTCATGTGACTTAATATGATAAAATATCATCCATTATACATTTATACCTATCAATGTATGTTAATTTGCTCCTAAGATCGAATATGTGTTGAAGAAACGCAAGGTAACTAACATTGTAGCACTTTTTCATTGTACTTTATTTATTTACCACTCGCTATCAAATTTTCTCTATGATATATCTGTTAGGGAACAGAAAAAATTCAAGGTATCAGCTTTGGCGACTTCAGTCATCATTACCATCTTCCCGCTCAGGAAGTTGATGCCGAATCATTCAAAAGGATGAGTAACTTAAGATTACTCTCCCTCAACACAGTAAATATCATGGGAAGCTTTGAAAAAGCATTTGAAAATTTAAGGTGGCTCTGCTGGGGGTTTTGCCCTCTGGAATATTTACCTTCTAAATTTTACCCTCAAAAACTAGTTATCCTTGAGTTACCATTTAGCAAAATGGAAGCAATGTGGGAGCGAAACATGGTAGGTACTCTGAGTATGTCTCTTGTATATGGGAATTTGCATGAAAAATTATGATTTAATCTCTCGATTGCACTCATTTTTGTAGGTTTTGGAAGTGCTTGAACATGATAATTTAACCACCTGTACTTACATTTACAGGTTCCAGACGTTTTGGAAAAGTTAAAGACTTTAAACATGCAGGGGTCTTCAAATTTAATCACAACACCAGATTTCACTAGATTACCATGTCTTGAAAGTTTAAATCTTTCATGGTGTGCAAGTTTGAAGGAGGTCCATGATTCAATTGGAAGTTTGGTGAGTCTTGTTTCCTTGAATTTGAAGTTTTGTAAAAATCTAAGAAGTCTTCCGGACAGTATTTGTAGCTTGAGAGCATTGAAAGTTCTAAATATTAACGATTGCGCAAGTCTAAAAGCATTGCCTACAGAATTGGGAAACATTGAATCCTTAAAAGTGCTCAATGCATCGGATCTATGCGTTTCAAAATTACCGTATTCGATCGGACGACTGGGTAATCTTGTTGAGTTGGATTTAAGTGATAACGAGAACCTTGAAACTCTTCCAGACAGCATTTGCAAACTGAGATCACTGCAAATTCTAGATATCCGTTGTTGTAAAAAGCTAGAAGAATTGCCGGATCAACTGGGGATGATTACAAGCTTAAGAGATCTACGTGTAAGGGGGCTTATGTTAAAAAAGATTCCTGACATTAGTCAGCTCTCAAACATAGCCAATCTTGTTATTGATGATTGTGATCAACTGCTGTCCATTGTAGAACTTCCTCCTAATCTGAATTCCCTAAGTGCCCAAAATTGTACTTCTCTGAAAAGATTACCAAATATATCCAATTTGAAACAATTGGAGAAATTGGACCTTAGGAAATGTGAAGTTTTGACTGAGATTAAAGGCTTGGAGGAACTCACTTGTTTACGACAACTTGATCTTGAGGACTGTGGTGATCTGCTTTCCATTTCAGAACTTCCCCCTAATCTGAAATCCATAAGGGCAGGATATTGTACTTCTCTGAAAAGATTACCAAATCTATCCAATTTGAAACTCTTGAAGAAATTGGGCATTCGGTATTGTAGTGGTTTGACTGAGATTAAAGGCTGGGAGGAACTCGCTTCTTTAAAATATCTTAACTTGGAAGGTTGCAATTCGTCTCTTGTGGAATCCACTTTAACAATCCGTTTCTTTCAGGTTTATTTCATCTCAAACTCCTTATATAATACTATATATTTTCTCGTTTGTTTTGGAAGGATTATTTTCATGATAATATTTTTTATCAAATTAATTGGATTTTAATTATCACAAGTTTATGACCATACTACGCATATAATATTATATATTTATTATTTTACTAAATATAAATATTATAATATATAATTAAAATTTATAATATTTTATTATTTTATGTTTAAATCAAGTGATATATTTTTAAAATAAAATTATAAAAAAATTCATATTATGCACATGTGAACAATTCATATTAAAAAAAATTATTTAGGTAACTATTCTCACTCTTTTTCCCAGCAATTATTTTCTAATTTTTTTTTTGTGATTTGAACATCAGTTATAAATAGAATAATAATTCATATTATATTTATGAATAACTAATAATATACATTTGATTAGAATAGTTAATATAATAAATTCAAAAAGTGAGTATTTAATAATATTTTAATGATATTAGACTAATATATTAATTAAATATGTAATACAGAGACAAATTATTACCAAGGCAGATTAATAAAAAAGTTAAAACAAAAAGTAAATATTATTTAGATACAAAACCTGAAAATGAATTATCTATTGGATCAAATTAAATTATACATTTTATTTGAATCTAAATATAGATATAACACTATTTTCAATGAGATATATCTAAAGATGACACTTAGTGATTCTGAAAGTATGGTTAACTTAGTAATTAATTGAGTTTGATGGATAATAATGTGAAGCGGATAAATATTATATTAAAAAAATACGGATAAAGAGCGGATATAAATATTATGTCACTATTATATTCGTATCCCATTTATATATAGGGTAACACTCCGCTGCAAACTTTTTAGCGTGAAAATCGTGAAAACTTTTACTAAATTCTGCAGAATCATAATAAAAAATGAAAAAAATAGTGCGGAACCACGCAAAAATATAATAAAAAGTTTATCTAGACATTTTTTTTACATTTTTTATTATGGTTGTGCAAAATTTAATAAATGTTTTCATGGTTCTCACGCTAAAATTTTTTCAGGTATATATATATATATTATTTTATATATTAAAATTTATTCAATTAATATTAAATATATTAAAAAGTAAGAATCTAAAACAATAACTAAAAACAAATATGTATTTCATTTTATACTAATATATATATATATATATATATATATATATATATATATATATTGTGATGACCCAAATACAAATATCTCAACATACTGGCTTTCAAGCCATTACATCTCCACAAATATAAATAATAAAACAACTCGCACTTAAAAATCCTGAATACAATCTCAGAATACATAACAAAATGTTAAGCTGGATATTCTATCAAGGTAAGGCAAAACAACAGAAAATAGAAATACTATTCCCAGTTGCCCTTAGGATTCCCCCACTTCTATGTAGGGATGCAAAAACAGGGGGTGAACGAAATAATGCTCAGCAAGTATAAATCCAGGAATGGATAATAAGGTGTCACGACAAAACAGTGAATGCCAAAATCAAAAATTTGGCAAGGGCAGGGATTTCAGAAATAGGGAACTTCAATAATAAGAAGTACCTCAACTTTCAACAAAAGAACAGTGAAATTGGCTGAGATGAAACTTCAATAATAATAAATATCTCATAATTATATTCACTGCTCAAAACACACTTTATAACTCAAAATAGGTATTAAATCGCCTTTAAAACAAATAACCATGAGTATCCTCCAAATACCCAACATTTAATAGAATAACAGTGACAACAACTAAGATGGAAGTTTAACAATAAGAAATATCTCAAAATATAATGTTACTGTTTAAAACATGCTTCAGCATTTCAATGTTTCAATATATCATTTTTAAATTTAACTGGTCTTCCATAAACTCACAATATTGAACAAGGAGATCAGCTCCTATCTAGATACCGCTACCGGTGATAACCTGCAACTTGATCAGAACTACAATTACCACTAAATTATAGCTAGTTTTCGAGGACTCTTTCACCCCCACGGGAAATATTTCATCATACGCCGTAAAGGCCAGGTACAATTAAGTACCAAATAAATCAAGTGCCCGAAGGCATATTTGACCAGAGTTTTAATCAAATAATCATCTCAAAATATCTCTTTGTATATTTCAAAATACTTCCACTTGCATCACTATGCATTTTAAAATCCACTTTCATAATATTTAGTTGACCTCAAATAAAGTCAACTTACTAATTATAAGAAGCCAAATAACCAATGAACTTTAATCTCAGAGTAAATAGCTTTGAAATAAAAATTCCTATAAAAAAGGGAAATCACTTCCCTAATTATAGGTATATGAGTTTCTCAAAATAATAATATTAAAAATAAAAATATATTGAGATTTAGAATCTCACACAAGGTCCTTTGAAATATTTGGAAAAAAAATTATAAAAATTTCTAAAATATTAGAATAACGAGAGTTTAAAGATTGAAAGGAAATATTTGTATATCTTTATGAAATCAAGGATATAAAATCCACACTTTTGAAATAGAACAATTTGAAAAGGAATAGGTTTTGAAATGAGGTAAAGGAAGCAATTATATATTTTATATTTTGGAAATAAGTCAACAGCTTTAAAAGAGATTGAGTTTCTAAAAATATAATAACCAGGTGCAACTGCTTGGAACAATAATTTGAATATGAAGTAAGAGTAGAGTTTCCAAAATAATATCCAACTTTGAAATAAAATTAGAATCTAAAGATTCTAATTTTTGATCACAATAACCGAATAATTCGAATATTAAACAATCGAAAGACCACGTCTCAAACAAACAACATTTAATCGCAATAAACATAACAGACTTCCAATCATACTTACCACACGTCACAATTAAAGGTTAAGGAGTGAAAGTATACTTGCTTTTAGCAGAAGGTAAGCAACAACTATAAATAATAATCCGTAGAAAACTGATATGGGCTGAAAGTAAGCCCTAAAGACACAATTAATGTGACATTAATTGGACCTAATCTGATCCAAAGGTGAGGCCCAATTAATGAGGCTTGAAACCCTAATTAATAAATAAATTCATAGTTAATTGATTGGCTAAATATACAGCTAATTAATTATGTCCAAATACATGGAAACTATTCCAAGGAGTAGCCCCCAAGACACCTCAATCAACAAGGAAACCTATTCCTACTTGGAAACTACTTCTATCACAAGAAGAATCCAGAATTCTTCTAGGAGGTGGCCTGCCCACCAAGGTTCCTAAACCTACTCTAATTCTTAGACTCTCTACGTCTATATAAAGGGCCTAACCCCTCATTCTTAGAATTACGTTTTTTGGCTTGATTCTCTAAACACAACAGAGATACGTAGGCATCTTGTGAGGGCAGAACCAAGCTACGAAACACAAGCTCAGCCATTAAAGCTCGTTAAGCTCCGACATACATCGCATTAACTACACCCTAGATTTTGTTCCACAACATTTGGCGCCGTCTGTGGGAAGAAGACATCAACCATGGCAAGAACACGACGAACTGACAGAGACATCGTCCCTACCACGGGCGATCATACTGCTATCATCCCTCCTGATGAAACTCAAACTACCGAGGTCCCCGCTACCACCACTATTCCCGCTGGAACTCAAGGGCCAAACAACCAAAGACTTGGTCCGTTTAGTGAGATCGTCCATTCCACCAATCTTGAGGAAATTATCCATGGATCCAACCCACTATCTCAAGTAACTCAAACTCCTTTTATGGCCACTGCTCCTCACGCACAAATTTCCACTATTGTTATCCCTAGTAGCACTATTGCCCAAACAAGACTTGGAATTTCCCAAGCCTATCCCCCTCCTTACATCAGAGGGTTGGAACCACATAACTATGGGCGTAGAGAAGATGTCCGTGATTTCTCAGGGCCATACTCAACTGATGATGAAAGCTCAGAAGGCACTGATATCAATCCCAGAAGAAGAAGGCCTGGTAAAGAGCCCGTAGGAAGCCGACGTTCACAGTCCCGTAGGACACTAGAACAGAAAATTACTTCCTACGAGGCTGAACTCAAAGAACTAAAGAAAAGCCTGGATCATCATGATAGAAGGACAACCTCGAGGTATGAAGCCCCCGACGTCATCGAACTGGAGGAAACCCCACGAGGGAAAAGAATGGAAATTGCAAGGGCTGACCCTGCCGAATTATTGCCGCTCGGGGATCCTGATGATCCCACGCCGCCCTTCACCGAAACTATAATGAACGCTCACATCTCAAGTAAGTTCAAGATGCCCACCATCAAAGTTTATGATGGAGCAGGCGATCCAGCCAATCATGTGAGGACCTTCTCGAATGCATTGCTACTACAACCTATCAATGATGCTGTGAAGTGCAGGGCGTTTCCCCAAACCCTGGGGGGCATGGCCCAACGTTGGTACAGCCGGTTGGCGCCCAACTCCATTGGATCCTTCAAAGAACTCAGTAAGGCCTTCATAAGCCAGTTTATAAGCGGAAGAGTGCACGAAAAAAGTTCATCTTCTCTCATGAATCTAGAGCAGGGAATGAACGAATCTTTAAGGGACTATCTGAACCGTTTCACCAAGAAAGCCTTGAAAGTCCCGGACTTGGACGAGAAAGTGGCCATGATAGCCCTATAACAGGGAACAACTGATCCTTACTCTAAGAGATCTCTGGCTAAACATCCGCCTGAGAACATGCTCCTTCTTCAAGACAGGGCAGGAAAATACATTAAAGCGGAGGAAAGTATGAAGAAAACCACTATATCGGTGGCGATACACGGGAGTAATAATAAGAAGAGAAAAGGTGATCAAGAATATGACGTCCGAGACAAGTACTCCAAGATGGAGAAGAATTCAGAATCTCCCCCTAAGAAAAATAATTTGGGGCAAAAATTTGCCGAATACGCAAGGCTGAATGCACCGCGAAGTCAAATCCTTATGGATATTGAAAGAGATCGAGACCTGAGATGGCCTAAACCCCTAAAGTCTGATCCTGAGAAAAGGAACAAGAACGCATTTTGCCGATTTCATAGGGATACTGGGCATGATACGGATGACTGTAGACAATTGAAGGATGAAATCGAATTCCTTATCAAAAGAGGAAAACTTTCTAAGTACACCAAGGATGGAAGTCATGATAGGCGCGATGATAACAGAAAAAATAATGATGGCCGGGATAGGAATCCTCAACTTAGAGGACCGGTTATTAACATGATTTTCGGAGGACTCACTGCTGCGGGGAATTCAAGGAATTCAAGAAAAGCATACGCAAGAGAAGTTATGCAAGTTGTAGGAGAAGCACCTAAACGTGCTAGAACGGTGGCGGTCATATCTTTTGATGACTCAGACCTGGAAGGGGTAAAATTTCCCCATGATGATCCTCTCGTTATTGCCCCTTTGATAGGCAACTCAGAAGTAAAGAGAGTCCTGGTGGACAATGGAGCGTCTGTTGATATCTTGTTCCATGATGCATTTGTAAAAATGGGATACAATGATTCCCAGCTAACCCTTTCGGATGTTCCCATCTATGGCTTCAATGGAGTAGAGTCGAAAGTAGAAGGAACCATTCAGCTACCCGTGACAATGGGAAGAGAACCTAGAGAGGTCACTCAGATGCTAACTTTTCTGGTGGTCAAAGCATCTTCTACATATAACGCCATCCTTGGAAGAACAGGTTTGCATGCTTTCAAGGCAGTAGCCTCAAGTTATCACTTAAAAATCAAGTTCCCCACCAGAAACGGTGTTGGAGAGGAGAAAGGAGACCAGAAAATGGCGAGAAGTTGCTACGTGGCAGCGCTGAGACCCGATGGAGTCAGGGGGCAAGTCCTACCCATAGAGGACATGGACACAAGAGAAGACGAGGAAAGAAGGGGAAAGCCAGCCGAAGAATTGGTTCCAATTCCCCTTAGTACCAGGAGATCCTGAAAAGGTCACATACATTGGAGCCTCATTAGAAGAGCCTATGAAAGCAAAACTGACAAATTTTTTGCAAGAAAATGAGGACTTATTTGCTTGGACAGCCGCTGATATGCTAGGAATTGATCCCAATCTAATTACTCATAAACTTAATGTAGATCCACGGCGAAAAACGATAAAGCAAAAGAAGAGGAATTTCACTCCAGAAAGGCAGGAAACCATAAAGTAAGAGGTGGAAAAGCTCTTAGAGGCTGGATTCATCAAGGAAATTCAATTCCCTGAGTGGCTTGCTAATCCTGTAATGGTCAGAAAATCCAATGGAAAGTAGAGGATGTGTGTGGACTTCACTGATTTAAATGACTCATGCCCAAAGGATTGTTTTCCCCTCCCAAGGATCGATGCACTTATAGATGCCACAGCAGGACATGAGATGTTAAGCTTTATGGATGGCTTTAGTGGATATAATCAGATCAGGATGCATAAGGATGACATTGCCAAGGTATCTTTCATCACTGACTTTGGTGTATTTTGTTTTCTAGTTATGGCCTTTGGATTAAAGAATGCAGGAGCCACCTATCAAAGGCTAGTAAACAAGATATTTAAGCATCTCATTGGAAAAACCATGGAGGTCTACGTTGATGACCTGCTAGTCAAAAGCCTCGACAAGGCCGACCATATCCAACACTTAAGAGAGGCATTCGAAGTGTTGAGACACCACAGAATGATGTTAAACCCTGCAAAATGCGCCTTTGGCGTAGGATCCAGGAAGTTCTTAGGAATGATGGTCTCTAAAAGGGGGATTGAGGCCAATCCTGACAAAATCAAGGCTATACTCGACATGGAACCTCCAAAAACAGTAAGGGACGTCCAAAAATTGACAGGAAGAGTTGCTGCCCTGGGGATAAATGTCTACCCTTCTTCAAGACATTGAAAAAAGTTAAAGATTTCGTGTGGACAGAAGAAAGTCAAACGGCCTTTGAGGAACTGAAGAAATACATAACTGAAGCTCCATTACTGGCCAAGCCTAGTCCTGAAGACGTTTTATACCTATACTTGGTTGTATCTGATAAAGCCCTGAGCGCTGTCTTTATAAAGGAAGAAGAGAAGATTCAGAAACCAGTGTATTATGTAAGCAAGGTCTTGCATGGAGCAGAACTTAACTACTCCAAGATTGAGAAGTTTGCACTGGCCTTGGTAATGGCCTCGAGGAAACTACGCCCCTATTTCCAAGCTCACAAAATCGAGGTACTAACTGATCAGCCGCTAAGGAACATCTTACACAGCCCCAAGGCAAGTGGGACGTTGATCAAGTGGGCCATAGAGTTAGGAGAATTTGACATCAGGTACAAGCCTCGAACGGCCATAAAAGCTCAAGCCCTTGCTGACTTTGTGGTTGAATGTACTATTAACGACCAAGAAGTCGGGGGGAAAGATAAGGATAGTATAACAGCAATACAAGAAGCAAAACAGCCTCCTAAAGAATATTGGGTGCTCAATTTTGATGGGGCATCAAAAACAAAATCTAGTGGAGCAGACTTGGTGCTACAAAGTCCCGAAGGATTCATCATCGAATACGCTATTAAGCTTGACTTCCCAACAACCAACAATGAAGTCGAATATGAAGCTCTGATAGCAGGCCTAGGTTTGGCAAAAGCACTAAATGTCAAGCATCTCAAATTCTGTGGAGACTCAAAGCTGGTTATATCCCAAGTAAATGGAGATTTTGAAGCAAGGGAAGAAATCATGGTCAAGTACCTCCAATTGGTCAAAGCTATAATGACTGAATTTGAAGAATGTCAGGTTGAGTATATTCTTAGAGAAGAGAATGCGAAGGCCGATGCCTTGTCAAAGTTCGCCACAGCAGAAGTAGATGAACATGTGGGGAGTGTGTACTTCCAAATCTTGAAGACCCCCAGCGTCAATGCAAAGCTAGTAGCCCCTATAAACATGGACAGTTGCTGGATGGACCCAATTAGAGCCCACCTTCAATCTGGGTGGACTCCTAACAACGCCATGGAAGCCAGAAAACTCACCGTGAGGGCCTTAAGGTACGCTCTTATTGATGATATTCTCTACAAGAAATCTTTAATTATTACATACTTGAAATGCCTAAAGCCAGACGAAGCCCAGTAGGCGTTAAAAGAAGTACACGAAGGAATCTGTGGCCAACACCTGGGGGGCAGAGCTTTAGCTCATAAGATCACCCGTCTAGGCTTTTACTGGCCTGACTTGCTGAAAGATTCAAAGGAGTATGTGAAAAAGTGTGACAGGTGCCAAAGGCATGCACCGGTTGTTAGGCAACCTCCTGAGATGTTAACGTCCGTTAATTCACCCATCCCATTTGCAATGTGGGGAATGGATATTCTTGGGCCCTTTCCAATAGCTAGCGGACAAAGAAAGTTCCTAATCGTTGCAATTGATTACTTCACTAAATGGATTGAGGCAAAACCACTAGCCAAGATAACCACAAAATAAGTAGCTCAATTCTTATGGGAAAACATCATATATAGGTATGAGATACCACGAATCCTGGTAACGGACAATGGCACACAATTCAACAACGAGGAATTTAAGGGATATTGCAACGATAACGACATCGCTCTACGCTTCACTTCTGTTGCACATCCTCAAGCAAATGGACAGGCTGAGGTAGCTAATCGAATCATCCTAGATGGTCTCAAGAAAAGGATCGAGCGTTCTGCCAACACTTGGGTGGATGAGCTTTTGCCAATACTATGGGCTTACAGAACCACTCACAGAGTTACTACTGACGCAACTCCATTCTTTCTGGCTTATGGAGCCTAGGCAGTGGTCCCAGTTGAAATATCACATGTATCCCTAAGAATCAAGGCCTTTGAGCCCGAGGAAAATGAAAAGGGAATGAAGCTTGCATTAGACTTAATAGATGAAGTCAGGGACAAAGCTCATGCGAAGATCGTCGAATATCAAAAGAAGTCGTCTTTCTACTACAACTTAAGAGTTAAAGAAAGATTATTTAGACAAGGGGAATTGGTCCTTAGGAAAGCTGAAGCCTCCGGGGTAGGCCCCAAAGGCAAATTAGACCCCAACCGGGAAGGGCCATACAAGATAAAACAAGTTAAGGGAGGAGGATCATACATCCTTGAAACCCTAGAAAATGTTGAGGTGCCAAGGACGTGGAACGCCTCAAATCTGAAGATTTATTATATTTAAAGAATTCAGCTATGAGTTCTTATATTTAGTAGAAACTAAGTAGAAATAAGGTTCGAAGAAACCATTAGGATGTAAGAGCTTTTCGCTCCAGACAACATTCTCATTTTGTAAGGGCTGCGCCCACTTTAGCCTCGAAGGCATTATCAATAAAATTCTCAGCTTTATAACACCTTAAAACATGTGTGTTTAACCTAGAGTTGGCAATTCCTAAGTTCCTTTATGACAAAGGAACTAGATCAAGCCTGGATAAGCACTTTAATATATATACTTATTTGTTCTTTATGCTCGAAAAGTATATTTTATAAAAAATACTAAGACAAGAAAAAGAATAAAAAGTAGCACAATTGGCACTTCAAGTAATGTCCAGATTTATCTGTTCTTTTATGCTCAAAAAGGTATATTTTATCAAATATCCTAAAGCGTAAAACAGAAAAACAAATAACAAGAGGCTTCTTATAAATAAAAAGTCTTTGGGGTTACATAAGTTAAAAACTGAATGGAAATACAAGAAATACAGAAAGAAAATACTAGAAACTAAATGAGGTCCTCATCCGCGTCCTTCTTCTCCTCCTCCTCCTCTGCATCCTTCTGGGTACCCTCCTCGGCCACGGGAAAATCAAAGATCTTCTCAAAGTCATCCAGGGCCTCACCACCTGAAATATCACCATAATTACCCTCGTGGATGGTGGAGGTCAAAGCCAAAGGTCGTCCCATGGGAGCAGGAAAGTCGGCCGGATCAAACAAGCCTGAATGTTTGGCCAAGATGGCGTTAAGACACTTATCCCAAGTCTGGGCCCCAGCAGTCTCAAAGACCAAGTCGTCGTGCTTGTCTATGAAGGCATAGAACTCCTCCGACTCCATATAGTTGCTTATCACGACCTCCCTCTCGGCCCTTAGTTCTCGTAACTCTGCATGAGCTGCAATCAGCTGTTGATCCTTCTCGAGCAATTTCTTCTCGAGAACAGCCACTTTCTCATCAGCTTTGGCCTTGGCCTTCCTCTGGGCCTTTTCAGAATAACGCCAGCTTTTGGCCTGATGGGCCATGGTCTGAAAGTAGGTGTTGACCTGTTTTAAAAAAAATGGTAAGGAGTAGAGAAAATCAAAAAACAGTCAAGTAAGAAAAGAGAGGAGGTGGTTAGGCCTTACCATAGCTATGGCCTGGGAGCCAAGAGACTCTGCCTCCTCAATATTTGTTTTCAAAACAATTTTGGCCTTGTCGGCCGGGGGAATCGAATTCTGGGACCAATCGACAGAATTCAAGACACTCCCCACAACGGTGTCTTGCTTCCTAATACCCCAGCTAGGCCTCCAAGCCGCCGTGGCTGGATCCTCGTCCTCCTCGCGAGGCCTTTTTCCCTTGCCCTTACTCTGGGCCCCTTCACAATGCTGGAGGAATCCGGGAACATTGGGCTCCTTTATCGGGCCTTTCTGGGCTTCACGGGCCTTGCGCATCTTATGGGTCTCTTGGTCACCCACGCCCAAATGAAAATTAATATTTTCAGCAGCTGCAAAACAAAAAAGGAAATAAAAATCGGGCTCAGAAAAATCAAAAAGAAAAAACAAGTCAAGTAGAAATGGTACCCTTGTCAGAAACATGAGAAAGGCCAACGGCCTTTAAAGAAAATTCTTCGAGAAGCTTCCGGTAATAGGTTTGGCCTCTGTCTTGACCCAGATCCGCCACAATCAGTTTTTCTTCTGAGGTCAACTGGATCAGGCCTGCATTGCCGTCCTTAACCTTGCAAAACGAGGTCCTGAAGAGGGTGCCCCAATCACCGCCTTCCCACTCTAAAAACAAAAAGTCCCTCCGCCAATCTGGGTTGGTATCGGGCAAAGATTTGTTGCAGAATATTGGGCTTACCCCTTGCCTATGATTTATATAAACCCAGCCCAATATGTTTGATGGGCTGTTTTTGAATTAAAAAATACTTCTAAAAACGGCAACTGAGAGAGGGTAATTTTTCCTAAGACAAAGGACCATGAAACAGAGAAGGGTTCGCCACGAATTTGAGCTTAGCTGACATGGGCTGACCCTAGCTTCTGCTAACAACCTAATAATAAATTCGTGAAAGGGGAACCTAAGTCCACCTATCAGGGCATCTCTAAAAATACACAACCTATTGGGCCGCCAATGGCAAGCCTGATCTCCAGGCTCAGCTAAAACAAATTTCTGGCCGGGAGACAATTTATACAACTTAGTAAACTTATCGCAGTGGACTTGATTTGCGAAAATACTCTGATAATTAAAAGCATCTAATTCGGCTATGGAAGGGAACTCATCGCCCATAATTTCTAATAATTCAGAAATGGAAGAAAAGGAGGGGTTCACGGTAACAACGTTACCTCTTTTTGTCGCCCTAGCAAGCAACCGCTGTTGTGCAGCATCTTGGGAGTCCGCCATTGATATTCAACGGATGAATGCTTCAAGAAAGGAAGGGGATGAAGATTGATCGGAAAATCTCGCCGGGAATCACTTTGTCTAAACAGCTCTAGAGTAAAATTTTGGGAGAGTTTTACTGAGAAAGTGAGAAGTGAAAAATCAAGTTCTCACTTCACTAATTTATAGCCGAAGAAAACGGTAATTCAACCGGTTGAACTCCCTATAGCCGGTAACAAAGCCCATAAACTAATTGGGCCTGGCATGTCTTTGGCCCAAAAGTCGAGCTGGACTAAAACGTATTAAAAAAAAAGGGCCAAGGCCCATTAAACCGCCAAATTCTTGGGGCCAATTAAGGTAAGGTTCGACCAGGAATCCCTGTCGACCAGGATTCCAATTAAGGCATGAAACGACCAGGAGTCTCATTCGACCAGGATACAAATTGGCCACCAAAATCGACTAGAAATCTCATTCGATCAGAATCACATTACGTCCTAAGACCGACCAGGATCCTGGTCGAAAATCGACCAGGAATCTTGTTCGACCAGGATTCTGTGATGTCCTAAGACCGACCAGGATCCTGGTCGAAAATCGACCAGAAATCCTATTCGACCAGGATTCCCTGATGTCCTTAAAACCGACCAGGATTCCATGATGTCCTTAAAATCGACCAGGATTCGGTGATGTCCTAAGACCGGCCAGGATCCTGGTCGAAAATCGACCAGGAACCCTGTTCGACCAGGATTCTAGGACAGCCTAAAACCGACCAGGATCCTGGTCGAATTTGACTGGGATTCCTGGTCGAAAATAATATTTAAATGCCAGAAAATCATTAAAAAATGATTTATAAGGCAAATAAATTATGGAAAATTTTCTGAAAATAGAGAAAAATTCCTAGAAATTAAGGAAAAATACATATGGGTACCAATAAATTATGGAAAATTCTCTAAACGTAGAGAAAAATTCCTAGGAATTAATGAAAAATTCTTCACGAGAACTTGAGCGACAGAGTCATGAATCTTAACTTCTACAAAGTATTGCACACTTTACAGAAGTTGGGGGGCAAATGATATGGGCTGAAAGTAAGCCCTAAAGATACAATTAATGTGGCATCAATTGGACCTAATCTGGTCCAAAGGGGAGGCCCAATTAATGAGGCTTGAAACCCTAATTAATAAATAAATTCGTAGTTAATTGATTGGCTAAATATATAGCTAATTAATTATGTCCAAATACATGGAAACTACTCCAAGGAGTAGCCCCCAAGACACCTCAATCAACAAGGAAACCTATTCCTACTTGGAAACTACTTCTATCACAAGAAGAATCCAGAATTCTTCTAGGAGGTGGCCTGCCCACCAAGGTTCCTAAACCTACTCTAATTCTTAGACTCTCTACGTCTATATAAAGGGCCTAACCCCTCATTCTTAGAACTACGTTTTTTGGCTTGATTCTCTAAACACAACAGAGATACGTAGGCATCTTGTGAGGGTAGAACCAAGCTACGAAACACAAACTCTGCCATTAAAACTCGTTAAGCTCCGACATACATCGCATTAACTACACCTTACATTTTGTTCCACAACAAAAAATTTACTCTTCAGCTCACTCTGAATTGAACTGGGTCTCACTAAACTGTGATTCTCTACAATAGAATAGAATAAATATTTAATAAACTAGAGAATAGGAAATTTAAATAAATTTCCCTTTTTAATCCTCTAGCTCCGGATATAAATCTTAAATATAAAAATAAATTCAGAATTTGTTTTTTTTTCTACACTTTTATCCGCTAAAAATCTTTTAAATACCCAAAACTTAATAATAAATATAAATGGGGTATTTAACTTCATTTACCAAATTATAAAATCCAATCCATCAAAAATCCACAATTTATTTCCTCCACACAATATTTTATCTCCTTTTTATTTCTCTAAAACAATACATTTCCAATTAAATAAAAAAAAATTAAAATTTATTCTTTTTCCGGGTGGGGCCCACTGCCACCTCACTCATCTTCTTCTTCCTCCTCTCTCTCTCCCCGTCTCTCTCTCTCTCTCTCTCTCGGTTTCTCCCTCTCTCCCTCTTTCTTTCTTTCTCTCTCCAAAACTCAATTAATTATCAAAATTACAAACTCCCAATTTAAAACTATAAAACCCCAAATTTCATAAACTAACAAAATCCAATAAAACAAATGAGTAACTCTAAAAATCTAAAAAAATCCATACCTTACTATATTGCATGCGAAATCTACCAAGATTTGCTGGATGATATTGAACTCTAAAGTTTATAAACAACTCTGTCTCTCTCTAATTTGGAAAAGTGATAGGATAAATTGATATAAAATGATTTTTGGAAAACTAAAACCTATTTATATTTCTAAGTTGGGTTTCAAAGTTTCTAACCCACAAAATAAACTCCTAACTCGCTTGTTACTAGAAATAAAATAACCCAATGCTAGAATACTAGTGCAACCCAATTAAATAGTCCAATATTCTAATAAAAAAAATTAAAAGAAAAGCTTTTTGAAGGAAATCAAAATTTTTAAAATAAGTACAATTTAAGAAAAATAATGTAAAATAATATTTGGGTATATTTATTTAAATCAAGTATATTTTGTAGAAAATATTATCTCCATTAATTTAAAAACCCATTTCAATTAATATCAAAATAATGGAGACAACCTTTAATAAAAACAATATTCGAAAATTTTAATAATAACCACAAGGGTAATAGAATTGTAAACAAATAATTAAAATAAATATTTGAAAATACGGGGTCATTACATGTATATATATATATATATATATATATATTTATATAGAATAAAATAATAACATATATGTCAAAAGTTTTTTGACAGAATATACTTACTTATAGATAAATTGTATCAAGATATAATATTTATAGAAGGGGTTTCTTTCATTCAAAAAATTTATCATTTAAATGTCCTAAAAAATTTAGACAATAAAGTTTTAATGTCCAAGAATAGAACACTTATCATACTACAATCAATAAATATGTTTGTCATTCGATTCAAATTCAGAAAACGCTAAAAACCACCGCATCTGAAATTATAAAATAAAATAATAAGTTTTTATGTAACCGCCGTCCGCCCCGCCCATTTACAAAATCGTGGCCATTTAGCTACATCAAGTCTCTATACAATTAGCTACATCATTTTGTGTGATGTATTAAATCGATGTTCATGATAACATTTCCGAATATTAGTAATTAAGGACATTTGATCAAAAAATGAAATATTTTGGACATTTTCTCTTATGTTTTTATAGAAGTACTCACAATTAATATTATATTTAAATTATAACCTAATGTATTATTAACGATACAAACACTCCCATAAAACCTAAATTATTATTGTAAGAATAATATATTCAGCACGAGATATAACTTAGTATATATTGTTAATCTGATTTAATAAATCTTTTTGGTATATTTAAAACTAATAATATTAATATTAGATTTTAATTTGTTAATGATGAAACTTAAACTATTAATTTATGTTAAAACTTCAAATTGTAAATATTAAATTTACAGATGTCATTAATGAGTTCTGACTTATTAATCTTTATTAATATTTTAATATATGTCTTCCGTACTTATATTATATATTTATAGTATAAAATTTTAATTTTTAAAAACAGAAAGAAAGTATTTAAAAACTACAAAATATCGTACGGTGAGAATTTCAGTTTTAACATAGAATATAATGAAAAACAAAGAACATGTTTTTTTGAATTTTATAAATCAATAATTAAATTATATAAACCATTGAAATTTGACAAGGAGATAATTTAGCCTATATACTTAAAGTTGGTAATATATGGTACAGATATTATCTGGATTTGGACATCCAATTCAAATTCAAATTGGGTCATATGAGTTTCAAGAATCAGGTAAAGTATTCGGGTCAAGAATGTCATTTGATTTGCAGCCAAGTGCATCAGACACTTTGATGGGGATCATCTTTTGCTTTTCTTTGGGTAAAATATTAACTCATGGCGCTTTTATTCCGCTGGAAGTAACTTATTCAATAAAGCATATCAGAAGTGATGTGATTAAAGTTTGGGAATACGCTGGTGGATCAGTTATTGTAATAGTGCCAAGTTCAGACTTGCTAATCGAAGACGGTCACAATACACTTGAAGTAATATCGAGTGAAAAAATAGGTTGTGGGATTCATCTAGTCTACGAAACGGAGATTAAAATGATAAGTGGGTACAATTGGTACAATGATTGGGAAAGTAACAATTCGGGCAATGATTCGGAAAGTAACAATTCGGACAATGAGAAAGGTGAAAGAATCAAGCCTTCGGAACATAATTTGGAAAGAACCACTGTCAATGTAGAAGATGAAAGAAGCAAGCCTTCAGACAATGATTTGGAAAGTAACAAGAAGTGGTTAACTCTTGGCAGCAGTAGCACCAATGTCAATGTAGAAGAAGGAAGAAGCCCCCCTTCTAAACGTTTGAAACGTTGGGAATGTGACAGAAATTGGCTCTCTCTCTAGCAATGAGTGAACACCAAAGTGCCTTGTTCTCTGTTTCACCCCTACAGATACACAGGTACTAAAAACTATATCTCTTAAATTAAATGGTTAACTCTTGGCAGCAGTAGCACCACTGTCAATGTACAAGATGAAAGAAGCAAGCCTTCAGACAATGATTTATTAGACATGGCAATTGCATCTTAATTTATTGTTAGCTAACAGGAATGAAAAATTTGACACTACTAAGAGACTAACTTGCTCGTTTAGCCAGATGTTCAAGTCCAATGCATTATGTCAGTGGCATCACATTTATGTGTTCTACTACTCTTGAACTGAGTATATTTGTAATTGTGTTGTCTAGGTGATTTAATTAGTTAACACGCGAGTTTCACACACTAGAGGTCCCCGGTATATACTTGGACTTGACACTCTTACTCATACATACCTGCTTTACGAGCAGGATATAGTGGGTGTGTTTTGTGTTGATTTGGTTTGGTTTACTACTCTTAAACTGAGTGTCAAGTTCTAGTATAATTTACGAAATCATTCCGAAAATGAATGCATAAGAGTATATATGTTATCTAGGCTATATTTAATAGATTTTGAGTAATGCTAAACGTTAGATATATGCTTAACAAGAAATACCTACATTCTATTTGGTGAGTGTGGACTGATTCCATGCATCCATTGCATAACTTTTGCCTTATATATTCGCTTTACAACCATTGACATGCTGCAAATCTTGGTCAAACCCTCGAACATTGTCATCTTATTAGGTTAAGATCAGAGACCCAGAGTACTAATGGTCTCTACCCACATTGAGACTACTCACTTGCAGACTCTGATCTCTTCACTATCTTCTTCAACTTTGGGAAAGTCGCTAAAGCACAATTCTCAAACACAGTCAATCTCGTCAGACTCGTTGTGCCACTTTTAATTTATCCGCTTGATCTCTATTGACAATGTGCTTAACGCTTTAATAGGAATGAACGGACAATGGACGAGCAATGAAGCTTTTAAGGATAAGCGCAATGGACAATCAGTGAGTGTGGAGAGGAAGAAAGTTAGTTATTTTAGTGATGAAGAGTGAAGTGGTTGTTGAAATGGTGTTCTTATGGTGATAATTCTTGTTTCTTAATTCTTGTTGAATGTTAATAAATTTTGTGAGTTATGGTTATTATAATTGTCAATTCTAAACTATATTTCTGATGATTGTACTTAGCTGATGCATATGTAATATTGACGCATTTTTCCCCTTTTTCTTATTTATTTCGATTGTTATGTTTGGAACTGGATAATATAGCAGTGACCTGCTCTGTTTTTTTTACTGGTATTCTCGTCCACCCAATATATCTTTTCATATATACACAAATGTAATAATCATCTACTTATCAATCATACCAATTGTTAAATAGATTGTTTTCTAATACCTGCACAGATGTGATTAGGACAGGAGGCCGCTCTTGTCTTATATTCTAGTATTTGCACAGATGTGATTAGGACAGGAAGACCCTGCCTAGACAAAGATTGATCAGTGTCATAAACTTGCCCGCTCTTGTCTTTTATTCTAACTTCATTCTCTTCTATCCAACTTCACCTTTTAGGTCCATCTGTATATACATATCTCCAATCTTTTTTTTCCTATAGGGCCAACTATATTATCGTCATCTTCTACTTATTAATCTTATTAGTAAGTTGTTTCATATCGTTTTATTTGAATTCATGGCTTCCACAAGTTATAATCAAACCCCATCATCTTCTACTCCAACTTCACCTCCTACTCTATGGGACGTTTTCCTGAGTTTTAGGGGTAAAAATACAAGATATACATTTACTGATCATCTATACAAAGCCTTACAACGCACTGGCATTCGAACATTTAGGGATGATCCTGAGCTACGCAGTGGAGAAATAATCTCAGGCTATTCAGGAATCCAAGGCCTACATTGTTGTCCTCTCGGAAAACTATGCTACTACATCTTGGTGCCTTGAAGAGCTAGTAGAGATCCTCGGTTGTTACAAACGAATGAAAAGATTAGTTGTTCCTGTGTTCTACAACAGTGATCCATCCGTTGTGCGACACCAAATTGAGAGTTTTAGAGAATCTTTTGGAAAACACCAAACGCGTCATGATGCTGAGAAAGTGAAGGAATGGTGTCTTACACTTAATGAAGTTGCTGACTTTTCTGGATACCATATATCTGAAAACAGGCAAGTCTAAGTTTTTTATTTAATAAAAATATAGGTGTGCCTCAACAAAAATTTATAAAATACGATATACCTTTCATAAAAAATAACCTGGATCCATCCCTGGTTGGAATAGAATGATTTAAATTAAATTATGTATGTGTTTTCTTTATTTGAACAGAACTGGGAACTTGACAGTGTGGTTGAAGACTATCTTTGGTTACTGACTGACAACAAGAGAACTAAATTAAGATTCCAATATTGATCCTTATGTATGGACCTTTATAATTTGTTCATATGTAAAGATATAATTCTTATGTAGGTGGTCCAGCTATAAATCTGAGGTGTGACATTATTATAGCAGTTACTACTATGTATGTTGGTCGTCAGACGACATCGAAGCACATTCGTAAAAATCCTAGATTATAATAAAATGATTCTAAATTCTACACATTCTCTGATTTAAACAAATGCATTGCAGGTCTCAAGCTGATATTATCGATGAAGTTGTTGATAGGGTTTTACTTGCAATCAATCCCATGACTTTGGATGTTGCCAAATATCCAGTTGGGTTGGATTCTCATGTCAAAGCCTTGTCAACACTGTTAGAAAGTGACACAGAAGGTTTTCTTAGGATTGGTATACACGGTATGGGTGGAGTTGGCAAAACTACTCTTGCTAAAGCTGTGTATAACCAAAACTATCAACAATTTCAGGGCAGCTGCTTCTTAGCAAACGTTAGGGAGGCTTCAAGAACAGAACAAGGCCTAGTATGTCTACAAAAGCAACTTATTGCTGATGTTCTTAAACGTAACAACATTAACATTGGTAATGTTTACCAAGGAATTGAGTTGATAAGAGCTAGAATTTGTTCAAAAAAGGTCCTAATTGTTATTGATGATTTAGAAGACCCAACAGCACTGGAAGTTTTGGAAGGATCATTTTATCCGGGGAGCATAACCATAATAACAACAAGAAATGAAGATCTGTTGGATTCAATGAACTGGATGATGACCAGTCATGTAAACTTTTTGCTCAGCATGCATTTGGAGATTATAAGATACCCGACCAATTCATGGAATTGTCCAGAGTTATTCTAAAACGTGCTGGAGGGCTTCCATTAGCTCTTAAGATTTTTGGCTCGAAAATGCTTAACAAACCTGAGGAAGATTGGAGATGGTTCATTGACAGACTGAATCGTGCTCCTATTGACGATATTGAGAAAAAACTTGTAGTCAGCTTTGAAGCTTTGAAACCGATTGATCCTATGTTGCAAGATATTTTCCTAGATGTTGCGTGTTTTTACATTGGATGGGAGAAAGAAGGGGTTGTTAGAATTATGGAAACTTGTTACACATACGTCAATCGTAGTATTGACATTCTAAAGAAAAGATGTCTAATAACGATCGATGCGTTTGGGATTTTAGGGATGCATGATCTCGGGATATGGCAGGGACGAGGCTTCATAGGGGCTAGAGGTAGCCATGGCCCATTGGTATATGTATGTTATAAATTGTATGAAAACGTCTTATTTAATTTCTCCCAATCGGACTCATTTTCACAGGCTTCACAGGTTTTTGGAAAGTTGAAGACTCTAAACATGTCAAACTCTTCAAATTTAATCACAACACTAGACTTCACTAGATTACTGTGTCTCAAAACTTTAAATCTTGAGGGTTGTAGTATTTTGGAGGAGGTTTTCATATCAGTTGGAAGTTTGTTGAGTCTTGTTGACTTGAATTTGTGGAATTGTTCAAAACTAAGAAGTTTTAACTATTGCTGGTTGCAGTAGTCTGGAAGTATTGCCTAAAGAACTGGGGTACATTGAATCCCTTGAGTTACTCAATGCGTGGGGACTAACTGTTTCAAAATTACCAGATTCAATCGGAGTTATAAGTAATATGGTTAAGCTAAGACTATCATTTAACGAGAACCTTGAAACTCTTCCAGACAGCATTTGCAATCTGATATCACTGGAACTTCTAGATATCCGTTTTTGTGAGAAGCTAGTAGAATTGCCGGATCAACTGGGGAAGATTACAAGCTTAAGGGAGCTACGTGCAAGTAATGCTACTCAGCTAAAAATGATTCCTGATATTAGCCAGCTCTCAATTTTAACAGAACTTGATCTTAGTGGTTGTTGTCATCTGTTGTCCATTGCAGAACTTCCCCCTAATCTAAAACGGATAAATGCAATGAATTGTACATCTATAGTTAAATTACCAAATTTATCTAATTCGAAACAGTTGGTGACATTGAACCTCAACAGATGTAGTAGTTTGATGGAGATTCCAGGCTTGGAGGAACTCACATCTCTTTTGGCATACGCTTTGACAGAGCATTTCTTTCAGGTTTGATCTCATTCTCTTGTGAAATATAAGAAATAATAATGCGTTATCTTTTGTTATTGAACTCCCTAATATTTTTGGACAAGATCTTTAAAATTCATTATATATAGAGAATAAAATGATAAT
Source organism: Oenanthe sinensis (assembly GCA_028671895.1). NCBI lineage: Eukaryota > Viridiplantae > Streptophyta > Magnoliopsida > Apiales > Apiaceae > Oenanthe > Oenanthe sinensis. The sequence goes on along the minus strand of CM053813.1, from coordinate 46,027,764 downwards.
TTTCGTCTTTTTAATAATATTTTGCAACAGATATTTTCTGGTTTTGGGCATATAATAGATATCATGATTTCATCAGCAGAGTATCCGAACTGGATAAGTCAATCAAGTGACTTGGTGAAAAAAATGTCCCTGGATTTGCCACCAGATGCGTCACACAATTTCCTGGCGATCGTCTTCAGCTTTGAATGTGGGGGTACAACTAAAATCGATTATTTTGTGAAGGATACCACAAGCGATTTTATGTGGTGCAACCGTAGTTATACTCAGAATGACAATGAATCATTATTGCTACTAGTACCAAGATCTATCTTGTCAATCAGAGATGCTGTCAGTAGAATTAAAATAGAATCAAATGTAGAAATGATTCATGGGATTCATCTACTGTACAAAACGGATATCACAATGATTAGTGCGGATGACACTGGCACTGTTGATGTAGACAATGACAATAGCTATCATTATAAACGGTTGAAATCATTTGGAGAGTGAACTTGATAGTGCTCTGTTTTGTTGACGCTAATCAGTCAGTTTCTACCTACAGCAACAGGTAACAAAAAATTAATATATGGTTTAATTTGTAGTTTTAGCTGTACAACACATTGTAAATAAACTAGAATGTAACCTAGTCAGAAACTCATCCATTTTATCAAATTTCTAAACATCTTTGTCGCTAGATTATGTAACTTTGAGAACTTTTTTTTTTGTTCAACTTTGAGAACTTAGATATATAGTTGAGCGATTTAAAATGGTAAGATCATTGCATGAAACTACAGGCTACAGACTGCCGTGGGACTGAGAGAAGACTGGACTCCTATTTGGCTTCTTTATTTTTATTTGTAATGAACAGGGATTTGTGAATCTAACAAGCTCCTATTATTTGTGGTGCCTTTAAGATAATGCTTGTGTGCGTTAACAGTTACAGACATGTGTCCACTGTTTAGTTTGATATGAATCTGTCCACTGTAATAAACATATGTGTTGCCCTCGCATACTACTGCACAGTCTGCACTTACATTTCTAATTTAACTTTGATTAGTCTGGTGGTTAAGTGTGCATAATATTTTGCAAGAAGTTACACTTGGTATTAGACTATTAGTGGTTGGGTAATTTATTCGAGAGACAGAAAATCTGTTTGGGAGCCAACACAGACCACAGGTTGAAGAAATTGTAGCAATTTGAGGGGAAATGACCAAATGGGAGGTGGTGGTAGTGGACGAGAGGGAGGTTGGTACTTATCATACACTATATTATGGGGTGCACCAATTTGGAATGGTAAATTTATTTGTTGTGTTACTTCCATCCTATAGGTGCCACGCATGGGTATATTAATGAGGATCCTGGTGAAATCTTATGCCCATTCTGGTATTTTTTTTAAATTAGTTCTTGTTTCTTAATTGATGTTGAAGGATTTTGCGAGCTTCGTTTATTTCTAGGATTTGTGTAGTGAAAGCTGGATAATTATGGTTTCAGGAGAATTATCCTCTAGCATCAGTGATGATTTTAATATTTAGGCTTAAAAGACTTGTATTAATTTCTTGGCCACCCCTATGATTGTGAATTGTGATCGTATCTCGTTACAGATCAATCCGGGAACTTTACAATATTTGCATAAATGAGACAATAATGCCACTGCATATCCTGAAAGAAAAATTCCACAAGCATTGCAGCTTGAACGCAGGTCGATTCTCTCGGCATCAAATATGATTCTGAGTTTGGTTTGAAGTTTGAACCATAACTTCAATTATAGTTTATAGTCTTCAAATATGGTTTATTTATTTATATTTTTGTCTATAAAAATCAAATCGGAACAACGGACTTACCAAGGTTAGCGATTTTTAATTAAGATCAAGACATCATACTTTTACCTTTTAAATAGTAACTCTTAAGTTGAAAATTTGTGTTAAACAAAAACGTAAGTTTTGATGTGGCAACGTATTTAACTTGAAGCACAATTTTAATTTAGTTTGATTATTTTAGTGATTTATCTTGTTTCTTTAATACATGGTGAATAATTGTTGAATATATGTACATATCATATCGAGTGTGCTAAAATATACTGAATAGATGTGTTGACACTTTAAATAAACTTCAAGATCAAGGTTGGTTGTTTGGTTAGTCAGGATGCTCAAAGCCTAACCATAACCTTCCTTCAATGTCCAGCAAAATATAAGAAAAAGCAATGTGACACCAACCCATCAACTTTCATCACCCTCCACCTCTCTTCACCATTACAAAATGCTTGCACAGATCACCACCTTACCAAAATCAAAGCACACACCTCCAGCCTCTCACATACCATTGCCTCTGTTTTTTCCGTACAAAAAACAGAATAAGAGTGAATAGAATTAAGTATATCAGTCAATCAAGATGATGCAATCTGGGGTTCCCACATGCATTACTTGTGGTGAACAAGGGTTGGATCATAATGGTGAAGTCTTTGTGGCTTGTCATGAGTGTAGCTACCCCATTTGCAAGTCTTGTTTTGAGTATGATTTGAAAGATGGCCGCAGTTCTTGCTTAAGATGTGGTGCTCCTTATGATGGTATCCTAACTTTCTACTCTCTTTTTGTCAGAATACTTGTATTGCCTAGTTTGGCTTCTTAATTGTGCAAAATACTATGTAATAACATGCATTTTCTTTATTAAACGCATAGAGTTAAGTAATTCATACCTTCAATAGTGGATGTAAATCTTCCAACAGTACACACTAAGCTAAATGCATCATTAACTGCACAGAAATTTCAACAATGGCTGTTGAAGAAACAGAATCTGTCACCAGGAACACAATGGCTACGCACCTTAGTACTGCTCAGGTATGATTCCAGAAAACTTACTACTAACTTTTGAATATCAATCAAATTACTTACCAATGTGTTTCTAGTATTTACAAAGTTTCGACCTCTGTAAACATCTTTTATAATCATCACTGGTACCAAGTTCACGTATATTCTTATTGGTGCAGGAGGTTGGACTTCATAATAGAAATATAAGTAATGTGTCTACTGTTGACAGTGGTGAGTAGTTTGGATTCTAAGAAAAGAAATCCATCTTTTCATGTCTTTCGAATTTCGATTAGTTAATTTTGTATTATTTATTTTCTTGAAGAATACATCGATGAGTCTGGAAATCCGATATGGAAAAATAGAGTGGAAAGTTGGAAGGAGAAGAAAAATAAGAAGAAAAAGGGTGCAACTAAAGTTGTGAAAGAAGCTCCTATTCCACCTGAGCAGCATATGGAAGAAACACAACAGTAAGTAAATCCCATTACAATTTTCACAGTAATAACTTGACTAAAATTATACATCTTTGAGGATAAACAGTGATGTACATTGTGTTTCATCACGGAGATATTGTTTTGGCCAAGTTCAATTATGCAGATATCTAATAAATGATTCCCGCAGGCAGAATGAAGCTTTGCAGCCCCTCTCAAGAATAGTTCCCATTCCAAAGAGCCAAATTACACCATACCGGATGGTGATAATTTTGCGACTGATCATTTTGGGCCTTTTCTTCCACTATAGAGTTACGAATCCTGTTGAAAGCTCTTACGGTCTGTGGCTCACCTCAGTCATATGTGAGATTTGGTTTGCTGTTTCTTGGGTGCTTGATCAATTCCCTAAATGGTCTCCCATCAATAGAGATACATATATTGATAGATTATCTGCAAGGTATTTATTCAGTACTCGTAATTTCCCCAAGTTGCTAACATAAAACAAGTTGAACAGAACTGAGATGTTTTAAGTCTATGTAAATGGTATACATAGCTCAAGTATATAGCATTAATGCCTACGAGATTGTTGTTGTTTCCTTCAACAGATTTGAAAGAGAAGGCGAGCCTTCCGAGCTTGCTGCTGTGGATTTCTTTGTAAGTACAGTTGATCCTTTGAAGGAACCCCCGCTCATTACTGCCAATACTGTTTTGTCAATCCTCGCCGTGGACTATCCTGTTGACAAAGTCTCCTGCTATGTTTCTGATGATGGTGCTGCAATGCTCAGTTTTGAGTCCCTTGTTGAAACTGCTGAATTTGCAAGGAAGTGGGTTCCATTTTGCAAAAAATATGCAATTGAACCACGTGCACCTGAGTTTTACTTCTCTCAGAAAATTGACTACTTAAAAGATAAAGTGCAACCTTCTTTTGTGAAGGAACGCAGAGCTATGAAGGTTAGCTTCTTTCATCAAGTAATAAGTATTTATATTTCTCAATATTTGATTATATTCATTAATTATAATCTCGATGATTTAACTGACAAACTTGTAGCACTAGTTAAAGCATTCAGGCACGTTCATATTTTTCTTAAGAATATAAAATCAGATATCTCATTCTTTTCCATAAATGGTTTACAGAGGGACTATGAGGAGTACAAAGTCCGAGTAAATGCTTTAGTAGCGAAAGCACAGAAAACTCCAGATGAGGGTTGGACAATGCAAGATGGAACACCTTGGCCTGGAAATAACCCACGCGATCATCCTGGCATGATTCAGGTGAATTACACTTATGTTATATCATTATTATTTGTCATTGTTTTGAAAAGTTTTGTTAGGTATCTGTCCCTGATTCTTTAAAATTGCTCAGACTGATGAAATATATATATGATTTCCGAGTTTTACCGATAATGAGATTTTTGATCTAATAGGAAAAATTACTAAAATTTTCATAAAAATCCCCTTTTAAATATCCCAACAACATCAACAGAAATCAGGAAAGACGAAAGAGATCGCTTTTACAACTAAAGATTATAACAGTTTAGTTACTTATAGACTTTAAATGTTATTTGTATCTGTTGGAATTATGATTCAAAATTGTAATTGAAATATTAAATAGAATTATTGTGTTTTAATATTGTTTGATTATGCTTTAATGTTGCTAATTGTAAAAGGATTTGTAATTGATTAGGCTATATGGGTGGCACTAACCATGTAAATCTGTGTGATGTAAACTCTATATAAAGAGTTCTATGATCAATAAAATAATAAGCTTCTGAGTTTCCACCACATGGTTCCCACGAATATAATATCTCTTCCCATCATTATATAAAAATCCAACATGGTATCTGAGTTTCAATGATCTTAAGGGATCTGTGAGTGTAATATGACTTCTAGCAAGAGAGGTTTAAGTTTGTGGAGGGTTGTATTTGAGGGGGAGATGCAACCTCTTGAAAACAACCCAACACTAATTCAAATAATGGTTTTTGGAGATAAATCTAGAAAATCTTCCAAAGAACAATATGAAGGAAGGTCAAGAGGATCTCATAATTGTAGGCACAAAAAAAAGATGTGTGTGATGATGAGAAAGAAACCATGGCGCAAGTGGCCATCGAAGAATTTTTATTTTAGAGTTGCTGGTGAAAAACTTCACCATGGAGAGAAGTGCTCTAAAATTTTAGTTATTTAATATTGATGAGAAGTTTATGAAAATAAAAGTTTAAAGTTGGTGAGAAGTGCATCAACAAAGGAATTTGATGAAAAATGCACCAAGAAAAAATGTTTTTGGAGAGAAGTGCTCTAATAAAATTTGAAGTTGGTGATAAGTGCATCAACAAAGGAATTTGGTGAGAAGTGCACCAGAAAATATGTTTGTGGAGAGAAGTGCTCCACGATGATGATGGGAAGTACATCATAAGGAAAGTTTACAATTTCAAATCAAGAGGGAGTGTTGGAATTATGATTCAAAATTGTAACTGAAATATTAAATATAATTATTGTGTTTTAATATTGTTTGATTATGCTTTAATGTTGCTAATTGTAAAAAGATTTGTAACTGATTAGGCTATATGGGTGACACTAATCATGCAAATCTGTGTGATGTAAACTCTATATAAAGAGTTCTATGATCAATAAAATAATAAGCTCTTTATATAGAGTTTACATCACATAGATTTGCATGATTAGTACCACCCATATAGCCTAATCAATTACAAATCTTTTTACAATTAGCAACATTAAAGCATAATCAAACAATATTAAAACACAATAATTCTATTTAATATTTCAGGTACAATTTTGAATCATAATTCCAACAGTATCCTTAATTGAGACGGAAGAAATGATAAGCATCAACATTATGCAAACTTCTCAGGTGTTTCTAGGTCACAGTGGTACCCATGATATAGAAGGTAATGAACTTCCACGTCTGGTTTATGTTTCAAGAGAGAAGAGACCTGGATATCAACACCACAAGAAGGCTGGTGCTGAAAATGCCCTGGTAATTCTATATATTACAAAAGCAACATCTCAGATGTTTTGTTCATTATGAGAAAGAATAGTTGGAATAAGTCTCTTTGTTAACTTAACTTTCGCAGGTAAGGGTATCTGCAGTTCTCACAAATGCGCCCTATATTCTCAATCTTGATTGTGATCACTATGTTAACAATAGCAAGGCAGTTCGTGAGGCGATGTGCTTTCTGATGGATCCACAAGTAGGTCGAGATGTGTGCTATGTGCAGTTCCCTCAAAGATTTGATGGCATTGATCGCAGTGATCGATATGCTAATCGCAATACAGTCTTCTTTGATGTGAGTTCCTTGTTTTTTATCTTCTATAAGTAGAATCTTGGCTCTGGATGTAGACTTCCTAATACATACAAAATAATATGAATATTCTCGACCAATAGACCTGAAAGAGATTACTGGACATGCACAATTTCCATTTCCATTTTGATTTATTGTTTCTGGAACAACTTCTAGAAAACCTGTACTTCAAAATAATATGTGTTTTTGTTCTAAATTCAGGTTAACATGAAAGGACTGGATGGCATTCAAGGACCAGTTTATGTGGGAACAGGTTGTGTTTTTAATAGACAAGCATTATATGGCTATGGACCTCTTTCTCTGCCAGCTTTACGCAAGGGTTCTTCTTCATGTTCGTGTTGTGGGGGCTGTTTTTCTTGTTGCCTTCCGAAGAATCCCTCCAAAGAACTCTCTGAGGTTCAACGTGATTCCAAAAGAGAAGATCTAAATGCTGCTATTTTCAACCTTAGAGAGATTGAAAGTAAGTCATAATACGGAAAATTTTAATTTAAGCTATGAAATTTGTATAGCCAGCAAGTAATAATGATTACATTCCTGCAGACTATGATGAGTATGAGAGGTCACTTCTCATCTCCCAAATGAGCTTTGAGAAGACTTTTGGTATGTCTTCTGTATTCATTGAATCTACACTAATGGAGCATGGAGGCGTAGCTGATTCTACTAACCCAGCAACAATGATCAATGAAGCTATTCATGTCATTAGTTGTGGTTATGAAGAAAAGACTGCATGGGGAAAAGAGGTCAGTATCTGATTTTTTACTCGCATTCACACCTTTTTTGTGGACCTAGCTATTGTCTAAAAACTAATTTAGGAAACAAAAACGTTCTATGTTTCTCTGGAATTAGTACAATTTGGCATACTCTTTATTTAAAGTCATTTTACTAGGGTTTTCATCGAGTTTAGCAGCTACATATCTTGCTTAATGCACTCTTCTCAGTAGGGGGGTTTGAAATTTAATCAACAATATGTTATATTTCAGATTGGATGGATATATGGATCGGTCACTGAGGATATCTTGACAGGCTTCAAAATGCACTGTTGCGGTTGGAGATCAATTTACTGCATGCCCTTAAGGCCTGCATTCAAAGGATCTGCACCTATTAACTTGTCTGATCGGCTACACCAGGTCCTTCGATGGGCCCTTGGATCTGTTGAAATCTTCTTGAGTAGACACTGTCCGCTGTGGTACGGATTTGGAGGAGGCCGCCTAAAATGGCTTCAAAGACTCGCATACATAAACACCATTGTCTACCCCTTTACATCTCTCCCTCTTGTGGCATACTGCTTACTGCCTGCCATATGTCTTCTGACAGGAAAATTCATCATACCAACGGTAATTTTTAAAGCTGATCTTCTAATGCTTTAAACAGTTATATGTTAAACTTTTGTTATTATGTGTGACATCATTAAATTTAGTCTCCCGACCCATTTAAATTAAAATGCTTATGTTAAACTTTGCTTTGTAACTTTAACCAGCTATCCAACCTAGCAACCATCTGGTTTCTTGGCCTTTTCTTTTCTATCATTGCAACAAGTGTACTTGAGTTGCGGTGGAGTGGCGTTAGCATTGAAGCTTTGTGGCGTAACGAGCAGTTTTGGGTAATTGGTGGTGTTTCAGCTCATCTATTCGCAGTCTTCCAGGGATTTCTCAAGATGTTAGCTGGAGTCGATACAAACTTCACTGTCACTTCCAAAGCAGCTGATGATGGAGAGTTTGCAGATCTCTACGTCTTCAAATGGACAACTGTGCTAATCCCTCCAACAACCATCCTTGTTGTAAACCTGGTTGGTGTTGTAGCTGGATTTTCAGATGCACTAAATAAAGGGTATGAAGCTTGGGGACCTCTGTTTGGCAAGGTGTTTTTTGCATTTTGGGTGATTCTTCATCTCTATCCATTCCTCAAGGGTCTCATGGGTCGCCAAAACCGGACTCCAACCATTGTTATTCTATGGTCCGTGCTTTTGGCTTCAGTCTTCTCTCTTGTTTGGGTCAAGATTGATCCATTCGTAAGTAAAGGCGATTCGACTTCCACCCAAGGCTGCATTGCCATTGACTGCTGAGAAAAAAGGAGTTGAAACACAAATACACAATTCGGGCTCTTTAACTACAGGATGCATTGTTACCTTCCCTTCTGAGAAGAATGTTGTTTGATATTCAGTTGTCTATTTTTACTTACGTTGCTGCTTGTGTAAAAGGTAAGCATTGATGAATTTTGTCTCTAGATTATAAACTTTGAAGCAATTAAGTGAGAGATGTATCACTTTTAGTACAGAACTGGTATACTTTTCAAAGAAAAGATAGAACTCTTAAATGAATGGGAAGTATGGCTAGTGTTGTATTCTCACATGATTCTCTTCATACCATTTATCTAAATTTAAGCATACACACGTCTCCAAAGGATGCATTACGAAATCCAACGTCAAAAATTTCTTAAATCTCTGTAAGTAAGAACTGAAGAAGAAGAATATGTTGATGAGCAATGGCTTCGAATGCAGTAAAAAACAACTACTGAAACTATGGATTGGAAGAAAAGAATATAATCAAAGTTAAAAGACATGTTTCCCTTCATTGACACTTATAGTATATATTTCTTTGTTGTTTATATTGAAGTTGTCAAACCACATTGAAGTATAGGTATGATTTATCATATTTTCACATGAAGGGGCTTATGGAACCACCACTCCTCTATGACATTCTTCTTGTCTTTCTCCTCTATGCCGCCCTCTCTCCGCTCTCAACCACCGCCACAAACATAGACCTTGGCCCCATGAAATTTCTACATACTGTCACCATGTCCCAAATGAATTTCACCAAATTTCAACCCGAAAACTGGCCTTCCAATCTTACTTCTATTGATTTGTCAGGCAAAAATCTCGTAGGTACAATACCCACTTCCATAGGGAACTTGTTGCATCTCCAAAACTTGTCATTAGCAGTGAACTCCCTATCTGGGCCTATCCCAAATTTTATGTCAGCCATGCATGAACTTGTACACCTCGATCTCAGCTCAAATCAACTCAATGGGACAGTCCCAAAGTTCATATCAGAAATGAGAAATCTTAAGTTCTTGAATCTTGAGAAAAACAAATTTCACGGCATACTACCGTTTAACGAGTCTTTTATTAGCAGATTAGTTGTTTTCAAGATAGGTTGGAATAATGATCTTTGCTATAATAGCACGACAGTTTCTCAAGATACGAAACTTGGAATTTCCATGTGTGACAAACATGGATTGCCGATTGCCAAACCAATGGCAAAATATTTAGCTAACGATTGCAATTGTGATGATAAAGATGAGAAAGTGATGAAGCGACATGATCACAAGAGTCCTCAAAAGGTGGTCGTTGCTCTTGCAAGTGTCCTTTCACTTGTTACCGTTCTTATTATATTATTGGTCTGTTTCTCCAAACGGGTTGGATGAAAGTTTTATTATTATTTGTAAATTTCAATAAATAATAATGCTTGATTGTAAGCAAATAAAATTTAAATTCGAAACTTAATGTGGAAATGCCCTTTGTTGAATGCTCCATTTTCTTCACATAAGCCTCTGCAAAAGGATGCATTACAAAATCCAACATAACTCGGCTGAAAATTTGTTAAACCACTGCAAGGAAGAAGAGGGATGTGTTGATGAGCAATGGCTTCGAATGCAAAACAGAGAATAGTTACTGAAACTGGGGATTGAAAGAAAGGAATATAATCAAAGCTCAAAGAGATATATTTCCCTTCATTCACACTGATAGTATACATGCCTTTGTTGTGTAACATGCAGTTTATATCAAAGTTGTTAAGGCACATTTATGTTTAAACTCACATCAAAGCATATGTTATGTTCATCCAGTCTTACTAATTACGATACTTTAAAAGTTTAAGATACGTTAAAGGAAAACCCGTCCTATGAAGACATTAAAGTATAGGTATATTTTACTACTAGTCTACTAATTTTATGATTTATCATATTTTCACATAAGGAGCTTATGGAATCACCATTCGTCTATGGCATTCTTCTTGTCTTCATCCTCTCTGCCGCCCTCTCTCTGCTCTCAACCACTGCCATAATTATAGACAGCCCCATGAAATTTCAACATTCTGTCATCATGTCCCAAACAAATCTCACCGAATTTCAACACAGAAACTGGCCTTCCATCTTACTTCCATTGATTTGTCAGGAAAAATCTCATAGGTTATAGGTACAATTCCCACTTCAATACGGAAAATGTTGCATCTCCGAAACACTTGTCATTGGCATCGAACTCCCTAACTAGGCATATTCCTAATTTATGTCAGCAATGCATGAACTTGGACACCTCATCTAAGCTCAAATCAACTCAATGGAACAGTCCCAAAGTTTATTTCAGAAATCAAGAATTCAAAATTCTTAACTCTTGAGAGAGACAAATTTCGTGGTGTACTGACATTCAATGAGTCTTTTATTAGCAGATTGGATGTTTTTAAAATAGGCTGGAATAATGATCTTTGCTATAATCACACAACATTTTCTCATGATATGGAACTTGGGATTTCTCCTTGTGACAGACATGGATTGCCAATCGTCAAACCAATCGCAAAATATTCAGCTAACGGATGTGATTGTGATGATAAAGACGATAAAGAGATGAAGCGACATGACCATAAGCATCCTAGAAAGGTGGTGGTGGTTCATGTAATTGTCCTTTCATGTGTTGTCTTTCTTATCATATTATTAGTTCTCTCCAAATGGTGCGGATGAAATTCTATTATTATTTGTAATTTCATTAAACAATAATGCTTGATAGCAAGCAAATAAAGAATTCAAATTGGAAACATTAAGGTGAAAATATATCCTTGTTGACTGCTCTATCGCTGTTTTACGATATGCATGTATTGAAGATATAATAATAATAAATTATTATTGTTTAATGCTTCATTCGATGAGTTTTTTTATTACTGTAAGTCTGTAATCTAAAAAATAGATTATATAATTACCTCTGACAGCAACTAATTCTACCAACTGCATTATGATACTCGAAAAGAGAGGACACTTCAAAAGTTCATTCTATTGAAATTTACATACCTCCAAGCAGGTGCCGCTAGTTCACCAATAACCTCTGCAGGAGCAACAACCCTCTTTGAAATGGTGAAAGCGATGAGAATCTCTCAAAATAATTTCTCTGCCAATCACCTTTGAGATGTACTTGGCCATCTCATGACAGTCACTGCATACTCTGAGATTTTTGGTAATTCTTATGATTTTACCAGGTGGCAAGCTTAATATACCAAAAGCCATAGCCAACTTCTCACTGTGCCCGCAATGAGCCTCTTCCTTTTGCATCTCATCAGCATTGATCAAAGCATACCTCATTTTCAGAGAGTCGCCTTGTTCTTTCATATTCTTTTGCAACTTCTTCAGCAACAAATTTATATCCTTGGCCAGTGGGTGTGCATTATCTCCTGCCACAAAGATATGGACTTTGCCCTTCATTTCAATCCAACTACAGTCTCTCTCCTTTTTCGGGCCATGAAGACCAATCTTTTGCATCAACTTCTTTACTTCTTCCCATTGTTCTGCCTCTGCATAACTATTTGCAAGAAGAACATAATACTCTGTATTCTCTGGTTCCAGCTCAAAGATATGTTCTGCAACTTTCTCTGCCAGTTTCAGATCATGGTGAATTCTGCAACCACGAAGCAAAACACCCCAGATAAAGCAATCTGGCTCAATTGACATTCTCTTAATAAAACTATATGCCTTGGATAGCTTTCCAGCACGAGAAAGCAGATCCACCATACAAGTATAGTGCTCTAATGTGGGCTCTATCTTGCAGTCATTCCGCATAATGTTAAATAAACTCCAACCTTCATCAAGTAATCCTGAGTGACCGCAAGCATAGAGGATAGATATGAAAGACGCACTATCAGGCCTTATACCAGCACGCCTCATCTCCGAGAAGGTAGAGACAGCTTGTCTTCCGAAACCATGCATACCATATCCAGCTATCATTACTGTCCATGAGACCAGATTTTTCTCAGGCATAATGCTAAAAAGTGTTTTTGCAAGAACTAACGCACCACATTTCACATACATATCAAGAAGTGCATTCATAACAAAGTGATCTGAAGATAACCCGTTTTTAAAAATGAAAGAATGTATTTCCCGACCTCGGTCCAGAGCTGATAGGCTGCCACAAGATGGAAGGATACAACTCATAGTAACATTGTCCGGCTTTAAATCATATTGCATCTTAACAAAAAATTTGAGTGCTTCATTTGGAAGCCTATTCTTCGAGTAGCCTCCAATCATAGTATTCCATGAGACAATGTCCGTTCTCGGCATCTCAGAAAAAACTGTGAGAGCGTCTTCCATGCTTCCGCATTTTGCAAACATGTCTATGAGAGCATTAGACGCAAACAAACTCAACTGCATATTAGAATTCCTAATGAAACTATGTACTTCCTTTCCTTTCTCTAGAGAACCATTACAAGCACACGCGTGAAGAATGCTAGTAACAGTAAAAACATCCGGTTTAATACCATCCCTTTTCATGTCATCAAACACCGTAATTGCCTCAATAAACAGACCTTCTCGAGCATATCCACCCATCAAAGCTGTATATGTCACCACACTTTTTCGACCCATGTTCTGAAAAATCTTAATTGACCCATCCATATCACCACATTTTGAATAAACATCAAGCAAAGTATTAGCAAAATTAATTTCAGTACACAAATTTCCTTTAATACCATAACCATGAACTGCTCTAACTAGTTCAAGTCTCTCAAGACTCCAAATAGCTACAAGTACATTAACCATTGCAGCCAAATCAACACTAACACTCTCACTTAACATCTCCACATAAATCCTCAGCGCCTTTCGTGCATACCCATTAGCCACATAACCACTTATCATCGAATTCCACGTTATCCCATCTCGATCAGTCAATCCATCAAATAGCCTACGTGCACTCTTCATTCGCTTACACCTAAAATAAAACGCAATCAAAGCATTCACAACACTACTATTCGAACCAAAACCTAATTTCGACAAATACCCATGAACCCTTTCTCCTTCCACTTCTCTCCCTAAAGCTCCATAACACTTCAAAACACAAGTAAAAGTATAATTATCAGCTTCAACACCCAAATGTCTCATTCTCATATACAACCACACACTTTCTTCATACTTACCAATCTTCGCATACTCACTAATCAACAAATTCCACAAAAACACCTTGTCATTCTCAATCGTATCGAAAACCCTCCTCCCTTCCTCCAAATCCCCACAATTCACATACATAAACACAAGCTTTGCACACAAAAACTCATCAATTTCACCCCCAATTCCACCCACATACTCATGAACTTTTTTCCCATCACTCAAGGCCTTACACTCAGCACAAAGCTGCAAAATTTCACAACAAGTCTTCGAATCAAGACTCGATTTTTCGGGGTGGGAAAACAATCTCATAGCCTCTTTTAAATTACCCATTTCACAGGCCTTAAGAATTTCAACATTGTAATCAAATTCTTGATGATTCCTGATTTGGGTAAGTGACAATGTGGTGTATAATTTGGTACAAAAATTGTTGTTTCTTGATAAAGGTGAGATCTTTTTTATGGGTTTGTAAATTGGTGACTGATTTTTGTGTGTGTTTGATTGTTTCTTGTATGTATAGGTAGATTGTGTTAGTAAAAAGTGTGATATGGGGTTGCAGATAGATACCATTTCAAGAACTGAAATTTTATGGCGGGAAATCAAGATTTTATAAAACAGCAAGTGTAATGTGTCTGTAATAAATACTCCCGATGTTCCATAACCGTTTTTACATTTTAACATGTAAATTACGTAAATTGAAGTGTTAAAAAGATATTGATTCACTTTATACTTTCTCCCTCCCTGATTAGACACTTAGATGTTCATTTTATTTTTACTGCAGTTAAATAAATTTATCTTTGATTGTAATTTAAAAATAATATATAATTAAAAAATAATAATAATTTATATTATTAAAAGGTATATAAAATTTATTTTAAAATGTATATTTAGTTTTTTTTAATTATAAAAGAATATTTTTTAATTTTCAGTCAAATATTAGTCAATTTATCTCTAAAAAAAATTGAAATGAACATCTAAATAGGAACGGAAGGAGTAATTATTATTTTTAATATTATGTATTTGAATGATTACATTTTAATTGATTTTGTTATTAGAAACTTTATCTTTAATGAAAGTATTAAAGATTTTATCAATGTGGAAACGTGTTTATTTTGAGCTCATGAGTATTGCGTTTAACTCCTCAGGTTTTTTCACATTCAATTTCTCTCCTAGCCTCAAATCCTCTCCCCTCTCCTAGTATCGATTTTTTCCCCTTTTTTCTTCGCACACTAATCTCAAATACACTTTTTTATATAAATATTTTAGTTTGAATCAAAACCAGTTATACAAAAAACATATTTTTTTTTATCAAATTTAAAACTTTTAACTCTTTTAAATTTCTAGATCTATTTTCATATATTTCGAATTTGATTCATATTTTTTAGATTTGAAATTTTGAACAATTTTAATAACACAGTGTTGATTTTTTGTACCTATATATGGTATAATCATTTTTATAGCGTTTTGACCTTATTTGATGGTGGTTATATATCGTTTGTGACGAATGTGTCATATTTGATAATTTCTTCAAAGTTCTATTCTATAATTTTATAAGATTTATTTATTTCACACGTTCATCGATTTATTTATTTTTCCGGTTTGTTTTGGTATTTTTTAAATTTACTTAGACGGGTTATTACTTGCAGATGAAAGATGAATGCAAGAGCAGAATTTTGGTGTACAATATTTGCGATTATGTAATTTATTCTCTTATCTTTTCTGATATAAAGGTGTTATTGTCTAAATTTTCGAAGGAATCTCCTTCATTTGACAATCGTAATTTAGGTTACAGTCTATGAACATATCTTTCGGTTAGATGATAAAATTTATGGATGGAAGAAACCCTCATAACCCCTAATTTTTTTGAGAATATGTATTTCGAAGAATTATTTATCAATGAAATGTTTATCATTTTCACAAAAAAAAATCTCTCGTAGTCTCACTAAATTTATTGATTTAGAATTGGGCAACATTACTTTTGAAAATTGGGTTTTTATTATTAAATTATAAAAGGATGACATAGTTTGTCCAGTTACTCTCTCTACGAACACCAGGATCGATACTTGAATAAGGTGAAGACCAAGATAATAATATAGGGCACCATCATGATATAGACACCAAAAAATTAATATACATATATTATATATACGTTTTAAATGTTTATTTTTTTAACTTAAAAAAAAAAGGACATCATTACAAAATTTAATTGAAGGCATCCAAATTTCCAGGACTGCCCTGCCCGTCACTGTGAAAGCTACCTTCAACAATGTTCCGCTACTCGATGACTAAATGTTTGGTTGTGCAACAGGGAAATCTCTTATTTTATCTGAAGAAATTTATGTAGCCGTTGTTAAAACAGACCCTAAGCCTCAAGTTGTGATCTTGATTGAACTAGATTCTCTGCATCTATAATTTTTCGTATTTTTTTAGAATAATAAATAAATTAACAATAAAAAAAGATTAAAATTGAATAGAAATTAGAAATTTGAATTATATTAGAATAATGGGTCGAAATTGAATAACGAATTCTAATAGATTTAGAAATTAGAAGAATTGAATATGGCTCGTTCTTTTAATATTTCAGGTTTGATGTAAGAGAAAATTGATATTCATTCGAGTTCGAGTATCCTATATTTGGAGTAAATTCATTTTTGATTTGTCATTGTTAATTACGCTTCTATAATAATTATCTTTATAATATAGTTTTGGATTAATAAATAGCATTATATTTTAAATTTGCTCGAATTAATAATCTAAAAAAGAGTGGGCAGTTATAAATAATGTTTTGTGTAGTGTAATTTTTGGATAAAATCATAATCATAATTAAATGTTTTAAGTTTTAAAAATCGAAAATCACAACCATAACCAAATCATCGGCTTCGGTTTCAATTTTAAAAATCTCAGTTCAATTTTGATTATAGATTTGAATAAAATAAAGAAAAATTACAATTTAAATAAGAAAGCTTTGTAATTTCTCCATGGAGTTCAGCCCAGAAAAAACTACCTATACTGCTATTTTGCTTTTTGTGGCTGATGATTATGACATGAAACAGTCTCTATTACGAAGAGATAAAGAGATAAGAAGCTGAATTATTCTAATGAGTTATGCTAACTAGAATTTCTTTATCCAGGCTACCTACTGCATATGTTAATGTGTAGATCGATTCTAAAATTCATAATAATCTTTAAGTATGTGTACCTATAGCTATCTCAAGTGACCAACTGCCGGTCCAAGATATTGTTATTTTGTTAGAACGAGACTTATTTATAATTATTTATATATAAATTTATTATTTTAAAACTTTCAAATAGGTTATATATAATATTGATATTTTATTTATTTTAATTATCGGCCTGATTAGATTTTTTTCCAGTTACAACTTATAATCAAAATTGAAACCTTTATATATATGTCGATTTTTAATTTTTCAATTTTGATTTTAACTACTTTTTAACGGGTCGGCCCTATTATATAGTGCAAAAATTTACATACAGAATATGTTTATTTTCAAATTTTATTAAAATTTGAATTTTGTACTTATATAATATATAAAATTTTAATAATAAATTAAAATTTTTTACTTAACTTTCTGAATATAAATTCTAAATCGAAGGATCCTTCTCCGCGTTCTGTTCTGATAGGGTGATTCTAAAATTTGCCTATTACTTCTTCAATTGAAATTTCGACCTAAACTTAATGGATAATCAATCATTTGTTACTATTATTATCAATGAAGAGCTGAGACACTCATGAATTTTTTCCATTCTGCGGCTATGCATGTTAAGTCTGGTTCGATTTTAGCACACCCGAAATTTCTTTAAATAGATACTCAACTCAATTATAAGGTTATAAAATAATTTATTTTAAAACAAATAACACCATTAGAAAAATGAAACAAAATTTGTCTAGCTATTTGCATAGTAAATTAGTCTATTTGTAACAATTAATGAAAAAAGTTCTTTAATTTGAATTGAGTCGGGTTAAAGTCAACTTTATAAAATAAATTAATTTGACTTTTGAATATGGAGAAATATTTAAAATTATAAATAACTATTGGCAATTCATTATATTCTATATATAATTGGAATAAATGAGATAATATGGTATGGTCGTCAGGAGTAGAGATGTAAATTCCTAAATATTATTAATTAATTATTTTATTCAGGTTCGATTCCCGATAGTACAAAAATTATCTTAATAATATTTTTAGATTTATTTGTTAATAAAATTATTAAAGCTTGATTATCAACCAATATCAATAATTCACTTAATATTATTTTAGAAGAAAATATATTAAAATTTAAAAATTTATTATAAAATTATTATTAAAAAAAATTCATGCATCGCATGAGGTATAAACTAATATTTATAATGAGTTTGACACATTTTTGTCGAATTCATTTTGTATTTTACTTAAAATTGGTTTTGATCATTAAATTCGGAGAATCGGCGGTAAGATAAGTTCAACGAGCTCAACTATAAAACTTTAGATTCAAATATGATAGTAATATTAAAAATTGTACATGTTTTCATAAATTGGTTGAAATTGTACGTACATATTTTTATTATTTATGGTTTTCACTGATTTATATGTTGTTGAATCAGAATTCATAAAACAAATGTTTAATCTGGTAAAACAGATAAACAACCGTCACTTAGTCATAATTTATAAAAAAATAAATCAAATTATTTGACGACCATATTTATAATTATAATTTATAAAAATTATACTTTTCATGTGGATGAAAACAAATGAACATTTATTGAAACAAAATCGCATGCAGAGAACATTATACAATTATATGTTTGTTTTTCATTTCGTTTCGTTCTATATTTATATTTAAGTTCACTCTAATATCCAAATTTTTATTCAAAACATGTTTACATTATAACCCAAATAACATGGTCCTGACATTTTATACTCGGAATTCATGCATATATATGTATGAGCCAACACAAGTATTTTTTCTTACTCCTGGTTCATGCGAATTGTCATAGTTCGAGATTATATGAATCTAAATAGTATAAAAAAATATTGGTGTATTCAAATTTCTAGTTCAATAATTAAACAATATTTAAAAATGCAAAATTTTACATTAAATTTTTTACAATAAATGTTGATATAGTATTTTTATGTTTATCCTTTCTAAAATAACTAGGAATGCTATTTTCTCACATAAAACTTCATGAAAAAATAAACAAGCAAGCAAATGCATGCCATTTAGCATGCTTTTCTTTTCTTACTCGAAGTCAATGCCAGTACCTAATCTGACAGACAATTCTTGGAAAGAAGAAAGGAAAATGACTGGCCATCTAGCATAGTGATGATATACTATCCACAAGTCTTGTAGTATATATTATATGATAAACCACCTAAGCTTCCCCCAAAGAAAAGGCAGGAGCCATGAGACTATGAGAGTGATCATAGCACAAAGTTGAAAACTAAGAGGCAGAAGACTTCTTCACTAAAACATATTTACGCGAAAAAACCAAGGTAGAACGAAGGCTATTACCAGGCATGCCATTAGGAAATTACAGAATGGCTGTCCTCTCCAACACCCTCCCCTCCTTTCAGATGAGCGGATACCATAACCACTTAATATTCTATTGTTCCATTGTTCCATAAATCTGTTATCGGCAACACCTGTGATATTTTTTGCAGTCTGACCACATATTTCACACAACCTGCATGAAAATTGCAATTCCTGTCAACATTAAAAGCATTTAATGACCATTCTTGCAATAGGTAGAGAGAACTCAAGACAATTCATCCTCAAGTAGGGAACTTGCGAAATATGTTTCCCTGAGGATATCCTACAGTCTGACCCAATGATTACCTATTAGGTACTCTTGAAAAGTTTACTCTGACCTCATAGACATACTTGTATGTTAACGAGGGAACAAGGGGAATGCGTAAGACAAACTTTACTTGGCATGGTAAGCTACTGTACACTGAAATCGGAGTCAGTTAAATGCCTGACAGCGATGCTAAATTCTCTCAAGTAAAGCGTTTTGAGTCATGAAACTCAAAGTAGCAACATTCTAGTACTCACAATTAAGAACAGTCTAAACAATCAATCATTTTTGTACATCATTCACAAAATATGAAACTTAACTTGCCACTTATAGTTAAAATTTGCAAGGCTAACCAGGTGTGGACCACCACAAAGTAGAGCAGAGTTACGTTTTCAGATTACAAATAATTCTACTGATTGAATGTTAAATGGTAAAATTACAATTAGTAGCATTTAAAATTCCATTTTCTGGTAGCATACAAGCAGATACTAAAATAATAATCCCTAAGATGGCAGGCTGTACCAACGTCTTCAAGTCAAAACTTTCTTCAATCAAGGCCTGAACTATGCTAATTATCCACAATATGCAAGTGTGTACATCACATATTTGAATTTTATTATCTAATGAACCTAGTAAAAAGTCTTATAGATGATCTTCATAAGGAGATAAATAGAAATACATAAAAAAAAAGTGAATCCTGCAAAGATATAGCACCGACAGCTTTGAGGACCACACCGAATGAAATCACACTAAATTGCAGTAATCACAACAGAGATAAAAATGCATCAATACCTATTTCCTTTTAGCTTGAACCACGCTTCCGCGCAATAAGAGTGTGCAGCCCCAAGCTCATCTTTACAACCACATCCAAGCTGAATCAACTCCCTTTCATTACTAGTACTAGTACTAGTACTAGCACTCTCAAGTGATTGATCAGAACTCAAATGACATATCCTACAAACCCATTCCACATCCAAACTTTCCCCGGTCTTAACATCAATCACACACGATGAACACTTATCATCACCCAACCCCTTCACCTTTACCTCATCTTCCAACACTTTGCTCACCATATCAAGATGAATCACATCCCTATTCTCACACCCCTTCTCCTCCTCCACTGGTTCCATTACTCTTGTCATCTCCAACACAACCCGATTATTCGAAACCCCAGAATTTCCCACCATTTCATTACTAACTGAACCATTACCTAAACTCAAATCAAGCTTTTCACTAACAACTCCTTTCTCACTTAATTCTTGATCCATACCTCTAATAAAAAAACTAATCAAACATTTAATCACCAATATACAATCAAACACAACTAAAACATAAAATTATGTACTAATTACTGCATAATCACAGATAAAAAAACTGACCCATATCTTATTTTAGCAAAAAGATCAGATCTTTATACTAAAATTAATCAAATAACTAATGACTGAATCAACAGAAAATATAAATATCATATAAATATGAAAATTTGTTACTTGTTGGATAATGCAAGAACAATCTATATAAGCAAAAGGGACTGTAAGTCTCCATCGTTGATTACTTACAATCCACGACAGAGTCATTCATCAGTATTACAAGCTGGCTACTTTCATATAAATATCGTCACGTGTATATAAATTATTATTAAATATTAAGTCACCGCTCAAAAAATATATATAAATAAATATTAAAATAGAAGCAAGTATCGTTTTGTAAATAAATATAAAAATTATAAAATAGAAACAAATATCTTTTAGTTTTATTTTATCTTCTGTCTTATCATGATTCTAATTTTTAAGGATAGTCATTTCACAAATCAGAAACCTTATCATTATTATTTTGTCTAGTTGTACTTTTTTTTATCAAGAATTTATTATAATCTTTGCAAATAATTGAGGGTTTAGAAAAATGAAGTGGAATAATTTGCAAGTATGAGGGTCGTGACTGGTTTTAACCTATTTCTTTAGTTCTATATTTGTATTTTAATCAAATTTCTAAAAATAAATTTGAATTATCTGAATAAGTATACGAAACGGGCAACTATCATCCAAATTACAAAATATAATCATTTTATTTATAATATGTAATCTTTCAATGTATAAAAAAGAATTATGATATATGTTACAATATTTTAATTTCTCCATAATAATAAAATATATAATATAAATGTTATAAATATTCTTATAAAACGGCTGGAAGTAAATATATGTTCGGTTGTTTAAGAAACTGGATAGAGAGCAAAAGGTGAGTTCTAAGAGATAGGTGTATACCTTGATAATCGGATCGGATCAACTTTCGGTTCTGATATATTTGGAGTATTGTTTGGATCGGATTAGATCTGACTCGGATCTAGTTTGGATTAAAATCGGTTAAATTTCGGATCAAGATCAGATTAAGTTCGGTTCGGATTAAATCCGATTCAGATAATTTCGGATCGGAAAAATAGATTAATTTTGAATTAGTTTTTAATTATACTAAAACTAAAATAAAAGTCGTTAAATACATTTGTTGAATTAATAACTTATTCATTATATTTCTCCTTCTGTTTTTTAATTTGTGAAACTTTAAAAAATCATCTTATTATTAAATATATTAGTTATAATGTAAAATAATATTAGTTTTTAAAATTTTGATTGTATAACCATTTTAATTTTTTGATATAAAATTAGTTTGCTTAAGAATAGATTAATTTAGTGAATAAAAAGTGGGTTAATACTATAGACTATGAATTACTAGAATATAACTAAAAATTTAGATTAAAATTATATATATCTATTTTCTAATTCAATGTAATTTGTATTTGTGTTGAGTCAGATCTTATACTTCGGGTCATATTCGGTTCAGATGATTGTGTATTCGGTTCTAATCAGTTCCAAGTCATTATCAAGTCTAGTATTTCAAATTATTTTCGATTAAATTTTTGGTTCGAGTAATTTTTATTCGGATCAAATCAGTTTTCGAATATTTATCGAATTATATAATTTCGGATATAAAATAGGATTCAATTTCATAAATTTCATAAATTTCGGTTCGGTTCTTCGGATTCAGACCCTGTCACGTTTAGATAGGTGGTTGTCTGTCGGCTGCTAATCTATTTATTGGGCACCGTATAGTCCACGTGACTCCCACCTCTCTAACCATTTCCCCCTTTCATTTTTGTCTCCTTGATGGCTTAATCACATCACATTTTAATTCAAATTAATGTTTACAGATAATTAAAATAAGTAGAATTCGAACTGTAAATAAAAATCAAATAATTGGCATATCAAAATATGCTGAATTTGAATTTGATGTTGCACTTTGCCTAATTGTTCGTTCTACTACATAAGGATAATACAAATATCTGTTGAAGTATGCTGCCTCTGTTTTTCTCTCTAAAGTATGATTGTTACAATCGTTTCATTTGGTACTGCAGTGCCAAATGAACATCTTTAGGCTCTTTAGTTCCAACTTCAACAATTTCCGGAACCTCTACTAATTCAGTTGCAGTGTAATCCATTGCCTCCGGCTGTGATTCACCATGTTGTCCATACGATTGAGGAGTTGCTTGATGATTTGGTGTTACTCCTCGAACTGTTCCTTGTGATGTTTGCTCTGAGAACTCACCTAATACCAAGCCAATGTCATTTTAGTCACCAACAAACTACTGAACTACTTTATATAGAATCAATAGGTTTGGGAAAACTAAAGACATGTAGGATGTGCAAGAACCAGAGATGAAACTATCACAATAGTTCTAAATTACGGATTGGTGTGAAAACCTTGTCTCCTCCCAGTGATTAACAAGCTTGAAAACTAACACTCACTATAAAGTTTCATGGTGTCCGGCTATTGTTTTCATTTTTTAATTTCTACTAATTAAGCTAAGGCTGATGTTAAGAGGAAGCTAGAGTAACGGATAAGTACAATAAGATATTAAAATTTCAAATCAAGTCGGAGAATGTTAATATAAATAGCCGAGTCTGAGTTTTGCAATGAAATATTAACACAGGTAATCTTACAAGTGCACATAATAGTCGAGCATACCATTACACATGTGAAGGTCTGCTCCGAACATAACACGACCAGTTTCGTCCATCTCTCCCTCCTGCAATTAACTAGAAGCAATCAGATCAATAGAACTGATTCCGAACAAACACATACATAAACTAATGAAAAAAGCCTAAATTTAGTAACAATATAATAATAATAAATAACACTATGCTCAAACTAATGAATTCTTGTACAATTAAACCTCTAAAATAAATATCTTGAACAGAAAAACTTATTAATCAATAGAAATCATAAATAATCTAGGTAAAAGATGCATTGTCTGCATTATAATCGGACCTACAAAACATAAAAAGCACTATTTATCAATGTTCAAGTATTAATTAATCGAGGTCAAAAATGTATTCTCAACATTGTAACCGAACCAGAAAACATAAAAAGTACTATTTAATCGTATTAAGTAACCGAGGTAAAAGAAAAAAAGCATTGTCTACATTATTTATAACAGGGCCTACAAAACATAAAAGGCATTATTTGCTCGATGAGCACTAATTGATCGAGGTAAAACCTACATTGTCTACATTATTAACGAAACCTACAAAACATAAGCAATACTACTTTCTCGAATTTCAAATATTAATCTATCGAGAATCAAAATTATAAAAAAAAAACTTCAGAATTAAAATTATGGCAGGAACAAAACAATTCAATGCCATTAAAAATCGAAACACACAAATACAAGTTAACGGAAGCACACCTCAGCTTCAGGCGACAATGCAGCTTCATCGTGACCGTAATCGACAATCGTCAATCTCTCCTTTCTACTAAAATCCACCTCACCTCCTCGCGGCGTCATCGTATTACTAACTGCTTTCGGAGTCGAATTCTCCGTAAAAATCGGAGAAATTGCAGCTGTAAATTGGATATTTTCAGTAAAAATTGATGAATCATGGTTAAAAACACGATCTTTAGTGATTGTAGCGGCGAAATCGTCGTTTTGAGGTTGCGAAACGGCGTCGTTGAGGTGTGGCGGTCGTTCTATGTCGTCTTCGTCGTCGTCGGCGTACATGGAGAGAAGAGCGATGCCTTCGGATTCTCGTTTCTTTAATGTCATTGTAATCGATTGAATTGAAATTGAAAAATCTAGGGTTTCGTAGTGTGTGTATTTTGGAGCTGATTTTAGCGGTGGGATTTATTAAAATTCGTAAAATTTATAGATTTCTTTCGTTCTAAATTTTTTATCATATTTAATCTTTTATAATTAAATTGATTAAATTTTAGTTAAATATTAATATTAATATATAAAATATATCGCAATTCAAAAATATAATGTTTACTGGCAAAACAGTATACTCTTTCCATTCTGTTTTATGTGAGTTAGTTTTTTTTTTTTTTGAAACATGCGAGTTAGTTAATATTATACGTATTTTAAGTAACTGATTGATAATTACTTTAGATTTATTTACAATCACGTGAAATGAAGTGGTGGATATATATAGTGGTGGAGTATGTTCAGGAACTGAGCTTAACTTGCAACTGTTCAAACTAAAAAGAGACCAAAATAATTGAAAACCACGTGTAATTGCTGAAAAGCGTATATACAATGAGTGATCAATCTTTGTTTCAGTGTCTGCCAATGCACTAAATGACCAAAATAAAATAAAATAGAAGTTTAAAACAAATCATACAAACAACATATTATTATTGCTTGTTCGAACCACACGTACATGAAATTATCTGATAGATATATAACCACCTCTTTTATCATTATGCATGCTTTCCCGGGTTGATCTCGTACTGTTCTCCCAAACCAAAATGAGCCATCAGTAACCAAACAACTGTTATGAGCTCCCCGCCTTTACTTAGCTGTTCAGCATGTGCACTTGACCTGATATGGCTTGATGCATATGATAGCAGTTCTACCCACAATTTGCTTATTATCAACCATTTCTTTTCTGATGGTAACACTTTAAGCTCTTTGGCCAAAGCAGATGCATTAGAGAATATACCTCT
The DNA here is from genome assembly GCA_028671895.1 of Oenanthe sinensis. NCBI lineage: Eukaryota > Viridiplantae > Streptophyta > Magnoliopsida > Apiales > Apiaceae > Oenanthe > Oenanthe sinensis. Next base: position 46,002,308 of record CM053813.1, on the reverse strand, counting down.
ATCCATCTGTACAGCTCCGGGCTCAGCTTCTCTGTTGACGCTAAGAATTGTTTCACTATCCATCTGTACAGCTACGGGCTCAGCTTCTCTGTTGACGCTAAGAATTGTTTCACTATCCATCTGTACAGCTACGGGCTCAGTTCTCTGTTGACGCTAAGAATTGTTTCATTAACCATCTGTACAGCTACGGGCTCAGCTTCTCTGTTGACGCTAAGAATTGTTTCACTATCCATCTGTACAGCTACGGGCTCAGCTTTTCTGTTGACGCTAAGAATTGTTTCACAGGCCTTTCGCTGCAGGGCTTCCTTCTCTTCCAGCTTGCTCTTTCTGCGAAAGAAATTACAAAACCGTTTTTTCTTTAGTTCAGGTAATTTAGCGTCTAAAAATTTGCTAACCTCTGTGCAAGTATCTCGGAACTTTATTTCCCCAATGCTAGAAACTCCGGACATCATATCAGGCTTCACGACCATAAGATATAGCATGTACTCTGACAACTTCTTGGCAGTGTCACGTTGTTCCTTATTAGACAGTAGGTCCTTGCTGTCGTTGTAGCAGAGTTCGGTAGCAATGTGCCACAAAAGAAGGATATCATCATAGTTAAAATTAGCAACGAAAGGAAGAAGAGTACTGCAATCTTCTTTCATTTCATGAAGTACCCTCTCTCCTTTGGATGAACATATTTCTTTAGATACGTCTAAACTGCCAGCCATCTCTGACTTCAATTTAAGCTCGCCGAAAATGAAACGAGTGGTGTGATTGGTGAGTGGTTGGGGTTTTACATACCAAACCCCATTCAGAAAACTGAGAAGGCCAAAATAACTATAGAAATTTTCCCGTCCTTTTGAACATCTATGTAAACAATAATATATTATGTTGAAGGTCGATAAAGAATTAGCCCACCTGCTGTCAGTAAATTTTGACTTAGCATGATGATCTCTATCTCCGAGAACACGAAGAACAAAGTGTAGTAACACACTCCTAACATTATTAACAAACAGTATGCAATCAAGACACTTATCTTTCCACGAGTTACCATTGTGTTTTGCATCAGATATAGGCCTAAGCGTAATAACTGTCCAGTCACAGAAAAGTAGCATATAAAATGCAATTACCTCTAGCACAACTGCTCCGACAAGCAAGATGTAAGTAATCAATACATCATACTCATTTTTATGATCTGCCCTGTTATAAATCACTAAACGACTGTTTTCAAGACCAGCTACCTTCCATCCAAAAGCATGATGCTCTAAATGGAAGAGGGTGAAGGACGCAACCACTGCAGCAAATGACAGAATATGACAAAAGTAGCCGAGTTTGTGATGCAACACAGGAATCTTGGTAAAAAGAACATCATAGAGGTAATGCAACTCTACCTCAATTAGCCTGAAAGCATCTTCACAAGATGTTGCAAGGAAAAACTCTCGGCTCTGGTTACGTTCTTGAATGCTGAGATTGAGATCAACAATAAGTCCTTTGAATGCCGTGAAGTATACAAAAGCATACTGCAACACTTGTAAATGGGATAAAGCATTCCCATTGTTTTTTATCAATAGTTTGGACTCTTTCTTTTTAATACTGGCGGCCCGATCAGATTTTAAAAGCATGGAATTGCGGAAGCTATTTGCACTTCCATAATACAGGGCAGCTGTACGCTCGATGCACTTGATGATTCCGCAAAAACACATGAGCAGCGTTGGTATCATTAATAGGCGATTCTGAAAATGTTGAGACTGATAGAAAGCATAAGCTACAGCAACACACTGGGAAGCCAGATAAAACAAATGTCTGGGCCACAGTTCGTTATCCTCTGGTGCAAACGCAGTAATGGTGTCTGGACCGCCCAGGTGTACCAGTAGAAAAGGAGCCCAGAAGATATGAAGACGATCTTTGGAACTAGAGAAGGATACTTTGAAATCAAAAAAATCCCAGGTGTATTTGGAAGACATGAAATTGAAACTTTGCCGGCTAACAATGAGTCCGAGTCCAAAGAGAGCAATAATTTCTGCAAGCAAATATGATAGCCAAACAAGGATAACTATCCATTTGTGAGATACTAAACTTCTAAAGGTTCCACCAAAACTTAGGAAGATTTGAAGGAAAAGACTGAGTAAGAGACAAGCCCAAAGTTCCCATTCATCAAATATATCATCCAGTTTTACCTGGATGCTGCGGTCCGACATCGACATACCAGATAGCTGACCCTTAGGTTGATTAGCAAGCTCTGGCCGGTTAAGTGGTGCTTAAGCCAGTTACAAAGCGTATATTTTTCAAAAGTTGTGTAGCATTTAGGCTACATGATTTGCTCTTTTCCTTTATATCTCAACAAGTAATTGCATGCAGAACATGCATGTTTTGATGATATTGAATACAGTAGAACCTCGATAAATGAATATTCGATGAACAAATAACCTCGTCAAGTGAATAGTTTTTTTCGGTCCCAACATAATAAATACATTGTATTTTTTATCTCGATAAAAAAAATAATCTCGATTAATTAATATAATTTTTTGGTTCCAAGCGTATTCATTTATCGAAGTTTAACTGTATGTTAATTCAAGTGATATAATTCGACTAATCCTAATCACAGGTAATTATTATGTGTTTTAGGAGTTTGACACTAACCAGATAAATAGCGAACAACTTAACAAGCATAAAAACTACTCTAATCTAGTGGATACTCATTTTCGCTCTTGGTATTGAAGGTTAAGGGGTTCAAGTCTGTAGCATATTTGTGCACAAAATTTTCATGATTAATTTTACACAAAAAAATAAGGAGCATAAACATGATCGATGAACTAGTTCTTCTGTATGTTTTTCCTATTCATTTTCAAGGGCTGTTTATTCTTTTTCTTTCTCTAAGTAAAGCAAAAGCAAAAACAAAAACAAAGTATCATGTAGTATCATCTTCTTTTACAGTGTACTATCTCAATCTGACACTCCTGGTTGTTCTTTGTCTTGGCCTCCAAGGAGGTAATTTATACTCTCTTTTCGTTTATCACGAGTATGTACGTTTAATTATGTGAACTTTACTTTACTCAAGCTAGGTGCCTTATAGAGTTCCAAAGTTATTTAAAATAACAGGAAAGAAGAAAGGAAAATAAAATAAATTGTTGTCTTAATTCTTATATCCTCCAAATTCTAATATAAGAGATAATTAAGGAAAAGATGGATATGAGAAATGCATATTATTTTTGGAAATAATGAAACTTCAATGAAATATATAATTAAAGATGAATTATATATTGGGGATGGAGTTTCTAAAGCACGCTATAATATAAGTTCTCTATTAGTGCACCATAAATCATGCATTTCATTAATTTTTTTGATAATGCAACCGTACAGATGAAATATTTATACCAAAATAAGAATATATACAAATTTTCATTAAATTTGAAGTTGTGTAGTATCACTTTTATAATAGTATCATTTGTCTATATATATTCAACGACATAGATTTACTATAATCCTACTGTCATAAATTTATAGTTTTAAATTAATATATTACACGAAAATGTGTACATTGAGTTATTTTGATATGAAAGTAACATTCGTACAGTTGGATTATTTTAATAATAATTAATTTATTAAATTTTAAGCGGCACTAGTAGAGAACTTCTTGATAAGTATATATTTATATATACTTTATATGATTTTATTCTCCATATTTATTATATTTTGTATGTAATTGGATTTTTATTAATTAGATTTTAATATTTTATTGTAGATTGCAAGGAATTCCTAAACTTGGAAGGATTGAAGATTAAAGAGTCCAATTTGGAGATTAATTGGAAGGAAATTCGAATTAATTGGGCTTCACGCGCATGCTACACTGTTTGGGCCATATCTTGAGTTCTACCTATCAGAATTGGGTGATTCAACAGCCCACGCGAAGATAATTTAATTCTCTTTAATTCTAAAGTGGCCCAGATATCCAAAACTAACAGGATCAGCCCAGAATCACAGCAGAAAGTCAACTACGAATTTTTCTTGTAGAAGTCTAATGAGTTTAGGAAAAGTACTTGTAATTTTATCTAGGCATTAAAAGAATTTTATTAGAGACATATTAGGCATTATATACATGATTTTATTTATTACTTAGGTTGAGAGAGAGAGAAGAGAGCAAGGGTTTTCACTTTTCTTCTTGTAAAAGATTGAAGATTGAAAGTTTTATCTCTATTCTTATTAATATTAATTATGTGTTCTTTTAATATTGTTTGTGTTATTAGTTTAATTATGAGTGAGTAGATTTTTATTCTAGGGTTAAGTTGAACCCTAGTTATGATTGATGCATGATTTTTCTCAACCCTAATATAGTTGTATTATATGCTCTTACTTGTTAGATTGTGCTTAATTAACAATAACATGTCAGACGTGATTATGTGTATTGTTTGAACCTTATATCTATTTATCAACGAAAGTTGGATTTAGATGGTTGTGATTAATTCAACAAGGACATGAAATTCTCCATGAAAATAGGTAGAACGGATTGTTAGGAAGTTAGGGTGCTGTGTTTAATGTCTCTAAATTGCATGATACCATGAAAATAGGCTTGATTGTATTTTAGAGAAGCCATTAATACTCGAGAGAGGTTATTGGTATTTTATAGGGCGCATCTTTCCTTGTGAGTATTGTATTATAATTAATTGGGGTAGGAAATCATAATTGCATTAATTCATGCTAGCGGTGATACTTAATTCTAGATGTTTTTAGTTAATTGTTAATACACCTTATTTGCTTTAGTATAATATTAATTTAATAATCTCTCAATATTTGATTGTGTTACTTGCTTAGCTAAATCGAGTCAAGAATAACTAGTGATTGATACGTTTGTCTCTGTGGGATCGACTCTGACTTACCCTGCTATATTAGTTAGGAGGATTCGTTAGAAATTATTATTTGATAGGCACGCGACAGCCTTGTCAAATTTTTGGCGCCGCTGCCGGGGATGAATTTGTATTAGATTAGTTTATTGTTGATTTATTTTTGCTAAGTTCTTTAGTTGTGTTGCTTCGGCTATTCTCCTTGTTATTTGATCTTTGTTTTCTAGTTTTTTTTTGTTGCATGCACACTCGCAGTTCAGGCACTAGAAATTTAATTCCTTTAGATCCTGAAATTGAAGCTACAGCAAGAAAGCAAGGTGGTGAACGAAGGAAAAAGAAAGATAAGAAAATTATGGGCGAGGTACCAGCTAAATCTCTCAGGGAGTATGGCATGCTAGACACTACAGGTGTCCTCTCCTCTATCGTTAGACCAACAGTCACTGCTACTCATTTCGAACTCAAGCCTCAATTCATTCAATTCATCTCCAATGATTCTTTCGCGGGATTGTCATCTGAAAATCCTGTTGATCATCTCGAAAGTTTTCTGGAAAAGTGTGATACAATCAAGATCACTAATGTTAGTGATGATGCAATAAAGCTGCGCTTATTTCCCTTTTCTCTACGAGATTCAGCTCGAGATTGGTTGAAGGATGAAGGTCCAAATAAATTCACTACATGGGACAATTTGGCAAAGGCGTTTCTACTCAAATTCTTTAGCCAGAAGAAGACCGCAAAACTCAGGAATGAAATATCTAACTTTCATCAAGAAGAGAATGAGTCATTGCATGATGCTTGGAAAAGATTTAAACGACTACAAAGGCAATGCCCTCACCATGGTATTCCTGACTGGCTGTTGATTCAGACATTCTATAATGGGCTAACGCAAGAGTTTCGAATCTTTATTGATGCTGCATCTGGTGGATCAATTATGGCTAAGAGTACTGAAGATGCGAAAGCTTTGTTAGACGAGATGACGTCTAATGATAATTATCCCTACAGTGATAGATCTCAGCCTAAGAAGGGTGGTAAGTATGATGTTGATGCTCTAACTGTGTTGACAAGTTCTGTGCAGGCATTGGCTAATGAATTCAAACAATTAAAGTCTGGGTCTACATCTGTAGTTACTTCATGTCAAAACTATGGAGTACAGGGCCATACGCAAAATGAGTGTCAATACAATCCTTCTAGTATGACAAATGAACAGGCGAATGCTTTCTACAATCAAAATCAGAGGCAACAATACAACCCTTACTCTAACACATACAGTCCAGGTTGGAAGGATCATCCTAATTTCTCCTACAAAAATGGTCAAGCTCAAGTTCAACCTCAACAAGGCAATTTTTCTCAACCATCTGGTTTTCAACCGAGACCACCTTTAAATCCTCCAGTTCAAGCACAAAAATCTAACTTGGAGAGTCTTTTGGAAGGTTTTGTTTCTACACAGGCTAAAAAGAATGAGTACTTTGACTCAAGTATTCATGAGATGAAAGCTATGACTCAAGAGTTGAAGGTTCAGAATCAGCAGATGCAAGCTCATAACAAGTTGATGGAAAATGCTATCACTCAAATTGCTCAACAGTTGAATCAACTTAACAAGCCATCAGGCCAACTTCCTGGTCAAACTGAACAACCACCTAGAGGTCATATCAATGCTGTAACTTTGAGGAGTGGTAAAGAATTGCAAGGTCCAGAATCAAGGGTGCGGCAAAGTGGTGTTCATTCTAAAGAGGTTGGGGAGACAATTGTAACTGAAAAAGTGGTAGAGAAAGAGGCAGAGGAAGAAGAGAAGAAGGAACCAACTGTTGTTCCTATTGTACCATATAAACCACCTGTTCCTTTTCCACAAAGGTTGGCACAAGCTAAGCTCGAGAAGAAGTATGGCAAATTTCTTGAAATATTGCAGAAGCTCCATATCAATATTCCATTCATGGATGCCATAACTGAGATGCCATCTTATGCCAAATTTCTCAAAGATATATTGTCAAGGAAGAGGAAAATTGAAGAAAGTTCTACAATCTCATTAACGGCAGAGTGCAGTGCCATCTTGCAAAACAATCTTCCCAAAAAGCTAGCTGATCCAGGAAGTTACTCTATTCCTGTTAAACTTGGGGATATTGAGATCAAAAGAGCCTTATGTGATCTTGGAGCAAGTGTAAGTCTAATGCCATTATCTATCAGCAATAAGCTTCAGATGGGTGAACTGAAACCCACACGTATTTCTTTACAACTGGCAGATAGAACTGTAAAATATCCCCTTGGTGTTCTTGAAGATGTTCCCCTCAAGGTAGGAAAATTTTATATTCCATGTGATTTTGTTGTCATGGAAATAGAAGAAGATGCAAATATTCCTATCATTCTTGGGAGGCCTTTCTTAGCTACAGCTGGAGCTCTAATTGACATGAAAAATGGAAGAATCTCTTTTCAACTAGGTGATGAGAAGATGGAATTTTACCTCCAAAACTCAATGGGTCATCCCTCTATGGATGAAACCATAAACAGAGTGGATGCACTCGAAGAAACAATCAACATCAAAGCCAACACTATATTATGTGGTGATCCACTTCAAGCTGCTTTGGTGGATAACATGGATGAAGAAAATAAAGAGGGTGTGGATTACAAGAAACTTCTAGATGCAACACCAATTCTCATGCACGATCACTTCATTGCACTACATCATGAGGAAGTTAAGGAGAGTTCTACGCCTCCTCAAGATTGGTCTATGAAGTTTGATGATGCACTATGGGCGTACAGAACTGCGTTCAAAACACCTATTAGGACAACTCCATACCGATTAGTTTATGGGAAAGCATGTCATCTTCCAGTTGAGTTGGAACACCGTGCATTTTGGGCTATTAAAAGTTTAAATTTTGATTTGAAGGCAGCTGGTGAGAAGAGACTTCTCCAACTCAATGAGCTAGATGAGCTTCGTTTTGAAGCTTATGAAAGTTCTAAGTTATACAAGGAGAAAACAAAACGATGGCATGATAAAGGATTGCTCCGCAGAGAATTCAAAGAAGGAGATTTAGTTCTTCTTTTTAATTCGAGACTTAAACTTTTTCCTGGGAAATTACGCTCGCGATGGTCAGGTCCTTTCAAGGTTAGAAAAGTCTTTCCATATGGCTCTGTTGAATTGTTAGATACGCATGGTGGAACATTTAAGGTGAATGGGCAAAGAGTCAAGCATTATAGAGTTGGTAAGCCAATCGACGAGAAAGTGGAAATTCCGCTTTCCATCCCTTCATCAGAGTGATTTACAAGGAGGTCGAGCTAAAGACCTTAAAAAAAAGCGCTGCTTGGGAGGCAACCCAAGACTATTTTATTAGTTAGATTTTATTTTTATTTTCGTATACCCACAAGGTGCATTGATGAATTTTGTGTGAAGTGTTTCAGGGAATAATGAGTTTTAACAAGTTGATGGAAATGGTGCAAAATTGAAAAATTCGCAGCAATTTTTCTGGTTGAGTTAGTTATCTTGTTTTTGTGTTTCCCGGAGTTCCAACGGTCGGATCGTCCTGAATTTTGGACAGTATCTTTATTACTCCAATATCTAAATTCTGAACGGTGGAGATCGGATTTGGAGGTCCAGAAAGTTATTTTTATGCTGTCCGGGCAGAGATATTTGGCACCATGGGGACGATTGAGCTCCCCGAGGTGCATCGACTTGGAGCCGACACACTTCACTTATTTTAAAGCGGCACTTCATGCTTATGCATTTGGGGAGTATTTCTAACCTTTCTTTGTATAATTTTTTTTTCTTTTCTCTCTTTATTTTTGTATTTTATTTTTAGGACTCTTTTAGTTTTTTTCTTTATATATTATTATTCATTGAGGACAATGAACCACTTAAGTGTGGGGAGGTGTTATTAATGTTAAAAATAAAAAAAAATACAAATTTTTTTAAAAATCTTTTGTATATTGTCTCGTCTTAAAGTGTGTTAACAAGGATGAGTACACATACTTGTAGATTTGTTTTGCATGATTAGTTTATATGTCAATTCTATTAAATTCATTTGATATATGATGATCTTTGTATGTGCTTGCGAAAATTCTTAAACTTGAATACATCTTTGTTAATTTTAATAAGTACTGAAGCATGCTTTCACTTTGTGAGATCTTGAGCCTAATTTTGTGATTGATACATTTTTATATCAATCAATTTTTTTTTTTGCTTGTGTGATGTTCATTATATAGCATGTTGTTCTAGAACTTGTTTTAAACCTTTTTGAGATTACATGATATTTGTATGCATGAAAATGATAAAGGCACTAGGATTAACCACGTTTATCCAAACAGTACCCATGAGTTATATCCTTAGTGAGCCCCTTTGAGCTTATATCTATTTTATTCATATATCACCACTCTAAATTCTTGAGCCTACTTATTTATTCTTGTTTTGATTTACTAGTAGAGCATTTTGATTTGTTTGAGGGCTGGTGAATATCTAGTGTGGGGATTTCTTTGTTAAAGTATGATTATTTGGTGGGAGTTGATATGAGGAAAAAAAAGGACAAAAATCTTCTCAAAGAAAAAAAAGTCAAGAAAAAAATAGTGCTCCTTTGAGATCAATGGGTGGCAAATGCAATGTCATATGAAAGGGACGATCCATGTACATGTGCTGGTATTAAGTGCAATTGTACTATAAATTAAGAATGAAATTATCTCTTATTCTTTTATTTCTTGGTGACTTTTCACTGCCATTGATTACTGGAGAAACACTTGAAATTGAAAAAAAAATGAGAAGAAGATGATTCGAAGAGAGTTTTTATTCATGGTTATTACAATATGGAAGTGGGAAAGTACATTTGTGCTTTGGGGTTTAATGCTTGTGAAAGCCTGATCAACTTTTACATGATCTAATTTTCATGTTGAATGCTTTAATTAAGAATGAACAATATGCTCTATTAGTTTGTCAAGTTAGCCACTTGTTAGCTTTTTTATTGATTTCCTACCCTATACCTTAACCTTGTTACAACCTTTAACAAAGACCTTTTGATTTGCGCATACATATATACAAAGTAGTGGAGATTTGGTGGACAACCAAGCTTATGGTAACACATAACTATATTGACTGAACTTGAGTGATACACTTACACCTAAACACTTGTGTGATTTGAGAGTTATGTGAGCTTTCTATCCATAGCATGTTACTTATTAAATGCGACATTGATGTTTATTTCATGATTTTTGGTCTAATTTAGACTATGTGTGCATACTTGGATAGTTGTGTATAAATGATATATAAGTGGAAAGACTTATCTTTCTAATTGTGTAATTGAGGTTTACATGTGTGGAATACTATGATATGTTGCATACTTGAGACTTGGCAGAAAAAAATGGACTTTGTGGGTAGATTCACTATAAACCCTCACGAGACAAAACTCGTCCTACTAGGGCTGTCTAGGAGTTTAACGGCTTGTTGCATATGCTCAATGCAATCGTGTCATCTACGAAAGTGGTGTTAGTTAGTTATGATTATTTTCTTTCTTTTATTTGCCCGAGGACGTGCAAAAGGTTAAGTGTGGGGATGTTTGATAAGTATATATTTATATATACTTTATATGATTTTATTCTCCATATTTATTATATTTTGTATGTAATTGGATTTTTATTAATTAGATTTTAATATTTTATTGTAGATTGCAAGGAATTCCTAAACTTGGAAGGATTGAAGATTAAAGAGTCCAATTTGGAGATTAATTGGAAGGAAATTCGAATTAATTGGGCTTCACGCGCATGCTACACTGTTTGGGCCATATCTTGAGTTCTACCTATCAGAATTGGGTGATTCAACAGCCCACGCGAAGATAATTTAATTCTCTTTAATTCTAAAGTGGCCCAGATATCCAAAACTAACAGGATCAGCCCAGAATCACAGCAGAAAGTCAACTACGAATTTTTCTTGTAGAAGTCTAATGAGTTTAGGAAAAGTACTTGTAATTTTATCTAGGCATTAAAAGAATTTTATTAGAGACATATTAGGCATTATATACATGATTTTATTTATTACTTAGGTTGAGAGAGAGAAGAGAGCAAGGGTTTTCACTTTTCTTCTTGTAAAAGATTGAAGATTGAAGGTTTTATCTCTATTCTTATTAATATTAATTATGTGTTCTTTTAATATTGTTTGTGTTATTAGTTTAATTATGAGTGAGTAGATTTTTATTCTAGGGTTAAGTTGAACCCTAGTTATGATTGATGCATGATTTTTCTCAACCCTAATATAGTTGTATTATATGCTCTTACTTGTTGGATTGTGCTTAATTAACAATAACATGTCAGACGTGATTATGTGTATTGTTTGAACCTTATATCTATTTATCAACGAAAGTTGGATTTAGATGGTTGTGATTAATTCAACAAGGACATGAAATTCTCCATGAAAATAGGTAGAACGGATTGTTAGGAAGTTAGGGTGCTGTGTTTAATGTCTCTAAATTGCATGATACCATGAAAATAGGCTTGATTGTATTTTAGAGAAGTCATTAATACTCGAGAGAGGTTATTGGTATTTTATAGGGCGCATCTTTCCTTGTGAGTATTATATTATAATTAATTGGGGTAGGAAATCATAATTGCATTAATTCATGCTAGCGGTGATACTTAATTCTAGATGTTTTTAGTTAATTGTTAATACACCTTATTTGCTTTAGTATAATATTAATTTAATAATCTCTCAATATTTGATTGTGTTACTTGCTTAGCTAAATCGAGTCAAGAATAACTAGTGATTGATACGTTTGTCTCTGCACTACACCATAAACAGCCTACTGCAACATAATATTTATGTTGTAGTAGGGGGTCAATATGTCGCTGTAGGCCACTAAAAGGGCTAAGGCAACATCTTTTATATGATAGTTTTTTCGATGTTGCCTTAGGGTATCTAAGGCAACATTCATTCTGCCTAAGGCAACATAAAAAATATGTTAGGAAAGACTATGTAAGGCAACATTTTATTGTCCTACACCAACATAAAATATATGTTACCTTAGAGTAATTGTTTTTTTTAAAATAGTGGGACCCACTATGGCTGACACGTGGCAGTATTTATAGCTGACATCTGGCATTGTGGGACCCACTATAAATGATATGTGGCACTGTTTGTAGCTGACACGTGGTAATGTAGGCCCCACTATGGGACCCACTATAGCTGACACGTGTCAGTGTTTATAGCTGACACGTGGCAATGTGGGCCCAGTCAGATTGGCAACATTTCACTAAGCTACTGCAACAATAAAATTTTACAACATTTTGTCAAGCTACTGCAACATTTAACCAAGCTACTGCAACATTTTACCATAAAAACATTGATATCTCTACTTTTAATATATAATACTTCCCAAAATGAGCTGTTCATTTGAATAAATCATTTCAAACATACAAACCAACATCAAATCTAGAATTCAACCAACATCAAATCCAGAATTCAACCAATATCAAATCCAACCAACTACAAATATATATCCATACTAGTACCAACACCAACTATTTAATTTAACCAACTACAAATATATATCCATACTAGTGCAAAATATGCATGCTAAACTTAAAATAGATGTACTATGCTAAACCAGAAGCTAAACTGAACATATGCAGGATAAACTAGAAGCTAGTCAAAGGAGTACCATCGTCATTGTCACTTTGAACATTAGCACACAACTCCTCAACGTCAATTGTGATGTTTGGGTTTGCTTCTCCAAGTTTTTTAAGAACTGATGCCAGGTTTTGTTGCACCTTTCTGTTGACCTGCTCATGAACATCTGCTTGGATTTGCTTGACTTTTTCATCGACTTCAGCAGCAAGGCCTTGCTTTATCTTTGTCGTCAACTCTTTCACATACGTGTCTGTTGGAGCATTAGTTGACAATTTTGGTGGCTTCACGCATCTCCCTAAGAGCCAAGTCGGGCCATGTTTTTTATCCAAAAGCAGTTCATCAGGAGCCTCTCCAGTTCTGAGTTTTTTGTTAATCTTTTCTTACAAAATAAAGTTACATGAACATATATATGTGAGTAAATAAAAAATTAGAAAAAACTCAAATGGTCAATAATTACATGTAACAGATTATTGAGTAAAATACTTTTATGACAACATCTGTAGTCTTGCTTTCTCTAATCACAAATACTTTTATGGCAACATCAATTAATTAGATAACAAATAAATAAAGATATACATAATGAATATTATACAAATATTAGAAGCAAACAAGATTACCTCTGCAGTACCAAGTAATTTAGATCATCAATGAAAGCTTTCAGGTTTTTGATGCATAAACTCTGCAACGTAGACTTAACTTTTCTGACATACCAGCAGAAGTTAGCATTCTGGATCAACATCTACAATGCCAGCATAATGCATGTACAGTAAGATAGATTTGATATGCATCATAAGTAGAAGATTGTGCACATGGAACTTGCATAAGATATTGCTTCTAATGCAGGCATATCTACAACATGGCTTACCTTCAACGCATGAGAAACTTCTAACGCTGATGAACAAGGTAGATACCTCTAGCATACATATCATTTCTAATATTTTACTCATTTTGAGGACACTGTCACGTAGATCAGAGAAGCTTAAAGCTTAAAGCTGAAAGACTGGAAATCTTTGGTTATCAGAATAAACTAGCTATTTATACTAGGCAGAACCACAAAAAAGACAATATATATTTGGAAACTTCTTGCATAAAACATCATACCTGGAGTATTTATGTTGTAAAAAATGATGTTTTTAATATGGTGCCAAAGCTTCTCTAATGGCACATGAGGGATTTTGCGGATGACATGGAATCGCTTTTAGAATGGATATATAGTCAACTTCCACAGTCTGCTTCAGTAAAAGATAATTTTTTTATATTTTACCAAAATTTATACTACAAACATGTCCTACAATTTTATAATTCATGGCAAGCTATGTTATTCAAGGAACAACGTTTTGGCAGGGCCCATCTCGAACACTCAACCTTTTATTACCAGGTAAAGGAGGTATCCACTAGACTATAATGCTACGGATGAGAAAGCTATGTTGATTCAGAGCTTTCCGTTCAAATATGAAACTGTTCAATGGGCTTTCAAGTAAGAAATGTACCACCAGTCTACCAGAACAAAATACAAACTAGTCAGGTCCGATGCAACACAAGATTGACATACCATTTTTGTTTCATTTTATCTCTTAATCATAGATAGCAGATAATTTCAATGTTGTCCATTAAAACTAACTACATCCATGAAAGCTAACTGCATACATTAAAACTAACTGCATCCATGAAAGCTTTCATGAAAGGTATGTACATCTACATACTGCATACCTTTGTCAGTAATCTGAATGCAGTAGGACAAGTTAAGCTTTTTCAATTTTTTGCAACCACTAGCTATAACTGCTAATCCTTCATCTCCAACACCCTTGTACCTGGAAGTGAATGAAGAACTGTAACTAAAATAACCTTTAAATTGTTAAATTTACATACTGTATTCAGATAAATCTCTAAAATACCGGTATAGATCTAGTTCGATAATATTCGGGCAGTTTGAAGCTATATCAGACAATCCCTTGTCAGAAATATTAGTGCAATGTCCTAACTTTATAGAAATAAGTTCAGAACATTCGGAGATATGTTTGAGTCCTGCACAGGAAAACAAAACAAATTTCAGAGATACAAAGCTATAATAAAAACTAGTGCTATAAAAGTACAGTGGTCAGTGGATACAGATTTTCAACATAAAGTGCTTACTCCTACCTTCATCGTTAACACCAGAACAATCTGTAACATCAAGCTCCTCTAGAAGGAAGCAGCTAGATCCTAGACAGTCAAAACTTTTCTCAGTTAGCAAATTGCAGGACTCTATCTTTAGACACAGAAGATTTCTACATGATTCCGCAATAGCTGATATTGCCAGATTGGTAAGTTCATTGCAGCATGTTAAATCAAGTATCTTTAACGACACATCCACATTCACAGTCAAGTATGATGTACTTGTTAATGCAATAAAAACAGAACATCACATACATACATATTATCTAAACAAAAATAGAACATCAATAAAAAATAGGAGCTTACTAATAAGAACATCAATAAATTTCGAACTAATTTTGAAAAAGACTTACTAATAGCTCATAAACTTTCCAAGAAGCTAATTGCAAACAAATAGGAGCTTGAAATCTCCTAATTAACCCCAAACGAATTAATTACTAACCAATCATAGCTTTGTAATCTGGGGTTTTAAAAATCGATTTATAAATCTAGGGTTTGTAAGAACTGCGACCTTTGTAAGAGAGATGATGAGATGGTGAGATATGAGAGGATGTGTTTGTGACAGGGTAGAGAGAGATTTGCGAGAGAGAGGGTTGAGAGAGAGATTTACCAGAGAGAGGGTTGCGAGAGAGAGTGTCCTGCGAGAGAGGGTTGAGAGAGATGGTTGAGAGCTGCGACTATTTTGTCCAAGGGGGGAATACGGGAGGGGGAAATATTTGGGAATATTTTCTCTAAGGGGGGAAAATATTAGGGTAATAAGGTGGGGAATATTAAGCTAATGTATCCATATTTTCTAGTAAAGAAATGTGAGTAAAAATTTATATCCATATTTTCTAGTAAAGAAATGTGAATAAAAATTTGGGCGGGTTAGTAAAAATCAATTGCCGCTCATTAACTTTCACTTGTGCTAGCTATGCTACCGTCTCATTTTTTTTATTAAAATGTATTTTTTATTTATTTTTAATAAAAAATATCTTAGTTAATATTTATAAATAATATTCCACTCATATTCTAAATTGTTATTTTTTCAAATTTTTTAATAATTATATTTTCATAATTTAAATACATCTAGAATTAAAAGATAAAATTATTAAAAAAAACTTGATTATTTAATACAAGTAATTACTTTTACCTTTAATTTTATGTAAAAAAATAATATATTCATCTTTTAATAGCCTAAGCTAACATTTCGGCATATATGTTGCAACCTTGAACACTTTCTAGCTAAGGCAACACCAATTTTGTGGCTAAGCTAACATAAAAAACAAACTGTTGCGGTAGGGTAGAAGTGGTATAACTAAGGTAACATATTCTAGCAACATTCACTAGAATGGCGTTGCGATAGGTCATTTATGGTGTAGTGCTGTGGGATCGACTCTGACTTACCCTGCTACATTAGTTAGGAGGATTCGTTAGAAATTATTATTTGATAGGCACGCGACAGCCTTGTCACTTCTCCATTGTCTATTTTAGATATTTTTTCCCTTATATATTTATGGATTTCGTAAATTATGAATTGAGCCGATCCTAACTCTAAAGTGATCATATTTGATTCGTTAGAAAAGTATTGAAGTTAAACTTGAGCTCTAGTTTGTATCGAGCCAAAAAAAAATGTTTGAGTTCAGTGATTCGTGAACATGTCTCACGGGTTTGTTCACAAATTTGTACTCCTAATTAACTAGCTTACAAATTAATATTTGTGTTCAAGGACTTTGTCAATAACAACTCCTAAACAATACTCACGAGTTTGTTTGTTTACTATATTCCTATATGAACATTAAATGTTTAAAAATAAATTTTAAAAATTGAAAATTCAATCGTATCTGACCATATAGTCCGATTGTTTTAGGCTACAATCAATTACATTTAGAACAAATGAGCGAGCTACTTGACGGACAAGGGAGAAATCATGCATTGAATTTTCACATTGCCTTGGCGAATTAAAATTGTTTTAAAGGAATTTAAGAAAACTGAGGACTCTAGCAGACCTGCTCCAATTAAAATGGAGAAATCCGTCAAGAAGCTGCCTATCACTGTAAAGAAGGGCAATCAGTGAAAGTACTAATGCAATGAGAAATCACTCGGTTTGATAAAAAATAAAGTAGAATATAGCTTTAAAAAATTATTTAAAACAATACATATATAGAACATATCGATAAATTTTTCATTAACAGTCAGTTATTATGCGTCCTTTCCAGGGTCGACCTCGTAGTGATCTCCCAAGCCGAAATGAGCCATCAATAACCAAACAACAGTTATGAGCTCCCCGCCTTCACTTAGCTGTTCGGCATGTGCACTTGACCTGATATGAGTTGCAGCATATGATAGCAGTTCTACCCACAATTTGCTTATTATCCACCATTTTCTCTCGGACGGTATACCTTTTAGCTCTTTGGCCAAAGCTGATGCAGTGAAGAATAAATTTACATCTTTTTGTGAAGCAACCAGCTCAACTTCTGGATCCGTACTAAGAATTGTTTCACAGGCTTTTCTCTGTAAGGCTTCTGTCTCTTCCTTGCTCTCTTTGCCAAGGAAATCGCAAAACTTTCTTTTCTTTATTTCAGGTAATTTAATGTCAAAAAATTTGCTAACCTCAGTGCAAGTGTCTTGAAACTTTATTTCCCCAATGCTAGAAACTCCGGACATCATATCAGGCTTCATGACCATAAGATATAACATGTAGTCTGATAGCTGCTTTGCAATATCACGTTGTTCCTTATCAGTTACTTGGTCCTGGATGTCGTTGTATCAGAGTTCAGTGGCAATGTGTCACAATAGAAGGATATCATCATAATTATAATTAGTAACAAAAGGAAGAAAAGTGCCACGGTCTTCATCCAATTCATTAAGCACCCACTCTCCTTTAGACGAACAGATTTGTTTTGCCAGGGCTAGACTGCTTGCTCTCTCCGATTTCATTTTCAGCTCGTCGAAAATGAAGGGAGCTATGTGCTTGGTAAGTGGTTGTGGTTTTACATACAAAAACCCATTCAGTAATCGAAGAATGCCAAAGTAAGTATAAAATTTTTCCCTTCGTTTGGAACATCTATGTAAACAATAAAATATCAAATTGAATGCTGACAAAGAATTAGCCCACCTGCCATCAGTATATTTAGGCTCGGATTGATGTTTTCTATCTCCTATAAGATGGAGAAAGCAATGAAAGTACGCACTTCTAGTTTTGCTAACATACAGTATGCAATCAAGAAACTTA
The DNA here is from genome assembly GCA_028671895.1 of Oenanthe sinensis. Classification (NCBI taxonomy): domain Eukaryota; kingdom Viridiplantae; phylum Streptophyta; class Magnoliopsida; order Apiales; family Apiaceae; genus Oenanthe; species Oenanthe sinensis. Next base: position 45,984,529 of record CM053813.1, on the reverse strand, counting down.
TCTTTCGATGATTTACGGTTGGGATTTGCATCAGACAACCGTCCAGTCACAGAAAAGTAGCATATAAAATGCAATCGCCTCTAACACAATTGCTCCATAAAATAACATGTAAGTAACCACTACATCAGAACAACGTTCTTCATACTTCACAGCAAAACCAAAATAGAAGATCACCAAAGAAAGCACAACTGCAATGAAAGATAGAATTCGACAGCAGAGGCCAAGTTTCTGATGCAACACTGGGATTTTGGTGAAAAGAACATCATAGAGGTAATTCAACTCCACTTCAACTAGCCTGAAAGCGTCTTCGCTAGATCTTGCAAGGAAGAAGTCACGACTCTGGTTGCGTTCATGGATGCTGAGACTGAGATCAACAACAAGTCCTTTGAACGCGTTGAAGTATACAAAAGCATACCTAGTAAGAAGAACTTACTTGCAGCTCATCGGAGCATTTGACCTTCGGCGGTGGTGGAAGGAACTTATCCAAAAAAACATCTTTAGGCTCTTTAGTTCCAACTTCAACAATTTCCGGAACCTCTACTAATTCAGTTGCAGTGTAATCCATTGCCTCCGGCTGTGATTCACCATGTTGTCCAGACGATTGAGGAGTTGATTGATGGATTTGGTGTTACTCCTCGAACTGTTCCTTGTGATGTTTGCTCTGATAACTCACCTAATACCACACCAATGTAATTTTAGTCACCAACAAGCTACTGAACTACTTTATATAGAATCAATAGGTTTGGGAAAACTAAAGACATGTAGGATGTGCAAGAACCAGAGATGAAACCTATGTTACTCGGACTCGGGTACGGAGTGTCGGACACGACACATATCCGAGTGTCCGACATGAAAGATCTGAAAATTGGGGACACGGGGACACTGTCTTATTTTTAGACACGGGTACGGGGACACACCATGATAAATTAATAAACAAGTATGGTAAGTAAGATATCTTAACAAAAAGTTACAATAAAACTTAGATTAAACATGATTTTGTAAAGGATTTTGCAAATTAGGTGTCTTCTCTGCTTTTATCTCAATCTTGCTTCTTTTTTTCTTCTTGAATATTTATTTTGAATCGGAGGTTTTAGTTTTATTTGATCTTTAAATTGGTCAAAGTGTCCACATTTTAGTCAAAGGATCCGACACGAAATGAGTGTCGTGTCCGAGTGTCCAAGTGTCCGACACGGGTATGGCGAGTAAAACAGAAGAGTCGGAGTAACATAGGATGAAACTATCACAATAGTTATAAATTACGGATTGGTGTGAAAACCTTGTCTCCTCCCAGTGATTAACAAGCTTGAAAACTAACACTCACTATAAAGTTTCATGGTGTCCGGCTATTGTTTTCATTTTTTAATTTCTACTAATTAAGCTAAGGCTGATGTTAACAGGAAGCTAGAGTAACGGACAAGTACAATAAGATATCATATCACCGACCAACATTTCTCACCATTGTGTCCTTTTCCACCACAGGCTGAGCACACAATTGATTTTTCTGGATGTCCCTTATTATACATAGCTGAAATATCCCCTATTTATAGCATATTGTGATGCAAAATATCTCTTTGAGACTCTTCTTGTTGAAGAGCAGAGCATGCCATTTCGACAGTGGGTAAAGGGGACAGCATCAAAATTTGACTTATTTGGGGACTATATATATCATCAAGTTTGTTCAAGAACTGAAATAACTTAGACTCCTCTTTTAGAGTATCTATAGCTTTTAACAAGGAAGTTACATCCTCCGTTACAGTGGTTGCAGCAGGTAAGATATTCATGGCATCTATTTCTTCCCATAACATACTTAAGGAAGTAAAGTATTCAGATATACACAAGCCATTTTGTTTCATACCAAACAAATCTCTATTTAGTTTGTATTTTCTAGACCCATTTGTTAACAAGAATCGTTTTTCCAATTGTTTCCATATTTCACTTGCAGAATTGACAAACAAAATAGATTTCTTTATGGATTCAGAAACATTATTGTGTAGCCAAGATATTACCAGATTATTGCAAGTATCCCACTGTGTTGCTTCAGAGTCATCAGTACTGCTCCTTGTGACTGTTCCATTGATGAACCCCAATTTTCTCTTTGATGCAAGCTGGATTTCAAGTGATCTTTTCCATGACCTGTAATCACCAGACCCCTGTAGTTTTGACACACTAATGGAAAGAGGTCCATCCGAAGGATGAATAAATAAAGGGTTTTACATATCTGGATAACAAAACTTGCTAGTGCTTGACATTGTAGAAGGGCTTTCAAGAACAAAGCTTACTCCCTTTTAACAGACAAACATATTTTAAGAGTAGCAACAACTCAGGTTGTATATATGTATAGCAAATCTCACTTCTACACTCTTGTATCAAACAATCAGCCTTTCATTTACAGCTCTGATACCATGTTGACAAAATGACAAGTAAATGAAAGCTGTAGAGATGTTTGAGGTGGAAAGAAATGCTTCTTCACGTTTTACCTTTCTCTTCCAAAATATTTGTTACATATAGCAGACTGGTATGTCCTTGTCTGACACTACTTAACAATGGAACTACTTGATAATACTGACCATAACAATACTCCAAAACACTTATAACAAACTCATAATCAAAATACCTGAACTGCCCCTTAGAATATTCTACTTATTCATTAGTACCATGTTCTACTAGTACTACTTGTTTAATGCTCCACTGCAGCAAACCTGGCTGAGTTGTTGCTGAGCTGGAGTACCATCTCAGTACCATATCTTCATTACTATATGAGTAACCTATTAAACAGACGGAGGATTCAGTTGGCTGTCAGGACAGCGAAAAAGGGCATCATCTTGTATTGCCACACGTTGTTGCAAGATATGGCCGCCATGTCTAAATTGCTTATTCAAGTGCAAGAATTTCCTTGGCATGGATGGAAAATGACCATTTTTTAATTCCCAGAGCAAGACTCAAATGCAATTAGTTGGTGTTGTCATTACTTATTTGAGGCAACTGAAATGCACTTGCTGCTTCTTAATTTAGACCACCGGAAACTTTTTATTTTGTGGAGACTGGTAAGGAGGTGAGCCAGAAGTTGATCCATAGTTCCTATTAACATATACTATAATATCCTGACAATTTCATGTTAAGTTACCGGTTCTGCTAAAACATATGGTCACAACATTTTTTAAGTTTGCAAAGATAGCAACCTATATGCAAAACAGTTAATCATAAGAACTGAACTAATGATGCACAGTAAAATGAGGATGTTGTTCTAAGTATCACTCTTGTTACCAACCCACAATATATTGTTCCTTGCCTGTGATCTACGAAATTAAGATTACAAATACGAGTAATAACGATTGTTAAAAAAAATCTTTGGAGCTTTTGGTTCAGTTATAACATCACTTTTAATATTTCTCAAATTTAAAGAAGGGTGATAAGGAAGAAAGGAATAGGAAGTACATTAATATACTATGTGGTTCCTTACCTGTGATTTACGAAAGGTAATGAAGCAATTAATCAAATGATCATAAAATCCATGTAATAGTTGATACAGCATAAACCTGCTAAAAACAAACACATGATATACCTGTTCTTATCGATCTCTAATGCATAAGAAGAAAACCATACAATACATTTTCAATAACGTTTACTACAAGTGCTTGATCTTTAGAATTAAAAAGTGAAATACCTATGTACATACAATACATTTTCAATAACGTTTACTACAAGTGCTTGATCTTTAGAATTAAAAAGTGAAATACCTATGTAATGGATGACCAAATAAACACACATGATATCGATAGAATATCAACAATCAGTTACAATGCTTGACTTCCTGGGGTTGATCTCGTCCTGTTAACCAAAGCGAAATTGAGAAAGTAGGAATCAAACTAAGCTTACTTCACACCTTTGCTTAACACACACATGATATTATTTGATAGTTAACAACCTGTTTCAGCAGTCAGTTATGAAACTTGTGATCCTTGCATTTCAGGGTCAATCTCATATTTTGGGTCGATCTCATACTCATCTCCCAAGCCAAAATGAGCCATTAGTAACCAAACAATAGTTATGAGCTCCCCGCCTCTACTTAACTGCACAGCATGAGCACTTGACCTGATATGACTTGCCGCATATGAGAGCAGTTCTACCCACAATTTGCTTATTATCATCCATTTTTTCTCTGAAGGTAACTCTTTTAGCTCTTTGGCCAATGAAGATGCAGTGAACAATATATTTCTATCCCTATTTGCAGGCTCAGTCCCTGTGTTGAAACTAATAATTCTTTCACAGGCCTTTTTCAGTACTATGGCTTCCTCCTCTTGGCTTTTTCTTTTGAAGAAACAAAAGGTTCTCTTTCTTGCCTGGAGAGGTTCTTTATTCTCAAATAATATGATAACCTCTTTGCAAATATTTTGGAACCTTATTTGCCCAAAGCTAGAAACTGCTGACATCATATCAGGCTTCATGACCAAAAGATATAGCATGTAGTCCGATAGATGCTTTGCAGTGTCGCGTTGATCCTTATCAGTTACATTGTCCTGGCTGTCGTTGTAACAAATTTCAGTAGCAATGTGCCACAGAAGAAGACTCTCATCATAGTTATATTCTTCAACAAAATGAAGAAAATTACCTACATGCTGATTTTGATGAAGAACCCACTCTCCTTTAGACGTACAGATTTGTTTGGCCATGGCTAAAGTTTCCCCCATGAGTGACTTTATTTTCAGCTCGTCGAAAATGAAAGCAGTTAGGTGATGGGTTAGTGGTTGTGGTTTTACATACCAAATCCAATTCACCAAATTGACAAGCAGGCCAAAATTATACAAATTTTTCCTTCCTTTTGAAGGTCTATGTAAACAATACAATATCAAGTTGAATTTTGACAAAGAATCAGCCCACCTGCTATCAGTGAATTTTTGCTGAGGATCATGATATCTATCTCCAACAAAATGAAGCAACCAAACTAGAAACGAGCTCTTCTTTCTATTAACAAACATTATCCAATCAACGAACTTATCTTTCCATGATTTATTGTTGGGGTTGTCATCAGATAGAGGCTTGAGCTTAACAACGGCCCAGTCACAGAATAGTAGCATAAAAAACGCAATTACGTCCAACCCAACTGCTCCCATGAGCAAAATGTAGGTAATCACTACATCAAGCGAAGAATAGTGTTCCCTCTTTACAATAGAATGGAAGAGCGCCAAGGAAGCAACAACTGCCATGAAGGATAGAGTTCTACAGCAGTATCCAAGTTTGTAGTACAAAAGAGGGAGTTTTGTATAAAGAACATCGTAGAGATAATTCAACTCTACCGCAATTAGCCAGAAAGCGTCTTTGCATGATGTTTCAAGGAAGAACCGCCGGCTCAGGTTGCGTTCGCGGATGTTGAGATCAAGATCGACAACAAGTCCTTTAAATGCGGTAAAGTATACAAAGGCATACTGCAACACTTGTAAATGTGATAACTTATTCCCATTCTTTCTAATTAGAAGTTTGGCCTCTTCCTTCGTAATAGATTTTGATAGCATGGAATTGAGGAAGCTATTTGCACTTCCATAATACAGAGCAGCCGTACGCTCAAAGCACTTGACAATTCCACAAAAAAACATGAGCAGTGTTGGGATCCTTAGTTCGTGATTAGATTGTAGAGACTCATACAAAGCATAAGCTACTACGATGCACTGTGAAGCCAAATAAAACAAATGCCTAAGCCACAGTTCATTGTCTTCGGGTGCAAACGCAGTGATAGTGTCTGGACCGCCAATGTGTACGAGCAAAAAAGGAGCCCAGAAGATATGAAGATGATCAATGTAACAAGAATCAGGTTCATCATCATTGCAATACTTGGAAAACAAACTCTGCCTGCTGACAATGAGTCCAAGTCCAAAAACAGCAATAATTTCTGCTAACAAATATGCTTGCCAGAGAACGATGACAATCCATCTGTGGGATGCTAACCTTCTGAACGTTCCAGCAACAATCAAGAAAATTTGAAGGGAAAGACTAAGTAAGATGCAAACACGAACTTCCCATTCATCAAAAAGGTCGGTCAGTAGAACCTTGTGGATCTCCATACGGACCATATCAGATCTGGTTATAGAGGTGCTGAAGATTGCTACAAAGCGTAGATCTTTGTGAAATTTTGCTTGGGTGTGGGTGCAATTCTAAAAGTATGTATACATCTATACACACTCTCTTGTCATTTATCATGCCACCATGTGTTTATCGAGTATGTGTGTTTTAACTTGTGTTCCAAGCTAGGTACATTTGAATTGACTGGAAAATGGAAGGAAAGAACTTATAGTTTTTTCTTTTTCGTGGGGTTCTCTGATTTCTTAACTGCACAAAAGCAAAAGATCGAATTTAACAATTTTGAAAGAATCATCACTGAAACACCTAATATATGCACTTCATTATAGACGAAGATGGTTTATCAGGAAGAAGGGGATGTTTAACCAATATCTAGTTTATAGGATTTGGCAAACACGCGAAGGACCATACTCCGCATTGGCAAATATCTGGTTCATTTCAGTTAGTTGAATCCAGTTGTAGAAATTGAAACCAAAATGTAATCAATATCTGGCACTTGTAGAAAAATTTCATTTGTAATTTCAATCCAAGTAGTACCCATCATACTTCATGTAGCATAGACTTTAAGCACATAAAAATAACAATTTAACTACACCCCCAGTGTATTTCTTAGGTTTTCTGACATCATTGCTTTTCCCTGCTTCTCGATACATGTTCGAATGATGTATGCATTAATATCCAGGTTGCTCCGGGTTTAGCTTCAGCAGATGCTCTGCAGCTCAGGTAGTCAGCTAGATATATTTGTGGTCTTGTGGAGCAGGCATGCTGTGAGCAGGTAACCCCATGCATATATTAATAAGATCAAAATACTATAGCATATATATACTAAACAATAAATTGTACATCAACAATATTTAAACAAATACACGCTGGGTTAATCTTCAGAACTGAAAGATGAAGTGCCGGATGACCAAAATAATTTGTTGTTGAAACTTAGCCACACATGATATTTATTTGATTTGATAAATAAGCTGATTTTTCAACAATCAGTTCTCAAACTGACCTACCAAGCCTAGATGAGCCATCAGTAACCAAACAACAGTTATGAGCTCTCCGCCTTTACTTAGCTGTTCAGCATGAGCAATTGACCTGATATTACTTGCCGCGTATGCTAGCAGTTCTACCCATAATTTGCTTATTATCTTCCATTTCTCTTCCGATGGAAACACTTGTAACTCTTTGGCTAATGCAGATGCATTCAACAATAACAATTCATTCCTATTCTTCTGCATTGTAGCTGGCTTAACTTCTCCATCGACGCTAAGGAATCTTTCACAGGCCTTTATCTGTAAGGTTTCCTTCTCTCTTACTCTCTCTTCCAAAGACACAAAATTTTCTCCTCTTTACTTCTGGTAATTCATTGTCAAATAATTTGCTAACCTTAGTGCAAGTATCTCGGAACAATGTATCCCCCTTACTAGAAACTGCAGACATCATATCAGGCTTCATGACCATAAGATATAGCATGTAGTCTGATAACTTCTTGGCAATGTCACGATGTTCCATCTTAATAGTTTGCCGATCTTGGCTGTTGTAGCAGAGTTCAGTAGCTATGTGCCACAAAAGAAGAATCTCATCATAGTTCAAATTAGAAACATAAGGTTCAAAAGTAGTCAGCTGGCCTTCCTTTTTAAGTATCCACTCTCCTTTAGAAAATATTATTTTACCTGTGGTTAAATTTTGCGCCATCTCTAATTTCATCCTCAGCTCATCAAAAATGAAATCAATTATGTAATCGGTGAGTGGCTGTTGTTTTACGTACCAAACACTATTCAAAAAACGTAGAAGGCCAATCTTATCATAAAAAATTTCCATTCCTTTTGAACATCTATGTAAACAATAATGTATCAAATTGATTGTTGACAAAGATTGAGCCCACCTGCTATAAGTGAATTTTGCCGCATCGTGATCATTATCTCCAAGCAACCAATCTAGGAAAACGCTCCTCTTATTATTAACAAGCACTATCCAATCGACAAACTTATGTTTCCATGGTTTGTCACTAGGGTTTGCATCAGGCAAAGGCCTGAGCTTAACAACTGTCCAGTCACAGAAAAGTAGCATAAGAAATGAAATCACATCCAACACAATTGCTCCAATAAGCAAAATGTATGTAGTCACCACATCAGGTTCGGAATAGTGGTCCCTTTCTACCGCAAATTGGAAGAGTGCCAAGGAAGCAACAACTGCGATGAATGATAGAGCTCAACACCAGTACCCGAGTTTGTGATGCAACACAGGGACTTTGGTGAAAAGAACGTCATAGAGGTAATTCAACTCTACCTCAACCAACCTGAAAGAATCTTTGCAAGATTTTGCAAGGAAGAACTCCCCGCTCTGGTTGCGTTCATGGATGCTGAGATTAAAAAAAGTCCTTTGAACGCCTTGAAGTATCCAAAACCATACTGCAGTACCTTCAAATGGGATAAAGCATCCCCATTCGAAGATTTGGCTTCTTTTTCTAAATAATCGTGGGCATACCAATCAGGTTCTGGAAGCAGGAAATTGCGAAAGCTTTTTGCACTTCCATAATACAGAGCACACGTACGCTCGGCACACTTGATGATTCCACACAGAAGCATGAGGAGCGTTGGGATCCTGAGTTGGTGATTAGTATGTAGAGACAGATAGAAAACATAGAGCCTGTTTGGCTTAACTTTTTTTCTGGAAATAAGTGCTTATTTCCAGAAAAAGTTAGTATGTATGTACTTTTCCTGAAAATAAGTAACTTATTTTCAGTTTTGAAAATCATATTTGGTTTTAAAATTCTAAAATAGATATGTATCAAAAAAAAAAATTGAAAATATGTAAAAAAAATTTTAAAATAAGTTACTTATTTTAAATTTAAGCTACCCCAAACGCCCCCATAATCTACAGCAATGAACTGTGAAGCCAGACTAAACAAATGACGGGGCCAGAGTTCATTGTCCTCGGGTGCAAAAGCAGTGATAGTGTCTGGACCACCTAGGTGTACAAGCAAAAATGGAGCTCAGTAGATACGAAGATGATCATTGTGGCAGGCTATTCCTTCATCCTCATCCTCATTGCAATACTTTGCAAACAAGCTTTGTTTGCTCACAATGACCCCGAGTCCAAAAACAGCAATAATTTCTGCAAGCAAATATGCTAACCAGAGAAAGATAACAATCCATTTGTGGGATGCTAACCTTCTAAAGGTCCCAGCAAGAATTAGGAAGATTTGAAGGAAAAGGCTAAGTAAGATGCAAATGCGAAGTTCCCATTTATCAAACAAATCATCCAGTTTTAACCTGCATGATTCCGAGATACTCATACCTATAATCTAACCTTTTGGATTAGTTAGTAAGTTCTAGTTAAGCTGATGGAGATGAAGATATGCACACATCTATATATAGTATACAGTGCAGATTGTGGTAGAATCCTACCGTCTACAGAAACTGGAAACTTGACGGACAATGTTGAAATCAATCAATGACCAAGTAAAGTATTACTTGGCCTTCACGATTTACATATTCCTCTGTGTCTTATAAAGTTGGTGTGAAATACATGTTTGTGATGAATATGTAAAATTAATTCTAGGAAAATTTAAATGTTGTTAAAAATTATTTTCCAATCTTTGTGAATTACAATAATGCTCCTTGTCACCCTTAAGGTGTGTTCTGAACGAAAGAGATGAGCCTATTGTAGTTTTTTATCTAAGGATTAAAATCTCATGCTATTCAAAAACTTATTGACACTCATAGAATTTTAAAAATCCATGAATTCTGCTATGTATTTTAGATCTTTTGAAAAATCACCTAAATACAAGAAATTGAATTTAGAATCGCAGACTCTACGAACTTTGAACAAAATCTATCAATTTTGCATCGACACTATGTGAAATCTTGAATCAATTAAAATTCATAAATTATTAATAATCTCTTTAAATTAGAATTGAAAAGATAAAAGAACAAGGACCAAAACTCAAATGAATAGAAGAAGCAAAACGAGGGGAACATTGAGTATTGTTTTTTTTATAACTAAAGATTTCAACTGTTTTGATGCTTTATCTTAGCAATTTGTATCCCTTCTATTAGCTTTAGAAAACAATCTATGAGAACTATCCTATTCTACAAAAGATAAAAAAAAGTGAAGGAATAAAGCTAACAACTTATAGTTAAAAACAGCAGCCTATACACAAGCCGCAGTTATTAACAGCGGTCATCCTTATTATTTTTTTAAATCTTGGCCGTCCATATGTTCATCTTCATCCAATGGGTAGACAACCATTTACTGGATAAGCTTTATCCAGCAAATGGTTGTTGTGGATCAGGACCCAAGAGGATTATACAAACAAGGGAAAAGAGAAGTAAAGAAAAAAAGACCAACATGAATGCAAGGACAGAATAAAGACCAAATGGTCCACCTAATGCATCAGCTTTATCTTTTATAGGAGTAGTTAGTTATGTACTTGAAATATATTGTAAATAGCATGTCCCATGCAAGTGAAAAAGTTGGACATCATTTAAACAATATCACAGCTAAACAAACTTTTAGTTCAGCTCCTCGATCAGAGGATTTACGTCCTTTAGCAGACCTAATACTTGTTGCATGGTTGGTCTTTTCCGTGGCGCCTCTGAGGTGCACAAGTATCCAACTCGGAGACTCTCCACCATCTCACTCACATTGACATCACCGCGTCTCAACCTCGAGTCTAGTGCATTCATTCCATGTCCCTCCCTAACTAATCTCCTAACTGTGTCCAGTTTCTCATCCGAACTAACTTGACCAGTCAACAACTCGATTAAGACTATACCAAAATCATACACATCATCTTCGGGAGACCGACTGACCCGATCTTGATCTAATGCAAAATCTGCAATCTTTGGTTCCAAGTCGTCGGATAGTAAGATATTGGATGGGACTAAGTGGCCATGCACTATTGGTTTAGAAAGGCCATGATGGAGGTAGGCGAGTCCACGAGCAATGCCAACAGCAATGCGATGGCGAGTGAGCCACTCCATTTTGTCAGGGGATGAAATGTGAGGTTTATTCTCAATTTCATTGCTATGCTCCCAAGTGTCTGTGCTCCAGTCCTCTATGTTGGTTTTACCAGCTGGCAGCTCATGAAGCCATTGATGGAGGTTACCATTGGCCATAAACTCGTACAACACCAACTTCTCATTGCCTGGAACAAATTAGTAAAACAATTCAATGAAAATTTTACAAGAATCAGGCAAACGGGCCACATTGTCTCGTAGGTTCTGCAGAGATCAGGCATGCTATAGACAATCTCCAACATTACTCTTATACTCCTTCTATGTCTTAACAATTTTATTACTTTTATTCTGTTAACAATAAAGTAATATTTAAACTACAATTTTTTTTTGCGTGAATGAGTTGGAGTAAAATTTGAAAATGATGTAATTTATTATACCAAAATAGTGTAATGAGTTGGAGATACTCTTAATTCTACACAGAATTATTTTTTAAAACATAAAGTTTTTCTGTCTCAGAATTCTTGTGCTTTTGCCAAGTGACAAAAGAAGTGGGATAGCATATAAATAAAAGTGCATATATATCATTATCATAGCCTAAGATAGAAGGGTTGGTCTCTTAGTGCATATATTATGTCATCTTCATACAAGACTCTAATCACCCTTTAGAATATAGGCAAGTGTGCATAAAAAATCTGGTAAGTACAATCGTTCTGTAGAACATTTAGAAACTGTAATGTGTAGATACTATGCCTAAAACATAATAAAACATAATATATACTATCAACTCAATTCGATATAATTAACCTGAAAAACCCAATAAATCCCATATCACTACAACTCATTGAAATGATCTATAATCTTGGTATCTTAATATACAGTATTCTCAACAAGTAAATATTAGTGAACTAGTGAAGTTTGTTAAGTCACAATCTTTCTCCTCCATCTTGATAACAATAAATGGATGTATAATCTCACCGTATTACATTTGGCTTCTAAAAAAAACATCACTCCAATTTTCCCACAAAACTACCTTATAAAATTTCGAGTTTTGACTATCCCTTTAACAACTAATCACAGAAACTAAACCACAAAAATATTATCTACCTTTACTCAGACCTACATGAAAGGAATTGAACAAAGTAGGTAAAACAGCCAAGAAAATTCAGTAAGCAAAAGAAAATTACCTGCAATGCAGTAACCAGCGATTGGCAACAGATTCGAATGTTTAAGCCTCGAGATGTCATCAAACATGGTCTTCATTTTCCCAAAATCGGTGTCCCTGGCACTCTCTAACACCTTGATTGCCATGTGGAGTTCACCTGGCAGAACAGCTCTGTAAACAGGCCCGCACCTCCCTTCCGCAAGCAATGACTCTTTCCCAAAATGTGACGTGGCAGCGATCAAATCCTTGAAGGTGAGATACTTCATCAGTGGCTTCTCAAACATTACTACAGCTGCTGAAGATGGTTCTTTTATATCAGCCACCCAAGAAGTCCCTGCCTCTGTTTCAAATGAAAAAGGGCCTGATTTCTCCACTTTAAATGGTACTTGAGCTGGTTTCGAGATTGCCCATCTGTTTTTCTTAGCCAGTTTCCTCTTTCTATACATACAGAAAATGTACATGAACATGGTCATGAATAAGATTGCAGCTGAAACTGATATGGCTAGAGCCAAATGCTTGTGCTTTAAGGTCTGTTTATTTTTCTTGAGGTTTTCTTGATGTTGCGGATCATTTTCAGGTGGGATTGGTATTGAATGAGGTACTATAGATGGACTTCTTTTGATGTTTTTCGAAGTTTTGTTGAATTTTCCAGCATGAATAAAGGCAGAGTGGCTGAATTCTTGGATATTGGCTGAAGTTAAATTTCCAGTAAAATTATTAAATGATATATTCAAGAATTTGAGGCCAGAAAGTGGAGGAAAATCATAAGGAAATTCACCAGTCATGTGGTTTATCGAGACATCCAAGTAATTTAACAAGCGCATATTTGAAACGGAATTTAAGTTACCTGAAATGTTACACTTTGAAATATCAAGATGATGTATGTTGTTCAGCATGTTGAGACCAAGAGGCAAGAATTTGAGATTGTTATGTGAAAGATCAAGAGTTCTGATGTTTGGAAAATGGGAGATATTAGCCAAGTTTGTGAACCTATTTTCGGACAAATTAAGCTCCTTGATTGAAGAAAATGGACCAGATTCTGAACTGAATTTGAAACCAATGGTACCTACAAACTTGTTCTTGGATAGATTAAGCTCAACCAGGGTTGGAATAGACCATAACCAGCTTGGAACATATCCCTTGAGAGAATTGTTGGACAGATCAATTGTTTCGATATGAGACAATTTCTTGAAATATTTCCATGAAACTGAACCATTCAGACTTCTTGATGAGAAATTTATATGTGTTACATGTTGGCTTGTACAATTTAGATCATGAGATATAAACCAAGAAGAATCGAAGCCAGAGACTGAGCTGAAAGCCTTATTAAGTAGCTCTTGATCTGTAGTGATTTTGCATGTAGAGCCTCCTAAAATGATACTCCATGACATTAAAATCATGAATTTGAAGAGCATCAGCTTCATCTTTTTGTAATCTCAAAAGAGTCACCTCCTCTGCAACTTGTTTTGGCTTACATGAGTTTTATTAGAGATCAAAGTAAAGCACTAAAGCACTTTTAACCCAAGTTCCAAGGTGCTTTTTGATACTCAATGGTCATGTATAAAGATTAAAGAGGGAATCATGACCTTAAAATAGTGTGGGAAGGAAGAGAAGGGTCTTAGGAATATATTAACACAAGCAGTATAGTACATAAGTAGATATATAGCCAGGGAAGAAAGGAACTATTTTGAAATGAGATGCTATCAATATGAGGCAGAAGGCTAGTCTAGCATCACGATCATATCTTTGTGTGCTTTAATCAGTTTATGGTCCTCTAGTTCTTTGTGGAAGATGATGGAACTTATTTTTAACTTGCATGTTTTATTAGTTAGTTATCTTATCTGATTTCTTATAGTTAAATTGATCAAATGTTGATTAAATTAAAAAATATTTCAACGTATTTCTAATTAATTTTAAGATGTAAGTTTTGATTTTTTAAGATTATTAAAAAATTAGTATTTAATTAAACTTTGATAGTAAAAAATCAAAGAGGGTATATTTTTATACTGGTTTTTTACTTTTATAATATACACACATGTGGAACATGCTATTCATGCATATATACTACAATCCACTAACAAATTTTGACATTGCAAGGAATGCTAGTGGGATATTATTCAAATAAAATAGTATTATGCCCATGCACAAATATATGTGCATTACACACACTCTATATCTGTAGGATTAAAATATACAGATTTCATATCTTTTGTAACAAAAAATAATATTCCACCACGCCTCTATGCATCATCTAAATACAAATTTGTACTAAATCTGAAACAGTAAAGTTTTCTTTTTAAGAAAATGCAAGTGTGCAACTGACGATCATTATAATTATGTATTTACCATGCAGTTTTCTAAAAATTAGACGGTGCTCTGCTCGAAGTTCCAAAGCTTAGAGGCACGGTTTCAAGACTAGGTTTAAGAATATTTTGATAATATCGCGTTAATTGTATTTTAATTAATAATCACTCACTAAGCATATATATATTTATCTGCATGACAAGCTAACAGTATGTAAATGTTTAGTTTTCTTTCTAAAAATATTATTATGTAAATTAAAATGATTGATTAAATTCTATTGAGTCTGACGTATAATGATCATTTATCAAAAAATGATTGTGATTATTAAATGATTGAACAATCGGGAACAATTTATACATATATTTTTTTTTTAAAAATATATTCTATTATCTGTTTTGGCAAACAAAATTATTGCAGGAAAACAAGCCAACGTCTATTTTTTTTGGTTAAGTAATGAATTAATTATTTACTTGACTATTTAGGTGTTTGTAAAAGTTGTAAGCTATATATTTTATATTACACTTATTTGGTAAAGCTAAATACAATATTAGTATTAAAATTATTATTAGAGCAAGTGCATTGTGCATAGAGTCGTTGGTCACTCAGTCATCCAGAAGACTCGGACCCCGACAATACATACACGTGATGGGAGGTAAATCATGTATGTCTCTATAGTTTGTAGCTTTTTGACAATATAAACAGAAACTGAGGAAAAAATCATATTTATGTGGCCACAGATTAATTATCAGTCAATAATACGTTAAAGCATTATTATTAGAGAGACAAGATTTTTAACTCCCTCGGTTTCGCTCATTACGAATATATTTTATTTATTTATTGTCTAAAATATTTCTCCACATTTCTTAATTATAATAAATCAGATCTTAAATATGCTATAATTTAATAAATATAATTTTGTATGAGTATAGATATAAGAAATACAGTATATATTTATGATTAATGCTAAATATGTGTTTTTTAATTTATGAGCAAAATGAAGGATTATTATATTTTACTTGGACCGGTTAAAAACTCAAAATGAAGAAGGATTTTTTTCTTTTTTTGAATCATTAAGCTAGTTTTATAGTCCCTGACAAAAAAAAGAGAAGCTAGTTTTATAGTCTTCAATTTCGGAGGAAATAATGACGTTTTTACCAGTTTTTTAATTAAACTTTACCAAATTAGCTGTTTTCAAATTTGTGGTCAATTATACCACTCCAACACGCATCACATAATTGCTTATCCCTTTTTTGCCTGATCACTCAAAACACACACATCACGTAAATGCTTATTCCTTTTTTGCCTGATCACTCAAAACACAGATTGCTCACTCTACTCAAACAATTTTGAACAGCTTTATATATACATACATACATATAACATGTATACATACAGCACGACATCACAACAAACATAAGTCAAATAGTACATAATAAGATGGTGATGTTAAATGGGTGGAAAGAGTGTTATACATAAGATTAGCTCTTTAATCTACTGTAAAATAAAATTGTATTCCATTTTTCACTTTCAATCTTCTCCTAGAAGTGCGGATAGTTTAAAGTGATACGCATGCTGCATATGGGTATCCATGGTATGAATACCCCTCTAAAAAATGTGTAACCAGTGTTACTCCTATTAAGAATGCGTATCAGTGCTATGGAAAATGAGAAAAAGAAAAATTATACTATAATACTCTCTTTTCATATGCGTATCATATAATACGCTTTTTGAAAATGCGTAACCCGTTGATATATATAGCCATATATTTGCGATCTGGTATTCCTGTCAATTACTTCTAAAAAAATGGTGATTATGTCCATCAAAGGAGCCGGAGCCGGAGTCGGAGTCATGGCCGACGATAGATAATAAACCTATTATCATTTGAGCTACTCAAATGAAGGATTTTTTTTTTTTTTTAGTTTAATTGCCAGTATACTTTTGCTGGCAATCAAATATATAGTCGTTACTTTACAGATTGAAAACCAATACCGAACCAGAGATCAAACACAAATGTGGGAACATAGAAAAAACATCACACACTTAAACATAGAATGTGAATAAATATATACAATCTCGAATTTTCTAAAACTTTTGATCCCGCCTCGATTTTCAGGCCTCATGGCTGCCACGGCCATTGCCCCTCGCAAAATCACCACAAGAAAGCTATGCGGGGGGCTTCTTTTAGGCCGTTACGAAATCGGAAAACTCCTCGGCCATGGCAGCTTCGCTAAAGTTTATCATGCACGTAACATTCAAACAAATGAAAATGTAGCAATCAAAGTCATTGACAAAGAAAAGATTCTTAAAAGCGGCTTAATCTCACACATTAAACGTGAGATTTCAATCCTGCGTCGCGTTCGACATCCCAATATTGTACAATTATATGAGGTAATGGCTACTAAAACTAAAATATTTTTTGTCATGGAGTATGTAAGAGGTGGTGAACTTTTTAGTAAGGTAGCTAAAGGAAGATTGAATGAAGAAGATGCTAGGAAATATTTTCAACAATTAATCTCAGCCGTTGCATTTTGTCATTCTCGCGGTGTGTTTCATCGAGACCTTAAGCCTGAAAACATATTGTTAGATGATAATGGTGATGTTAAGGTTTCGGATTTTGGACTTTGTGCTATTTCGGAACAAATGCAAGGGGATGGTTTATTTCATACCTTTTGTGGTACTCCAGCTTATGTTGCACCTGAGATTTTAGGACGAAAAGGCTATGATGCTGCTAAGGTTGATCTATGGTCTTGTGGGATAATATTATGTGTGTTGATGGCTGGTTATTTACCTTTTCATGATCAAAATATAATGGTTTTGTATAGGAAGATTTATAAAGGGCAATTTAGATGTCCTAGATGGTTTTCGCCTGAATTGACTCGTTTATTAACTAGACTTCTTGATCATAATCCGGAAACTCGGATGACAATTCCAGAGCTTATGAAAAATCCATGGTTTAGAAAAGGGTTTAAGAATATTAAATTTTATATTGAGGATGATAAGGTGTGTAGTGTCGAAGATAATGTTGATGATGGGATCGATTATTTTTCGGATACGTCTGTGTCTGAGTCGGAACTTGAGATAGAGGGTAGGAGATTTGCGAGCTTGCCTACACCAGCTAGTTTAAATGCCTTTGATATAATTTCAATGTCGTCAGGGTTTGATTTATCGGGGTTGTTTGAGGAGGAAGGGCAGCATTCTAGGTTTGTGTCCAATGCACCTGTGTCTAATATTATATCCAGATTGGAGGAAATTGGGAAGGTGGTTAGTTTTACGGTGAGGAAGAAGGATTGCAGGGTGAGTTTTGAAGGCTCCGCAGAGAGTGTTAAGGGGCCACTGACAGTTGCTGCTGAGGTATTTGAACTAACACCGTCGCTTAGGGTGGTAGAGGTGAGGAGAAAAGGAGGAGACAAAAGAGAGTATGAAGAGTTTTGTGATTGTGAATTAAGTCCTCGATTGCAAAATCTTATGCTGTCGGAGTCTGCTCAACCTTCATATATGCCTTCAGATAAAGAATAGGGAATAAATGAGAGACACAAGGGTATGGCCTTTTCTCTCTGCTTCTTGTTCTGTATATTTGCGACTTTGTACATATAAATGTTTGTCTTTGTTTCTGTTAATGTCCCTCTTAGTTGGACTGTTGGAGCTACAGATCTGTGAATCTTGTAATCTTTTCTTTATTTCATGAGAAATGAAAGCACTGAAAAATTTAAACTTGTTCTATATAAGTGAGGCACACGTCTGAATTTCTTCTTTTGTGATGAAGTTTTAACTTTGTAGCACCCACAAATAACATACATACTGCATATCGGTGGTTGCTGATTGTTAGAACACATCATGATATATATTATAGATCCTTATGAGGGAACATGGAGAGGAAATTTATGCAAAAGTATGGGAGAGGAACAAAACCTTGAGAACAGAAAAATAAGCTACTTGAATGCAAAACTTTGTCAATCAGCTAGGGCCTAGGTATATACTTCCGTCATAGTTGCGTAGTTTTTTGGTTTTACAATTGTTGTTGGAAACAAAAGTATGATATAATTTAGCCAGCTGCTCACACAAAAAAGAACGAGAGATGACAGGAATTGACAAAGAAAACAGTATCAATGTAGTTTTGAGATAAAATCTATATTTCACATATTTTTATCTCGCAACTGCTTATAGTAGTATCAAGTATGTGTCCTGAGATTGAAAGTGCAGCTTCTGAAACAATACAAACACATTCATATTCTATGGAGGATATGTTTGGTGTAATGTTAAATGCAATACTAGGATCACTATCTGTTGCAGTAACCATGAGAATGCACAAGTGCACAACAGAATTAAAAAGAAAGCTACTCAAGTAGATAGCATTTATTACTTCCTTGGAGACCTTACATATAAACATTTTTTATAACTTGGGTTGTTAAAATTATCTTTCACGCATGAATTTATAAAGCTCCAAGACTGCTACTACTTGCAAATTCAGTTAAAACTATCGATGTGCTGGAACAAAACTCCTGTGGAGCTATTTTGTACAAAAAATAGGATTTGTAATTCATTGAGAGAACGTTGACATAACTAGAAGAGCACGAGGAGTTTTTGATGGTCACTTGAGTATAGATTAACTGGAATGTGGCAATTTAATACAGTAGATGTTAAAAGTGCCAGGTAGGTAACTCGATAATGTCTTGTCCTGGTTGCCTTCTTTTTATTGCCGGCTCAGAGCGAGTCAACAGACCCTTGAAACACATTTTTTCCAAGTATTTTTATGTAGGAAAATGTTTAAATATCAGTAGATCTGTCATTCACTTTCCAAATTTGTATTGTTGGAGAACACATATTAGCATTGTAGTAGCTCTTTCTGATATGCAAATAAAATTGTGCCTGAAGTTTGGGAGAGTGTGTTGGATAACACTGGGTCTCGCTATTGGATTATAATTGTATGGAAAATGAAAGAAATACAATAACTCTTTGTACCTCCTCGATTAATTTGACCAGTCAGATTGTTTGGCTGGAGTACGCAGCTGCTAAGCATCTGCATTTGATTGCTGATGTTAGCCTTCCTGTACACGAGTGATACCTGTGGATCACGCATATAGAACTACTTGAATTGTAAACAAACAATTTCCATTTTCTTTTAATACACAAATATGCAGAAAGATTTGTTCTTTTTACAAAATTTCTTGCAGTTTCTACAAATGTTGTTCTTTAAAGAAAAAGTTGCTGGACCTCAAATGCTCTGTATGTAACCTGTTTTTTGTCTAGCTTCTGCAGTCAAATGGTGAATGGAGGTTTTACGTTCCCTAACCAAACAAATAACTCAAAGATCAAACTCAAATCAATCAATTTAATTGTAGAGTAAGCAAAGTGAATTCAAACTAATACTTGTGCATGCCAAAGATGCATAGCAATACTGTATAGTTCATCTTTTTTCTTTCTCCAACTGCAGAACCTATTAACTATGATTTTTTGGTCGGGAAATTTGAATTAACCGAATGAATATTTGTGGATTAATTAAAGGTCAAAGATATGATGCAAGACGAAATTAGGTTAAAAAGAGAGAATGCAGGGTTTTTGCGGTAAAAATGAGTAACAAGTAAAAGTGAGCATTTGCTCTTAACTTTGTAAAACTGAACTCTGGTTTAGATGTTTATGAACAGGGCAATGAATGGAAATTGTAAAAGTTTGTTCAGTAAATGAAATAAACACACTTCATTTCATGAATTCCTACTTAACAGAGCCTGAGGGTTCGACATTCTTCATAGTTCATATTATAGTGTGACTTAACACATGCAATGAAAAAGAGTTATTAGAACTGGTTTAATTCAGCGATTGTGTTTTGGAAGCTATATAAATGACAAGAAGTGTTAGTTAAAAGACTATACAAATCCATTCGATACGTGCCAAAAGTTAAAACTACTATCATTTTGGAATGGAAGGAGTACCATTTTATTCTTGTGTAAGTTAACAAGAACAAGATGCTAAAGGGTTGGAGTATCAAAAGACACTAAAAAGATGTAACCAATGCTTCTTTGAAGACAACATTGTCACTCTTTTGTGTCCGTACTAGTGATACAATCTTTTCACTTGCTACGTCTTGAAACTTTCTTTACTACAGAACATCTGAACGAACATTCATATACAGATGCAGACATATATAATACTATTGCTCCTTAATTTTCCGTCCATATATACAACCGTAACATTTGTTAATTATTTGTTTAATTAACATGTACTTGAATGTATGTTTATGTGTGCTTACAATGAGAGTGATGCTTAGAAATAGTATAATATCGTATACTAACATTTAGCTAGGAGGTAGAAAGATGTTAGGGGAGGGTAGAAGTCTACAATAAATGAAATAAGAAAATGATATTAGTTACAGATCGCGAAGTAGTAACATACAGAAATCAAATTTATACAAAATATAGATAGGCTCTATAGAAAAAGGGGAGGGAAGGAAGCTATGTAATTTTGTACGTCGTAAGTTCGTATTCCAATTATGCATGTTACAACATGGACAGACTGAAATTAGGTTGCTTCTGCTGACAAAATCTCTAACTCAGCCCACCAAAGGGGAGAGAGTCTTGGAGTAGCTGCATCAGGTGAAACCTTAATAACATCTCTCAGCTTCGGTATTATTTCCTTTATAGTCGGTCTCTTCCTCGGATCTTGCTGGATGCATTCTTGAACAACATTGCATATAACTTCAAGTTCATTATCTTTGAAGGACTTCAAGATCGGATCAATCATATGGTTGAACTTCTGGCTATCTATCAGGTACTCGGAGGCCTAAAAAATCAGTTTACTATGTTCAGTTACAAGTATAAACAGGGTTCTAAAACTATATAGATCTGTGTGTGATTATGATTTACCCAGTTTACAAGGTGCCCTTGCTCTTCTGAATAAGGAAGTCTCCCTGATACTATCTCAAGCAGCAAAACTCCAAAATTGTAAACATCTGTTTCAACATCTGCGAGTGGTGGTAGCTCACAATGCCCCGACTCATTTCCTGTAGACAGCCTTGATTTGTAATGAAGTTCATTCCAAAATCCAATCTCAGCAATCTGGAGGGAAGGTGAGAAACAAAAAGAGTGTAAATAATAGAAAACATCTGAATATGTCTATGAATGTTCATGCAACTACATGTTCTTGTGTCTCAGTGAAAGAAAATTTATGCAATCCCAAATATAAAGCTTGCTGAATTAAAGAATGTTGAAAAAGAGGCATACTTTTGCAGCATAATCATCAGTTAAAAAAATTGCATCTGATTTAAGGTTGGAATGTGGTAGTGGAGGTTTCAAGTCATGCATGTATTGTAGGCAGTAAGCTGTTCCCATTATGATCCTCACCCTAGCATTCCAATCAAGATGTTCTAATTCCTTAACTGAGAAGAAAAACATCAAAATAAGTATCACCTCGGTACATCTTATTCAGCTATCAATTAAAATCACTGAAAATATTGTATAAAACTTACTGTGTAGATGCTCAAATAGGGTCCCATTTGGAGTAAACTCAAATACCATCATCCGTGCAAATGGTTGATCCTCCTCACAGTAACCGATGAGGTTGACAAAGTTCTTGTGATTTATCCGTGAGAGTGAGCCAATCTAAAGAAATGCCAAATAGAGCGGGAGGCATGTAATTATCATTTAAAGAATAAAACTAACTGCTCAAATAAATTATGTAAAGTTTTTGATGCATACATAAACAACTTTTTTTATGCATACTTAAACAACTAACCTGCTTTCTATATCCTGTTTCTGAACGTTTTGACCATTGTTTGCGAGAAGTAATTGAGGTTGAGGTAACACAAATTTCAACTCCACTAGATAATATTCCTTTGTAGATAGTGCAGGAATTGTGAGTTTCAATTATGTTGCTGAAATCCTCACAGGCTGTTTCTAGCTCATGCAGGTTTAGCTTAGGAACACCTGAATTTATAGAACATTATCCCTAAGTCAAGAGAAAAAATCTAGACCATCTACTCCAAATCATAACAATAGCAAACTGACATACTGGTCAGTAAATTAATTAGCCTTTTAAGTTTAGGAAAAGTGACTTAAATGGCTCCCTATATAAATGATCAAAGAAAGGAAAGTCTTAAGAAATGGGTGAGAGTGTGGGATGGAATACTTTTTATTGCGTGTTGACAGTTCACGTCAACTTAGCATTTTTTATAAATCACTATTAAAAGGATTATGAATATTTACGAGATCAATGATAAAAGTTAGAAGTAAAATAAACTAACAGAAATAATAATACGGACCAGTAGACCAGAAGTATGTAGAAGATGTAAGCATTAACAAAGATAAATAGAGTAGTAACTTGAACAGCTAAGATTGTGTAAATTCAAGATTTACGGTATGTATTGGAAAATTTCGGTTAAGTTTTCGTGAGTTGCTCTTACCGTGTAATGTGTGTGTGATATATTAATACATCTCTTTACGCATCTTCCTTAATGACATGAAAACATGAAAAGCTTATACAGCCTAATAATTAGATACAAACATTATCCACTAACATTTTCAGAAAAAACATATTTCAGTTATAAGTCAAAAACCAGCTGAGCTTCAGCTTAAGATAATTATAAAGGTCTTTGGAAGTTCAACTCAAAAGAAAATACAATTGTTGTAAAATTAAATACGAGGACTATTTGTGTGGTTAGATGTGTACATATGAAAACACTACCTGTCACAAATGCTTTCCGCAACTGCCCACTCAATCCAGATTTCCAAGGTCTTATGTTTTTTACTGCCCGGGTACGGCAGACAAAGAATATGACGGTAGCCACTAATACGACAAAAATAGCAACCAACACTCCAACTATATATTTCCACTTATCTCCAGAATGTCCATCTGCTTTCTCCGTATAAGGTTTAGCAACAGCATGATGAGGCATCTGAGGCGATTCAGCAGGTCTAAAAGAAGGTTTTACCTTTATTTTTGGAATAGCGGGAAAAGAACCACTACTTCTAGTACTTGGAAGGGAAATAATGTGCTCCTCGGCAGAAGCACCACTAGCGGGGGCGGCAGCTAAATTGGTGGACTCTTCTGCTAGCCTACGACGCACAGTGTTAACTAAGCTCGTTATATGTGGCTCAATAGCACCTGCTGAGTGAAAAAATTCTGTTCAAGTAAAATCAGAAGCTTGAACTTTCAGTCAAGGCACTTTACATACTAAATATTTTGTACATACTTGTTAGATTCTCACAGCAATCCTCTGCATTTTCAGAAGAGGAGTCTTCTTCAGATTTTAACCTTCAAACATCATAATAAATTAACATAAACAAAATGCAAGAACTAGGCAGCATAAAAATGGACAAAAGGTGTGATATTTTTATATATTAGCGCTTTCAAGTAACTTATCACAATCTTTGCCCCCCCCCCAAAAAAAAGCACCAAAAGAACATAATAACAATATAAATAAGATGAAAATGTTTTTTCTTATCATTTGTTCACACAGGAGATTAATTTTTAATATCATTTGTTTAGTAGTGGTGAAAGTGAAACAAAATTCTTTCTAGGAAATGGATGAAGCAGTTACAGTCGGAAAGCTAAAAAGTGTACGTACATATGCTATAAAGTACAATTTATGTAATTTATTTTCTCAAGCCAGAAACCATCTACATATAACCTCAAGTGAATAAACCACCCATAGTTTAAAAATCCAAATGAAAAAGATCAAGAACATGTAAGGAATTAATGACATTCTTACGAAAGCAACATATGGAGATAACGATTCAGCGTTCCTTTGATCTGTGAGCTAAAGAGTTCTGCTTTCAACAGGGACTCTGATTTCATAAAGGCTTCTGCTTTTTTCAATGATAATATATCACAATGCGAGATGCTACACAAAACATAATAATGACCATGTAAACATATGGTTTAAAAGCACCTAGTTTTCCACTAGCACAGTAATTTTAAAAATTGCATTCTGCATATTAGACAATTCCTACAAATATTAAATATTTGAGATACTGTCCATAGCATGCCAATAGATTTTAAAAAGGAGACAATATTAGCGTACTTAGTTTCTCATAATCTTACAAGGGTTGGTTGATATACTTAAAGCATTATTTTATTATCAGAAAAATGTATGTGCTTGTATGTTTTTATTTTACAGAGCTTCAGCTCAAATATGATTGTTTACAAGTGTAACATAAATAAAGATCCGATAAGAAACACGATTGAATAAATATAGCATACTTAACAGGACTGGCATAAAATTTGAAATAGGAAAAAACATTCTCATTGTCGAATATAATATGATCCAATTAAAGTCTGCTCCTAAAACTTTAATGTTGTGTTTGGTTGCAAATTTTCTATAATGAGAATTTTGAAGGAAATGGGTACAGTGGGGAATGAAACATTCCTTCTCAAGTTGGAGGGTTCGAGCTCTAGTTTAAGTTGATAGGAATGACATGGAGGAAGGAATGAATTTTTTTTGAACATTTAACCATATTTACCCATTATACATGTACTTCAAATTTCATCTTGTTCCCTCCAATTTTATTCATCGCAACCAAACACAACATAATGTTTTGGTGAAGTTGGTTACTTAACATGGTTTGAAAGTCCCGGTTCGAAAGAGCTCCCATCAATGGTTAGCAGGGTAAGAAGTTAGCAAGATGTACAGGCAAAAGACTAAAGAAATCAAATAACTTACCAGTGCCCAAATTTTCTATTTAGACAACCATATTCTGCGGCAGCACCAGATACATGGCTTCCATCCGATTGTAATTCAGAAGGCATATCAATATTTCCGTTTTGTGGAGAAGCTATCCCTTCGAACTTATTGTTATGAAGTAACCTAGTTTAGGTATATTGAAGTTCAAGGTTTTATATATCATAAAAATAAGATACCATATCTTGGTTTAAAAAATTCAAAAGATTACAGCGGATAATATGGACTTACAAACACTTGAGTGAAGGCATCCCTGCTATCTCTGTAGGAATCGTTCCATTTAAACTATTATTTCTCATGTCCATTATCTCCAGCATTGAAAGTCCACCAAACTCCTCAGGGATAGAACCATAAAATTGGTTCTGAGAGAGTACCCTGTCAATACAAAAGATTTTTAGAAGTTTATAGCATTTAAAAATTAGAACAGTGCAGAGGGATTTGTACTTCAGTTTACTAGTGTATCCACAATGAATAATTTATATTAATTAAAAATAATTATCTTACAATTCTAAGTATCTTGTAGAAACTCATAACTGACCTCGTACAACATATGATTAATATAAACAAAGTAATTAACTCACAATTGACCTAGGTAAATCAACTTTATATGCATAATACCCGGAAGCAGAAAACATGCACATTCATCTCCCTTAAACAAACATGATATACTCCATATTAAATTCATGTGGACAAGATGCTAAGCAATCAATTTTGTTAACATAGCACCAGATAAATTCAAGATAATAAATATGGTTTTTGAGATACCATATAGTGTAAGCTTATAAAATAAATCTGGTTGTGTAAGCCAAAATCTGAAGTCATACTTACAGTATTCGCAGGTGAGTAAGTTTTCCAAGATCTGGTGCCAATACTCCTTCCAATGAAAGCCCATGGAGATTCCTTTTGTACAAAAGAAGTTACATGTGAATAACCAGAATACATATATCTGCTCACATTAACGCTTGACAAGATTGATTGTTGCGCATACAACAAATGGATCACTATAATTGCAATATAAATTGAATCAATTATATTTTTTTAAACAGGTCTAGTTACTCTTAAATCAGGATAGACCCTCTCAATTCAAGAATCTAGATATTGATTTCATTTTTATCAGCTACAAGTGTATGTAATTCTATCTTTAGTATGAAGTATGTTTAAAACTCACAGCATTTGCACTTGACTGTCGACACAATGAACACCTGACCACATGCATGGGTTGCAGTCATCAGGATTCCAGTCCACAAAAGCACCTTGTGGATCCAATTCAATTGCTGCACGAAAAGCTAATAATGCCAATCCTGCATTTCCAAGCATGTCAAAACTGACCTTTTAAGCAAACAAACACAGAAATGGAGATACATGCTAATCAGAAGTAATACCTTCAGAATTCAAGAAGCAATGCCCTTGAATTTTTAGAAGAAGAACAAAAAATGTAAAAGAGGATAGTTGAATTCCAGTTGTGTTCAATCTAACCCCCATCGCTCGCAAAACCATACACTACAATGGTCGAGGCAGTGATAATATCTGCCAAAAGCCAGGATTCTGAAGTCTGAACACACTGCTATAGAAAATCGCCAGCTTTCTTATACAGCCCACGCCCCGAGTTATAATCTACTCGGACGTGTGATTTACAACAGCAACAACAATACCGCCAATTCATATAAATTAACAAATAAATACACACCACCAAACTTGCATTGCACCTAAACTTTATCGCAATAAAAACAAAATATCCCTCCTAAACATAATGACCAAATTGGGGTCCCTCATCTTTGATTCCTATCACACAAATTTATGTCACAACTCTGTTTTCTCCATTAAAAATTGCATAAACCTGGTGCATTTAAACATAACAAAAGCATAAATATTCTTGGAAAAAACATGGGGGTGCAAAATTACATGTATATTTCAAGGAACAATAGAAAAGAATCAACATATTATCAAGAGCAAGCAATGTGCCAAAAAGCAAAAGATGAAATGTAAAGAGAGAGACAGAATGTACCACAAAAAGGACAAAAAAGGCAGTCAGAAAAGGAATAATCCAGTTGTTGCTGTATATTATTGTAAATTCCTTTAAGGTGAAAAGAATTGCATGCAATTCTTGGAAAAGGGTTGCAAAGGAAAGGTAAAAAAGAAAAGGATGCTCAGATAAATTTAATTGTAAAATGAAAAAAGATCATGAAAGTACATATGTTGCATGTATTGTAATTTCTTGACTGCCTTTCCAGGATGATCTCAGAAGAGTAACCTCTCTTCAACCATTGTTTTCTGGAAGAGGGTGGAAAAAAGCTTTCTTTCTCTACGTTTGATGGTTCTTTGTCTAACAATTCTTACTGTTTTCTCTCTCCAACCCAATGTTGCCACCCCACAAACTGTGTGATATATTTTCCCTGTTTTTCTCTGTTTTCAGTTCTTAGTTTCTTGTAATTCACCCCTTGTTTGCCACGCTCTATATACTCTTTCTTAGTTTTTTTTAATTTTATTTAAAAAATTTAACTTTCACGCATGATACCAACCATATAACACATTGCACTTGCAAGCACTCTATGCCAGGGCGGATTAGTAAGGGACTAAAAAGAACATGGGTTCTTCCTAACATAAATTTGACAAAATTTCATTATTAAAATTTTTGTAAATTTATAAAAATGTCTTTCCGATTTTTTTTTATAAAAATGTTTACTCAAAAATAATATCTGATACTTCCTTAATTTTT
This sequence comes from Oenanthe sinensis, assembly GCA_028671895.1. Lineage (NCBI taxonomy): Eukaryota > Viridiplantae > Streptophyta > Magnoliopsida > Apiales > Apiaceae > Oenanthe > Oenanthe sinensis. The sequence goes on along the minus strand of CM053813.1, from coordinate 45,956,648 downwards.
TTTCTTATCCTTCTTTGGTCACCCATCACAAATCCACGACACATTGACCTGTTTGACTTATGTTATAAGTAATTTATAAGTTGAAAAATGAATATATTTTCTAACTTATAAACTACTTATAAGGTATCACAAACGGTATCATTAATATTAATCTGAGTTAATAGTTTCCAAATGACAAATAATTTATTATAAATAAAATTGATTATAGAAATACAAGGAGACTATTGAGCTCCACCCCTATTTTCATTACCGCTTCATGATAGTTTATTTTAAAAAATATATTATTATAGAAATACAAAATAATTATTTAAAACCTGTCTCAAATTCATGTATCAAATTTCTAAGTTAACAGTACATAACTATGCTGTCGGTAAGAAGGTAGCTCAAAATGAAAGCAACTAAAAGAATTTCAACATAAGTTAATATCAAAAAATATATGAAATAAGTTAGCAATTATTTATGCGTCAAAATTATTGACCAATGGAATAATTTAAACATGGAATTACACTCTTTGAAACTACAAAGTTAATCTCCATATTATATTAGTTATTTTAATTAGCTAGTATGTCATGCCATTAATGTTGATCCGCTGATGAAAAATGATAAACAAGATATTCAGTTATCAAGTTCCTTCAAATATTTAAAGAAGAATATTTCTTATATTTGATAATGTCTTAACATTGAAAAATAATAAAAGGATGATAAATTTGACCATTTTTTTAAAGTGAGAGGAGAATTGTATTTGTTAAAAATGATGACAGATGTAGGAATTGAAACTTGATTTTGTTGTTAAAGAATTTTTGTTTACTTCTGGTACTATTATACTTGGGGGACGATCATTTTCTGCAGGTCCTACTTGTGACCTTCCCATAATTTGCTAGGTAAATTAAAACAATGATTTTTTTTACTTCTGATGTTCTGGTGTCTCGCACTCCTCCTCTATCTAATTAAAATATTAGCGCTCAAATTGTGATCCTTATTGAAAATGAAAATTGCGAGTTTTGTAAAGTGTGAATTTTTATCCGGTACGAAAAGTTCTTGTCCATTATATATAATTTAACTTTTATACTTTCAAAAATTAACTTGAACATTTTTTTCTTTTTTGAAAAGTAAAACGATTAATTAATACATACACCATCTATAATAATAATAATAAATTAACAAATACATTATAAAAATTAATAAGAATTTTCTTCACTAAAACTATCGTCGTCGAATCTTCTTTTATGGCGCATCTCTCGCTCGTGTTGCTTAGATATACAATTTTTTTAGAGACAAACTAACTATTTGATGTGACCATGATGATTATGTATACCTAATTTGTCAAGACATATCCGAAAAATCAACTATAATTGCAATACCATATAAACCCTTATTACTGAATCATTATTATTAACATCATGCATATCTACGTGCCTAGCACATAAAAACACAATCAAATTATCACAAGAAGAGACAAAAAATGCATGGGTTGAGAATAGCTCAGTGTTAGAGTTATCCATTTGTCGTCCCAAAATATTGATTTCGATTCTCAATACTAATAAGTATCCTTAAGCTAAATAAAAAAAAAGAGACAAAAAATATAAAACATAATAAACTCTCACAACTCACAAAGAGAGACAAACAAACCCACAATATGTTTAGAGAAAACCTAATTAATGGGTAAAATTACTCTCAATAAAGAGAGGTTTATTAAAAAGAATGAATAATAAGCAAAAAATGGTATAAGGAGTTTATAAAAACAAAACTTGTACTTCAGTTTTATTATTTTAATAAAAATATTTATGGCAAAGAAATATAAATTTTTTTATACTTATATAATACAATTTTATAATTGAGAAATGCTAATATATATATATATATAATTGAAAATTGTTCTTAAATACATATGTGTAATATCCCCGTCCTGTAGAGGATGATTGGGACTTTAGTTCAATACAAAGTATGAGTACTATTATTAATTATACCAACAAATCATAATATTTTGGGAGCATGTGTGACGAACAAATAACTCAATTTTTTTGTCGAGATGTGTGGGCTTGTATATTACCCAAGTTATTATATTTGTGTCCGTGTATTTTGACTTATTTTCGGATTCAAATTCTGAACTTATCCCAAATTTTGAAGAAAAAAAAATTCGAGATTTGACCCGAATTATTACTCGTTCATATATCTTGTCTTCGATAATTTGACAAGATTTGGATTTAGATGCCGTAACACATCGTGGAAAAATAAAAAATGAAATATCAAAAGAATAAAAGATCATCGTTAAAATTATGAATGTTGATCAAATAATTGTAGCGGCCACCCTTCTGTAACAAAGAGATCTATCGGGATTAAATTTCCTTTAAAGTTCATACACTAATATTAATCAAGAGGACTCTAAGTGAGAAATTAATCTCTTTTCCGCATCAAAAAAGATATGTATTAGCAAGACTCGAGGTTCAATTATTTTTAGCGGGCACAAGAGATTTTAATGAGTTATTCTTGTCAAGATTAATTATATATATATATATATATATATATATATATACACACACACTAGTTGAACACTTGAACTCTTGTAATCAAAGACAAGAGGTATAGGGATGCGCGCTGTTGTTGTAATATATCACTAAAACTACGACAGGTTACCTGTACTAACATAAAATAGCACACCCTTTTCGGACTATTAATCTTATTAAATTTAAAATTATAATATACTTTATTAATCCAAAACTCTATTACAAAAATAATTACTAGAAAAACGCAAATAATAATGATGAGTCACAATCAAACTACTCTCAATTTAAAATTTTCGAAATCTAATACACTACAATTTCCTCTTACATTAAATTTGAAAATTATAAGTAATGAGTTATACAACCCAATAAATAACAATCGACTTACAAATATTCTCAAAATAGGTGTTTTAATAAAATAAATTTTCTTCAAAAATAATAAAAGTCTTGAAAACAATTCAACCCTCAGTTTTAATATTAAAAAAATCATTTATCGAAAACAGTACGATAAACTTATAAAATTTCACAGTTTTGCTCTACGGCCACAATTTGTTAGTCATCAGCATCTTATTCTTTACCGCACTTTCCCAATGGATGAGATCTAAAGTTCAATAATCACGCGCCCTTATCAGCTATTTAAGAGTGAACGCTTGTGCCCCTGATAAAGTGTATCTAAGACTAGTACCGAAACTATAGCGTAAATTACGAACAGGTTCGAAACGTAGAAATCGGGTTTCAAAAATTCTCATATCTTATATTTTATACAGTTCGAAAATAATATTTTTATATCTTATACGAAATTCGAAAATTACAGTATTAAAATCTTTTTCAAAAATAAAAATAAATCAAAAAACACTTACCTCCAAGTCGACACTGAAAATCATGTAACGCATGTAACACCTCCGAAATTCAAGAATCTACACCATCCTTAAACACATATTCAATCCCTTACACCCAAACAAAATAATGCATCTCAAATTTCGAACGTCCCTATAATTCCAAATCTACCCATATCTGTATTTGACCATTTTGAACCTCTAAACGATATTTTCTCGAAAAACTTAAAACACGAAAGTCTTAGAGAACGAAAAGACATTTTCGAAAAGTCCAGAATCAGTGAATTCCAACTTACGATCAATTTACTACGAATTTTACAAAATGACTGAGGTGTGTTTGAAAAATCCTACGAATTTCAATAAGAAAGATTGAAGAAAAATAATGAAGATTTGTATAGAGAGAGATTTATAACTGTTTAATCTTGGTGCCTAGAAAAGAATACGAAAAAATTAGGAGGTCTTAATCTATATATATTGTTTTAAAACCTTACACCAAAACCTATTATAATTCAAATCTGACCCATATTCGAAAACTTATTATTCTAATCCAATTGTAATTTCTAATCTCTATCTAATTTTAATTCTTTTTATTATTATTAAACTATTTTATTATTCTAAAAAAATACAGGATATTACAAGAATATAGGTAATATGAGAAAAAAAATTCCATAAATATATTAGAGTAATTCCAAGAGGTTAGGTGTACTAATATAGAATATAGGTAATATGAAGAAAAAATGTACTCCAACAATGTCCTAGCGATTGTCTAAATCACTAGTACGTTCATCTCACTACCTAAAAATAGGTAACTACTAGCCATTATATATTTCATTTCTATGAATAAAAAATTATTTTCCTCTTCTTTTTTCATCTTTTATTTCTCTATTTTGTCTTTTACCTCTTTTTTAGATCGTAGTACTTGGATTCAAATTTTTTATTATTAAGTTACCAGTTCTTCTAAAATCTCAAGGTGTTAGAAGACTAATTTATCAAGATCATATTATTTAACATTCCCCTCACTCGAAAGTCCATTATGAGTCGAAGAGTGGATCACTAAGTAGTTTGTCCCTTTTGGACCTAGTCCGATCCAATTTTTTAATTATTATGTGAGGATGTCGTCCCTTTTAAATAGAACTCTGATACCATATTAAGTTATCAGTTCTTCTAAAACCTCAACGTATTAGGAGACTGTCTTACCATGATCATATTATTTAACAATTATTATTATAACAATAGATAATGAATATAGTGATTATTGTTGGAGTTCATATGAATTACCTAAACCACTACAACTCATTATTTTATAATATTTATAGACAATAACTAGGACACTATTAGTCTTACTCTTAATTATTTTAATCCGTAATATCTCCCTATATAAATGAAAAATGATTAATTTATCAACAACAAAAGAAGGTATATGAATTCCTCTAAGAAAAAAGACAAGGTTTATGAATGATTAATGAAGAGAAAGGGATCCGCGAACTATAAACAACTGATTACAAATAATTTGTCGTCTAGACTAGGGGGAGGGGGAGGGGGTTTATACCGATATATAGAAAGCAAAATAGATCCTTGAAAAGAACCATTTATGGCTCAAACAAAAGTACAAAGCTTCCAAAAAGATACACACACACAACCTCTCTTTTCTTTTCTTAAGAGAGGAAATTAACAAAAAAAAAAGACAATCATAAAATATTAGCATTCCACATGGTTTCATCCGATCCACCGTGCTTATTCACACACACAAACATTTATTTTCTCAATCTTACGATGTGTAAAAGAGAGAAACTACATGACATCATCAAAGCATCATCACGACATCACCCCATGGTCAAAGTCAAAGTTTAGATGCAATCTCCTCAGAAATCTTAGCCAAAGATCTAAGATTACAACCAATGATAGTATCAGCAAACAAACAAGTATCTTCTTTACTACTCCCCACCGGTACATCCACCACATATGACTCCACCACCACAGTTTTGCCACCTTTAGTTTGTACTAACTTGGTAGTTGACTGATAATTTGATAACATGTGGTCCCCACCAATGATACTAAACACCATTACATGCAAATCATCGTTCAAATTGTCAAGTCTCTCCATGCTACTTCCACCAGGTAAGCCGGAAACAACCATCACCTCCCTAACACTCCCTATGCCGCCGTCGCCGGCGGTCATAGTACAGCTCTTTATGAACTTCTTGTAGGCTTTAGGGTTGTCAAAACGTCTAACCATTGACCACACTAAGGGCAAGGGTGCATCTATGGTTTGGATCATGCTTGACCTGGCTTGGCTAGATGTTTTCATTTTTTCTTTCCAGCTAGCTTGAGTTGAGTTTTTAGGGTTAGGGCTGGTTTTTATAGGGAAAAAATATTTAACATTTTTGGCTGTGGTCGTATGGAGAAACCTTGAAAAGTGGAGATATGCTCAAGGCTTTTGCTATTTTTAGTTGCTAGATATTTTGCGATAGATATTTTGGTCGATCAGGTATATATTAATTCTATATGCATATTATATGTGGGCCATATATTATTAGATCCATGTCTTGATATTTATTCATATTATAAACCTAGGGAAGGAACTAGCTAGCATTATTTAAAAATATATTCTTTTTAGAAGTGTATGTTGATCAAAATACACTTCAAAGCGAAAGATCTGATTAGAAGTTTGTAAAATATCATGCTAGCTGCAACAAGGTAGTATGCATGTGGAGATACTTGATAGTTTTTTTAATATAAAAAGCTCGTATCCGATCCACATGATTTTATAGATTAAACTTATGAAAGATTTTAAGTTTTAAATAAAAATGGATAAATTTTATCGACCAAAATACATTTCATGTAATAAAAATCATAAATTTTATAGATCCATATTTTTGAACCAAAAAAATTATTGTATACAACACTGTAAGAAGCATGTTTAGAACATATTCGATAGGTTGCCTAACTTACATGACATGACGTTCTTGCTTGTCTATATATTAGAATTGAGAGGTTGTCAAGAAATTATTTATCAAGATTGTCAATAGTTGCTAAACCCTTGACAACTTCCTAAATTAGTAAAAAGTCATACAAAACATTTAAAGTACCACTTTTATGTTGAATTAAATATAAAATTAATATAGGTGGATCACATGTACAACCTTTAAAGTTGTTTAATTATTGGAGCAAAATTTTAATAAAGATTGCGAAAACTGACATGGATGACAGAGAAAATTAAAAAAAATAATATATTTAATAATTTATCATTGACAACTTTTTTAGTAAACTCGAGATGTTTTTATAGCTAGCTAGCGCACTATAGAACTATATGAATAATATATTGTTGCTTTTGCTTTTTAAAAATAATTATATTTGCTACTTTACGTGTGTGTATTGGAATTGGAGCACTGAAGCTCTTGAGATCTTATCTTACTGTTTATCTTGCAAATTTCTATGCCCTGCAATGCAGACTGCGATATGAAAGGATAACATGTACGTGGATTTCTTATTGTACGTACGGTGGAACAAATTAATTAACCAACACTCAGCTGGACTTTAGGTTTGGTGTACAAACTGCGTTTGTCCAAGTCATTGTATATGGGATCCGGCCCAAATATACTAAAATGACATAAAACAATAAATTATGATTTATATCTGTTAAATAATATGATACTTGCAGGAACCACTTCCTAACAACTTAAGAATTTAGGAGAATTAACAATAGCATCGTAAGATTGTGTCGATGATTGTTTTTTTAGGGAGTGTTTAATGGTTGTTAGTAATACATGTACTTGTATATTTATTTATAAGTTTTTATTAATTCTAACGGGTTTGGGTGGATAATTAAAACTTCTAATTAATTGAATATGAATTTATTCGTGGAGTGGTTAAATATCTAACAACAATCTCATAAAATTACATGAATATACATATAGACCATTTTATAATCATATTATATACATGAAGAACAAGATCGTAATTCGTAGCATACGTTTTTTTAGCTAATTGATCGAAGCAAACGTTGGATGATAATATATTTTCCAATTAATATTCTGAACCTCTACATATACGTGACCTTCACTACGGAACTCAACTCTCACACACATTAAATTCTTACCGGAAAAAGGAAGATTAACAGAATTTATATTTGCCCATTTCTGACTGATCGATGTTCGGCCAACGGTGATGCAGGCTTAAATTTATGCTACGATTTAATTTTTTTTTAATATTGCTACAATTTTATTGTTTTTACGTTGTGTGTTTTTTGACTTTTTAAGTGCTTAAAATTTTATCATGCTTTTTAGTTTAATTGATACCGAATCAAGTGAGATGTTAATGATTTCACGTGGTTAGTGGCATCGTTATAGACCGTGGGAGGTAAAAAAAAATGCTTTGGGTATGGCTCTCGCAAAGAGGAGCAGGTCTGTAGTCTGTTGTATAGAAAATATGCAGTCGGTTCTTTGCCGACCATTAACAGTCAAAGTAATTTTATCGAAGGTATTAAATTAATTTCTTATTTTGATTTTTATGTATATTTTGAGGTGGATTTGAATGTATATTTATATAAACTTTTTTTAATTTTTTTAAGAAAAATAATAAATAAATTTATATATTTAATGTATTTTAAGAAACACGTAAAAGTTAAAGTAGATTAATAATTTAAAATAGGAAAAATAATTTAACTAAAAACGAGCCTTCTACATTATCTTAGTCAAATACGTGAAAATCATAAATTCTTAAAAGATTATGATATATATTGATACATAACATGAATATTTACAAACTAAATTACATGTTCTAAAGTATTTTCGACCTGGAATAATATCGTTACAGTTCTATATATATATATATATGCTTCGTGAGAAGATGTGGAGCTAAAAATGATATATGTTTACCGTAATGGTTGGTTTTCGTTAGTAATTAAAATTCTGATTGAATTACTATTTTTTAGGACGAAAGTAGTATCGAAATCATTGCAACGTACTATTTGCATGGTCCCTTCACACCCTAAACCCTTCACATGTTGTCCACTAATTATTTCGACAAGGAACCATTTAAAGATTAGACACATCTGGATGGGATTTATACTATACAAACACTAAGAGCTAGATTAATAACCCCCCAATCATAAAGCTAGCTAGCTAATAACTAAATTCCTATTGGCAAAAGATTAATTAGTTGTTAATCTTGTTCCCACCGAAACATATTCCATGTGCCTGTCAACTCAATCCATAAAAACTTCTTTTGATTTTATCCACTCTGTGATCTTTTTCTTGGTGTCATGATATTGCTTCTTTAACTCTAGATAATTAACTTTAGAAGTACTTGCTACAATAATCTTTTTTCAGAATTTTCAGACACCTAATTAACTCTATTTTCAGCTGCTGATACATAAGATTTTTTTAAAAAAAACATAAGAAATTAAATCTTGAAGTACTTGCTACAATAATCTTTCTTTTGTTGTCTTACGAGGACTTATGATTATGAACCATTTTATAAAACGAAATTTGCTAATCAAATGCATTCTCAAATTTATCATTTTTCGAAATTTTTTTAACTCTCTACTCTGTAAAAAGAATACCAAATTTGTGATCGACAAAATATTAATTAAGTATTCCACTGTCTGTGAATAACAAAAACAACACCGTTAAAGAAGAGTATTTATGTAGTTATGAATTATCAGCAAAAATAGAAAGGAAAACTAAATAATGCGAGGATATATATATACATATATATTAGAGATCTAGAGAAAACTTTTTAGATAGGAAACTTAGACACCATCGTCCATACCGTTCATTATATAATTAACAAAATTGTAATAGTTTCCAAATATATGTAAATAAATGTCAAACAATTGAAAATGAAACTAATATTATAATTTAATATGAATCATCAGATAATTAGAAATCAACGGTCGATAAAAGTACCTTAGTTTTCTCCAAAATATTAGTTTTTTTTAGCATTCCCCTATATATATAGAGAGAGAGAGGGGATTAAAATTATAAAAAATAGTAGAAATAAGGTATTTAGATATGTGGAGCAGTGGAGCTAGTGGGAATTATTGGAAGTTCATTTTCCATGAAAAGTGAAACCTACAGTATTACCTATATATCTGCACTCAAGTCAAAGCAATTTACAAACCTAAAGACGTCCACTAGAGCTTCGAGTGATAAAAGTAGAAGATATATACTACATTTTCCAATGAATTAAACCCACATACTCGCACGATCTTTGCTTGGGACAACTGAAAATTATAAACTTAACTATGGCAGAAATATCACCAAACCATGCCAACTACATAGCGACACTTGTGATAAGCTAGCACCTCTGGATCAGAGCCTACTTCTGCTTACAAGGCACGTAATGGCCAATCAATCTTGGATCCGTAAACGCACATAATCTAAGGTTACGGGGCGGAATCAGAATTCTGAAATAATCGAGTAAAAAATTTATTATTAATTTTTTATTGTCATTTAGAAACTTAAAATATTTTCTCAATAATTTTTTTATAAGGTAACACTCGGCGGCAAACTTTTTAACATGAGAATCCTATTTTTTTTTACTAAATTTTGTATAACTATAATAAAAAATGAAAAAAATAGTGCAGAACCAGAATTTTATTTGCAAAACTATAATAAAAAGTTTATCTAAACATTTTTTTTACATTTTTTATTATGATTTTGCAAAATTTAATGAAAATTTTCACAGTTCTCACGCTAAAATTTTTTCACCTGCACTACAAAAAAATGGCAAAATTCGATTAGAATAATGCAGTCGTATTTAGCTAAATTCGATCAAATTCGGTCGAATTTAACTAAATTCGACCGAAACTATCTAGTCACTTTTAGTAAAATCGGTCGAATTTAGCTAAGTTCGACTGGGTAGATTCGACCGATTAAATTTGACCAAAATTTTGAAATTTCAAATTTTGATTTTTTTTAAATTTGGCGCCTAAATTCGGTCAAGTTGATAAAAATGACCAAATCCGATCAAATTTATAAATGTGACCGACTCCGGTCGAATTTAATGTGCCATATTTAAAAGCTCAGCAGAAAGCTTCTGCTACTTTTATTTGCAGTAATATATGCCCCATATATATTATTTTGATGCATTGATCAACACTAATATCATATAATTTTGACTAGATTCGATCACATTTATAAATGTGACTGTTATTATATATTGCCCCATATATATTTACAGCTTTCTGCTACTTTTATGTTTTTATCAACACTAATATCATATAATTTTGTAATATAATCAATTGAAGAACATAAATAATTTCATATTTATCAATAATATTTTTATTACAAATACTTAGAGTCATAAGAAATAAACTCAAATATTTTAGTCGGATTTCATAATACTATTATCCTTTTCTCATCTACTTGGAGGCAAATATTTGTCAAACTTTTCTCGATTGCCGGAATTTTTTGGGTCGCCGGAATTTCTTCATTCGCTTTCGTTATCCGATTTGGCTTTATAACCGGAATGACTATTCCCGAGTTGATTTTCTTGATGTTATTCTTGTGTGTACCATTATTTTTTAATAAAGACATTATATATATAATTTGTGTATGTTTATATAAATATATGATATACAAATATTTGTGTTTTGGGGGAAAGAGAGAAAAGATGATGAGTAAGAAGAAGAAAAAGCAGTAGGTAATGATTTAAGATGTGTGTATATGTGTGTATATAAGTGGAATTTGGTGTCATAATTTTTGGACCGTTGAATTTGTGTTTAGTTGGTCAAATTTGGATCATTGGATACCTTTCACGCGAATCACTGACCTGTCACTAAATTCGACCGTGTTCGGTCGTATTTAGCTAATTTTGATTAGATTCGGTCACATTTATAAATGTGATTGTTGTCGGTCACATTTATAAATGTGACAGTTGTCGGTCGCTATTATAAATTCGACCGGATTCAATCACATTTATGTTTCAACAATTTGATAAAATAAGCAGGAATTTTCCCTCCCTTTCTATCTAAAATTAAATTCGACCGTTGTCGGTCGCTATTATAAATTCGACCGAATTTGATCACATTTATGTTTCAAGAATTTGATAAAATGAACGGGAATTTTCTCTCTTTTTTTTGGCCTGACATAAATTTGACCAACAAAAATTAGCGGTCGAATTTAGTTAAATTCGACCGGCTAAATTCGACCGATCTTAAAAGTGACCAAATGTGGTAGAATTTAATTCTGGGAATTGTTTGACTGAAATTTGTCTCAAATTCGACCAAAATCGGTCGAAAATATTCGGTCATATTTAACGGGTCTTTCTTGTAGTGATGATTGTTACCCTGTTTTATATAAAAAGTCGAGTTTCGAAATTTTTTTTTTAATAAAATTTGAACTTAATCAGATCTGCAGCTCAAGTCAGTCCTCGATTTGGCCCCTGATGTAAACCCCAACCTGGACAAAAATAATTATTGAACAAAGTGAACAGCTAGCTATGGGGAATGGGAGAGAAAGCTAAGGGTCCTTGAATATATGTTGGATCTAAAAGGCAAAGTACAGAATGGTATGCAATTATGCATCCCATACATTTTCATCCTTATAAGCTTGTGAAAAGCAAAAATTCTCCTCTCCAAAAGTAATGAGAAAAAAATATAGCCAACTCACAAAAGATACAACAAATTCACCACTTGTTGCATCATAACTTATGTAGTACCCTCATTTTATAATTATCATTCTTTCTTTTTCATCTCTCTTTATCATTCTCTTATATTACTTACCATTACTACCTCTCTCATTCCACTCCTTTCTTTTCTAGCTCCTCTTTAGAGGACTACAGAGAAAAGATTAGAAACATTAATCAATCAAAACCCTAGAATTATACAAGCTGGCCATGAAAAACACAATCAGATGCTGCATCTCCTGCATTCTACCATGTGGCGCTCTCGACGTGATCCGAATAGTCCACTCGAACGGACACGTGGAAGAAATCAGTGGCGCAATCCGTGCAGCTGAGATCATGAAATTGAATCCAAGGCACATGTTGAAGAAACCTTGTTCGCCATCTGATGAACACACTTGTCCCAAAATGGTTGTAGTTCCACCTGATGCTGAACTTCAACGTGGGAAGATATATTTTCTCATCCCTCTGCCTAAAACACACGAAAAGAGTCGTTCGAGATCGTCAAAGAAGAAGAGGAGAGCTTCTGAAAGCAACAGCATCACCGTGACAAACTTGCTTATAAATTCTGATCAGTATCTGACTGAAATTTTGTCAGAGAAAGTTTCGATGCAAAGGGATCGAAGAGGAGGCCGGACAGGAGTATGGAGACCTCATTTAGAGAGCATTTCAGAGGCAGCAACCGATTCATAATAGTGTGTGTTCAGTCATTCTTCTTTATTTATATCACAACTTTTAAATATATATAGGGTTTTATTCGATGAAGTACCCTTAAATTAAATGATCCAAGTACTAATTGGAGACCTATATGTATCCAATATCCAGTACCATTAGGGTTGATGAAAATGAGGGTTTTGAGCCTGTTTTCTTGCTTGTACATAAGGATGGAACTGAAGAGAACAAGATATATTATGTTATGGTTCTTGTGTTTTTCTAATAATGAATGAAAAACTGTGGTAGGGTCTTGCATGCGAGGGAGTAATGGAAATTGCCAAAGCAAGATGCCACTATTTTTAGCAATGTAATTTTTTTCCTTTTCTTTTGTTGAATAAGATTGAAGGTGATATTGTGATGTGAACATACCACCATCCATTTTCATTTGAGAGGATCATTTGACCTTTGTTAGTTCATTTGCTTCCTGAATTCTCTCCTCTTGTTTCTTCCCTCATGTGATGTGTCGGCAGTGATTGATCTCATCATTTAAGCTTAAAATGGCAAACAAAAAGAGCCAAACTCTGATTGCATGTATATACATCTATACTCTATACATATATATGATCACCAGCAGGTTGATACTTATCTCAAATACACATCATTAATAAAATATCCAATACAAAGATAAAATGACGCAGCCTTATTTCTATTTAATCTTGATTTTAGAGAGAGGGATCAAGGTAGACATGCTATTTTCTGAAAATGAACCCACCGGATCAGGACTTAAAACGGAGGACTAGTTAATTATAAATTAGACACTTAAATAGTCAATTCAAGCCGATTATTTTAGAGTATAAATGGAGAGTTGAGTTCAATGAAAACACCCTTTAATTGGAAATCTTGGACATTATATATTACCTTTTGTAAAAAATTTGCAATATATATTATTTTATGATATAAATTATCTGCATGCAGTATATAAAATAAGTCTTTATTTAACTTTTTCCTCTAGATGGCTAATAATTAACAAACTGGAGGTAAAGTTGTGAAAAGGATTAGCTAGTACTGTACAGTGCTTGATATAATTATTTAGGTATTATATACTTAGCAATTTAAGGTTGGATATATATATATATATATATATATATATATATATATATATAATTAGTTAAAGTATTGTTGGTTACTTTAGATTTGAGGGAATAATTGTCCCCGTTATTCGAACATAAAATAATGTATATAATTGTACGCTAGCTGCACTAACTAGTAGGCATGCTTTTATTAAGCATTCGGTTCTCTTGTCTTCGGATACAAATGATGTTCATGTATATAAATATGATGCCAATGGCACCTGATCATAATCATTAAAGTGATTACTTACGCCATTGTTTCCATCTTTTCGAACGTGAGGGAAAGCGTAAGTGTAGATATCTATTAAGTATATACAACGAATAGAGGGCGTAATAAAATATTGTTGCTAGTCAATTTTTGAGATTTGTTACTCAGATACTCGATCAGGTGTACTGATTTGTTTTGCAATTACGAGATAAAAAAGGTCTGATAACAAAAATAAATAATTTATCCTTTTTTATTGATCAAATATAATTAAATTATTATTTGTTATTTATTACGGAATAAATGCTTATAAATTGTTTCCGCAACACGTTACTCTCTACGAAATCAAATTTTCCAAAACGGATGCACCCCCCACACACATATAATAAATTTTAAATTCTGGATAATAATATAATTAGTAGGGTTTAATTATTGGAATATTGTGTACTTATATATACACTGACATATATTCGATTCCATATATAAATTTCACAGATGGCAGGATATGTTGTCAGATAAACTGATCATTGGGAACGGCCTAGAAGCTATGATGAGTTGATGACCCCTGCATTGCATGAGAGCTTACAAGTTATAAGCATAATTTTGCATGTATATATGTCCTTATTTTGCAGAAACAAATACTTATTTTTAAAAAAAAATATACATTTATATATTTTTTATATAAATACGATCAAATATCTTAACAAACTTCGAAAGAGATAAAAACAAAAACGAAAACGTTTCGATTTTTACCCAGGTCATTGCAGTGATGATCTACTTGGACATCTTGACATAAGCAACGTGAGATGAATTTGACACTTTGTTCAATGCGCCTAGAGAAAGAACTAACAGGCACGTCGAGGACTCTTCCCTGTAGAAAAAACCTAAACACTTGCAGTCCGAATCACACTTTTTCCTACAATCACCGAGTGTAGTTGGCCCTGATCCACTGGTAATGCCATTAGTAAAATGCTCGATACCCACAACTTTATAGTAGTCCGCAGCTCCTTTGCCGCATGCTGGCAAAACTGGTGGTGCACATGTTTTGTTACATCCTGTCAGTCCATTTGGCATTGTTGGAATTAATATAAACTTATTAATTTATTTATTATTATTTGAATAAAGGCCGATGATAAGCCGTATTAGTAGTTTAAACTAAGTCTTTTATTTAGTTTAGTTATTCTAGGAGAGTCATGAGTTGGTGAGAGTAGTAGAGATTTTTTAGGAGCTAGATGCATGTTTTTAGTCACTACCTTGTTTAGTTAGACTATTTATAGGTTTGTATCTGCACTTTGATAAATAACACAAGATTCAATTTTTCATCCTGTTTATGCTGAGTTATTATTCTAGTCTTTTATTT
Source organism: Oenanthe sinensis (assembly GCA_028671895.1). Lineage (NCBI taxonomy): Eukaryota > Viridiplantae > Streptophyta > Magnoliopsida > Apiales > Apiaceae > Oenanthe > Oenanthe sinensis. The sequence continues at coordinate 45,941,334 of CM053813.1, read as the reverse complement.
TCAACGGGGGTTGGACAAGCTACACATTGATCATCTTCAAAAACTCCAAGCAAGCCGCATCTTTGTGGCAATTTACATTCGCTCTCTCGTCCTTCATCTCTATCGAAGAGCACGTATGTAACCTCCCATGCACCATAGTCAACGTGCTCTTCATATGTATATATTTTCAAGTTTCCGTCGCTACCAACACGAAGCATAGAGTAAGTAGCATTGTACTTTGCTCTTGACAATACAGCATCACCACTGGAGCTGGTGGAGTTGTTCATGAAAGATTGGAGGTGAAATTCATAAGCCCAAATAGTATCACTGTCTATAATAGTAAAGAGCTTGATAATAAATAGAATTTTAGTTAGTATGTTCTTTCCCTGTTCCAAACTCATTTTTGTAATAGAGTATCGGAGTTCTGGCATTGTTAGGCTGGTAATACAAAGACATCTGGCTCTTTTCTATTACATAAGAGTAAGGCCCATCTGAGGCCTCGATATCGGACAATCGACTAATGAGCTTGTTTGGCCCACTGAACAGAAGATATTGACCAGGTAGAAGTGTATCAGTAGGGTGATCAAAACTTTGCCAAACAAAATTTCCCTTGGAGTCAACCAACACTAAATTACCATTGGTAAGTAATTCTAGGCGTACCACATCTTTTTTGGCTGTGCCTGTTTGCCAAGCAACACTGCCATCAGCATCGGCCAGGACAAGGTTTCCATCCGTGCCAAATGTCAGTGTTGCTTTCTCTTGGACTGGCTTGGCACGGTTGGCATCCCAAACCCAACGCATAGTTGATTCAGAACGTCAATTTCCCATGAGTAGTCCGAGAATGAAGGCTGTAGGAGTTGTATTATAAAAACAAATTCGGAATGGAAATGTAGCAATGGGCAATGTACGGTAGTCTGCACCATATTTGACAACATAATCGCCTACATCGCCTAGATCGAGCTGAGGAAATCGATAAGATTAAGAGTAGGGAAACGAAAATTGGGAAAGAAAGCCAAGAAGAAGACATAGTTAATCTTGTTAGTGAAGATATGTTGTTATGGGAAGATAGGCCAGGCATGTATTTTTTAACGGCTTTCCACATTTGGAAGTGCCTTTGGGTCACTTTCAAAACTGGTGGCTCGTTGTGATGAGTTTTGAACACTGTACTTAGCTGGGATTGTTTGACCTTTAACCAATTTTCTTTTCTTTGTTATGGTGCTATATGTAACACACTCTCTAATCTTGTTTATAAATTACTAGCCTTGTCACCCATCTTCATTCATTCAAGTACCCTCTGTTTTTCTACTATTCAGATAGCCATTTTTAAAGCATGTCTAGTTTATGGGGGTAAAATAGTATGTTAAAAGATTGTAGATATATTACTTTCGTTCACCGAAGATAAATGGATTAAACATTTAAAATGGTGAGATGTGACACTTTAAGTGGTGCATGGCGGCTCAAAGTTTCTGAAAATAGCAGCTATTTGAGAGATGGCTTGGATACTCTGTTTCTGGTATCTTTATTCATCATCCTCAAGCAGCAAATTACAATACCCCAAAAAAGAGATACGTATACTGATCAGAAAAATTGAACCTCTATCAATTATCATTATCGTAAAAATATAAACTTTTTCAAGAGAACATAAATTAAGTTGGCTCATTATTATCTATCAAAAATCAAGAAGTCTAAAACTACCGTCCTCTTCAGCAGATTCTCTCGTAATATCTTAAGTTTTTAGGAACCAAATATGAATGATAAAAAATTTATTTTTAAATTCAAAATAATAAGAATAACAATTTCTAAATGTATTAGTGATTTTTATTAGATGAAATACACATTTAATAATTGAATATATCATTTTATATAAGATACTCCACTAATAAATACTTAAATTTTTATTTGATATAAAATTTAAAGTTTATATTATAACTAACTATATTTTTTTTTAACTTTTACATTATGTATTAAAAGTCAAGACGACATTTATCTATAAACAGATTTTAGTATAAATTTAGTCAACTAATGTTGCAAATGCTGTATATTAAAGAAGGAAAAGAGTCCCAAATTAGTTTACAAAATGAATTCAAATGACACATATAATGAAACACATGTATACACGTAAATCTCACAATTAAAACATCTCAAAGTTGCCACATCATTTGGGAACAACGTTTCGTATCTTTGGCATTACTCGTTAAAGAAACGTTTTCAGAATTCCAGTTTAGCCATTTCTTGAGTGAGACAGAGAACAATCAGAATTTGTTACTTTGAAGATGATTTGTACAATAGATGAATCCCAAAGATTTCTGCATTTTCTGATGTTAATCTAATTTCATCACCGTCTCTGACTGTGAAGATTGATCTTGGTACTATTACCATTACTAATTCAGGGCAGCCATCAAAAGATTCACTCTCCCATATAAAATCATTTGTGGTACTCTTAACATTATATGTCAAGGTATATGTCTGAAACGGTACAAAGAAAAGAATCATCCCCAAGAAATTGTGTGACGCATTTGGCAGTAAATCTGAGTACATATTTGCCTCTTTCAAATAACTTGATTTACTAATCCAGTCCAGAAATTCCTCTGTGTAAGTGTTAGTTTCGTGCAGCCCCCAGATATTGTGAGACAGCAAGTCGTACGGAAGTACCAGTGACTCTTCTGAATAACATGATTCACTAATGCTATCCTGGAACTCCTCTGTGTCAGTGCTAGTTTCATGCATTCCCAAGAAATCGTGTGACACATCCGGGCAGCAAAACTAAGGGTACTATTGACTCTTCTGAATAACATGATACACTAATGCAATCCAGGAACTCCTCTGTGTCAGTGTTACTTTCATGCATCCCCAAGAAATCGTCTGACACATTTTGCAGTAAATCTAAGGACACTATTGACTCTTCTAAATAACATGATTCACTAATGCAATCCAGAAACTCCTCTGTGTCAGCGTCACTTTCATGCATACCCAAGAAATTATGCGACACATTTGGCAGCAAATCTAACAACACTGTTGGCTCTTCTGAATTACTTGATGAACTTATCCATTCCGGAACCTCCCCTGTATATATTCTAATTTCATGACCAAATTCAGCGTAGATCTGTGGCAAAATATAGCAACAATAATTATTCTTATTAAAAGTTAACCAACAAATAATCAAATATACACGGGCACAAATATCTATTAAGTTAGTTTTAAGTTTATGAATTTTCATGTTCATGTTTTACCCCTAATGAAAAGTTATTCTAATAAATTGAAATATACCTAATAAATACTCCCTCCGTCCCATAATACTTGTAACTCTCTTTTTTCAAAGCAATTTTTTAAAGACTTTTTCACAAATCACTCTTATATTACTATTTTCAATGTTTGACTAATTTAAATATACAAGGAACCCATCTACCTTTAATGCAATTATTAGGGATAGACAAGGAAACACATTATTTAGGTAACTTTTTCTTAAGATGCGTAATTTTTTCAAAAATGACATGTAAAATGAGACAGATGGAATAATAACTAGTTAAATTATCATATAAAAAATTATAGTGGATAACTTCGCAAAAAAAAAAAAAGAAGAAGTAATTATAACGGATAAACATGTATTTTTCATTTGATTTTGTTGGTTTTGCTTAATTAGTATGGATAACTATGTAATAATCTATTAATTAGCTACTGACAGTGATTGGCTGTGAGTTGTAACTTGGAACATCTACTTTAAAACTATAAATAAGCTTTTAGAGTTTGAGATTAATAACCTGAAAGAAATGTTCTGTAAAAATGTATGCAAGAAGAGATGAATTGCAGCCTGTCAAGTGAAGTATTTTAAAGAAGTGAGTTCCTCCGAGCCTTGAATCTCTGTCAAAGCACTACAATTTCTAAGGTTCAACCTCTTCAACTGTTTCAAATTGGATAGGTTTGGTAATCTTTTCATAGATGTACAACCATTTGCCCGTATTACTTTTAGATTAGGGGGGAGTTCTGCAATAGACAACAGATTACAACAACCGGTATGATAAAAATGTTTCAGACTTGCTAGACGACTAATACCAGGAAGTTATTTTAACTGAGTGGCATGTCTTGCATTTATTTGCCTTAACCCTGTAACCTTACACAGTTAATCCGGTAACATTTCTAATTTTTCACATCCAGAAATATCCAGAATTTCCAGTGATCTCAGAGTACAAAGGGTGTCCGGAAGACTTTTGAGTTTTGTGTTGCAACTTAATATCAACACGACAAGCTTACTAAGACTTCCGATCGAACTTGGTATTTGTGAAACAGTTAAACTCTGTGCATCCAGTCTCCTTAGTGATTCCAGATTCTCCAATCCTTCAGGCAATGCTTTCAAACAAAAGCATTGACCAATATTCAGTACTTCCAATGCTCTCAAGTTGCAAATGGAGTCTGGAAGAGTTTCAAGGTAATGGTTGGAACATAAATTCAGGTGAACAAGCTGACTAAGATTTCCGATCGAATTTGGTGATTTGGAAATATTAAGTTCCATCGTATTGAGCTTTTTCAGGGATTGAAGGTTCCCAAATTCCATGGGGAATTCTTTCAGTCTAATGCAATTAGAAATATGTAGAACTTCCAGCAGTCTCAGGTTGCAAATGTTGTCTGGAAGAGTTTTGAGGTTTGTGTTATAACTTAATCTCAGCTCAACAAGATTGCTAAGAAGTCCGATCGAATCCGGCAACTTTGAAACACTTAATTTCTCTGCATTAAGCTCTATTAAGGATTTAATGTTCCCCAACTCTGTAGGCAATGCTTCCAAACCACTACAACCAAAAATATTTAAACTTTTTAGGGATCTCAAGTTGCAAATACTATTTTGAAGGCTTCTTAAGCTTACACAGTCGCACAAATTTATGGAAACGAGCTTCTTCAAACTTCCGATTGATTTGTGGACTTCCTTTAAGCTTTTACAGGCAACAAGTTTTAAAGTTTCAAGAGACGGTAACATAGTGAAGTCTGGAGTTGAACTTAAATCCATAGAATACGACATGTCTAGAGACTTTAAATTTTTAAAAACCTGTGAAAAAGTTTAGAATAAGTACAATCGAGAAAAAATATATTATAATTTTTTTCATATAAATTGTCATATGCAAGAAACAAATTCATGGTACGTACCATATTAAGCTCACACATTTTTTTGATATTGCTACTAGTCAACTCAAGGATAACAAGTTTTTCCAGGATAAATGCTCTAATGGACAAAGATTCCAACAGAACCACCTCAAGTCTTCAAAAGCACCTTCAAAGCTTCCAGTGAGATGTACAGAATAGAGTTGAAGAAATCTCAAATTGCTCATCCTCTTGAATGTTTCTATGTCGAACGATTCTTTCCATATTACATCCTCGCACGACTCAAACTTGTGATCGTGGATGATACCTTCGATTGCTTCTGTCCCCTAACACATATATGAAGAAGAAGAATTGACCACAGTAAAGCTAATAGATAGGGATAGAGTAGCCTTGTGCTTCTTTAACCTTATTTAATCTTTTGAGCAATTTTAGATATATGTATATGTAAGCAGAAAAGTTGACTAGTGATGTTGTATCATATAATTAAATACTCTTGAAAAATGTAATGAAATTACCTTGTGCTTCTTCAGCACATCACGTATATCTTTTGATACCCACAATCTACTATGTTTTCCGGGCTCATCAGGAGAGTTGTTACGTGCGACTTCCCTTCCCATATCCCGAAGCAGATCATGCATTCTCAACTCACCTTCATCATTGGTCGTTAGTAAACATCTTTTCCTCGGAATATCAATATTATGATCTACATAAGAATAATAAGTTTCCATTATCTTAACCACCACTTCTTCCTTCTCCCCAATGAAAAAGCAGGCAATGTCAAGGAATATTTTCTTCATCTTAGGATCAACCCTTTCCAAGGAATTTAAGCTAATTACAAGTTTTTCCTGAATAGTGTTGTCAGGATTTCGCTGTAGTTTCTCGATATAAGATTTCCATCCCACCTCAGATCGTGTGGACAAGTATGCGCCAAAAACTATTAGGGCTAGTGGAAGACCTCCAGCAAGACGTAGAATCTCTTTAGACAATGCCATTAGATTGTTGTTTTGTTTAGCACTTCCAAATGCATATCGGGTAAAAAGTGCCAGCGAGTCAGCATCATCCAACTCATTCACCATGTATTGAAATTTGGGTTCTACCTCAATTTTATCCAGTATCTCCTGATCCCTTGTAGTTGTAATAACTACACTCCCAGAAGCAAATGATCCTACCAAGGATTCGTATTGTCTAGGGTTGTCTATATCATCAATTAGAACTAGAACTTGTGCTGAACAAAACCTTTCTCTTATAAACTTCATTCCTTCTTCAACATTGGGAACCTCAAATTTTTTCTTACTTTTAACACTACAAGAATAATTGAATCAGACAAGGCTTTTTGCCCGTTGTCTGATGCCCTGGAAAACCGTTGTCTATCGAGCTGCCGTCTGTTACGCAGCTATCGGTTTGATGTAATGTTTCATCTATCGGTTCATCTTGTAAGAGAAGTGGAGCTTTGCGGACCAATTTTTCTTAGGTGGATGTATCCGTTTGAGAGATATATGAAGACATTCAAGGGATATATAAGAAACCGGGCTCGTGCGGAAGGCTGCATTGCAGAGGCATATATCGCAGAGGAGGCAGTTGAGTGTTTGGTTGATCATGAAGAAAGGACTATTGGGGTGCCCAAAAATGGTGGGCATATGCAAGACACCACTTCGAGGCCATTATCTGGTGCAACCATCATCACCCCGAGCAACACTGATTTGCACGCAACACACTTATGCGTCCTATAAAATACTACTGCAGTTATGCCATTTTTTGAGTAAGTCAAGAATTGTTTATTCATTATGTCTTTCATTTTCTGCACCTTTTTGACATTAATAATTTTCTGCAGTGAACACATGTCATTCTTGATGTCCAAATTTCCGGAACATGAAAATGATGCAATATGGCTAAAAAACAAGCAAAATGACACATTCCCTAATTGGTTCAAAGAGAAGGTATTATGTGCATTTTTGTTAAAAATTAATGCATTTTTCTGATAAAAATAGTTGACATGAATCAACAATTTTTTGGCAGATTGATTTGGATTTAAATGCTGGAGAAGAGGTACCGGAGGAGCTAAGATGGATTGCAGATGGGCCTAACAAGGATGTCCCCACGTTCAGTGGCTACAAAGTGAACGGGGTTACGTTCAGTACTAAGGATCGGGATGACACGCGTCAAGTTCAATGTAGCGGCGTCTGTGTACAAGCCGATACAATGATTGTGGAGGAGGATAAAAATTTTGAGCATGCTTCACAACTATTTTATGGAGTTATAACTAGTATATGGGAGCTGGATTATGAAAACTTTAGGATCCCTATTTTTCAGTGCAAGTGGGTAGATTTGAACAGAGGGACTAAGGTAGATGACTTGGGGTATGTATTGGTTAATTTGAATAGGTTGGGGTTTTTTAACGATCCATTTGTGTTGGCTAAACATGTCAAGCAAGTATGTTACATAGACGATCCCCTTGAGAAATTATGGTCCGTGGTGTTAAAATTACCCGAGAAGAACTACTATGAAGTTAATGATGAAGAAGATGAGGGATCCGTAGAGGTACAACTTGAGAATGAGTGTTTTGTGCCTAATTTACCGGACGTTGATTTGCTTGAGGAGGATGACTATAGTTACATGCGAGATGTTGATGAACAAATTTTACTTTCTTGATGTAATTTTATTTATGTACTTTGAATGGTTGGCTGCTATGGTTGCTTGGTTTTGCCTTTGAAATTGCAAACTATAGAATGTTCTTGTGAATTAGTGTTAATGTATGCAGTATTGATTGGTTTTGCCTTTGAAACTTTGGCAGGGGGTTAACTTCTTTATATTATTTTTTTTAAATTTTTTTAACTATCAGACAACGGTTTATGTAACCTAAACAATTGTGTGGCAGCAATTGGACAACGGTATGCAGAAACTGTTGTGTGAATTAAGTATAGTCCACATACAAGTAAAACACTTGTCTGATTCTAACAACGGTTTACAAAACCATTGTCTGAAGTTTCTTCAGACAATGGTTTTGTAAACCGTTGTTAGAATCAGACAAGTGTTTATTCAAACTGTTGTGTGACATCCATTTAAGTAACAAAAAAAAAACACTTGTTTGTTTTTAACAACGGTTTATGAAACACTTGTCTGACCTTTCTTCAGACAACGGTTTTATAATTCCGTTGTGTAAAGCCTCTGCTTTACTCCTTCTAATAGACAATGGTTTTAGAAACCGTTGTGGAAGTTCTTTCAGACAACAGACAGATTTTGCAAAAAAAAAACCGTTGTGTGAAAATTTCAAACAATGCTTTTACTGCCGACCGTTGTCTGATAAGTGTTGTCTGTTTCAGTTTTTCTTGTAGTGTAAGGACATCATTAATAAGTTTATGTTGCAAAGATTCTAGGCCTTTGAATGTCCCTGAAACCTCCCTAACATTCGCTAGAAAGCAGATGCCTGTGAAGCTCCCCGGCAAGAGTTCATCGTAAAGAGCTTTAGCAAGAGTTGTTTTACCCACTCCACCCATACCATATATACCAATCTTAGTGACACCTTGTGGGGAACTACCAAACAATGCTCTTATGTCTTTAACACGAGAATTTAACCCAACCGGATATTTGGCAACATCTAAAGTCTTCGAACTTATTTCGTTTAGAATGATGTCAACAATTTCATTAACAATATCAGCTTCAGAACTGCAACACAATTCTTGTTGTTATAGAATAAAGCTTCATAATTATCATATACATTTTTCTTTCTTCCATAATTTCCCCATATTTACATGCATTGTTCCTTGTCTTTAATACTTTGAATTTTGTTTATCGCAGAGGTAGGATCCCTAACCCCGTTTGCATTTCAAAAAAAAAAAACTATTTAACATTAATATTTAAATCCAAACCCCATCCAAAAATGTTGGATTTTAAAAATTAATATTTAAATTTGATCCAACAAGTTTCGAATCGGTCCGAGTTTTACCCGAATTTTAAAACAGCTAACATAAAATAGTATTGTAATAGTAACGGGACAAATTTGCAATTTATGTACGTGTAGTTTTTGTTTTTGTAGTGGCCAAAAACATCTTTGCTCATCGATTCACGTTTTACAACCGACCAGAACTCACTTGGTTTGATATCTCCGCTAATGTTTTGTGGGATGTGATTGCCTTGGTTTATAGGGCTAAAAGTATCGGTACCGGTGCGTAAGGGCAACTGTAGAAACATAAATATTATAACTCTTTTACTATGTTCCTCCTCAACCTAATGGCGTTAGCAGTATTTTAACGGCAGTCCTTCTAATGTATAAAAAAGTAAATTTAGCTATGTAAATGCTTACTTTTTTATTCCGATTTATAAAATGCAAAAACAAAATATTACATGTATATAAATTACAATTTTGTCTAATGGAATGTGATTTAATTTCTCATAATGGAACAATAAAATTATACTCCTTCCGTCCCTAATTAGTTGTTCCTTTAACTTTTTATCATACTTCACTGCGCATAAAAACATATTTCAATAAATTCTTTTTTTAATTTTCTTTTTTTAAATAAAAATTTAATGGTATGTGATACGTACAAACTAGTGGGATGGGTGTATTTGTTAATATTAAAAATAATTAAAGTGTAAATTAAATATAAAAATTAATTATTAATATAAAAATTAATTATTAATATATATATATATAATGGGTTTTTTTGTGTTTGAGGTTTGGATAAAGTTTTGGATTTCGGGTCAGATTCTGATATGAAATGCTTAATATTTAAATCCAAGTTAATTCGGGTTTAAAAAATAAATCCAAATCCAAAATTGTGGGTTCGATAAAATACAATCGGATTGAAACGGATTGGGTATCCGTCAGATCAAATTTTTTTATCATCTCTGTATAAGACTTCCATCTCAAAAAATAATGTCTGTTATAAAATAATAAAATCAGATCAATTTTTTTTTATCATCTCTATATAAGACGTACATCTAAAAAATAATGTATGTTATGAAATAATAAAATTAGAAGCAATTTTAAAAAATTAAGTGGGAGTAATGTTAAAAAAATAGATAGAATGCATTAAAAGATGGAGAGCATTTATCAAATATGTTTGCTCATCACATTTCCGGATAAGGACGTTGATAGCTTCGCGTTGAAACTATAACAATAATAAAAGAGGGAAAGTCAGTTTCAAGAGGGAGATGGTTGATATGAGAGCGGGAAAATCAGTTGGATAGTCAGTCATGTATATATATATAGATGCATTCTTATTTGTTCATTCAATCGTCATATCAATAGTAACTACATATTTTATACATATTGATCTATGCCTCCCAAGATATTACGCTTTGCATATGATATATTCATATGATTGTGCTGGCTCTTGGAGCACCCCAAAGCATGACAATTTTGTTGGTTCATTTTTACATGTGAAGACTTCAATTTAATATATAAATTAGAGTACTAATATAAACAACATCAATAGTGTGATTTTCGAAATATATGACATCATTATGTATATATTATCCAGGTTTATCAATTACAACAACAAATTGTGATTTTTGAGATATATGACAGAATTATGTATTTTCCAGGTTTATCAATTACATCAACAAATTGTAATTTTTAGGACATATGACGGATTCATGTATTACCCGGGTCCAATGTATTATAGATTTTTTTTGTCAAGAGAGATGATGACAGAAAACTGATAGTATTATTTCAGCAAATAATAAAAATTCAGAGCTCCGAGCTTAGAACACGAAATTAATTAATATATCTATTGAGTCATGACAATAACATGAATAAATTTAAATGGAGGAGTTTGTAAAACTTTAATTACAAATTAAAGTATGTGAAAATTTCGATTTATGTATACTGTTGAGTGATACAATAAATTATGATTTTTTAGAAACATGTAATAAATTTATGTATTACTCAAATTATTTCATTTGGGGTTTTGGTCCCTGATAGGAAAAACCTTAGTTAGCCCTAGAGAAGCGCGGATAGATGACCTGATCTCCTGAATTCACAAAAATTTCATTGTGTTAATGCTATCCAAGAAAAAAAAGCGCGGATAGATGTGTCAGACAATCGATTGTCAGGGATCAGGACCCTTCATTTGGACCCCTATAATAAATTTATGTGTGATATAAATTCAGAATTTAACCCAATTTTAAAAAAACTTAAAATTTAATTCGAATTCTCGCAATCAGCCTCACACCAAATAAACATTAAACTTTGCATATGACACCTGGTATATCAAAGTTTTGAAGCATATTAATTCTTTTCACCCCAACAGATAATTATAATACTCTGATTTTCGTTTAGAGCTCCAATTTCTATGTCTATCTATGCAATCTAATAATTAGTCTATATTATATTATATTATCAATCCATAAACAAGGTATTGAGGTTTTGTTTACAAGAAAAGGTTATATTAAACTAACTAAATAGCACAAATCAGACCCCCGTGCAAAGATAGTAATAAAAACTTAAGAAGGAAAGCAGAATGTGGATAGGACTTATTATTTGCTAATTCGTCAACTAAGAATGATATTTAAGTAACTTTTGTCAAATTTGTATGATTTATTTAGTGATTTTCCCATGACCTTAGATTTGTTGCAAGAACTTGCATCTAAGGTGCTATCATAAAAATGTTAGCTAAGTTCGGGAAAAATCTATGGTTCGAACAGTCATATATAGTCTAAAATTTAGTCAAATTGGGGCAACAAAAAATTTGTCTACAAACAAAGATGAGGAAAATTAAGTCGAAGCTATATCCCTCGGATATACTCTGTAAGTAGTTCAGTTTGGATGCATAAATTCTCTACATTACTTCAACAGCATCAAAAGGAAAACTGTCGTATACTTATTCTCATTTCTAGCACCTATATTTAAGTTTTCTATATGATAAACTTACCTTCAAAATGCAACACATCATAAAATTGCTCATCGACATTTTATTTCCCGCACAATTCAAAATTTGATTTACGTATTAATCTTGATGCTAGCTAGATCTTTCATCTGTGATCATGTTCAATTATCTGGAGCAACACCCATTTCTTCGAGGAGCTCCGTGCATTCTGGTTTTGCTTCCTTTTTCATAAAGCCTAAGGGGCTAGCAATGCGGACATCAGAAGACATGCCACTGTTAGTTGTAAGAGACACTCTAGCCGCATCTTTAGCGAATTTTTTCTGACTGATCTCGGAACAATCAGCATCAGGGCTTTTCACTAGTTTAACCTCACAAATGTCGTCTTCGTAATCTCCATCCACATGAATGTGGTATGTTCCGGTGTCATCAGTAGTACCTTCGCCTTTGAATGTCAAGCTAGTATCTTGTTCTCGGTTTCTGCACTCCAAACGCACGGTGGCACCTATCATATACAAATTCAGATATGCATTTTGTTAGAAAATCAATATTACATGTTACACATGCTTCATTAATAGTAATTAATTTTCCTTCTAAAGTAATTATAACTGACTTATCGATTATTTCAGCCAAACAGGGGTTCTTAGACAACTGATGGCTGACACTTGTTTACCAATTAATATAGGACTCAAATCGAATCGAGGCCAAATGTGCAAAGTTAAACATGGAAAGGGGAATTTTTCCCGGAGCATTGTAAATAATAAAGTGGTTTAATACCTTTCACAAATGTGGAAACTTTAGTAATGAATTGGACACGGCATGCGTCACAATAAACTTGCCCTTGAACAACAAATTTAGCGTCCTTTTTATCGGCCGACTGAGCAATGTGGATAAGGGATAAGAAGAAAAGAGTGGTAACACATAGTATTAGTGTTTGATATGGCCTGGTCATTGTGTTTCTGCACGGAGATCTCCTTAAGCAAGACTATCAAGTAACAATTTGTATAACTTAATTATATAGAATGGGGTTCTGAGATTAAGAGAAAAAGTTGTTTATGAGAGGATGCTATATATTGTAGTCTGTCAGTTAAGTTTGTAAGGCTGTTAATTAATCAGCTCTGCATTTACTTGTGGCTCAAAACATTTATTTGACTGGATCTTTCGAATTTTTATCACGCTGTCCCTTAAACATAGACATAAGAATCTCTCTCAGAGGTCTGTCTGTATGTTGACAAGTTCCCAACAAAAAAATTGGCAAAACTGTTAACTTGTAGACATACTGAATTACTGATAACTTATTATACCCTCTGCAAAATTATTATTTTTAGTTTATCCGCGTGTAATAGTGCAATTCAGATTCAAATAAGAATTAATTTTTCGGAGAAGTAATATGTTCTAATTAATTTAGATTAAAATTAATTTCGATCCAAAGTTGATAAATTTTATGGGATTAAAATGTTGAAGGGGTAATAATTTGCTGCATTTATTTGAACTTGAGTAAAATTACATCAATAAATTCGAAACCCTTATATATATTACAGTAAGGACAAATGGTATGCGACAGGCCGCTTTGGCTTTCATATCACAACACAAATCCCTACAATGGGTATAAAATCACGCCAAGCCAGGCCAGGGCAATAAATCAATACAAGGAAAACAAATAAAAATTAATCAATAAGAAATGAGACATGAAATCATACAACAATAAGAAAAAGAGTATGATTCCTGATCCCTACAAGCAGCTTGCTGGTACAATTACACCGGATGCTGTTCCTCCGGCATTATCGCAAGATGCTGTCGATGGTTGATTTCTATAAGTGAGCTTCACATTTTCCAATTTTATACGACTGCACGGATTCTTCTTACTACAATCGAATTGAACTGCAACTTTCGATGCAGACGATCCGTGAATATCTTCGTAGCTTATTTCACTGATCTTTACCCCAGAATTCTAAAAAAAACGTACAAATAGCGGCTTTACATATGAACTTATATAATCAATTAAATCACTAGGTAGGGACTCATAATTGTAAGATAGTTATACGAATTTAGATGTTTATGTATCATACGTACCTGTTCTGGGCAATTCTTGTTGGGGCAATAATTTTGGTCAATTAGAATAGGATTGTTGACATTAACCATTGTGATATGCTGGAAAAGTACATTTCGAACAAAACCAGAGCTGGGTTTAGCCCATGATTTTATTCTTGCGCCATTTTGTGTGCCCGTAAATGTAACTGTTTTAACTGTCACATTCTGCACGCCAGGTTCTTGCAAATCTTTACCTAAACTACCAATGCTACACAAAATATGGGCAGAATATCAGTTTAATGTCTATATTTGCCTTCAAATTATATTTAATTTCAATGCATAAGATTTTAAAAGGAACCTTGTGCTTTATTATATTTAATTTTAACCAAGGTTTTAAATTTCGACAAGTAAGGTTCAAATTATTCAAAAAAAATAGCACATTACGTTGAATACTACAAGAAAAACGGCTAAAATATCAATGAGGGGTAATTTAGGGTAAAATTCGAAACTATATAATGAGATCAAATTTTACAGTTTACCTGATTCCGTGGCCAGGGCCGCACAAGACATTTTCAATCCACAAATTAGTTGTGCCTGCGCCTATAGAAACACAGTCATCTCCGGTACTGATTTTCGAATTCAAAATAGTAACACTAGATGAGAGTTGAACGTGAATTCCGTCAGTGTTGGGGCTATTGCCAGATGCCTGAACATTCACTCCTGACATCTTTACATTGTGACACCCATTGATGACAATGTGGAACATTTGGCTGTTAACTGAACTTAGTCCTCTTATCATGATATTCTGTGAGTTCGTGAACCTCAGTGACTGCATTTACATACATATATATATGTTTGATATGATCAGCTCAATAAAGTTTGCAGGTGGCCTTTCTGCCCATCCTCAAAGTAAATAAAAAGGAACTCATGTAGACCCTATATGTTCCTCACTTGTTCATACATATATTAAATAAAATAAAATCTTCTTTATTTTGTTTAAAAAAATTGTCAATATATATCACATTTAAGAAGAAGTTATATGAAAACTATTTTTCTATTGAAGAACATATATGTAATGCATGATAAACATAATTTTTTTGTAATGTTACCAGCAGCAATAAATATATGATCGTCTCCGATATATAAAAAGATGGTCTCCGTATAACCCAACCCTCATATATCTGACATCGATTAATAATTTTGAACATACCGTGGCTCCACTGGGGCAACGCTTGCCTGCTCTTTTGCAGTTCCACAAAGCAGTGCCTTGTCCATCAAGAATCCCACCTTGAATATTAACACCGTTTACATATTCAAAATGTAACCAGTTACCTGCATTTCCAATAACCCAATAATCAGCCGGAGCAACCAATGTTCCATCTATTTGAAATGTGACACCTTTGCTCTTGCATTGCCCAGTAAACCGTGCCTCTCGAAGCAAGTATCTCCCCGGTGGCACATAGATTGTCGACGGCCTTATCGATCCACATGCTGCACCCCATGCACTCAAAAAAGCCTTAGTCGAGTCCGTTTTACCATCCGGCTTGGCTCCGTAATTTTTCACATTGAATGTAACTAATGGTTGTGCTACTACTGAATATTGGAAGACCACAACCAAGAAAGCTTGAAGAACAAGTAGACAATTGAGATTCATCGACATTTTTTTTCGTAAATGCAAATATATAGGGTCTCGTTCCGATGAGAACTAGTGTCTACCTGCAGAATATGTGATAATGGGTTTGCAAGATGAGAAGTTGAGGAAAGTTTAAAGGGGAAGGGAGGTATTTATAGTTGCATGTTCATGTGAATTAGTACAAACCAGTTAGATGTTACCACAAGAAACTAAACGAGAATGCCACTTTAATTTCTAACACTCAACACTCATCTTGTACAACTTCCTTTTAAACTATAAGGCGGATATTGTAAGTTTGATATTTGCTTTTGCGAGTGGTATATATATCTTTACATAACTATACAATGGGGTGTTTGACTTAACTTATAAGTAATAAGTTATTTTTTTTTTAAAAGTATTTTCATATTTTTTTAAAAAAATTAATATTTATTTTAGAAATTTAAGACCAAATCTTATTTCCAAATTTGAAAATAAGTTATTTATTTTCAGAAAAAGTACATATATACCAACTTTTTCAGTTTATAAGCTACTTATAAGCTTAGCCAAACGGGGCTATTATTCGATCTACTATTATTTATTTCATGTGTGTATGTGATTTATTTTTATAAAATCCTTCTCGCAAGTATATTTTCAACATAATTCGCGTCATCATTCAGTAAAATAGGGAAGTGCATGAGTACTAATTAAACGAATTCCTATTTCGTGCATAAAAGATTAAAATGTTTGTTACGATAATGAAGAACAGCTATGAATAAACTATTAAAACAAAACAATGCGCTGTGCTTCACAGATTAATGAGATTTGAAATCAGGGGTCATTTTTTGGTGGTTATTTCGTTGTGTTATTTTGAGCTCAATCTTTTGTTTTAGAGATTAATAGATGGGTACGTAATATTACATAAACTTCATGAATTTTTTATTCATAATATTTATTAAGTTTTAGGATCTTTAATTTTTATAGCTAGCTCTGTAACAATTAACATGTACAAACTTATGTTTTATAACTATATATTTTTTAAGTCGAAGAAAATCATAATTTTCACTACAATAAAAAAAATATCATCGAAGAAGTTCAGATAAAGTGTGTTAAAAGAAAATACAGTTATTTTCTATGGATTATATTTCACCAATTTTCAATTCAATTAATATCGATCGAGTAATACATCCGTGAAATTAAATTCTATAAAAATTATAACATCAACTAGGTCGAATTAAACTTCAATCAAAAATAAATATGTAGAATTTAAATTTCATCGAAATGATACTTAACTCCGTTTATTTTTTACTATGAAAAACATTCATTTTTCTTATACTGGTATAAATCTTTCAAATACTGGAATACCAAAAGCTACAAAGTGTAAACCTGCAGAATGTACACTTAGTGGATATGTCGAAGATAATAAATTAATCCCTATCAATAATTGGTATATTTAATTTATTTGTTAGATTTGCACTTTAGTCAAACATGTCTGATTTGGTCGTTTTCCAATAGTGAAAATTATGATATAATTGGATTTAAAAAATATAATTAAATTAAATTTTCTCCTATTATAAAAAGATGGAATAATTAAAACAAATTCGCACATAATTACTATTACTAATAATATTTATTTTCATTGACTTTTACAGTTTAGTTTATATAAGCATAATCACGTACTGGGCTGCTAAACCCAAAACAACTTTTGACCATAATAATTGTATGCTCATTTGATACACATGATGCCCTTGAGTCTTTGACGTGAACATTTCTGTATACGAACGTGGCAGTTTACTCTTCATGGGCGGTATAGTATTCCAAAATTGTGGTATTTAACCCACACTTACGTAGTTATTTGTCACTTTATAATCATATTTAATTTAATTTAATTATTTTTAATTCCGCATTACTTTATATATAGTATCCGTTTTCACGTGATTCATTTTCATGTAGCAACACTAATTTATATATTTGAAGTGAGACAATTTTAGACATAAAATTTGCATATGTGGTTTTGAACCGAGAGATTTTTTCATCATCATCAATTTACAACGCATTTCACTTTATTAAATAGCCAAAACAATTGCGTCGTAATGTAATGAATTTTTCAATCACCTAACGATAATTAGGAAAATTATCTTATATATCCATTTCCTAAATACATTGTAGAATTATATATTATTCTGAACTTCAAATTGTAGATAAGTTTGTTCTTGGCATATACGAAGACACAAGTCCTTGATTTATGGATTAATTTTCGAGAAATGGTCGATACACATACGTCAGAAATATTTTGGCAATTTTGTTTCTTTAAGAACAAGATTTATACATGCCTTCATTCTCTAGTATAGATGTCACTCCTGCACTTGGCTTTAACGTGCGACTCAACTTAATTTTGTTTCTCTATCACTCGAACCTTGCGTAACCCTTTTCACGTATGGTTTCATTTAGGATTCCAGCTTTTAATATACTTTAGAGATAACTTCTTTTTTTATGTAACACTTTATAGATAACTGAAACCGTTTTCTTTCATGAATTGTTTCATTTAGCTAGGTTCGATTCTTTTAATTTCAAAAATAGCATTAATTCAAATAATACTAATTTTTTCAAATAATGCTCGAAAAATAAATTATTTTCGTATAATTAAGTTATTGTTTTGTTTTTTCTACAAATAATCATTTATTTATGACCAAATATTAAACTTGTTATTGCATAACAAATTTGTGGCAGCGCTAAATTTGAGCACGATTGAATAGTACAAGTGTTAGTGGGTTTATCATCTGTTGTCCTACGTCCTGGATTCGATTCTGGTTCAAATGAATACTCATTCATTTATAAGTCTTATTAGTCAAAAAAAATTATTAGTGACCGATTTTTTCGTCATAAATAGTTCATTTTAGGGAATTGAATAAAAAAAATTGTGATTCATGAACATATTAAATGCCGAACATAGCTTAATTGGGCTTACTGAATATTGGACTTGTCCATCCCAATTCTTCTAGGAATTTTGAATCTTTAATACCATGGGTCTTGTAGCGGGCTTTGCAGAATCAACCCACATACGTACTGAGTTGGATTAGACTTTACCTACCCTCTTACAACAACTTTAAAGCCTCACAAGTCATACAAATATCCACAGTATATATAAGAGTAAATCCAGCAGCTTCTCTAGAGAGGAGTTAAATAGCGTTTTGGTCATTGAACTGACTATTAACTTTTAATAGGTCATTTAATTGAAAAAACTTTCAGTCATTATACTGTTTAAAACTTTCAATGTCACTGGTCATATGGTAGTTGTGAATTAATTAGCTCTGCATGTATATTTGTCAATTTGGCCTCAAAACATTTATTTCACCGTCTCCTTCGAATTAAAATCTATATATTAATATATCTAAAACTAGTACCAAGTATCATCTTGATCATGGCCTTTGTAAAAAAAACATTTTAGTCAACACTTTTACTATCGACTGTTAAATAATTTTTCTAAAATTTAAATTTAAAAAATAAGGTTGTACCAACGTGCCGGTATATGGTCGTTAACCTGACAGAAGACATCATTCATCAACCTCTAACATGTTGACATTTGTTCATGTCAATTTTATATAGAGAAGTGTGATGGATTGAGGTCTGATCATATCAAGCAGGGTATGGGCACTGTGTACGAACTAATAATAGCATCATTTTGTTCCTAGCTTTCTTGGCGTTGCTTTCAATAATTACATGTATATGTATAAATTTTTGGCAATGCCTTGGTCTTCTTCGTCGTCCTCGTCATCTTCATCCTTTGTTTACGACTGTTTTTCGGTAATTACTATGCTCTTATATCTGTGATAATCTATGTTATCATGTAAATAGATGCTTCAATTGTTGTAAAACTTCGAAAAAATGGTTCCTGTGAATTTTCTTGATTTTATTTGAATTTGTTTGATATTCTTATACTTCTGTAATAGTCATGACTTGCACTGATTTAAATACTCGCTTTCGTGTCTGCTCGATCGTTAGCTATAGGGAAAGGATAGCTGAATTATATTCTTAGTTGCTATTTTTTTCTCTTTGTTGTTTGGTGAATTGTTGGTTTCTGTTGAAATTGATATGTCTAGTGACATGCTCTGGAGTTCCTTAAAATCAGTTCCTCCAACTAAATAAACATTGCTTAAAGTTATCCTCAGATTGATACATTGTAGGCTTGATCAGTTCTTCTAATCACAGGCCTTCACAGCTCAAGAGATGAGTATGTCCCAACCACATGTTGCATTGTCAAAGAGCTTTAGTAATGTAAATGATGAACCTGATCATCTCCTAGTCCTTGTTCATGGCATCTTGGCGAGGTACGTACGGATATGTAGTCTCTTTAAATACATCAAAAGAAATTATTTATGTATTTACTCTGGTATTCCACTTCGAGTATATAGTCAGGTTCTCACATTTGCACCTATCATATCGTCACACTTATAAACACTCAATTTGAGTCGCCTGAAAGTCGTACTATGCAGCCCAAGTGACTGGATATATGTAGAAGCAAAGTTGAAAAAGCGTTTGGGGAGAAATTATATGATCTACGGTATGTTATCCATGCAAAAAACATTAATCTGAAGTTGTTGGTGGCATTTGCCTAATGAAAGAAATTATCAACATATTTAGTCAATTCAAGAATTTTAATACTATGTCGTAGATTGGAAATCAAAGAACAGATATATCTACTCGATTGAAGGATATAAAGATGGAATATTCAAAGGCAGATTTGTTCATATTAGTTTTTTTCACATTCCTCAGAAATCATAATGGAACATTGATATTTCTGTGTGTTAAGTATATTTAATGATTATAGGCAATGGCCTTTTTTCAACTTGTATTATTCCGTGATCTATTTCTTACTGTATTTTGCTTCTTCATATTTTACAGTGTAGTATTTTCTTTATTCAAGTTTGTAATCTTTGCAGCAAGTTCATGTAATAGTTACACGAAAACCTTTGGTGGGATTGATGGAGCTGGGAAACGTTTAGCTGATGAAGTGAGTACTTCAGCCTGTTTCTGTGTCTCTCTTTCAGCCTCTATGTGTGCATGCGCATTGTAATTAATTGCCTGAGATGTATCACAAATGGCAAAAAAAAGCTAGCTTTAAAGAACAAAATAAAATTTAATGCAATGAAATAAAAATAAGCTAAAAGTGTGAAGGATGGAGTTGCTGGTTGAACTGAGGAACTTTTGGTAAATATTTATTGTGTTTGGGATAAATCCTATAATGAATTTCCTTTTTTATTTCTCGGAATAGGTACTGCAAATTGTAAAGATGAGGAAAAGCCTTAGAAAAATCTCCTTTTTAGCTCATTCGCTTGGTGGACTGTTTACGAGATATGCTATTGCTGTTCTTTATACACCATATGTCACGAGCAGCGATCAGCACATCGACAATCTTGTCTGTCCTACAAAAGAAAAAGGCCCAGAAGTAGTTCCTTTAAAGCAAGGTTTGATTGCTGGACTACAACCAATCAATTTTATCACTCTGGCAACACCTCATCTAGGAGTGAGAGGGAACAAACAGGTTTGTTTAGATAAGTACAGATTATTGTCTCTAGTTTGAAAATTAAGATATGCATATATACACATGTAACTTTTTGCACTACTATGGACTCAACCAAATTACCAAGATATCTATTTTAAGTCATCAAACACTCCTTTCATCCGCTCTTCATTTATCCGGCCTGCTCTGCACTTATAGGATCTGAAGTCCAAAAGTCCGTCATGCTATGTAATGGACAGCAACTTAGTTGCCCCAGATGAAGGAAAATAGTGTAATAGTCTAAATTGATATTTGTAGTCTTATAAACATGGCTTACTTTTGCATCATACAGTTGCTGCACCTGGTTAGAGTATCATTAGCCCTGAGCTTTAACAAGTAACAGACCTAAATACATATTTACATAATTATATTTACTATGAATTAAGAGCAGCATAAAAAAGCAACAATAATGTAGGGCTATACAGAGATTTCGTATGAACCAACAATCAGCACTATAGTACATAAAACAGAGGTGAACCTTAAATTCGACTTGCTAATATTTGATCTACCTTTCAACTTCAGTTTCCCTTAGTCCTGGGAGTAAACATTTTGGAGAAAATAGCAGCACCAGTTGCTGCCTTTTTAGTTGGTCGAACTGGTAGGCAACTGTTCCTAACTGATGGTAAACCAAATAAACCACCTATTCTTCTAAGAATGGCATGTGATTGTGAAGAAGGGAAATTTATGTAAGCACATCAGTTATTTTATAATTTTCTTTATACATGATATTGATGTCACATTATAAATCTTTGTATGTTCTGCAGATCTTCTCTTGGTGCATTTACATGTCGGATGGTTTATGCTATTGTGTCTTATGACCGTATCCTGGTTCAGCTTTTTGTAGCATGTGTAAGCCATTACCCATGCATGCATATTTCTAACACAATTGTAATGTAGTTGTCTACTATAATTGATTTTGTCCATCCCCTTGACACCGCTTAGATCTGGTTGGTTGGCGCACGTCCTCTATACGAAGGGAGGCTGAACTTGTCAAGGTGATTCAATAATATCGTATACTGAAATAATGATGTTTGTAGTTATTCTGTTTGTACATGTATGAATCAAATGAACTTAATGTGAGTGGTAATGATTAATTTAAAAAGAGTGTGTGTTTTATTGATCTAACAAATCATAACTGCATATGGCAGCCTCCTCTACAGTCTGTAGATGGTTACGAACATGTAGTAGATGTTAAGTATTGTCCTCCAGTTTCGTCTGAGGGTCCGTATTTTGCTCCAGAATTAGCCAAAGCAAAGGAAGCAGCTCAAAACACTCCCACCACACGCAACACGCTTCAGTATCATGAAATTATTGAAGGTAAGATCCTGTTTAATATTAATATGTGTTATAGTTCTATTTCTTATCAGGAAATATTATTGTTTGAACAATAAACGAAATGATTTTTGAAATGCCAAACAGAGGAAATGATACGTGGGTTGCAACGATTAGGATGGAGAAAGGTTGATGTGAACTTCCACTCGACATTTTGGCCATTCTTTGCTCATAACAACATTCATGTATGTAAATAATAATCTCTTTCAAATGTGTCAAATATTGAAATCAAGTGCCCTATATATAATTTTAATTCGTTGGTTTATATTTGAAAGGTAAAAAGTGAGTGGTTTCATAAAGCTGGAGCTGGAGTAGTTGATCATGTTGCAGATAGCTTAAGGCGCCAAGAAACACAACAAGAATCCTCCTCACTCATTAGTGCAAACTTGTAACAATGAAGTGCATGCAGGTGGTTTGAATGTATTGCAAATAAAAATTACAGATAGGATTTATACATCGAAAAGTTGTCTTTTATTTATAACAACAAACATCATCACATTTATTTTGAACGGCAAGCAAGGTTTTGACTTCTGATAATTAATCAAGACCCGTACCCTTGTTACCGGGAGAAGAGGGATATCTGCTGGGCTAAAATGTTAGGGATTAACATCATCACATTATCGAACAAGCAGCAGTATTTTCGTCACTGAACAAAGCCAGAGCTGGTTGATTGGGAATATTACTCGAGTAAGCTGGTTGTTGATAATTACTGTATTCATGGACATTGTAGCCATGCTTGTAATATTCATACGTAGGATTATAGTCGGATGAAGAATAAACTGTGGGATTGCTCTGAAATTGATATTGATCATTGTTGTAGTACTGATTTAAATCTTGGTAATCAGCATTGTTCTGATATGGCCACAACTCAGCCTGCCTCCCATTTCTTCCAGCTGTCTTTAGGACCTTTTCTTGATCTGCCCATCCTGTCACTGTTACCTTTTGCATTTCCATATCAATTTCAACATTTTCAACCCCTGCAAAATATATAATTGCATGAATTCTAATACCACTCGTGGATGCTACTAGGTCTATCTCAATCCTCTGTGTGTATGATTTTTATTAAGGGAAAGACTGAGTTAAAGTGAGGTATGTACCATCTAATCTTAGAAGAGCTTTCATAATCTTTTTTTCACATCCAGGACAATCCATGTGCACCATCATCTCCACAATCTAAACGAAGAAAATAAAAGTAATTGATACTTATTATTGCCAGCTAGCTCTTGGTATTTATCCTCACCAAACATTAATAGGCCAAAAAAAACAACCAAAATTATAGATATTCAAAAATGTAGACATATAAATTAGATACATTATTAAATATATCTAATCTCTAATATAATCCTCACAGGGTCACAATATTATGATATAAATAGATAATATTACATTCTTTTCACTATCTCGAGACATGCCATGTATGTTTGTCTTCTTCATTAGACAAGGAAGACATCCATTAACTCAAAAAAGCCAAAAAAAAAATTACATTAAAAAAAATTCATCCTGCATATCCAGAAATGTAAGTTACAGTGTTTGTGGATATGCTAAAACCTCTAGACATACGTTTCTGCCAAGGAATTCATATGAGGAAAACATGCATTTAGAATCGAAATCTAGGACAAACAATTAGTGCAAGTCAACAAAATTTTACCAAGCATATTAATAGTGCAAGTCTATATATTGTTTCGGGTGTCTGTCAAAGCCTCGGTAGAAATAGGTATCATGCGATAAACATATTCTGAAGTGATATGCGTATTTGAAATGTATAACAATTCTGCGCATACGAGATTGTTTTTTAATATCCCATATATTGTGCAAGTCATAATACCCATCTGAGACAAATGTAGCTATATTGATTATAACCATCTCAGACAAATGTGCATTGTAAAAACTGTCTCCCCTTTTTTGTTGTCTTAATGCATGCAATGTGGTAAAAATTACTACAATACATCCAATTATATTAAAGATTTTAAGGAAAATTTTGATAATAGTAAACACACGACTATATTAAAATCATGTACAAGCTCGTATGTGTGCAATATCAACCTGTAAAGATCTGAAATTGCTTTTGCAGAAGCTAAGTTTGCTTGGATGCAATGCAAATCATATAAAAGAATACTTGTAAAATGCATTTGATTGCATAGAGGGAAAGAGATAGTGGCTAACCGTCGACATGTTAGACAAGTATCTGAGCAAAGAAATAGATGTTAAGCTTCAAGCACTCCTCAAATATCCCAAAAAGGTTGTTACCAGCTTAACAAAGATGAGAAACGCTGCATGTTGTGTGTGTTGTATGGATACATATATAGACACGTTATTCCTCTTCAAAGTCTTTTTTTTAGTCGAACATCAATTCTTACACATAATGAGCATGAGAAAAATCAAGATTAGATAGAACAATATTTTAATATGAAAATGGTCCGACCTGGTCATGATAATGGCCATGTTTGGGATAGCTTAAATTTAAAATAAGTAACTTATTTTAAAAAAAAATTACATATTTTCAAAAAAAAAATTAGATAAATATTTATTTTAGAATTTTAAAACCAAATATGATTTTCAAAATTGAAAATAAGTTACTTATTTTCAGAAAAAGTACATGCATACTAACTTTTTCTGAAAATAAGCACTTATTTCCTGGAAATAAGTCCAGCCAAACGGGGCCAATATGTTTTTCTCCAGCAAATAATAGAGTACAACTTTAATATATTGATTTAACAACATGCAAGCTTTCTGGCAATAAGACTACAAAAATACAACTTGTGATTACTGGATGATGTAAAGCTTGATGCTTATATGATGTTGGATGTATATTATGCAGTGTGTGAATTGTGTATGAATTCGTTGATAAAATCTAATTGGAAACGACTTGGTGTAAAAGTAAGCTTAAGAAAGGGTGTAATATTGTGTTTTTTGCTGGAGTCAATGTTAAATTTAATTAGTTTGTCTTTAATTATTGCCCAGGACCAAAAGCTTGTACGTTATACGCCCCACGAGCTGTACAACTAATTTCTTTTACGCATTGGCAAGTAACAATTACACGGCAGCGTGAATAACTAATGTATGCATGTAGTATGTATACAATGGAGATTGAGCTCTAAGAAATGGCCTAATGCATCTTTAGTTCATGATCAGACCAAAGCTTGAGCTTAGCAATATTGTGCTAAAAAGCTTGAGCTCTAAAAAGTAATGGAAATTGTGTAGTAAATTACCTTGCGACATTAGTGTCTTTTGGTGTTGAACATATCTGGAAAAATTATAGTCTTTTGATGTTTTGGTGACTTAATGCATTGATTTTTCTCTCTGTTCTGACAAGTCAACTTATATATAAAGAGATTGTTAAGAATGATGCGGAGCCTTGACTAAGCTTAAAATTGTGACTTATGACTTAAAGTGGCTTAACGTGATAAGTCGGGAGCTTAAAATGTATGTTTGGGTAATTTTATATTAAGAGTGACTTATGAGTTTTTAAACATATAATAATAATAATAAAAGTGACTTATGAGTAATTTATAACATATGGATAACTTTTATCAAAATAGAAAGAAAAAAAAATAAGACACTGAAAAAAGTATTTAATACTTACGTTTGTTTTTAAATTAATTTCTGGCTTATTTCTGACTTTAAGTCAGTTTCTGACTTATTACACAAACAGACATTTTTCAGCTTAAAATCAGAAACAGTTTTGTGTCAAACAGCCTCGCAGTCTTTTCAGCTTTGTAACAGTTACAAGTAACCAAAAGTTTGAAACTTGCAGCAAACTAGAAACTTGTGTAATTGTGTTGATTAATTTCCTTGTTACTCTTGAATAGTGTATTACTGATGTCTAAAGTATTTTGCACAGATGGACAAAGCCAGATTGCTAGCAGAAGTTATCTTCCAAGTGAAACAACTAAAGCACTCTGCAGCAGAAGCTAAGTAGACTCCTCAATCCTCATATCGATGGATGTTAATGAAGTTCGTGTTGTGAAACTCATGGTATGTTTCTACTTTTTTGCATCCGTCTGTTGTGACTACAAATAAGAGTTCTTTATGTTGATACTTAAATGTTGGAACTCAGTGAAGAATTTTTTGTATGCTGAATAAATCAAATCAAGTGGACAAATTGTACAGTTTGTGGTCATACAGATAAAACAGAACCTAATTCTACATGACTGATGTATATATTGTTATATTTTTAGGCCTCTGAAGGCTTTAATCCAGAATTTTATCTGGACTGGATCAGATCAGGCTTTTTTTTGGGGCTAGGCCAGACCAGATTTTGAACAAAAATCCTAGGACCAATTCACGACTTGCAGGCCAGGCTTAAACTTGGACGGGCTTTATTTGATTTTTATACCAGGCCCGTTAAGACAGTCTTTTTAGATCCGTTTTTTTTGTTCAGCTTTAACACTATTCTAGTGTCAAAATTACATAATTTACAAAAATAACTCTAATGGTAATGACAATATATCCTACACTTTAAAGAATCTTTTATTTATTAAAATAATAAAAAATTGACTTTGGGGACTTAAAAGGGATGAATTTGTTTTTGTTAACAAATATGAGAGTATAGTTATAATTTTGAAAAGCGTCAAATTTGGTGTCAAGATGACACCAAATTTGGTATCACTCCAATTATTTAGTATCATCTTGACATTATTATAGTGTCTCATTAGAGTTGGTTTTACACTAAAATAGTGTCAAAATGACATTGTTTTAGTGTTTTAGTGTCTCATTGGAGAGGCTCTAAAAGTCATAACTCCTGCCCCATCAGACTTTCGGACAGTTAGTTTATTTAACACCGTAAAATGTGAATTTTGTAGAGCATAGCCTTGTCCTTGTGCACCAGTGTGGCTATGTTCACCTGTTAAGTTGTATTATTAAAGCTTTTGTATTAGTGTATGTGCAGTTAGAGGTGGCCAAACGGGCGGGTCGGATCGGACCGGCTCGGCCCGAATCACCAAAAAAAAATGTATCGAACGCCTTAAACCGGGCGGAGTTGTGAACCGGTACGAACCGCTAAAAAATCGAGTCGGGGGCGAGTTGGAGTATTACGAACCGTAACCGGCACGGACACCGCTCGCCAACACGCGTGACCCGCGACGAGACAGTCCGGCACGGCTCGGCTCGCCTCGCATCGGCCCACTCGGCACGTAACGAGCGTGTGTGCTGCACTCTCATGCTGCAACGGTTGTCTGTAACGTCCACCTGTCAATCCAACGTTCACATGCTACACTTTTGCACTTCCAACGGCAACCTGCAAGCTGCAGCTCCAATGGCTATCCACTATCTAGCAACTTCAACGGATATCTCTCATTCTACTATAAATTTCGGCTCTCTCTCATTCTACTCTCCCACTCTACTCTCTATTCTCTATCTGCTCTCTGCTCTCACTCACTTTCAGTCTCTCATATCTCTCACAAATCACAACAGTCAATTTCCTAGTTTCTGCGAGCTTCAATTTATTCCGGCGACTTGAAGGTATTCCGGCGAGTTTGAAAAAAAATCTGACGAGCTTAAGAATGAAGCAAGGAATGGGTACGTTTTCGTCTTGGGGTTCCAACCAAGCCAATTCAATGCCACCACCTCCACCGATGGAAGCACGTAAGCCTTCGATTTTTATTCGAATTATTTGAATTATTTGAATTTTTAAATAATTCGATTTTTCTGTTTTTTAAAATATTTGAATTTTTTAAAACGTTCAATTTTTCAATTTTTTAAAATATTTGAATTATTCGAATTGTTAAATTATTTGATTTTTCTGTTTTTTAAAATATTTGAATTATTTGAATTTTTTAAAACATTCCATTTTTCTATTTTTTTTAATATTTGAATTATTTGAATTTATAAATTATTCAATTTTTCAGTTTTTAAAAATATTTGAATTTTTCTAAACGTTCGATTTCTCAATTTTTTAAAATATTTAAATTATTCGAATTGTTAAATTATTCGATTTTTCTGTTTTTTAAAATATTTGAATTATTTGAATTTTTTAAAACATTTGATTTTCTATTTTTTAAAACATTCGATTTATTTTTACAAGTTCTTCTAGCAGTACTAGACATTCATCACACGTTTGAACTTATTTTTCGAGGCAAGCAACGGAAGATCCGAACAAATTTAAAACTTTTTGTTTACTTTGCATTCAAAGTGGTCGACAACAAGCCCCTTTTATTCACGCTAAGGGGACCAGTACGGGTACATTTGATCGGCACTTAAAAAATCATCACGGAATAACGAAGCAAAGTCATGAAAGTGGAGCGGCACGTGGAGAATCACAATAAACACAAATCAGTGGTTTCATGTCTGCCGGTGGAGGTATGTCTTTCTCTTATAATAGAGATAGAATTATTGAATATTTTGCTACTTATATTACATTAGACGAATTACCTTTCTCCCACGGTGAGAGTCCGAATTTAGAGTACATGATGAAACATTCAATACACCCAACATTTAGAATAATTCCTAGGAACACACTTAAACGTCACACACAAAAATAATATTATAGTCAACGAAAAGAATTAATTAAATATTTTGATCATTTTGATGGTATGGTTTCTTCAACTAGTGATTGTTGGAGTTCGAGTTGTGGTGAGCTCTTTATTTGTGTTACAGTTCATTGGATTGATGCTAACTACTTATTACAAAAATGAATTATTGCATTTGATATTATGGACGAGTCACACACCGGTTTTAACATAAAACAAAGAATATTAAACACAATAAAGGAATTTAATTTACTTCACAAGGTGTTTACAATATCTTTAGATAATGCCTCTGCGAATAATAAAGTCATGGACTATATTAGGGCTGTTATTCCCACTATATTAGATGGTACTTTCTTGCATGTTAGATTTTGTACTCACATAATTAATTTATCAGCTCAAAAGGGAATTGCAGAAATAACTGTATTATTAGAACCCATTAGAAAAATAGTTAAGTATTTACATATAACACACACATTACGGTCTAAGTATAAAAAATTGTGTAAAGATAATGGGTTAAGGCCGAAAAAATGGGCTATCGATTGTCCTACGAGATGGAATTCGACTTATAAATTATTAAATGAGACAATTAAATATAAGGTAGTTATCACCTAGTTATATAATTTAGACCCAAAAAACTAATTTGAGGGTGGACTAATTACCGATATTCAGTGGGATTTGACATCTAGTGTACGTGATATACTTTATTGTTATCATCACGCTACTAAGGTTTTTTTCTTATGTTTACGAACCAAATGTACATCATGTTATCATTGAGTGAGTTTATATTGTTACTACTTTAAGTGAATTTGAAGAAAATGGTTATTTTAGTGCAATTATTTATAACATGAAAATTAAGTGGATATAATAATTTATAGATTTTTCCTATATTTATGGTGTTGCATGTCTTCTTGATCCCGATGTTAGAAAAGAAGGTTTAGAAAATATGTTAGAACATTATTATGAGGTGTTAAGAGTTTCGTATAATCATGTTGTTTATGTACAAAATTGTTTAGAATTATTATATCATCTTGTAGATATTTATACTCTCAAAACTCAAAATGTTATACCACCTAAGACTAATACTGTTAGTAGGTTTAATAGTAATATTTCATCTGTCCTAACCAAAAAATAAAAATGTAAAATTTTCACTACGTCTTTTGTACATACTTCTTCTTATAGTATGGTTTAGGAGTTTTTTTCTTATAATTTTGAGTTAAATGATAATTTTTCAATACTAACGTGGTGGAAGAATCATGAGAACCAATTCTCGGTTTTAGCAAAAATTGCAAAGGACATATTAGTAGTTTTTGCCTCTACAATTACGTCCGAGTATATTTTTAATGTAGACAAAAGAGTGTTGAACGAGAAGAGATCAAATCTTTCGTCAGACGTGGTGAAGATATGTGTTTGGAAAAAGGATTGGGATCAAGCCGAAAAAAGACAACAAAGAAGAAAAGAAGATGACTAGGATGGAGAAGATGACCCGTTGATGTTAATGGATAGTTCATCCGAATCGGCCACGTCAATTAACGAACAACAAGATTTTGTATAAATTAAATAGTAGATAGAATATTTTTATTTTGTATTTTTAAATTTTATTTGTTTCTTTTTTTTAATTTGTTTATTATGTACAAGCGGTTTGTTCCGTTTTTTTTATAGAGGAGTCTCTCAAATAATTTGTAAAATATTTTTTAATTAATAAAATTTATAGAGGTATCGTTTTCTTTTATTCTAAAATATTCGTATAAAATATGAAATAAAAGAGTAAACATATTCTTTTTTAAAAAAGAAAAAATTGAATTCAATATATATTAAAGTGTAGGTGCTTCAACTCGGCCCGCTGGCGGGTTTGATTGCAATGATTGAAACAATGATGAGCAAAGTACAGTGTACAACGAATAAATTGAATAAAAATTTAAAAAAATAAAAAAAACAAAACCCGTCAACCCGCCGTGCTACACACAAACTACACTTTCTCCGACCCGACGCGACTCGTCTTCTCCCGCGTGCCGTGCCCGAGTCCTACGGTGGCCAAACCGGCTGGCCCGGCCCGCTCGTTTGACTACTCTATGCGCAGTATATAGTATACACCGACGATAACTAAATTGGATTTTTTATTTTTAGTTTTAAAGAAGTCCAAGTTTTTGTTATTCAATAATGTATACTCTCACACAGAAACAGAACTTTCAAACAGTCTTGTCCGTGAACTAGTATACATTTTTTGAATCCGTCAAACATCAGCACCAGTGGTCTAGTGGTAGAATAGTACCCTGCCACGGTACAGACCCGGGTTCGATTCCCGGCTGGTGCAGTTTTTTTTATTTCCCCTGTTTTTTGGCCAACTTTAGGGCATTTCTGCTGCTTGATTGCTCGAACAAATCATTAATTGAGGAAGCTATAAAAAATTGATAATGCCATACGAAGAAATAATTTGATCGTTTGTTACCAAAATTAAACCGTAATAAAATAAAGTTATATAATATTACTTGAAAGAACTAAAAAAATAAAAAGGTTTGCGAGGAACTTTTATTAAAGTGGATAATTGAATTATTGACTTTACCTTTCAAGTGAGTATTATTAATAGTTTTATTTTAAAAAAATAATAGAAATTGTAATGTGTTAATATAAACGAGTATTGTTTCTGAATCCTGCTCGTCAATAAAATATCTTACAATTTAGGTGTTTGACTTTTCTTAAATTTGAGAAATAAATGTTTACTTTTGAAAAATAGTACATGTTTACATTTTTTCCTGGAATAAGTATTTTATTTTTGAAAAACAAATTTAGTCATTACTTTATATTTTTGAAATAAGTATTTATTTATAAAAAAAAGTATGTAAATATATATATATTTTCCCTGAAATAAACATTTATTTAAACACTCCCAACATAATCTAATTATTGCATCTCAACAGTACAATACTATTGAGTAATTATGCTTAGTTTTTGAAAAGAATATTATATACTGTGCCTATTTATTTTCTGAGTTAAATTTCTATCAAAATTTACAAGTTTAATAGCTAAAATTATTACATCCCACATCGAATACATAAAATGTATTTGAGCCATTTATAAGAATGAGTCAATAACTAATATATACTAAAAATTGCAAGTTTTTATGAGTTGACCTGTGATGAGTTGTTGTTCTCGATATGCATTTAGTTATGAATTTAGGTTGTTATAAAAATAGCGAGTATGTTAATGTTAAAAAAAGAAAAATATTAAAGGTCTCAAATTTATTTTCAAAAAAATTCTCAAATAATATTGATCTAAAGTGCATTAACATGCGCACTATCAATAAAAATATATCACCGTAATTTTGAGGATAATTTTAGAATTAATTTTGGTACCCTAAGATTATTCTTAAAAAAATCCCTTCCCAACAAATAGTGTAGAATAAAAAGAACATGTGATCCACAGTCCGAACACCCATATAATCCAAAGTATCCCCACAAACAATGTACAACTTAGGCGTACTGTGTGGCTGTGTGCATCACTTTGGCCCGTTGGGACTTGGGAGTTCATAATAAATTTTACAAGTTAAAAGATATATATATTTTAAAATTATAGATTAAGAATCCTAAAATATTTATCCTCCTTATAAATTACTAAAATCAAACACCCTTTCTATAAATTCGATTATAATATGTTACACAGTCCAACTGTCCAAATCTATGCAAGTCAAGTGAAATAAAGCTATTGACATTATTATTTAATTATTTATATTAAAACTGAGTTGAAGATTAATTTGCAGCAATTTATTTATGAATAAATGAGTTTATATATGGAGTATTAATCAACTCGGTGGCTGTAGCAAAATAGAATATAGATATTGGGTGGAGATTATCCACACTGGTGTGGGCCGCCGGAACAACAATATCATCAAGTGGAAACTGGACATTGTCCATTATAAGTTTGAGTCCCCCCGTGTGTTTCAATTGTGCACGTGAAATTTAAATTTACAGTCTTGCCGCTTAAGAATTTGCTAGGAAGCAGTCTGTCTGTTGCCCCCATCTTACGAGATAGTCCGAATTCAAAAATCTCAAATTATTACTATTGAATTTGTCATCCAACAGTATATTTTTCGTTCTTTTTATTGACAAAATCAAATTAATGCTATGGGATTTCTTTTAATAAAAAATAATTGACTACAAAAATCTATATGTTCACACTTTTTTATTTGGAACTAAGAGTCAATTAGCTAAATAGATTAAGAAATTATCCAAGTAACATAAATATATAATTATACAAAAATAAGATTTGCTTTACAATATATAATTTTTCCCGATTTCAACACAAATATGTGAATAAATTTCTTATATTTATTACTTTCAATAGGTGACTCTTTTAAAATTTAGCTATACTTTTTATTATAATAATTATCGATGTTTCAACAATAATTTATTTCATCACAAGTTTCTAATATAAATATTTTAAAATTAAATAATCTTTAAAAACAAAAGTTATTAAATATTTTTAATATTATCAAAAATATTTACGCATTTAATCATATCCATCTTTTATAAAATACTAAAAATTTTGTATAATTTTAATTAATAAATTTGGAAATCCAAACAAGCTAATTGTGCTTGTTAAAACCGATACATCTTGTGTTAAATTATGTCTAGTAAATGTTTTTCAGATTAATTTAAACAAGACCGCGTATATTTTAGTGCATCAAATTAAACATGAACCATTATGAGACTTCCTTAAATCAAGGTAGTAGTGTATTAGCCTAGTATGGTTCATAAATTCATATTTTCAAGTAATTAAATTATCCGATATGATAAATTAAAAAATCAATTTGATTTAGATCACATCAGATACAATTCAGTCTTTTTTGATTAAATCGGACAAATTTTTTGAATTCGATTTTTTTTGTATATCACTAAAATGACATATTCCCTTCATTTCAAATTAATCGTCTTGTTTGATTTTTTTATGATCAAATTAATCAAATTTTAATTATGAATTATAAAAATTCTAATTTCTTTTCCGGAAATCATTCTTTTATAATTTTAAAAAATTAAAAATTATACTATGAAGTAAATTATATATATTTTTTAATAATGTAATTTTATAACTTTTTCAATTATATGAATTGCTACATGTGCGTTCTGCCTTCTCTCTGTTTCCTCTCCTATATATTTGTCACTGCTTCATCTTTCTCAAAAAATCCTACAAAACACTCCTACACAAAACCACCCCAACTATATAATATCTACATGTACAAGTTACAAAGTACAAATTATATATTTTGAACAAGTTAAAGAAAAGCTAGCAAACATGTCTGATCAATCTTCAACTTGGTTTTCATCTCACAGGAAGCTAAAATTCGTTACTAAGATCAGACGGTTCTTGCAGCCAAGAAGTTCAAACAAGCAATCCAAGCCGTCCAATCAAGAATTAATAAAAGAAAATGAGTCCATGATATTAGTGAAGGTGGTAGAGGAAGGTGGCTGTGGGGTGTTGCAAAGGTCAGTGAAGAGGCTTCATTTTGGAAACTTTGAAGAAAAAGAAGTGGCAGCTAAAGATATTATTCGACTCGCACGAGAAGATTTAAAATGCCGAAAATTGATGGCGGAGCTCGGAGTTATTCTGCCGTTGGTGGTGATGGTAGGTTCGGAGGTGGTGACACGAAGAAGCCTAGCAGTTCGAGCACTTATCGAACTTGCTAATGGAACTTCCACGTAAGTGCCGATTTTTCAAATTACAATATGTTAGGGGTAACAAAGTATTTTAAAAATTCTTTTGATTTTCGAAACCGCTCATCACAAAAATTACATATTTATGCATTTTTGTATTGAAAATACGACACATGGTATGCTGTTACAACAAGTCAAACATGTAGGTAGTAATATAATCACTCAAGCAAGTTCTTTGTTCACCACTCAGATATCAAAAATAAGATCGCGGTTTTGATTTATTAACTTGTTGGTTTTGGAAAACAAACATTTAAGTACTAAAATTGATCATTTTTCTGATAAGTAAATAGTTATTTGTCAAAAAAACCCTCATATCAAAGATCAAGAGAATATTCGTTAGTTATAGATTTTGATATAATAGTTTTATAATTACCCATGATAATCCTCTAATTAAGTACACACATGTTTCCTACACACTTCAACTTCTTCATTAAATTAGCATGAAAATACATGTTTAATTAGTTAATTAGTGATAAAGACTTATTAGAAATTGTTGGAAGTGAAGCCTTACATCATCAAAATACAAACAACAATTGATTAATATATAAAATTATAGGACAGAGCACATTCAAGAGCAGAACATCTCTACAAGTGGAGAAGGTCCAATAATATCAGGATAATGAAGCCATGATAAATATAACTAAATAAGTGGAACATGTGACAAAAAATATATACAAGTGGAACATGACACTTTCTAATATTTCATACATCATAATGCAAATGGAACAACACATTTTGCCATTTAAATAACCCATACTAATAATTTATTTGATTTGATTTTGATAACAAACATAAGTCAAGCATTGTATCTAAATTTGTTGTAAATTAACTTGGAGTAAATATTTATCTCAGTTGTTATATTGGATGCCTCCTGTGTTTGTATTACTGTATTTCTGGTCTCTACCTAATATATATTTTCATGTCGAAATTTATTATTTGTTGTTTGATGGGTCCTTTAAGAGTTTATGGTAATTTAAAAATATATAATTTTATATATACAGCAACACTATACATCT
The DNA here is from genome assembly GCA_028671895.1 of Oenanthe sinensis. Lineage (NCBI taxonomy): Eukaryota > Viridiplantae > Streptophyta > Magnoliopsida > Apiales > Apiaceae > Oenanthe > Oenanthe sinensis. The sequence continues at coordinate 45,905,723 of CM053813.1, read as the reverse complement.
CATATTGAACTTTGAAATGTGAAACACACATTAATTGAACATAGCCATGTTAGTAGAGACAAAACCTTACTTTTAAAATACTCACAAGGGGCACTAATTTTCCACTAAACTCCGTAGGGGTAGGAGGATTTGTAGGTGGCATACAACTAGTTAGGCAGACAGGTTAATAACACAATAATATAGTTTATATTTTTGTAATGACTTCATTAGATTTAGGGTATTTTTTCAAATCTCAACAATTCAAAAATAGGTACAAATAGTTGACCTTGAAAGTATTATTCTTCAATGTTACGGAGTAAAATTCAAGATAATTAAATAATGCAAAACACGCATAATTAAGTTATATGACACGGAAAACCTGTGTCCCAACTTGTATTATTAATCTAAACAATAATCAATAATACAATCAATCTCACCGAGCAGTGTTTCAATGTTTTCAAACCTATGTAGTGAAACAATCACATACCAAACGATACAAAAACTTCCACGTTTAAGTATACTCATCAAACATATTATGACTATGTATATATAGTCATCTTAAACTTAGCCACCAAGACTTATCATACTTGTTACACAAGTCTAATCAGTATCAAATTACTTATTTTTGTGACCAAGACATACCATCTATAATAATTGCCCAACTATAATTATTATCATTCATAATAATTATCAAAATATAATTATTATACTACTCATATTTGTTTTGGATCACCGAAACTCGTACTACCATATTGGGTTTAACCCAACATTCAACACATCTGTTTTCAAGAATCTTGATGAGTTTGATATATAAATAGTTCATTTTGTACTTAATTTGAAACACCCCACATGAAAATACACCTACATGTCTCATTTTTTGTTACTATTATTTTTAAGAATTTTGTGCAGAGAATTGAAAATTTGTGACTCACATGAATGTCATTGTTAATGATTCTCTCCTGTCTTGTTTTTTCAGGAACAAAGCTCTCATGGTTGAGTCAGGAATCTTATCAAAACTACCCGAAAACATCGGTGTTTTAGAAGAGCAAACAAGGCATGAATTTGCACAACTAGTCCTGTCTATATCTTCCCTACACAACAGCCAAGTCCCCATAAACTTGTCTAAGATTGTCCCACTTGTTATCTCCATTCTTGAATCAGATTCAAATCTTGAAACTAAACAACTATGTTTGGGTACATTATACAACCTTTCCACTATGTTAAACAACGCAGGAGCTTTAGTGTCTAATGGAGTAATAAACAATATCCTAAGATTCTCCTCTGTCAAAGAAACATCAGAAAAAGCCCTGGCAACTTTAGGGAACTTAGTAGTGACCTTAATGGGAAAAAAGGCTTTAGAAAGTAATCTATTGGTGCCCGAAAACTTAATCGAGATAATGACATGGGAAGATAAGCCGAAAAGCCAAGAATTATCGGTTTATATTCTAATGATTTTAGCACATCAGAGCTCTATGCAAAGATTGAAAATGGCCGAGGCAGGGATAGTTCATGTTCTTCTTCAAGTGTCTTTGTTAGGTACCACCTTGGCACGGAAAAGGGCACTTAAATTGTTGCAATGGTTTAAGGATGAAAGGCAAATAAGAATGGGACCTCATTCAGGACCACAGACTCGAAGGTTGTCGATTGGTTCGCCTATAAATCATAATGAGGCGAGGGAAGGAAAGAGGTTGATGAAGAACATGGTGAGACAAAGTCTGTATAAAAATTTGGAAACGATCACTCGTCGTGCCAATGCTGATGAGGGTTCTTCTAAGCTCAAGTTCTTGGCTACAAGTTCAAGCTCCAAGAGTTTGCCTTATTAGATTTACTTTACAATGTACAATGAGTTTGTGATGTTTTCATGTGATTAAAAATGGTATCAGGGATGTTTTTTTTCACTGAAATGCAATTTTGTGTGCAGTTTGTTGTTTTGTATTATTGTATATGGCAATTCTTTAATCAAATAAATTAACATACTGTTCCGAATTCACTGTAGCAAATACTTATGTCTCTTTTAATATAAATTATTGTTGGTTGAAAAAAAAAATCGATTGAGGGAATTTTCATTCAAGTTTAGTTCATTCGTTCATTCCTAAGTGCTTGGGTTTAGTTGAGAAACTTATTCAATTAAAATATATAATTCAGTTTAATTAACTGAGTATTGCATGCATTGCCAGACACATGAAATTCAAGTTAATTCGCATTCTTATTTCCCCTGTTTTCAGTTACCATTAACTATCCAAACCTATCTGCCTGTCCTACAAACAGTTTTCGAGAACTAGATATTAAACATGACATTAACAATCCAAAATCCTCTAGCATCAATTCATTTAACTATGTTCTGTGGATAGGTAAGCATCTACACTCCTTCGAAACGTAGATAATATTTTTTAGCCTTGCTCTGTGCCACGTTCAAAGGAATAATTTTTATCCTGTGAGCTCTAACCGGTGGTTCAAGCCCTGCTCCCTTTCAACGAATCAACGGGTAACAATACGTAATGGTTTTTACCAAAAAAAATATTCGATTAAGAACGTTAAAATGCACAGAGTATTGAGTAGCTTTTGATCACTGTTTCTGTATGAATGCAACAAGGTAGCAGAGTCTCTGCTTCTACTAATATTTATGTTCCGAATGATGAAGATTCTTTGGAGTTGTTTTTTATCTTTTTTTTGTTTAGGAATATTTTTAAGTCGAATGATTTTGAGAATTCAATGTAGCTTAATGAGAAGTTTGTATTCAATGTCTTGCAACTAAATTTGTTTCTTGAAACACAAACACAAAAAAGAAATTTTTACTATCAGATGTATAAATTTTGATCTATATACATGCATTTGGTTTTTTGGTGAACTGTCACTGACAAGTACTGTATTTGTTTTTTTTTAAACAGTCAATATGGTATATGGATACTAAGCCTTGTCAAAACTCAAAACTATGTTGCTTCCGCAAGTTGTGCTTTCTCACACCATCACGCGTGCTCTTCATGCTGCATACTTCATTACAGAGAGTAAACTGAAACAGGAGTTCTTAGCAACAAAACATATAAGATCATGAACCTGCGAGGCAGTGTAACACTGTAACCTATTGCAATGACATATAAATTAAATAGATGTGCTCTCTACTTGTGAATGCTTAAGCAAGTGAGTTGTTGAAGTGCTAGTATTACTAGATTTATTGTGGTATGCGCGGATCAGGGACCAGGGTTATGAATGACTAGTTCCTATTACTAATTATGGGACCTAGGATGCCAATCTTGAGCTTCAAGTGTGCCTTAATCCACACGTAGCCTTATTCCCCTAGTCCAATCTGTGTTCAGTCTATGGTGAGACAGACAGTTGTTAAGATTCCGAAGGTAGAAATTATTACAGAGCCTTTTATAGTTTTATGTTGTCAAAATTACAGCTTACACTCTTATAGGGGATACTGGATATATAAAGGAAGTTAGGAAGGGTATTTAATTCACTGTTGTTGGATGTAGTTCAATTAAGAACTGAACTTTTAAAACAGAATAATATTATCAAAAACTTATTTAAAAATAACGTTTCGATACAATATTTGTTGATATGAACATCTTTCAGGAGTAAAGAAAAAACGTTTAAAACAAATTTCAGTAGTGTTTTGCCAAGCAGTTGCTCCTTTTCCTTATACCTCCCATTGCATAACAGATGTTCGAGTTGCGTAAAGTTTCACCAATGCAATTAACTGCAAAATCATATACACTAATTAAATCTGTTAAGTTGTCTTATTAGCAGATTTAGCAAGTCACTAAGCTGTCACATTAGCAGGTTTAGTAAATTATCAATGGACGACATAAACCTCTGTTCAACTAATTAAACTTCAGGCTCTATTAATCAATGAATTCGTCGCAGCCCTCACTATATCTATCATCCTGAATGTCCTCTCATATGATATTATACAAAATGGACATCGACAAAATTGTTTACATTCTTATCTTAACAGTTGTTAGCAGCAATTTCATTTGTGTCAACTCAACTATCATGGCTACTGCAACTTATTACAGCACATATACTCCTTCAGCATGCTTCGGGGACGAAGATCGTGGATCAATGGTGGTGGCACTGAACCCTGATACATTCAATTTTTCGTTGTGTGGGAAATATATTAGAGTACAATGTGCATTCGGGACGGTGCAGCCAGAGCCATGTAAAGTGGATGAAAGCTTCTATGTGACTGCAGAAATTGTGAATGTTTGTCCACCAGGTATATGCCCAGGCAGCACTGATATCGCGCTCTCCGAACAATTATATACTGCGCTTATTGATCTGAATAAGGTTGAATACATGAAAGTTTATTATGAATTCGAATAAAAATCGAAGGTTGGTGTTTTAATTCCATGTATTAATCCTCTCTCACTTTTCAGTAAGATTAAATATCTGAAACAATTTCATGGAATCTAATACATAATCATCTTAAGGAATATAATATGTTTCATCAAAAATTTAGTCCGTTTGGTATTATTGTTGATGAAAAAAATTGCAGTTTTTTTTTAAATCAAATAATTTTTAGTATTATATTTTTAAATATGCTTACATAAAATATATTACCGAACATACATCGTTTTTTTACTCGCGCGTTTTCTAACAGTATAACATCAATATTCTAACAAGTAAAAATCTTGATTATGCTAATATTCTATCCTTAATAAAGTATGTAATTTATATTGAAAACCTTATCTTAACACACAATATCAATTCTAATCACCAGCAAAACTTGTATGTTAACAAGATAAAGCATCAGAAAAGTAAGTAACCCTTAAATTAAGTGCACAAAAATGCAAATTGGATTTTTAGCAATCAACACAAGCAACTTGTAGGTCAGTTGCACAATTGCATACTCTATTGGGTCCACTAGCATTCACATTAAGTCCACTTAGCTAATAATCCAATTATGGCCCATTTTCAACTAGCCTGATCTTTCCAATACTTTAGAAGTAAATGTCAAAACAAAACGACAAAGTAACTTTTTAACTCGTCGGTGTAAACTAGGAGTACTAATAACCTTATAATCGGTGTGAAGTATGGGATGGAGTGCTAATATTTTAGTAAATTTATTTTTGTATATTATATTTTATTAATATTTATTATAAAATTTTATAATGTTAAGAATTTATGTTAATATAATATAATATTATCCGTGAGAAATTATATAAAAAGAGGACTATCGGGGGTTAGAGTTGTATATTATTGTACAATAATATTTATATATTAATATTCACAAACTTTAATGACATGTTAAATAAAAATTATAGGATAAGTAGAATTCTTAAAATAGAAAATATAGAATATAATTTAAATATAATACAATATTATCCATGATGAGTTACATAAAAGGAGAATTATGGGGTTAAAGTTGTATGTATGATATATATTCTTTTTAAAATTATCTTTTGTTAAAATTGAATAGTTAATATTATTTTTATGGTTCATGTAAAATTGAATGGTTAGGAATTTTTTATAATTCACCTTAAATCAAAAATTTTAATATTTTAATTATAATAATATAGTATAGATTCTATTATATTTATCATTTTTTTTCTCCCTATGTTGCATGACACAAGTCTTTCCTTGAGCCGACAAATTTTTTGTAAGCTACAAAAATTTAGGATTCGGATTAAAAAAATTATTTTGATAATTTTCATTTAACTTTTCTGCACGTCTTTTTTAAAGAACTTTAACTTAAAATTATTATTTTTACAAATTTTCTTTTGTAAACTGAAATAATATTAACTATATAGTGAAATAAATACGAACACTTACTCATAATAAAATATATTATCGAGGATGTATATTTATTTCTCGAAAATAAAGATTTATTTTCAGAAAAGTAGCCATGACATTAACTTTCCTGAATATACATTATTATTGTGATCGATCGATTTCAGAGCGTATGTGAACATTGAAAGTCTGTATTACATGACAATTATTTTGCTTAAAAAAATATTCATTATTATATAAGTTTTGGCCTCCACGTTTAGCATAATTAGCACTACCTCTAGACAGATCATAACATTGGATGTAAAACATTTTATTGTTAAACTCACACATTATTAATACGTTTCGTGTGATCGATTACTATGAAATTGGGTACAACCTTTAACCTTTATGTTTGATTTGTATACATATATTTATATATAGTTTATACTTATATTTTTATATAGATTTGATAAAACACAATTTAATGTAAAAAATGTTTAAAAAACGTGACGAATTATTATATAATATATATATATTGGTCATTACTCTAAAGAGGGACATCTTATATAGAGTTCTGTAGAGAATCACCTTATATAAACATAAAATATATATTTTTTATTTATCAAATATAAGTATAAATGAATTAAAAATAAATTTACATATAAAATAATATTGAAAATGACATATAATAATGAACAAATAGTAAAATGATTCTACAGCAGAATCATATTACTCGGAATAAAATTCTAGAATCAAATTGAAAATCATATTTTTCTCTTAATTTTTAAATATTAAATTATTTGTAAAACATATACATGGTTTGTATGCTACATTACGATCAAAATTTATTCGTTATTAATCATAAATATGATATAATTTTAAAGTTATTTATGAGATTTTACATTAGAATCAAATGATTTTCTCCGGACTTCTATATAAAGTGTTCAGCATCACTCATATATATATATGTGTGTGTGTGTATATAATATAAAATATAATATTTTAATTGGGATAAAATTTCTCCTCCTCCCAACAATACATTCACGCTCAGGTCATTTTTTCGAATATTATTTTAGTACCATTTTGCATGGCAATTTAGAAAGTTATGCTATCGAAATGAACAGCATCTCAACATAATTAGAGTACGAATAGAGGTATCTAACAAGTTATGTATTGATGTGATTATAGGTTCTTGACGCTTTCGTTGCCAATAAGCTTTTATAAAAGTTGTTAATTATTTGACTAAACCAATTACTATAAAACTATATTTAATAAGGTCAAGAATCTTATCAATTAAAGTTATGAAAGATGATTATATCACCTAATCAAGAATAAGTATTTAAGAAATTTCAAAATAAAAGTAGACTTCAATTTGCTAAAGAATTCAATTATTAATGCCCTAGATAAATCGACAATGAATCCAATCACATCCTAGTGTGTAGGACCATATTCTTATGTATATATACACATATAGCCATTAGGTTTAGGTCAAAAGTTAATTATAACTAATAATTGTACATATATACTTTATAGTATGCTCGTGAGAGATTAAGACGTATTTTTTTGCATATATAAACATAATTAACATGAAATTTTAATGATTTTATTGTATTTATTTTTACATAAACAGATTAAATGTAAATTTTTTAAAATTGCATTACAAATACGGAAAATATTGGGCACATCCAGTCCTTACTAGTAATAATTAACTTGTATATGCTATTATTAGTTTATTACGCGATCGGTGACTGCTTTTATATTAAAATTTTCCAATTGTGAGTTGTGTGGTTTGCTAGTGAAGGAACAAGAAGATAGAGCCTAGCTACCAGCTGAAATAGTGTACCAAATTATTTCGTAATTTAAGATTGTAACACTAGGATATAGCGCACATAGCTTGTCGAAATTTATAAGTTTACAACATTTAGAACTTTCCGCGACAGGTATTAAGTAGTCAATGAAGGCTGCTTTGGCCGTGATATGGTTCCATATATCATCACGTTAATTATTACTCCGTATGATTTTTTCACAGCACATACATTTGCTCGTTCCTTTATTTTTACCCAAGATTTTGCTACTTCGGGTTCCTAAATCTTAATAGATTCCGAATGTTCTCTTTCATCCTACTGTATTCAAAAAAATTTAATTAATTTAAAAGCAAGAATAAAATAAAAAACAAACTTGTGTTAGGGTGCATGATTTGAGGAACTGAAAACGTACACATTTGCACACATTTGCTCTCCGTGACTTGCCAGCGGGCCAGTAAGAAGAATGTAGAATAATCCAAGATTGCATGTCACTCTTTACTATTTCTTTACTCCCAACAAAGACTGCCACTCTACTACATTCACAAATCACAAGTCTGTCAGGTCACACTACAAACAAACTGACACACATATCTGTACTCACCTCCCTCACATAAAATATCATACTCCATACAAAAATGTTACGGGGGCGGAATCAGAAATTAATAATTTTTTCGTAGCATTAATTTTACAAAATTAATGAAAGTTACATTATTAAATATTTAAGTTTCAAGTTTCGGATCATTAAGAGTTTAGGTTTCCCACTGCATATAAATAATGCATTGCCTGTACATATAAAATATACGGGAGCTTAGCTGGCTGCTGTGTGTATAAATAAGAGGTGAGGGTGTTACAAAACTTTTAAGCAGTGGTCTGTCTTTATATTCTGCTTTAGAGCAAAATGGGGTCTGTTAACAATTTAGCTTTGTTAATAATATTGACTCTGTTTTTTATTCATGTTGTCAAGACAGAACAGAGTGTGAATAATAAGACTAGGTTGAGAGGTAAGAAACTAGGAGGTGGTACATGCAATTTGTTTCAAGGACAATGGGTTGTTGATTCTTCTTACCCTCTTTATCAATCTTCAAGTTGTCCTTTTATAGACCCTGAATTTGATTGCATTAAATATGGCCGTCCTGATAGAGAATATCTCAAGTATTCTTGGCAACCTGATTCTTGTAATTTGCCCAGGTATGTTTCTGTGTCTGTGTGTGTGTGTTTTTATGGTGTTTTACTATGTTGTGTGTGTGTCTGTGTGTTTTATGGTGTTTTACTATGTTGTGTGTCAATGTGTTACTGTGGTCTGTTGTGTACTTGGAAATTCTGGTTCCGCCACTGTGTGTGAGATTGTGGTATTTTTCTAGCTTGTATATATTTTTGTGTGTAATCAAGTGTCTTAGTATATTTGTGTTTGTGTGTGTGTTGTTATACTACTTGAGTATGTGGATTGTGTGCAAAAAATTTCATTGTGGGTACCCCTTTTTATGAGTACTTAACATATGAAGGCATTTGTGTGTGTTTTTATGGATATTTTTTATTATGAAAGTAAAGATTTTATATATGCTAAGTGTTATAAATTGCTGGATATCAAATGTACAGGTTTAATGGGTTAGATTTTCTGAAGAGATGGAGTGGAAAGAAGATAATGTTTGTGGGTGACTCACTGAGTCTGAACGAGTGGCAATCTCTGTGTTGTATGGTTAATGAGTGGGTGCCAAATTCAAGAACAACATATGTTAGAACAAGTTTAATTTCATCAGTAACCTTTGAGGTGAGTAAAGTCTTATATTTTCTTTTCAGTTACTGTGTTATTCTATTGTAGCATGAAACTGTCAGTTTCTTTCTTTTGAGATCGTTTTATTTTTTAATTTCCTGTTTATCTGCACTCCTTTTGTTAATTCCAATATTCTAACTGAACAAATGGTTTTTTTTCCTTTTTGCTTCAAAATTTTCTCTTCACATTGTGCTCGGACTTGTTTTTTTCCGCTTCATGTAAAATTCGGAAACATCTGCAGACAGGCTGTTAGAGAATGAGACTACCACTCACATTCCAAATTATAGTGATTGATCTTGACACAGACTTTAAACATATCATCACATAATGTTTATATTGCGATATTACTCGCTATAATCTGATTAGTGTGCATCTAATACAGAAAGGTACCTTGCATAACAATAAACTTGAATTATTTGCAAAGAAAATTCAAGAATCTGTCATTTTCCTACACAATTATAATACTCCCTACTTTTCTGTTCATTTAGTCACATAGGTTCTTATGATCATCTATCAGGATTTAAAGCATAAGTTTCTTTGACTGAACATTCTTGAACATGATTATTACATAACTTGTAACTGAAATAAATATTTCTTATCTATTTTGTCTTACCTTATCTTTCTCCTAACATTACATTTTTCCTAGAAGTTGCTCATATGCAAAATGATAGTAAAAAATTTATGTTACTTTAAGTTACTACTTTTAGTTTTGTCTAATAAATCTTTAATTAGTGAAACTGATGGTCAGAATCAATAGGCTATAATTAGTTGTCATTGTATAGCAAAAGCCAAAAAGCATGTTAGGAAACAAGTCTCACCAGCTCTGGCAAAGTGTGATATCCACCAAGAATTTATGTAGTTCACAATCATGTGTCTAAGAATGTTATTTTCCAAGTATTACATTTATAACATTATTATGTCATCTGAAACTTGAAGGGTCTCTCTTTTCTACCAACAATATTAAAAAGTTCATGTTCATGCCAACTTCTTTAGGGGTGCTTTTGGTGGACTTAATTATGTGAACAAAATTGGTTGCATATTTTTTTTCTTCTTTGGCGTATTACAGATTTTCCAATACATAACTTAATCAAGTTTAAGGGAGGGCGGGTGAATTCAAACCCATGACCTTTAGGGACTGTAGAAGAGGGCGAATAAGTCTTGTCGCTAGGCTATCAATGAATCATCTGCATATTTTAACTGCGGATAAAAGCACGTAGTTTATTTATATATGAACAACGTACAACTCATGAGTCTCTGTATATCATTTTAGCAAAGTGCGTTATTTTATTTTTTCTGAAACCTCAATTCTCCATGTTGATGAGAGTATTTTTGTTCGGAAAATATGAAGAGAGCTTCTTCAAGCTCTTATGAGAGGAAGGTCCCATTGACAAGAATTGTCCCTAAATCTTATATTCATCACTAAACAATATGCAGGACTATGGAGTATCAATAATGCTGTATCATTCGGTTTACTTGGTAGACATGGTGCGAGAAAAGATTGGGACTGTTTTGAAATTAGATTCAATTATGGGAGGAAATGCATGGAGGGATGCAGATATGCTAATATTCAACACCTGGCACTGGTGGACGCACACAGGAAATTCTCAACCGTAAGATTCATACTCTTGTATTTGTATATTTCCATACTTTACTATTAAGTTTCATAAGAATGATAATCATGCGTTTTTCCCACTTCAGATGGGACTATGTGCAAGATGGAACCACTGTAATGAAAGACATGGACCGTTTAACAGCATTTTACAAAGGACTAAGTACATGGGCTAGATGGGTTGATACGAACATTGACCCTTCTAAAACTAAGGTTTTCTTTCAAGGGATATCTCCAACACATTATCAGTAAGTGATTTCCAAAATTATTGAATTACATACATTAATATAATATAAACAGCAGTTCTAGATCATCACAATTCACAGGATGAGTAACATTACGAAAAATTATGTAAATGCAGGGGTAAGGAGTGGAATTCAGCTTCAAAAAGTTGCTATGGAGAGCTAGGGCCACTAACAGGTTCAACATATCCAGCAGGAGAACCTGCAGCTTCCCTTATTTTAAAGAAAGTACTGAGTTCAATGAACAAACAAGTTTACCTACTCGACATCACGACACTTTCTCAGCTAAGGAAGGATGGTCATCCGTCGGCTTATAGTGGCGATCATTCTGGAGTTGATTGCAGCCACTGGTGCCTCCCTGGATTACCTGATACCTGGAATCAACTTCTATACGCAGCTCTGGTAATGTGAACGTACAGACAGATATATATGAAACAAAAGTATAGATTGTGTAATTTCCTTTTCAATATAAGATTTTTACTTGTATCGGTTTACCACCATCAATTGTGTAATTATGGTTCTGGAAGATACGTAACTGGCTATGGCTGCTGCAGCAGAATAGGGAAAGAAAAATCAACTGTAAAGTTACTGATCAAGCAAATTCAATTGCTCTGAAATGAAAAAAGAACAGAATATGGTTTTTTAAGTTTGTTTTGGCGACGCTTGTTTGTGGAAGTTTCATTGAAATGAGACAAACGCATGATTAGCAGCTGCATTTACTAGTTAGCATTCATCGGTTCAATCTCCAATCAATTAAGCGTATGAGTCTGACTGAGTTGGCAAGACTCCTTCCACTCTCCCCTCGTGACGGAATATGAATCATCCCTCCCCCTCCCCCTCCCCCTCCCCCTCCCATGCACTAAAAAATCTAAAAGGGTACCCTGCATAATTGGCTTTTAGTAATTGTACCATCACATTTTTTCTTTTATTTATGGTACTCTTAAACTTATAATTGCTATACATGTTACACTTCTATCCACCAAATGTTAAGAAAATACTAAATTTTAATGTTAAGAAAGTACTAAATTTTAAGGGTACCATTGGTAAAAGTCAATTTTACAATGGTATCAAAGAAAATTTCTTTAAATTTTTATATTTTCTTTAAGCTTTACGAATATATTTATTTTATTGTACATCGTTCAATATAGTGAAAATTGTTGTTAAACATCATTTTGGTACCAGTATTATAGGTTTATATGTGGTTCTTAATATTTGCCTAAAATAACAATTCATAAGTTCGAAGGTAGTATGAATAAAAGTCAAAAATGTGATGACACCATTTGTAAAAACCAATTCTACAATGATACTATGATACTATAGAGAATATCCCAATCTAAAATATGTGACCTACAAAAAAAAGGTGGACGAGATCAAGCCACAGTTTTTTTAAAAATAGCAAAGACCCCAAAATTTATCGCAAAATTTGTATTAAATGTTGAGTTGTCAACTGTGTAATTGATAATTTTTCTATAATAATATGAAATCCCATATACATACATATACTCTCATGAATTAAAACAAGTCTCATGTCATGTCACGTTATTTGGGGGGAAAAATGGGACAATATTTGGGATCCATAGCATTTCTTATGCATGTTCTACTCCTGTCTAGGGTTGTTCACGAACAGAGTCGAACTGAGTTTTGTCCTAAACGAGTCGAGCTTAACTTTTTTCTCTAACGAATCGAGTCGAGCTTTCTTACCGCACAAAAAATGTGTTCGAACTCAAGTTTGTTAACAAATCGAGCCCACTCGAGCTTTTATTGCACAAAAACGAGTCACGCCTCGAACCCTTAACGAGGGCTGTTAAGTTTTACATGAAAAAAAAAGGTTCAAACCCACTTGACCTAACTAATTATCGATTTTTAACTCAACTCAATATCAAATTTAATCTATTATCACAAATGATTCACATATTAAATATTTGAATTGTAATTTTAAATTTAAAGCGCTAGACATATTATAAAAATATTCAGGATATATTCTTTCTTTTTTGAGTTTTAACAAGCCGAACATACTAAAAACTAGGCTCGAGCTCGTTTTCTTAACGAACACATTTCTATGTTCGAACTCGAGTTTTAAACGAGTCGAGCCGAACGAGCCATTAACCAGCCGAGCTCGAACTTGTTCGCAAACAGCTCGGTTTGGCCCTACTCCTGTCCATTGAACCAATAGAATACTCTTCCAAAGACTGGACTAATTTTTGGGGAATGACAGTTGAGCATTCCTTATAAAAATCATATTTACAAAATTGGTTGCCTTTCCATATTTAATTTCTTTCATGTCATCTCACTCATCAGAATTGCAACTGTAAACTCAAGTGTCTTGTTCAGGGAACGGTAGTGGGTTTATCTATCAAGCACACCGCATTGGGTAATTCAATGAAGTCACAATTTCCAAATCATCAAGCATAAAAACTTTTCCTGGACTGTGATACTAAGAAAAACACATATCACTTTTTCGACATCTAGAGATAAGGGAATTCTGGGGGTCTGAGGGATTTCTAGATTGATTTGTAGCTTCATCTCTTTGAATGAAAATGAAAATAACAGTATTTCTGCTTATTAACAAATAACAATGCTTATACAAAACGACTTCTTGCACAAAGTTGCAACTGTTGCAATGTCAAATTTAGCAACTATGGATATTGGATCAAAATCATTTTTTAAACTTCAAGATAACCATTATATGTGATTACTGACTCCAGCAGCAGATACAAGTATAAGAAGTTCCATGCAAACATAGTCATTTTTTAAGCTTGATTCAATAGCTTTCATGCAAACGTAATCCTCATGACTAATCTATTCTATCCGAACTCATCTAAAAGTGTTAAATATAGATACATATTCAACGTTCAAACTCGGCAATATTTTACGAAAATTGCATGTTTTAGGCCTAAAAGGAAGTGTCGAATATCTATACTCACACTCATAAAATTCTGCTAACATAATAGAAATTTAAAACCCTATAAGTTGTTGCAATAAGAATTTAGTTGCATCCCAATTATTGCACTGTTATACTAATTCAGAAATTAAAATTAAAAGCGCCCAACGGCAATTGTCATTTTGTATTAAAATTTTACTAAATAGTTTCTATCTTTACAAAATGTAGCGGCAACTGAAGCTGAGTTCGCTGCAGATTCTTTAGCAAGCTGTAGACCTACATATATATTTTTGCTGCTGTTGGCTTTGGCACTGTATATGGCATAATCTTGCTTTATCCCTCAGCTCCTCAAAAGCCCTCATCGTTTCTGCATCAAAACCACCCGCAAACTGCAACAGATCCATAATAACAAACATCAGCAACAAACCATAATCAAGCCAAACAATTGAGAGTACAATGCATGAATATTATGACATGTTCAGAAAAAAACAATTACCTGATGTACACGGAAGGCAAATCTTACACCTTGAACAATCAATTCTTCTTCTTCAGGGCCACCGTCGACATTTTCAAGCTCTGCAGACACCCTCCTCATGTACTTCATGGCTAATTTCACAGATGCTAGCTTAATCTGGAAACATCAACGCATACAATTATTAGACATTATTTCTCAAAATGCGTCTTTTTCAATCAAACAGAACACATATATACAAAGATGATGACACAACATGCAGACCAATAATATCATGATTTATATATTAAATTTAAAGTGGGACCAAATATTCTGCATAGTGTCCCTTTGTATCTGAAATTATTGTATTTCTAATCAATAGGGTCACATTAGTTAAGATATCTTGAACCATGACAGATTTATTATGGTATGTCGGTGTTGCATTAAGGACTGCATTTCTACGTAAAACAAAGAATGTTGGCTCTTCATAAAGAGCTGCAAATATAAATCACTTCAGTGTTTCAGAGAGTCGCAGATTTGCAACATTTCCAAAATAAAATTAAAGATTCTCTGAATTCTACAGTTCTGCTTATCCAAATATAAGAGTAGGAACCAAAAAGGATTTTTATATAAAATTTGAGGATTGAAGGCAAAAGGAGAAGTAACACGATAATGCTGTTACAATTAGTTCTGCTCTCTCTAGAATAATTAAAGTGATTAGCAGTACTAATTAGATCCTTGCAAATAGGTAAAAGGTCAACCCTGAGAATCTAAACCAAAGAGGATTTTTATATAGATACATCTTAGAGACCCAAACTTTAAATGGTCAGTTACGGCAAAACGAATTAGGAAAATATTAACATTTTTTTGTCATTGTAAAATCATTCAAATTTCTTTATCACTTCCTCAAGATTTATCAATTATGACTCACCTCACAGGACCACCTAATAAACCACCTCTGTGTATTAACATGACACAAGGGCTCCCCGTGACTGCTAGGGTAGGTGGGGTTCAGAAAATTCTAATTTGTTGGCTCCACGCCTCGTGCCATATTATTGGTCTACTCATGCTACTACAATTTTTGTTTACAGGTTGAGTATTTTACATTCTTCTCATTTTATTGAGACATAATGAAGCCATGAGATATTTATTTTCGCCTCGTCTTAGTGAGACATTATACAGCCATAAATTTTTTGGTGTATACCTGTCAATCTTGTAAGCAAAATTTACGTTCAAAGGCACAATTGGGAAGAGGTGAGACCATAAAGAGGATATAGTGTACAAGAGAGTTGCATGGTAATTGTGTATTAAAATTAACAGAACCAGATAGTTAAAGTATATACCTGAGTAACATAACCAGTATCCATCATCCAGTCCATTGGAATTTGAAATCCTTTGTATCGATTTGCAGCTGATTCTCTCATTCTCGACAGGTTGTAGACTCCATGCTCTAATCTGCCATCAGAACCATCATTAGTACTAATCTAGACATTAATCGCACAGCAAGTCAAATATCAACAACCATTCTAGAAACATGTTAATCATACTTTTCAAATAAAGCTTGCATTTTCTTTAGGGCTGGAGCACAATGTTGTCGAGGATCGTCTCTAAAAGAGGACACCTCAGATTCCAGCTTCTTCAGATCAGAGAACCCAAATGCTGCTTCTCTAAGCGTATCAGCTTTCTGCTCCGGCCATTCAAAATGCTTAAGCACTGCTCTCTCGTCAACCTACCAATAAAAATCATTCTCAATTATAAAAAAACACTAATCTCTAAAAACCACTTTAATTGGGGGATCCATCATTTTGAGTCAAAAGAATTTACCAAGTAAGATAGCTCATCATCAAGCCATTTCACAAAAGGCACAACATCTTGAATATCCGTAAAAGCAGCATTCTCAACTTCTTTGATCAAGAACCTAATGAAATCGCCCTGTGTCTCTACATCTGTCTTAATCTGTAATTAAAAAAACAAACATGATAATCTTATAACCACCTGTGTGCTTTAAAATTCTAAATCATTGAAAAACTTGTAAATTATTGAATATACAATAAAAATCACAAATACATGAGCACTTGATGATAACTAATATCTACTCCCTCCGTCTTTTATTACTTTTCCTGTTAATCATGTGCGCGTTTGCCAACACACACTTTTTGATCGTTAATATCTTTAATTTCGTATTAGTATTAAATATAAAAAAAATTCTGTATTAAAGTACTCACAAATACGAATCAAACAAAATCACTCGTGACTATATTTTGTCTTATAAATTATGTGTAAATTAGTAGTCAATCGCTTACAATGAACAGTACAAAAAGTCAAAACAGGAAAAACATTACGAGACGGAGGGAGTAATAGATTGAATTAAAATATAATTAAAGTACTAATATAAAAATAGCACAATCAACAGTAAAATCTTTTACCCAAATCTTAGCTCAAAGATTTTTTCTAGAATCATTTCAGCAAGTTAGCACTGAAATGTCAAAATCACCAGCTTTTTTTCTCAGTAAAATCCACAACGTTTTGCTTTACCCCATCAAGATTTTCAAATCTAAACAATGTCTTATCTACAGGGCCATAGGGGTACCAATAAAGATTTTACCTAACAGCAGAGTCTAGTCCATTTCACTACCTAGAACAACAGTAAAAAAAAACACAAACAATAAAATTAAAACTTACTGCAAGCAAATGTGTGGACCGGTTCTCAATCTCCCCAATCATATCCCTCGCATTGGCCGTTGCTGCCACTTCAGCCGCCGCACCATTACCGGAATCTCTCCGTGAATCTCTCCGCATTAAAGAATGATAAAACTCGACAACTTCCGGTACTCTCCTCACCTTCTGAGTCCCATTCTTCGCTCCTTTAATTGGCGGTGGTGGTGGAGGAGGCGGTGCAGACTTAGTAGGCACCTTAAAAACAGGCCGAGGTGGCGGCGGCGGCGGTGGAGGTGCCGGAGGTTTAACTACTGACATTTCACTGATTGCACACTCTGCAGA
The DNA here is from genome assembly GCA_028671895.1 of Oenanthe sinensis. Lineage (NCBI taxonomy): Eukaryota > Viridiplantae > Streptophyta > Magnoliopsida > Apiales > Apiaceae > Oenanthe > Oenanthe sinensis. The sequence goes on along the minus strand of CM053813.1, from coordinate 45,888,273 downwards.
CCCCGAGAGCAAGCTTGAAGAGGAAGAGTTGGAAGATGAAGGCGATAATGGACTCATAGAAACATTAGTAGCTTGCGAAACAATAAGTGTAGGTTTCGGAGGAGGCTTTGGAACTCTCGGAACACGAGATCGTGCTGGAACCGAAACTATTTCAGTCACTTCTGTCATCTCTTCGGAGAATTGTGCGGCTTTATCTTTAATTTTTTGTACCTCGATCTCATTTTTATTAAAATTATAATGCTCAATAAGCGAACCGCTTTTTTTCAAATTTTTCATCCAACTCGAATGAAATCTTTGCGATGTTACCATCTCTTCAGAGAATTGTGCAGCTTTTTTTAACGCGGAAATTTGATCCTCCAAAATTTTAATATTCTCCTCATTTTCCTCCCTTTGTTGCGATAACTTGCAACGCAAGTTCTCCACTTGCCGTCTTAACCTCTCATTTTCGGTCTCCAGACAATGAATCTTCTTATTTTGTGATTCGATCGCGGCATCTTTTCTCGTAATCTCCCCTTCCAAAACCGGTAAAATTGCAACCGATTCTTTTAATAGTTTATTTTCAAGCAGCTCGGTTTTTAACCTCGATTCCCTTTCGCGCAAGTCCTCGACTAACCGGGTGAGTTCTGTCACATCCGGTGGTCGAGGCTGCACTTGCGCGGAAGATCGAGGAAAATAGCCGCCGAATGAGCGGGAGAATGAGGCGCTTTTTTGAACTTTGGCAGAGCTAGGTGATGGTGTTGGTGTTGGTGAAGGTGGTGGATTTGGTTGAGATTTTTGTAAGCCAATAGCTGCTTTTACTTTACCAGCAACCATTGTTAATACCAGCAACTTAACACAGCCCTCACTTTATATATATATATATACAATGTATGTTTATGTTAAAATCTTATGATTGAAATGTTTATGAATGAGAGATGAGATGAAGTTGAAGTTGTTGGGTTAGTTTTGTCTGAATGATTTTAGAGAGAGGGTAAAATAGGCACGGATTTCGAGGAACGGTCACTTTTTTTCTTGCTTTTGTTTTTTGCTTCCCTCGGATCCTATTTGAAATCTTACTGCTAAATCTCGCTATATTTATTAATACTCTAGATAACATTACTTATTATTACTTATTAAGTTTAATGTATCCAAAAGATTTTAATTAGTACATTTTGCTTTATTAGTATTTTTTCTTAAATCCTTGGGTGGTCTTATAACTTTAAGCGCGTCGTTTGTTTTACAAAATTAATCATTCATTTTTATTCATTTAAATTTTTCACTCTCATTTCCCACATCTCCTGAGGGGTTTCATTTCTCTTTATCTTATTATTTTCTCTCTCTTATACTTCTAACTTCTGTTATATCAATCCTAAAAATAGTAATTTGTTTAAAATAATTATTATTTTTATTTTCGAAATTAAACCAAACAAGAAAAAGAATTGAATTGAATTTTTTTCCTTTCTCTTTAATTCATTTTCTAAGTCTCATTCCATTTCCCTGATCAGCCCCTAAGTGTTACCTTAATTTTTTCAATTATATTATTTAAAAAGATAATTGATTTTAAATATTTTGAATTATATTGTATTATATATTTGAAATCCAAAATAATTTCGCGCTCAACTAAAGATTTTAAACATTCTCTACAAGATACTATCTATTATCTAAAAGCAATTAATGCATAATTTTAGATTTCAAATATTTATCTATAAGTTTGAAATTTTATAAACTTGTATTTTCTTATAGATCGTAAGAAATAAATGTGTTTTTAAATTAAAATTTTGTGTATTCATGAATCAAAATCTTGAAAATAGATATAACATTGAGTGTATAACAATCGAATAAAACAACCAACTTTAAAAATAGGAAATTGGTTTGAAGATTTGAAGAGTAAATATTAAAACATGATTATTTAGAGAAAGCAGAAAAGTGCTTCCAACGGTCGGCTGTTTACGGGACTAACCTCGATAATCGTGCCATGTTCTGCACTAGCAGCTGCTACCACTGGATTTACTACAATGAACAAGTCGTTGCTCTAGGCTTTTCAAGTAGTGTTGTATTTAATGTGGCTCTTTTATTTTACAGTACTACTACTGTCTAGTTTTAGCGGTTTGGTTGTTTTGAAATGTAAAGGTCTTCTATTGCGTTGACTGTGAAAAGACTTTTGTTTTGACCAAGGTCTAATGTTTTGTTGCTTTTCTTTTTTATCTCATTTTTCTTTGAAGGAAATTCTGTTTTTAAATAATTGATTTTAATTTTTTTCAGACATTTTTAAAAATTTTGATTATATAATTATAATTATTATTTTTGAAATATTTAATTAAGATTTTAGTTTACAAAAAAAATTAATACAATAATTTTAACTGTATATTTAAATATTTTAAAAAGACGTGCATAATATTTGACATGACAATTATACATTAAAATTTGAATAAGCAAGTCAAAATAAAAAAATGATACTCTCTGTGATCCCATTTTAATCGGCTTATTTGACTTTTGCACACATATTTCTGAAATATCCGGTATGACAATGATAAAATAGATAATATTCCTCAAAATATGAGAAAAGATTGAAAACAAAAATCTAGTGATAAATATATGAGTAGAAATTTATTATTAAATTATATTTCGAAAATGCATGACAAGCTAATTGGACCCATAAATTAATAGAGTTATTCATGAATAAAATTCGAATTCTGTTAATTTAAGTGAGCTAGTGCGGTTCGTTTTTTAAGTGAATACTGGGTCTGTTTGGCAACCCATTTTTTTCGGAAATAAACCTTTATTTCCGAAAAAAAGTAAGTATATATGTACTTTTTCTGAAAATAAGTAATTTATTTTTTATTTTGAAGATAATATTTGATTTAAAAACTCTAAAACAAATATTTATCTTTAAAAAATTATGAAAATATGTAAAAAAATAAAAATAAAATAAACTACTTATTTTAAGTTTAAGGAACCCCAAACGGCCACACTATAATGAAAATAAAAATGTATTTGATAAAAAATGGGTTGAATCAAGTTTGTATATATGTTAGTTTGGATCGGTTTGAACTTATCTCAAATTTATTTAGTTCGGGATCGGTTCAAACTTGACTCGGAATAATTTAACTTACATTGACACCGTTCATATATCTATATTTTAATTCTTTTTGTATATAATCCAAAATTTTGAAAATAAAAATTATATCTAATTTATTATTGTCATTAGTATAATTTTAAATTTATATATAATTTTGATTTTTATATCACAAATAATATGATATTAAATTTTTTTATCTTGATTTATTAAATTTAATATTATATATTATAAAATCTGAAAATGATATATATATATATATATATATATATATTAAATAATTCATACATTTTATAAATTGATGTAAAAATAGAAAAATGTCAAACTCAAAATGATATCTAAAATAAATAATTAATAATAAACTAACAAAGAGAATTAACAAAATAAAATTAAATAAAGAAATCGGATCATTTGTAACCCTTTTCAATACAATTTAGTTGTGAGATTATAAATTATGTAATTTATATTTTATAAATTGACTTTATTTGAGTGAAAAAAATATGTGAATTATTAGAGAATAACTCAATTTGGCTCAAATTTGATCCAAGTTTAATTCAATTCGATTTGTTTGTGACAAACTCGCATTTGACTCATTTATTATCCACTTAAAATTTGAACATCACTCTACGTTGGATCAGAAAACTCGACTTTGGTCGGCTCAATTAATTTTTTAAAAATTTAAACTTAATTTAGATCGGCCAAAATTCAACTCGCCACTCTATTCGTTTTCAAGTTACAACACTAATGCCGGGTCAGGGGATATGAATGCAAATTGGTGGGATATGAATAATTATTCCGTCCGAAACGAAAAAATTATTGTTCGGTTGAACACTTAAAATGGAATCAGTTATGCTTATGTCATTCATATCCTTTTTCATAACCTTATTTTCTATCACACCCTCCACATGAGATAGTAATTCTTATCTTTATTAAAAATAAATAATTTTAGCAATGTAATGTATTGTTATACACTTTTATATGAATGAACCCCATCAAGTGCCAATTTAACATTGTTGTTCTAATTTTTTTTTAAAGATATTTCTTTTCTTTAAACCCTAATTTTAATTACATTCTTTCTTTTTATATCAATATTTTGGTTTAAATCACAATTCATTATATAATACATATATTCTTTTTTTCAAATCTGAAAATTTTAACTTTCTAAATATTCAGATCTATTTTCGTTTAATTCGAATTTGATTCATATCATTTATATCTGTTTTCACATATTTCATATCTGAATTTTTTAACGATTTTAGCGGTATATGTGATGACTCTTTGTATCTATATAGCATGACCAGTTTTTATGGCATTTTGACCATATCTGTGGTGGTTGTCGTTTATGACAATTTCGTTTCATATTAGATGACTTTTATCATGAATCGAAAGTTTTACGCTACAATTTTATACTATATATTTTGTTACTCGACTTATTTATCTTTGTTGGTTTGATTTTTATTTTTCAGATTTAATTAAATGTGTTATTGTGTTTAGATGGAAGATAAATAGAAACATGATTTTGATACTTATTTGGATGAGAAGAAACGTAAAGGAAAGGTGAATGTAGATGTGAACTTGGATTTAATGGTGAAAGTAGCAAGACGTGACTAGTTTTTTTACCATTGGGGACACAAAAAGTTTCAAGAAATTCTGATTTTTGTGTTAGGAGTCACTATGTATATTATTTTTTACGATCGTTTTAGGGTACTCTTTTCCCCTTTTGAGGTTTTTTTCTATATGATTTTAATGAGACCCGTTTTATCGGATATAAAGGTTTTTATTATGTAAATTTTTGAGGAAATCTCTTTCTTAAAGTCGTTCGGCACATGAATTGGTTAAATATACATTTCGATTAAATGATAAGTTTTTATTATCTTTTTGATAGATTGTCGGATATTATTTATCAATAAAACGATTCTTCATTTTTCAACAAATAAATAAATAAATAATTTTATATCTTTATTTTTACTCTTGAATATAACATGTTTGTAATTCAAAATATTTAATGAAATTTTTTTTAACTATTTAATTTTTTTTTAAATCTTAGTCTTTTTAATTCAAATTATATACATGATCTTATTTCTTATATAATTAATTTTTCCTTATCTATATTTTCTATATTAGTATTTAATAAATTTATTATTGAATAAAATATATTTTTTAATTCATTTCATTTATATATTAAATAAATAAATAAAAATGATCATTCTATTTTCAATAAAATTAATATTATTAAAGGAACAAAAGAATGTAATAAACATTTTTATCCTACCTCATTACTATCCCAACGTTATTCAATTCTCTAACTTATTCATATCACAACCCATTTTTATCCTTACAACCGAACACACCTTGGAAGAACAATCAAGACAAAGGTGTAAGAGCAAATCTAACAGGTTACTTAACGGTGTCCTAAGGTGAAATATAAGTAATGTATCAAAAAATTGCACTCCAATAGTGTCCTAGTGGTTATGTAAATCACCAGGACAAGACTCTCATTACATGTTATTAGTAACCACTAGACATTATTTATTTCATTTACTTGAATTAAATAATCATTTTCCCTCTATTTTTCTTTATCTTTTCTCTTCCCTCCTTTTTAGATTCAAATTTATTATTATTATGATAATAGGTAATGAATATAGAGATTATTGTTGGAGTTCACATGTCCTAATAGTTACCTAAATCACTAAGACTCATTATTTTATAATATTTATAGATAACCAACTAGGATGTTATTGGACTTGCTCTAACATCTCATACATCTCTGATTTATTAAAAAGAACGTAAAGTTCATTATTTATATTTAGTATTTATGTTCGCGGTGCGGAATATTTAAAAAAAAATCGACTAAAACATATAAATACATTTCGATGAGTATTACATAATTAAATAATCTAAATATTTGTTTGAAATGCAGAACATAAGGTTACATAAACATTATTTGTTCAAAAATTTAAAGTTAATAATTTTATCACAACCTCGTCTTCAAAATGAAATTCTTTATTAGTCCCTTATTCTAGTTATTTCTTCCTCGCTTATATTAACATTCTGATATTGTATGTTGATAGAGAAATGCTAGAGTCCCAAAATTATTTTCCAAAATTTTTTTTAAAAAAATATTTATATAATTTTAATTAGTTATTAAAATAATAAATGAAATGGCCCCTCATACATTAACATTAACATATGAATTAAAATTTTCCATTTTTCCACGTCACTACTGTCACATCATTTTGAAAATATTTTCTGAGACTCTAACATCACTCATGTTGATATTGTTGGTTGTTTTGTACCTCATAACTCCTGAATTAGTACGTACATATTGAAATAATAATTTAAATGCAAATTTTTTTGTCAGATAATTTAAATGCAATTTGAATATTTTAGTTTAATGTTTAATCAGAGATGTTGTTATGGATAAAAAATTAGGTCGTAGTTAATCCGTATTGAATGCTAGGGTTGGTGGGTTTTGAATTTTAATGAATGCACTTACTTGTCAGAACTATATTTGTTCTAGTAAGATGCCGGCATATCTCAAGTTTGTTGAGAATCAAGTCAAGACGTAATTCTAACAATGAGGGGTTAGGCCCTTTATATAGGATTATGGTTCGGTAAGTCTCCTAATTATATGATTGTCCTGATTTGTCAGACGTTGCTTTCTATCGTCTAATTTCTATTTTCAACTCACTTTCCTTATGGACCGAGGTATCTTGGACTCTTTAAGTTGCCTTCCAGGATGTTTCTGGATTGTTAGGGCTTGGGAATGTGCCAACCATGTTGGTTGACCAACTTTGGGCTTGTGTCAACTATGTCGGACGACCGACTTTGGGCCTATGCTAACTATGTTGGTCAGCAGACTTTGGGCCAATGCCAACTATGTTGGTCAACTGACTTTGGGCTTATGTCAGCCATGCTGGTCGATCGACTTTGGGCATGTGCCTACCATGCTGGTTGACTAACTTTGGGCATGTGTCAAACGTCCTTGGCACATACACATTTTTGGTCAAATATCAACCTTGTTTCAGTTTTGGGCCTTGAGCCTTAGTTTTTGGACCAAGCCAATCTTAGACTTTTGGACCAGATTGAGGCCTAATAAATGAAACATTAATTATGTCTCTAGGGCTTATTTTTAGATTATATCATTTGTCCCCCAACTTCTGGGAAAACCTTCTGAGGGTTTTGTAGAAGTTATGAAGGTTTTTTTTGTAAGAACTTAAGAAATTTGGGGGTAGGCGGCTGTACCAACGTTGAGCAATGCTCCATAGTTTTTGTGAAAAGGCCCTGCACTTGTATGCATCGGACACGGGCTGCAACAGCAGTGCGTTGGAGAATGTCCTCACATGATTTGCGGGGTCTCCAACTCTATCATAGACTTTATGGTCGACATCTTGAACTTTCTGGTTATGTGAGCATTCATGATCTCATCTGTGAATGAAGGAGTTGGATCATCAGGATTTCGGAGCGTCATGAGACGGGTAGGATCAACCTTTGGGGTTTCGACCCTGATAGGGATGGTCTTCGACCCTTCTCTTCTGGTCTTCTGTGGTGCTCCATCGAAGTTGATCACAACAGGGGCTTGATGCCTTGGGGGCAATTGTGCCTCTGCCCTTTCTAGGTTTTTCTTCAAAGCGTTCAGGCTGGCTTCATGAGCCGCAATTCGCTCATGAATGGTTTAATGAGACTTAGGAGGAGGTTCATCCACGAGGTCTTTTCCTGCCCTTCTCTTCCTTCTAGGATTAACATCCTCATCAATCGTGTCCTCATCCGTTGTAACATCCCACATCGAATAGAAAGTGTGTGTTTGGACCCTTTATAAGAACAAGTCAAAAACTAATGTATACCAAAATTACTAGTTTTTATGGGCTGACCTGTGGTGGGTTGTTGGGTCCGGTATGCGTTAAGTTGTGGGCTTGGGTCGTTATATCCGTAGAGTAAGGTCTAGAAAAATCTCGGACTCCACTTTGATAGTTGAGGGCTTGGTGGGGCTTCGGCCCTTGTATGTAAAAAGATTGGTAGCTTGGAGGGAGCCCGTAAACAGGGTTGCAAGGTTATCCGACTGTGATCACTGTGGTTGAGACCTGCAAGCCAGGATGAGCAGTAGCAATAAAATAAGTTTGAGTTATCTGAAGAGGAGGATCAACTCCATGATGCGTCCCATCAGGATGAGATGGATGAACGATGATGCTTAGGGGGCCTGACCTACTCGTTCCATGAGTCTCAATCGAGAGCGTCGTCACAATGGGGACGATCTCGGTGGGTTGAGTTCCGTCAGATGGAATCACATCAGTTGTGTCTCCCATGGTAGGGATGATGTCTCCGTCAGCACGTCATGTTCTTACCATGGTTGATGTCTTCTTTTCACAGATGGCGCTAAATGTTATGGATAAAAACTAGGTCGCAGTTAATGCGTATTGAATGTTAAGGTTGGTGAGTTTCAAGATTTAATGGTTGCACTTCCTTGTCGGAACTATCTCTGTTCTAGAAAGATGCATATGTATCTCAAACGTGTTGGGAATCAAGTTAGGACGTAATTCTAAGAATGAGAAGTTAGACCCTTTATATAGGTGACTGATGACCTAGGTATTCGATTAGGGTTAGGAGATTTGACGGGCAAGTCTCCTAATTAGATGATTGTCCTGATTTGTCGGACGTTTCTGTCTATCGTCTAATTTCTGTTTTCGATTCGGTTTCTTTGTGGACCGAGGTATATTGGGGGCTACTTTTTAAGTTGTCTTCCAGGATGTTTCTGGGTTGTCAGGGCTTGGGCCTGTGTCAACTATGTCGGTTGACTAACTTTGGGCCTATGCCAACTATGTCGGTCGACTGACTTTGGGCATGTGCCAACTATGTCAGTTGATTGACTTTGGGCCTGTAACAACTATGTTGGTCAAATGACTTTGGGTCGATCAACTTTGGGTCTATGTTAGCCATGTTGGTCGATCGACTTTGGGTTTGTGCCTACCATGCTAGTTGACTGACTTTGAGTCTATATCAAGCGTCCTTAGCACATACACATTTTTTGGTCAAATGCCAATTTTGTTTCAGTTTTGGGCCTTGGGCCTAGGTTTTTGGATCAGGACAGTCATAGACTTTTAGACCAGATTCGGACCTGATAAATGAAACATTAATTATGTCTGTAGGGCTCATTTTTAACCCATATCAGATGGTTATTGCATGTTTTCTGTTTGTTTCACCTCTTTCATCCTCTCGCCTATAAAAAAGCTCGCAAATATTAGTTACCTAGTACATTAGTGCAATGCTCACAATGTTTACGTCTTTTTATCATTAATTGCATCTCTGATTTATAAGCAATGCAAAGTCAATTATGTATATTTATATTTTGACTCGCATATTATTTGTAATATTTTAAATTATAATTTATAATATAAAATTAAAAGAAGTTACAATCTATACTATCTATATTTATATATTATAATAATCAAACTAGCGATTTTTTTTTAAATACTGAGGTGAACCATAGAAAATATCATAACCGTTCAATTGTAGTTGAACCATAGAAATCATCATAAACATTCAATTTTAATTAAATCTAATTTTAGAAATGATATATATTATACATACAACTCTATCTCTGATGGTTCTCTTTTTATACAGCTCATCGCGAATAATATTATATTATATTCTATATTTTTTATTTTAACAATCCTACTTATCCTATAATTTTTATTTAATAGAGTTACTCAGATTCAACTCAATTTCATCACCATTAAAACTTTTTTATTTATTTAAAATTACGACTTATCATTAATTTTATGAATATTAATATATAAATATCATTGTATAGAAAAATATTTAAAAAACTAATAATAAAACAAATTATCATATTAAATAAAATATTTAAATTATATAAAATAATTAATATATAATTTATTAATAGCATTCGTGCTTTGCACATATTATAAGCTGGTATTATTAAAACCGAAACATTGAAAGTTTGGTAGTTAGTCCGTAATCGGTCTGGATTTGGGCAGAATAATTAATTATTGGGACTAAATTTAAAACATTAATCTCCTGACTAAAATATCTCACATTAATCTCCTAACTAAAATATCTCACATTAATCTCCTAACTAAAATATCTCACATTAATCTTCTAACTAAAATATATATATCTATAAAACACACACAAATATTATACTATTAAATATAAATACAAATAAATTATATAAATATATATATATTATTAAATAAAGTTTAAATTATTATTATACAAATAAAAATAAATCCAAATCATATAAAATATATTGAAATAAAAATATTAAAAAACTAAAAAATTTCATATGTGCATCGTACGGGATATAAGCTAGTATTAATTAAAAAAGATAAAATAAAATTTTAATATTATAAATAATAATTTCTTACTTATAATTTTATAAATAATATGTCAACTAAGAAATAAATGCACATAATATACTTTACCATTAATATGTTGAGTAAATTGCAGTTTGAGGTCTGGACTAAAATATTTTTGTAATTTGATGGATGATATATTAAACTAAACACATTAATAGCTAAACAAATATTTTAAAATAAGATGAGACTTCCGCTCGAATTCACACCGACGAAACTAATGGCGTTAGTTCTTTTTTAAAAAAAATCAAAAAATTGCTTTCTCTCTTTTCTAATTTATTTTTAAAAAATGTTCTTGTCCTTATTTTTATAAAATATTTACCAAAATTGTTAATTCCGTCAGTGTAAATTCGAGCAGAATACCCATTTTATTTTAAAATATTTTGTTTAGTTATAAAAGTGTTGAGTCAAATATATCGACCATCAAACTGTAAAAACATTTTGATTGAGAATACCAAACTGCAATTTAATCTAATATATTTTACTATTGTGAGAATGCCGAAACTAGTAATATACCTCCTAATATCTTTTCTGCACAAGTAAGCGATGTGACTAGTAAAAAATATAAAGCAACATTTTCAAGTCCTAATGTATGATGAATTGATGAGTTATAGGTTTGATTTTCCTAAACTTACTAATAATTTACTCCGTTCGTGTGACTCATTTAGATTTAATAATTTGTCTCCCATTCCACCGTTTGAGTGCCCAAAACAAAGCACATGCTCCAGTCGCTATGAGACGATTAGTAGAATGTGATCATCAGATCATGAGACCTCACAACAGTTACCCCATGAGATTTCACAACCATTAAAGTGCCAAAAAAATCGGATGCTTCAAAAAATTCCAATTAAAAAAATAATATTCAAAGTGCAATTTATTTTCAGTATACTTCGTACACTTGTATAATTTTACGTAATTGGATAAGGCAAATATAAATGAGAAAAATTAAAAATGTATCTAATTATATCAATTAGAAACATTTATGAACAAATTACACCCTTTGCGCATATTATAATTTGTGAAGTTGACGTTTTCTCACTACTACAAATTCAAATATGAAAGAAATGAATAAATGAGAAATGGTCCTAGCTCCCAGGTAAGGAAAGGAGCAATTCATATTGCAAATTTGCTATACATACATTCATACTAAAGACAGACTTATCCTTCTAGTACTGGACCATCATTTCCTTCGTATGCAGGAGAGAGTCATAAAACACATGCAAGGCCAAGGCCAACCTAGCATCAGTTATTGTATACTACTCTCATGCACACAAGACTTATTCTTCTGCAACAACCAAACAGTTTTCCATATTTATATATCCGGCTTAGAGTGTGTGAACTATATACTCAACCTCAAAAACTCCCTGTCTAGATAGCTGACAAACACAAGTTGATCGATATTTAGTTAAATTGGAAAACAATTATATAGTCTTATAAAGTTTAAATACATCGAAAGAATGGTTCTAATGCCTCTGCGTATATCTCATCCTCCTCGTATCCTAGTTCGATCGAGATATACCAGATATATTTGATTTGAAATTCGAGTTGTAATAATAAGTATTGGAACAAATGAAGGTCGACTTGTAATCTTAGTTCACATGCATGAATCATGATTCAGGAGGATCATGCAACATGCAAAATGGTAGTAAATGTAAAGAGTCAGAACTCAGAAGCATACAAAAAAGTTTGATCTAAGGAAAGTAGAGTGTCTGCATGCTGGTTGGAACGTGTATATCTTTGTCACCAGAGCTGTGCACGAGGGTGTTCCAGATGTTGGAAAGAACATGGTTTCAGCCACGAAAACTGATCTAGGGGCCCAAACAGAGGTCCTAAACAACTAAGCACTAGAAAGTACTACTACACCAGGCCAATTTCTAAACAAGGGCTGGCTTACAAAATGTTCAGCCACGAAAACTGATCTAGGGGCCCCAAACAGAGGTCCTAAACAACTAAGCTCTAGAAAGTACTACACCAGGCCAATTTCTAAACAGACCGAAAAAATGGGCAGACCTTGCAACAACACTACCATTAGATATCACAAGAGTACCAGGTCATGAAACTGGCCTGAAACAGAAACTCACAATCTTTAACCTTTCATTTGTCAGATTAGCCCATCTTCAAATGATGGTCTGACCATAGACCAATGCCCAAGAGGCCAAAAGGCTGACCACTGCTTCAGTTTCGAAGAACTCTTGAAAAATATTTAAAAATTGGAGTAATATTTTAGCCCTCGACTGACCTCCGAAAAGCATTTGGAAAATTATAGTAAAAGATACTAAATTTCAGTTATAATATATTAGAACTAGTCCAAAATCATTTGAAATCCTGGTTCTACCACACTGCACGGAGGCATTCTTCTTCAACATGGGGAGAACCATGAAGTGATTGCAAATGAAGCATCCTTTCTATACTTGAATAATAAGTTCTATAAAAAAAATGATATTATCGTCTCTTTATTTTCTGCTCTTGGAAGACACAAAGTACAAACCAACATTTAAGTAAAAGGGAGTGTAGAGAATGATGATCATGGATAGGAGGCGTTGGGGATCCTTTTCTTATCCCTATGTAGATATAAGGGACGGGATGGTGAACTAGAATTTGCCACAAGCTTAATCTGATTTTCCAAATCTACATAATCATTTCTTATCACAAGGAGAGCACAACTGCATCTTTAGTTAGTTACTGAGCTTTATAGGTGTATATACCTGAATGATATGAAAAGAATGAGAGAGAATTTGGAATGATTCGTCCCCATAGTTTGATGAATCTCAGGCATTTTTTTAACTTAAATATGGTTAATGTCTATCCAGACTTCAAAAAAACAACTGTTTTTTTTCGCAATTCCAAGAAACTTTAATGTCCTGAACATACAGAAGCAAGCCAAAAACAATGGATTGATACAAGGCTTACATACTAATGAGAAGGTTTATCAAGCTGCTGTAGTACAACTTTCTGATTATACAAATAGTTCATTTCAGTTCAGGGAATAAGCTATGGAACTTGAGAATGACCCTTATACTTTTATTTAAAAAGACTGAACTCACAGGCCTCATCCAATCATCCATGATTCCATGTTGGTGAAGACTGAATAGATACAATTGCCTCTTCACATCCAATTCTTTAAGATGCTTCTATTAGGAATCTAAACATCCCTCAAATCACAAGTTGCGGCTAGCGGATATCAAAGTATCCTATGATTTGGTGCATACCTGGACTGGGGACTAAGCAAATTCATCTTAAATAATTGGAAACTAATGCAGGTATATATCACATGCAGAGTACACGGCAAATATTAGCTTACGGCATTGTAACATCTTTGTCCACAGCCTTGGGAAGCTTGAATTTTGGATTCTGCTCTACGAAATTTGGTGGTCTTTGGTATACGACTGATGCCGCTCTGATTAAAATCCCAGCCGTTAGGCCCCATATGACATACTTCTTATCGCCTATTTCATAGTCAAAAAAATGAATCAGATACTTGTCTCCCATCCACTCTCTCTCCTCTGATCTTCGATTTTCATCCTGAATTAGTTATCCAAGCATATTTAGTAACTGAAAATGATGAAAACTAATACGAGATTCAGTTGCAGAGGATTAACAGTTTGAAGAATTAACCTTTAGGAACATTTCCAGTGGAGCATTAAATACTGCTTCCACTTCCGCAACACTGAGAGTTGGCTTGAATGCTTTAATATCTGCAAGTATGCCGATGACAGGAATCACTCTGAGAAGGTGCTGTATTACAAAAGTAACTTTGTCAATTGCATGCAAGGAAGAAAGATTAATGCATGGGAAAATGCTAAGCAAAGTACACAAGGTATTATAATATGGATTGACCAAATTATTGTTCTATTTAGCAGTGCACCACGTTATTATACTTGAACACTATATCATCCTCATTACATGCATAAGGGATACAATCCACCTGCTTGTTAGTTGCAACGATGCTATATGTCAAAAAACCGTTCATGTAATTTACATCTGCTACACATTTGTAAATATAGATAGTCTTCTAAACTACATTTATTTTTATGGATCATAATCCCTAACTTATCTAGACTTTGCACTCATTTGGCCATAGTTAATTCTTAAAAATATCCTATAGGCAAATTTTGGTTTATTATTTGGTTCTTTTTTTTTTGGGGTGGGGGTGGGGGTGGGGGGTTATTAATTTATTGTTGTACCCATGTCCTGTGTATTATAAAATCTCATGGAAATGAACTATAGACTGAAATTTAGCCCATGGGATAACTTAAGCACAAAATATAGTTTCAATTTTAAAGTAGTCAGACTGATAGTCCAGGGATTAATTATCCCATCAAACAATCAAAGCTGTAAAGTTTGATCGGCTTCTCATAAACAAAAGGCTAGGTTAGACTTCTAGAAGCCATATTTTACACAGAATATGGGAAATGCTCATTGGAATTGAAACTATGAACTCATTAAGGAGGCATTTTGAAAGCCGGATAACATCCATAGGATATTACTTGAATAGAAAGCTTAATTCAACAATTAATCTTAATTAGAAAAGTACTATAGTCACCACTTACCAGCATGGAAAACAAGTAGGTGACAGCAGTGTTATTTAAGGTGACAAGGGTCTTCTATTGATTAATCAAGAGACGAGAAGCGAGGCAGTTGCTATGTTGGCATTTAGGGTTATAATATAGAAAAATAAATAATACTGCCTTGGAAAATAAAATAAAGGAGGATGTAGGCGAAAGTAAAAGAGAAGAGACATCCGTGGGACTTGTTCTTGGATTATAGCTTAATGCCTTAATCTGCTTAGGTTCACTCATTTTAATTGCGGGATTATACTGTTTTTTCCCTTAAAACTATTTTTTCAAGTCCAGGACAAATATAATTCCCCCCCCCCCCCCCAAAGGCACGATTAATCAATAACTTCACCATCGCCTATTTGAGGTTGTGTGGAAAACGCATTTGCCTCGTTCAGTCGAGGCAATGCAACCCTCCTTCACCTATCAATTAATTGTGCCTTTCATAAAACTGGGTGACTTAAAGAGAATAGATAGACGTTACATGACAAACATATCTGTGAAACATTTTACGAAAGACCTCTTCCAAAAGGAGAAATGAACATTCTATGATCGAAGATCGAGACATTTGTAGATGAGATCTGGAACACGTGAAAGTTTGTCTGAGGTTAAATATGATGTGTTCTGACTTCTGAAACATGACAACAGAATATGTAGCAAACATAAAACTACAATGCCCCATGATTGTTTATTGCCAGCCTTGCCAAAATAATATTTGAACTTAAAGAATCACTGGTACAGATCTAGCATACCTTGGACAAAAATGGCTCAAGGACAGTAACAACATTTACAAGCGAAGGATCCAACCCTATCTCTTCATGTGCTTCTCTAGTTGCTGTCTGGGAATCATCAGCATCTCCCTCGTCTGCTTTCCCTCCCGGTAATGCAACTTCACCTAAAGACAAATGCATTAATTTGTCCAATTAAGAACAAGAAACAAATTACAGTACACCATTTATACATAACTGACATTAGAGTAACAATACTCCCTCTGTCCTCAAAATAATGTCTTAAATTCTAAGTATAGCTTACAGACTTCATTTTGTACTTTTCCAGAGCTACACACTTTCACAAGTGGTCACAAGTAATCAAGCAATTGTTTTGAAAATTTACATTATAAACACTGCAAATGAATATGTCCACTTTTTTTTAATCTTAATCACAACAACAATCAACAAAGAATAGGCAAATTTGCGAACTGATTCATAAAACCACAGCACTCACAATCACTAAAACATGAACATAAGTTACATAACACCATCACCATCACCATCACCATCACAACCTATGAGTACTTAACACTCTCATGAAAACCCACAAAATCATCACCAACAATCAATATGTACACACGAAGATTAAAAATTATGTATGACATACATTACCAATAATTCAACTAAGAAGCAATCACCTTATAAAAGAAGCAACAAAAACCCAAATATCAAACACAAATCACCAAAAAGAATCATGATGAACAAAAGAACCAAACTTTATCAATATATACCGAAACCCACTTCAACTATTTCACAAGAAAGCCAAAAAAAATACAAACACAAACAACAGTGATCACAATAACACAAACACTTAATTTTCCGAGAAATTAAAAAACATTACAAACCCGAGGACTATCCAAAAGGCCTCTTAGATATAACAATCATTAAACAAAAGAACCAAACTTTATAGATATTATCATGCACTTCAATAAATTTACAAGAAATCCAATAGAAAACACAAATGAAAACCCAATTCTCCACCCTAAATGAAAAATGTTACAAACCCAAATATGTGTAGACAATCCAAAAGACCTCTAGAGATAATAAAAATATAATTCAACAAAAGAACCAAACTTTATAAATAAATCATAACCCACTTCAAGAATTGACAAGAAATCAACAAAACACACAATCATCAGCATATACATGCACAAACTACCACAAAAAACACCCAATTCTCCTCAAATTTAAAAATTATTACAAACCCGAATGAGTAGACAATCCAGAAGACCTCTTAGTAAGAATAACACGAAGATCACCAGCATCCCCTTCAAACAAACAAATCAAAACAGCAGCTCTCTTGGGTCTAAACTTGTCAATCACAACAGGGGTTGCAGATTCTACAAACCCCACTTGAGAAACAACTTTATCAGCACTCCCTTCAATTCTCTCCTCTTCATCATCATCAAATGTTGGTGGGTGTTTGTATAATCTCAGTTGTTGGGCTAAAGCAGCAAGTCTTGATGAACCCACAAAGCAGTTTTTAGAGTCTATCATGGTTTTTGAGAGAGATGATGATAGAATTGATGCCATTGATGATGATAGTCTTTTGATTAGTGTGAGCATATTAACATGTTCTTGAATGTATTTTTAGTATCTGTTATGTGTCAGGATCTATTAACATACCAATTGGGAAGGTTTAATTGTCAATAGAAAAACAGGACTTTGAGAGACGCATTTTTTTAAGCTACTTGAGTTGAGACTCTTGCATTATTGTATGGAACACATGTTTGATAGTTTTACATATGCGATATATTTTCTAGAGGTTTAATTTGTTCAATATTTTTGGAAATAAGATGCACATGATTTTTGTTTAATTTTCTTTTTGAAAAAATTATAAATATTAAAATAATAATAAATAATCTATATATATATAATATAAAATAAAGGAGAATCCTCCAAAACTCTCAAATCGCTCGACACTATTTTTCTGATTTTTTTAGAATTTATGTATTAAAAATTTATATAACTTCTTATTTTCTATCTACTAAGAGTATAATTACTACTTACCTTCTAATTCGAAACCTTGCAAGAAAATATTAAATTACTCTAATTAAAAGTCTAATGTAATTAATATTTATTTCTAATTAGGATTTCAATTATTACATACCTTCTAATTAAAAAATCTAATTTGTAAATATTCTAATTATAAGTCTTATAAAAATAAATGTATGGGAAATCTAAAGAATAAACAAAAGAGTGACTTATTGACAAAAAAATGTATTTCATGACAGAGCGGCTCATCAAGGAGAAGCTAGTTAATCGAAATTCTCCGTGCTTTCAAAACACTCGAAATTATTTTTCGATTTTTTTGAATTTAAGCGAAAAACACTCGAAATTATTTTTCGATTTTTTTGAATTTAAGCGATTTATTTGCGAAAAATGTGTTTGACTATTAATCGTTAGAATTTAATATTCTTGGTATGATTTTTAAAGGAGAATTCTCAGTCGCTTTCAAATCGCTTGAAATTATTTTTATAATTTTTTTTTAAATTTATGTATTAAAAAATTTAAATAAATTTCTATTTGTTTTCTAATAAGAATCTAATTACTATTTTTCTTCTAATTGGGTGTCTTTTAAGAAAATGTTAACTTATCTTTAAATTATGATTTAAATTAATATTTATTTTCTAATTAGGAGTCGAATTATTATATATTAACATATTCTAATTGTAAGTCTTATAAAAGTAAAATTTATTAAAAGTTGATTCATTCTCTAATATAATTAATTTTATGGGATATCTAAACAAAAAACGATAGAGCGACTTATTAGCGAGAAATGTGTTTGACGAGAAAATTGATTAATAAATACAAGTTGGTTAATCATTAGAATTAAATATTAACGTTATTATGATTTTTAAAGGAGAATTCTCGGGCGCTCTCAAATCGTGACGAAATTATTTTTCTAAATTTTTAGAATTTATGTATTAAAAAATTTATATAAATTTATATTTGTCTTTTAAGAATAGTCTAATTACTATGCGTGTGCTAATTAGGTAGGTGTCTTATAAAGAAATATTAACTTATTTTAATTGAAAACCCAAGCAAATTAGTACTTACTTTCTAATTATGATCTTTATTGCTACTTATCCTCTAATTTGAAATATAATTATTAAATATTAACATATTCTAATTGTAATTTTTATAAAAAGTAAAATTTACTAAATATTAGTTGACTTATTCGCAAATAAAAATAAATTAATGAGTAAAGAAAAACGATAGAGCGACTCATTGGCGAGAAATGTGTTTGGCGAGAAAGCGGCACAGTAAGGAAAACGTGTTAATTGTTGGAATTTAATACTTATGTTATGATTTTTATTTATAAATAATAAAATTTGTTTAGTATGTTATCGATATAGAGTTTAGATAAAATCTAAATAAATAATGATAAAATGGCTCATTCACGAGAAAAATATTTAAAAAGAGAGTTTAGTATGTTATCGATATAGAGTTTACATAAAATCTAAATAAATAATGATAAAATGGCTCATTCACGAGAAAAATATTGAAAAAGAGAGTTTAGTATGTCATCGATATAGAGTTTACGTAAGATCTAAATAAATAATGATAAAACGGCTCATTCACGAGAAAGATATTTAAAAAGAGAACGACTCAATTAGAAAAAGTGTGTTAAACGTTAAAATTTAACAATCTATATTATAAATTTTAAAAATTAAACTTACTTGCATTTTGCGAAAAATCATCAATAATTATATATGTAATAACATTTAAGATACTTCGATTCTTTTTTATTTTTTATTGGGATGGAAAATAAAATCAAAACC
The DNA here is from genome assembly GCA_028671895.1 of Oenanthe sinensis. Taxonomy (NCBI): domain Eukaryota; kingdom Viridiplantae; phylum Streptophyta; class Magnoliopsida; order Apiales; family Apiaceae; genus Oenanthe; species Oenanthe sinensis. The sequence goes on along the minus strand of CM053813.1, from coordinate 45,868,734 downwards.
GATAGTAGAGAATATGCGAAAACTTTTAAGTTAGATTTTAAATGATATTATTTATTTTATCGTATTGATGATAAAAGAATATTTAATTTTCAGCTCACTTTAGTTCGATAAATATTTCAAATTTTATATATAAAATTGATCAATTATTTATTTAACAATCAATTTATAAAATATTGTTTCACTTAATTTATATATTATTTTAAGAGTAAAATGTTTGTTCTTATAGTCACTTTATAATTTTTTGTTTGATAATTCTTTTTCCCGAAATTATAAGATTAATTTTATATAATTTTTAACGAATTCTAAAAAATATTATAAAGCCGTTGCGAAGCGCGACTTAGTCAACTAGTATATATATATAAAAGAGAAGTCGGAGACGGTTAGGTGTCGCTTCAAATCATCTCAATGTATTTTTCTAATTTTCTCGAATTTTTTAATTAAAAAATATTATCTTAATATTCTCCTAAACTTTCTCCAAATTATAAAAATATCTAAGTTATTTATATTCTCCTAGTTTTTTTTCAAATTATATATAAAAAAATCTAAGTTACTTTATATTCTCCTAAATTTTCTCTGAGTTACCATATTAATATTCCCTTAAAACTAAATTAATATCTTAATATTCTCTTAATTTTTTTTCCAAATCAATATTACCATTTTAATATACTCCTACACTTTCTATTTTAATATTCTTTTAAAATTCTCATCAATTTAAATTATCATCTTATTTTTTTAAAATCAAATTACCATAATATTATTCTCTTAAAACATAATTTATAAATTAAGAATACTAACAAGATGATATAAATTAAATTAATTAAAAAAAATTAATTTTAAATTTTATAGATAGACGGAGACAGTTAGGTGGCGCTCCCAAATCGTCTCAATGTATTTTTCTAATTTTCTTGAATTTTTGCATTTGAAAATATTAAAAATTATAAAAAAAATCTAAGTTATTTAATATTCTTCTAAACTTTCTCCAAATTATAAAAAAATCCAAGTTATTTTATATTTTCTTAAAATTTCTTCAAATTATAAATAAAAAAATTTAAGTTAATTTATTTTCTCCTAATCTTTCCCCTCAAGTTAAGTTACCATCTTAATATTCTCTTAAATTTTCCTTCAAACTAAATTACTATCTAAATATTCTCCTAAACTTTTTTTTTCCAAATCAAAATTACCATTTTAATATGCTCATACACTTTCCATTTTAATATTATCTTAAAATTCTCATCAATTTAAATTATCATCTTATTTTTTAAAAATCAAATTACCAAACTATTATTCTCTTAAAATATAATTTATAAATTAAGAATACTAACAAGATAATATAAATTAAATTAATTTTTTTTAAAAAAATTAAAATTTATAAATAATGTAATTTGTTTATATTTAGTAGATTTATTCTGAGAAACCTATTATTTGTAAAATTCGAGAATAACGAGAGACGGCCTAATGAGGAGAAACAAGTTCAACCAGAACCGGCTCAATGAGCCGCCGCGAAGCGCTTGTAATTTGTATAGTAAATTTATTCTGAGAAGTGTGTGGTTTTGAAATTTGAGATAGAGAGACAGTTCAATATCTGCCACAAAGGACGTGTAATTTGTTTAGTGAATTAGTTCTGAGAAGCATATTATTTATAAAATTTGTTTAGTAGATTCATTCTGAAAAGCGTGTTTTTTATAAAATTTGAGAGCAATAATTTGTTTAGTTGATTAGTTGTGAGAGACGTGTTATTTGTAAAATTTGAGAACAATGAGAGACTCAATGAAGAGAAGCATGTTCAATGATAGACGTCTCAATGTTTAGTGAATTCATTTTAATAAATGTGTTATTTGTAAAATTTGAGAACCACGAGAAACAATTGAATAGAGAAAAATATGTTTTACGCCGCAAAGCGCGGCTTAGTAAACTAGTTACTACTTCTAAAATTCATGAATTATATTGATAATTTATATTATAATAAGAAAATTAAAAAATAATAATTAAAAAGATTTCTTTTCTTCATTCCATATAATAATATAAATTTTATAATATTTTATTTAATTCACGTATACACAATTTTATAACGATTTATTTAATTTAGATTTTAATAAATTCGTAATATTGTATGAATTTTAAAAGATTATAGTTAATTTTAATGTTAGGCAAATTTTGATAAAACCATGTAGATTCCGATACGTTTAGATAAAAAATAATATAGTATCCGTCCAAAACCACAATTTAATAAAATCCTTCAATTTTGAATATCATCATATCTTAATAAATGTTTTAAATTTTGAATTAAATATCATCCAATTTTAATATAGTTTTTAAAATTCAAATTAAATATACAAAAATTTTAATGAATATTTTAAAATCTTTATTAAATATATTACCTAAAATTTAAAAATTCAAAAAAATTTACCTAATTTTTTAGATCGAATACAACCTCATGATATTTTGTTTGAAGCAATGACGTGGCACTTTGAATGTGTTCGATTTGAATGGAATTTGAGCACCTTAGGCTATTGTGTCCACCGACTTGCTCGGACTCCTGTAGTTGCTCACTGATTCCGCCTTCCAGTTCCTATGATTCTATAAGATTCCTTCGTTCCTTTCTTCTATAAATTGTCGGAATTTCATCTGAATTCGAATTACATTAAGAGTGGAAAAAAAATAATAATTAATATATTCAAGATAATTACAAACACTATTACAAGATACAGAGTTAAAAGCGGTCGGTTTTGACCCTATTTCGAAAGCGGTCGTATATGAAGCTTAACTTTGTTGTAGTGAAAATATTGTTTTAATTCATCCTATATATCCGCCGATCAGCACCTGCATCCCAATTCACCGGTCCTAATCCAACGTAGTTGATTTGAAAAAGTAAAATTAATCCGTATTTATGGATATACGCTTCTCTAATACAAAATGAACCACTCAGAGTACTATTAATCTGGTATAGGTTACATGAGCTCATAGTAATTTATCAAATAAATTGGTAGCCAGGAGACGGTTGAAAATTGAAATCATTTTAAACTTTGGTTAAATAGTGATAATTCTTTTTAGCCGCTGTTATTTTGGAGTTTTGGTTCCGTCATCGTCTATTCTACTCTGTTAGTTTTTAATTTTTTTTAGTGTTCCGAGTCGTACCGATTTTGATTTTTACATAATTCGATCAAACTCCGAGTACTCGGAGTTAAATCCAATTTATATTATTTAAATTTTTATTATTACTTTAAGTACTATCGCAAAATGCATATATTTGATCATCATACCTTATTTTTAGTTATATCAGAAAAAAATTATAACATTACTGTTATTAAGTACATTGTTAAAGAATATTACTAAGCATAATTTTAGTATTTATATTAGAATATAAGTAAATATATATATATAATATAAAACTTTTAACATTTTTTAAAACTAACTTTTAACATTAATACACTAAATTATGATATGTGAATTTAATATTTTGAGTAAAAATTATAAAAATAACATCCGATTAATTATCCGAGTACTCTCTAATTTCCGAGTACTTGTTTTCTAAAACTAAACGTAGTTTGAACTGATTTCCGGCTTTTACCACGTTGGTTTTTTTAGATGTGATATAGTCGGATAGGTTGGTTGTTTACAATAGATTCGTACTTGCCGTTGCCCCATCTAGGGTATCCAAGTAAATGCTTGCAGCTTTTTCTTTCATGAACAAGACCTTAATGCCGAACTAGTCACATTCATTGCTGTGATTCGGGTCTAAATTTAGTATATGAAATATTCACATATAACTTCTTTAACCAAGACTCAAGACCAAATTTACGAGACTAATCGTTATGCATGTATACGGATTGTGAGAAATATTGTAGCATTCAAGCTGGATCTGTCATCTAAATTGTTTCGAGTCTAATATCTGCGGCTAGTATGCAAATTCAAATTTTAAAAATTCGAGTGTAACTCTATTTATTTTTTTTGCTTTATCATTTCTTGATCACAGGCTTACTGTTATCAGTTTCAGCTTTACTCCCCAGGCATCAAGCATCAACGATATATTTTAACATATAAGTAACATATGTATATGGGAGTGGACCATGCATGTAAATTGTAATATATCACTACTACCTAACAATCTAACATGCACTGCTTTATGGAGTTATCAGCCCTAATGGCACTTTATTTTATATATATGCATGCTTGCTGCTACTGTTTAATTTGTCCGTAAACCTTGCTGGACACAGCATGGAAGATGAATGTCGCTACAGACTCACATTTGTATTTGTCATACAAATTTGATACACCAACGTCGATCCGTAGCCACATTAAGGCCCCCCGTATGCAAAAATAAAATAAGAAAATATATTATAAAACACTTCGCACTAGTTTTTTTTAATAACTAAATTATATAGTAATTAATTGTATTAGGACTAGCTTTTCATATATTTAAACTTGAGCATTTTCGAGTTTTATCTTGATATATTGAATCTAGGATGGAAATTTGGATGGAAATATAGAAATGAGCATATTGACATACTATAGTGAGGAAGATACCTGAGAGGACATGCATGAAAACAACACTGTGCAATCATCATAAACAAAGCGATCAGAAAAACAGGGCACAGAAGAAAAAGAAGATATATAGGGATTCAAGTACCATCCATGCACATGGACGCATGCAATTGTCCTAGTTCCTTGAGCCAACCCACAGCGAGATCATGGACCCATATGTCATATGTGTGTGCTATTCAACCTGCTGGTACGTGATCACATGGATGCTGCATATACATATATATATATCTGCACTTTAATTACTATAACTAATTATAATTATAGTTAATATAAAAAAACAATTAATACATCATGTTCATCATGATATTGGGATAAACCAAACACTATTTTAACAGTCTAAACTAAACCCAAAGCATCCAAACACCAACATTGCCTAAAATATAGTTGAAGAATTCCAAGGCCACCATTCTGAAAACAACAACCAAATCTAGAAATGAATACTAAAATTATAAGCATTCAAAAGCAGAAAGCTGAAAGTTCAAATGTAGCTCATCCCAACCATCAACGTCAACTATCAGACGACGAAAACAAAGATCGATATCATGAAGCAAAAGCGAAAGAAGATTATTTTGAGCCAGCACGACGAAGAAGGTTACATGGAAAGGCAGTAATGGATAATTACTCCCTGAATTCTAATCAAACTTACACTGGATACACAAGATTTAGGGAGAGGGAGCATGGTTTGGATGAACACGAAGAAGCATCAAATGTTTGCTTTAAGAGAACGAAAGGAAATAAAGAAAGTTGCATTCCTCGCTTGACAGGTAGTAAAGATCGACACTGCAAGGTGCCTACTTCAAAGGGTTTAAGGGACAGGAGAGTTCGACTATCTGCAAACACTGCAATTGAATTCTACGATGTGCAAGATCGACTAGGCTTTGATCGGGCAAGTAATGCCATTGATTGGTTGATGAAGGAAGCCGAAGCTGCCATTAGTGCTCTTGGTAAAGATTTGCCACTTGCTCAGCTGCCTTATTATGTGGAGAAAGAAATTGAAGAAATTATCCCGAATCAAACTCCTCAGCAAATACAGCTACAGAGTAAGTTTCTGAATCCTGAGTATAGTATTAATCGGAGTGATCAGCATCATTTCAATGATAATCCTGAAAATAACTTCAGCTTTATTTCACTGCTTCGTGGTTCGACTTCATCAACCTCAGTTGCTTTCCCTAATTACCAACATGGCTTTGATCCAAGAATAATAAATCAAAACCAAGATTTTTGTCTTTCGCTTCAATCTTTTCAAGATGATCCAACCATTTTAGAACAGAGCTTAAGCCCTTATTCTTTAGCTGAACATGATAACAGCGTCTCATCGAGCTCAACTCCTATTAACAACTTTAACACATCAGCTAATCCACATCGGTTCCAGAAAGTGATCAATAAGAATTCTAATTCAAAAGTACGAGTGCCTGATTCAATAGAGGGGCATTCGGAGCAATTTCTTGAACATAATAATATGTGTTTTCAGGGGGAATCCATTCAGTCCACTTTCATACCTTCAACAAACAATTCTCTCTCAAAAACAGATTATGACTGGATGCCTTTACTCAACACATCATCTGTGATAAGAACTGGATTAGTGTACAATGAACTCTCAAATTCCGCGGTAGTAAGAGGCCAAGGGGAGACAACTAAGCCAATCTCAATCAGTTCTGCAGCTACAAATGCTTTCTTGCACTATCAAGATTATCAAAACCAAGAATAAGTCAGTTAGTATCTGAACAAGTTCCCCATTTTTTATTGATGAAATTCTTGCTGCAAACTTGGTTTCTTTTTGTTGAATTTCTCAGATTTTGTATATTTGCATATTTATCTATTGAAAATTTTGTTAACTGTAACTCATTAAGTAAAACAGAATGGATAGACACTGTCAAACTATCATGCAACTTACTGTAATTACTATCCACATAAATATAACTTGGAATTTAATACTCTAATCAGTAATAAGTACATTTTTTATGCTAATTTGTACCTAGGTGCCCTCAGTTACAAGTTTGCTTTTGGATGTATAGGCTTACTTTTTTAGTCTATATTATACCTAGGTGCCCTCAGTTACAAGTTTGTTTTTGGATGTATAGGCTCACGGTTTGTTTCACTGATCGCTTTTAATTACATATTTCATATGCTTGATGTATAAGATCCATTTAGCGGTTTCATGATTTTGGGAGAACCGGTCATTAAGATTGTTGAATAATATGATTTCGTTGGCTCTTTCTACCATCTAAAAATTTTATAAGAACCGGTAACTTAATAACGTTATTCAAGAGTTTCTGTATGAAATTAATATATTGGTTTCTTCAAAGTTCTGGTAAAATTGGTCATCTAACCCACTTAATTATCAGCGAACTTTAGAACATTACTCTGTGACTCTGTGCATGTGTGTCTTGCGGCATCATGATTTGTTAAAAGGTTTCCTTGATTAATTTCGACCTGTAAAAGAAATACAGGAAGCATGCATGTAGTTTAGTAGTGGTAGACCTGGCCAAACGAGCGTGTCGGCCGGTTCGCCGACGTGCCGTTTGCCCAGGGAATGAGTCGTAAACTGCCCGTCTCGGAATTCCGAGTCGTGCCGGTTCGCGGATAGGTTGACTCGTGTACGGCTCGTGAGTTAGACGGGTTGGCGGGTTTATTATTTTATTATTTTTTAAATTTAAATTTTATTTTTTAAATACTTATTTCATACGAATATTTTTGAAATAAAAGAGGGCGGTACCTCTACAAATTTTATTAATTAAAAAAATATTTTGCAAATAATTTGAGAGAACTCCTCTCTAAAAAAACGGAACAAACCGCTTGTACATAATAAACAAATACAAAACAAACAAAAATAAAAGGGGCTTGTTGTCGACCACTTTAAATGCAAAGCAAACAAAAAGCTTTAAATTTGTTCGGATCTTCCGTTGCTTGCCTCGAAAAATAAGTCCAAACGTGTAATGAATGTCTAGTACTACTAGAACAACCTATAAAAATAAATTGTATATGAATTAATTCGAATAAATTAAAATATAAAACAAGTAATTTAACGAATTGAATTTAAAGCATGTAATTTTTAAAATATAAAACAAGTATTTTTTTAAACAATTCGAATATTTCACATAATATAAAAAATATAACAAATGGATATTTAAAAAATCAAAACAATTGAATTTTTAATATAAACGAATTGAATTTAAAGCAAGTAATTTTTAAAATATAAAACAAGTAATTTTTAGAATTGTTTTAATTCTAAAATATAAAACAAGTAATTTTTTAATATTCATGATCATTATTATTTCAACAGATTACTACAATCGTTGGCTTTGCAGAATTCAATCCAAAAGGGTAAGTCTCAGATTTTTATGAATTTTAATCATCTTAAAATAATTACTCTATAGATATATCATATATATAAGCAACTTAAACTCCATGCAGTATAAATCTGAGACGTGCCGGGCGGGCTGTCCGTGCCGGGCTGCCGGGCGGTCCGTGCCGAGCCGTGTCGGGCGGTCCGTGCCGATTTAGGCGAGCGGTCCGTGCCGGTCTCGGTTCAATTTTCTCCAACTCGCGCTTGGCCCGACTTTTTGGCGGTTCGTGCTGGTTCAGAGCTCGGCCCGATTTCAAGCGGTTCGTGCCGATTTTTTTTGCGAATTGGGCCGGCCGGTCCGAGCCGACTCGCCCGTGTGGTCAGCTCTAGTAGCGGGGGTAACAAAAACATGTTTCGGATCGTATTTGTATTCATGTCAATCACTTGTCGTCTTAAAACTAGCAAGAATTTGATAATCGAAAAAGAACTACGACTTCAAAGAGATAGTAAGATTTTAATAAACAAGTCATTTTGAGATCGATTAAAACATTAAATTATGTCATACAATCGTTTTCGGATATACAACCAAGTCGGATTCATGTTGGTCCTACCAGACATATATTGACAACTATAATCTATAGTAATTAAAAGCAGTTATTGCTGTTGTTCATGGTGAATGTGAACAGTGGACAGTTTTATAGTACTCTTTTGAGTCTTGTATCAAGATACCCATGTGAGAGATTCAGAATCTAGATTACTAACAACAGAACAAAGTGAAAGACAGCAAAGTCAATTATTGTACCCACCTTGAACCATTTGTCAGAAACATTGAGCTATCCTAGGTACCCCCTATGCTTCTTTTTAAACACTAATCCTCTCTACTTCCTTTTCTAAATTTTCACGAAAGATTAGAGAAACTAAGGAATCAATAATGTCTCAGTGTCTGTCTTTCTTATGTATAGGATTATATTATGATGATCATTGATCCAAAAGCATTTTTTTCTCTTAAAAATTAGGCTTATAGCCTCTGTCAAGAGTCGAATCCAAACAACAAAGTATAAGCCCTTATCAGTTAGGCTATCCAATCGCGCTCCAAAAGCATATTTAATCATACCATATTTCAATTCCACTACCAGTCATATAATCTGAACATGTGTGAAGTGCTCTGTCCTCAAACTGTTAATATAAAGCAGTTCACATACTCATGTTGTAAGTTGATGATACATGTATCAAGATTGATCCTGTTAAATCAGCTACACGGGTGGATACATTTTGCTTAAATTGGCTGAGGGAGGGCCAACAGCGAAACAAGTAGTTCATAGTTCAGACTTCAGGGTTTATATTAACAAACATAAATGTTTATAGATCCTGATATGTTAGTTTTTAACATACTTCAGGGTCTACAACAGATTATAGCTAAAAGCAATTGTTGGGTACAAACTATCCATTAGTACCTGGGATTTAAGGAGATTAGGAGTTTTCTTCCCTACAAAGGAAAAAGAAAATTACACAATTTACCAAAGGATAAACATCGAGGCTGAACTCTGCATAAAAATGTAATTTAGCAAATAAAATATGCAAGATGTGATATACGCATGTATGCGCCATGCAGGTCTGCATAGCAAGCTTGTGTTTCAAATATAATCAAACACTGCACCTGTTTGACAAAAAGGATATAAACAAAATTTATAGGATACACAAGAGTGCAAACAAGTTTTATACACGACAAAATCACCCCAGAAAGACATGCTTTGGCTATATACATTGCAAATAACAAATAAATAAATTTCTCCAAGATATAAAAGCTTGGAAGGGAACCTGCACACCGCTTCATATGCATACAACGAAAAGGGATTACTTCTCAACAATAAAACTTGCCAATAGATGTTTTTGCTTTCAAATAAGATATTCCATGTCCATGTGGAATCCTCTTGTTGCCTTTCTACGAAGATATTATATATTACTTCTTAGTGTTTGCCTCTTGGTCAGCTGCCCCATAAGACAACTTTCGGGGCTTTGTAGTTACTTTACCATTTGGCGAAATGGACTTGACAGAATTGCTCGATTTTATTGTTGGAGATTGCATTATTTTAGCAGTCTTGCTTGCTTTCTTACTACTCGTCGCTTTCTTTGGACTTGATTGTATAAGGGCCCTGCTTTCCCATGGTCGAGCAGCAACCCAACGTTCCATCCAGCTCCAACCCCAGATAGCTTTACCAAGTTCATAATTACCCAGAGCAGAGTTTGTACTGGCCCTCCACTAGAAAATTAGGGAACTTCAAACTAATGTAGCTTTAAAGTTTAAACTAAAAAAAAGATGAAATTTTAGTTCTATCACAGCATATACCTGATGAGAAAAAGCATATGCCATAGCTCGCTCTCGCTTCACTGCTGCTTCTTCACGTAGATGAATCCTCGCAAGGACTTCCTCCATTGTTTCAGAACCATTGCTCCATTCCACCTGCAAGTATCCAGTCCATGCGTATATGAGCAATTATAGTAATAGTTAGAGTGATCAATTCAGCATTGTAACAAGCACTAGTGCAGGTACAGTAAGGTTTCAAATCATTGACTTGAAATTATATAGAGCTTATAGGCTAGAACATCTGAGATTTAAGATTGGAGGCATAGTGTTTACATGCTTCTACATAATGCTACAAGGACTCTTGTAGTGATATTGGAATATGGATGTATAGCTTAGATGGTCTTGCATGTTCTTAAATTTATGAACATAAAGAGCATAGACCAAGATTATTTTTCTTCACAGGTGCGGTTCATTTTAATTTAACGAAGTATGTATTGGGTGAGTTTTGAATTTGCGGAACAGGATCAACTATGTTGCCTTACTTCGCAGCAGCCTGTAAGCTACCATGCAGCGAACAATATACATTTTTCTCCACAAATAATGCTTACATATGTGAACTACATAAAACATGTTATCTTCGCACTGTTTCCAGTGTACATCTTAGCAACAAGCTATAGTTGCAAACTGCAGATCAATTTAATGGGTTGACCCCAGCCCAATCTGGAATGACAGGCATCTGAGGTCATATAACCCTACCAAGCCTTATTAAACCCTTTTGGACTAGTAAATTATATTTATTATTGGGAAAGCTGAACCAGGAAAACTCCCAACTGAATAGATTTTTCCTCAAACAGCTCAAACTAATCAGAAAAATATATATGGCAGTTTGTGTTGCACAGAAGAAAAACATCCGATACTCCATACATATCTGATATCTCCATGTAACCGACAACAGGTGACTTCTGGCCCTAGGTCCAAAGGTCAGGTTCATTTTTATAGTTTTGTACTTGCACTATGCGACAAAGACAAGCGAATAATGGCATAGATGTTCGGTAATAAATTCGTAAACTATCTACTAGAAGAATACCTTCAAAAGATATGTCAAGTAAGAATGTTTATCTACCAGAATATGTGACTAGAGAGTGATATACTACTTGCATGCATAAGATACTTTTACCTCGAGCTCATGAAGCTTTGTTTCAAATTTTAATTGACTGTCTAGCTTCCTTTGTTTGATTCGGGCTTCCTCTGCCATATTAGTCCTGCGAGCTCTAATTTCAGTTTGTAATCTGCTCCATATGTGGAGGTATTTTAGTGTTACTGATGCTTGCTTTTTGGAAGAAGAACCTAGAGTCACTGCCTGTAATTTGACAGTCCCTTTCAACTGGCGCCGAGTTTTTCTTGCCTGATTAATGAGATAATAATAACAATATTACCTAAATCACAATGTCTGTGGAACAATTTATTTCTGATTGTAATTTCATTTTTCATAGGGTTGTATTTAGTATTTGTTCAGAACTTACATTAAATGTTCCGGCCATATTTGGCTCATACAAAACCATAATTTTTTTTTTGTACATCTTGCACTTATTTGCCAAAAGAATTACAAATGCTTGATAACACAATTGGCACAATGTCATTCAAAATAGTTTAGTATGCAAACGATATCTAGAACAGCTATAGGCTTATATAAGAGAAACAACAATTACACAAGGACTAACTATGAATCTCCAGTCCTTTATCAGAAGTACACCAAAAAGCTCCTCATTGAGCAAGCAGAATGTGAGCAAATAGAATGTAGTCTTTCAAATGCCAAAAAGTTGACCACCATGTTTGCAGCCAAGTCCCGCATTAATGGGAACATGGATTTACATTATAGTAAAAAATGGATGTCTCCCACAATGAAACACATTTATGTCTGTCGTGTGATTGAAATTGGCTATTAGGGGAGAGCAAAAGAACTGACTAGTGCAATCAACTTAAAACAATTTCAGAAAATTATTCTGTTGGAGGAATTAAATGTGTTTAATCTTGTAATCATCATACATATATATTTCAAGTAACTTCATAATAGGTGTTGATCAGAAGCTGCTGACTGAAAAAGATCCTTCCTCACTTATTAATATTTGTTTCAACCAACTTCTATCAGGTTCCATATCTTAAAAACTTATACCTATAGGTCCTATACATCATTTAAAATGTTGCTTAGTAGATTGACATGTAAAGCACCTATCAGGAAAGAAAAAAAATTAAAACCTTGGCAACAATATTAGGGATCACCCATATTCATCAAAGCAGTTCTCTGAGGGTTATGATATCTCTCTGATACATTTAGCAGGAAAAAGTGAGCATAACTACATTTTTCACATCACAATACATGCAAGTATGAAAAAAACTATCCTCGAGTGTATCTGTTTGACAATTTCTCATCATAGTCTTGCACTATCAGGCAATAGATAATTTATACGGAAAGAAGAGGCTTGCTTTCATGTAATGGATGCATAAGCTAAATTCATAACATGAAAAATCTATATAACATAATAGACTAATAGCATTTGAATATTCAAAATCACTGCTCAGTACTGAGCCTAACTTGCACCAAGACTTACCCTGTATGCTCGAAATGCACTTTGAATCTGTGTAGCTGCTAGATCCTCAATTGAAATCCCAGGATTCCCATTAGAGACATGATGTGAAATATTAGTGGATTGTGTTTGAAGGTGATGATTTTTGTTTAACCCATTTGCATTTTGAGGCGCTGAAGATCCCTGTGGTTTAGCGGAGGAAAATATATCCATGGAAAACATGCACACTTCAGATTGTAAATACTAGATTTGAAATAATTTCAAAAATATAAGCTCCATAATTTGTCATCCCTGCATCTAATAACCAATGCTTATTCAGGGAACAAACGAGTTTCAGTTTCTCATTGAGAATTATAGACCAATTCTACCCCCATTACAGACCAATTCTACCTCCGAACCCAAAAAAAAAAACTCTGTAGACAAAGTATAAAATATATAGCATAAATATTTTACAGAGGAAATTTTAAAGGAAGGATACCTTTAGATATTTTGGCTTTCTGTTTTTCAGTTTCTTTAATCCAAATAAATTTTTGAGCCAATCTCCAGATCTCATTATCAATATCAACTGTTTCTTGTAGGCTGCCCTAACAAAGAATGAAAGGCGAAGAGTCATACTATGTAGTAATTGAAGTTCAATATACAGTAGATATTTCGGAAAGCATTATATGCTGAACTATCAAATTTATTAAACTACAAAATATATGCTAAAATATTGTTTATTTCAGTCTGTTTAAACACTCTGTGAGATAACGATCAAAATTACATGTATACCATTATAGAGCTCTTTGGTTTCAGCATCAAAAGCTCATCTAATGACTTACATGTTACCTTGGCAAGAATAAAAAGAGCTCTTCCGATATTAATACACTTTCAACTTTCAAAAAATCAGACAAATTCAACTATCAAAAATTCATGACACTCTTGACTTCCGAAAAATCATTCAAGGGGCATAAGATTTAGATATATCCAACATTCAAAGATTAGTATCAGGTGCACATACGCCATCGACATATGTTTACAAAAATACACATGGAAAGGCTTGATAATATCCACAAAACAATTCTCTAAAATTACCAAAAACATAATAGACTAACTATTTGTGTACATAGAACAAAAGCAGTAGCCAAACTTTTATGCAATATCAAGAACAAAACTCTGTAATAATAAACCAACAAAAGATATAAATAACTGCACAATACACAGTACATATAGTAAACCACAAAGCAAGCACAAATTATGTAGCACAAACCAATAATTATGTATCAAATATAGCATACCAGAGGAAAAAAAGCTTGACTTGGGTTATCCAGGGACCCTTAAAGTACCAAGTTGACAAGTCCAATATTTGAAGAACATGAAAAAAGAAAGAAAATGGAGGTGGCAGGGGAAGCAAGGAGTAGAAGAGAAGAAATACTCAACTGTAATGGTAGTTGTGACTGTGCAATGTCACTAACCATGGCCCATCTCATCTTTTACGTGATTTTTTTTAAAGCTACATATTAATTCTTTTATTAAACAATAATGTAATGACCTGTTTAACTTTAGGCTTGATTATTTGAGATTTGATTTGATTAGATTAGATTAATGATGTTATGATAATTTTTTGCAAATAAGAATTATTGGTTGGTAAGTTTTTACATGCAAATATGCAAGTCCCACATATGTGGTGTCTGCCAATATTTTAAATAGTATGTTTTCAATACTATAGCATTTTGACCTAACAACGGATAAGTAAATCAAATCAAAATTATATATATAAAAAGACTATTAGCATTATAGTAGCTCCCATTTTCCGTACTTACTTTTTTAGATTTTACTTTTGTCCTAGTCATACTGGTAAAAAGAGACTATCAAGAAGGAAATGTGCCGAGTACTAGACCGCAACTGCAAGTTTCTTATAATCAAGCTTGCATCTGAAACACCAATTATACTATCACGATCAGGTTTCACTTTGGATATTTGTCACCACAATTCTGGCACGAGAAGCTCAATATGTGCCATCTCTTACGTTTCCTTATCTGTCATTCGTTTAAAAATATGCATGGGTTATTTTCTAAAAAATTCCATTGCTGATCGACACTACCTTCTTATCCCTAGCATTGTACACTAGATGATATTCTGCATAATGAGAGATCGAGGGTTCAAGCCTTTGTAAAGTAATACAAAATTATGTAATTGACCATACCCAGAAATAAAAACTACCCTCTTCTAGTTCAACTTGAGTAGAAACTGTCATCGAAAAGGATAAAGAAATGTAGTTCCAACATAAATAATATTTTTAGTTAAAAAATACTACAACATATACCAAGTATGACTTGGTATAGATTTGTCAATAGTTTCAATTTACACACACTGGCTAGGGAGATGTACACATCTTTCCACATAGCAGCAGCTGTTTTATCTCATTCTTGATCTCAAGCCATTTTCAATCTGCACAACTGTCAACTAGTGGTTATTAGGAAAATATACCTGCACATTAAAGTCCATTATAATTCAAGATAAACACTGAAATTTCAATTGTATTTTTGTGTAATATATAAATATACACTTACATCCTATCTAGTGATGGTAGTAAATTAACCTTTTTGGCTAAGAGTGGAACTGTAGATATATAATACAAGAGAATAAGAATCTTGAAATTACAAATCCACTTGTGAGAAGTACAACTTTGATATCTATGTAAATACTGATACTACCGAAGGATAGTAGTACACATGGTAATGTGAATATATGCTATCCAGACGGCCTTGAACAGACAAACCACAAGCAACAACAAATTATGTTGTAGGGTACCTCAATATGTTCACGGGCTTCCACATCAACAATCAGCAAAAAGTTCCCGATACATAGACATTCAGGGCTTGCCTGGGATCTCGTGATCTGCACAATACTGATAGGTTTTCTTCTTTTTCTTTTTCAAATCAGGCCCAAAACAACTGCGCTGGGTTCTTGGCCGATAAGCATGACTTCATTTTTCAAGGACATTTCATTGACGAAAGGAATCTGGTTGGCGGTGTCGGTAGAAGTGTGGGGCAGCTTCTATCAGCCAAGAAGGATCGATGGTAATGACATTGCGCATGTACTGCCGATCAGTTGAGACTAGTGAATGAAATATAATCCACTTAGGATTAACTCTGCACTTCAAAAACTGTAGTTAGAATATTCCTATATATAAGCAAATATTAGGTAAATGTTCCAAAGTAAATGAAATGTGTGCGCGCGCATGTGGGGTTGAGAAACCTGGCCAACTAATTTGTTTTAATGATCTTAAATATACTAAGGACCCAATATTACTTTAAATATTTTATTAATAAAAAGTGTAAAGAGCAAATCACAGTCCACTCATTGCTAGGGACCAAGCTCAAAAATCAGGAGTTACACTTTCAGTAGATGGAGTATGAAGATATTGATAAGCAAGCAGCATATATTCAGCTTAGCATCTCGTGATCATAATCACTTAGTGCTACAGTTTCTAACATGTTTCCTCTGCCCGTGGGTGAATTGAAATGTTTATGCATGCTCTTAAATGTTTATTGCAGGTTTAATACACATAAATGATTTTAAAAGATGATCAGAAATCCATGCTAACTGCCAACCTGAATAAGATAGAAGATGGGTGAATATAAACTTCTTGAGAACCTCTAAGTGTCTTGTACATTCCAGAATGGCTGAATGCCTTATAGAGAAGCATAAGAAACATTAGTAAGCTGTCTTCAAATGAAAAACATATTTTCAAATGCACTTATAGAGGGAAAGTTCTTTGCATATTTAATGCACATACTTCTAAACGACAAGCATTTGCAAAATATCCAGCAGTTACTGCCTTTCTCACTACCTGCAATATTCATATAGATTATTAAGAAACACAAAAAATATTCAGTTAACAACTTAACATCATCTAACAGTCTAACAAACTTGTATGAAATGAAATTATGTCCGCAAATATTACTTAAAAGAGCTGTCAACAATCCCAATACGGAGAGGGGATAATGATCTCAGATTCTCAGTGTGGACATAGGCATATAGCTCAAAACAAGAGACATGGACAATGCCGTACATGAAAAAAAGTAAGAAATTATAATTCAAAAATCACCATACACCTACGCAATAGAAAGTAGAAACTAATGTTCATGCATGTCGATTTCTTACTATTCTCATTTCTCTTGCAGATTAATCAGTAATTGTAACACTAACACCCATCTCTCAGTGAAAATTTTGTGTATGATTAGTAATTAGCATGCACATAAATTTCAAGCCTGGAATTAAATATGACCACAAGAAGCAAACTTCAGGAGCATTTGCAGGACGTGACTGTCTTAAATTATCTAGGCTATCACAGACCAGAAGATTACAGGTTATTGAGATGCAGACTCAGGTTTTGTCCTCGGTTGTAGCCTTAGTTTGGTTATTTTCTGTAGGGTTGGGATGACCAGGTCACCAGGTACTCGGGTGGATTTCTGGGGGCTAGGATGATCGACAGAGCTATGGCATAGAAACACGCAAACAATGAAATAACACGTCCGTGGTAGGCTAAGGTGACCCCATTTGTGCCACTTGATTAAGCTTGGTTTCATTTTGAGCCAGTTTATTTTATTTACATCATTCATAATTTCTCGGCCAAGAAAATTAATATATTTTCACATATTCATTTACAAAGTATAGTTAAAATGATTAATTCTGTATATGATGTGAATTTTCTGCTCTTCTTGAGAATCCACCCTTGAAGATTAGAAAACAACACCACGAACCGATATTTCAAAGAACACGATCAATCCAGAAACGCGAACCTTGAATCTCAAACTCCTTGCATCAATCCAGAAACTAATTAATTTGAATCTAACCCTCAAAACAATCCAGTAATTGAAGTTTAGAAGAAAGAAAAACTACTCATAGTTTATTCTCAAAACAAAAGTTTTATATCATCACATTGTTGTTAAAAGATTACAAGATATGGGGTATATATAGGCTAGACAAATAACCTATACATAATAGGAATCTAAAAGGAATTCAATATCAACTAGAATTATTTAATACTTGACTCCATCTAGGAAACCCATCAAAATCCCAATCTAAATAGAAATAGATATAAAAACCAAATCCAACAAGGAAAATAAAACCTAAGTGCTTAAAACAAGAAAAACCCTTTCAAGTGAAAAGTAAAAACTTGCAAGCCAAATATCTACTTAATAAATATATAATAATTAGCCATGTTGTGGATTAAGCTACTTGCCAAGCTTCATCTATCACTCCTTCATTACATGTTGTCCAAGTAAGCTTTGTGACTCATGCTTGTGTCTTTGAATCCACATCAGTATAACCTCAAATAACATTTATATGATTATCCATGCATATTAAATATTGACTCATGATACCAATATGAAATATCTATAAAATTCAATAATAAAACAAATAAACAATGAATCACCTAGCTATATCATACTTTCAATTCACAGAGGCAGGCACACACTGACCAGAGTTGCGAAACTGACAAACAAGAAAAAAAGTGTGTTTCTTGCAGCTATGCCGAGTAAGAAGAAGAGAAGACAAAATAATAAGAGAAAATGACAGAAGAAAGAAGAGAATGGGGAATAAATAACTTGGGCCTCCAAGACAAGACTCATTAACTAGATCTTCCTATTTAACAAGTTAATTTTTTCCTTAATTAATTGACCAGGAAGCCCATGGTGTTTCCTTCTCGCCAATATAGGCCTTGTGACGCCATATAAGTGTAGATATGGTGACAAGATTCCTGGACTTTTTGGCGCCTGGACACTATAGTGATTGCTGTTTTCTTTGTTTATCATAGAAGACTAGAGCGACTAATAACACTGCATTTCAATGTTCACAGTTTAGTTATCAATGAGAATTAAGGTGCAAACAGATCTAGTAAAACTGGAACATGTCAGAATCAGTTTGAGTTTTACTTGGATAAAGGTGAAACCAAAGTTATTGTACCTGTGTATCACCATCACAAGATTTTAAGGTTATGCCAATTCTCTGTGCTGTTCTTTTGAGTTGTCCTCGAATCTCAATCACTTTTTTCTGCAACAAATAAAAAATCAATTAATATTGTTGATCAATAAAAACTTATTTATTGCCCTACACCAAGATCAATCAGCAAATAGCCTTTATTTTATAGAATATACTACTACACCACAACAAGATACTCACCATGGCTTGATAGTTCACAAAGTTTTTATGACACCACGTTGGAGATTTATTACATTTGACAAATCCTTTGTAGACATTTAGGAAGGTCACATGATCACCCTGCACATTGCAAAGCACAAAACGAAAGCTTTGGGTAAACAAAAAAATCATATCCAATACAGGTCACAATATGATAATACTCTTAGAAGGCTTAGCAAAAAAGGTGGCCGGACTTAATAACATGTGCCAAGCACTTAAACACGAGGCACATATAAATAACAAAAGAACACATATATTTAATATGAATAGGACATGAACTCAACCATCATAAGAGGTACAGTTGGTCCAAAATTACGAGGTATAATAAACAAATGAAGGGATGTAATGATATATGAATGGGAGAATAAGCGAGAGCCTAAAAAATTGAAGACAAGGCAGATATATAACACAAAAGGCTATATTGTACTGCATATGAACTATTAGATGTATACCAAAAATTTAAAGAAAATAATAACAATAAAGAAAGAGCTTTGTTTTCAAAAGAAGGATGAGCATAAGATAGGCTTGGGCTGCAGAAGAGATCAGCACAAATATTGTGTTGAAAAATACATACCAACTCCAATGATCCAGGCTAATGAGAGAATTTTTTCAAAGAGCAATATAGAATGTTGGCCACGTAATCCCTATTATTGTGCATCGCTATTAACAAGTAGATAAGCAAGACACTAGCTTACTGCTGCTTTTAGTATAACTATTATACCATTTAATCCATCTACATGTTATTTCCAACTTTATATATCAAGGACCGATATAACACATTAATATCCGGTAGAAGAAGCATAAGAACAGAAAAATAAACTTCACCGGGCCATATTCACTAATGATCTAATCACATGAAAGCCAAGACAAAATATTTGTGAGCAGGACTGTGGCATAGTACAGAACACAGTTTTAAGTTTCAACACTTACTCTGCCCTAAATGGATGATATACTTTCCTTTTTGTGATTTGAAAATCTCAAGGCGCAGAAAAGAAAATTAAGACACATTGTGTTTGACGTGAATTTCCAATTTTTCTTTCCTAAACACATTCTTGTGAACCTAATAATAGCATCAGTCTATTTTCAAGAATAGCCATGTGTGTGTGTGTAACTGTGTATTATGTAAATACCCAGTATTTATGTTTTCATCTCTTGCTTCTACGGGGTCAAATAGTTCACAAGTCTCGACTTTGTGTGTGTGTGTGTGTATTATGTAAATACCCAGTATTTATGTTTTCATATCTTGCTTCTATGGGGTCAAATAGTTCACAAGTCTCGACTTTGTAAAGTCAAAAGGTACAACCAAATTTCTTGCTGATATATTGCATGAGTCATGTAAACAATTTAAATTTTCAAATGCTTCAGTTCCTTTGCAACCAGTGTTTAGGCTGGTGCCCAAAGCCATGAGACGAACAAAATATCAGTAATATGATATTGTGGATTGTCGTCAAGGATTTAGTTGAACTTTCATGTCACACTAATACATAAATTTTGCAAAAGTTTGAAGTTCCTATTCATAAATTACGATCAAGAACTTTGAAAAATTATATAAATAAAATTTTCAACTTTGACAAGTAACATCAAATGCGCAAATATATATATTCTTCTAGGATCTAATGACTGCTAAACCAACTTTATATAAATCAAACATGAGTTGAGATGAAACCTCGGCAGCAGCAAATCTCATCTTTGCTTCATCTAGATCTTTCTGTGATCCCCTAGAAGATACCCAGATAGACTACAAAAGATGTTTTGAAAATGAAACATGAGCATTAATAAACTATTCTTAGCATCTCAAAATCCTTGCAGGATACTGAAGAAGCAGCGTCAACTATATGTAAACACTTTAATATGTTCACAGGGAACTCTTAAATTGTAACTTATTATACAATATTGTAATCGTATCATTAAACTCAAAATGTTAACATTTCTATGTTAATTAAACAACATGATCAAATTCAAAGAATTACGAGAAAATGATGATATAGGGGAGAGAATTTGTCTACCTGTATGGAAAGAACAGCAGCGATTGTTAAGATCTCTTCCGAACATCCAAGCTCATTTGAAGCTAAGATCATTTTTGAGATCATTGGCTCCTACATAAAATTAAAGTGCAACCCAAAATTTAGTATACATTCTGTCAATATGGCTAGGGGGTGGTTTGTATATGCACTAGGAAAACAGACAGTAGTGCAGAAAATATACCACGCATCTATGTGTGTGCGATCAGGAAGAGATGACTATATTCAATTTTCTAAAAGAAAGATATAATGTGACATACTAATGGAATTTCAGCAATTTGGAAACCAGCTGGTGAAGTAAGTTTGGCGTCATCATCAATTACTCCAAGAGAATATAGCACTTCAAGTGCTCTGATCATTGCTTCAGGAGATGGTGATGCAGGCCAATCGAAGCCTAGGATATTATCTATACCCAGCGCTTTTAACTGGGATGAATACAATAAGTCAGTAAATTCAAATGATCCCCTGTTCCGAGGAATATTTCCAAAGAGAGATCATTAATGAATTAATCTTAACATTGCACCCAAGAATTTTAGATGTTTACACAGAAAATGAAAATTAAAGTTATGAAAAGCAACACCATATTGCACTTGTGGCATACGGAGATATGTTACACAGGTATATAACATTTGTAGAATAAATTATTACACAACGTGATGTATCATGGGCAAAAAGGATATGTTGCAAGTTACAGTTCCTACACCTTTGAGTAAGGGCTGGCACCGTATTTCTTTCCAACTTATATGACCAAATAAAATAGTGTTCCATGCATGAATGTAAAGCAGAACAGAATTACTTCTATTTTAAGCATAGCATAACTTGTATAAGTTTTCCAGGACATCAGCCTATTGTTACAAGGTAATATTTATTGATATTTGAAAGTATCTAGATGTACTGATGAAATGGAAGACACTCCGTCCCACGACCCCTTCCATAAGCATATAACACTCAAAAGTAAAAAATGTAAGCGGGTATCACTTAAAGAATGACATAATACATAAATTTAACAAACTAAGCTTACATTGCATTGTGAATACAGATTATTATTGTAATACAAACAGATTCTTTCTGCTTCCGCATTGAATAACGTAATATAGTACACACCTGAATCACAGAGGAAACGAGACTTGTTCTCTGGATCTCTGGAATCCCCTCTGTAGACATTTCATTGACGTAATACTCCTCTGTGTAGAGCCTGATACCGTAAAGAGAGAAGTATACAGGCTCAAATTAAAGTTGCTCGACAAAGTCTTGCTATCCAGCAAAATCAAAACAAAAAACTTAATAAATGTCCTGACAACAAGAACTCTTGTGATATTGGAGTAAAATGCAGAAGATAAATTATAATGTAAATTTTACCATCCATTTTCGATCACAAATGCACCAAAGAGGTGGGGCTTCGATATAATTGTGCGCGCACGAGAGAGAGAGAGAGAGAGAGAGAGAGAGAGAGAGAGAGACTGAGAGAGAGAGAGAGAGTGCCAGAGATAAGCTCAAAAATTTGAAAGATGAAGACAAGCACCACATACAAATGAAAGCAAAATATCCGAATACTTAGTAATCGACCTCCCAAACCTAGAAGGACCGATATTGCAGTAATTACATATAATAAACACCTATAGCTGCTACATTATTTATTTAGTCTAGTTGGTTAATTAAAAGGGAGAAATTAATATAGACTCTGCCCAAACAGATAACATTCTAAATTAAAACAATAGAGAAATGTTATTGAATCAATTCTAAGAAATTATCAATTCATATCACCCCCTGCTTTTCAAGATCTAATTCACTTCAAATTGTGCCCACGGCAGGCAGAATTTGGCAATTTGCAAACCAGCATCAGACCTAAACCGTTAAATCTTCTGGATAATTATGATATATCATAATACTACACATCTATGCACAACTATAAGAAAGAAACTGTCGTCAACAAATAATAACTATTCACTCGGTACCTAAAACATTTTCCAGGACGTACTCTTCCTGCCCTTCCAGCCCTTTGTCTAGCTGATGCTTTAGATATTGGTGCTACTATCAAGTTTTCAACATCTGTAATCTGCAAGTTGTAATTAGAGTTACGTTAAAAAAGCTAAGACAATGCTGCGTATTATAATATAATTTCATCTACCATATCCAGAAACCAGGGGTAGCTCTAAGTAAGTACGTAACAAAAAAATAAAGCTATTGCACAAGATACAATTTACTACTGTGTTTCAACAGCCATGTAACATCTGTTAGACACTGAGACAAATCGAAAAATTCTGCCAAGTAAATTTGAGAATATGTGATTACATAATTATAAGGTTAGAATATAGCTTGGTAAATTGATTAAATAATTCAACACGAGTATAAGAAAAAAAATTATATGACACAATATAAAGGAAATATATGATACCGGGTTGTAGAAGCGCTGTTTTGAGAACCCACTATCAACAACATATACAACACCCTGCATGAATGAATAAAATAATCATTGATTTAGAAAAGATTGGCCATTGCTAATGCAGAGCAGCATTTTATCCAACACTTCTCTTTCAGAACGTGGAGCTAATACCTCCAAAGTTAATGATGTTTCTGCAATATTTGTTGATATCACCACCTTTCTTTTACCTCTAGGTGTGGGAGAAAACACAAGGTCCTGCAGAAAGATCAGAAAAGGAAAATCTCAGTTTACCACATCCATAACCATCAATCCGCATGCCAAAATAAATAAGTAACCTGGTCTGCACGTGAAAGCCCAGAATATAAAGGCAAGATGGCCAATCCTGCAAATGTTAGCCAGAAGTGATGTCAAACAAGAACGTTAATTTTATTCTTGAATCACTGGTTGATGCAAAAATGTTTAGTAAGGCTAGCAAATACAATGGGAGAGCGGAGAATGATATTACAACATACCACAGTCAACTCAGTATTGGAATTTTGTGATTAAATAATACATTAAATTTTACTGTAAATCACAAGCAGCCCTGCGTATCTACACTTCATTAGAACGACCTAGAAAGATACATACCATCTTCCACAACATATATAAATATATGTTGTACAAGCATTTTCAATACAAGTAAGAAATAAACTGAATCACCTTTCTGAATTCCCCCAACTAAACTACATGGATTTTACTTGTAAAGTATGTTCATATGAATACAATAATCTTCAAAAATACCAGCAGAAGGCTTTCCATTATTTTGAGCTTCTTCTGTGAGCAGTTCTACAGCTGCGTCAATATCATCTTGACCAGTAAGGAATACTAGAATATCTCCTGGTGGCTCCTACATAAAATCATTGAACACAGACCCGGCATAAATAGGTCATTTTCTGGCAATCTCCATTCCAAAGTATAGGCCGCTTTCACATAAGTAAATATTGAAAGAATCTGCACTTTTTTTTCTAAAATTGGTACAGAATAACTAGTATTTACTAACGATAGGAGAACAACTATAAATGTCTGATCACTCATGAGATATTAACTGATTTAAATATGTCATAAATCAATAATCTTTGTTAACCGGACTCTTTATTCTGTTTCAAGTGCCCATGGCAGGACCTCAACACTCGGACACGTAACTTAGGTAGCCAAGTCTATCCATGTTGGAGACTTCAAGCCGAGTACGGATAACAAAGTCAATAATAACTTGGCAGATATATATATAATATATGCAATAACAAAGTCAATAGGAGACACCAAATACTTGTGATATATATAAGAATGAGAGAACTAGTCACAAAGGGCACACGCTCGCATGGCATCATATTCCACTAACATTAAACACTTTCAAACAAGTCCAGAATCTCTGAGAGCAATCCAGTTATCTTTTTCATATACATATTACATACCTGATTATGAATAGACATTACAGTCGAAACAGCAGCCCGGAGATAATCTGGAACAGGTTCTTCAGCATAAAAAACTTGTACATTGAATCCTCTACCCTGACAGTTAAGGCCAATGGTTACAGACTGAATAATTTCATAATACATTCCCAGAGGGCTAAAGTTACCAAATAAAATTCCCAAAGAAATGGCTGAAAGAGTTTCTATATGACTGTGTATGGATATCCCCAAGTAGAAAGATGAAAAGCTTAAAGTTGACTAAATGTGCTTTCAAAATATAGTCATGACATTGTTTTTGTGGATGGAGGGAGTTAAACTGAGAAGAACTGAGATTCTATACCAAATGCTGCAGTGACATTGATAGACGCAAAACATTAGATTCTCAAAAACATATCACCAGAAAAAAGTTAAAACTTAAAATACCTCAACTGAAAGAATGGCCGGCTCTGTATTCAGTCCATGCTGTTTCTCTTCACTTCCTCGGCGCTTTTTGCTAGCATTCAAAATGAAATCATTGTTTAGCTCACAACTAATTAGGCCCACGACAGAAATCAGGCAGAAAAGTAGGTTTCAAGAAAACCAATTAGAACATGAATTAATATTGGCCAATGGCTTACGCAATATCAGCCCACCCACTTTGGTTGAAGTTAGATAAACAAAAGTAATGGGAAGGTAGATGGCAGCTTGGTCATATTGCAATCGTGTAATCGATACAAAGTTAACTTTAGTAGTTATTAAAACGACTCCTAATTTCAACCTTGATCAATTTTGGCACTTCAGGAAGATCTTTATCAACTGGCATGTATATGGAAACAGGTTAATTATAAATTTTAGTTCTACTGCCAAAAAAAAATTAAAGAGGCATCGTAACAAGGCAATATGAACTATTTCCTATCATAACACAGATAGAAAGTTACAAAGGAACACTAGAATGCAATGAAGTTATTTTTCGAAAATGAAAGATAAAGAACCTCGTGTCGAAAAACACAGCCATTGATTTTGCTTCAATTGTAGCTGAAGCGATAATTAGACGCAACTCAGGACGCCGCCGCTGGATCTGTACTCATTAAAGATCTTAGAAGATTGCACAAGGCAACATGACAAAAAAACTCAATATTCTCAAAAACAAAAATCACTATTAGTTTTGTCTTGGATGTTGTAAACCACACCTTTTTAAGAAGACCCAGTAAGATGTCTGTTGAAATGGACCTTTCATGGGCTTCATCAACCATTATAACACTGAAAAGTAATGATAGACATGTTATATTAAATTTTATAATATAAATGTAACTTGATATAGCTCTTACAGATAATCACGTTACAATAGTTGAATATTTCTAAAGAAAAACGGCTGAGCAATTACAAAAAGATAGGAATTGGAAGTGTCGTCGTGGACAAACTAGAGAACTTGTAATTTAACTTTTGCACAGGATTTGACATATTTTGATAATTGGATTGCAAACTTAGACACTGTATCAATTACTACAAAGTCATTGGCAATTAAGAAATAGTAACACAACAATTTTTTACATTACATATACATGTAACTACATGTTATGTTACCCAAACTCAGGTATGGGTGATGGAAACGGGTGCAGTGCGGATCCAAGTGTCAGATTCTTAATTTTAAAATACTTAGGATACGGCATGGAATTATATAACCTTAACACAAGTAAAATTAGGCATATGTTTTTCATTTATTTTAAAAAATTTTAAAAATATTGTCATCTACCAATAAAACATACACATAACTATATATGCCGAAGCATAAATCAGAAAAAGAACATAAAAATATTCATCTAAGGGCATCACTCCTTAGAAACAAGAACAAGTTGTTGCGAAACCTTGTAAATCATTTTGAACTAGATTTTTCGAGGTGAAGTGTCAGGTTTTTACATCGAGGATCTGCCACAAATCTCATACTCACACCAATGTCATGTCTGGTGGACACGGGTATGACAGCAAAATTGCAGAGTTCGGGTAACGGAGCATGTAATGACCTATAATAAGCTTTTCAATTAGAATTCTGCATTTACTTAATTCCATTGATATTTCACAATGTTTTAGTGTGCAAGGAGATTGAAGCAGTGTTGTGCATATTCTCAAAAAGTGCAATCTCTAATTTAGAAGCATGACAAAAGTGCATGCTTTTTTGGCAAAAATAAAATCAGCCACAAATTTAACAAGGATATAGTACTTCACAGTCTCAATTTTCAAAGATAATAAATATCTCTAACATAACAGAAATATCAAGTCTAAGAATCACAAAAGAAGTGCAAAAGCAGAATAACTTTCATTCTTAATTAACTCTTTGCAAAGGATATATTAAGATATACGAGCACCAATCTATAATTTCTCACAAGATTGCTTGTTTCACACCTTATACAAGTACATAACTAACATCATATAGACTTATATCCATAAAACAATTAGTAAGATGTGAAACTTATATAAGAGTGAATATACTCCGAGGATGAGAATCAACAAAAGGAAAAGTTATATACTTTGGCATGTCACTCGTGCTATAAACATTACCTATACTTGCTCAACAGTGGATCAGACATCATTTCCCGGAGTAATACTCCATCAGTGAGAAATTTGATCCTAGTTAGTTCCTGTATTTTCAAAAAAAAAAACAATTAAGGCATGCAAAAATAGCCACCTAAATTTTATAATCAAAACTCCATATCTGATTGGCATGCAAAAATAGCCACCTAAATTTTATAATCCCAAAAACATTTTAAGTATTTGAAAGACATGCAAGAAACACAACAGCAACATAAGTAAGATGCTGTTGAATTAAAAAAAATTGGAAGTCTCACTGAATTAGTTAGATCTTCAAATCGAATCGTGTAACCAACTTCATCTCCAAGCTTGACTCCCATCTCTTCAGCTACCCTTGAAGCAACTGCCTAAATACCAAACATTTCATAAGTAATGACTCCACAATACTAGTGAGTAGTGACCAAGCACACACTAAAGACAACCAATTACATATAGAGCTCGAACTTTAAAGACTACATAGTACACTAACAGGCACTATCTTGTTATCTTATAAAAATATTTGTAAATAAATTACAAGAATTTACCAATATAAAGGAATTTAAGAAAATAGATGTGTAAATTATAAAGTAAATTTTACAGATATGACATGGACTCATTCAGTATCTCAAATTCTTAGCTATAAAAAAATTAAACGAATTTTAATTTGGTTTTATTTAAATCTTTAAAAATTATTGGATTAAGAAGAAAATACCAAAAACAAATCTTTTGATACCATTCTCTCTTCTCCGGTTCCACATATAGATTCCAATTTCTCCATGCACTACCTAATTTAAATAAACGGTTTCGAATCGCTTCAAGTCTAACATTATGGCTATGTTTGGGATTGTTGTTTAAAACTGCTATGCTATGAGAAAAAATGCTATTAGAAAAAATGCTGTCAGAAAAAATCAGATGACTGTTTGGTAATTTTTTTTCTTTACATTTTGAGATATAATATAAAAAAATAATATTTCTGGGATGATTTGATAGTGAAACGTGTAGTTACTTCTTGCAAAAGTTGAAAAACAGTTTTTTTCCAAAGCATGGGGGACATGCTTTCTCTAAACCCGAAAGTTGTTGAAAAGTTGAAATGGACACTTCTCCATTTTCATGTCTTAAAGTCACTTGATGATTTTTGTATTTTCTTCTTAACAGATAATTTACTTGCAATTCTTTATTTTTCATGACTGAAATTGACTTTATCTTTTATTTCCGAAATTGACTTAACGATTTCTTTATCAACTTGATGACATTACAAGGTCTTGCGCTTTATCAAAAAAAACCTATAATTGCCCATCAATGTTTTATATTTAAAAAATAATTAATCTTTAAAAATGTGCTTTTCACATGTAAGTTAAGTAAAAGCAACTTTTTCACTTGTTAATATACTTCTGTATGATTAATTGATAATAAAATAGTATACAGCTTACAAGTTACTAAAACGAACAAAAAAACTAAAACTTACATGGAGTGAGGATAATATTAATTATTTTCACGTCAAATGACCAGTTTAACATAAGCAACAGAAATATCTACCTCAATCTTACAAAATCAAATTCACCATATTCACTAAACAAGCAAAAGACATAAACTACCTGGACAGCAAGTCTTCTTGGTTGAGTACAAGCAATAACTCTACCTCCATCCGCCCATCCGGCTTCTTTAAGGTACTGAGATTTAACAAAAATGTAACATAAGTTTCCTGAATCATTATATATAATTCAATTAAGTCCTCCCAAAATCTTAAGGCTTTATAGGTGGTATCTAAACATGGCATCCAAGCTTGGATGTCTCGAGTTTGAACGCGCCTACCCCCAATTGTCTTAAAATCACAATTTAAACACTAAGATTATAGTATGTTACCCCAAAGACAGTCTCCTATTGTGATCCACTCTTCAATCCCAAAAACAATTGCTCAAAAGATGGGCTTCTACTGTAATCCACGATTCCCCTCTTCTATTCAAAAAATTGGCTCTCATGACGGAGGTCAATAGGGATGTGATTAAAGTCGATACGAATTCTTGATTGTCGCATATGAGTTTTTCTTTTTAATCTAGTCGAGCTTAAAATTTATAGAGCCCAGGAATAAAATTTATAGATCCGAGGAATTTTGTTCAAATTCAACTCACGGTGAGCTACTCGAAAATTTAAAGTTCATTTTTAAACTGGCTCTTAGAACCCAAGCCCAACCAGAAAAATGGGCTTTCAAGAATGAGTGCGGAATTAACTTGACATTTCCCAACAGACAAATTTGACACAACCAACAACACTTACAAAAACAATAATCTAACTAGTAACTACCCTTCCAAAAATAACCATCCTCAAATTTCCACATAAAACCTACAACAACAACAAATTCAACCCACGTTTTCCTCAAATTAATTTACTCATAACAATCACAATGGCAATCAAAAACACAGAGAATTATAAAAACCCTAACCTAACCTGAGGAATCTGAGTGGTTTTTCCACTGCCAGTTTCACCAACAACAATACAAGTAGAATGCGTCTCCACAAGATAAAGTATCGAATTTCGATACTTATAAACCGGAAGCCTCTGCCGTTGCTTCTCCAAACTCGCATATCCATAACTAC
This sequence comes from Oenanthe sinensis, assembly GCA_028671895.1. Taxonomy (NCBI): domain Eukaryota; kingdom Viridiplantae; phylum Streptophyta; class Magnoliopsida; order Apiales; family Apiaceae; genus Oenanthe; species Oenanthe sinensis. The sequence goes on along the minus strand of CM053813.1, from coordinate 45,838,837 downwards.
AAAAACACCCCAAATATATAATACTCAATCGAATGTGTATATTTAATCTCGATAAATGAATAAAATTTTCTAATTCGAAAACAAAGTAATTAAAATTAGTACAAGGGAAGGAGTAAGAGTGGTTACGAGGAGGAGAAGAAGACGACGCCGCCTTCTTCGTCGTCGAGTAATTGTGGCCTCTCTGCTCCTGGTTTCCAAAACAGTGACATCTCTCCTCTCTCTCCCTCTCTCCTTTGTTTATTTTTCTCGCCGAGAAGTGAGAACTGGACTATCAAATTATTCTTGTGTTTTAGTGAGTGTGTTGTATTGGGATTGGTAGGTGATCGAGTAAAGATGTGTTATTGTGGTGGGCCTAGTTTCGCCAGTTTATACTTTATAGACTCTGACTCTCTGAGTAATAATTTCAAGCCCAATTGAAATTTTAATAGATTAAAATTAGGTATTTCAAAAAAAGAAAAAAGATTAAAATTAGGGTGGGTAGTGGTTTTTTTTTTAATAATTAGGTTCATATTATTCTAACAAATATTGAACCCTTGCTAAAATAAGTTATAAGGTAATTTATAACAAAAAATTCACTAAAAGGTAATATAAGAACGAATAGGTCAATAATACCGTTGATTTATAATACATAATACAATAATATTTATATTATATATAGTTTCGAATCATTTTAGGTACCTCAAAATTAAATTAAAATTGAGCAATAATGTTTAAATAAAGTTTAGGAAATTTAAGTCGAAAGATAGTAAATTCACCTAAAAAAACCATAGATGGATTTTTTATATTTTTATACAGAATTGGTAGCACTAATCTTAAGAATAATGACAAAAAAACTAGATTATACTCATCTTAATACAGCTATATTTGATCTGAACTACTTGAATTGTAAATTGTAATGTAGCAAAATACTTGTTTACATAGATCAAATCTATACTATATTATTATTTCAACCGGAGAAAAAGCAATGACTGGGGAATAAGTATCGGCTAATCTGTGTGATGAAAAAGATTTTAATCGTCTAATTTTAGATGAATTATAGAAATGATCTTAACCAATCAATTTTAATAAAATTTAATTTTAAAAAAATATATATATATCATACATACAACTCTAATCTCCGATAGTCCTCCTTTTATACAACTCCTCATGAATAATATTATATTATATTTAAATTATATTATATATTTTCTATTTTGAGAATCGATTATTATCCTATAATTTTTATTTAATATATCATTAAAGTTTATTAATATATAAATATCATTGTATAATAACATACAACTCTAATTGCTCCTCCTTTTATACAACTCCTCACGGATAATATTATATTATATTAACATAAATTCTTAACGTTATAAAATTTTATAGTAAATATCAATAAAAAATAATATAAAAAATAAATAAACTTGTCCAAAGTAATATTGCATTATATATCCTAAATAAATTAAACCACTAGCTGTTTCCAAAAAATTAAATAAAATAACCACTAGCTATATTAAAATAATTTTTTTTTTAATACGCAATGCAACTCTGTCAGAGACAAACGAGCATTCAAAACTGAAGCATGCATCTCTCTGAAATTACCTTGCAACTTGTTTAAGAAAATCACACTTGAACTTGATCAAGTGTTGAACGAGTCATATATACAAGCAAATATTTTCATCTTGTTTTATATAATGCATGAATTTCTCTTGGTTCTCGAGGCCTCGAACATTGACGCTTGCCTAGACTAGAATATATAATCAAAATCAAAGTCTAGGTACATGGAAACAGAGAGGTAGGTGAGTTGGACACAAAACGAGTACTACTAGCTAACGACTCAAGTAAATAGTTAGATTTAGAAATATGAATGCTTATATTAAAAGAAATGTACTCAATTAACTCCGAACAATATATATAGCTAGGCTCGCGTTCAAGTGAAAATATTTTAGTTTGCATGTCATGCAATTTTCGCATATATTGTTCTACAAAATTTTTATAGTTCACAAAGACTATTTAGGCAGTTCTCCGGTCTCTTTTGTAATTGTTACTGTGAATCAGAATATTGTGCAACGAAGTTTAATTGAAAATGGGTTTCCGATACCTTGGCAAAGCTTCAAAACCCTTTTGTTTAATTTTTCTATTGCCCGTCTTCTTTCTTTTATTTCTGTCTAATGGATCATCAACGGCTGCAGCCAGCGCCAGAAGGACTACAAGTATTGGTGTAGTCATCAATGAGGATTCTCGAGTTGGTAAAGAACAGAAAATAGCCATGAAAATTGCAGTTCAAAATTTAAAAAGCTCTACCAATCACAAACTAGCAATTCATTTCCGGAATATCAGTGCTGGCGATCCCCTTCAAGCAGCTATTGCAGGTTAGATCTCTGCTTTCCGTTTACCTGATATTTTGTTATGCAGAAAAAATATACGCAAGCCTCCCTCCTCTTTGCATGTTCTTTTGTAAATTAATAGCAATTTTTTCCTGGTGATATGTATGTGTTAAGTTACTAGCTCTCCTAAAAGTACTTAAAAGAATTGATAATGAGATAGTAGGTATTGAGTTCGGATCTCGGTAGCCTCAATATTCTCAAAAAAATAAAAATTACACACCAAGATTAATTTGTTAAACCTTATGGTTTTAGGATGTGACCTTAATTGGATCTAATACTATATTCAACATCAATATTACCCCAAAGATGGGCTCATAATAATCCACTCAATGCCAATTTTGTTTTTAAAAAATGGGCTTCCGAGTGAGGAGTGGTAAAGTATATGATCCGCTAATCTAAATTCTCATTTTGACATCATGAGTTTTTACGAGAGCTAGTAACTTGCTAGGTCATTTGACCTGAGGTTAGGTGACCAATTCTCTGATAATTGTGAGGTATTGAGTTTTAGGAGTAGGCCATGAATCATGATGTATGTGTTGATGTGTATATCATGTGTGTATAAGAATATGGCCTAACATCTATCCAATATATTGTGTGTGTTAATAATTTCATGATGATATATGTATTGCAGCTGACCAATTGATTAAAGTTGAGAAAGTCCAAGTACTTTTTGCATCACAGGCATGGCAGGAAGCTGCTATAGTTGCTGATGTTGGAAATCGAGCTCAAGTGGCAGTAATCTCACTTGCAGCTTCTTCTGTTTCACCAAAAGTAACACATGTAAGGTGGCCTTTTCTGGTACAAATTGGTAGCAGCAGCTCCAAGGAAATGGAAAGTGTCGCAGCCATTGTTCATTCCTACATGTGGAGAAAAGTCGTCGTTATTTATGAAGATGACGGCTATGGTGATCCTGGAGCACTAGCTCTATTATCCAAAGCACTAATAGATAAAGGTTCTGACATTGAATATCGTTTAGTACTTCCACCATATACCTCTCTATCCGATCCTCAAGGGTTTATTGGGGGTGAGGTAGTAAAATTATTGAGTAGAAAGTCTAGAGTTTTTATAATACTGCAATCATCATTAATAATGGCTAAACATCTAGTTAGAGAAGCTAGGATGATTGGATTAATGGGGAGAGATTCTGTGTGGATAGTTACTGAATCTATTACAAGTGTTCTGGATTCTAGTGACCCTTCTTTTGTTATGTCCATGGAAGGTGCTATTGGAACCAAGTCATATTTCTCTGAAGAAACTAGTAGTTTTATGGAGTTGAAAGCTCAATTTCGTGAAATTATCAAGTCAGATTATCCAGAGGAGAATAATTTGGTGCCTGGAGTTTATGCCCTACGTGCGTATGATGGTATTATGGCCATTTCTCATGCTGTGACAAAGTTAGGTACTGATGAAAATACTACTGCAGAAAATGTGTTAAAAGGCATTCTATCAAGTAATTTTCGAGGCTTGGGTGGGAAGATTAGTTTCCATGATGGGAGTTTATCGGATTCTTCTTCCAATATAAGAATCATAAATGTTGTTGGAAAGAGTTACAAAGATATAGGATATTGGTCATCAGAAGGATTCCTTAAAAATGCTGATCAAGTCAAAGGGGGTGCTCTTAGCATGAAGACATTGGGCAGTGTGGTGAATTGGCCAGGTAATTTGACACGTAATCCGAAAGGGTGGACTATGCCTACTGATGAAAAGAAAATGAGGATTGGAGTTCCTGGAATGACAGTTTATCCAAATTTTGTGGAGGTTGTATCAACTGATGATGATTCAGATGGTGTGTATAATATTTCTGGATTTTGCATCGATCTCTTTTATGAGGTTTTAAATATTCTGAAAAAGGAATATTCTTTACCTTACGAGTTTATCCCCTTCTATGGAACCTATAATGAGCTGGTCTACAGTGTTAGCAATGAGGTAATTTCTTAATATATAATGAGGCAGTATGCTCTTAATCATGAATAATTTTGTCCCTGTATATTTGAAAAATAAAGGCAGTCTTATTTGAAAGTTTCATTTAGTTTTTTTCCTTGCTCTTGCTGACAATTTGTTTTGTTGTCATGTGTCGAACCAAAAATTTGGAAGACTTTTGATGCTGTGGTGGGGGATGTAACTATATTAGAACATCGAGCAAAACTCGTGGAGTTCACACAACCATATGCTGAATCTGGCTTGTCAATGATGGTCCAATACAAACACAAGCCTAACAGAGCTTGGTTGTTTCTAAAACCATTCAGTCGCAGTATGTGGCTAGCAACACTAGGGATTTTGTTCTACACTATATTCATTGTTTGGTTATTCGAGCGTTATAAATCAAATCCAGATTTCGAAGGGTCGTTAAAAGATCAGCTTGCCACTGCTATGTGGTTCACTTTTTCGTCTCTGTTCTTTGCACACAGTAAGTAACTTGTTATCGATGACGCTAAATCACATACACCTTGATGTCTTAAAAGCTGCGTTAGTGTCCTTCATCACAAATTTCAACATAAGACATCCAAAACAACAGTCTAATAGAATTGAATCAGAATAATATGTTTTAAAAATGTTTTATGAGTTGCTCTTGTTTTGTAACTTTGTTTTTTTAATATTCCTGATGTCTCCTTTAAACGCGTTACATTGCTGAAGCGTATATTCACAAAATATGCTAACCAAGACGTCATTTTGATGTTAACTTTCATTTTTACAAAACAATGTTCACTTGCGTCTGAAAAAAAAAATCAATGCATGCTTTACTTTCACAGTGAATGCACTAATATGAGTCAACTTTTTACAGATGCAACATTTTTAGCCGCTGTCCCTATAATTTCTATAGTATTTTTATCAATTTTTCTTCATTTATGTTCCCAACATACTACCAAAACGTATAAGTATTTAAATTATATTCTGAACTTGATTGAAAGCTTGATCATCCAGTCTAAGCATGACAGTCCAATTTTTTTCATCAAGTATCCATAATAATTTGTTGTAAAATGAAATTTTTCAGGGGAAAAGGTTTACAGCAACTTTACGAAAATGGTGGTTGTGGTATGGCTGTTTGTTGTGCTGGTTCTTACCTCCAGTTACACAGCTAGTCTGAGTTCAATGCTTACAGTTGAAAGGCTTGAGCCAAAGGTAAAAGATATAGAATGGTTAAGGAAAACAAATGCAACAGTTGGCTGTGATGGTGCTTCATTTGTTAAAGATTACTTGAGAAATGTACTGAAACTTGAGAACTTGAAATATATGGATAACCAATTTGAGTATACTTCTGAATTTGACAAGGGGGGTATTTCAGCATCATATATTGAGCTCCCATACCAGAAATTCTTTCTACAAGAAAACTGCAATCACTTCACTACTGTTGGACCTACCTATAGATTTGGAGGATTAGGATTTGTAAGTTATTACTTCTCTCTCTTTCATTCTGTATCGACTGCAACAAAAAATCGCTTTGAAATATTAAACACTAGACGGGAAATATATTTTGAAAATGATATTCGATGCTATGCATGCAAGCAGGTTTTCCAAAAAGGATCTCCAATAGCTAGAGATGTATCAGAGGCCATCCTAACCATCACCGAAAATGGTCTTCTTAAACGCTTGGAAGATAAATGGTTTGTCGCACCAACTAACTGTACTGCATCAAAAAACACAGGTAGCCTCACCATCGAGAGCTTCTGGGGATTATATCTTATCTCAGGTGCCACCTCGACAGTCTGCCTTGTCATTTTCATACTAGTCCTTCGACAAAACAGAATTAGAAATATGAAAACTGGCAATATCCTAGCGGAACCAAATTCGAAAAAGGCTGTTGCAATTGTAAGGTATATCCATTGCTATAACAATAGAATATCTCCGATAAGAAGTACTTCTTTCTACCAGAGAGGAGAAATGGGCTCGTCAAGGTGGGAACTGATGAGTCCTTCCGAGACTCTAAAGCATGGAATTCAACTACCTGAAATCAAAATGCAAGAACATCCATCCCCCAACTGAGATCAAAATTCCAGGCCAGTTCAAATCTATAGTTAGTAAGGATCGTTAAGCTTGCATTGGTTTGACGTAAAATACTGACTTTAGAAAATTTCTAGTAGGAAATAGAGATATTTGTAAAACATTTTCTCAAGTTTTTAACTTTTTATGGTGCAAATATGTTATACGCAGCTTGACTTGACTTATTTTTCAGAAAATATTCATCTCGAGGATAAAGTAGATGCATATATAATTTTTTTTAAATAAATATTTACTTTTTAAAACAAAGATAAGTCAAATATCTTTTCTTTTTAGCCGTATTGTTTTTTTGAATAAAAAGCAAATTTTCATTAACTCAAATTAAGCAATTATAAATCTCTCCAGTCTCTCCCTCTCTCTCTCCTCTCTCGTAGTATAATATCATACTAACAATATTTTGGTGTGAACAAAATAAGGTGTTTTTTCTGATTCATAATCCTTATTGTTTATTTGATTATTTTTAGTTTGATTTTATGCATTAGTATCCTTTGAATCGTAAGTGCATCTTTTTATTCTAATTTGTGTTTGTCATGTCTATGTCTCTTTTACCATTTGTTATTTGTTAAGCAACGATTTTTTATTTTACGAGATCATGTGTAGGTATATGTTTTATTTTGATCGTTAAGGTGTTTTTGTCATGAGGTAAGTGTCAGTGGTGTGTGGTGATGTGGTGACCAGTGACTAAATTAGTTACTTCTTTTTTATACAGTCTTTCTATTATTATTGGCTATTTTTTAGGCATGATTTACTTTTTAGTGTTGTAAATTAGAATTTTTATAATTTTTTGGTCACATTTAAATGCTTTTTTTTAATTTTCATAAATTAGTGTTATTTTAGTAGATTCTTTTTCATCTTTAAGTTAGGTAATTTTTTATCGGTTTAATTGCTAATTGATTTTCTTACTATATTTTTGTTTTTTATTAGTGATGGACTAAAATTTTGGGTCTTTAAGAGTTTTTTATTTATGTGTACCATTTTAGGTGGCCATGATTGATGACTTTTATTTTTAGGCCTTTAAAATGCTATTTAGTGTCATTTTGATGGCTTGTATATTTTATGTATGATTTTTTTTTTTAATTTAAGAGTTTTATTTTATTTTGTTGTCTCATCGATTAGCTGTTGGTATTTTTTTTTGTGGTTTTAGATGTATAAGGACGAAAATACCTTGTGAAACAGAGTATGAAGTTGGCCGGTTTCATGTGTCATATGGGCAAGTATAGAGGTCAAGCAACAAAGTGAGTTTTAAGTTGTTGATTTTCAAAAGGTTTCAGTCTTTTGTTTAATAATAACGTTGTAATTAAATATTTTTTTGTACTTAGTTATTTTTAGTAGAACACTCTTTTTCTCCTTAAATTTTTTCCATAGGATTTTGCTCATGTGGGGTTTTAACGAGGCCCTTTTTTGGAGGTGTTTTATTTTCAGACATTAAGGTGTTATTGTCTAAATGTTCGGAAGTCACATGCGTGCTTTTCGGTTAGATGACCGTGAATCAAATAAACTCATTTTTTTAGGTCATTGTATTTCGTTACAATTCATTAATAATAAGTTATTTCTGTCAAAAAAAACCGAGTATCATATTAAATTGTATATAAATATTAAATTTGTTAATAAGCTCTGAATGATTCAAATTTAATATTTATATACATAAATAATTATCATATCGCGTATTTTTCGTTTATCCCTTGTATCATATGTACGGAAAGTCCATAAAAAATCGTGTACTTCCATTGATTTCACATTGTATAATATTTTCTTGTATCGGATGCATATTTGAGTTTAATTTTTTAATACATGAATTTATTCGGTGTCATATTATAAATTTAAGTATATACTATCCCTTTAAAAAAATTATATACTATAGAAATACACAACGCATCAGGTGACCAGATGAGTTTCAGATCAACTTCCGATTCTGATAATTTTGGAGTATTGATAGGATCGGTTCGGATCTAGTTTTGACTAAAATCGGTTAAATTTATGATCAAGATCATATTAAGTTCGGTTTGGATTAAATTCGGTTTATATCATTTCAGATCGGAAAATTACAGACTGTATTAATTTTGAATTAGTTTTTAATATAGTAAAACTAAAATAAAAGTCGTTAAATACATTTGTTGAATTAATAACTTATTCATTATCTTTCTCCTTCTATTTTTTAATTTGTGAAACTTTAAAAAATTATATTTTTATTAAATATATTAGTTATAATATAAAATAATATAAGTTTTTAAAATTTTGATTGTATAACCATTTTAATTTTTTGATATAAAATTATTTTAAATATGAATTTTGCTTAAGAATATATTATTTAGTGAATAAAAAGTGGGTTAATACTATAGACTATGAATCATTAAAATATAACTAAATATTTAGATTAAAATTCAATTTATCTCTTTTCTAATTCGATGTAATTCTTATTTGTATTGAATCAGATCTCGTACTTTGAGTCATATTCGGTCCAGATGATTGTATATTTGGTTCTAATCGGTTCGAAGTTATTATCAAGTCTAGTATTTCAGATTATTTTCAGTTAAATTTTTGGTTCGGGTAATTTTTGATTCGGATCAAATCGGTTTTCGGATATTTATCGGATTATGTAATTTCGAATATAAAATTGGATTTAGTTTCATTAATTTCGGTTCGGTTTTTTAGATTCAGGCTCATTTCGCCAGGTTGCTGTCTGGTCTAGAATCAGAACAGATATGCTCGTTACATCACTTGATGTCTCCAAATTTTTCGTAAGCTACCGACTCATTACGGTTGAGTTCATTAGGCGATCTGGTTTATTCATGTTCGCCTGAAGTTGTTGATGAGGATCTCCTTCTTTCAAGGGTTGTGATTAGCAAGTATTTTGGAATCCAAGATTCCCATAATAAAAAAGAGAAATCATGGATAATTTGAGATTTAGGTAAATGGCCTCTCATTAATTCTTAAATGAAAATAGGTAAGATTCATGTGTAGAGACCTCATTACACTAGTATTAATCGATATTCATAGTTTTAAATTTAATTATTTGATGGTCATTTTATTAAAAATATGAAGTTGATTCTGTAATTGAGATTTCTAATTATTTGAAACTTGTTATTATTATTAATGAGTATGAAATGTTGGTTAGTTTAATGCTATTTTTTGATTGGTTTGAGTCAATTTTTGTCTTATGGGTAATCTTATTTTTGTGAAGAAAATGTCATTTTTGGTACACTGGTATAATTATCTTTTGATATAGTCATTCTAGATTAATCTTGTTTTTTGTCAAAAAAATGTCATTTTTGATAAATTGATATGATTATGTCTTGGTATAGTTATTCTAAAATGTTCTTGGTCCATCGATCATATTCTTACCGTTATAATTGATTTCATTACTAATTGTATATTATACAATTATAATAAATTATATAATCTTGTTACCATATTTAATCATATGTTATTCACTTGAGCTATACAATTCTTCATTTTATTTTGGTAATTTATTATTAACTTTTATTTTTTTAGTTTCTAATTCTAGATAACTAGTTTAATTTTATTTATTATTTTTAATGCATATTGTTAATTCTATTCTCGAGAATTGATATTTAGTTACTCCTATATTAAAATTATATTTATGGATATTAACAATCAATTTTTTAAATGTGGTAACCGATTAAATTGATTTTTTTGCATAAATATTTTAAGTGTGTGTGTGTGTGTGTGTATATATATATATATATATATATATATATATATATATATATATATATATATATATATATATATTACATTACTCGTTTATCAACTCTAATGTCATATGTGATGGTTTCTATGCCATTGTGGGTGGTGTCATAATTGATGGCTTTTTGGCCATTTATGGTAATTGTTATACGTCGTGTGAGACGATTTTGTGTCAGATTAGAAAGCTTAGTTAGTTATTTTTTATAGACATTTTTATATATTATTATTAGTTATCTAAACAAATGGATCCCGTTTGGTTAGATTTTATCTTGTTTTTTAAGTAATATTTACATTATGTATTTTTTTAAAGTTATGTTTTTTGTCTTTTATATTCAATTCAGATGAATATTAATTATTTTCTATTTTTTCTGTAACAGGTGTTCTGTTTTTAAAAATTAAAGTTTAAGTCTAAATTTCCAGAGATATTTTTGCATGTCTTTTGGTTAGATGATAATTTTTCGTGAATGAAAGAATTCCATTTTTTACGGGTTTATATTTTGGTACAAATAATTTATGTGAAAGTACTTCTGACAAAAAAAATGTGTTTGACATTTTTAAATCGATGAAAATTCAATTTAAACAAACTTGACCCAACCAGCTGTATAGTCTTTGAAAAAAATTAATTTTATCCGGAAGTGATTACTGATCAGTTAGTCGAGTGATTTGCTTAAAATTCAATTTATCTCTTTTCTAATTCGATGTAATTCTTATTTGTATTGAATCAGATCCCGTACTTTGAGTCATATTCGGTTCAGATGATTGTATATTTGGTTCTAATCGGTTCGAAGTTATTATCAAGTCTAGTATTTCAGATTATTTTCAGTTAAATTTTTGGTTCGGGTAATTTTTGATTCGGATCAAATCGGTTTTCGGATATTTATCGGATTATGTAATTTTGGATATAAAATTGGATTTAGTTTCATTAATTTCGGTTCGGTTTTTTAGATTCAGGCTCATTTTGCCAGGTTGCTGTCTGGTCTAGAATCAGAACAGATATGCTCGTTACATCACTTGATGTCTCCAAATTTTTCGTAAGCTACCGACTCATTACGGTTGAGTTCATTAGGCGATCTGGTTTATTCATGTTCGCCTGAAGTTGTTGATGAGGATCTCCCTCTTTCAAGGGTTGTGATTAGCAAGTATGGTGGAATCCAAGATTCTCATAACAAAAAAAGAGAAATCATGGATAATTTGAGATTTAGGTAAATGGCCTCTCATTAATTCTTAAATGAAAATAGGTAAGATTCATGTGTAAAGACCCCGTTACACTAGTATTAATCGATATCCATAGTTTTAAATTTAATTATTTGATGGTCATTTTATTAAAAATATGAAGTTGATTCTGTAATTGAGATTTCTAATTATTTGAAACTTGTTATTATTATTAATGAGTATGAAATGTTGGTTAGTTTAATGCTATTTTTTGATTGGTTTGAGTCAATTTTTGTCTTATGGGTAATCTTATTTTTGTGAAGAAAATGTCATTTTTGGTACACTGGTATAATTATCTTTTGATATAGTCATTCTAGAGTAATCTTGTTTTTTGTCAAGAAAATGTCATTTTTGATAAATTGATATGATTATGTTTTGGTATAGTTATTCTAAAATGTTCTTGGTCCATCGATCATATTCTTGCTGTTATAATTGATTTCATGAAATTATTTCATTACTAATTGTATATTATACAATTATAATAAATTATATAATCTTGTTACCATATTTAATCATATGTTATTCAATTGAGCTATACAATTCTTCATTTTATTTTGGTAATTTATTATCAACTTTTATTTTTTTAGTTTCTAATTCTAGATAACTAGTTTAATTTTATTTATTATTTTTAATGCATATTGTTAATTCTATTCTCGAGAATTGATATTTAGTTGCTCTTAGATTAAAATTATATTTATGGCTATTAACAATCAATTTTTTAAATGTGTTAACCGATTAAATTGATTTTTTTGAATAAATATTTTAAGTATATATATATATATATATATATATATATATATATATATATATATATATATATTACATTACTCATTTATCAACTCTAATGTCATATGTGATGGTTTCTATGTCATTGTGGGTGGTGTCATAATTGATGACTTTTTGGCCATTTATGGTAATTGTTATATGTCGTGTGAGACGATTTTATGTCACATTAGAAAGCTTAGTTAGTTATTTTTATAGACATTTTTATATATTATTCTTAGTTATCTAACCAAATGGATCTCGTTTGGTTAGATTTTATCTTGTTTTTTTTTAAGTAATAGTTACATTATGTATTTTTTTTAAAGTTATGTTTTTTGTCTTTTATATTCAATTCAGATGGATATTAATTATTTTCTATTTTTTCTGTAACAGTTGTTCTGTTTTTAGAAATTAAAGTTTAAGTCTAAATTTCCAGAGATATTTTTGCATGTCTTTTGGTTAGATAATAAAATTTTTTGAATGAAATAATTCTATTTTTTACGGGTTTATATTTCGGTACAAATCATTTACGTGAAAGTACTTCTAACAAAAAAAAATGTGTTTGACTTTGATATGTCGAGTTTAAATCGATGAAAATTCAATTTAAATAAACTTGACCCAACCAGCTGTATAGTCTTTGAAAAATATTAAATTTATCCGGAAGTGATTACTGATCAGTTAGTCGAGTGATTTGCTTAAAAAGGCTCCCTCAAAGATTCCAAACTAACTAAATAAACGTCGATTAGAAAAATATTTACTCGTATTGAATAACATAGCAACCTGGCAATTTCCATCAGTTGGTAAGAGTGCAGAAATGTTAAAAATCGGACCCGCTGAAATCGAATTTAAAAAACATTTAAATTAAAGACCGGATCGAAAACATGTAAAAATCGGACCGATATTACTCGATTCAAGCGTTTACATAATTTAATTAATCAAAATTTAAATATAAAATAGAAAAATTGAGAATTAATTCAAATTATTAATTTTAAAATTAAGTATATAAATAAAAATAAATTATAAAATTCAATTACCACGATTTTCATTACATACATGATATACTCATATACATCATAATGGAATGAAAGTGATACATTAATAAATAAAATAAAATAATAATTTAATAAAATTTAAAGTAATCTAACTCACAATCATACTTATTATCAATATAATTATATAAATATAAATATATATTATATCTCATACGATGTTATTAAAAAACAGGTCCGATTGAATTTTTTTGATTTTAAATCTAACCGGACCCACTTATAATTTCTTCTTCTTTATGAATCGAGTAGCAACCAAAAAAATGGCTCTGTTTCGGGTTTGGACCACCAGTCCAGCGCTGTTTTGTGCAGCCCTTTCAGTTGGGCACTACGGAGTACGGACAGCCTCAAGTAATTTGATATACTAAATTTTCAGTTGTGAAACTTTGTCACAAGTACGCAAATTAAGATTAAAAAATGCTTAATTAACCTTAAAATAAAAAATTGAAAATTTTCGATGGATCAGTTGCAAGTAATGCTATATTCATAAATTTGTTTGGAATTTGACGGTCTAAAATATTTAATTTTCGAACGAATTCTGACTTTTTGATGATAAATAAATTTATAAGACCAGGGAGGATATGGGGCTCAGGGAGGTCTGGCTCACCCCCTAACCCGTATAATACTTTAATTATATTTATGCATTGGAGCTCGGGAACTCCAATCTACCCCTAAATAATATTTTAGTTATATTTATGAATTTATATGTATGTTATAAGTAGTTCATTTCGCTTACATATTTCAACCCCCCTCATTTTGTATTCAGGATTTCAGGTAGTTCAAATACAATATCTAAGCAAAATTAATAACATATTGTCTAAATGTTTCGGGGGTGATTTTATTATAATCAAGAATAATATATTTATAAAAGTTGATAATAAATTAATTTTAAATCATTTTAGCATTTTGTAAAATGCAAATTACCTTCATTATCATAGTTTTAGTACTAATTTTGTGGATTATATTGTATGAACTATATTTTATAATTATAAGATATTGAGAGAAAATTATATCTAAAATAAATTAAACCCACACTTTAGCATAATTGTGAATCCGCCAGTGATCATGATGAACAAAATTCCATCAACATAGATTCCCTTCCAACGGATTTAGCATTGAAATAAAAAAAATACGTACTTATCTTCGCTAATTTTCTTTTTAAATAATGAAAGTATTGTTAAATAAAAAATAATATTTTTCTTAAAAAATTTGCGGATCATAAATCACATCAATGAAAAACTTTAAAAGAAACTTCTCAAAAATTGACAGAGTAATGCATACGACAATGCAATTTATTTGTTGCATGACTTCTTGGCTCTCGGGTACATTTGGCCTGCTTTAAAATAAGTCATTTTAAACTTATTTTCGGGTAAAAATTTCATATTTTGATAAATGTTTTTTATACAAGTATTTAATGTATATTTGAGATTCTATAAGTTGCAAAAAAAGTTAACTTTTTTCAGAAAAAAATTAGGAATCTCTAACTTTGTCTTAAAATAAGTTGACTTATTCTGAAAAAAAGTTCCCTCAAACACCCCCATCGACTCTCGTTGACTGTCGGCTACATTTAAACCAACAAGTCCCAGTCAAGTACTGTACATGAAAACAAAGACGAATGGGACACTATGGGCCTGTTTGGGTGAATGCTACTTATGGAAATAAGGGCTTATTTCCGGAAAAAAGTAGGGATGTATGTATTTTTCAGAAATAAGCCCTTATTTCCAGAAAAAAGTAAGTTCATATTTGGTTTTAAAATTCTAAAACAAATATTTATCTTTAAAAAAAAATATGAAAATATGTAAAAAAAAATTTAAAATAAGCTACTTATTTTAAGTTTATGGAACCCCAAACACCCACTATATATATATAACCGATCTGTAGACCGTAACTCTCACGGCATCTCCGACGGAGTCATACTCAAGCATCAACTATCAAGGTGTCAAATATTGTCAATTTATTATCAATATTATTATTATTATTTTCATTTATATTAAATGTATAAACTTGTTACTTCAATAATTAAGATTAGGGGTGAGCAAAACCGAACTGGAATTGAAAAACCGAATCGAATAGTGTAATTTCGATTCAGTTCAGTTTCATTTTTTCTGAAATTTCGGTCTATTCGATTTTTCGGTTCGGCCCGGTCTTTAAAAAAAATTGGTCCTAACCAAATAGACCGAATTATATATATATATATATATATATATATATATATATATATATATATATATATATATATATATATATATATTTATTATATATATAATATATTTTTATTAATATATTTTTATATAATATATGTTCGATAAATGTAATTTTGCTCTAATATCCTAACGCCAACTTATTTATTAATTAATTTTTACTATATTTGTATGAGCTTGATGTGCTTGAGGATGACCTCAGGTAGCACCCTGAGGTTAGAATAATTTCTAATACAAATATAAGAGTATTTATGTAAATGTAGATAGGTGAATTTAATATTTAATACACCCTGAGGATGACCTCAGGGCCAGTTTTTTCTATTTGTATTCATGTTCCCTTAAAAATTCACCTTATTTGATTTTTATATTTTTCTTTGAAAAAATATGGACTGAACCGAATGGACCGAACATAATAAAATATCGATTCGGTTTGGTTCCAAAAATATTGATAATTCAGTTCTCGGTCTGTTCGGTTCGGTTTGGTCCGGTTCTGGACCGAACCAATCGAATGCTCAACCCTAATTAACACTTAATATAAAATGTACAAATTACCTCCGTATCAACTATTCCTCAATTAATAAAAATTAAATAAAATAAAATGAGTAAGAATTATTGTAACCCTGATGATTTTGATGATTTCATAGTCTAGCAAGCTAGGTGCTTGCTAGGATGAGTTAACTTATTTATGTCTGCAATACTTATTATAGCCTGCTAGTTTGCATGTTCTAACTTGGTCTTGCAGGATTTATAAGTAACAGTTATGATAACAGCTTGCTGAAACAAAGTCTAACCAGAATACAACTAATGTGCATAATTTGTCTATCAGTTGTAGTTTAGGTTTAAGATTCTTTTATATGTTAATTCATCTATATATTACGTTTTTAATATATTATTAAGATCAAGGTTTTATTAAAAACGTTTTCCTAAAATTTAGGAAGTAGTTGGTTTGAATTTAAATTCTTGTATCAACAAACTACTTCTCTATCTTATCCATAATTATACGAGCTGATTTCAAATTCATTTTTATCACTTCTCTTATAGTTATGCTTTGAATTATTTTGTATTATAACGTTCTATATTATCTATAATTCAAAATTAGTCGTTGTATACTTTTGTATATAACACAGGGCTAACTTTTCATCTGTTCTTAACAATACTACAACTTTCTGCATCTTGAAAAGTTTGTATTCGATTCTCTTTAAATTGATCTTGATTATATATTGAGTACATAATATTTAGAAAATATAGTTTGAGTTGTAAACACTTTCAATTCTCTGTATTGTTTGAAGTGTAAGTGAGAATCACTAAAATGACAAAGGGTTCTAGGTGATAGAATAGGGGGCAACCAAGTTTAGTTGTATTGTTTCTACCGGATAAAGAGTTGAAGTAACAGAAGAATTCAAGAGTGGGATTCAAGGAATTCAGGGTTCAAGATCATATAGAGCTGTTAAACGAACCGAGCAGACTCGAACTCGACTCGGTAAAAACCCGACTCGACTCGACTCGGTTCGTTAACGAGCTCGAGTTCGGCAAGAAAAAAAAGCTCGTTAAGCTTAACGAGTCGAGTCGAGTTTTTTGGTTGTTCGACTCGACTCGACTCGACTCGGTACTCGACTCGACTCGACTCGGTAGAAACTCGGTACTCGATAAAAAATATAAAAATATATATATTTTTTTATTGTTTTAATTTTTAATTTTTAATTTTTAGTGTTTTATTTTTAGTTTTTAGTGTTTTAATTTTAGTTTTTAGTGTTTTAATTTTAATTTTTAGTGTTTAGTGTTTTAATTTTAGTTTTTATTTAAAAAAATAAGCCCAAAAAAATAAAATAAAAAAAATAAAAAAAATCGAAAAACCCGACTCGACTCGGGATCGACTCGGTAGGCTCGTTACCGACTCGACTCGACTCGGGTCATTAACGAACCCGAGTTCGGCGCAAAAAAAAAACTCGTTTAATAATCGAGCTCGAGCTCGACTCGGTTAGAAAAACTCGAGATCGAACTCGTTAAGGAAAAACTCGACTCGACTCGACTCGTTTACAGCTCTAAGATCATATTGCAAAGCAGAGAACAATAGCAAGCTGAAACCATTCTGCTCAAAATTGCTGGAGATTATAGCAAGCCACTTTAAGTGATTGGGAAACAGGGAGATATATTATTATATAGTAATTGGATTATATTCGATTAATAATATATTTTTTTATCAAGTTGGTAAGTGACCAGGATGACGTGTGCCTCTTTTACGTACTTTCTTTTAACAGTTTTATGCATTGCATTCATTCTACCTTACTATAATTGTTTGTCAATCAGCTATAACGGTTTAGCAATAATTTAAAATTGGATATAATCAGCTATTACACCTGTTCACCCCACTCTAAGTGCATTTACAATTATATATATATATATATATATATATATATATATATATATATATATATATATATATATATATTCTTATACAATTTAAATCTTATTCATTTTTAAGAGTTGTCAAAAGATGACAAAATTGATAACTTTCCTTGACAACTTTGGGCTCGTTTAGTTCGTAATAAACGCATCATTTGATTCGCGTATTTAGGTGTCAAGTATAAATTTTATTCATTCCAAATTCATACATCATGTTTTGTTTGAAATTTTAAAATTCATGCCTCAATTTCATATGGTATGATTTCTCAATATCCTAGGGGAGGGGTATGAGAAATCAAATTAAAATTTATTATTTTTTTGAAAATATTTTCTTAAAATATAGAACAATAATATGAAATGCGTACTCAAATAGAAAATTATATATTGCGGTATCTAAAATTGTCAAGAATTAAAAATTAGTGTTTCCATTACCTAATTCATAAAGTATACTTATTCTTGTTATTTTTTCCACAAAAATATGGGATACTACCCCAATAAAGTCAGTCAATAGCTCGAGCTATTAATTTAAAAGATTAATACATATGACTTGTACTAACTATGGCCGTCTTGCTAACAAAATATTTATATATACTTCTTTCTGTCTAATTGTACGATCTTGCTAATATAAGTAGTATGTTATACGCGTGCTTCGTTTTAGGTAGTTGTATACGTAAGACCAGTAATACATTACTGAGTCAACTGTCAACCGCAAACACTCTGGTCTCTTGGTGTTTTCTTGAAATTTCAGCTGACAGGAGACCACAAGTATAAATTTTGTTAATTCCAAATTCATACATCATGTTTTATTTAAAATTTTAAAACTCATGTCTCAATTTCATATGGTATGATTTCCTAATACCCTAGGAGAGGGTATGAGAAATTAAATTAAAATTTATTATTTTCATTTTTATTTATAAAATTATATATTAATTTCTTAAAATAAAAAACATATATTAATGTTGTGTACTATTTGATAAATAGTAATGATTTATTTTTATATATTAATTGTTTGTATTTTTTTACTTATTTTAAAATATATTAAATTAATAAATTTATTGTACCACTCAACCAAACACATCATATTAGAATTGATATTTTATACACATATCACCGTAACCCAATACAATTATGTGAATCAAACAACTCCTAATAAAGTAACAAACAAAAATGTCATACCACGTATATTTGACATCCTCTTGACACAAGATACTCTTATAATTTCATAAAGTTTAGTTTCTAGAGGAGATTCTGATTTTTATTCCATTTTATTATATATATTATAATTATTTTCTATATTAAATTAAACATCAGTTTAAAATTGAGTCACTAATGATTTATTTTTAATTAAAATTGGAAGTGATGGAAAACATTAAAAAATAGGACAAAGTATTTTTAAGGTTCCTGAACTATTAGTCATTTTTTATCTAAGTCCCTGAACTAAAAATGTAAATTGATAGGTAATTAAACTTTTAATTTTTTCTCATCAAAGTCCTTCCGTCAAATTTCATTAAAAGTCCGTTAATTTTCGCTGACGTGACATCCTAAATAAAGATAAATTAATTTTAACGTCCCTAAACTATTAGGAATTTCTTATGTAAGTTCCTGAACTGAAAATTTAAATTTAAATCTCAATTTTATATTAAAAAATCATATTTATTACTCTTTTATTTTTTATTTACTTTCATTCTTTTTAGTTTAGAATTTTATTTATTTTCTTTTTTAACTTTGCATATATTTGTGTTCTAAAAAAATATTAGTTTGATCAACCTAACAGGGGGCAACCACGGAACCAGGCAATTCCTAACATCTTAGGAAAATATTTTTTATAATAAAAAGTTTTACCCTCCACTAATAGAAAATTATATGAACTCAAAAATATTAATTTTATTATAATTGTTATATATAATTTTTTTTTACTCTACCACGGAACATACATATTAAAGTTTGTCATGAATACTCTTTATCGAAATTTCACTTAGATATTATAATTTTATAACGATATATTTAATTTTAATTCTTAGTGATATAATTATTTTTTTGTTCCTATGGATGCAAATTTGGTCTATTAAATTTCAAACAGGTTTTATAAAATTATGATATATTTTTATTAAAATTAAGTATAATTATAATAAAAATTACATATATTTTTTTATTAACTTTAAATCTTTTTTTGTTACTACGCGTAACGAGTTCAATGTTACATTTTATTCCTATTAATAATATGTAACTATATTATGTTCAATCCTTTTTTTTATTAAATTTATTCCATATTATATTTTATCCAAAATTATTGGCTGAAAAAATTCTAATTATTAATTATTAATTGACATGTACGTAGATATGAACACCACTGCATTGTATCCTATGTACATTTAGTCGTCTTAGTTAGTTTAGTTCTTGGCCCTCTGCGAAAGTGAGTTCTGGCTTCCTCAATCCTCACTGCATAGATATATATATCTACGCACACTTAGTGTTTTTTCATTCTTCATAACTGAGAAGAACATTTATGAAACAATTAAGCCTAATGCGACAATGCATTCCCATTACCTTGGCAAAGCTTCAAGACCCTTTTGTTCATTGTTTCTACTGACAATTTTTGCCCTTTCATTTCTCTCTTATGGATGGACTACAGCAGCAGCAGACGAAAAAAGTACTACCACTATTGGTGTAATCATCGATGAGGCCTCTCGAGTTGGTAAAGAACAGAAAACAGCTATGAAAATTGCAGTTGAAAATTCTAAAATATCTACAAATCACAAACTAACAATTCATTTCCGGAATATCACTGCTGGTGATCCCCTTAAAGCAGCTACTGCAGGTTAGATCTCTTCATTATTTTTCATGCTTGTTTTTCGATGTGTTTTGACTTCTCGCGTGCAAGCGGAGCGTTAGCAATCCTCTTCCTAGAAAAGTCATTCAATATATATTTACATGCGACGTAGGCCTCCCATCTGGCCATCTGAATGTACTTTTGTAAAGCAGAGTAGCTTTTTCAGTGATATATATGTACGTTAATACCAACCTCACTGGAAAGTGGACTTTAAATTGAAGAGTGGTACATGAAAATTATCAAATTCGGTACTAAATATTAAATCCGAAAGTTATTGGAGTGCCTAGGATTCGAATTTGAGAAGGCGAGGTTATATTAGCGGTAATTCTAATTGACCAGTTCTCCAAAAATTACGAGGTGTTCAGTAGAAATGATATTTATAAGCATATAACACACACATTTATGAATATCATACGTGTCTGTTATAGTATGGTCTGATGTATATCCTGTACATTTCTGTTAAGACACTTCATGTCCATATGTATTGCAGCTGACCAGTTGATTAAAGTTGAGAAAGTGCAAGTACTTATTGGATCACAGGCATGGCAAGAAGCTGCTATTGTGGCTGACGTTGGAAACCGAGCTCAAGTCGCAGTTATTTCACTTGGAGCTTCTGCTATTTCACCAACATTAACAAATGTAAGGTGGCCTTTTCTCATACAAATGGCTAGCAACAGCTCCAAAGAGATGGAAAGTGTGGCAGCCATTGTTCATTCCTACAACTGGAGAAAAGTCGTAGTTATATATGAAGACGACACCTACGGTGATCCTGGAACACTAGCTGTACTATCCCAGGCGCTTATAGACAAGGGTTCTGAAATTGAATATCGTTTAGTCCTTCCACGATATTCTTCTTTATCCAACCCCCGGGGATTTATTGGTGACGAGGTAGTGAAGTTACTGAGTAGAAAATCTCGAGTTTATATAATACTGAAATCCTCCATGACAATGGCCAAACATCTGTTTAGAGAAGCTAAGAGGATTGGATTGATGGGGAGAGATTCTGTGTGGATAGTTACAGATTCCATTACAAGTGTTTTGGATTCTAGCGGCCCTTCTTTTGTTACGTCTATGGGAGGTGCTGTTGGAACAAAGTCATATTACTCTGAAGAAACTAGTAGTTTTATGGAGTTGAAAGCTCAATTTCGCGAAATCATGAAATCAGATTATCCGGAGGAGGATAACTTGGTGCCCGGAATTCATGCCTTGCGTGCATATGACAGTATTATGACCATTTCTCAGGCTGTGACAAAATTAGGTAGTCATGAAAATACTACTTCAGGAACATTGTTAAAAGAAATTCTGTCAATTGAATTTCTAGGTCTGAGTGGAAATATTAGTTTCCGTGATGGAAGTTTATTGGATTCTTCCAATTTAGGAATCATAAATGTTGTTGGAAAGAGTTATAAAGAGCTTGGATTTTGGTCACCAGAATTCGGTTTCTTAGAAAGTGTTGATCAAGTTAATGGGGGTTCTAGTAGCATGAAAACATTGGAAAGTGTGGTGATCTGGCCGGGTGACTTGACCCGAGATCCAAGAGGATGGACAATGCCTAGTAGTGCAAAGCCAATGAGGATTGGAGTTCCTGGACGGGCAAGTTTTCAGAAGTTTGTGAGGGTTGATAGTTCAGATCAGTTGACTAATTATTCTGGATTTTGCATTGATGTCTTTTATGAGGTTGTAAATTTTTTGGAGAAGAATTATTATTCTTTACCTTATAAGTTTATCCCCTTCAATGGAACCTACGATGAGCTGGTCTTCAATGTTACAGATCAGAGCTATGAGGTACTATATTTCTCTATATGAGATCAAATTTCCATAGCTATATTTTAAAGATCATTATCAATCCCTCGTGCTAGAACTTTTCTACCGACTATAAACTTAATTCGATTGCTCAAAGGGTGTGTTGTTAATCCAAGCAATAATTTTGGGACTTTGTCAAAACTTTCAGTTTATAAATTATAGCTTGTTTGACAAATTGATATTTTCATTTTGATATATTTTCAGCCTTAACTTCTGTCAGTGATACACTTATGATACCTTAATTTTGTTTTGTTTTGTGAATCAAACCAAAATTTGGAAGAGTTTTGATGCTGCTGTGGGGGATATAACTATACTGGCAAATCGATCAAAATACGTTGAGTTCACTCAACCGTATGCTGAATCTGGCTTGTCAATGATGGTTCAATACAAACATGAACCTAGCAAAGCTTGGTTATTTCTAAAGCCTTTCAGTGGCAGTATGTGGCTAGCGACAGTTGGCATTTTGTTCTACACTATGTTCATTGTTTGGTTCTTCGAACATAAATCAAATCCAGATTTCAAAGGACCGATTAAAGATCAGCTCGGCATGGCAGTTTGGTTCACTTTTTCAACTCTGTTCTTTTCCCACAGTAAGTACCTTTTAATCCCAAGTCCATGTAACAAGTTACTAGACCCTGATGTCTTTTACAGATGTTTGTCCTTTTAGTACAATCTGTTTGAAGATACAATACCTAAAACCAAATGTCTGAACATATTAACACCGGCCTTGACAATTAGAAACAATAAAAAAGTGCATTGATTCAGTTCGATAACACATGTTATTTTTAATTTAATTTTCCAGTTCAATCTAAATTTAATTGTATTTGTGCAATAAATTAAGATATTCAATGCATTTTAATATGTATTAGGCATATCGAATCATTAAACAGTACTATTATGGTCTTTTCTTCGTTTTTATTATATAGGCATATCGTTTTTATTAGGCATATCGAATCATTAAACAGGACAAGTTGTCGTGCATCAAGTCTATCCCCAAAAATTTACAACTAATGAAATAATACCAAGTAATGGACCCAAAACTATGCAGGGGAGAAGGTTTACAGCAACTTTACAAAACTGGTGGTTGTGGTGTGGTTATTTGTTGTGCTAGTTCTTTCCTCAAGTTACACAGCTAGTCTGAGTTCGTTGCTTACAATTCAAAGACTTGAGCCAAAGGTGAAAGATATGGAGTGGTTAAAGAAAACAAATGCAACAGTTGGTTGTGATGGTGATTCTTTTGTCAAAGAGTACTTGCAACATGTATTGGGACTTGAACACATAAAAAACATCAGTAACCAATTTGATTATCCTTCTGAATTCAATAGCGGTAATATTTCAGCATCATTTCTAGAGCTTCCATATCAGAAAGTTTTTATGCAAGAGTACTGCAACCGATATACTACTGTTGGACCTACCTACAGATTTGGAGGACTAGGGTTTGTAAGTAACTACTTTTCCTTCATTCTGTTTTGAGTAAGAATCGCAATTCGAAAAAATCTCAAAATCCATCAAATTAAGTTAATTAATACTTTATACTTTTAAAAATAATATGTAATGCTATGCATGCATGCAGGTTTTCCAAAAAGGATCTCCCATTGCTAGAGATGTATCTGAGGCCATTTTAATCATCTCCGAAAACGGTGTTCTCAAAGGCTTGGAGAAAAAATGGTTTCCATCATCAACAAACTGTTCTGCTTCGACGAACACGGATAGCCTCACCATTGAGAGCTTCTGGGGAATATATCTTATCTCTGGTGTCACCTCTACAGCCTGCCTTCTCATTTTCATTGCCAAATTAATAGTCTTTAGAGAGAAAAAAGATTCTGAGATAAATCAAGAAACTGGTGATCAGATCCCATCTGAAGAGGGATATTGGAGAAAAGCTATTTCACTTGTAAGGTATATAAAATATGTCCATAACAACAGAATATCTCCGGCAAGACCTTTTCCATTTTCATTGGTGTTATTGCTGCAGCTACTATTCATTTAAAATTTTATATACATTCTCTATTTATACTTGATGAATTGATGTAGGATGATTATATGAACACTTGTAATGTACTAGATTTTCTCAGATAATGGCTGAGATCAGTTATATTCTTAGATTATTTATACTTTCATTTGTGTATTATTATGATTGGTATTTCCCCCCGAATAGTTAGGTTTATAGCCTTAAATGAGTACATGTTTTCAGAAATCTTTGACTGAATTATAGTCAAACCCAAATCTTGGACATCAGAAGATAAACATTTAGCATTTGGGTTGTCCAATCGTACTCCGATTGATATGTGTTTTTTTGTCGGATATTGATATGTGTTTTACTCAAAAAGAAAATTAAGAAAATTATTTATAAAAATTAATTTTAAAATTGAAAAAAATATGAATAATAATTTATGTACGGTTCCTTAAGAAAAATTGAATCGTTGAATGGCATGTCGCACGTCAATAGAACTTTCCTCCTAACCCAAATTGAGGGTGTTGACTCTATATGTCATAATTTGGGGAGAAAATTCCCTAAATGATACACCCAAAAAAATGGCCCTAAATAGCATTTCAAAACGCTACATCGTGTAGTTTTTGAAAAAAAAAAATCTCTACAAAACGCTACTTTAAATTGCGTTTTGAGCCCAGAACCCAAGATAAAGTAGTGTTTTTCCCCAATTTTTTTTTAAAAAGTATAAAACGCTACACGAAGTAGCGTTTTCACCCCTTTTCCAGCACGCCCTAGCGTTTTGGAGTGCTATTTAGGGCCATTGTTACGGGTTGTGTCATTTAGAACATTTTCTCCCCAAATTGTAACATATATGGTCTTTTCTCCCAAATTGAGCATATTCTTTCCCGAAGCTTCCTAATCACCTTAATTAGAAATATTCCAACTTGTTTAAAATGCACTTAATCAAGTGTTGAGCAAGTCCAAGTCAGTCAAGACGTAACTTGTATAGCGCGCCGAGTCCATAGAAGAGCTAGCCGCTAGGCAGATGAGTTTGACACACAAATCATTTGGTGGTATTGCAAGCGACTGAATAATTTTAGCTAGCTAGCTAGAGATTATATAATTAACATGGTCGTTAATTAATTAATAATATTCAGTCAAGTTTAAGACTGGCCAAGTCAAAGGAGAATACACAAGTCAACTCCAAAATATTGAATATTGATTTAAATACATATAGAGTATATACTGACTGATACAATTGCAAGAATTTTCTTAATTTTATACAGTTTGACCAGCTTGGTACCTAACTATATATGTAATATGTGCAAATTAATTGAGACTCACTGTTTAAAGAATATTATGCACCAGTGAAAAATGCGTTTCCAGCACCTTGGCAAAGCTTCAAGGCCCTTTTGTTTATTTTTTCAACTGCTTATCTTCCTTCTTTTATTTTTGTCTCATGGATCAACGTCTACCGCAGCAGAAGGTGAGGGCAAAACTACTACGAGTATCGGTGTAATCATCGATGAGGTTTTTCGAGCTGGTAAAGAGCAGAAAACAGCCATCAAAATTGCAGCTCAAAACTTCAACAATACGAATCAAGAACTAACAATTCATTTCCGGAACATAAGCTCTTGCAACCCCTTTCAAGCAGCTACCGCAGGTTTGATCTCTTCTTTATTCTCTTTTTGCCTACTCATTTCGTACGTACTTCTATGCACCAAATATCTACATCGTAGGCCTCGATCGATCCTCGTTGCTAGATCTTTTATAAATTATGTGCATCATCTCAAACTCATGTTGCACCGTCAAGATTACACCATCAAGATATTAAAACTAATGTTCTTTGATACAAAAGTAACAAAAAAGATTTTGTGGTCTCGTCCGCAGACTAATTTAATTTCCTTTTCATATATATCTCGTTAACTGATTGGAGGTCACTACAAGAAAAAAGGATGTTTTTCACAAGAGAGGATCAGTGGAGTTGAGTATTATATATTTTAAGTGAATTCGGTCAAAAATAAGTTAAATTCGATAGATTTCAGACTGTAGTATTAAAGTCGAATTAATATCTTGAGTTAATTTGTGTGTGTTAAAATAGAGTATGGAATGAATGTGTGTGTGTGTGTTAATTAATTTCATGTTCACATTTTTTGCAGCTGACCAGTTGATTAAAGCTGAGAAAGTCCAAGTACTAATTATCGTATCACAGACATGGCAAGAAGCTGCTATAGTCGCTGATGTTGGAAACCGAGCTCAAGTGCCAGTTGCTTCACTTGCAGATTCTGCTATTTCTCCAACATTAACAAATGTAAGGTGGCCTTTTCTTATACAAATGGCTAGCAACAGCTCCAGAGAGATGGAAAGCGTTGCAGCCATAGTCCACTCCTACGACTGGAAAAAAGTCGTGGTTATCTATGAAGACGATGCCTATGGTGATCCTGGATCACTAGCTCTACTATCTCATGCACTAAATGATAGGGGTTCTGAAATTGAATATCGTTTAGCCCTTCCACCATATTCTTCTTTATCCGACCCCCGGGGGTTTATCGGTGACGAGGTAGTCAAGTTACTTGGTAGAAAATCTCGAGTTTTTATAATATTGAAATCATCCGTAACAATGGCCAAACATCTGTTTAGAGAAGCCAAGAGAATCGGATTGATGGGGAGAGATTCTGTGTGGATAGTTACAGATTCCATTACAAGTGTTCTGGATTCTAGTGACCCTTCTTTCGTTACGTCTATGGAAGGTGCTATTGGAACCAAGTCATATTACTCTGAAGAAACTAGTAGCTTTAGGGAGTTGAAAGCTCAGTTTCGCGAAATTATGAAATCAGATTATCCGGAGGAGGATAATTTGGTGCCTGGAGTTCATGCCTTGCGTGCATATGATAGTATTATGGCCATTTCTCGGGCTATAACAAGATTAGGTAGCAATGAAAATACTACTTCAGAAACATTGCTAAAAGAAATTCTGTTAAGTGACTTTCTAGGTCTGAGTGGGAATATTAGTTTTCGTGATGGAAGTTCATTAGATTCTTCCAATTTAGGAATCATAAATGTTGTTGGAAAGAGTTACAAAGAGCTTGGATATTGGTCACCAGAATACGGGTTCTTCAAAAAATTTGATCAGGTAAATAATGGTAATCGTAGCATGCAAAAATTGGGCAGTGTGGTGAACTGGCCAGGGGACTTGACCCGAGATCCGAAAGGATGGACAATGCCTAGTGATGCAAAGCCAATGAAAATTGGAGTTCCAGGAAGGACAGCTTTTGAGAAGTTTGTAAAGGTTGAACCAGGTGATGATAATTTAGAATATGTGAAAAAATATTCTGGATTTTGCATTGATGTCTTTTATGAAGTTAAGAATATTTTGGAGGAGAGCTATCCTTTACCTTATGAGTTCATCCCCTTCTATGGAACTTATGATGATCTGGTCATGGGTCTTACAGATCAAAGCAATGAGGTAATACATCTCTTTAAAAATCTTTATTTCAGTCATTCTCTAACGATTGTTCAAAAAAATAGCCTATGAAAACACTATTTACTTAAATGGTGTATTGTCACATTAGCATTCGATACTAATAATCGACTTTTCCAATACAAAATTAAATAATGGAGTCAGAACTTATATTTGATTATTTGAAACTTATTTGAAAAGTTCCATTTGTTTTTTAGCCTTTGATCTTATTGCTGACATTTTTATTTTGTTTTGTTCTGCGAATCAAACAAAAAAAATTTGAAGACTTTTGATGCTGTGGTGGGTGATATAACTATACTAGCAAATCGATCAAAATACGTGGAGTTCACGCAACCATTCGCTGAATCTGGCTTGACAATGATGGTCCAATACAAACATGAACCTAGCAAAGCTTGGTTGTTTCTAAAGCCATTCAGACCTAATATGTGGCTAGCGACAGTTAGCATTTTGTTCTACACCATGTTCATTGTTTGGTTCTTCGAACGTAAGTCAAATCCAGAATTTAAAGGAGTGTTCAGAGATCAGCTCGGCATGGCTCTTTGGTTCACATTTTCAACTATGTTCTTTGCACACAGTAAGTACTACAGTACATTTTTTACATATCCACGCAATTTATGTTAATATTATATATACTATCTTTTGGATGAATACTAATTAGTAAAATATGTAAAGTTCTTTTCATAATAACAAGATCTTTTTTAGTTTTAGATAATTAGGCTTATAATCTTACAAAGTGAGTATCCCGACATGGAACGACAGAAAATAAGCCCGTACCACTTGAGGTGGGCTATCTAATATCTTTTTTAGTTTATAATATGTGGAGTTGCTTGTGTATAACTTTTAATTTGTTTTTCATATAACATGAATTTTATTTGCATATCATTTTTTTTTCTTTTTGCATTATGCATGTTTTCTAAACTGAATTGTTTTTGCGCAAATATCATTTCGAATCTTTATCCTTTATTTATTTGTTATTTTTCTTTTTACATGATCAATACATTCTGTTTATACTCGACCAAGTTAGCCTAGAACCTCCTGTTAAATAAAATAAGACTACTGATAAATTGTGGACTTGAAAATATGCAGGGGAAAAGGTTTACAGCAACTATACAAAGGTGGTGGTTGTGGTGTGGCTGTTTGTGGTGCTGGTTCTTAGCTCCAGTTACACAGCTAGTTTGAGTTCGATGCTTACTATTGAAAGACTCGAGCCAAAGGTAAAAGATATAGAGACGATAAAGACGACGAATGCAACAGTTGGTTGTGATGGTGATGCTTTTGTTAAAGATTACTTGAGAGATGTATTGGGACTCGGACACGTAAAAACCATCAGTAACCAAACTGAATATCCTTCTGAATTCATTAGAGGTGATATTTCAGCATCATTTCTTGAGCTCCCATATCAGAAAGTTTTTCTGCAAGAGTACTGCAACCAATATGCAACTGTTGGACCTACCTATAGATTTGGAGGACTAGGGTTTGTAAGTCATTACTTCTCTTTCATTCTGTTTCAATTTCTTTGAATAAAACACCAACAGAAACATGAAAGTCAGTACTCGGAAGACTAATTTTTGATGTTATGCAGGCTTTTAAGAAAGGATCTCCTATAGCTAGAGATGTGTCGGAAGCCATTTTAACCATCTCCGAAAATGGTGTTCTTAAAGGCTTGGAAAGAAAATGGTTTTCTTCATCGAAGAACTGTTCTGCTTCAACCAACACCGATAGCCTCACCATAGAAAGCTTTTGGGGAATATATCTCATCTCTGGAGTCACCTCTACGGTCTGCCTACTCATTTTCATCGCAAAAGTACTAGTCCTTCGAGTAATCAAAGATGAAAACCAGAGAAATCAAGGAACTGGAGACATCTATGCAGTTGATGAAAAGGGAAATTGGAGAAAGGCTATTTCACTTGTAAGGTACATCCATAATAGCAACAGAATATCTCCGGTAAGAAGAACTGCATCCTTCTACCGGGGAGAAGATATGGGCTCGTCAAGGTGGGAATTGGTAAGTCCTTTAGAGACTCTAGATCATGACATCA
This sequence comes from Oenanthe sinensis, assembly GCA_028671895.1. Taxonomy (NCBI): domain Eukaryota; kingdom Viridiplantae; phylum Streptophyta; class Magnoliopsida; order Apiales; family Apiaceae; genus Oenanthe; species Oenanthe sinensis. The sequence continues at coordinate 45,809,054 of CM053813.1, read as the reverse complement.
GACAACCTGGAATTAAAATTCCAGAACATTCATCCCGGCCACCTGACATTCAAATTCCAATACCACATCTCGATTCTATAGTTAATTAACCATGAAAACGACTGATAATTAAAAGGTTCATTCATTTCTTTTAACTCTACAAGGGGAAAGTTGCATCTTCAAAGTTCAAACATACTTTCTGGCCTCCCAAGTCGTCGCCCCTCTCAGAGTGTAAAGCTCAAGACTGACACACACACACACACACACACACACACACACACACACACACACACATATATATATATATATATATATATATATTCAAAGCTGACATCTATTCGTTAAGTGATCAATTCTTTGCAAGACTTGTAAGTTAGTATAATGCACATGTAATTGTCAAGTAGATCTAAGCTATAGCTGCCTATATGCACTTGTTGTTTCAAGTAAACAATTCACAAGAACAATCTGTGCATGTTAGTAAACAATTTCCATAGTTAAGAGAGTAACTAACTAACTAATACTTCAAGATGACTGAAATACACACATTTCAAGAACAACTACAAAAAAATTAATATTCAAATTTTTGTTTAAAAGAATTCAAGCAATAATTTAGAAACCTAATATATATATATATATATATATATATATATATATATATATATATATATATATATATATATTTAAGTTCTACAACAAAAAATGTGGTCTAACGGAAATTATATATATATATAATCTATTATATATATATATATAATAGATTTCAAAATTATTGTTTGAATTCTTTTAAACAAAAATTTGAATATTAATTTTTTTAAAGTATTTTAAATATAAAAGTTGCATGACATATTTTTTTAGAGAATTTATATAATATGTCCCAAATTATTAGAGCTATTTATCAATATGTCCCTTTTTATATTTGTTTTATAAAAATGTCATATTGCCTTATTAACACACTTAAATATAAATGGTAAGACTAATATAATCTTAGATTTACTTAATGTACTTTATATGATCCGTAACTAATAATTAACGAGTTGATATATAATTATTTTATTTTCACAAGTCTTAATCTTATAGTAATTCAATTTTTTTGAGAATGGGTGTTGCCATACATGTATTTTATTATCTGGTTATTTAAATAATGATATGATTAAATTCTCGAATCTTATTATATGTATATATAAATATGGGTTGGTTAGATCTTAACAATATTTATTTTTTATTTTTATTTTTATTTATAATTTTTTGTGAAACCAAAATTATAAGAAGAAAATTTATTTTAAATTTTATATGTTTAATGTATATTAGAATTACGCAATAAAATAATTTGGTCTCAAATTTTGTTTTAAAGGATTGAATTTATAAATATTATTTAAATATTATATTTATATTATAATTATATTATATTTATTTTAAAATTTCAATTATTTTAAGTTAGAAGGATAAAAATGTCCTTCTAAAATTATTAAGATGAAAAAATTGTGTTTAGGACAAATTTGAAAATACAACTAAAAATATGATATATTTATAAATAATTTTTAAATTTGGGACATATCAGAAAAATACCCTTATTTTTAATAATTAGGTTTAGAGTAAATGCATATCTATTTTAACAAATTTGGGATAAATTAAAGTCCAACTCTGGTTGACGATAGAGAATAAGTACTTATTATTTAGTGTATCCAATTGCGTCCAGCCGCATAACATTTTTATAATAATAAAATTTATAATTTTTTATTTATGAAATTAATTTTAATATTGTATTATAATATTAATTTTAAATAATTACCTAAAATTTATTAAACTGTTTTTCGTAAAGCCAAAAAGTCAAAGGAATTGAATAAGGACCGAGAAAGAGCGAGGGAGTAATTACAAAGAACAGTGCTAGGTATCCAAAAAATTTCTCAAATTATGAGACATATCACATATCAAAATTTTGATTCGTGGACGCATATGTATGCACGCAATGTATTATATTATTATTAGAAAAATTAACATTTATAATAACTCAATTTTTAAAACAAAATTTAGTAAAATTTTTTGAGATGCCCAACATTTCTCACTTGCCAATAGCTTTCATTATGATGGATCCTCGAAATTTCTATTATTTTTCCAAGAAAAAGCTTATTACTGTATAATCTGTATTACTCTATACAAAGATTCTATAGTCAAGGGTCAAGAAGCGAAAGATTATATATTTATTACGGTGGATCCTGGAAATTTATGGTATTAATTTATCCAAGAAAAAGCTAATTATTAGTACTGTAGTATATAAATTAAAGATTCTATTTTCAAGTGTCAGGATACTAGAGCCGACCAATAGTTAAGGCGAAAAGTCTAATTAACCGCAAACAGTTGACTAGTACTGGAGAATTTTTATAAATAAATGTTCGATAAATAAATAATCTCAATAAATGAATAAGTTTCTACGATCCTAATTTGATTGTTTAATGAATAATTTTGTTAAATACATAAATGAATAAATAAAAATATAATCTTTATTGACCCTATCTAAATATAAATGAATAATCACTATATTTCAAATAATATAATCCAATAATAATTTTCAAACATATTAAGAAGTCATATTTTTTCGAAAAATGATTCTAAAATATTTTATTTTTCCCCTCCACCAAAACTGAATGTAATTAAAATTTACATAAAAGTTATTACCATGGTGAATTCTAGGTACATTTGAATATAATATATATATATAATAATATAATTAAAAAAAGTTTAAAAATATTATCTAAATGAATTAATATTCATTTATCAATAAATAAATATTATATTTATTTATTTATAAATAAATAATCTCATTAATTAAATATATATTTTTAGTTCTAACCCTATCGAGATTCTAGTGTAGATCCGTAAGAACACTGAGACCGTCACCTCGGCTCCATGATATTAAATTTTTAATCCATTGTAAATGTTTCAAAATATACCCCTAACTTATTTTAATGTACATAAAAAATATATTTTCACATATAATTTTTTCAATATTTTTCTAAATAAATATTTCAATAATAAAATTTTATTTACAAAAAGAATTTTTGAAAATAACTTATAAAAATATGTTTTATATGCACCTTAAAATACGTAATAAAAAAATATGTATTTTGAAAGAGAAGAAGTATTTAACAGATATATATTTCCTATTTTTCTAAGATAATTTATGCGTATTGCCCAAAATATATGATCCCTCCTTTTACTTTTTCCAGCTCTCTTTTATTTTTTTTAAAAAAACTTATTTTTAATGTAATAATATGCTTACTTTTTAATAAAGTGACTAGTTAAAAGGGAAAACGTGAGAACTTTTTGCAAAGTGATTAGTTAGAGGAAAAAGCTATATTTTTATATAGCTTGCATATCAAATTTTTTAATATAGATTTACATGAGCAGATATAAATTAACTAGAATTCCGCAATTACAGTAATTTATATATACTTTTTATAGAAACCTTCTTCTAAGGGTAAAGTATCAAATTTGGTTTCACGTTAAGGTGAAATAGGTATTTGATTTCCTACCTACAATCATATCTCTTCTTAAATTATAGTATTTGATTACAATATTTATTTCTTATTTTTATTATATTATATCCACACTCTTTAAATCCAATTTATAATAAAATCAAAGAATACGGATAATTATAATAAAATTCTATTACATTTCAAATTCTTTCTAATGATATTCAGTAATACAAATGTGTCAACTTTTGGTATTAACATATTCCTTAATATTTATAATTTATGATTTATAATTTTTTTCATACAATTATATCCCTATTTAAATTTTATTAGATTTTAATATTTTTTAAATCTTTTATATTATATCAATACTTTTTAAACCTATTTTTAATAAAATTAAAATTTAATTATCAATCATTTTTCTAATAATTTATAATTAAAAAAATTATGTATAATTTGTTTATCAATTTGTTTTATATAAATGTACCGTGCAACTAATTAAAATAACACTATCACATTAATTTATTAGGGGCTTGGTTCGTGGTATTCTGAAATCGGGTATAAGATGAAAAACAAAATTATGGAAATAAGGAATCAAATTAAATTTTGTTATATTTATCTTTATTTATAAAATTACATGTAAATTTCTACTACAAAAAATATATGATAAAACTCTGTGATATTTTATAAGTTCTTTATTTAGCAAAAGTTTAGAAATTAAACAAATTCATTTCACTCTCAAGCAAACAAAATACTCGAGTTTGATACATCTTAACCCAATTTTTTTCAACCCCAACCATTAATAAGTTAAACCCTTGACAACACCATATAAATTTACCCATGTAGATTAATTAGAATCTAATCGTCATACTCATTTATACTATTTACTAAAATAATTATAAATTTAATATAAAGTATTTAAGCTTATATTATGAGATTATATTTGTTATACCATTTCAATTTAATTATTTATTATTTTTAAATTATTTAACCATATTAATTAATTTAATATTTTTAGTTATCTACACGTATATGTATTTGTATATTTTTAATAAAAAGATATAAATACACGATTTGAACTTTGCCAATTTGTTTTAAATGATTTGTAGATTACAATCAACATATACAATTCATTATTCATTCTATCACAAATTTAAAATTATTACGAAATTGGTCATAATATATATAATCAATATTAACTATTACAATCGATTTTATTGGTGTTAAGATATCAAAATTATTTGTATATCTAAATATGTGTATAATATATTAACATTTTGTTTCACCCATATGAATATATCTTTTATATATTAACCATACAAGTGGGTTCATTATGTTACTACTATGTTAAAAAAATATATAAATAAGGAACTAATATAAATTTTATTTGCTTAAAAATTTTTATAGTACAATTTTACATTCAATAAATTTTAATTTAATAATTGAAATTATAAAATTATAAAAAAATGAATTTAAAAATATTAGAAAAATAAAATCTAACAAAAAATATTTTATTGAATAATTTTTTTAATCATTTTTAATGAATAATTTTAACTAAACCCGTGCTTCGCACATGTTATGTGCTAGTATTTACGTGAGAGAAGATTAAACTTGCATATAAATATATTAAATCATCGATTAAATATGAATGTATTTACTTTTAATTGGTTTGCTAGATAAATAATTAAATTTGAAAATGATGACGGGAGAAATCGAAATGCAAACTTATATTAATTAATGATTCTTGTTCAAAGTAGTAGGTCGAGGTGCATTTTCAGCAAGTAGAAAAACTAGGCTTAAACTTAATTAGCTATAGTCCAAGCAACATTTATTATGCTAACCCTACTTTCAGTCCCCCGTTGGGTACGAGTTATTGGATTATGGTTTAACCTAAATTAACGTTAAGGTAATTAACGACAGTATAAATATAAATCTTAGCATAATGAAACATAAAACTTAAAGCGAAAATGCATTCCCAGTACTTTGGCCGAGCTTCAACACCCTTTTATTTAAATTTTCTTTTTATAATCTTCTTCCTTTCATTTCTGTCTTATGGATCAATTGCAGCACCAGCAGACGACAAAAGTACGACGACTATTGGTGTAATCATCAATGAGGTCTCTCGAGTTGGTAAAGAACACAAAACAGCCATGAAAATTGCAGTTCAAAACTTTAACATGTATTCTCCAAATCACAAACTAAGAATTCGTTTCGAGAATATCAGTTCTGGTGATCCCCTTCAAGCAGCTACGGCAGGTTATATCTCTTCATTCCTACTTTTAATACTTGTTTCCTGGGGAACAGGGAGGGGCTAAGGGAGGCTGTAGCTGCAGCTAGAGTAAAAAAAAAATATAAATTAATTTTTTTGATCATTTTAAAGTCTCCGTTAGATAGTAACTTCTATTTTTTACAATTCTAATGCATCTACTTACAATTTTAATACTTGTTAGTTGTTGATATTTCTCACGCTATCACAATCCGTTCTTATATAGTTAAATTACAATTCTCACAATTTTTTTATACAATTCATTTGAATTTCTTGATTTTACTCCTTATTTTACAATCATTTGATTACAATTTTCGAAAGGACAATAAAACTAAAATAAATTTTCGATTAAATTGATTTACAAAGTATGATTGGTTAGAGTACACTATTACATTACTCTCGTGGGATTTCAAAGAAATGGATTGTCATTTCTCATTTTTTTCGCGTATTGAACTCATGAATACGTTTATTTATTAATATGATGTCCGGTCATAGTTTAGTAAATCTTTTAAGTGGATTCGCACTTGGACTATACCATGTATGGGGAGCCATAATATTTATAGTGTTATCTTCTTAAGTCGGAGAGTGCACATTATCCAAATTTTCATAATAACTAAAAATTAGAAAAATACATTAGAAGTGTTCCTTCGACTAATTTCACAACCAAGATATAAGAATATTTTAGGAATTTAAAAATAAAAAACAAAACCTATCACATATTTTTCCTACATAATAATATTAGATAATAACTAGAATATGACCCGTGCGAAGCACGAGTTTAGTTAAATTTTTTCAATAAAATTAAAATTTTGTTATGTTTTATTATTTTAATAAATAAATAAAATTTATATTAATTCCTTATTTATATTTTTAGCATAGTAGTAACCTAATAAACCCATACGATTAATATATAAAAGATAAATTTATATGACTGAAATAAATATGTTAATATATTATGTAGATATATAGATATACAAATTATTTTTGATATCTTAAAACAGGTAAAATCAGTTATAATTTGTGTATGATTAATATTGATTATATATATATATTAAAAATAAATTTATAATGATTAGTAACATTGTATATGTTGATTGTAATCTACAAATCATTTAAAACAAATTGGTAAATTTCAAAAATAATTAAATTTTATATTAAATTTAGTACTACTATATCTCATTAAAAAAGTTTTGTCTATGAAAAAATAGTACAAATTAGTGTATTTATATTTTTTCTATTGAATATATATATATATATATATATATATATATATATATATATATATATATATATATACATACAAGTAGATGCTCAAATGAGAACTCATCTTAAAATGAGAACTAAGATCCAATCTCAGCCCTTTATTTATTTGAATCTCTACCGTACAATTTAAATGCATACATATATGTATATGTATTACCACTATCGATCTAAAATTTCTCCACGCAAACACTTTCACCCATGACCTCGACCTAAGGCGAATCTCCGACCACCACCTCGCTGCCATTTTTTTCCACCATATAATTTAAAAAATATATATACATACATATATCACATATACATCTAAAATTTCTTCACTATACACCTTTACCCACAATCTCCGACAACTATCTGACCACCTCGCTGCCATCTCTTTCCCATCATCATCATTTGTTCATCCTTCCTCTCCCTCACATAATTAATAACCATCTGCTCATCCTTCCTCTCCTTCACATACCCCATAGTCATACAACTACGTCATAGATATGAAAATCGACTACTTCATCATTTTTCTATTCATTTTTTCTATCACTTTCATCATACAAAACTGTTGTCAACAACCACCACAACCTTAAGTCAGTACCGATCTATTAATTTTAGTTTCATATTTGAAATCAGAATTTGGTGATTTGTGTTCAAAATTTGGTGATTTGCGTGTAAATTGTGATTCTTTCGCTTGGCATGCTTGTATTGAAGCTGATATACTATTAGATTCATTAGAATCGGTGATAGTTTTAAAAAATATTGAAAAGAAAATCTAGAAAATTTGGTGATTCGCGAATGAAATTTGGTGATTCGGCTTTAATTTTTATATAATTTGAGTTTGAATTTGATGATTCTGTAAATGGTGAACATGATGGTGATGTACTGATTTAAAATTTTATAACTTTGAATTTGAATTTGGTAATTATTTAAATGGTGTGGTGGTAGTGTAGTGTGGTGTAGTAGAGATGGTGTTAACTTTGATGGTGCGGTGGTGGTGTTGATGGTGCTGTGAGGTGGAGGCAACTATGTGACCTGTTAGTGATGAATGGAGGTGGTACAACAATATATAATTATAATATGTGTATATTTATGTATATTTAAATTTTAGTGATTTGTATTTTAATTTAGTGATTTTGTATTGGTTCTTAGTTCTCATTAGAATAGCTCTCTATATATACATATGTGTAAGTAATTGAAAATATTAAATTAATTAATATGATTAAATAATTTAAAAATAATAACTAATAAAATTTAGATGGTATAACATATATAATCTCATAATATAAGCTTAAACAATATATATTAAATTTGTAATTGTTTTAATAAATAAATAGTATTAAATCAGTATGATGATTAAATTCTAATTAATTTATATTTGTATGGGTAAATCTATATGATTTTGTTAAGGGGTTCATTTATTAATGATATCAGATTGAAAAAATTGGATAATATAATATCAAACTTGAATAGTTTGTTTACTTGAGCAATGGAATGAATCCATTAAAAATTTAAATATGAATAGAATCATAGGGTAAAATCAGAAATTATAAATAATAAAAAAACATGTTAGTACAAAATATTAGTAATTTTGTATCACCGAAAATCATTAAAAAGAGTTTGAAATATAATAGAATTTTATTAAAATTATTATAAAAATATATATCTATATATATCTAATTCCTGCAATAACCCACCCTCCAAAATTACCAATTATATCCCTTGGTTAACCTTAACTTGAGTTAATTATACTTATAAGGAAGGGTGATTTAGTCTTTTAAGCATTTATTTTAACTTTACCATTATATTACCTCCACTAATCCTCACGCTTTCTCATTTTTTGTCTTCTTTCCACTAATTATCTCTCTTCATTATTTCTTATCCTACTTCCATTAATTCTCTCTTCACCATTTCTTACACATTAATCCACTATCTTACTTTTTAAAATATCATCTTATACTAATTTCTAATATTTCTCTTACCTTTTTTAAAATATCTGTAAAATACTTATTAATTTATATTGTATTTTCATAATTAATAAATATTTATTATTATTATTAAAATTCATGTAATACATGTATATTACATATTAGGATCATGTGCGGCTTAAAAAACTTATTTAATAACTAAAAATTTATAATATAATATTATTAAAATATTATATATATTAAATCATATAAGTTATATCTTCCAAAATTACCAATTATATCCCATAATCAAACCTAGGTTGAGTTAATTATGCTTTAAGAAAGGATAATTTCGTCTTTTACACAATTATTTTTCAAGTTTAGCATGTGTCTCCCTTCTTCCACTAATTCTCTTTTTTCCACATTTCTTATACTACCTCCGCTAATCTTCTCCCTTCCCCATTTCTTACACTACCTCCCCTGATTCTTTCTCTTCCACATTTCTTAGCCACTATCTTATTTTCAATTTTTATGATCTTATATCTTATAATAATTCACAATATCTTTGATTTCTCCTATTTTTTTCAAAATTATTTGTAAAAATACTTTTATTCTCATAATTAACAAATATTTATTATATTTATATATATATATATACACATCATAATTAAGTTTAAATTGAGTTAATTATAGTTATAAGTAGGGGTGTTCATGGGTCGGGTTGGCCAGATTTTAGTCATTTTTTCTACCCGACCTAATTACTTCGGTTTTAAAAATTTTAATTCGTTATGAGGTAATTTCATCTTTTACGAAAATTATAATTTTAAAGAAAATTTATTGTATATAAATCAAATCCAAAAGATTAAGTGAGCTAATAAATAATAAAACATAATTATCCTAATCTAGAATTTATATCAATAGTTTTGAGTATATGTTTTCTTACCATTTTAATTTAAAAGAATTTAAATTTTATAAATAAAAAGTTAAAGTATTTATTTTAAAATTTGTCATATATAAAATTTTTAAAAAATTATTGTACTCCTAAATAATATCCTCTCATAACACCCAGATGAATATGGATACTCTCTTATCTCATTTCAAGTATTTGTATTTAAATTATTATTTTATTATTATAGTTTATTGTAAACAAAAAATATTATATATAAATAATATATATAATAATAAAATACATTATAATAGGAGAAGATAATAAATAAAAAAAAATATTAATAAAAAATTTAAATCATATATCATTTTATTATAATAATTTTATTTTTTTCCTTTTTTATATTAAAAATCAATATTAATTAATATTCATATTTAAAATATTTTATATAATTAAAAAAAAAGAATCATTTATTATAAATTTGATATCAAATTCTTATTAAAAAGCGTAAGACATAATATAATATTTTTTTAAAAAAATATCACGATTATTCATTAAAATCTCTATTCTTTTTTAATGTGAGGATTGTAGAACAAATTAATTCACATATAGGAATTTTGAAGTTTGATTTGGAATTTAGGGAAGGGGCACATGTAGCAGTCTTGAACTATATCTGCACTTAAAGGGACCCAAGTACTATTTCTAACAAAAATTTGTCTGTATTTATTAAATTATTAATGTATGATACATATGTAAATGTAATTTTATTTTATTTTATTATATACAATAATTATTTATAATATTTAATAATATTATATATTTTATATAAAATAATAAATATTTAACAAAGTGTGTGTAACACTGACATAATGCTAGTATATATGAATAGCTGGATTATAATTAGTTGGTTTTTGCACACGTAAATTTATATAAAAAAATTTATAGCTAAAATTTAATTTTATTAAAAAATAGATTTGAAGAATGTTTCTATAATATAATAAAAATAAATATTGAATTTAAAAAAAGTAGAACTACAGATAAAATTAACTTATTAATAAATATAGTTTACTTTGTGTTTTATCAAGTAGAGTACCCTTAAATAGAGTACTAATTGGAAATTTATATGTCCTACACTATATTCTGTAATACTCCCTCTGTCCCATTCAATTCTATACACTTTTCTTTTTTGGATGTCCCTCTCATTTGTATACATTCCAAAAATAGTAAAGTTTTAATAATAAAAAATACTATTACACCCACTAACTTTCCTCCACTATCTCAAATTCATAATATAAAAATACTATTACACCCACTACTTTCCTCCACTATCTCAAATCTATTATTAAATATTAATAGGTCCCACAACTTTACACACTTTTTACCTAACTTTACTATTACACTATCATTTTTAAAAAATTTCCTTGTCCTCCGTGCCCATTTGATTTGTATACAAATCAATGGGACGGAGGGAGTATATTCTAAGCAAAATATGATGGAAGATATATATGGTCTTTTTTATGAACAAATAACAGTTTTCATTAAATAGAAAAGAACACAGCCGGGACAAACCCTCAACTGCCGATACAACCTGGTTGAAAAATAAATAACATATTAAAAACAATTAGCTGATTTGTTTCTTGATCGTTAAACACACAGAATTTAAAAATTCTTGAAACTAAAAATGAAATCGAAGACATCCCAAGCGATCCAAACTGCACCAACACCCCTGAAAGTAAACTGATGTTGCATAAACTGCTAATTGCATAAAAACCATTGTTAGTCCGGTGTTTAGAAACCCCAATTGCATAAACTGATGTTGTAGGAGCGGTACCCCATAACCAACTATAAATATGCCGAAAGTGGAAACCCCCAAAGGATGAACAATCTTTGGACGTAAAATGTGAGCTCTTGCAATAATCACCACCGCCCCAATTTCGATGTGGGGTTTCCAGATCCCCAAAAACATCAACAAAATCATTTTCAAAAGATTCACCATCGAATAAACCCAAACATAACTAAACAAAAATATAACAAAACACCCCCAAAAGGAGAGATAAACAAACACTCCAAAATGAGAGACATACAAACACCAAAAAAATTGAGTTTTATTAAAGGGAAATCAACGAAAACGAAAAAAACTAAGGGGTTGAGGCTTTCTACCAGAGAAAACTCCGTGATAGGGCTCTTTGGAGGTGGGTTTTTTTACTAATTCAAATATTATCCATCCCCCTCTTTATATATTTGGTCTCTTATTAGTACTTTATTTAAGTTACTTCACGTAACTATTATTTTACTTATAAAGAGATTGTTAACAATAACTAAAAAAGCATTGAAATTAATAAATTTAGTGAAAATAGAGTTCGTATTTGTGTAGTAATTTTAATTTTATTAAAAAACAAATCTAAAGGGTATTGAGATAATATAAAAATTTTGAATTCAAATAAAATTTAAATAGAGAAAAATTTATAGGGTGAAAATAAATAGAAAAATTTAAATAGGGATATAAAGAATTAAAGCGGTGAAACTAAATTTGATACATAAAAATTACTATAAATAGGATGATTGTTAACTATAATGGACATATATCACTGAAATTAATAATTCAGTGAAAATAGAGTCTATGTTTGTGTGGTAATTTTAATTTATTAAAAATTAAATCTGAAAAGTATTGAGATTATATAAAAAAAGTCAGACAAAATTTAAGTAGAGATAAAACTGTATCATGAAAATAAAAAGAAAATTTTCTTGATCTGTTTAATAAATATATACATGTGCCGTCGGATCTGTATTGCAGCTGACCATTTGATCAAAGTTGAGAAAGTTCAAGTACTTATCGGATCAGAGGCATCGCAAGAAGCTTTGGCTATAGTCGCAGATGTGGGAAACCGAGCTCAAGTGCCATTTATTTCACTTGCAGCTTCGTCTATCTCACAAACATTAACACACTTAAGGTGGCCTTTTCTTATACAAATGGCTAGCAACAGTTCCAAAGAGATGGAATGTGTGGCAGCCATTGTTCATTCCTACAACTGGAGAAAAGTCGTAGTTATATATGAAGACGACACCTACGGTGATCCCAGAACACTAGCTGTACTATCCCAGGCGCTTAATAAAAAGGATTCTGAAATTGAATATCGTCTGGTCCTTCCACCATATTCTTCTTTATCCAACCCTCGAGGGTTTAATATTAGTGCTGAGGTAGTGAAGTTGAGGAGTACAAAGTCTCGAGTTTTTATAATACTGAAATCCTCCATAGAAATGGCCAAACTTCTGTTTAGAGAAGCTAAGAGGACTGAATTGATGGGGAGAGACTCTGTGTGGATAGTTACAGATTCCATTACAAGTGTTTTGGATTATTATAGTGACCCTTCTTTTGTTACGTCTATGGAAGGTGCTATTGGAACCAAGTCATATTACTCTGAAGAAATTAGTAGTTTCACGGAGTTGAAAGCTCAATTTCGCCAAATCATGAAATTAGATTATCCAGAGGAGGATAACTTGGTACCTGGAGTTCATGCCTTGCGTGCATATGACAGTATTATGACCATTTCTCGGGCTGTAACAAGATTAGGTAGCAATGAAAATACTACTTCAGAAACATTGCTAAAACAAATTCTGTCAATTGACTTTCTAGGTATGAGTGGACATATTAGTTTCCGCGATGGAAGTTTATTGAATTCTTCCAATTTAGGAATCTTAAATGTCGTTGGAAAGAGTTATAAAGAGCTTGGATTTTGGTCACCAGAATTGGGTTTCTTAAAAAGTTTTGATTAAGTTAATGGGGGTTCTAGTAGCATGAAAACATTGGAAAGTGTTGTGATCTGGCCGGGTGGTTTGACACGAGATCCAAGAGGATGGACAATGCCTAGTAGTGCAAAGCCAATGAAGATCGGAGTTCCTGAGAAGACATGTTTTCCGGAGTTTGTAACGGTTAATAATTCAGATCATGTGAATAATTTTTCTGGATTCTGCATTGATATCTTTTTAGAGGTTGTGAAGTTTTTGGAGACGAACTATTATCCTTTACCTTATGAATTTATCCGCTTCAATGGAACCTATGATGAGCTAGTCTTCAATGTTACAGATCATAGCAATCAGGTAACATGCATATTTTTTTATATATAAGATCAGGCTTTTTATATCCATCACTCGCTAATGCAACAATATTTTTGGGTTAGCTGATTTTGTCAAAACATTATGTTAGAATAATATAAGATCCAACTAAGTTCTCCTTAATTCTAACACCTTAAAATTTTAGAAGAGTTAGTAACTTAACATGGTATATGAGGACCGTCGGTGATCCACTTTCAATCCAAAAAATATAATTTCAAGTGAGGGGGAGTAATTTATAGCATTTATTAATGACAAATCGTTATTTATATTTTGATATATTTTTAGCCTTAATTACTTATGTGGGTGATACATTAATTTTTTTTTTGTTTTGTTTTGTTTTTGTGAATCAAACCAATAATTTGGAAGACATTCGATGCTGCTGTGGGGGATATAACTATACTGCAAAATCGATCAAAATACGTGGAGTTTACACAATCGTATGTTGAATCTGGCTTGTCAATGACTGTTCAATACGATCATGAACCCACCAAAACTTGGTTGTTTCTAAAGCCTTTTAGTGGCAGTATGTGGCTAGCGACATTTAGCGTTTTGTTATACACTATGTTCATCGTTTGGTTCTTTGAACACAAATCAAATCTAGATTTCAAAGGACCAGCTAAAGATCAGCTCGGCATGACAGTTTGGTTCACTTTCTCAACTTTGTTCTTTGCACACAGTAAGTACCTTGTTATCCTAACTCTACAAAACAAGTTATACCCTGTTGTCTTCTACAGATGTCTGTCCTTTTAGCAAATCTGTTTGAAGATATTAACAGCAGCCTTGTCAACAAAAATAGCATCTTTTAAGTCGAGCAAGTAACACGTATTATTTAGTGAATAATACGTGTTACTTGCTCAACTTAAAAGATGCTATTATATGTGCTTTACTTAAATTTTCGAGAAAAGGCCTTTTTAGTCATAAATTAGGGATAAATAAATACCCAAAATATCACTATTCACGGAAATGACCTATAGACTCACAGGCCCAATAAATCTTCTGCCATTTGTAACTAGCGCATGTGCGACATGGGTTTTTAGTTTTTTTTTAAAATAAAATTCGAAAATGCAACTTTTTGCGTTACTAAAAAAAGTTAATAAAAATGTAATATAAAATTGTGTTATTTAAAAACACAACTTAAAGTTGCGTTTTTTTTGTCAATAGAAACTTTCACCTCACTGAGTTGTACCGAAATACAATCTCATAAAAACGAAGTTCTTTCATTGAACAAAATTTATCATCTAATCACGGACCGAAACAACAGCCAAGGTAGGTCCTGGCTTGTGCTAGCCTTTTAAATTTTTTATTTTTTATAATTTAATCCAATAATTTTTTTGGCCCACCTCGAATTATGACCCAAATAATTAAACATGTAACCAGCCCATCACTTAAATTTATAACATATGAGATTACTAATAGAGTTAGAATTAGACAATTAGTATTTTTTTTTAAATGTTAAAATTGAAGATATAGTCCAAAGATTTCAAAATATGAAATCTCGTCGAGGAACTTTGTAATTTTAGTTATGTATTAAGTTTTTATTTAATATATATTTTGTATTTTATTATGTGATTGGTAAAAAATTATTTTAAGTTAGCTTGATCCTCCCTGAACAAATTTTCTCGGTCCGCCACGGCATCTAACCAAAAGATATGCAAGATGTCTCTGAAAATTTGGATGTAATAAAAAAGACCATTTTTTTAAATAGTTATATTTTAGGCCATTTTTTCCCAATTATAATAGGAAGACCTCCCCTAAATTTTCTCCCTTATAAGTTTAATTGTATTACAGCTACAAATACATTCAAGAATAAATTGCAAAAAGGTGGCCGAACTTTACACTCATTTTCAAAAAAGTGGCCAGACTTTCAATTTTACAAAATGGTAGCCAGATTTGCCTTTTTCCTTTTAAAAAGGTGGCCGGAGGCGATTTTCAGCTTTTTGGCAGGGGTAAAATGGGGAAAAAATGCTAGAGACCCTAAAAATTATCCAAAAAAGAGTAAAAAATTATCCAAAAATTATCCAAAAAATCCCCAAATTAATATGTGTCACCTTATGATTGATTATATTCGTAATAATAATAATAATTCGCCTCCAGCCACCATTTTATAAAATTAAAATTCTGGCCAGATTTGTCTTTTTCCTTTCAAAATGGTGGCTGAATGCGAATTATTATTATTATTATGAATATAATCAATCATAAGGTGACACATATTAATTTGAGGATTTTTTTGGATAATTTTTAGGGTCTCTAGCATTTTTCCCCCATTTTACCCCTGTCAAAAAGCTGAAAATCGCTCCAACCACCTTTTTGAAAGTAAAAAAGCAAATCTGGCCACCATTTTACAAAATTGAAAGTCTGGCCACTTTTTTGAAAATGAGTGTAAAGTTCGGCCACCTTTTTGCAATTTACTCTACATTCAATGCATGTTCAAATTGTGTTAGCTAGGCATATGCTAAAACAAGGCAATTTGTTAAATGTGTGATCATCTCAAATCATAAAAAGTACTATTATGGTCTTCTCTTCGATTTATATGTACAACGTAGAACCAGGATTTGAGAGTCGCAGTTATCATGCATCAAGTCTATACCAAAAAAATATATAATTAAATGAAAATACTCTACTAAATTTTGGAGCCAAAACAATGCAGGGTAGAAGGTTCACAGCAGCTTTACAAAAACAGTGGTTGTAGTGTGGTTGTTCGTTGTGCTAGTTCTTAGCTCCAGTTACACAGCTAGTCTGAGTTCGATGCTTACGATTCGAAGACTAGAGCCGAAGGTGAAAGATATAGAGTGGTTAATGAAAACAAATGCAACAGTTGGTTGTGATGGTGATTCATTTGTTAAAGATTACTTGAGAAATGTATTGGGACTCGAACACATAAAAAACATCAGTAACGAAACTGACTATCCACCTGAATTCGATAGAGGTAATATTAAAGCATCATTTCTTGAGCTCCCATATCAGAAAGTTTTTCTGCAAAAGCACTGCAACCAGTATACTTCAGTTGGACCTACCTACAAATTTGGACTAGGGTTTGTAAGTTATTACTTCTCTTGCATTCTGTTTCTGTTTCTGTTTCTGTTTCAATCACTTCAACACAAAACTCAATAATCTGAAAAATAATATGTAAGGCTATGCATGCAGGTTTTCCAGAAAGGATCTCCCATTGCTAGAGATGTATCCGAGGCCATTTTACACATCTCCGAAAAGGGTGTTCTTAAAGACTTGGAAATAAAATGGTTTCCATCATCAACAAACTGTTCTGCTTCGACAAAAAACGGATAGCCTCACCATTGAGAGCTTCTGGGGAATATATCGTATTACTGTTGTCACCTCTACTGTCTGCCTTGTCATTTTCATTGCCAAAATACTCTTCTTTGGAAAGAAAAAAGTTTCAAGTGAAATAAATTAAGAAACTGGTGACATCCCAGCTCAACAGGGATATTGGAGAAAGGCTATTGAACTTGTAAGGTATGTGAAACATATCCGTAACAACAGAATTTCTCCGGCATGAGTCATGTTTCCATGATTCCTCTTATTCCTATTGTAACACGCGTTACCCAGTTGATAAGTGGGATTATATATTATTTGATAGGTGGCAAGAGCTATCATGTTTCTGTTTTTGTACTTGTTGTAAGATACATATGATTATACAAACACTTGTAATATAATGTAATAAATTTTCATACATTATTGGCTGATCGAAATCAATAATGTTCTTTTCACTTGTAATGTTTATCAACCTTTTTCTCCCACCCACATTAGGAATCCAGCTTGTTTAAAATGACACTTAATCAAGTGTTGATGGGCCGGTTGCATCATGAGATAATGAGATATGTATTAGGATCACATTCCTATATGTGTTAACCGGGTTTAAATTTCATGATTCAAATAGCCCCGAAGCGAGTCATACAAATTAACAAGCATATTTTATTTAATGCATGAGTGTTCCTTGACTCACAAGTTTATTGACTCTTGCCTACATGTATTTAATCAGCAGGTCTAGTCAATTATACGTAACTTGTACAGCCGAGTCCAAAGACGAGGTAGTTGAGTTTGACACAAAAATCATTAAATAAATGATTTTCGGGTAAGGATTCAGTTTGGAGACGGTTGATAAGAACAATAACCACTCTTCCACAATCTTGAGCTGATTCATGTGCGATATACATCCTATGGCATTATTGTATCATATATGTTAATTCAGTTCATGTGTATTGCAGCTGATCAGTTGATTAAAGTTGAGAAAGTCCAAGTACTTGTCGTATCCCAGACATGGCAAGAAGCTGCTATTAGTCGCTGAGGTTGGAAACCAAGCTCAAGTGCCAGTTGTTTCACAAGCATTTTCTGCTATTTCTACAACATTTACACATGGAAAGTGCTGCAGCAATTGTCCATTCCTGGAACATTATGGTGATCCTGGAACATTAGCTCTTCTATCTCATGCACTTAACGATATGGGTTATTAAGTTGAATATTGCTTGGTCCTTCCACCATACTCTTTTTTAGGAATCATGAATGTTGTTGGAAAGAGTTACAAAGGGCAACTCTCCAGGGTACATGCGCTGGAGATGCTCCGGGTGGAAGGCAGAAAAATGTTTGGGGTCTGCGTACTTATGAGCTACCTATTGCAAGTTCTATAAACACCCTCAAATTTTAGCTATTAGATTATAACATTGCATGCAACAATCTGTGCATGTTAGTAAACAATTTCCATAGTTAAGAAATTAACTAACTAATATTTCACGATGATTGAAACACACACACACACTTCAAGGCAGTAACTACTCATAGAGTCACAGGAAACTGGACATTTATCAGAAGTTTCTAGTTGCATCCCAGAACAATCTTAATTTTTTCATGAAACTAAATTATTACTGTCATAATTACATTTCAAGTTATCTAAAGTTCCAATAAATGCATATAGGCTAAATTATTTATGCTTTAATATTAAAGATCAATAGGTTACAAAGGAAGAATAGGGAGGGCATATATATATATATATATATATATATATATATATATATATATATATATTAGCAATCTCTTTCAGAATTTAAATCCACTTTTGTGTATATAACCTTTAGAAGCTTCCAGTGTGAAAAGAAAACAAAAACTTTTTCCTTCTCAATAAAATCCTTAGTCAAGTATATAAGATTTATATCTAGCAAATCTCTCGACTTGCTTTCCGTAGTTCAATAATTAAATAAAAAGATCCAGTAAACACAATCAGGGATATATAACAAGAATATCCAGATTTCAAAGTGTTGCGGCTACTTTGTATGATAAAAACATTACTCAGCTAAGTTAGGGTAAGGTTGTAGCTCTTCAAGAGTGGAGACAAGACTTCAGAGATATGATTTAAAAAGTACTGCTGTGTGCCAAACACCTTAATGTATCTGGCTTTTCTTCTCAGAACTCACCGGAGAGTACATATTACAGATGGGCGCCAATTTTTTACCTGATTTGTTTGCAAAGGGCTAGATCAGACCTACCAATTGCCCCTTCCCTTTCCTTTTCTACCTCGTCCCCTGCCTCTGCCTCCCCTTGAGCCGGTTCTCCCTCCTTGTGGTAAACCTTCAAATGCCCTATTGAAAAGTTGGTTTTGCATACCACCGCCTCCACGGCCTTTCTTGTTTGCATAAGTATTGAAACCATTATTAACATTGGCAGGACGTTTTCTGCTGCACAGATAGGAAACCGTAAGCCTACTTATTTTCAACAAAAAGCAAAAATCAAAAAAAAATCTAATATCCTGAATGCTTCCATGAGCTACCAGACCTTAAAGGACAGTTAGAAACTAAATAGTTCATAACTTTGCAATAAATACTTCAATTTCAATTTACCCCTTCTATGAGAATTTTGGGCGGGTGTAAAATGTTGACATTTATAGATACCAATAATGAAATTTAAATGTACATTTATTGACCAAAACATGCTTCATATGGTAGTACTTCCAACCCAAAAACACCATACATAATAAAACAGAACCAATCTCAAACATGGTTGTAAACAACTCGAACAGTAAAGGTGCTTGCAAAACATGCTTGCCAACACCTCCAACAGTTGCAGTGTTAATGAACAAGCTCGATCAATCAAAGAAATGGATTATGTAAAATTACAACTTTATCTATGTGTGATGTGCACTCACAAGAGACGAAGTAATTTAAAATCAGACATGTCAAAGGCGACACTTGCATTCTTCTTCAAGTATTTGAATTCTACTGTTAGTTTTGGACTAACTTTGTGATAATTAAACCATATCAACTCATACAGATTATAGACTAAAAGCGCGGTAAAATCTGAAGGTGTATTCACATTTTCATGATTGTTTCAATAATACCTAGCATAATCCAATTTTCAAGTAAAATTAAAATACAAGGGATTTTTCAGCACTATCAACTGTCCACAATGATGAACAGGTTCTGGGTAAAGGAAAAAAATCCCTATAAACACATGGAATTGATCAAAAACCACAGATAAAGGAGAAAAATCCCTATAAACCCATGGAATTGATCAAAATTTGATATCAATCGTATAATAATCTATGCAAGATTAAAATAACTCGTACAGAGGTCCTAAAACTTGGACTATAAGTAACATCCTAATACAAAGAATGAAAGAAACTACTTCTAATGGATAAGCTAGTATGAAAGAAACATCCTTTATGACTTAATACCATAAATCTAGAATATTCCTAAATGTTAACTAACCTCGTACAAGTTAACTACTTAGCAAATAACAATCAGTTCAAATCTCTACATAATAAAAAGAACATATATACAAATTGAAATTTACAATCCTTACTCGCATCAGATAATCATTTTGCTCATATATTAATATCTCTCTGTTATACTTGTACTTACCACTGTTATATGAACCATTAATATTTATCATATACTAAAATGGATGATTTAAGTACAATATTAATATATGAGCAAAGTACAATATGAGGTTGTAGACAAAGCAAAAATATCATTGGTAATAACCACAGAGTTTAGAACATACCCAACTGTAGTCGCGGTAGTAAGTTGGGAGGGTTTGACGGCTTCTAGCCAAGATAAGTTGATTCTCTTATCACCGATAAATGAAGGTGACTTTGAGTGCAATGGCTGATATATAGACACAAGTATACAGATTATCGACTAATGCACACAGCACAAAAATATAAATTCATAAAAAACCACAATATATTAGAAGTTCACACACAATTGTTACCTGTGTCATAGCTAGTATGTTATTGCATGTTCGCAAACCAGTAGTAGCATTCTGTTTCTGAGTTTTCTGCATATTATATGTTTGATTATCAGGCACTTTAATGGCATAGATTAATAATTAATATGTATTCAAATGAGACAAGTGAACACACAATGCTAGCCTTTTCTTCATCGGACTTAGCCATAGACATTGCTTTGTTGTGTTCAGCCATCCCCTGGGTTAGTTTCTTCATGGTAACCTTAGCAAGCTCTTCAACACAGCTCAACCTTTTTTACATAGAGTAAATAACAACAACAGAGTTAATGCAGGTACAAATAAATAAATAATACGTATATCTAAATGTCAAGGATTCCAAATTAAAATCTAAAGAAACCCTAGTGTGGTACAATTAGATTAGGCTGGGAGGAAGATACAGCATCTAAGCTAGTAGGGTAGAGTTTTCCAATTGTGCTTCCCACTGGCATATGATTAATGGTCTCGTTTCACAGTCATACCCATATTTCTGAACAGGCTGGCCTAACAATTTAAGCAACTAATACCTAGCTCTGTTCCCAATGAAATACTTATATGACAGATTTATCCAATTTTTTGTTTTCTATTCTGGCCTTATTTATTAAAGAGTAAATTGCAGTTTACATCCCCTAGCTTTGCCCCAAATGCAATTTTGTTTTCACGAATTACACTTTACATAATCTGATTTTGAATAACAGGTTAAATCACAACCCTTTAAAAGTTCTCTCAAAATACAGTGTTATTTTGTTATTTATAGGCAAATATGGTATAAAACTATTGCAACAGTTATGTACGTATTATATTTTAAACATGTCACCAACTTTATACCATAGAATTTCTAAATCACAGTTAATTAATATCTTTTGACCAATAATTAATAATAATAATATGTTTTTGCAAAATTGAAAATTTGGGCTTCAATTAAGTAAACTTGGTGAAGCGTGTATATAATAATTACAAAAGCTTTATAACATATATTATATTAAACCAATTTAGGATAAGTGTTTTGACCTGTTTTTAAAAACTGGGGGATGAAGTGAAAAATCTGAAACTTAGTATACAAAATTGCATTTGTAGTAAAGTTAGGGGATGCAAACTACAATTTACACTTATTAAATGAGAATTTGCACTCTCCTATTGTCCCTAAATTAGAAAATTTCTACAAAAGAAGCAGTACTTGATACAAGAAGCAGCTCTTGAAAAATTATCCCACAACATCAAATGATAGAAATAGTTTTTCGGTATTAATATTAATGATTACCGCTCTGTGAAATCTTTGTACTGCTCTGAGAAGTCCTCACCAAGCCTATCTGATGGTTGACCTGTTACAATTTTGTAGCCGCATAGGCTATTGGATGCGTTTGGTGCCTGTTTAACACAGAGGATATTAATACTTTAAGGTGAGTGTCACATGATATATGATGGAAATCTAAGACTGCACAATAATAACCTTGCTTGCTAAATGGTGAAATGTGAACAATAAGCATTCCACATATGTGAAGTTCATCTCTTCTGCTGTTTTCTTCCTAGGCATGTACTTCTGAATCAAAAGGAAAATGGAATGAGAAGTGAAGAATTTTAAGAATCAAACAAGCGAATTTCAAGAATTAAACAAGCCGTACTATAGATACGGATAGCTTCTCCATCCTAGATATATTAAATGTTTAGCAAAAGGCCTCTCTCAGTTGTATAAACTCTAAAGTAGCTTTTAAGCAAGAAAATGTGAAATCAAAGAGAAAGACCGTTTCCCTAGATGTAAAAGAAAGCTTCTAATGTGTCAGGCCTTGTAGTATCTCTTCAAAAAAATTCTCACATGTACTTCAAGGAACTGAAGCACTACTGCAGTGTTATGAACAACTCTGATGCCTTAGATGCTAACCTTTAAAAGTTGGATAACGGAAGGTAAAATCAATCTAGCATCTTGTGGTGCTGTGTAAGGTGAACATTCAGCAAGGTTTTTCAGCAAGCCAACTTTGCATTCTTCAGGAAGCTGGCAGATACAGATGAGAGTTCTAGAATTAAACACATTACCCAAAAATTAAAAAAATCAGCAATTAATTTATAGTATTATTCATGCCTTGCAAAACAATTGAAGCTATGTCATGTAAGGATTTTCTCGCACCTCATATCATTTGTCTGGTTAACGGGAACTTTATATTTCAAAATATGCGGATATTACCAAAGTCCAAATGAGTTGGACTTTAAAAGGGAATGTGACTCCAGTAACTTGTTAATATGCTGAACATATGTTCATACTTAATCTTATCTGACAAAAGACATTCATATATAAGATATGAAGTAGCTATCATAATTAATTATGTATTACCTCATCAAAAATAGGAAAAATGTGTTTGTTCAAGTAGGTCAGGAATTTGCTGTTTGATGCACCTCGCTGTTTAGAAAAAGAAAAAGTAATTAAGGAAAAAAAGAAGTTCGGTTAAAAATGAATATAAGTTCTAAATTTAAGCAAGTGAATGTACCGCAAAAAATGGAATAGCCATGAACAAGCATGATATCAATCGATCAAAATGGTCCACATCTGAAACCTGCACTCAGGAGCAACTTGTCAGCTGTTGATGTAGGCTATGCAATGAAACTAGTAAAAGAGAATGTATGGAGACCAAAAACAACAACATAACGTCTTTCAATACACAATCGAAAATAGCATAAAGTTTACACTTCCATTTAGACACAATTATACTAATGGTTTTGGTGCAAATATTAATGGAAAATACAGAATGGAATTGAGTATTTGAGTCTAACGCAATAAAAACTCCTTTGAATTTGAAAGGCCAACTGGCCAGGTTTTATCATGTCTTTTGAATGGGGACGTCAAATCAAAATATGGAACTCCTCACCAATTTCCAGATTACAATTATAAAGCAATGTACACATACTTGTGAAACTTTCAGTCTTTCACCAACATCACAGATCCATCCTGACTTGACTAGAACCAGGTGAGTTACCAACTTACCGCCAATTTAGTCTAATGTGTCTCTAGACTCTAGAGATACAACTGCTACATCGAAAAACAGGCACTAGGAAAGATGGCTAATAGTGTAAGATCCTAGTTTTATTTGGTAAAGTTACAGCTCAAAATAAAATCCCAGAAGATCTTTTATTCTGTGAAATAGAACCATCGTCCAATATTGCCGTCGAGTATCAAGGCATCTAAAGTTACAAAAAGAAGAATAACACATTTGAACATGCTTTAGAAAATCACTCGTCTTAAGCTTATACTAAACAGATAATTCACTAGGCACGATATCCAATTGACTGTTCACTCACTTTACAGACACTTGGAAAACCCCCATGGAACTAAGCTCGTCAAAGAGTGACTGTTTCATGAAATTAAAACACAAGTTATCTTCACTTCCTAAGCTTTCCTTCCATATTATTTCTAGAGGCATCTACTTTATATCTCTTGGCAGACATGTCATGCACCCATTGTTCAACATTGTTATTTTCCAACATTTTTACCAAGTATAGGTGGAGAAAATAACATCATCCAATTAAAAGGGAACACCATACTCTCTAGGTAGTTAATAAATTGGTAGTTACTATCTTGTCACAAATAACACTGCAAGTTGCCGTAAATTACTGACTGGCTTTCAGCAATGACTCTTTTCTGTGTTCAACATTCAACATGTTATGACCAGGTCCATGAATATTATCAATAAAAACTATCATCTTATTTGCCTTGAGTAAAATATTGCTACCAAGTACTAAAATACTTAAGAGTACCAAAGGAAGATAACAAACGAGTTGGTACATGGACCACTCTTACAGTTAAACTAATAGCTCATAATGTAACACACAACATGCCTTTGTTTACCAATTTTCAGAATTTTCAGGGAACGGAATCAGACCAATGTTTACCAAGTACATATAAATAAATCCATTCTGGTCCAATCAAAAGGTGCGGAGTACTCTGTAAGAATTTAGTAAGTTGGTAATATGATCTTACAAGTAACCTCACTGCAAATTTTGTGTTTTTGAGATATGGCTTTCAAAAGTTAACAGTCTCCTGGGGTTGACGCTAAACATTCAATATGGCATATTCCAGGTCTGAATTTGAATTAACAACATTGACAGACTATGTTGTAATTAATTAGGTCACAAAGATCCCAGAACATAGAAATGTATAGGTGTAGGAAATAGAAATGAAAGATTCAATTGTGATGCATGTACATGATTTTGAGACAAGCCAATGACCAGCATTGCACAAAATAATTGAATCCATTCCAAACAGACAGGCAAAGTTCAATTCTTAATCCTTCGTACTATAGCATCAGTTAGCATCAGTATAGTATACTATTTGACAAGTTTCCCACTCCATAGACAGTATTCACAAGTATATATGATAAGCGTCAGCATCCAACAGCAGTCCAAAAAATTGATACAAGGCAGAGAGAGAGAAAGACACAAGAAATACATACATTGAACTGTATATCTAAATCAGCTTGCCCTTCTATAATTTCGATCAGCTCTTGCACGCGCTCAGGAGGTGCTTTCTCTCCAAACATAATTAAACTTTTTAAGAAATTCATAAACATTTCAAACTCTGCACCCGTCACATCTTGTAAACTCTGCAATATCACCTTATTAGGATTTTTGGGGAGAATTGAAGAGAAAAAATAAAGAAAGAAAGAATGATGTAAGAAATAGAAATGCTGAAGACATAATATGTATCTTTACTTGGAATACACACGCACAGAAGGTTACACAAACATACTTTCTTAATCAAATCAGTTATATGTCTTTCCATCTGCTCCTGGGGCTTTAAGAGCTCAGCTTTTAGAGGAAAAACCTGCAGAAAGTTTTATATAAGCTTAGATAAATGTTTAGAGAAAAAAATGAGAACATCATGCAAGTGGTTGAACTCACCTTATCTTTTATGAAAATCAGTGTCCTCTCGCGAAGGTTTTCATCCGTGATTGGCTCATCAACGCTCTCAATATGCTTAAAGAGCGCTGTCAACGAAGCTACACACAAAAAATTAAAGATTGATAAACCTTTAGCTAGCCAAAGTCGCACACGAAAGAATAAAGAAAGCACCAGAATGAAGGGGAAAAAAGACATTGCTTTTGACAAAGAAATAAAGTAAAAGGCATTTTTACAAACTACAGAACTACTGTCAGTAGGAGAAGAAAACAAATTTACATGAAATGCGTTCCTGTACAAGTTAGCACATGGATATGTCCCTAGAAGGAAATTGGCAATTTCAGATTTAAGAGATCTATGCAACTCAAGCAAAGTTAGTTAGGATGGTGTTCTTGTTAAATCTGATCTAGCTTAATGAATTGATGTCAAATGACAATCGATTCATACAAATATGAGCACCAGTTCACTAGGGAGGCTATAGATTTTTGAATTGCATTTCACACAGTGCTACTGCACGCAGAACTACTCTACCGCTGTGACATCTTACCGTTTATTTTTTAAAGTACTTATAGTTTTATTCATATAGGAAACAAGGAGGTGCCAGCATGTACATATAAAAATAGAATACTATTTGGCATACAAGTCACTACCACACTTTTAAAAGAGAAACTACCAAACTATGTTCTCAAGGTAAAGTACTAACTCTTGTAAGTAATTCAAAAACAAATCGCATATGCATCAAGTGCACACCAATAGACCTCCTTCGTGCATCAATATAAGTTACCTCTCCCAAAGACTAGCACCTACAAAGAGTAATTGTGAAGAATGGTGCAGCGACAAATGTTAATGAAATCCTTTTGATGGGAAGTTAGGTGCGGCTATGATATGCTACATATTTCATTAGTAATAGATACACATACATATACATGTGTGTGTGTTAACACGTGTATATAAGTACTATTTAAGTATTAAGTTGATACTGAATAGGCAAAAACTAAAGAATAAAGATGGCCTAAATCTATTCTTATCCCCAGATTTATATTTAAGCACCAACAACAATGTTCACTTTACACTCTCTCCGCGGCTATGATATGCTACATATTTCATTAGTAATAGATACACATACATATACATGTGTGTGTGTGTTAACACATGTATACAAGTACTATTTAAGTATTAAGTTGATACTGAATAGGCAAAAACTAAAGAATAAAGATGGCCTAAATCTATTCTTATCCCCAGATTTATATTTAAGCACCAACAACAATGTTCACTTTACACTCTCTTTTCAGAATGGAGTTGCAATGGGATAAAATAAAACTCGAACTCATCTGAATTATTTACTTGTACTCATCTTTAATCTTTTTTATTTAATTCTATATATTTTTTGTTCATGTCTTGACTTCTTTCATCTTTCAAAATTATGTTTTGACTTCTTCCATCTTCTTCATTCAAGTTCTCCAATCGAGTTTGTACATTTATGAAATTTGAATCTGAGTATATGGTTGTTAACATACATGTGTGTGTAAACGTGTATGCCTTATACTATTAGATAGTAAATTGATTTTATGGTAATTTTCTGGGTAGTTTTGCAATCTAAATAGTTGTAATATATAATTCTATATAAATTCAAGAATAGGTTGAATTGTGTTTTATGAAATTGGTCAGGAAGAAATCTTTATTAATTTCACTTCATGTGGGGTTGGGTCAGACACGATTAGTTTTTTTTTTTTTTTTGTCAAAACAGATCGTGTCGGATCAATTGTAGATCTAATGGATCGTGTTCAGGTGAACCATGTTAGGCTGTTAGCTTATTTATTTTTCTGGTCCTAATGCGACAGGATATAGCTGAATCAACACAAACTCAAACCACTACACGAAATTGCCACCCTACTTTCTACTGGACAGATTTAAAAAAGATGGATATATGAGATAAAAACAAGAATAACAATAAACTTGGGAGGATAAACCACAGAAAATTCACCACCACAAGGTTTCCCAAGTGAGAATTATTATGATGGATGGCAAACCGTTAACAAAGGATTAAGACCCAAAACAATTGGGCTTATAAGCTATATACAGTACTTCATAACTTCTAACTCCACATATAAAAACATATAAGTAATAAAGCACTAATGTCTCTACTAAATATAATCAAAGTATTTACTAATAAAAAGAAAAGACTCCTTTTTTTTCATTCTCGTTCTTCATCACTACCTCTAAGCAACAAAGGAAAAAGAAAATGAGTGCATGAGGAAGGCATACATCACAAAACATCAAATTCCGCAAACACTCGAAGCCACAAGCTATATATGCAGACTTCTTACAAACTGACACTCCACTAACAATTTAACAAATAAGTGACAAGACCCCCCCCCCCCCTTACAGCAAATACACTAACTAGGGATAAGCACCAGAAAAGTCTTTTGTGTTATAATATTAAACTATCATTAACTTTTAGCTTATCGAGAAACCACCACCAACTGCAAAGCTTTACGTTAGAAAGAGTACATATCTTCCACAAAGTCCTAACTCGCCTTTATTCCTCCCTAATTGAGAATAATTCAGATTTTATAAAGTTAATTTGCAAAAAAAAATATAATAAGGACTGGAATCCAGATCTTTTTAGCCTTCAAAATATATGGTAGAGAAACATGTTCTAACAATTGCAACTGAACCAGACTATGGATTTCCCTATCATATAAATTCCTCTTGGACCAAAAATCTCATTGTAATCCTCCTCTATACTCATATTCACCTTGAACACTTATCTAAGCAACTGAAAATACGTGGCCTTAAAAGCTAAATCTGAATTCGAGAACAGAATACTAAAAGCAAATAGTATCTCATCTCCCAACTTAAACTTTACCAAACCAAAATAATCGTTGTATAAAGCTGAAAAAAATCACACCAAGATTCTCAAACAGACAACCTTTCCCTCTTTTAATGTCCCAGAAACGTTCTTCTAGTATTTGGATTGTCTACAATGGTATTGCATATAATCCAGAGCATAAACATGCCTTACTACTAATTCTAGTCCTTGCAATTTCCAAGTGCTAGAGCATAATAATGATTCATGTTTCAAACATGAAACTCTTAAATTATCTGTTATTATTCAGAATAATTAAATGTAAAGCCCTACCACACCAGGAAACATTAGGATTTCTAATCTGATTATGAAAAATTGTTAGCCACCATATATCATAATTTCATAAGAGAAACAGATACCTTTCACATCCTGCCTTAATAATGACAAAAGGGCTTTATGAACTGCATCACGCTCCACATTTTCTTCTACAAGCATCAGAAGTCACCAAGATGAATATTGCATCATAATATATGTACATAGTACATACACACAACAGAAAAATTCAATACACTTGCTTTACCAGCAGTAAGGAGTTGCGCAAGAATGTCAACAATTTTGGAAAGATGCTCGGGTGTATCCTTGCAAAAAAGAGGAAGACCACGAATTGCTTGAACCCTAATCTGTAACCGAACAGAAATCCAAGACTCAATTAATAAACTAACTTAAGTTAATTTTGATAGAGGTTCTCAATGCTCAACAAGTGGTTATTTCATTTTTTCATGAATTCCAGAAAACCTATTAAAACGTCAAACATGTTTGTCTGTTTATACAAAGTGTTTCAGTAGACATAATAATAAGTAATTGTCTTAAGAAAACCATGTATTCGGCATATGAAATATAGTTTACTTCCAACTCTTACTACTCAAATCAACGTACGCTCAGAAAAGTATGATTTTAATGCTTCAAAACAGTCCACTTGCAAATCAAACAGCTAAATCCAATTTGTTGTAGATAAAAATCCAGACTATATAAATACAACTATCACCAAATAGGAAATCAATAAATGAAATAACTACTTCAATGCATAACAATTACCTATTTAAAACAGGCACAACTGTGTATCCTACAAGATAATATCAATTATTCGCATCAAGATCATTACAGGATCTCAAACCCATATCATTTAATGAAAAATCGCTGACTTGTACCGATTATATTTTATTTCAAAGTTCTCATTTTTCTTCCCAATTTCTACCTTCTGCTCATACAATGTGCTTCTACAAATTCAAGTATACGTCAAGTTATAATGTTAATAATATACATACACCTAATAACAAAAGAAAAAATCTCATAACAAAAACAAACAAAGAATCAATTAAAAAGAACTACTAACCCCGAGTTCTTCGGCTTCACACAAATCAAGATGAGCATCGACAGCGGAAACAGAAAGATCAGGAAAGAACTTGAAGAATCTTGGAATAAGCTGTGCAGCTAATTGTCTTGCCTTTACGCTATTACTCGTAGCTGCCTTAATTATATTCTCATAATCTTCAACATTCTGCTCAAAATTTACACATTACATAAATACCCAACAAACATAAACATAAAATTCCAAATTCACAACCTAAATTATCATAAAATGCACAAATTCAACCTAGACACACACAAACACACATAAAGATTGAAACTTTATGACATATATAGTATAAAAACTCCAAATTCACAACCTAAATTATCATAAAATGCACAAATTCAACACAATTCACAACCCTAGAAAAACACACACACACACAAAACATACATAAAGAGCTTGGATTAGTGTGAAGAAGATTGGGAACTTTATGACATATATAGTATAGAAACTTTATGATATATATGTCAAAAAGATTGGGAACCTGAGACTTGTCTTTGGCTTCATTGAGACGTTCGCCATACTCGTAAAGCTTTTCGATGTCTTTGCCTTCGTCAGCCATTGTTGTAAAGAGCTTGGATTAGTGTGAAAAAAGTAGTAACTAATTTAATAAGTGTGAAAATGTATTTATATGTAAATTGTGTGTGTGTGTGTGTGATTTGGGTGAAGAATGAGAAGGGCAAGAGAGGATTGAAATGAAATTGAAGGTGAGAGTGAAGAGGAAAAAGGGACAAAGTGAAGTCGATTAACCGTGTTTGTTTGTTCACTGTAATTTTGTAGAAACCAACATTAATTTTGAGAAGCTTTGTTAATATTTGCAAGTGTGGTAAAATCATTGGAATGACTTGGGTTGGGGTCACTTGGATCCGGTTAATCCAGTCAAGTTTTAACCAACACTTATATTACTGTATATATATCTATCTAGTTCATTTTCCTCGTTACACCGTGAAATTTTTGTGAATAAGCGATGAATTCATTTGTCCACGCTTTTACGGGAGAAAATGGCCCAATAATGCACTATTTTTAATTAAAATATTCGAAATGGCACTATCTGATAAGATGACCCAAAATGACACACGCAGACATCAGGGTAGTGTCTTGCTTAAATAACCTACACGCTACATCGTGTAGTTTTTTAAATTATTTTTTTTTGCTTTTACTCTTAATAAAATAAAAAAAAATCTCAAAACCAAACACACCTAATTTAACCATTTTAATATTTTAGGATTCAACAACTTCTTAATTGAGTTTTAGAAATATAAAAATTAAATTAAAATTTAAGTATTTAAATTTATAAACATGTAATAGAATATTCAACGATTTAGGATTTAGGGTTTAGGGCCTAATTTAACCGTTTTTAATATTTTAGAGTTCATTAATTCCTTAATTGGAATTAGCGTTTAGATATTTTTTTAAAATAATTAGGCCAAAACGTTACAACGCCCTCGTTTAGATGTGACATCGTTCCGCGTTTAGGGTACCTATACGTGACATCGTTCCTCATTTAGAGGTTTTTCATTAAAAAAATAATAAGCACTCAGACGCCAGGTGATCTAGCGTTTCAGCTAAACATCAGACGATCTGTCTCTGGGTACTATTTCGGGCCATCTTCCGCCTCTGTGTCATTTTGGTCATTTTGTATACAAATCGTGCCACATAAGACCAACATCCCTTTTACAGGATGTGCTAGGTTTTTGCCTATTCGCGAAAAAAATGCGGATATATGGTTGTTCAACTATCCCTTTTCAGGACCAATTCCCATCTATATGTTACTCCGTACGTCCCAATTTAAATATAATCTTTTATAAATTATAACTTTTTCAATATTTATTTATATTTATTATATTAACTTATTAGAATATTAGAATAAAATTTTAACAGATTTTCTTATACATTTATTATATATTCTCTATGTTCCTAATTAGTTGTCTTTTTGATTTTTTGCATGTACTTTAAAGCGCATAAAAAACATAGTTCGATAAACTATTTTTAATTTTTTTTAAATAAAAAATTAATATTTAAATTTTTATTTGAAAAAAGAAAATTAAAAAAATAATTTGTCGAACTATATTTTTTATACGCATTAAAGTACGTGCAAAAAATCAAAGAAACAACTAATTATGTACGAAGGGAATATATGATAAGATATAATAAAGACCAGTTCTTTGTCAAAAACAATAAAGAAGACCAGTTTAATTTATTTTATAAATAATTTATAGACACATGTATGACAGGGGACCCAAGTGGGGCAATAATCCGACCATGGCAAGCCCAAGGAATATACAAGTACATCCTTGCCGGGCCAGTTAACAAAACTAAATGACCATGTATGTATGGCCTCGCGGGAGTTGGGGTGTTTATCAAACTATACTATACGCAAATATCACCAGCAGTCCAGCACCACAGGTCCACTGTCCACACGTGAAATCACATTAAAATTCATATAAAAATGACCAATTAAATATTTTTTTAGGATGAACTTTTTTTTAATTAAAAATGTACCACTGTATTTATACTAATAATTAATCGGCTCTCGAAATAGAGTTCGGTGATAATAATGCGTATACCCAAACTTTATCGCAATTCTAAAAAAAGTGACTTGGAGATGAATTTAAATGTATATGTTTAAATATAAGCATTCATTATTTGTTTATTTATTGTGTAAATTAAAATTTGTAAAACACGATTTACATTTTTATCTATTGCGTGGACAATTCGTAAGCATTAACATCTTACTCCCGAATTTTAAAAATCGAGGAAAACAAGTGAAGGGGATGAAAGTGAATTTATTTTACATACCTTTTACCTGTTTTCTTCCTTTTTTAAAACTCACAGTAAGGTGTAAATAAAAATGTGGTAGTGATCATGTCCATGAAATTGTTTGTATTAGTTAAAGAAAAAGCAAGGAATATATAAGAGCAGATGGTCCACAGCAAAGCTTTTACTGAATTCACATCAAAAAGCTGAATAAATATATTAAAATAAAAAAAGTGGAAAAATAATTAGGCCAAGTTGTAATTCCTCGTCCGTATTATAACATACTCACGCGTAGCTAAATATGCAGTGGGACTGATTCTAATTCTATGCATTTGTTTGCAAATTGTATCCATATGCTTCTATTTAGGTTATAGTTCAGTTCATCTAACCTTTCTCTTTCGACTTTTAATTCGAATCGAATTGTCATAATAGTTAAACTCAAATATAAATAAAAATTAAATTCAAATTCAAATATAAAATATAAAATATTTTTCGAATTTTCAAATATATGTGTTTCAAAGTTTGATCCAATTTCTTTTAATAAAAACAATATTTTTTCATTTTATAAATTAAAAAATATTTAAAAGCCAAGACATATTTATTTAAGTATGCATACTGTTGGTGGTAAGGAAGTGTAAAAAAAAGAATCTTCTGTGACATAGACATTGCAAGTAAACTGTTTTTCAGCTCACAGACGAGTTGTTAAATTTTAATTAACTCTTATTTATTAATGATAATGAACCCTCTATATCCTCTGCATGTAAAAAAAATCTGATTAATAAAAAAAAGATACCTTATAAAGATATCATCAAAGTAAATGATTAATGTACACTGATGGGACACTAGAAACACCAGTTGGTAAATAAGCGAGCTTAATTATGGATGTTTTTGACTAATGAAAGCAGTTATACTACCATAGTCAACCTATAAACAGACTGTAAAAGCTAATGATTGTCCCCATACACAATCCCGTGAACAAGCCATGCTTAAACAATTATAAATTTTGCACATAAAACATGACAAATTGGCAGTCACGAACAGTACAACTTTGCTAATCATTTCATAAAAAAATTAAATCATTGGCCACTACGAATAGGGCTTCTCAATTAAGTTCATCATTTGTCATGAGTAATTATTATGTTATCCTAAAAAATTACGATTTGATTAGTACATGAAAGCTATGATACTGTATTGCTTATTTGTCTTTGTATTTGAATCCTATGCCATTTGTCTCCGTTTTCGTCTATCTTGGCTTCGTCACATTAATCATAGTAATGTTTTTCAAAAATATTAAATTACATATTTATGAATAAATTAGCTTGTCAGATTTCAAACTAAAATTAAATTGATTAAAAATTATGTTCATATTCGATTCTTATATCAGATCTAAATTTGAACGAGTCGAGTAATCCCATCTAATATGTGATATGTTCATATACTTATATCAGTCGGAGCTTCCATGCATGGGAGAAATTAATGCTTCATGTATTTCTCTCCTACCTTTAACATTCATCACTCCCCACAAAGTTATATAGTACACACACTCATCAATTATCTAGATAATGCAATTCACGGGACTTGATACTCTCTTCAAAGTGACTTTTGGCAGCGCAATACAACACTTGCACTTTTGTTTTCTTACTCTTCAACACTATTACACAATCCACTAGCTACTTATATCGTCTCAAAGTACTTGCTTCTCCTTGTACTAAACCAAATTTATTTGCAATGTCTCTATCTTTTAGCTTCTATTCTCTCAACATCATTCTCCTCATTCTCCCTCACACCTCTTACTCTTTAAACAAGTCCACCACCATCACCCCCGCGCACCGCCTACCGCGGCAGCTCTCCGTCGACTACTATGCCAAGTCTTGCCCTAATGTGGACCAGCTTGTCGCCACGGTCACCACACAACAGTTTAAAGAAGTTCCCATTTCAGGACCTTCCACCATTCGCCTCTTTTTCCATGACTGCTTTGTCGAGGTTAG
This sequence comes from Oenanthe sinensis, assembly GCA_028671895.1. Taxonomy (NCBI): domain Eukaryota; kingdom Viridiplantae; phylum Streptophyta; class Magnoliopsida; order Apiales; family Apiaceae; genus Oenanthe; species Oenanthe sinensis. The sequence goes on along the minus strand of CM053813.1, from coordinate 45,774,112 downwards.
TTAATTAGTAATTACTTATTTCTCGAAATACTTAAATTTGAGCTGATCATTACAACAAAAAAGTATGTGCATATATACATTAACTGACAGTGAGGAAAGACATAAACTGCATGTATTGCCGAAGAGAGTGTATGTTTTACTAGTTTTTTCCTGCAATAGACGAGTGATTATATCTACTTGAATTTTTCAGTACATACCCAAATGAGTGCTGGAAGAAATAAATTTAGCAGAACTCAAACTAAATTATGTACATTATGCATACGACAGTTTATAACACCCCCCCTCAGTGGGAGAGCTGAATATTAACCTTCTTATTTCGAAAAAGATACCGGGCTTATTGTGGGGGAGGGTATATATACAGGGAAAATTTATATAGAGATCGTCTTTTTGTTGAAGACGTTGGAGCTCACGTCCAATCTGAGGTCTCCATTCTCCAATAAAAAAGTGTTCTCCATATAACTTTAATCGGTACATATATATATATATATATATATATATACAGGGAGGGAGGGAGATAAGATGTAGGCCTGGTGACAAAAAGTGAGGTTTAATTTTAATACGATAATTTACAAGTTTAATTCTCCTCTCTTTCATTTGTAATTTGTAACGTACGTCCTTGAGGATGAGTTTGGATTGGTAAAGAAGAAGCTACTATGCAGTTTGATCTGCATGTTCAATTTATCACATAAAGATAAGTGTGTGGACTGTAGAAATATATATGTAACATACTTGAGTCGAAACAATTGGTTATATATAATGAATGTAGACATGTGATTGAAGGGGTGTGATGGGTCCATATTGATATCGACCAAACCGGGAAGCAAACAATGGGCGGAGAAGGATGCGGAGGATAACAAGGACCTGGCTGTGGAGGCCTTTGATAGCATAAAAAAGGCCAAGTCACTATTAGAGACCAAGTGCCCTGGTGTTGTGTCCTGCGCAGATATTCTTGCTATTGCAGCTAGAGACTTCGTCCACTTGGTATGTTTGTCTACTCCTCCCACCTTACCCTACATGCCAATTGCCACACACACATGCATTACGGTATGCACCGTTTGGTTTACTTAATAAGTAACTTATAAGTTAAAAAATGTACATATTTTTTAATTAATAAGTTATTTATCGGAGGAAACAAGCGAACCGAAACCTATTTGTCCATTTACGTATATATATACTATTTGTCTACTTGCTTTCTTCTACAATCGGGGGTCCTAGGTAGATGTACCTCTTTGTTTATCACTCCTTCCTGTCTAAAATATTTTGTCATCTTGTATTCATAATACATGTAGCTAGTCAGCAAAATCTGCAACACAATAATAATAAATCAAATTAAACTAATCATGCCCAAGTGAATCAAGGAAGTGGACAGAGCATTACTTTATATATTAAGTAGACTGATTGAGTAAAATGTTTGTCATCGGGGAAAAAATGATGGTGAATTTGGCACTACATCTTGCTTAGGACATAAACGGGTGATATTTATATTTTCTTCTGCACACTAGTTCTGTATCTATCCACGTTACAAACCAACACTTTCTGCGCTAAGAAAAGTACTTAATTATTAGTAATCCTTAATACAAGACAATTTCAAAGATAATACTCTAATAATATACGAATTACGAAGTAATATGCACTTAATTTGTTTAGTAGCAGGTTGACCAATTCACAAACGACATTTCAATTTGGGTTAATCGAGGGCAGGACAAAAAAGCCACTGGAACAAAAAATTTTGACATGTCAATTTCGGTGTCGCACTCTTTCACAAAAAACTAAGATTGAGAAAGATTTAGCCAATATTAACTTTACTATATATGCTTGTGACAAACCCAGTTAACTCTAGTATTAAAGTAAGATTTAGTGGTACTTGATAATCATGATTCAAGAAGGCACACATATGCTTGATTTATGTATTATAAACCTTGAAAATTGAGGTTAGTACTGATTGTCATCTAGCCTATTTTGTTCTAGTTGCTACTCACAATCTATTCATTTATTGTGGTGGTGGTAATTTTATCTACCAGTCATATATGTGACCATTAAAAATGTAATATTGCAGACTGGGGGACCTTACTATCCGGTGAAGAAAGGCAGGTGGGATGGGAAATTGTCACTGGCTTCAAGGGTAAATCTCAATGTTCCACATGCTAATTCTACTGTAAATGATCTCATCAAATTATTCGCATCTAAAGGTTTAACAGCAGATGATCTCGTAGTACTCTCCGGTGCACATACCATAGGATTTTCACATTGTAAAAACTTCGTAAATCGACTTTATGACTATAAGGGTACTAAGCAACCGGACCCTTCGATAGATCCAAGGCTTCTTAAGGCCTTGAGAATGTCTTGCCCGCCATTTGGCCGTAGTGGCAATGTCGTGGCACCATTTGATGTCACAACTCCTTTCTTATTCGACAACGTGTACTATCAAAACTTGGAAGCTAGATTAGGCTTGTTAAGTTCTGATCAACAGCTGTTTTTCGATCCAAGAACGAAGCCTATGGTTCAAGCATTGGCGAAGGATAAGCAGAAATTCTTCCAAGCTTTTTCAACAGCTATGGATAAAATGGGATCAATAGGTGTGAAAAGGGGAAGAAAACATGGAGAGAAAAGGATAGATTGCAGTGTTCATGGACTATGATTGTTGGCTAAGTAGTACATTTGTTTATAATCTTTTAAATTTCTTATTTCTTTTTCATCTTTTCATGTGGCTCCAATCCGTTTCAAGATCAGTTTCCTACCATTTGATTGATTTTTTCATCTTCATTTCTTTAACATCAATTTGTACGTACTATTCTTTGTATTGATTATTTTGGTGTGTTTTATGTGTGCTGAATGAGGCTTCGGTGTGAATTTGTAAATTTTGGAGTTTTATTATTTTAATAACATCGATGGATTTCGTAGCAAGTTCTAGTTATGTGTGGGTGTTGGACATTCAACAGAGGCTTATGAAACTTACGATAAAACAAAACTATAATCAATTCTAATATTGTAAGAACAACAAATAGGAAAAATTGGTTTTAAAAAAATAAAAAAATGGGGAAAATAAATTATTCGGTTTACGCGGACAAACCATAGTCAAGTACCTTTAATTATTGATACATCATTACCGATCCATATTACTGTACATCATTTCAAGTTGCATAAAATTATTAGTATAGCGATCCTGATAAATTTTCAACAATGTGTCATGTTGGTATTAATGCACTTTGTAATCAAAGTGCAGATTCATGAATTCCTAATTTCTAGTTTGTTCTAGAAGGATCAAATGAATTATGTATCCATGAACAGCTTGCAACTTGTATATATCCAGAGTTATCCTTTTAATAAGTTTTATTGAAAAGTTAAATAGGGTCATCTGAGTTTCTTAAATTGAGAAATAAGTTGCTTATTTCAAGTAAAAATATATATTTTTATATTTTTTCTAAAAATAAATATTTATTTTAAAATTTTAAAACCAAATATTAACTTTTAAATAAAAATAAATTACTTATTTTCAGATCACACATTCTTCTTAACCCCACCATGTTACTAGTAAATTCTTCTTAAATGATTCTATATATCTATACTATATTATTATATTATTATAGGTGAAAGATTAAAAATTTTGATCGGTCGGTACGGTACCGATAAGGTGAATCACAGAAAAGCTCCTAAGCATCCAATTTTAGGTGCACCATATAAATAATCTTAATCATTCAATTTTAATAAAATCTAATTTTAGAAAAAATATATATCATACATACAACTCTAACCCCCGATAGTCCCCATTTTATACAACTCCTCGCGAATAATATTATATTTAAATTATATTCTATATTTTCTATTTTAAGAATTCTACTTATCCTATAATTTTTATTTAATATATCATTAAAGTTAATGAATATTAAAGATTTTAACTATCCAATTTTTAGTGAACCATAGAAACGATCTTAATCATTCAATTTTAATAAAATCTAATTTTAGAAAGAATATATATCATACATGTAACTCTAACCCCCGATAGTCCTCATTTTATACAACTCTTCACGGATAATGGACCCTAACTATATACACAATTATATTAACTAGGACCTAAAATATATATATGTATTAGATATAATTTTACTCATTATAATATAGGCTCTAACTATATACATAATTATATTAACTAAAATTTTACTTTTTAGGCCCAATTATATATTTATTATAACACGGGTCCAAATTATAATATATTTATATTAAATAGAATAAATTTATATAAAATAAGAGAACATATAATATTAACATAAATTGTTAATACTATAAAATTTTATATTAAATATCAATAAAAATATAAATACAAAATTAATTACTTAAATATTAGTTATCTCGTGCTTCGCACAGGTTAGAGCAAGTCCAAAAACTTTCTCAAATGATGTCCTAAGTTAAAATTTAGGGGAGTTTGACAAAAAAAGTGCTCTAACAATGTTCTAGTTACTCCTTAAATTACTAGAACACTCTATTCCTCCGATATTTTTAAGGAACCTCTCTCTTTGTCCTAACTTATATTTTATAATAAATTATTACAAACACTCTCTTTCTCACTCTATTATATATTGTATTTTAATGATAAAAGGTACTTTTAATAATAAAATATTATATATGGAATGAGTATATGGAACATTGTTGAAGATGAAATTACCTATCCATATCCTAAATTCCTAGGAAATGCAACTCCTCAGTCCCCTCGTTTTTGTCCAAATCGTTGCCTCCTTTAAACTTAATGCCTCAACCTCTCTTGGTGTCCATAATCCCTCCAATCTTCTATGTCTTGCTCTCATGAATTGTCCATCCTCATTTCGAGCTACACTCCCAATCTCAATGTAGTTGACATTAGAGAAAATTGTTACATCTGCATTAACTTTAACCCATCCAGGCGGTAGTGCACTCCAGTGCGTATGACTGGAATTTAAAACTGACATATACTGATTGTTTATTATATTTGAATCAAGTGAAATTCGAACAATTCAATTCAGGTCCGGCACTAATCTCTCAACTGAACTTGATAACCATATATTTCACTGCATGCCCAATCAATCTGGTCTTGGCTTTTGGCTTCACAAATATAGCTAAAATTTATTTCAAGTGTATGACTCATGACCTCAAGTGCTCAACCATATCTGTTGAGGTGTCTAAAATTATCGGTGGATGAGAATTTGGGCGTTAATTGCTTAATAAATGCATGATAATTATTGTCGCACGTAATGAATTTGTGTTGGTAATTCGAGTAGTATATTATTAGGATTTTGCCTGTGGGCTGTGGGGCATAATATATTCTATAAAATACATATTTTATGATATTTTACTAATCGTAAATAATTTATAACGTCTCCAATTAAGTGATTTCGTAGAAGTCAGGTCTATAGTTCTATACAAGTACTGTTCTGCTTCTATACAAGTAATGGTGTTCTGCCATCTGCAGAGTCATAGCACGCGTGATAAGTAAAAACAGTTGCATTCTGATATCTGAACAAAAGTATTTCAAACATGCAATAGTCTTTCTCTTGGGTATTAATCATCAAAAATTGTCTGTTGGTCGTTTGGATTCATAACATAAATGTATACACACATACAAAATCACATGGTTATTTAATGGGATATATTATTAGCTCATCTGCCATCCAAAACTCAACATAATTAAACAACAAAACTAGATGTTATGTATTGTAAAACTTCACTTATATTTGCTACCACAATGTAGTATACGTACATGCTTTTTCTAGCATGCATATTCAAGACATAACTACCACCATTTAATCCCGCAACTGTTTTTTCCTGTCCTATTTATTGAACAGCAAAGTAGTAGTAGTGTCACAATTCGAATTCTTTAAACTTTGACATTTGAAGTGGTTGAATCGGAATGGCAATGTCGATGATATTTTCGAATTTTTGCATTACGATTATGTTGATGTTGGTGTTCCGGATAGTGATATTGCCCCAGCAAGTTGGAGCAATTGATGATGAGTTAATTAGACAGGTAAGGGATCAAACGGCAAAGAGTAACACTACTTGTATTTTGGTGTTTGGTGATTCAAGTGTTGATCCGGGAAACAATAATTATATCCCCACTACTAATAAAGGCAATTTCCCACCGTGTGGGAAAATTTTCGACAATGGTACCTCCACCGGAAGGTTCTGTAATGGAAAACTTGCCACTGACTTCATAGGTATATATATGTAATCATAATTTTATTGATAGTTGCTAACTCTAGTCAATCTTCAGACTTCAGTTGCTACATTTTATTCGTTATTTATCATCCACAGTACCTTTCTCTCACGCAGAAATTGCAAAACAGTAGTAGATTTGATAACAAAGTAACAGTATTTGATTTGTTTTGTTTCCTTAACGGAATGAAAGGGACTAAAATGCGTGTTTTTGTTTGTTTAAACTTCTAGCCGAAGCATTTGGTTATCGAAAGACACTTCGAGGATTTCTTGAACCACGCATGGAAGAAGAAGATATGTTGCATGGAGTGAGTTTTGCATCAGCTGGTTCTGGTTACGATGACCTCACAGCCAATCTTACAGCAAGTACTTCTCTTATAACATAGATTTGTTTAATTCTATGCTGAGTACTCAAGCCTTAGATTTTAGTCAAAACTAATCCCGTTTTATATATGATATTGCAGAATGTGTTAACTGTTACCAAACAAGTGGAGTACCTGACGCATTATAAGATTCACATGAGTAAACTGATAGGGCAAATGAAGGCTGCAGAAACTCTACAAAATGCTATATACATCTTGAGTTTTGGCACAAATGATTTCGTCCAAAACTACTTTGAAGAATTTGATCGAGCAAAGCAGTTCACTATCGTGCAATACCAGAATTACTTAATTTCTGGCATGGCTCTTGCTATTACGGTCAATCTCTCCTCTCCTCTCTCTTCGCTACATAAATTTTTTATATACACACTATATATATAAATTAAAGTAATTACCAGGAGTTCATTTTGAAGCTCAGAGCTTATATATATAACTAAAAATTTAGACAACTAAGGGTCTGTCTAACCTTCCTCAACAGTTAGTTAAGTTAAAAAAAATTATTTTTTAATTTATAAGTTATTTCTTAAATAAACCAAACGAACCCGAACGGGGGAGCTACTGATTGCTGCAGCAGCCTGCATGTGTTGTATGTCATACATACACAGACCACTAGACCAGCATCATACGTAAATGCATAAAAAAGTTAGTACTCATTGACAACTGACAAGCTAGTGTAAATTACTCGGGACCAGGCATGAGTAATTAATTCATCAATTTGCTTTATATTTTTGGCTATTAATTAAAGTTTTAAAACTCTGAATTTTTTCATATGCAGAAAATGCAACGAATTGGAGCCAGGAAAGTTGCGGTAGTTGGGGTGCCTCCTTTAGGTTGCTTTCCATTGGTTGAAATGATAAGAGATGATGATAACAAATGCGATGGGCTCTGGACAGTCTTGCTGTTTCATTTAATTCCTTGATTAAACAAAAATTAATAGCCCTGAGCAAATCCTTTTCCATAAAAACTGCATACATAGACATATATGGTTCTATCATGACCGCAGTTCAGAACCCAAAACCAGTGCCGACCTTGACAAATTTAAAGTCTCAAGCGAATCAAAATTTTGTGTTCAAGTCACTAAATTTTTTTTACTTATAAACAAGATTATTTTTTTGGAAATATATCATTCTCAATGAATATCATGGACAATCCATTCAATCTCTCTTGTGATATACTCGAACAAAGATAAGACTTGATCAACTTTAATTTCTAAAAACTTCTTTCCGCGGAAGCCTCTTGTATAGTTAATAGAATCCTATAAGCAATAGTGACATTCAGATAGCATTCTCCCATCACTTTTAAATAATTTAGCATCTCAATAGCTTTGTTAACTTCAATTGGTAAACACTCTATCAGAATTCTTAACTCAAGAAACAAGATTTCTGCGTTAATATCAGAGACATCATCATGCTTCAGAAAATTTTCAAGATTAATGCATGAAGCTCTTAAATTATCATCACTTGCAGACTTCAACTTTTTCACACTAAATAAAAAACTAAAGATTTTCTCGTATAATTGAAATTGGTCGAATCTAAAACGAAGTGATGAATCAACATAATCAAGTAAGTGCGTAAAATAGTTAACTCTGAGATTTTGTTCACCTGATAAAACGACACCTTGTTTTTCAATTTCATCGTGTTGTCTTTTTCTTTTTTTAAAACGTGAAACACTAAGATTAGGTTCAATCCGTAACTCAGATGAAATTCTTTTAACTTCTTCTAGTGCCTTTTCGAATCCATCCCCCCTTGCCTTTTGAAAATAAGACACCAGCCCTTGTAATTGACCAATTGTTATATCAATGTCCATATTCTCTGTCTGCAATAGTTTACAAACAATATTTATAAAGAGTAATATATCATGCCAAACAATCATACCAAATAAAAATTCAAAACTTAGAATTCCGTTCTTTCCCAACAATGCTTCAGCGTCACTTCGCGTCTTGGGATCATCTCTTATATTTGCTAACTTAAGCAACGCATCTCTTATATTTGGGATTTAATATCTTATTGCAGAAACACTCTCAAGATGGCTTTCCCAACGAGTTTGGGATAATGGCTTTACAGTGAGGCAACGAGGTCTAATTGATTTTGTAAAAACACTCCATTTATTTGTAGAAGAAAATAAACAATAAACACGTTGCACAATTCCAAAGAATGAAATTATCAAATCACATGTGTTAGCCATATCGCAGAGTGTGAGATTGAGACTATGACATCCACACGGCGTGTAAAAATATTGTGCCCCTAATTTTTTTTGTGCATCTACATGACTACATATATTTTTTAATTTTTTTTTCACTGTTTTATAAAAAAAAATATGCCCCTAATTTTTTATTTTTTTAATGCCCCATCCAAGAGAATAAGCCGCTTGGCCTTAGGGCGGCTCTGCCCAAAGCAATACGGTTAGTAACATAATATCTTAATAATTCACGCACATTTATATATGAATAGGTTCGTGTTCAGGTGAAAACAGATTTTTAGAGTGAAAACACGAATGTTTGCAGGTAGAAATATTTTTAAGGCGAAAACACATGAGAACAATAATTCATGCTATAACTGTTCTTGATCATAAAACGAGATTCTATATATATATATATATATATATATATATATATATATATATATATATATATATATATATATATATATCAGGACTAATTTCTTAAAAATCGTTTCTATGCAGGCATATGTTTTTTATTTTTGAAAAATGTGTATCTATCTATCTATCGTAATATATTCTAAATTTTCAGGTTTTACGGAAACTGCAAAAGGATGTTGTGGAACTGGAACAGTGGAGTTTGGGGATTCATGCAAAGGGATGACTACTTGTGCTGACCCTACCAAGTATATTTACTGGGATGCGGTTCATCCTACAGAAACTATGTATAAAATTGTAGCTGATGACGCTCTCAAAGCTATTGTTGTTGGAAATGTTCTAACTAGTTAGTACTTGTCGTTCTTGTCAATTAATATAGCCAATATTCTGGCACTATTGTTGATTGCAACTACAAGAGGATATATATAATGTGAAAATTGTTTTTGATTACTTTTGTTTTTTCAAGTTGCTAATATATTTGTAGTTATACTTGGATGTGTTAACAAATCAATAAGCACTACTGAATACAGGGCCCTGTTACACACTGCCTGCAATGTAACTAACTAATTAAGCATACACAGATCAACTGTCACTTCATTACGAACAAAATCAAAAATAGTACAATAACAACTTAATATATCCATCACGAACATTCACACGACGTAGATCGCAATCTTCTAACTAAGTCTATTTCTGTCAAGTAGAATCAGTACTTCGAAATTTTAGAACTACAGATTACTCATTGGCTCAGTTTGGAGGAGTTCAATCTTCGTCAAAGAAGCTAAAAGGAATAGCTAAACTGATCAAGAAAATAGCTGAATATATGAAGAAAATACTACGTGCGTGATTTACTGTGTGTAATATAAACCAGCAACGAGGCTTGATACTTAGTTCTTTTAATTATAATCAAATCGAGATTGCTTATAATCTTCCTCCTATTCTGATTAAATGTGATAATTAAGCTACGATACTGCCCGCATAATCTGAACAAGTGGAATTACCTTATTCCCAGCTCTTTCAGAATATGATCAAGTGGTTCAAACAAAAATAAATGAATTGCTTCACCAAACATATCTTCGTTTATTCCTCTTCCGAACTGGACTAAGCAAGCAATATACTTACATACACATAGAGTCTAGGGGAAAAAATGGACTTACCCACTAAAGGCGCGCCAATAGTTGATATATTCCAAGTTCAAAAATTTCTTCTAAATTCTAATAATAAAAATCGAAAAAAGACCGATCCCGTTTTTTTTTTTTTTTTTTGAAACCACCGATCCCGTTATTCTTGGCTTAGAGTCAGAGTCTCGGAATTCGGAAACATATATAAAATCTAAAATTTGATAATTCCCAAGTCCAAAAATTCTTCAGACTTTTAAAACTTGATCTTTAAATAGATATTATTATTATTTATTTATTTTCGTTTTAAAGTTTTATATGCCTACAAATGTGTGAAAAGGATGGGAATAGAAGCTGTATTTGACCAGTAATGTTATGGACTTGCACAATATTAAGCAATATAGGATTTAGCTAGTAACCTATATAACAATAATATCCAGATCAAATATTCTTCCTAAATTCTTAATTAATAATACTAATCCAGCTGTATTAAAATCGGATTTAGCTAGTAACCTATATAACAATAATATCCAGATCAAATATTGTTCCTAAATTCTTAATTAATAATATTAATCCAGCTGTATTAAAATCAATTTTTTATTTAAAAATTATTAATTTAGAGTTTCTCTCTTTCAAACTCAAAATGACAACTGTGACCAGAAAAACTCAAAATGACACATGCGTGTGCTGCAAGGCATCATTTATTTGCTGCTATCTTATTGCGTACACACAGAGACAAATATACGAGCACGCACATCTTATACATTGGATCTTGTTACTGTATTCTATACTCAAACTCAAATGATTAGTATAATCACAATATTTCAACAAATTAAAGTACTCTATTAATATAATAATAAGCATTTCACCTTTTCTTAATTAATGTGTCATCATAATACGCTCCTACAATTTAGCTAAGGCATTGTTTGCATTACAAGTTTCTGATCCCGTTCATTCACTAGCGCAAACTATTGCGCTACCTTTCGGCTTTATAAATCTAGTGCAACCAATCTATTTCATTTCTCTAGTTCATGCAAAATTTGTAGACAAACAAACATGGCTGTGAAAAAAGATGTTACTACATCATCTTCAGGAGCAATTCTTGAGAATGTATGGGCGAATTTTATTGGAAGCAATTTCGAATCCAACAAAGAGCTTCGAATGGAGCCTGATCCTTTTCAGTCGTGGAATGAAATGCCAACATTAGATGGTAATAGTAGTGATGTAGTGGTGAATATGCTACAAAGGCTACCAAGTCTAGGCCGATGGATATCTATGGGATCCGAAGCATGGGAGACAATTCTTGATGAATACTCAGCTCTTTCATCTAATGTTGAAAATGGTTACACATCATTGAACCAAGATTCGGAAACCATGAAAAGAAATGAGATAACTAAAAAAGTTGATCACAAAGTTGAGAGGATAATTTCAAGACATTATAGGGGAGTGAGAAGGCGGCCTTGGGGAAAATATGCTGCAGAAATAAGAGATTCGACAAGGAAAGGAGCTAGGGTTTGGCTTGGGACATTTGAAACAGCTGAAGAAGCGGCTTTGGCTTATGACAAAGCTGCATTAAGGATTAGAGGTCCTAAAGCACACCTCAACTTCCCACTTGAAAAAGTGACTCAAGGCAGCGCTATTACAATTCGATCTTTAGAAAGTCATTTAACCAGTTCATTTGAAAGTTCACAACCAAGCAATTTTGATTGTAGTACTTTTGGTTGCAATCAAAGCCTTTCAGAGCCACAAAAAAGTTTATGGAGAGAGGAGGAAAATGAAGACTTGGTCATGGCACGAAAACAATATATGACAGAAAAGATGGTATGCTTGGAAAAAACTTCCGGGACAGATCAGTCTGATATATTAGAGTTTCAGGATCTTGGGAGTGACTATTTGGAGAGTTTACTATCTACCTTATGATAAACTAAAGTATAATCAGCCTCTTAGAAACATGCAATAGCTATGACAAAGAGTACATATATGCACATATTCGGGCTTGATCGAATTCACTTCTGACATTTTAATTATGTTTTTGTTAATTTCTAATCCGTAAGCTAGGTTCACATGTTGAAAAATTGAATATATCAATTTTGAGTATACATTAGAACATTATATATATATATATATATAGCTTTTAATTTAATGTCAAAAACTATTTGTAATGCACAGCTCCATATTTCTTTATATTTATAAAGTTATTTTCCTCCCCCAAGTACTGTGTGGATGTATTGGTAGAATGTTTTCAGGAAAGAAAAACTTTTTATGCAGGGGTACGAGTTTGCATCAAAGCTATAGTTTAATAGAGCCTAAAAATCTTATTATTATGCATATTTAATTTTATTTAATGAATGAAAGATCTGCAAATATATATATGTGTGTGTTATAATATTGTAATTTGAGATGTGATTGACATTCTTTACAATCTTGAGTATACTAAATGCAATGATCAGAATTGTAATAGAAAGTTTTGTAAAAACTTAAGTGTCCTGCATAATGTCGCTAACCAGACATAGGTGTTATGCAGATGAAAACGTGTGTTTGCAAAAATAAAATAATATTCCGAAAGTATAATATGGTGTAAAACTGTTGAAAAAAAGTGAATACAAATCTTTGTAAAATATAATCTAATATTATTCCCCATAAACAAAGTATTAAAAAAGGTTATTGTATTTCTTTTTTTAAAATAGAATGAACGTAAGAAAAGATGGAGATGATACATGTTTGTTGAAAAAATTATAATAAGATCATTGAAGTCGACGAATAATATATAGTGTTAGTACATCCGCGCGGAATCAAAATCTTTAAATAGTCGGATTAAATACTAAATTATTAAGTTTTAGAGTTTAATCCGGACTCAAAATCAACTTTTTATTAATTTTTAACTAAAAATCTTATATTAAAAAATAAACTCTATATTGATTCTTGAGGCTGAAGCCTTGACTGGCCGTTGGTTCCGCCCATACTATTGCATTATATGATAACTGTGAGGCAAGAATGGTAATAAGTTACTATATCTATAAACGAAATAATTTTTCACAGTTTGTTTTGCTTAAATATAATGATTGAAATGACGGGGTCTCCTAATCTTCAATCTAAAATCAATCTTCACTAAATTTTTCCTATGAAACAAATATAGCACCCGTAGAATTACAATGAAATTTGAATATCAATAAAGTCCCTAGTCTCCTATAGATGGTGTCAACATTGTTGAATTGACTACTACTAGCAGCCCCGTTGAAGTTTCAAGTACTTCAGAAGTTTCTACTTTGACCATTAGTTAAACAACAAATCCATATAATTAAGAACAAAAGCTAAAGCAAAATCTAAACAAATCGAATATATACGTTAGAAAAACAAAATTTTGAATCTTTGAAAATCCAGTATGGACATTAAAACATCATCTCTCGTTTCGGATGCATATTTAGTTCGAAGCATGTCTATAGACATATAACCATATGATTAAAATGCCATCATTCCACGATAAACAAAGAACATTTATAGTGTTCATTTGGTTATCTATAGATATTCACTTCTTTTGTAAGTTATAATATTTGGATATTTAATTTTTTCGTAAAGTTTCTAAGAAGTTAAAAAACATATTTGATTGAAAGGTAAGCAATTTTATTTCCCAAGTCATCATAAGAGGGGGCCGTAAGCAACTTTGTAGATATTCTAACGTTAATGAAGGTACTATATTTTCCATCAATTTGTTAACCAAACAACTTTCTAAACTACCACTTTCTAAGAAATTAAAATTCCTAGATTTCAACCAAACGACTTGATAGTATTAAGCTGCTTGATCTCTTGAAAGATGAACATAATTCAGAACACAGAGCATATAAAGAAACAAAGTTTTCAGATACCATAACATGTGCCTGCTTAAATTAAGAAGTACCGAATATATTTCTACAACTTGAGCAGATGTTGATAGTTAGTTAATCCGATATCCTGTGTCTCTTCACCTGCACTTTCAGCAACTTGATCACTCGAACTCCGACTTGAGCTCGATCCCTGATTATTTTTAAGCAGCTTGAAACTAAAATTCGACTCAAACTTTTCGATAGTCGAGTGTGACTCAACTTGACCTGGAAAGTTGAGAAGAGCCTTGGCACCTCTCATCTTAAAAGCAGCTCTGTCATAAGCCAATGCAGCCTCTTCAGCAGTTTCAAATGTTCCAAGCCACATACGTGCACCTTGTCGTGCTGAATCTCTAATTTCAGCTGCGTACTTTCCCCATGGACGACGCCTCACCCCTCTATAGTGTTTCTTCTTGCTTATAATACGCGTTGCCTCAGTGACGGAACCAGGATTATGATTGTTCCTCTGTTGGTAAAATGGGAGACTGATGGCTTGGGCCTCATCAAGAACTTGTTGGAGTACCATATCTTGGGAATCGTTTTCGTTTAAAGGAAGTACCTGAAGCTCCCTAATATGGAATGTTTTATTAACCATTTGTTGTGAGATTGTATTAAACAGTCAGCTCAGGTGTTGTAATTTGAAAATATGATATTTATCAAGTTTTTTCTTGTTTGGGATGTGAAGTATGGTTGAGGAAAATGTGAAGGTGATTGTGAGGTGGGGTAATGCTATTTATCATCGCTGAAATGTCAAAGACTAGGATCTAGAATTAGGTACAAATCTAATCTCTGCGACTCTGCATAGTTAATAAGAAGATAAAATAAGGTATCTCTAAATTAACTTATCATAGATGTTTTACTTTTCTTTATTTTAAATGCCTATGTTCTTTTTTGGCAAACTAAAATTGTAATATTTGTTCACAATAATTTTCGTGTGAGGAAAAATCTACAGCAATAGAAAATGGGTTTTTCCATTAGTACACGCTAACACTTACTTTTAAATAAATTGTCAAATTTCCATTGACTCTTATCTCATTAATAATAGTGATCCCTTATGTATTCACAAAAATTCACACTAATAAAAATTTGTCAACTTATAAAAGAGTAGTCAGTAGTGTGCGCATCAGGAAAGACACATAGAAAATAACCAACTCTATGTTTCTGTTAATTACGTACTCCGATTATTAATATTAAAAACTACTGTAAATTTTAATACTAGTAATATATTTCGTAATCAATGTATATACTTGTTCTAGAATATCAAGTGATGTTAATGGATTGACCCGTCAAAATGTAAGAAAATTTCCAAGAATGCAATATTAATTTGTTGAAGATTCAAGAATAAGTAAAACACATGTTTGGAAGTTCGTAAAATTGTGAGCTCATTGCGGACGTGGTTAAGTTTAACTTCTTTCTTAACTTCAGTTTGATCCTTTTGACTTTTTCACCATCACATGTTTAGAACAACGATTAGTCGTGACTTTAATAATAACAATCTACTCATACATAAAATAATTGACAATAGCTGTGAAAATAAGAAAGATGGATTTCACGTTTTTTTAATAGAAAATACTCAATTTATTCAAATGAATTGCACGATTTTTGTGTCATCTGCTTAGCTCAAAAGGTTTTCAATTTAGAAAGTTTTATTATATGTACGGAAAATGTAATTATATGGCATAAGTCAATTTTTAACAAATAACCGTTTATACTTATTTCTTGTTATACAATAAGATTCAAATTATAAAAATTAATGAAATATATTTTTACTAATTATATCAACACTGAAAATTTTCTATTTTTTATTAGTAAAATTGATTTATTTTCATTTTTTGATAACTTGACAAGTCATAGTAGTAAACATGAAAAAGAAAAGTAGTTTTTAATCTCCGTGATAATTAAAATAATTATAAAAAATAATAATAAAATCGCCTAGTAAAAAGCTGGGGCAAAGCCAGACTAGAACACCTGAAAATATTAGTGGTTGCATGTTGAGAAAGAAGATTAGAGTTTAGACAGGTAATAAAGGAGAAATTTTATGTTCTTGACGATTAGATAATGCTTTCCTTTAAGGAACATGTATAGATATGTACAACTTTCTCTGACTTGGCAAATGGAGTGTATGATCGTAATTCGTATGGCACAGTTTAGTCAACATTGTACAATAAACCATTTTTTTAACAAAAATTAAAATTTTATTAAATCAGAGAACGGTCATAATCAATAATTTCCCGCACAGACAAGGAGGAGACATAATAATATTGTAGCTATCTAACGAGTAAGGGACACGCGCCATGAAATGCGCTGCCTTGTTCGTTTACTTTCTAACATAATGTAACGACAGACCAATACTGGAGCTTAAAATGTCCTAGCAAAGCTCGAAAATATGCCCAACCTCCAGATGATTCCCCGTACTCTTGCAAATTACATTTACTGCAGCAAGTGAATCACTCTCAATCTGTATAGTTTGGCCACATCGAGAAAGTATCCAAGATAGGGCCTCACAGATGCCAATGGCCTCAGCTTCGAGGACTGGGGTTTCACCTGCAAAGTTCATATGCTTCCCTTGAACAAACTGACCATTGTGGTCACGAACCACCATCCCTATTTAAAACGAGTTGCTCCCTTAAACGACAGAGGCATCAACATTGAGTTTGAGACTACCCTCCACAGGGGGCATTCAGTTTTGAACATAAGCCAAATGACCACATACCACTCTTTGTCGAGAATTTTGTTTCCTTTTCATTGCTTCATTCCAATTTATCACCTGTTTCCTACTTCAATCCATTGCAATAGCAACAATCAGATGTTTATTCTCCCATACTTTCAAGTTTCGTGCATGCCAGATTCTCTAAAGAACAATGTCAATATTTATAGTTTTTTCGTTAGATACTACAACTAATATTTATATGTGTAACATATAGTTTCATGTTATTCCAACATGCTACTGCAAAGTTACAGTCGAAGAAAACATAGAGTAAATGCTCCACATCAATGTTACACATTGGGCATATAATTGTGATATTTACCCCCTTGCACTTTAATACATTTCTCACATGCACATTGTTCCTGCAAAGCCTCCATAAAAACATATGAATTTTGTGAGGGACCTGTAAGGACCACAACTTCTTCCACCCATTAGACTGCATATTGCCATTTTGAGATGAATTTTGGTTGCACCAAAACCTATAGCCTGACTTCACACTATAAATACCATTATTAGATTGAGTCTAAACAATATGATCTTTTACCTGGTTTTGAGGTATTCGAGTAGCAAGAATGATTTGTGCATCAATATCTTGGAAACAGTTTTTAACTAACTGCATGTCCCATTGTTTGGAGTCTGGTCGAAAGAAGTCACACACTTTTTCACTTCTCGTGAGATTTGTATGAGAATCTTCCACACAGAAATCAAACTTCGGTTTTAACCAGGCATCAGAAAATGCATTTATATCCTTACCATCTCCTAGAACCCAATAAAAACCCTTCGTGATAGCCTCATTAGCTTGTCATATCCATGACCAAATGAAACTGGAGCCCCCTCCTTGAGCAGCCTTTAGCACACTTGACTGAGGAAAATACTTTGCTTTAAAAACTCTCGATACAAGAGAATCTGGCTTGGTAAGGAACTACCACACATGTTTCCCAAGTAACGACAGATTGAAACCGTGAAGGTCTCTGAATCCTAACCCCCTTTACACTTAGCTGAACTCAAGTTTTTCCATGACATCCATCGAATTCCTTTAGTGGAAGCAGAATTTATTTGCCAACAATACCCATTCATCATGGTTTCTAGCTCATTGCAGAGAGAATTCGGTATTAAAAAGAAAGACATGCAATAGCTAGGAATTGTTTCAGCCACACTTCCAAGCAATACGGCCTTACCAGCTTTAGAAAGAAATTTAGAACTCCAACTTTGAATACGTTTCCCAACACGATCCTTCAAAAACGAAAACACCGATTTCTTTGATCTACCAAAAATCCCCGATTTCTAATAATTAATGGCTTGGCCAGAAAGCTATACATAATTAACAAGAATAGACTTTACAACCTCTGTTTCTGCTGTTGTTGCCTTGAAAAATAGAAAACTACCGTATGCAAAGAGAAGGTGTGTAACAGCAGATGCGTTTTGACTGATCTTACAACCACCAATCCTACATGAGCCAACAACATTTATTAAGGATGACGATAAGCCCTCAACACAGAGAAGAAAAAGGTAGGGCGACAAAGGGTCGCCTTACCTCAACCCACATTTAGGAGTAATAGGACCAACATGTGATCCATTAAAACCAATGGAATAAGAAATAATGGACACACAAAGTATGATCCAGGAAATCCATTTGCTATTGAAACCCATCCGTACCATACGATCCTTTAAGAACGCCCAATCTACTATGTCATACGCCTTGCTAACATCAAGTTTAAGTGCAATCTCACCCTCAGGGCCATAATTTTTCCTTTTCATGAAGTGCAGAGATACTCCTTCCAAGCACAAATGCTGACTGATTTTCAGTTGTAAGGCCAGGTAAAATCACCTTTAACCGATTATCAACAACCTTAGCAATAATTTTATAAAGGACATTGCACAAAGCAATTGGCCTCGAGTCATTCATGTTATCTGCATCTTCTCTTTTTGGAATGAGGACAACATTTGTGTCATTTATTCTCAATGGAAATATAGCATCTGACAATAATGACTTGCAGCATTTAAATACCTCTGTGCCTAGAAAACTCTAAAAATTCTGAAAGAAGGCTGGGTTAAGGCCATTTGGGCCACTAGCTTTATCAGAGTGCATCTGCTTTACAGCTTCATTAAACTCCTCGTACGAAAATTCTACTATAAGATTTGCATTTTGATCATCTGAGATTAAACTGTCACTCGCATTCGAGGCATACTGTTTGTTCTCGCTAGAACTAACAAAAACATTAGTAAAATATTTCATCACCACAACACACATCTCATCATGATCAGTAATAATTGTACCTTCATCATTTTTAAGCATCAAGATATAATTCATTTTCTTCCGAATAGAGGCAGACGCATGAAAAAATCGAGAATTAGTATCTCCCTCCTCAAGCCAAAACACATTTGCTCGTTGATGCCAATAAACCTCCTCTTGTAGCAAAATCTCATTCATAGTGTTCTTCTCTTGGAAATAAGCTTGCACACTCGATTCATCTATACAATTAACCAACCCATCTACCACTACCTTTTGCTTCATTATTTTATCACAAAATTTGTGAAAAATATTATGTCCCCATTTAGCCATAAAAGAGGAGACAAAAATTAACTTAGGGAGAAGATTGATGGCAAGCAATTGAGACCAGAACGAAATAACATCCTCCTTAAAATTAGCTTTCATCAGCCAAACATTTTCAAACCTAAATCTAAACTATCTCATATGCATTTTTAGATTCATAAGCTCCAGCATTATTGGGTCATGATTAGATCTTACTGTGTGCGAAACCGATAATTTACACAAGGAAAATTTTCTCCACCAAGAATCATTAGCAAATGCTCGATCCAAGAGTTCACGAACCCATTCTAGAATCCCTCTACTACGCTCTCAGGTGTAGTTTCCTCCAGTTAGGTCTATCTCAATCAACACATTATCTTCAATTGCTAACCGAAATCCATCCAACAGTGACTGAGGATGTAAAACTCGACCCATCTTATTTGTGGTGTAAAGCATATCGTTAAAATCAACTAAAATACACCAGGGCAAAGTTGATCTTGATGCTAAGTTTTTGATGAAATTCCATGAGTCTCTTCTCCTGGATCTTTTCGGAAAACCATAAAAACAGGAGAGATGCCAAGCTTACACATTATTATCAGATATGCAAACATCAATATGATCATTAGAGGACTCGAGCACACTACATTTGACCCTTTGTTTCCAAAGAATAGAAACGCCACCTCCTCGACCCAATGTATCAACTACAAAAGATGAAGAAAAATCAAACTTTACACGGATTTCTTCTATTTTATTGCTACACGAAATAGTTTCTCAAAGAAAAAGAGTTTCAGGTTTACAAGACCTGAACAGGTCCCCAAGGCACGAACTATCCAGGTATTCCCCAATCCCCGGCAGTTCCAACTAAGGAAATTCATTGTAGCTTGCTTCGCAAACGTAGCCAAAATATGAACATGGGATGCTGTACAATCCTTCCCAGAAAGAATAGTATCCATGTATGTGTCATTCTTAAATATTTGCACTAATGTCACCTTCTCCTCTGTTAGCATGTTGTCATGTATCACAAGCCTAGTTCGTTTTCTTTTCCTTTCATCTAAGTTCAGCCCAATTAACTCCTCCCCATCAGGCCCATTCACACAAGATATATGATTGCTCCCTCCCACGTTTTTTGCAGTTTGAAAATTTGAAACAGATAAACTAGATGTGGACTTATATTGACTTTCCAAAACCCTACTATTACTCTCCGTAATTATCTCTCTACCCGCTTCTGTAGCAAATTCTCCCCGAGATTTTGGGATATTGTTACTCCTTCCGATCTTAGTTTCTCGGTCCACATCATCTTCGTCCCTGAGCCATTTACTGTGTACCGGACCATTATCAACCTGCTTATCCATGAATCGTCTACAAAACCTGTCAGTATTTGATAGAATACCACATGTGAAATTGAACTCACCAAGTTGCTCATACATGTAAGATACAACTTCAGTCCCATTTTTGCGAGTAATATTTTCCTTTCTATTTAAAGGCTTCCTAACGTCCAATCGAATCTCCACCCGCATATACTCACGCCAAATGCTTGAGTTATTCTTTATGCATATTCCACAAACTCACCAAAAAAATTGCCCAACTACTTACCAACAGCCTCAGACATCAACACATTCGGTAAGTCATGAATTTGAATTCATATATTCAAGTGCCACAATGATGTCTGCAAAGGCTCCTCCCCATCTGAAATGGTACTGAGAATTAACATTGCGTTGTCAAAGGACTATGACCCCCCGTTTACTACCAATTGCAAGTCCTCTCTATGATAAAATTGGAAGAGAAAGATACCAATTTTGATCTCTTTGATATTAACTCCTATAGCAGGTTTCCAAACGTCCGCCATTTTTGTTTTCATAGTTTTACCATTGATACTTTTCTCCGTCAGATATCTCCCTACTAAACATAACTCATACTTAATTTCTTTCTCCTCGACATCACCTTCAAATACTAGAGATTCATTCTCCTCCCCTTCGATATCCAAACATGCTAAATGTTCTTCAATATTTTGATACCTAGACATGGTCGACACGAAAGCTCTCACAACCTTTTCCTTTTTCAGAGAATAGAAAAGTGGAGAGAAAACAAAAAGTTCACAAATTATGGAGAGAAAATATTTTGAACGTGTATAATAAACCTTTATATATAAGTTTTTTTAGTATTTAAAATAAGTTGCGACTCACAATATTTTCCTTATATTCTTGTGTGGCTAGGTAAGTTTTGATAAAAATCTATACTAATTGCAATTTTATGTCAATTATATTTATTTTGATCCGAACTTCATGAAATTCATAATTATATCATTTATAATTTTCATGTTCATAAATAATGTGAATTCGAAATTGTCTTTCATTCTAAGACCTAACATGCCCTTCATATTCACCAGGAACTTTGAATGTAAAAAGAATCTACTTCTTTTTAAAATAATTAATAAAAAATATTATATTATTTTGAGATAAAATAATTAGTCAAATTCAAATTAAGTATTCACTTTCAATGTATCGATGATTACTTGAGATAACAGTTTTATTTAATTCATTATATAGTAATTAATTCGAAAATTAAGATATAGTAATGGATCAAGGGTCCTGAATACGGCTCTCCCACTTGAGTTATCTTAGCCTCAGGCCATGTTATTAAATAATTTTTAAAAAATGTCGGCGTAAGGTAACAACTAGTATTGGAAGCAGGTCGCCTTTGGAATATGAGTAGGGATCTTAGGTGGTGCGTTCGTGGAGGCAAACCGAAGGATTATATAACAATCTGTGTCATAACCGTTCGGTCAATCTTTTAATAGTCAAAATTAAAAAACAAAAAATTACCTATCCTTAATAAATAACCGCAGAACGTATATATTATTAGGGGAAATTTTCCAAGGAGGTTTACTCGGTAAATAACCACGAACAGTCCAGATTGAAGCGTTTCTGAATGACTTGCCTAATCTCACATGAGTGGTGGTAGTCCTTACAAAACATTCATATATAAATCTTTTATTAAAATTATGATTATTTTAATACATTTGATTCAATTTATTTTGATTATACAATTCAAATTATTATTTTTTTAAATTTATAATTTGAAACTAAATTCTTAGCGAATTTTATCTAGGGAATATTGATTTATAATTTGAAACGAAATTCTTGGGGAATTATATATATTTTTATAAGCATGAATTTTAAAAAGGTTTTAAAATATTGATTTTAAATCTATTACTCATATTTTTTAAAATTACTAAAATAAAAATTAGTTCCAAAATATTATTTTTTAATATGTAAATTTGAAATTGAATTTTGGGTCAATTTTATCTAGAGAATTTTAAAATATTTAATTGTGTTATAAAAATACAATAATATATATATATATATATATTAAAATGTTTTGAAATATTATTTTTCAATATTCATATTTTTAAAAGGAGTTATTAAATACACAATTTAAATATATTATAATATAAAAAAATCCACAACCAGCGTTAGTTAAATGTTATTATAATTCTATTAATATAATTTCGATTATATTTACCCACTACATTTCTATATATTTTTTTTGTTGAAAAAATAATAAATTTATAATTATGTTAATAAATTATAATATATTATAATTGTAAAATAAATTCATAATTATATTTGTAAAATATTATTTATATTTTAAAATAAATTAAATGAAATATAATTAATTGTAAGTTGATATCGAATCAGAGAAAAAACTGATATATATGATACACACAAACTAATCATCCATGATATTAATGCAATAACTTTAACTTTTTTATTTTCTTTATTTCTTCTTAGGGATAGAAAAATAATTCAATCTAATAAATACTCGATCCATTATGATTTAATTGGATCATCATTCAATAATTATATATAAATTTCGGAACTAACTTTATTTCTTGTAGGGGATATCAATTTTTTTATTTTTAAAGGAAAATGATTAAAATTTCATTAATAAATAATTTGAAATACATATACCGAAAAAAGTTTGGGATTGTAAGGATTTTTTTCATCTATAAAACTTTATCATCTAATCCAAAAATATGTTTCTAAATTACGATTATCATAAGAAAGAGAAAATTATTTGAAAGTTAAATAATAAAAACCATATTCAAAGAGCTGATACAATACGACGGTTGTCTCTTCTGCCGCGGTTATTCCAACGACAGTTGATACAAGAACAGCTGATACGTCGAAAAGACTTGCATATCCTCCTGTTATCGCAGATAAAACAATACATTAAAAAGATATGTTACATAAACACAATAATTGTACATCAACATCCTTACTTTCATTTATTTTCCATCTGCAAATAATTTTTCTTTCATTCACATTCCATTCACAAATAACTTTTCCGTCTAGTACATCTGAAGGGCAACAAAACAAATCGACAAACACAAATAAGTAGATGAAAGTAACAAAATTATAAAAATTAATATAATATAGAATTATAGTATAAAACTCTCCATTTATGATTAAAAAATCATATAATACAATACAAAATCATCATAAATGACATATAATCACCAACAATATGATCAAAGCACTATAAAAATGACATTCTATCATATTGGTACAATATTCGTTCAAAATCTCAAATCTTGAAGATACATGAAAACATATTTGGTGGTTATGAAACTGATTTGCAAAATATGAAAATAGATCTACAAATTTAAAAGACTAAAATTTCAAAGAATATAATTAAGAACGGTTTTGATGAAATTATGGATATGCTTCTTGTATAATTAATTTATAAAATGGTATATTTTAAAATTAAGATATTAAAGTAGAAAAAAATATGAAAAGAGGGAGAGAGAGAGGGTGCACAATTTTCAAATCACCTATTTTTTAAAAAAATTATTAAACGCTAAATTTTATCATTAAAATAATACACTTCTATGAAATCCAAATTATCCTCTAAATATACGAAAGATTTTGATTTTCATCATAGTTTTAGAACGCCTAACAAATTTGTGAAAAAAAATAATTTGTGAATTGATTTATAGAGTTCAATAATACAATAAGTTTTTATTATTTCATTAATAAAATCAAAATTTATCAATTTGTTAATAATTATATTAAATATTCATAAATTGATTACCATCAATTTTATTGATGGATGAATAAAGGAATGCATCAATTTATTGATTCTTGGGATGGATCAACTAATTTTTCATCAAATTTATAAAAAATTTATATAAAGTTAAACTTTGATAAATAAATTTATTGATTCGAGATTATTCATTTATCGAGGTCAAAAGTAAACTTTCTCTATTATATTGGAACCGGAAAAAATCATCACGGTTGTACTGTAACAACAAATTTCATTACATTAATTAACAAATTGGTATTATTCGACGGATGAGATGATGTTGTAAGTATCATGCTTGATGATATCTAAATACTTTAGCCAAACCAACAAAGTCTTAAAAAGAGCAAAGCGTACAATATTATATATAGTTATTTCGCTCAGATGCAAATTTAATCGTCGATCCCACATGGGAAGACATTTTCACCAGTGCATTACAATTAATATGAAATCCTTCTTGAGAATTGCTTAATTTATATGTCATACCATTATATTATATATATGTAAGAGTGAAATTTTAGGGAACATGTCTATGAAATGACTGACAAACTAACTAAAATTGCTTTACATTGATTGATCTGCAGGATACCATCCAATTAGTTATAGTTGTGCTGGCAATTGAAAGACACTAATTGATAGGGTGAAGTAGGTCAAGAAGAATTGAAATTACCCAAGTTCATCAAATTGGTTTCTCGTGACGACTAACAAGAGACTTTAATTCAGATCTCTGTAACTTGATTTTCAGTGCCCAGATCATTATTTTATGTGCAACCTGACCCGTTGATATTTAGGTAAAGATATAAGAGTTGCATGTGGACCAAATCTATGGCATCTAAACATAGCATGTTGTGTATTTACTATGGTGCACGTTTGCATCTAATAAATGTTGTTAGCGCATTTGACGCAAGAAACGCGTACACTCATATGACCATATATATATATATACTCTCTCTGCTGCAATACATATAGTACTAACCGTCTAACCATTCATTGTGATCATGTGCACCCTAACTCGCTAGGTAGCTCATGGACGGGGGTTTGTTATATATATGTATGCAGCTACATGTGCTGGAGATAAACTATTTCTTCGGAGTTCGATATGTTGTTTACTAAAAATGGTTCAAGGTTCTTAAGTAATGATCAAATCATAATCTTCTAGATTTAGGTCTTATGCAGAATGTCTGTTATATATATAGCACTATTTAATTAATTACAGTGCTACTTTGTTAGCAGGCACTGATCTGCATATGATTGTTCGTCAAAAACTCAATCTTACCACTTGGAAGTTGGAACCATAAGATTAGTTACTTAATACGGAGTATATAATTAATCAAAATGATTGTGATTGGATAACTTAATTAGTAAAAATTTACCCTCTGTCATACCTGGTTCTTGCTTCGACTCTTAACTCTCGTAAACAGGTATTCATTTGTAAGGAATTAAGTAATGTCTTTTTTATGCCTATATTAATCATTTATAGTTTAATAAGAATATTAAGTTGATTTAATCAATTATACTAGGCGTACGATAAATCAAAGGAGGGTAAAAGTAAAAACAAGAGAATAGTACAAGAGAAAACAGGTATGTTGTATGCATGGTAACTTCTGATTGCAGATAGGTAAAAAAAAAGTGAAATTAATATTTTTGGCTGAGACAGAATCGCGGAAACATGAAATGGGAAATGGGAGGAGATGATGAAAGTGGTAAGAACGGATGCACTGTTACATATTGTAAATAAGCATCGGACTCGTGCTTCAGATCTCGTCATACCCATGCAGCTTAATTCACAAGCACACATGCATATATGTCTAAACATATGAATTTAGAAACAAATGATTAATATCCATACTTATTCATCAGTCATCTCCTTCATCAGTTCTGAAAAGCTTTGCCAAGAGATTGACAGTCATGTTACAGACTTACAGTTGTGGTGATTCGCACTCTTGTCAGATGTGATTGCTTTTATATTAGCACAATATAATTTAATACTTATTTTTTATAAGTTTGTGAGATAAAGGTCAGGCTCCGAAATGTTAAGAATATACCGGTCACCGGGGTTATAGAATTAACGAGGCAACACATAGAGCGAGTAATTAACTAGAAATACTGGTACAATAAACTTGAAAGACGGCTTGCATATATATACATATAAATGAAATACACAACTGCAATCCCATCATTGTTTTGTTTTGTTTTGGTTCTCAAATTATCCATTCGATTTCAGTTGCAAAATCATTAATTATCTTACTTTTATAAAAAAAATTGTAGCACTAAATATTTATGTTAGTAGTTGTTAGCAGTAATTTGTTATTGAGCATGTCTCAAAACATCTCATACTAATGAAATTATTTTAGTTTGAGATAATTTTATTTTTTTCATTTTCTCGACTTGGGTTACAGTTGTCCTATATTATTTGAAAATAAACATCCTATTTTCTCATAATCAATCGCCGATAGTCAAAAGAAAATCCTAAACAACCTCGATTCTCTCCATCAGAATGAATTAGTGATCATCTGTAGACTTGAAATATACGATCAACTCAAACATTGCCCAAGGACAAGTACAACTCCCAAACCCAGACTTCAAATTCCACAGTTAAGTACTCCTTTAAAAACACTTAAGCATGAGTGAGTATGAACGAATTCATTGCGCACACACATACACATACAGCAGTTGGAAAGTCCTAGTAGTAATTATAAATTCCTCGAGTCAAAGGAAAAACGCACCATCGATCATATCCTTTTCCAAAATGAAACCGATGCAGTAGTAGTTGGCAAAAAATCCTCTCACCCTCAACTGTTATTTTTCGAATTCCAAAACCTCCACCAACATTTCATAAATGATTATAAATTTAACATCCAAAATAAATTTTGATAAACATTCTCTTTATTTTTCTCTCAACACAGTACAACAACAAATTAAAATACTACAGTATAAAATACTCAATTAAAAGTAGGTTGAATTGTACAGAATTGCAGGCTCCTCCATCTCTACATCATTAAGAGCTATGTAGCTTTTACTGTCAAAGATTCTACTAAGAGCCCCAGCATGTACACTTCTCAATGTTCTCTTTGCTTCATTTCTAGGGGGCCTTTGATTGTACTTTGTGTAGTCTACAAGCTATTTTCACCGTTTATATGTACATATACATATCGTACCCGCGCCAAAAGGTATGGGCAAAACTTTCATAGACTGTTTTTTTCAATTTACAGGTGATTCATGTCGCTCTCTCGATATTTTATTTCTGAATCTCAATTACTATTTTTTATTTAATTTATTGTAGGAATTAATAGGGCTATGCATGGTTTATTAATTTATTGAAGTTGAAGCGATCCAACACGTACGGTCAAGAGACTTTCGAAGTCTATAAGAAGAGAAGAGACTTTACGTTACAAACTTACCTTTAGTATCCTTCACAAAAAAGAGCTACTCTATTAAATAAAGGACATTATTGGTATTATATCATTTCGTTTCATGGCTGCTTCAAATAGACACTGGCCTAGTATGTTCAAGTCCAAGCCTCAACTCCATCAGTGGCAGCAAAATGAACATCATAGAACTCTATTGTCTTCTGGTAACTATGCATCTATGCATATCAATTTTTGTGTCTCTCAATTTGTTCAATTTAATCTTTAAGTACTTGTTCAATTATTATGTACTACATACAGGATGTGAAGAGAGGAGCAATGAGCCGAAGCCAAGATGGAATCCGAAACCGGAGCAAATACGGATACTAGAAGCAATCTTCAACTCCGGAATGGTGAATCCACCGAGAGATGAAATAAGGAGGATTAGGGCTCAGTTACAAGAGTATGGCCAAGTCGGTGATGCTAATGTTTTCTACTGGTTCCAGAACAGAAAATCAAGAAGCAAACACAAGCAACAGCGCAACATGACCAAATCAAACTCTCATAGTACCCCTACCACCACCACCACAACCCTCACCTCTGCTTTGACCACGATGGCTCCGCCATCATCATCCTCGTCTTCATCAGACAAATCATCACAAAAGTCATCCACTAACAACATGGCACCCTTCTCATTAAACATTACTAATCATGGTTCCTTAAATTCTCCAACCCCTTCTGTCAATCAGCCTTTCAGGAACTTCCATCCTGCTCCCGGAGAATTCGTAACAGAGTCTTTCTTTTTTCCTGTCCTTAGTGGAGGAGATCATGCTGGTGCTTTCACGCAAGGGTTTAGCTTTCCGGAGATATCATCAAATGTGGTTAATCAGCAAATTCGAGTGAGTGATGAAGAGATCACGGCTAGGAACTACTCTAATCTTTTACTCACTGACTTGATGATGAATGTTGGAGTTATGAATTATAAGAAAGGTGATAAGCCATTCCATGAACAAGAGCTGTTCAGTTACAGTACAACTCCAGCAACTAGGTCTACTAACTTCTCATCTCTTCCTCCTAGCACACTTCTCTCCACCATTAATCATGGCCAAGGTACCTTGCCTTTCTAGCTTGCCTTGTTTTCCAATTTCCTTTGTACACATAAAAATTACTAGAGTAACTACATCATGTAGATGTGTATATTTATTATTACATCTCCCGAGTGACATAAAAAAATAACTATAGGTAGTGACTCGGCTGAGAATAATTTTTCCGAATTTCATCTATACATTTGTGTTAGGAAACGTTGCTAAGCTTCTCTTGTAATTTTAAATTGTATAAGCAAAAGTAAGATAAACAAGGATCTCTTCACCACATTGTATTTCTTTCCCTTCGATCCTTTAGGGTAGGTCGATCAAGAATTCAACGTTTATCAAGATTAGGTGGGTGCGTGAATGTATTTAATTTAAAACAAAAAGTAACCAACTAATATAACTAACATGTAGTACTTAAGTTGAATTAGTTTACATGATATGCGCTAGTGTTAATGTGGGGAGGGAATATATAATGGCAAATGGTCCTGCTATAACATACTTACCGTAACTAATTCTAGCGGTAAGAAAAATATACTAAAAACATGATAAGGATAAATGAGCTTCTCCTCTTGTATTCGCTACTAATTATTCTCACGGGGTATGCTGTAACGTACACTTTCTGGAACAAGACCCATATATCATAATCCATATATATAAATTTCTCTGCATTTGTACGAACGGCATGACCCATATATATATATATATATATATATATGCATACAGACACTAGCTATATTACAGTCACCGGTCACAGATCGATTTATGCATGTCCTAAATCACTATATCTGATTGGATACGAGTAGTGGTTGATCTGTTACAAATCTGGAAACAAGTCCTTGTACGTACATGTTTATGCATATCTTGTTCTGGAATCTTGGTTCTGAACACCTCTGCATCAAGTTGGACGTGTGCATGGCAATTCAAAGTACTACAGTAATACCTTTTTTTCCCGATTGTTACGTTACTTAAACTTAACTTATATCCTCTCTTACATTTCATTTAGATTATAGAAATCTTGGGTGTGAAAATGATAGCATCTTGTGTGTGTCAAATAGTTCAACCTTGACTGATTATTTGAATGACTTTTGGTGTAATATCGACTCATGCACGTGTAATTCATTAGACCCTGAGCTTGAGGAGAATAATATAGACATATTGTCTTATATATGGCGATAAGGTGCAGGAAAATCAACGGTAATTATAAATGATGTGGGATTCGAGATTCCATCAGGACCATTGAATGTGAAACAAGTCTTTGGTGAAAAAGCAGTGCTCATAAACTCTTCTGGTCAGCCAGTCGTGACTAATGAGTGGGGTGTTACTCTACAGCCTCTCCAGCATGGTGCATTTTATTTCCTGGTGCGCACCTTAAAACACGCACACGCACAATAGAAAATCTCAGTGATTCCGTATCAATAATTTTATTATAAAACGAGTTTGATAACTACATATATTTTTCCCTGGTTAATTTGCAGATTTAGAAGATGAAGAAATTGACAGGGGAAATTAAGATGAAGTTATTGATTGGGTAGCTGCATTTTCTTCGATAGGATTGTGTTAGTTTCTTTACAAGTTACCGTTTCCTATTTATACCAATGTTATATCCTATGGGCGCTCGCATGGGACATCAATTGATTTAAGAATCTATGGATTGACCTGATATATAAATACATTATTATGTTTAATTTTTTATGATTTGAAAAATCTTCCATTTGCTCTTCATGAGCTAATAATTTATAATTAATTCGTGGTTTGAGAAACTATAAAGTTTTGGTGTGGATTCTTGTCGGAGGTAACTAATTTTTAGATATATATCTTTTTTTCGTTAAATTAAAATATTGTTTTTAAGTTTCGATATCAATTTTGAAGTACCACCTTAAAATCAATTATAAATATCGTACTACACTAGTACTAAATTATTTAATTATTATTTTTTTGGTATAGTCACACACATATTTAAATTTAGTTAAATCACACACATATTTAAATTTTACTTATTTTCCAACCTGGACTTTTATGCAACAGTTATGGTAATATTCTTATTATAAGATTGTTTCTTGTCTGAACCAGTTATAGTGGAATTGATCATTTTTGCAGCTCATGATATCGAATGAATACCATAATAACTTACGGCAAGACTTTGGTCAACTGTTACGTTATTAATTGATTCTTATTCAAGGAAAAGGTTCGAGTGTAAAAAAAGGTACTTACTAAGGTTAACCAATGCATAGGCAAAAGTGAAACGTGGCTACTTACAGTTATATCATCGAGCCCAGCTAGTTTGTGTGTAACGTGGCAAGAACAGTTACGTATATGAATCTCTGAATGCGTCTGCCATCTAGATTGATTGGTAAGTTTGAGGGATGTATGTATACAGATTGATCAGTCACTGCGTGTTCAAAAAAATACCATTCTTCAGTTTCCGCGAAATCATGCGGTGTTTAATTAAATGAAAATATATGTATCAACCCATAAGTTTGGGTTATATGGAAATTTGGAGAATATATATGTATATTGTTTGCAAAATATTATAATAAAATATATTATTCTGTAAAGAAAAATGGCAAAGACTCTAATTTTTTACGGTAACTTTTTTAATGATGATATGATACTTGTGCATATATATTCACTCACAAATTAAAATCAAAACGTGACAGTACTACCCTCTTGTAAAATATGTTTTTCATGCACAAATTCTGAGTTTTTTTCAAAATTCGGGTGAAGTCCTAATTTTTTAAATAAGTTTAAAATAAACTAACCCATATATAATAATTTAAATAATTTAAAAGTCCGTCATAGCTCTCAAAAGATCATGATTTGTTAATATATTTAGAAATAATTTTATTTATATAATAAATAAATTATCTCAATTTACCCGATGTGGGACTAGGGTTACGGCATGATACGAAAACATGGATCAATACTGCCACACAAATTCATATATTTGGATGAACTATTTACACTATTTATAGACAAAACAGGTTGGGAAAATCCAGTGACTGATTTATAAAAGTTGATTGATTTTTCTACACACAGGATGAAAAGAAATGTGCTTATGCGTCAACATCAACCAGCTGTGAAAACTTTTACAGGAGCCTATATGACAGGAGACTAGGGGTGAGCACGGTTCGGTTCGGTCCGGTTTTTGACCGGAACCGGAACCGGAACCGCATATCTTCGGTTTTAAAAATTGAAAACCGCAACCGTAACCGAACCATCGGTTTCGGTTTCGGTTTTAAAAAGACCGGTTCGGTTTTTATCGGTTCGGTTTCGGTTAAAAAACCGGATAAATAAAAATGAAAAAAATATATAATTTAAATCATTATATTTTTACATTCAAATTTTATACAATCAAATATTTGATCACATTCTGCATAATAACACTACAAAAGAAATGTAAGAAACTTTAACAATCAAATTTTAAGGTTGAATCAACAAAATGTGAATGTCCTTTATCGTAGTATGCAATCTAAAAAGCACATAACCATGTCTAATGATGTTTACTCCTGATTATATGTTTTTTAATTGGAAAATAGAGGAATAAAATGTTGTAAAGGGGTTGTCATATTCCCACATTCAATATTAGTATAGTTGATGTTGTAATATGAAATATAATTGAAAAAACTATGTTCTAGGGAAATTTAATACTTAAATTATATATATATTATATAATAAATTTATTTATTTTAATGATCGGTTCGGTTCGGTTTTTTCCGGTTCGGTTTTGACCTATAACCGGAACCGGAACCGAAAGTCTCGGTTTTTAAAAATCAAAAACCACAACCGCCGGTTCGGTTTCGGTTTCGGTTTTCGCCGGTTTCGATTCGGTTTCGATTTCAATTCGATTTTTTACTCACCCTTGCAGGAGACTATCTAATACTCCGTAGAACATGTTCAGTGCCTCACCTTTGTCACCATGGTCGGACAAGGCTGATCTTCCACAAGATAGAAAAACTTCGATTTAGATGTAGGAAACTTTATTTAGAAGTTTTCGCAATTGCTTTATTGAACATTTAATCCAAATTACCATGTCAACCTTCATTTTACTCAATGGAGTTTAGTTATTTATTTTTTCGTTTATATAAATTTATAACCAATGTAATGTACGAGTTAATTGGAAATAAATAGTTTATTTTTTATATTATATTTTTATTAATATTTAATTATTATTTTTGAAAATTAAGAGTTTATATTTATTTTTTATGTAAATTTATTGAGAAATGGTAATAGTTATTAATACTTAAGTGAAAGTAACAAAAATTAGAATATATAATTTCATAATAGTTAAAAATAAGATATAATAAAAAGATTTTTATTTTAATTAAATTTTAATATGAATCTAAAAGTAAAAAATTGATAGGAGTAGGCATATATTTAATTAATAAATGTAGGTTTATATTTAATTAATAGTAGGATATCATATAGTTTGGATGCATTGCCCAAAATACTAATTAATTTGATCAAAAAATTTAAACTTTGGAATTTAACAATACAATAAAAGTCGAAAATGGCAGCAATATATATGCAAAAACATAATATTATTAATCTTCCCTTCACTGATTTTTGTCGATTCTCTTTCTTTACCCACCACTGACACACATATTGTCCCAAAATGAGGTCCCAATGTGTTAAATAAAATTAAACGAGGCTTAAATGATCTATCTATGTTAAATGTCAGAAGCTTGACTCAAATGTAATTTTTTTTATAAAGCTTAATAATATGTTGAATCTTTTTGTTTTCTTCACTTTTTTGCTTGATATCCTCCGTCTACTCGTCTCATTTCACAAGTCCAAACTCCCTCCCCCTAATCTATACTTGAAAAAAGTCCAGAAATATCTAAAGAAACATAAAGAAAAGGCGAAGAGAAGTCCCCCGTCCTAGATTAATAGTCATTTTTTAAAAAATATTGTGTCCCATAATACATGTCCACTATCATATTTCTAATGTAATTTTATAGGTAAATTTCTAAAATAACCTTTCACTAGAGTATTGGTACTTATACTTATAATTAATGAAATGAAATTATCATTCAAATATGCATTGAAACTATCTCAACTAATGCAATTAATATGAATACAAATGTAAAATAATTTTTACGTTAAAAGTTCTTAATATGCGTAATTTTTTCAAAAATGACATGTATAATGAGACGGAGGGAATATCTAAAGAAACATACAAGAAAAGGCAAAGAGATCTATAAAGTGTTAAAATTCTATTTCTCCGGGAGCAACAAAATGATGAAACATAGTCAAATGAAGATTATGAAATTATCAGTACGTAACTGCAAATAGAATAATTGCATAACAATTTTTATATGAGAACCACAACCACAACCACAACCACTAACACATATAACTAGTTCTTTGGACAGAAATTGCTTTCTAACCGCACCCCCATCATCATATCATTTGCGTGCCTCCGTCTTCTTCAGTTCCTTGGCTGAATTATAAACATAAAACATCCTTATTATTAAGTTTATGATCACAAATAGAGGACAACATAAAAATTATAGATTGGCAGGTAGACATTAATCAATTACCAGCTTTCTCTTCGTCCCTCTTTCTAGCGGCATCTGCCCTCTGTTGACGAATAAGGGCCAAACGATCTGTGCAAGAAGAACCCAAGTTCAGTACAATGAATAACAAGCAAGTATTAAAATTGTTATGCATCATCTAGACAACATTAGGGACATAGATATATAGCTCCGTATGCGCGGTGCAAACTTAAAGAAGTCTCATCACAAGGATGAAGGGTATTTACACAACAGAAACAAATGAAATCATTCTTACAATTTCCTTGTAATCACAAGATAAGCTGGTGAAAAGACTATAACACAGGAAGAGAAATATTATAGTTTCAGAGCAACAAAAACATCAAAATCAAAAAGTAAATAAAATATGAATCCTTAAAAATCTAGAACCTCTAAAAGCTTATATGTTATGACTTGTGAGTAAAACTGCATCACAGCACTCAACAAAAGGCATTATAAGTGCAAAAAAAACATGTGATGAGTTTACCAATAGAATAGTCCATTATTACTCATACACAAACACAGGGAAGAGAAAAATATCCATGTAGAGGTCGGTCAAGAGCCTAAAAGACCCTAGTTTTCACAAACTCATCAATACCATAAAGGGCTATATGTATAAGTATATCCAAATGTACACATACACATTATTATAAATATGGCAGTATTTCTATTGCATATTTGTATAATCGCTTAAAATACGCAGAACATAGAGAAATATAATGACATCCTTACCTAAATCTTTCCTTGCTTGTTCAGTTTTCCCTTGTTCTTGCAATCTCATGTACCTTTCGTGGGCTTTCTGCTTCTCTATCTCTTCTCTGAAAATAAACAAGTTAATCATGAGTGCTCATCATGACAAAAACTGGTTATTGACTGGAAGATACATTCTTGCTTCACTAAGAACTTGGTAAAGAGTGAAGGAACAAACGCATAAATGAAATTAATTTATACGACACCGGAAGAACACAACATAAGCATATAAAGTCCTTTCTTTTCATGACAAAACTCATGGAAGTGCTCAATCTGAACATAGTTGGAATGTAAAACCTCTTCCTTAGAGTGATAAGAGTAAGAGTAAATTGGAGTTTACATCCCTCACTTTTACTCAAAATGCAATTTTGTATACTTAATATCATATATTGCACTTCGCATCCTCCAGCTTAGGAAACCAGATCAAAACATAACCCCTTGCATGTTTTTCATCAAAAGACAATATAAACTTAAACATGTTAAATAATAGGATGGCATAAAATTATTGTAATGATTATATACATATTATAAATTACACATGCCATCAATGTTACTACATCAAAATCCTGATTTTCTAATTCTGCAAAAATATATTGTTATTAATTAATGGCCAAAACGATAATATTGAATTCCAATTTAGAAATTTTATGGTATAAAATTGGTGAACGTGTAAAATATGATATGACACGTAGCTGCACTAATTTTATATCACGTTTGTCCATTTGTTCAAATAAACACTGAGTTTTGACTTAAATTTGAGTGAATTGAAAATATTTGAGTAATTTTTACATAAATTTGAGTAAATTGGTGCCGTATGTAATAGATAATACATATATAATAACTAAAATAATTATATACCATCTTTATCATTAAACATGCTTAAGTTAACAATATTTTTTTTGAAGAAAAACATGTAAGGGATTGTGTTTTGACTTGTTTTTCAGAGCCAGGGAGGTGAAGTGCAATTTATTAAACTAAGTATACAGAATTGCATATTGAGTAAAAAATGAGGGATGTAAACTGCAATTTAAGTTTGGCTTTTCAGAACCTGTTTAAAGCCAAGAGAATGGACAATGCACATAAAATAGAGATAATGTCATCACAAGGATGTTCAACTAGGCGAAGAAAAGAACTTGCAAGGCTAAGTTCGCTAATCAAAGACAACAGTTTGTAGCTTTTCATCGGATGGTGATGATAACAAAAGAGAGAAAATGGATGGAGATGAGCCATGTCCATGGGGGCTACATCTGAAGAGAAACAGATACAGCTGTTCAACACAATCTAGTCTTAATCCTCTAGTCTAGAAAACAGTTTATATAAGTTAAAGGATGTGAATTTGTTGGGAAAATAGAAGCTGTTGTTTTTTAAGGCTATGGAACAGCTTGTGGTCAGTTCCATTTCAATTTTACCTTATATGCTGTTAGAGGAACAAGAAAACAATTTATTGAGCTTGTTAGAAACATCAAATTGAAGCTCTTCATCAATATTACAATATTTGATTCAGGTGGCCATAAATTTCACTAAATCCGTGTGTCACGGAAGATTTCTAGGGTTATAAATGTCATAAAGGGTCATGGCCCATGGGTGACTTAGTAAAGCAAAGAACTTCATTAGGCAATGTCCGTATGAAGTCAAAGTTAAGTGGTTAAGTGAATGCTAAGCTCTAAAAATAAAAGTATACAACAATTTTCATTATCTCTTTTGTTGAATATTAAATGATGATCTCCAAACAGGAATTCCATTTGAACTGGACACCAACTCTCTCGTTCTACTGTTTCTCTTTCTAGATCTGCCTCTCTCATTGTTCCTCTCCACAGAGGGTTTCCTCTATTTATTATCTATATTTTCTCCATAATCTCTGCAAATTGACTGTTATATACTCTTAGTCTCTTAATCATCATGTTGTGGACAAATGAATTCATAGCCGACATCTATGATAACCAAGAGATCTATTCTTAAGCGCACATAAAGTTTAAATATAAAGTATTTGATCATGTAAAACCTTCAATAATTCTTTGGGGTATAGCAAATTCAACCCATGAAATCAACATTGCCACATTTCTGAGAATAGATTTTAACCTTCATTCTCTTTTTTCCAATTTTTTGTTTTTGCCAATTCCATGTGGTGCTTGTTTACTTCAATGATATTACGTACTTTTGTTATTTTTATCAGCTTTTAGCTTTATTTAAATTGTCCCATTAGAGCTTTAGTTGAATTGTCCCATTAGTATTACAGATGTTTCCTCTCCAGCCATAACTTCGAAAGTCCCCACATGACCTGGGCCAGATTCGTTTAATGATTACAGTGACTTTCTCTTTTATTTTTAAGTTTTAGACAAAGGACCCAGTTGTAAACAAGTTAAGAACAAATCAAGGATAAATAAGATGACAAAACAGAACTAAATTCTTCACTAGAATAAAAGATCCACAAAGAAAAAAGAATACGCAGGAAGGGAACACTTAATCTAGTATGTGAAGAGTAATTAAGGACATGTATACTTAATAAGAACTTAAGGGGAAAAAACCATTATGCAAGAGAATGTCCTAATAATTATCCATTTGTTTTAAGCCTATTATTAATAAGACAACATTCAGCAACATGAGATAATTAAGACCAATGAAATAACAAAACAAAGAAAGTTATCAGTCAGTTCTGTTCAAGGAGGAGAAAAATCTTTTACAAACCTTTCACGCCTAGAAAGTTCAGTTGTTTTATCAATCTGCCCAAAAAATAATGTTAGATTGCATGCTCACACCTCCGGTTACAGTTAATTCGAAACAAGTAAAAAACATGAGTAGATCATGTGTGTGCAGTGTCTACTCACATCAATATCTCGGGCTTTCAAATTTTTCGGCTTCACCAAATTAGGATTCTCGATCTGAATGATACCTTGCGTGCCTTTTTTCTTCTGCTATAAGAAAATAATGACCGGCCTAAATTAATCTCCGTATCTAATCCATAAAATAAGGTAACCAGTACAACCAAATTGAACTTCAATAACAGGATAATTTGGATTAAAAATGTACTGAGAGTACTAACTTCCTCTCCCTCTGACTCCTCTTCAGATTCTTCTTCAAGTCTCTCATCTTCTATATCTTCAGCTTCTTCCTAATTATGTCAAAAAAATGCAATAACTAAATGATTTCAACATATTTGGATTTAAAAAATTCTAATATTAATCGTCAACAGGTAAGAAATAAAGAATGTATTTGGTATTAGATACCCGTTTAAATGTGCGAGGACGAGAGGAAGTGCCAGCAACTACAACATTACAGTTTCAAGATTAGTTAGTACAAAAGATCTCAAATCTCAATGACACTTGATTATTACCAAAGCTCTTATAGCTTTTGTCAAACAATAAGACAACATAGAACAAGGTTTTTTTTCAAGGCCAACTCAAAATTCTATACTGAATAATAAAACAATACCAACTAACATATATTTACATATCTAAGCTTCTAACTTAAACAGGATATTGAAGCAAAAGTATCACCAATGCTTTGGAAGCTTAATCAAGACTAAAATTTGATTAGTTCCTATCCATTCCAAAAAAAAACAATTTTGTAATTTTTCACAACACTATAATTTGATTATATAACCCTTCCAAGTGCTTTTACAATTTGATTATTTCCTATGCATAAAAAATAAAATATTCATGATACTGAAGTTTGATTATCTAAACCCTCCTAGTGGCTTTACTGTCATGTTCTATGATTCCATAAAACACGAAATTTGGTATTATTGTTTAGAATTTATCACCTATAATCTAAATTTGATAAATTTAGATAAGATGCCGAATTGGCCTATTTCTTGCGTGTATCAATTGAAGAATTTTAAAAATTATCGTTGAAGATAAACAAAACCTCAAAATTTACAATAAACAAATCATCTTCAAAAAATTATCTTTTCAAGCTAATTAAAAACAATTATCAACAAAATTTTAATTTCACTTATAATTACAAAAAGCAACAAAATTTATCAATCTAAACTAATTACAATTCAGTTAATTAAATAATCACAGCTCAGTACACTAGATCTAATAAACAAGAACAACATCAATATACACAAACAGTCATATACATATAACACATTCACACACACATATATATAACATACTCATCTCCTCGGGAGTAGAGAATTGGCGTCGACCCGTGGGTTTGCCCTTGAATTTGCCCCGACCCATATTGATTCAATTGGATAATTTCTAATATAATTACCAAAAAGATACAATTTTTATCAAATTATTGTGTATGTATATGTGTGTATATACTGTTAGTAGTGTTATTGATTGCAGGAATAAGAAAGAGGGATGCAAAAACCCTAGTTTTCAAAACGCGGTTGATTGACCATTATCAGAAGGGGAGAACGGGTCTAATCTGGTGTCGATGGTTTGATTTTTTGTGATGGGGTGGCATTTGTGACCGTGGATTTTAAGTGGGACCACGGCAATGACACGTGTATGGTCGTGATCCGGTGGTTTTTTTTATAAGAAAAGGGGGAAAATATATGTGAATTAGCAAGATAAAAAATTGTGTCTGAGGTGAAAGGATGAGCAGAATAATGATTTTTAGGGTTAAAATTATAAATACTAATAGTTATAAATTCAAAATTAGAAAAATATCATATTAATCGAATGGGTTTGAATTCTTGACAATCGATAAATTGATATATCTATTTATCAGTGGTTTTTATTAAAAAAGTGAAGCGGATTAAAATTATGATTTTCCTGTGAATGTAAAAAACTCTATCCGCGCTATGAGAGTATTTTCAAAAAATATTATTCATTCTAATTATATGTGTATTTTTAATTAATTTTGAAGGGTCGAGAGTTCATATATCTCGTCAAAAACAGAATGAATGTGGAAAACAAATTGTCCTACCTTCAAGACAACACTTATTTGTGCTTGTTTAGTTGTGCTTCATTTTCTTATGGATTTCTGATCCATTCTAACAGCACACGGCATAGGCACAAATTTGTATTCATGATGAACTTCAAGCAATACTTTCACTTTCCATGTAATATTGCACATGAAAATCTGGTCGTTTAGTTTATACGTAACCAAACCATAGTACTATATATTTAGATATTTGTGTAGAAAGTACGGTTTTTAAAGAATCGTCATAGATCCTACTTTACCAGCATAGATGGTGTTGTTTACGGTGTCCGCCGTGACAAATTCAAAACTTCAAGCAAATCAAAATTTTGTATCCAAGTCACTAAAAAAAATTTACTTATAAATAAGATTATTTTTGAAAAATTATCCTTCTAGCGGTTTTGCTAGCAAAATCATTCATAAGTTTTTAATAATCAAGATTTGGAAGCATAATCAAAAAATTGTACTCCTAATTTTTTTTTGTGCATCTACATATATTTTTTTAATTTTTTTTCATTCTTTTATAAAAAAAATGTACCCTTAATTTTTTTGTTTTTTTGTTGTCTCATTCAAGAGTATAAGCCGTTTGGCCACAGGGCCGGCTCTGGATGTTTATACAAAACATTATGTGAATTTACCATGTTCTATTGTTCTGGAATGCCTAACATCTTAGGCTAATACGACTGTCGACATGCATCAATGTGCTGCTTGGTAAAGCAAATTATAACAATGAAGAAAAGGGAAATAAAACTGAAGTAAGCCTTACAAAAATAATGATTAGCAAGGCCAAGAACTTATTGAAAGCAATCTTTAATACAAGATCACAGCAGAAGGCCTTGCATTTTTTCGACCAAACCATCAATATAAGAATCCTCAAACCCTGTTCTTAACAATAGCTTTCTGAACTTGCCGTGATTTTCTCTGACCTCCTTCCCAACCTCACTGTCAACATTCATTACAGATTTTATAGCCTTGCAGATACTATGTTTTGTAAAAACACCATCTTCTCCTTTCTCAACCTCCACCCCTACTTTCAAATCTCTGCCCATCACCCTTGCATTTATAAATTGATCGCCAACACTTGGTAGTAGCACTAACTGGCATTTATTAACTAAAGCCTCGGACAAGGACCCATATCCACAGTGAGTGACAAAGCACCCCACTGAAGGATGTGCCAATA
The DNA here is from genome assembly GCA_028671895.1 of Oenanthe sinensis. Lineage (NCBI taxonomy): Eukaryota > Viridiplantae > Streptophyta > Magnoliopsida > Apiales > Apiaceae > Oenanthe > Oenanthe sinensis. Next base: position 45,732,886 of record CM053813.1, on the reverse strand, counting down.
TTAGTTGCTGCTGAATCCATTCTCCGTGAACAATACCTCTTTCTTGAGTTCTCTCATTAAAACCTTTTGGCAATGCTGCTTCTATACTCTCTACGCCAAATGGTGGCCTTAGAGCAGCCAAAAAGGGAAGATCTGTAAGCTCAAATCCTAATAATAACTCTTGAAACCGATCACTATCAAGGATACACTCACTTCCAAATGCACAGAAAATTACTGAATTTGGCTGGCATCCATCCAGCCACTTTGCCCATTTTTCATCTAGTTTTGAAGTTGGTGTCTCTGGCACCACTGGTCCTGCGAGTAGAATAGGCCTCTTGAAATGGTTCTCAACATAATCACAGTATGGACCTTCTAATTCTCGACAAGTTTTGAAAGCAATGGCATCACATTCAGTGAGTGAGGTAAAAACACGTTCAGAGAAAGATATATTTTTTCCATATTCTTTTGCACCTGCACCACTCAGTTGACGAGCTTCATGTGCATAGAGTTTTATCATCGATGAAGGAGGAAATCCCGGAGGAGGTTCAATCAAATCAGCTTCTGTGAAATGTATATTCTTAAAAGTACCTGTTTCTCTTATCAAGTATCCAGTAGCTGCGGAGCTTATGGTGCAATAATGAATGGTCTTAATGCCTAGAGGGCGTGCTACAGAAGGCAACCAATGCGTGAAATCAAAGAACACGAAATGAGACTTGTGTTCTTGAAGAGAAGCTTCAATAGTTAGCCGTGTCATATCCATAGCAGTCATAAGATAAGGCTGCATTGGATAGGTAATATCAGCAGTTGTTTCAGCACCAGGAGGAAGTCCTTCAACATGTGGGACAGTGACTGGTATGAAGGTGATTAGGTCTCGGTGAAGATTGAATTGCTCCAACTTCTGCAGTGTTTTGGAGGGTACATAGAAGATGATTTTATGACCTCTCTCTGCAAATTTGTTCGAAAGATGAAGAAAGCAAGTAAGATGACCCATGGCAAACCATGGGTACATGGCTATGTGAAAAATTTTGTCACCCATGGCAAAGGATCTTACCCTAATGACTTCAAAAAAGTCTCTTGAAAGAAAGCCTGGAATAACCCAAAATGAATAATGAACACCTGGTGTCCGGAAAATACACAAAATAACCAATAATGAACACCTTTATTAGAACCTTCAACTTATTGATAAAATATGCCTATAATTCACTGTGTTTGAAACAAAAGTGAACATTTTAATCAATATCCCAGCTTGTCTCTTCAAATTATTCTTGTGCAATTGTCTCTTCAAATTATTATTAACAAACTAGTGTCACACACATTGTATACATGTTGTATGATTATATATATTTCATGTATAATGTTAGAAATGCTAGTTACCTGCAACTCCAATGGCTAGAATTATTCTCCTGGATCTGCTAAACAAACCCTCAAATTTTGTGTATATAAATGTGTTTAACTTTTTGCATGTATCATCTGTGCATAGAAGTTTACGAGTTACCAGGAGGAAGTTGAGATTACTAAAGAAACACTGAGAATGGGTACAACATAGCCACGTGGAACAAATATGTAATTTATTTTGCCACGCGGACTAAAAGGTTTCATAAAAATGTAGAACTACATAGGGCAGAACACCACAACATATAATAACTCTATGAACCAAGAGCAACTCGGACCTAAATTTTTCTCTATAAATAATATATTTAAATTACCTCGTAATAATTAAACAATAAAAACCGTACACGGTACACTTACTCCAACAGCGCTATTCAACCCTAGTTCTATTCATTTTTTATTACTTGAATATATATATAGTCATAATTGTAATATTTCAATCGTCCCAACTTTTTATATACACACAAACACTTTTACAAAATTTATTAATTAAAAATTGATTAAGGAGAGATATATTGCTCCTCATTATTGAGGAGAGATTTAGTGCTCCTAAATTTATAGTGACAAAGACCTTGTTGGAGAGATTTAAAATCTCATGCTCTTCAAATTTTAGCTAAAGAGTATATATAGAGTACCTGTTGGACCTTGTTCTAAGGTCCTATAAATACAGTAGTATGGACAATAAAAAATATTGACGGTCCGTGAGTCGGTATATTTGAATTTATATTGGGGAATTTTTAACACTGTTGCTTTAACATTTTTATTTTGGCATGCACGGTGCACCCAATGGCACAATCATATATCAAAAAGATCCGGTGCTGAAATTTAACATAATGCTTATTTTATTGATCATTTAAAACTGGTCAGAATATACTGATTTTTGAGAAAAGTTATGACTAAAAATAAAATCTCGATGATATTTTAACTCATTCGTGGCTCAGCTTAATTAAAAACCCATGATTCCGTCCCCGCATGCACCTCTCTATCATTGTCATTTTGTAACAATCTTCCGTTCAAATCAAAAAACATGCAAGAACAAGTTCAATGATAAAACTAAAATGACTATATCCATTGCTATAATTTGAGACTAAAAAATTATTGTTGGTCTTAAAATACAACTAGTGCTCCAATGCATAGTTCTAAAACAAGACCAACTACATTCAAATTAATATTTAAAGTGTATTTTAACATTTTTTTATAATGAATAGAATTATGTGATTAATTGGAGATGATGTGACAAGAATGACTGTAGTCATTTTAAGTCCTAAATATATGACCAACTATCCATTTATGCTATTATAGGACTAAGTATAGCTATGCATTGAAATGATGATTTTGCAAACTTAGTTCTATATTATAATTATAGGACTAAATATAACTATACATTGGACTTACTTTAACAACGAACTACTTGATATTGATATTTCCTTCGTATCAAGTTGTCAAGTGTTACTATTTCATAGAATTGTGTATTCATTGGGGATCAATATACTTATAGACAAATAATAAACACCACATCAATATATACAAACATTTAGGCATAACAGCAATCCAATCAATTGAAAGACGGTCAGTGAGTGAGCCAAAAAGTTGCATCTATGTTAAAAACCATAATGTTTCTACACTTTACTGCAAGTCTGTAACTACTGAGTTTCAACTGCTGCAGAAGAAACCATGAAATTTTATACTACCGTCTACCTAATACCTACTCCAATTTGGGACATTTCTTTCGCTGAACTGCTTAACCCTTTGAGACATTTATGCTGCAAGAATGACGAGTTCAGGACCTCCGGCGCCAGGCAGTCATATGATCTCTATAGAAAAAAACTCTGATAAATTGTCTAAACTGGAAGGAGATATTGGCAGCCCAAATTCACGTTTAAATTAAGCAGGCAATCTTAACTTGGTTGGTCTAGCTAATGCAAAACAGGAGTCAGTATTTACGGACATAAGCAAGTCTAATACAACCATCTCAGTTGGACCAATCGTTTCGGTTGTGGGGCCTGGCAAACCTGTTATGAAGAATTACCCAGTTAAATCAATGGGATCCAATCTCAGCTTATAATTAAGATAGGTTAAGTCCTGCATTATACTATTTATTACCAGGCAAAAGATTTTTCCCAACATACAGCTCTTTTGCTAAGGAATTTGTTGCCCAATGATTAACAGCAAAAGTGTTTGTTGGTTGGATCCCTATAATCTTTCCTTCGACAGACAAAATGACCTGAAATTTAACAAGTGCAAAAATGTGTAATCAAGCACCACCAAAGATCAATAGGTTTGAAGTCTAATAGTGTGCACAATGCAAGTGTTTCACATTTAAAATGAAAGTAAACAATTCTTTTCAGTGCTAAAGTATCGCATTCTAGTGACTAACATAATATACATGGCTTTCACAATCATGCCTTATTTTAAAAAACATATTATTAAAGCTTGAGACCTATATTAGACTCCAAAACAATCACGGGACTTCATATTGTAACCACATATTTAGTAAATAACCCATAGTGTAAAACAAAGAGTACAGGTTGCGAATATTCAAATTCCACAAGTTACATGTTCCTAATATTTTAGTTCCACAAAACAGAGACCTGTTTTTGATCAAATAATGATAGCAAAACGAAGTAATGTGTAAAACATAATGTAAAGTAATGTAACATGTAATTGAGGTAACTAACTCAACACAAGAATAGACGGGTAACATATTAATTGAAGCAAAGGAATCAACAGTGAATTGAAGATCAAGTAAATAAAAAGTCAAAATATCAGAAGAAGTTTTGAAGACCATTGAAGACAACTAAAAGAAGTTCATTAACATGTTCAAGCCTCAGTGAAGAATAAAATCCAAGTGATTCAAAGTTTCAGAAGGTATTGAAGATTCAAATTGAAGAATACTCGAGAGATTTCAGAGAGAGATTGAAACGTAACACATCAACAATTGTACCGAGTCAATAGTTATGAAAAGAAGATGTAAAGATTAGAATCAGTGTTAGTAAACTTGACCAGTGCACTAAACGTCAACACGAAAAATAATGGCAATTACATTTATGAGTTAGTGAATTGACTAAGTACCATTACTAGAGTGAAGAGTGAGTTTACACCAGTAGAGTTGTCAAAGAAAGGAAGCACTTGCAAAGGTTAAACAAGTTCAAGTTGAAGGAATTCAAACAAACAAAAGCAAGTGACTTAAGTGAAAAAAGTGAAGAACTTCGAGTGCTAAAAAGGTTCAGACACTTAACGAAAGCCTTGAAAAAATCGACAATTAACATAAGCATCAAAAGAATAGACACTTAGCAATGGCAAAACAGTTCGACATTAAAATAAGTATTTTAAGAAGCCTTTTACACTTAAGCTTGGCAAGACAATTCGATGCTTAGCAGGGATAAAAGAAATCAAGGCTTAAAAACTCAAGAGCAAGGAACTTGATACTTAGTAAGTGTAGATTGATTTAATTGATTAAATCATTTATTGATTTAATTGATTAAGTCCATTTGATGCTTAACTCTATCTCACATCTACAGTTAACCTCCTAGCTACTTGACGCTTATTGAAATGAATTCGGTATCCTAAAGGTATAAGGTTTGACCTTGTTGACTATACAAATTCAGATTTTGCATGCTGTAAGATTGAGAGGAAAAACACTTCTGAAAACTATCAAAACTATCAATTTCTGGGAAGAAGATTGTTGTCCTGGTACAGTAAGAAACAGTACTCAGTTTCTACCTCAACAGCAAAGGCAGAATATATCGCAACAGGTAGTTGTTGTGCTCAGCTCTTGTCGATGAGGAACCAACTCCAGGACTATAAACAAAATTAATATCTTCTACGACAACACAAGTGTCATAGCTATAACCAACAATCCAGTTCAGCACTCGAGGACCAAGCACATCGATATCAGGTATCACTTTACCCAAGAGCATGTCATGAATATGGAGTTACACTTTGTACCCACAAAGCAACAACATGCAGACATATTCACAAAATCACTAGATGAATCCACTTTCTCTGGATTGGTTAGTGAATTAGGGATGTTAAATATCAATTAGTTTAGTTCGCGAGAAGTTGAAATTGATTCACATGTATTGAATGTCAATATCTAATGACTTGTGAATTCCAGACCAACTAGTTACTCGGGCTTATGAATATCCATGTCTAGTTATCATGAGTATACCAGTTATATTCGATTGGTAATAAGTCGATATAGCATAAGTAGTCAACTACAACATCCTTTCATATGAGTGTTTTGTAGTTAGCAAAACATCATTTCATATGGGTGTTTTGTAGTTAGCAAAGTTATCTTATATTGGTTAGATCAGTGTTGTTTAAGGCGCAAATTATAAAAAAGCGCAAGACCTAAGTTTGAAGCGCGAGGCGCCATTAATCGCGCGCCTTTTGACAAAAAAAACTCACAAATTTAACAAAAAACTAGTACTTAACATTCAAACATAATAAAAAACATAAATAACATGATAATAGTGTCAATAATTAAGGCTTAATCAATAAGGTTCTCTAGTTCAAAAGCTTCGGTGTCATTAAACTCGATTTCTAGCCCCTCAAATTCTCGCTCTTCCTCTTCATCATCTTCATCTATTAGAGTTGAAGAAGATGTTCCGTGAGTTGTATTAGAGGTGGATCTGCTTCTTGTCAAGCGTCTCGTGCGATAAAGTGGCTCTTCTGCTCCAGAAGCAATACACACATCATCCCAATTAAGAACTTCACCAACATGGACATAGTTATGAAACACTTTAGGGTTTTCTCCTTTTACCCCTTTTTTTAAGGGTATTATCGTCTTTTTTGTTATCAGCGCCTTTTTACATATAGTAGCGCCTTTTAGCGCCTTTTGGACGATTTCATAATCGCGCTAAATCGCTTAATTTCGAATCGCACATCTTGCGCCTAATCGCGAAGCACCATTAATCGCTCCTTTAACAACACTGGGTTAGATTATGATTGAATCAATTTAATGTTTATTCGATCGTAATCTAATTGCTATAAGATGACAAGGAACATAACCATCTGCCTGGTTGAAATTGCTAATGAATTTCAAGTCATGATATCGAGTTAGCAATTTCATTGCATATAGGTTATGATATTCATGTAGGAAGTGAACTCTTTTGACTTGTGGTTGTTCATAGACCTAGCAATTCGGGTAAACGGTTCGATTTCTGATCGAATCAATTTCGGATCGGATTGATTTTCGGTTATAGTATATTTATATCCGACTCAGATCGGATTGAATTTGATTCGGTTCGGATCCAGATTTGATTTTGCATAAATTGAATCAGTTTCGGTTCAAATCAGTACAATTTCGGTTTAGGTTAAAATCGGATTAAAATTCGGATGAATTTCGGATAAAAGTAGATTAAATTTTGTTCGGATCTCTTTCGTATTTATTGTTTAAAATTAAATTTTATTTGGATTTGAAATTTCAATTCGATTAATGATAAATAAATTCAAATTATCGTCGAATTTAAAAAAAGATCATTAAGCAAATTTGTCAAATAATAGTTTTTTTAATTAAAATTTAATAAAATAATACTAAATAAATTAATTATCTCGATTAAGTAATATATTTCTCTAATTCTGACTTTGGTTAATATAATAAAAAATCACTAAATACTCGTAATATAACAATTTTATAAAAAAAATCTTGAGGGCCAAATTAAAATGTAAATATATTCTAATAAATTTTATATGCACATATATAATATACAATATTTAATTTTTTTGGAATATGAATTTATATTCACTTTTTTTATATTTTAGTAAATTCAAAATAAATATTATTCTTATTTTTTTCAATATATTATTTTACGAATACATGTATTATATGTATGAATTAGGTATACGTGTATTTGTGATGTAACGAGTCATAAGATTATATGTATGAAGAATATGTAGGGTTCATTTAATTTGAGTCATATTCACTCTGTATAATTTCTCATTTGGATTTGATCGATTCGTTTCATTATCGGGTCTATTATTTCAGATTATTTTCGGTTAAACTTCCGGTTCTGGATCATTTTCGGTTCGGATCGAATCGGTTTTCAAGCTGTTTCGGATTCAGTTACATTTTCGAATTATCAAATTCAGATATAAAATCGGATCTCGGATCCCTACATTCCGGTTCGGTTCTTCGGATCCAGACCCATTTTGCAGGGTCTAGTTGTCTAGTGTTCACTTGTAGAAATGTAGTAGCAATTTAAATTCTGAATTGGGTTTTCACTATTTACATTTAAGTTTATACATCCTATTTAGAATTGAAATTGGGTTGTTTAAAATATTTGGAATTCCCATTGCCACTAACCACTAGGTATGGTAAGAAGTTTTTCTTCAAATTTTAAACATGCATTTATTTAGTAAATATTTATATATCTTGTTTTATATTTACCTTTTCTGTTTTTAGAAAATCGGTTTAATTTAAATTCTAATTTTTCTAAATCAAAATTTTAAATTCTCAATTAATTCTAATATTGTTTTTAGTGATAATAAAATTTAGAAATTCTATCATTTTAGTTAAAGAAAATATTAGTTTTGGAATTTAAAATTGATTTTAAACTTCAATATTAATTATGTAAGAAGCTATATAATTTTATTTTTGTTAATTAAATACTTGGTACTCAGTTTGTGTATTCGACGGTTAGCTAGTGAGACGCGTTTGCTTTGTTTTTTCGACACTTAATGTTTATATGTTAGTTTGACACTTAGCTATATATAAAAAAAATTCAACACTTACCTGCCTTGTACTCTTGTACTCGTATGTTCTATTTTTAAAAGCATATACACAACCTTTACCAAACGATTGTTTTCTCTCGAGTTTTTGAATCTTTGAACACCCATATCTCTAGTTTTATCCAGCCAAAATTTAATTTGAGACCATAACAAGATCTTCATTTTGACATAAAAATCTTTAAATTTCGTTATAATTTTTTATTGTGGGTTTATCGCTTTTTCGAACTTTAGGTCTCAGATCTATAGCTATTTTTGGATTTAAAAAATTTGAAAAATTCATATTTGTGAAGCAAATTACTCGTAGTACATCATATATTAATTTCATAATTTTTCGAGAAGTTTGAAATTTTAGTGTTTTTGGTTCGTATTTGCATAATTTTGGTTCATTATTTAGTTGTTAAAAGTGAATTTTTTTTAATTGTTTTTAGTTATTAAAAATGGTTGGAATTTTTAGCATTGCTAAGACGAACTTTGTTGCCAAGATTCAAGCTCTACCTAATAATTATAAGGCATTTGTTCGGGCTTTAACCGAATATTCTAATGTGAGACATGCTTATTAAAACACTATTAAATCATAATATGATTTGTGATTATTACAGTACGGCTACCAATACTTCAATTAGTAATGTCTTGAGTTTCACTTTTACAGTGGGTCAAAAAGCTACTCCCTCCGTCTCATTTTACACGTCACTTTTGAAAAAATTATGCACATTAAGAATTTCTAACATAAATGTTATTTTCCCCTTGTATCCATATTAATTGCATTGGTTGAGATAGTTTCAATGCATAATTTGAATAATATTTTCATTTCATTACTTATTAGTACAAATACCAATACTCATGGTCAGGAGTTATTTTAGAAATTTACCTACTAAAATTATATTGGAAGTAAGATAGTGGACATGTATTTTGGGACAATTTTTTTTATTAAAAGTGACTAGTAATTTGGGACGGAGGGAGTATTTTGGTAACAAAACATTATTTGAACCGCATCTTGCGTTTTCCTGAGAATAATTTTGTTCCCGAACCACCAACAGCTCAACAATTTTTTGACTTCTTTAATTTGATTTCTTTTCACATGGATGAGTTCACTTTGAAAAACTATGAGTGACTTGTACAAGCACCGATTGTCAGTGAAACTTCTTATTTCATACGTTGAACCACTTTTTTGCCCCTATAAAGGGAGGGATACATGGCTTACCTCTATTTGTTCAAAACTTAGGGTATGTTGTGCCTCATAACCTGAATATAACTATGGTAAGCTAATAATGACTCAGATTTCACATGTCATGAGTTCAACGGAAAACAGAAACCTTCAAAACTATAGTGTGGAGTGTTTCTTTCTTTGGTTCCTACAACTTTTTTAAAATGACTTGCTAACACAGGAGGAAAAGCCGTTGTACGTCGATAATCAAACATCTTCTTCAGGCAAGCACAAGAACAGGATAGCAACTGAACTCAACAAGAAAGCAGGTTTTGGAAACAACAATCCTGCGTTTCTAACAAATTTTCTTAGAGAATGTTAGGAAGACATGGCATTGCCTGTACCCCTTGGACCACAAGCAGTTGTCCCAGTCCCTGAACCAGTTCAAATACAAGATCAAGTGTCAATCTCTGAGGAGGAAGACTCGAAGAGGTATAAGAAAAGCAAGTTCAGGTGACCGAGGAGGCACAGGCCACTGAAGAGTTACTAGAAACTGAATTTGGACGAGAATCCGTGGAGAATCAAACAAATCAAGATTCTTATCACCCGGCTCTCCAACAAGTAGTGACTCGGGTAGCCCACTTGACACTACATCTCATTTTAATGACCTTGTTGATTTATTTAAAGGCAATGGGATGGATCTACCAGCTGAGTCCTCTATGGCATTAGAATTAGGCAATGAATTTGAAATTCCACAAGTTCTAACCACTGCCTTAGAACTAAACACTCAATCTCAATTTGGTTCCTTGTTATCTTTTATATCCCGGAAACGTAAGTTTCAATCTTTTGAAAGTGAAGGAGATAGGGCTCAAGCAGTACTACATAAGGAGGTTTCTGAGAGTGAACCTACAACTATGTCTCAATGTAGAAAAAGGTTAGATGAGCCTGGGATAAATGTGCTTCAAAAATAAAGCAAAAATTAAATAAATGTTAACATGCTAGGATTCTATATATTACAATGCAACTTGTCACGGCCCGCTCGTGCAGCTCGGCACGGCCCGCAAGTTCAGCTCGGCAAATCTGCAATATTAAATGGATTAAAGATTTTAAAAAAAAACTGCCTAACCCACTAAACCGCTCAGGCCTGACTCAGCACGGCTCGTCTTCTCCCGCGTGTCGTGCTCGAGTCCCTCGGTGACCAAACCGGCTCGCCGGCGCCTCGTTTGGCCACCTCTAGCTGCACATGACTTTATGATTTATAATATTATTATGTTTATATGTTATATAAATCTACTATAAGTCTAACATGTGCGCTACACATTTGAACATTTTTAATTTCTTTAACAACAGTTTAAATATAATTTGTTCTCTCTAAATAATTATTTAAAATAATTTTTTTCTTTATTCTTATTATATAAAATATAAAATTCAATTTAAATTGTGTCGTATCCCCGTACCCGTGTCCTAAATCGGACGGTGTCCCCATATCCTAAATTTTCAAAAATAACTGATCCGACACTCGGATATGTGTCATGTCCGACATAGGAAATTGGTGCTTGTACAAGCCACCCATATTTTTCAAAGTGAACTCTCCCTCATTCATGTATTAAGAAATTAAATTAAAGAGGTCAAAAAGATGTTGAGTTGTTGGTTAAGGAACAAAATTATTCTAAGGAAAACGCAAAGATGTGGTTCAAATCATGTTCCATTATCAAAATAGCTCTTTAAACCACTTCAAAAGTGAAACTCAGGACATTACCAACTGAAGTATTTGTAGACACACTTTAACAATCATGAAGCATGTAATGATTTAATAGTGTTTGTTACTAAGGCATACCTCACTTTAGAATATTCGGTTAAATGTCGAACTCATACCTTATAATTATTAGGTTGAGCTTGCACCTTAAATTCGGCAACAAATTTAGCCTTAAGAATGCTAAAAATTCCATCCATTTTTAACAAGTAAAATTAATTGAACTTTTCTACTTTTAACAACTAAATAACGAACCAAATTATAAGAATACGAACCAAAAACACTAAAAATTCAAACTTCTCAAAAAGTTATGAAATTAATATATAAATCAATATATGATGTACTACAAGTAATTAGCTTCACAAATATGAATTTTAGAAATTTTTTCAACCCAAAAATAGCCCTAGATCTGAGCCCTAAAGTTCGAAAAAGATATAAACCCACAATCAAAAATCTAAACGAAACTTTAAGATTTTATGTTAAAATGAAGATATCATGATGGCCTTTCTAAAACATGTCTCATTTTTGGCTGGATGGAATTAGAGATATGGATGTTCAAAGATTCAAAAAACTCGAGAAAAAACAATCACATGGAAAAACCTATGTATAAGCGTGTGTGTGTACTTTTAAAAATAGAACAAGCGAGTATAAGGCATGTAAGTGTCAAAAATATTTTATATATACGTATATAGCTAAGTGTCGAACTAACATATAAATATTAAGTGTCGAGACAATAATTAAATATAATATAACGTAATGTAACATGTAACCAAGTCAAAATGAATTGAAGATCAAGTAAATACAAAGAATCAAAATATCAAAATAAGTATTAAAGACCACTCAAAGAAGTTCATTAATATGTTCAAGACTTAGTGAAAAATAAAATCCTAAGTGATTCAGAGTTTCAGAAGGTATTGAAGATTCAAATTGTAGAGTATTCACAAGATCCCACTGAAATATTGAAGCATAATACATCAACAATAGTACAGAGTCAATAATTACAAAAAGAAGATGTGAAGATCAGAACCAGACCAGTGCACTAAACGTCAACACGAAAGATAATGATAATTACATTTATGAGTTGGCGAATTGACCAAGTACTGATACTAGAGTGAAGAGTGAGTCTACTAGAAACAGAGTTAAGCACTTGCAAAGGTTAAACAAGTACAAGTTGAAGGAATTCAAACAAACAAAATCAAGTGTCTCAGTGCAAAAGATGAAGAGCTTCGGGTGATAAAAAGGTTCAGGCACTTAACAAAAGCCTTCAAAGAATCGACACTTCATTGAAAGAATCGACACTTAACAATGGCTAAACAATTCGACACTTAAGTATTTCAAGAAGCTTTCAACAGCTTGGTAAGATAATTCAATGACAATAAATCGAAGCTTAACAATTATTAAGTGTAGATTGAGTAATTGGTTAAATCATTTATTGATTTAATTGACTAAGTCCATTCGATGCTTAACTCTATCTCACATCTACACTTAACAACCTAAACCTAGCTACTCGACGCTTGTTAAAATGAATTACAGAAGCTACTGATTTGCAAGGCCAGCAACGAGCCACTTACATCAGTTGAAAAAGCCTACATGTAAAGCAGCAAAGAAACACTCTTTGTCATTCATTCACTTACAAACAAATATACAGACGGAGAGACTGAAGCCATTGAAGATGATAATCAAACCGTGTTGTTTTGAGTTTCGAGATTCTATTTTAAATTCCGTGAAGAAAACTTAAAAAGGACTAAATCGTATTCAACCCCCCTTTCCACGGTATATTTTGGACTAACATAACGACTTTTACCTTGATAATTTATTATCTTTATCAGAAACATATCCTGTAAATCATGTCTAATTGCTAGAGGAACAGAGTTCAGTAGGCAATAAACTAACATGTACCTGATAAATTGCGATATCTTGTGTCAAAACTTTCATTTCATCATCAATTTTCTCAGTTGAGGCAGAAACAGATGTATTGCCTACACCTTGATAATCAGCTTCAATCATACTCCTATAATATTCTGGAAGTTTGCCAATCCATGCAGCACCATCACTTTGTTTCATGACATCCCCAGGCCAACCATAAGTCTCTTTGACTGTTGCTACAATTGACGTGGCAAGATCTGCCAACTACAATTTCAGAAAGCATTAAATCACATGCCAAAAAAGAAACATTCAATCTGAGAAGAATGTAGCTAAGCATTAAAGACCAAGTATGATTTAAATATGTGTGCTAATAAACTGTCCACAAACCCACATAGATATCAATTCGACACATACAAATGCAACCAACTACCTATATCAGTATAACATACCTTTGCAGAAACCACAGACTGTTGATGTATATATTTGGTATCGGGTGCTTGAAGTGATTTATGATCTCTTAGGTACATTCTGCCATTTTGCAGATTTGGCAAACGAAGTTGGCCAGTGGTGCTGATAGTAACTAGACTGAGTGCAATCACTAGGACAACAGTTGACAGGATTTTAAGAAAAGATATTTGTCCCTGTACCACAAAATATACTACATAACTGGTGTGAGGAGAGAACTTAACAAACCAATACTTAAATTCCTAAACTATAAGAAATTACACTAACACAAAAGGGAGGACTGTGTACAAAAGTTGTAGAAATATATGTGTGTGTGTGTGTTTGTGAGAGAGAGAGAGAGAGAGTGAGTGAGATTTTTGCAAAAGATTTCTTTGTGCAAAAGATTTCTTTGTACAAAAGATTGCATGCTGATCAGAAGTCAACACTTAACGGAAATACAGTTAAATACCTTACTGACGGACAAATCCGTAGCTTTAATAATGGAACCACATGATAGCACTTTATTTGGAAGAGTATATGAATCTTCATAGTACATGTCCAGAATGTTGGCCAAACCAACCTGTTAAAATATACATAGAGCTTTAAAGTTTGAATATACATAGAGCTGTATAAAATATGGTGTTCTCAAACAAAATATTAAATTCTTTGTCCCTTAATCATTCCTCTCCTGTAATGAATAGCTAAAATACATAACCTAAAAGCATTCTTGAACAAAAAATAAAACAACTATATTTTTAAGTGCTACAAGTCTACAACTTAATGGCATAATTTATTAATGCCACAACAACCTGGCATCAAATAGACAAAAAGAAAAATACTACACTCACACCAAGTAATTAAAGTTTGGTGATAAACTTCCAAAGATATCAAAAGACAAAGTAACTATTTATTTACCATTTGGGAGTGGGTCAACAGAACTTCCCACCAATCATCTGAAGTATTTTTCCACCCATCGAACTTCAAATTCCTAACCTTATTATGGTCAATTTGCAGCTTATAGGCAGGTACATACTCGCTCACCCAAGTACTAAATTCAGGGCCCCCAATCTTAGTCAATTCAGATAATGCTGATAATGTCCACCAATTATAATTTGGATTCATACCCATTAGCTTGAGGTTTGCCTTCTCAAAATTGAATTTTTCTAACAGAATTTGGGCATTTCTCACAAGCTCATCTTCTACCAACACATGAATGATAACAGACCTATCTTTTGAAGATATCCTTTCAGGCTTCCGGAGGAAGTTGAAGAAATTAGCAGACCCTCTTCCCAAGGATTTATCACGGAAATGTCTTTCAGTACTTTCAAGAGCAGCTAGGCAAACAACTTCTGCAAGGACGGAAATTGGTAATTCATCTGACGAGCTTAGTGTGAAAGACAGAGGGACCTGCCGATAGGAAAGGAATAAGAGAACTCAACCCATCAGTACTAAATGGCACCTGCAGCACAGACATATTGATAATGGTATTACAAAGGGGAGCATTCATTGGTAGATGATTACAAACAAGAAAAAAGAGTATACCTAACCTCTCTTGGTTTCATGAGATCTTTCATATTTCTTTGCATTCCAGGTCTAAATATTAGCATTTCCCAATTCCAAAGTTGTTCCAGAACAACTTGCCTAAATGTCATGGCAAGTATATTTTGAGATGAAGTACTCGACAAAATATCATCACTTAATATACTTTTGAGCTTATTGGCTTTCTCCTTAACTTTGCTAGCTGGCATGAACTGTGTAATAAAAGGCCATATCAGCATAACAATATTTATATTGGGTACAACAAAAGAGAAGTTATTGTTACATAGAAAGAACTGTTGAGAGAAACTACATTATAAAAAAAGCATTGTAGTAACCCACCAGTGCACTTTTCCAATGAAAAATATATAGAGCTCCTTAACCTTGTTTAAACCAGAAAAAGAATCAAGTAATATTGTCACCTATGTTTGTGTAACCATAAAAACAATCATAAATCAATGTGCTGCAGATTTTCACTACTAAGCCACCACAAAAGTACCACAGCAAAATATAATCAACTTACGAGAACAAAGATGTAATATTAATTGATATAATCTAGTAACAACCACTGATTCAAGAAGCAATTGTAAGAACCCTAATACAAAATACTAGCCAATGTTCGAGAGGTTGGTACTCTCCCACTAACTTTACTTTCCACACAAAAAGCATCCCCTCTCTCAACCCTTTTTTTCTCTTTTAATAAACCCTTACTCCATCCTGACTATTTTACCCCGGTGGGGTCTCAGCATTACCCCGGGCCCAAACAGCCACCTTGTCCTCAAGGTGAAAATGAGGAAAATGATGATTCATAGCCTCAAACTCTTCCCAGGTGGCCTCCCAAGTAGACAGGTCCTTCCACTTGATCAACACTTCCAGTAAAAACTCCGGTGGGGACTGACGGGCCTTCAAAACATATTCCAGTTCTGCCTCTAAGACAAGATCAGTGGTTATGTGAGAAGGAATATGAGGTGAAACTGGTGCACTTCCAACTGCCTTCTTCAACTGTGATATGTGAACACATTGTGTATTTTTGCTGTTTCCAGGCGATAAGCAATCTTATCCACCATGGTTGTCATGGCGTCCATTTGGCGTCCATTTGGCGTCCATTTGGCGTTGTGACGTGTAAAATGGCTTAAGCGTCGTTGTCGACTTGCGAACAGGCACTGAGGCGGTCGCCTCGGACGCCACAGGACGCCACAGGACGCCTTAGTCGTCTTTTGGACGCCACAGATATTAAAAAATAAAGGTAAATTGAAAACTGGCCTGTTGGGCTTTGACCGACCCAGCCCGATCCAATGACCCAGCCCGATCCAATTACATATAAAACGTGTAACCCTAAATTGAAGCCGTTCAAAGACTACTTCTCATCTCCAGCGGACTCCAAGACTCCATCTCCATCTCCAGCGGACTCCATCTCTTCTCCATCTCTTCTGGTAATCTCTTTCTTCTTATCCTTTTCTTCTCTCTTCTTCTTATCTCTTATTTTTCTTCTTCTCTATCTTATCTCTTATTTTTCTTCTTATCTTCTTCTCTATCTTATCTCTTATTTTTCTTCTTATTCTTTTTTCTCTTTCTTGTAATATATATATAGTATATACAGTAAATAATATGTATATAACGTATACATATAAATTTATATTATTTTATATATAATATACCAAACATATTCTTTTACTAATATTCTTTTAAATTTAATAAAACTTTCCGTTTTCAGTTTTAAACTTATTGATTACAGTTTGACGTATGATTGTTTATTTGTGCAAAAAAAAAAACGTATGATTGTTTATTTACTTATTTTATTGACTTATTTTATTCTTTCAATATGTTTTGCAGTAATATGAATTCCCAAAGTGTTGGCACCGAAATTCATCCGAAGGATGATCCAAATAGAAGACCAAGAACTTCAACTGACCCCGGTTGGAAATATGCTTTCTGGCCGAATATTGACAAGAGAGACTTGGTGGAATGTAGCTTATGTGCAAGACAAATGACTGGAGGAATTAAACGGATAAAACAACATCTTGCCGGAGGTTTCGGAGATGTTACAATTTGTCCCAAAACAACAACTAAATTAAGAAAGCAGATGCTTGAGTATATTTTGAGCAAACAAAAGAAGAAAGTATCATTAGATATTGACGATTGTGAAGACGGTGATGAGAATGATGGTGACGAGGATGATGTCCAAGAGCAACATTCTTCTATTGGGCTTGGGGACTCCAACTCTGTGAAACTGCCAAGTTCTGGCACAGCTGCAAAGCAGAAAAAGAAGTCAGTTTCAATACTGAATTTTGTCAAGCCGAAGCCCCCAACAAATAAAGGCAAGACAATCGTCCAGATGTTGAGAAAGAGTCCTGAAGATGTTATTAAGGATAGGCATGATAAGAGCAAAACTCAAACAAATATTGAATCATATACAAAAACACCAGAAGAAAAAGAAAGAGTGTTTATGCACATTTCTGACTTTTTCTATGAAAATGGAATACCTTTTAATGCTGCACACTCTTTGAGCTACGAGATCATGATTGAATCTGTAGGACAATACGGGCCTGGGTTGAAACCTCCATCGTACCACGAGCTTCGAGTTCCTTTGCTTGAAAAAGCAAAGAAAAATACAGAAAAGCTGCGTGCAATTCATGAGAAGGCATGGGAAAGATTCGGTTGTACAATTATGGCAGATGGATGGACTGATAGGAGACAAAGGCACTTGATAAATTTTCTTGTGAACAGCCCCGAAGGTACCTTTTTCCTTGGAACCGTGAATGCTTCAGATAAGTCACACGATGCAGTAATGTTAGCAGATTTGCTTGAAAGCAGAATTCGAGAAATTGGGATTCATAATGTCATTCAGGTATTCTAGTGCTCCCTGCCTCCCTATTTGATGTAATTCATATTTCGTAAATGGGGTGCATATAAGTTATAACTAGCCTGGTCAGTTTTATGTATGGATAATTGAATATACATTTTATGCATTTATGTTTCAGGTGATTAGTGATAATGGTGCAAATTATAAGGCAGCTGGTCACTTACTTGAGCGTAGATTTTCTGGACTTTGGTGGACTCCTTGTGCCGCTCACTGTATCAACCTTATGATGGAAGAAATTGGGGGAATAAAACAATTCAAGAAAGTCATTGAAAATGCAAGAAGAATAACTACTTTTATTTACAGGCATGGTCGAATACTCGATTTCATGAGGGAAAAAACCGGTCAAAGGGAACTTGTAAGAGCTGGAGCTACAAGATTTGCCACTTCATTCCTTACTTTGCAGAGCTTGTACAATTTTAAAGATGCCCTCCGGATGTTGTTTCTTAGTGGTGATTGGACTAAGTCACAGTTGTCCAAAACATTAAATGGACGAAAGGTGGAGTCATTTGTGCTTTCTGTTGCATTTTGGAATGGTGTTTATGATTGTGTCGTAGCTTCAAAGCCCCTCCTATACGCATTAAGGATTGTCGACGGAGATGAGCATCCTGCGCTGCCTGAAATCTTATATGTAATGGAGCAGGCCAAAGACACAATCTCAAAAAATTTTAAGGACAGAAAAAGGCTTGAACAAAAACTAACTGGAATCATCAAAAGGCGGTGGGAAGGTCAGATGGGAACAAAGTTATATGGGGCTGGTTTGTTTCTAAATCCAGGGAAGTTCTTTGATATACAAAGGGATAATCTTGATTATGCTACTACTCTACGGGAAGACTTTAATGATGTTCTAGAGCATATGGTGTCAGATAGAGAATTGCGAGCTACTATAAGTGACCAAGTCGATGAATATGAGAATTCAAGGAATAGCTTTGCAAGGGAAACACTATTTGATCTTCGAAAGAAGAAGAGGCCCCGTAAGTAAATAAATAAAGAAACATAATTATATATATAATAGTATAATCTGCTATTCTAGTTACTTTTTTATTCACCATGTACCATGTCTTTTAATTAGTTGATTGGTGGAGCGGTTATGCGGGGCGTACCAAAGAACTTCAAAAATTTGCAAAAAGGATTGTTGGACTTTGTTGTTCGTCTTCGGGATGTGAACGCAATTGGAGCACCTTTGAATTTGTAAGTTTGTTGGACTTTATTTACTTGAGTTTCTTTCAAATAGTTTATAGTTTATACATAAATTGACTTTGTTATTCATGTTTTAGATTCACACAAAAAGGAGAAATCGATTGGAATGGAAGCGATTAAATGACTTGGTCTACGTGCAATATAATCGGAAGATAACAACAAGGTTTGAGAAGTTGCGTATTAGTGGAAAAGGTTTTAATCCACTAGTTATCGAGGAATTTCAAGGGGAAAATGAGTGGGTTGCAGATGATCCTTTGTGGCATCATGTAGATGAAATTAATGGTGCATCAAATGCAAATCTGCCACGCAATGTTCCTAGAGCTGCTCGTGGTGATTTTACATATACTCGGCGTCGTAATCGTGAGGATGATGCTTCATCTTCAAAGATGCAGGAGGAATCTCAATTTAGATCGCATAATGAGTCAGACTCGGATACGGAGGATGTTGATGTGGGAATGGATGAAGAAAATATTCCAATTGATGATGAAGAAGTTGATGATTTTGGTGAACCATCTAGTGCACACGAAAGTGCTGGCCATATGGGGAGTGGAAATTTTGTTAGGGAGGAGTTGGTGCTTGAGGATTTCGCCTGACCAGACTTGCCTTCATAGTTATTAGTCGTCTTATTTTGCTACTGCCCTCCTAGTTCTGCCACCTAGTTTAGTGTGTTGTGCTTTAAATTTAAAGTTCTGATATGATCTATGAGACTATGACCTCTTGAGTTATTGATATTTTAAGTATTGATATTTTAAGTACTAATGTTTTCACCCTATAGTGTATGCCTGTGTAATTACTTATTAGTATTGCTAATATATATTATTAATTTATAATATATAAATTTACAACTACTATCTTATATATTGGGCGCCATAAGGACGCCACGAGGGACGCCACGACGCCATATTGTTGTGAAGGTCCTACGGCGCCGCGACTCGCCGCAGCGCCGTAACAACCATGTTATCCACACGATCCTGGACAGGGAATGGCCCATAAAAACAAGGTGCTAATTTTTCAATAAGTCTGGTAGCAAGTGAGGCCTGACGGTAAGGCTGAAGTTTCAAGTAAACAAGATCACCAGGGTGGAATTCCAAGTCCCTGTGGTGGCCATCCTCATAAGCTTTCATCCGCTGTTGTGCCTGTAGAAGGTGGGCTTTCAAGTCATCCAATACGGCATCCCGTTCTATCAGCTGTTCTTCTAAAGAAGCTACTGCAGTACTGCCACCAGTAAAGCGGATAAGATGGGGTGGTTCCCGGCCGTAGACAATGTGGAAAGGAGAGAACTTGGTGGAGCCATGTGTAGAGGTATTATACCAATACTCAGCCCATGGAAGCCACTTAGCCCAACATCTAGGTTTCCCATTAATGAAACAGCGTAAATACCCCTCCATGGTCTTATTTACCACCTCAGTTTGTCCATATGATTCTGGATGGTAAGCAGTGCTACGATGCAAGGCCGTCTCTTGCACCCGGAATAGCTCACGCCAAAACATATTCATAAAAATACGGTCCCTGTCTGAAACTAATAGTGGAGGGAAAACCATGTAGTCGAACCACTTCAGTGATAAAAATCTGGGCCACAGATGGAGCTGAGAAAGGATGTGACAAACCTATAAAATGTGCATATTTTGACAAACGGTCAACCACTACCAACACCGTGTCCAGACCCTGAGATTTTGGCAATCCTTCGACGAAATATAGAGATATGTCCTCCCAAACTCGATTGGGTACCGGAAGGGGCTGTAATAAACCTGAAGGCTTAAGATATGAATGTTTCTGTTGTTGGCAAATAGAGCACTCACTGACATATTTGGAGATGGACTTCTGCATCCCAAGCCAAAACCATTCCTTAGCTAGACGCTAATATGTTTTAAATTCACCAGAATGACCTCTCAGGGGTGAGTCATGGTACTCTTTTAACAGACTTATCACCGGATGAGATCCTCTGGGGATTACAATTCGCCCCTTGTAACGCACCATGCCTTGTACCATTTCATATCCCTTGGGAGTATGCCTCTCAGCCTCTAGATACATTCTCAACTGTCGGATGAAATCATCCCCCTCAATATGCCTCTGAACCTCCCACCAATCCACGCCACATATAGAAACCATGGTGCTCAATTCAGCGGCTCCTGCATACTCACGAGAAAAAACATCTGCCACCTTATTAGTGGTTCCAGGTTTGTACATTATCTCAAAGTGATACCCCATGAGCTTGTTAACCCATCGCTGGTACTCTGGGCCGATCTCCCTTTGCTCCAATAAAAACTTATGCTTTGTTGGTCAATTCAGACTATAAAAGGGCATCCGAGAAGGCCACTTCTGTTCTGTCCGCGAAGACAATAGCCATTAGCTCCTTTTCATAGATGGACTTTTGTCGAGCTCGCAGCCCCAACACCTTGCTAAAAAATGCCACCGGATGATTTTTCTGTAAGAGGACAGCACCCACCCCGAACCCTAAAGCATCAGTCTCAATGGAGAAGGGCGCGGTAAAATCTGGCATACACGGGAGCAGATGACATGGCCTGTTTAAGATCCTCAAATGCTCGCATAGCCTCTGGAGACGAACCAAAACAATCGTTCTTCAGCTGATCAGTAAGAAGGTGGGCAATGTGAGCATACCCCTGTATGAAGTTCCGGTAGTATCCTCTTAATCCTAGAAAGCCGCGAAGGTCCTTTAAGTTCCTTAGAATGGGTCAATCAAGCATGGCCTAGACCTTGGATGGATCACTGCCACACCGTTGTCGGAAATCATGTGACCTAAATAGAAAACCTCCCGTCTGCCAAATTCAATTTTTTTCCTATTAGCATACAACTTATTTCGACTCAACACCCCAGAATTGTTTCCACATGGCTGATATGCTCCGCAAGTGATTTACTATAAATCAAAATGTCGTCAAAGAACACAAGGACAAATTTGCGAAGGTATAGGTGGAAGACATGGTTCATAATAGCTTGAAAAGTGGTCGGGCCATTAGTTAGTCCGAATGACATAACGAGGAACTCATAGTGACCCTCGTGAGTTCGAAAAGACATCTTTGGCGCATCCTCACTCCGGACTCGCACCCGGTGATATCCAGATTTTAAATCCAATTTGGAGAACACAACGGCCCCGTGAAGCTCATCTAACAACTCCTCGATCACAGGTATGGGATATTTGTCCGGCACAGTAGTTTTATTCATCGCGAGGTAATCCACACAAAACTGCCATGAACCATCTTTTTTCTTGACTAATAGTACGGGACTGGAGAAAGGACTGTTGGACTGTTGTATTATGCCTGCTGTGAGCATATCATGTATGAGCTTTTCAATCTCGTCTTTTTTAGCATATCATTACTACTACCGTCTCACCATTCACCTCCCCTTTCAGATTAAACGTTTTTGGATTTGTGATTCCCACCAGTGAATTGAGAGACACAACTGGTTGTAATTCACCCTGCCCCTGTGTCTGGTCCTCATCTGCTAGTGAAACTCCCGAACCCAGATCGTCATCTTCATCCCCATCTTTCTGGGAGATGAGAACATTAAGTTCTTTGTTCACACACTTATGCCCTATTGTCCATTTCCCATCACAACAAAAGCATAACCCCATTTGCCCTTTTTTCTTGCAATTCCTTCTCACTTAATCTACGTAACGCTCCCACTGGTTTAGTAATAGGAATAGGGCTACTATTTCCTGACGAAGCCAGTGATGGAGCATAACTAGTGTTTGGCCTTGTTAAAGACGAGTATGAGCTGTTGTAGCTCTTTAGGGATAGAATAGACTGGCCAAAAGAACTATGGTTCTTGTTTGTCTGCAACACCCCAACTTTCCCTTCACCCCTCTATTTATCCAATTGAATCTTATCTTCTCTACTATATGGGTCAACTCCATCACGTGATTTACAGTTAATGGGCCTAACAAACGAACTTCTGCCATTATATCCTCCCGCAACCCATTTAAGAATTGATCCAAAGAGAGTTCCTCTGGAATATTATCGAGAAGGGATAGTAATTCAATAAACTTCAGTCGATAGTTGGAAACTGTTCCTCCATGTTGCCTATGTGCCAGCCATTGCTATTGTAGTGTTCCAGCCATTTGCGATCGGAATTGTCGCCGGAGTAGGGCTTTGACATGATCCCACCGATCAATTGGGCGCCTGCAATGTTCCCATTGGAAGCCACCACCATAGCCTCAATCTTTTCTTCTTCCCTGAGTTTATAGAAATTAAATAAACGTTATGCCCTCAAGATCCAACGATCTGGATTAGTTCCATCAAACAATGGCATATCTAACTTCTTCTGCCTCCAATTATTTTTGTTCCCCAAATACTGCGACCCTGAAAAACCTAACCAGGGTCCCCCGCCTGACCCGACTCCGCTTCCCAACCCTACTTCACCATGGCTACCCTCACCAACAAAACTTGCTCCTCCTGGTTTCCCTGCACCACTACTCCATTCACCCACTACCGACCCAGTAGCACTATTAAATTGACGCCCTGTGTTGTGGGTGTGACTCGATTCTAGGGATTTGGACATATTTGTTTGAAAAGATGTCAATACAGATCTTACCTCAGCCTGGAACTTCATCTGGTCATATCGAATCACAGTGACGAGGGACTCTTGTGTATCTCTGGATCTACTTATGCGTCCATCCCTGTGTTACCGCCGCCTCCGGCTACTCGTCTTGTTTTTTTGAGATCTCATCAAAACTAGTAACAAAACAATTTATTAGGGCTTGCTCCATGGCTATCACCACCCCTTTGACAGCAGCTGACACCTCCTCTGCAATAGCCTCACGAATAGATCCTTGAACTTCTGTTAATTGCTCTTCCAACTGTTCCAGACGCTGATTCGCGGTAAGACGAGCCATAGATCGATCTCTCTTATGCCAATTTGCTGTAGATTTTCACTACTAAGCCACCACAAAAGTACCACAGCTAAATATAATGAACTTACGAGAACAGAGATGTAGTATTAATTGATATAATCTAGTAACAACCACTGATTCAGGAAGCAATTGTAAGAACCCTAATACAATATACTAGCCAACGTTAGAGAGGTTGTACTCTCCCGCTAACTTTACTTTCCACACAAAAAAATCCCCTCTCAACCCTTTTTTTCTCTATTAATAAACCCTTACTCC
Source organism: Oenanthe sinensis (assembly GCA_028671895.1). Taxonomy (NCBI): domain Eukaryota; kingdom Viridiplantae; phylum Streptophyta; class Magnoliopsida; order Apiales; family Apiaceae; genus Oenanthe; species Oenanthe sinensis. The sequence goes on along the minus strand of CM053813.1, from coordinate 45,708,861 downwards.
ATCCTGACTATTTTACCCCTCATTTTCCTCCTCATAAGATTTTACTACCCCTCACATTTCTTCTAGCATATGTCAATAGTGGGGTGGACCTGTGTGGGTTAACAGATTTTAAGTAAAGTAAAAGCTAATAGATTCTACTCCCTGCTATACTAAATCAGCTAAAAAGAGCTACAGCTTAAGTGCAAAAAGTCCAACGACCTATATAAAGGACCAGAGAGCCCAGAGGGAGTATCTATTAGGACCTATATCTATCATGATGCGACCGAAGATAAGTACTAACTTATTGAGTGAGTACATATGAGAACAAGCTGACTCAGTTGACTCTCGGTTTATCCAGTTAAGTATTATACATTTCTAGATTACAATATAGAATCTCAAGTATATGCACATTTCAACATAGTAAAATACTTAAAAACATAATTCCATAACCTCTAAAGGTTCTAGGTATAATTAAATTAGTAACAAACACTCTATAATTATCAATTACTGACTTATCAAGTACAAACTTATCGAGATTATAAATTTATGAATACAAACTTATCGAGATTATAAATTTATGAATACAAACTTATCAAGATTATTAATGTATTTCGTATTACTAATTTATCGATTACAAACTTACCGAGACTGTTAATTTATCAAGTACAAACTTATTGACATTATTAACTTACCAAGTATCGACTTGTCAATATTATTAATTTATCGAGATTATTGATTTATCAAGTTTATTGACTTATCCAGTACCAACTTATCGAGCTTATTAATTTATCGAAACATATCGAAGATTCTAACAACTTGAACTAACCAGTCTAGTCGAAACAGTACTCTTATCATCACCACCACCAGGAAACACCGTTTCAACAACCATCGCCGGCGATCCATTCACAATATGCTCCTCCGCAGCTTCACCGCCATCAGCCGCAGCAGCTACAAGAGCCTGATCAAAATCCACGGCGCCGACGAGAGTCAACCGAGTCAACTCGTTCTCGTACGTTCTCACTGCCGGAAGCGCTTTGTTATCGGAGCCGTCGAAACGGGAGAGGATTTCGAGAACGGCGTCGTTTTGTGCGTTGGGAGTCACGCGAGGGAGAAAAGGGGAGTGGGAGGGAAATTTGAGAAAAGAGAGGGGTAGTTTGGGAAATGAGAGAGTGGCTGGTTTGGAGGGTAGGGAGAGAAATAGAGGGTTGGGGAGGAGAGAGAGCGAGTGTGGAGACGCCATTTTTCTTAGGGATTGTGTTTGAAGCTCCCAGTCCCAGAGCATCGAATCTAATATATAACTTAATTTGAAAAATATTTGAAGTAAGAAATTTACTTTGATTATTAATTGAATTTATTTTTTATTGAATAAATAATCAATTTTGTAATTTTCTAAATAAGATTACTTTTATAAAAAAAAATTGATATCATCATTGCTAGTATATTATAAGATGTATTTAAAATTAATAAAAATACGAGAAAACAATCTCAAAATTTTGTATTTAAAATTTTATAAATTTTTAAAGGAGCAATCATAGTGGTCCCAAATTTGTTCCCCTTCAGATATTTGAAACCTAAATTTGATGTAACATTACTTTTATTAAAATTCGTAATATGTAGCATTACCTTTTCTAAAGTTCTTAATTAAATTTTGTACGGATTCGCGAACATCTTGTACCACAACTTCATGAAACTGCCATTCCTCCGACCAGAAATTGAAATGAATTATTTTACAAAAGTTAACTAATCTTTTCTATACTGGTGCCCAAAAAACACAAGCAATCAAGCATCCATACTGCATCTTTTGCATTTGATGTACAGATGACATTGGCAAAACCAGCAACCAATTGACAATCCTAAAATATCAAATGATCCCACAACTGACAAAAAAAGGTAAAGAATCTCTACTTGGAACTCAGACTTCAATGATATGATCATGAAGGTTTTGCAGGTTTGCCATCTTTATTTTGACTTTCCGGCTTAAATATACCAGAAACAAGTGATTCTCTGCGAAACTCCTCAAGCTCTTGAACTTTTGATCGAAGAAGCTCCACCTCTTTTGCTAACTCGTTATCGTGTTGCCTCAATTGCTAGACCACAAAATGCAAGACTTTAGCAATAAACAAACAAAAGGAATATACAAAATATAATGTGTAGGCGTCAAGACTATTATGTCTATGTTGAAGAGTATGCCAAAGAAAAGTTACCTCTATTTCTTGCTTACGGGCTTCCTCCTTTTTTGCTTCAGATCTAGCACCCCTTTGGACTTCGAAAATGATAGCAGCTCCTGCAACCTAAGTACATATAATAATTTAATGGCAATTGCTTGATAGAGTTTGTATCTGTAGTCTACCTATATCGAACTAATTTTTAATCCTTACAACCTGATAAACCTATATATTACTACTCTGGAGTATGGAGTGACGAAAAACAGTGCAGCTGGAGGCAAATCCAGTATTCAAAAATAGCTTTAAGAAGCTTTGCCCCCAAATTGCTTGCACTATCTGTGATTCCCTTGCAGTTTATAATACCTTGTTACCTTGGTAATCTCTACAAATATCACAAGCCAAAATAACATTGTAAATAATTAAATGACCTTGCTACAGAAGTTTATGATGGTAACCATACATTTTTGTTTTGGAATAATTGAATGTAGGTATATATTAATGTTTACCGAGAAGAGGAAGGCCTCCCAATAAGGTCAGCAGCAGCTTGAACAGCTCTCTCTTCATTCAGAGGTCGAATTTCAACATCAGTTGCACGACCATTAATTTTTCTTTGCATTGTGTAGTAAGCCGATGATTTGCCTGGTCCACCAAATTAGTATTAATTTTCTGATCATTATAAATTAAAGACAAAACAAATCTGAAAAAGAGGACTACATTCTTCTTGTCGTTTTCTTTTCAAAACAAGAAAACAAAATTCATTGTCTAAGATTTACGTTAAACCAAGAAAATTTTAAAAGTAACGTGTATTCAGCATGCTGAAAGTAATTAACAAGTAAAAGGAAAATCAGTTAAAAACAATATTCCAATAAAATAAATAACCACTACTACCTCGTATCTTTAACTTTACCAACTACCAAAGCACCTTAAGATGATAGTCATACTATATTAATCCTATGAAGGCGACAATAATTACAAAAATACAACGAGAATTATTCAAGCCATTTCAATAGACGTTTATAACAGAAGCTTTCAATCACAACAAGTGAAGGGAATTTGTCAGGTATAAGTTTTAAAGCTTTTCTCAAAGTAAAAATGTAAAAAATCATGTATAACAAAAGGTTCAAATATTTAACAGCTTAAATATACACAAAGCACAGTTAAGTGGCCATGAACCCTATAGGCCACAAATGCAGCCAAGGCAATGAATAAACACAATAAGCTAATCAAACTACTATAAGATATGATACATACAGGAGGATAGAAAATAAAGAACTGGTTTGCCCCTAAAGTCCTGATCCATTGTTAAATTTAAGTTTTCACTCTCTACTTTCTACAACACCTATCATAAACAAAATGACATTGTCTCCCAACACCTCCGATGTTCAAATTGATCCTCAAACTGCCTAGAGAACGATAAAGAATCTTAGGGTTATCATCCATAGTTTGTTAACATCTTCACATAGTAAAAGGTAAAAAAGTGCTGGATCACAATCTGATCTAAAACTAAGCACTAATTGCACACAGTCTGCAACAAGAAATTCTGAGGCAAAAAAGTCCAAATGTCTTTGTTCGTGATTTAAAAAGCCCACATTTCACAAGACCCTCACGACTCACACATGGGATGCTCTTGTAATACCAATCACAACCTCAACATATACAGTTTCATACTAAAGCAATTTGAAACTATGCCATGTCAATGAAGGATGCAGCGCGCTGTATCTTCACTATGCTGAAATGACGAACCTAAGACAAGTTTTGAGTTAAGACTTTAAACATATTTTGCTAAGGCAATTGAGCAAGTGACATTTGAAAATCGAAGTAAATTTGCCACCAAAGCATCATGATCCATCACAACATCAAACATATGCACAACTACAGTATCTTAAGTAATGGGACTCTACATCACCTCTACCAAACAACTCTCATATCCAAATTCCCTTTGACCAACAAGGCAACAATATTATTATGTATACCACGCCTATCCAAAACTTCCTGACTACCCTCGAACCCCATGTCAAGTTTCAGTAATCTATTAGATGCTTCATCCCAATTTTATATAACACCCTCGAACCCTTTGTTGGTAAAGAACCATAACAATTGTGTTTTAGTCTCTTGGCCCCAAATACCCTTCCCCAAGTGTGTCAACCCTGTGTATTTGGTACTAAACATCCAAAACTAACCCATTTCCACTCCCCATTTGAACTTACCCTACCCTCAATCATATATATGTAAAATTCAAGTTCAACCCTCTTAAAGCGTTAAATTTGAGCCTTTTGAACTTCAACTCCTTTTTTTATTAGTACATTGGACCCTTTACTACTACAATACTACATTCTAAGTATTTACGTGAAACAACTCCTAATCTTTAACTATACTAACACACACACATATATAATACTGGCATTGTGGGAACCAAGGGGTTAACCTAGGCTTCAGCCCGACAAGTCAAACAAAAATAAAAAAAAAATATTTTAATCCCCTATTGGCCTTCAAAATCAGTACAATTTTTTTTGTCCTTCAAAAATTAACTATAAAATCTTTTTAGCCCCGACTATTTCAAAATCCTGGTTACGCAATAAATCCAAACATTGAAAATCGAATATCGAGAAAGTACCGGAGCAAAGTTAATGATATGTTCCGAAACTTAGAATGTTTACCAGCAGCAACTTTGAGTCTACCAGCAATAGGTTTGCTAAGTGTTCTCAAAGCAAGTGATCCTAGTTTAAACAAAGGGAGAACCATTGCTCTCCTTGCGTTACTTCTCACTGTATCCACTTTGTTTTTACGTACAATATTTAATGATTTCTTGTATCCACCAAGTGTTCGACTATTTGTTGTTAACACACCAGAGTCATTGTTGTTTTTAGTGCAGTGATGATCTAAATACGAGGAGGGTTTCTTGCGAAGAAAGACAGGAAGTAAGTAGTTAGGGAAATTAAGGTTTATGATCAAAGATAAAAACCCCTGATTTTTATTTTATTTTTTAGTTTAAATTTTGAGTTTATCTACCGAGATAATTGCGAATAAAGGACCTGTATGGCACAAATCGAAGACAAAATGTCCAGAATGACACAATTTATAAAAATGACCCTAGTGTCACGTTTTTTCTTTTTAATTTTTATCATCATCATATTTTTCTATGTCTTCCTCCTTTAACCAACATTTAATGTAGTGTTTTTAATATTAAATAAAATTAAAACATAACCTCCAAAACCAAACACACTTAATTTAACCGTTTTTAATATTTTAGGGTTCATCAATTCCCTGATTGGATTTTAAAAATATTAAACTTAAATTAAAAGTTAAGTATTTGAATTTATAAACCTGTAATAGAATATTCAACGATTAGGGTTTAGGCTGTAATCACTAGATCCCGGACCCTAATTAAATTTAGGACCCTAATTTAATCGTTTTTAATATTTTAGGATTCATCAATTCACTAATTGGTTTTAGAAATATTAAGCTTAAATTAAAAGCTAAGGATTGAATTGATTGTTTTAGAAATATTAAGCTTAAATTAAAAGCTAAGTATTGTTTTTCATTTTACAAATATTTATATAAAAAAAATCTATGCAAAATCCAACTTAAAGTAGTGTTTTGTCCTAAAACTCTACTTGATCTTGTGTTTTGCCCTTAAACTCTACTTCATCTTGCGTTTTGAAATTTAAAAATTAAAAAAAAATTGCTTCATGTACCAAACATTTACATATTACTGTGGGCATTTCTTCTCACTAATGTGACATATAGGCCAACACCCGATAATTGCCACATAAAAAAAAGGATTATTTTAAAATTAATGGAAAAACTTACAATTAACAATATTTAAAAAATAATGTATTTTACCAAGATATTATATTTAAGTTTAAAAGTCCCTCCGTCCCTAATTAATTAGTTGTTCTTTTTACATTTTTAATAAAGAAATTTATAATAAAAAATTTTATAATAAAGATGGTGTATTTTAATTTTGATAAATCGAAAAAGTTGACTGATTCTTATATATGTTGTTAATTTATATTGATTTATCTTTTTATTATGCTTATTTTTTTAATTATTAAAAATTAAGAACTAGTTAGATAAAGGTGGATCAAAATAGATTAAGAATAATAAGCATAAAAGAAATTTTAACTATCAAAATTTAAGAATTCAATACTCATTAATAAATTTAAATTTAATACTTATTATTCTAAAAGTACGTATATATTTTTTAGGTTTAAATCTGATAACACTTATTAAAATCTAATATTTAAATTAAAATTTTTAAATTTTATTAACAACATATTAAAATTTTAAATATATATATTATTATTTTCTAAAAAGTAAAAATACTAATAAAGATTTAGAGACGGAATCATATTAAAAAAACAATAAATTTAATATTCAATAACAAAGCTTTTCAGTTTAAAATACCAGCTGATGAGGCTACTGAGCTTCGCCAAAGAGACATACTGTATAATTAAAACATATCTAGACTTCAAATTTCTAGGTTCCATTGTTAGATTCATATGATGAACATATCCACTTCATAAATAATTTGCAATATGCTAACAAAACTACGAGAGAGGTTGAGTGTCCAGCCTAATGGTTAAGGCAACCCTCCTTGATCGATTATGGGTGCAATTGCTCACTCGTCTCCTCTATTATATATATTAAATAATAACTTATCAAAGAGAAGAGAAAAACACAGGGGTATAAAATTTGAACTTGCGCAACAATGCCAACTACTAATAATGACAGCAGTCAATTAGCTAATCATTTATAATCCTTAAATCCCAAATGCAGCCAATACAACTGATACTGAGTTGTAATATTTGATATTTAGACTCTGTAATTAAAGAACCACAATCGTTGTGCAGTAAATTCAGGCACTTGACATAGAATGAGACAAAGTAAAACTGCCCAGTTTCACTAATTATGAAATGCATTTAACTCTTGGGTCTTGGCCTCCAAACCTTTTGTACTTGATTCTGATTAGGCTGCTGCTGGACTGGTCTGTTGATGTTACCATTGTCAGAACGTCTGTTCTTTGTACTGTGAGTAGGATGTGACTGTGATGGTAATGATACTGCTCTGTTTACCTGTGGACGTCTCCGGTTGTATTTTCCAGGGTTATTGGGGTTTCTGACTGATCTAGTAATATGTAGCAATCGGTCTTGTCTAAGTAGCGTAGCATAGAGAGTAGCCTGATTATGATTATTTGAGGTAAGTGTATAGTGGGTTGCTCGAAATGCATCTGCTATTTTTCTTAGGTGGGTAACGGTCCTTGCAGTATTAACAGGCTGCTCAAAAGGATCCTCAACCTAGTAATAAATTTATCAAAACTGAAAAAAGTTAAATCTGGAGGTACAAATGCATTACTAAGGATTTAAGCAATGAATAAACATGCCAGCAGTGTGTGTGTGTGTGTGTGTGTGAGAGAGAGAGAGAGAGAGAGGATTACATACATAGAGTTCAAACGTCCTGGGCAGCCATGCCATGTTGCTCTCAATATCTTCCCACTGTCCAGAGTAAATGTTAATGCCTTGTTTCAAGGCCCTCCTATCAATGTCACAGAACTGCAAAACATAATGAATATACATACATTATTTTTGTGCAAAGTATTTGTGCTTTTTGGTGGACTGTGGTTGTAATTACGGTATTCTTGCTACCCAGCCCAGTTCACATTGTGGGAAAAACAATTCACCCGTAGCGGTACAAACATCTGGCTAATAAATTTTTTTGAACGTAGGCCAAAAAATAGGGTTCACTGGAAATTATGTAAAAATACCTTTGCAAAGAACGAAATGAGCAGATCAGATAAAGAACTTTTATTTCTCCTCCTACGCCACCTATCCAATTGAAACCTGTTTATGTTCACAGCACATGTTTCTTCGATTTGTTTCTCAGCATCAGTTCTCACACCTGTATGGAAACAATGAAAGTATTCAGTGTAGCTTTTTTTGGGTTTTGAACTGCTAGATCCTAAAAGGGGTTCCGCGTTTTTGCTGCGAACTAAATTACATTCTATTCTTATAAAAGCAAATGAAGTACAGGTTAACTAATTAATTAGGACCTTATTTAATTGTAATATAGTCCTAAAACCCACACAGATTAATATCATGTAATCTTCAAGATATGCAACAACGCCGAGAAACATGCATCATTGCCATACCTATTTAGTATCCGTATATATTTCATCAAACCCTCTTCATAAGATGAGTAAATCTTCTTTACTCTTGTTAGTCTTGTAGCAAATGAGAAATAAAACATTAGTCCTATTCACTTGTGTGCCCATATTTCTAAAATTTGATATAAAAATTTTATAAAATTTTAATATAGATAAAAGAATAATAATAATAATATAATATTCATAGATTTAATAAATGAGTTGCAATTTTAAATGAATTACAGAGTATTGAAGAAATTTAGATGTAATAGTAGATTGTATCTAATACAACTATGTTATATAAAAATTACTACCTCCGTCCCGGCCAAATGTTTACATTTGGTTTGGGCACGGAGACCAAGGATAGTGGGTGTAATATTGTTAAAATAAATGAAGTAGTGAGTGTACTAGTGTAAAGTGTTGAAAAAGTGAAGTAGTGGAAAAATAATTTATTTTATTGTTAAAAGTTACTATTTTTAGTAATGTAAAGAATTGGTGGGACGTCCCAAAAAGGAAAGTGTAAAGAAATGGGAGGGACAGAGGGAGTATATTATAAATAGGATTCTTAATATAAGTACATAAAATTTTGGCTATAATTTAAATATAATAAAATATTAATTGTGTTAACCAAAAAGTTTGGGATAACCAAAAGTTTGAGGTTAACCAAAACCGACTACAAAAAATCTGAAGTTCGATTATAATAATATTGTAGAGAAGGGCTTTCGCGGCAAAAAGAACCAAATTTGAAACAGTTGATTACCATAATATGAAACCTAAAAAGTGAAACTACAGTTTGAACCCCCGAGATTAGGTTTCGGCTCAACCTATATCTGAATTTCATTTCAACACACTCACTATATTGTAAGCCACTGTACCAACATTCCACATGTTGCCGTTTAAGTTTTATTCGACTACATGAGTGTATATATTAGAACTAGTAAAGAATGATCTTTACCTCTGAATAATATATTACATCAAAAATGGTACCTGAAAGGTCATGTGCCAAATCTCCTGGATAGAGTTCTTTAAGAGGAGGTAGAATTGCAGGTACACATGTCTGCACAATATAGAGAGAGAGAGAGAATAAGCTTGGATAGTAGTAATTCTGGTTTCTATTTTAAATTAAGTTTGAAAATTTCATATTTAACCAAATGTGGCTGGACAGAAAACAATACTAAAAGACATTTGTTTGTCAGAAGGTTACATCACATCCAAATTCAGATATATACTAAAATCATCCCAAACCTAACACAACAATCTCATAATTTTGAGCAAATTAAGAACATGGCAAATCCTGTAGAAAAGGCTAAATTATATACATCACGCAAAAAAATATGTTCTATACTACATATTTCCTTTCCTTTCTCAATGAATGTAACTGGTTTCAAATTTTGATATCTTTTAATACTAGAACAGGCATCCCTTTTAATCCGTGAAGAGCTTAGGAGGACCTTTCTTGTGACAAAACTATTTACTTAGTTGAGAATTTAGGAAAAAAATATCCAACACATATAAAAGGGACTGATATAACCTGAAAATGAAAGATAATCAGCAAGCTGAGACAATAGGAATTCAAAGACCCTGACTTTGATTCGTGTATATCATGTGCTTTAGCCCATTCCTTGACCTACACATAGGACACGTCAAAATGGAGTATATAATTCAGGTGACAGGCATCTATAATTTGGCTTGAGGAAATACCAACAAAACCATATATCGAAAGCGTCCATCAATCTCATTGATCCAGAACAGCAACTTGGATTTCATTTGATCATGCAAATTATTAATGGAGACATGACAAGAGATATTTTGAAGGTTGTGCTCCAACTTCAAGATGGGTCCTCTGGCATTACTTTTAAATCTGAGCTTACGCCATGTACCTGCAAAGACTCCTCGTAAATACTTAAAAACAGGTACACTTCTATGAGTAACATGTTTCATAGTTCGCTTCGTAACTTTATATATGAATCGTCATACCAATTTAACATATACACGGATCATGTATATTTTCATAAAGTATGTGCAAGTAATATTTGCCCTTTACCTTTTGATACTAACTTCTACTGGCATTGCCACAGAGGGAGGAGGGAGAGAGGGGAGGGGGAGAGAGCCCCTATATTTACTTATTTTCAAGATGGACTGGTGACTATGTTGATCGCATCTCCAACTTTTCAGAGAATGAATCGTCAAGTAATGCTTTTAATAGTTTTCAAGTCAAAAATTAACATCAAGCTCATTACCGATATATCACAATAATTTAGTGAACTCACCGACATGTTAAGCAGGTTACTGAAAAGAAGGTAGATGCAACATTAGAAACTTCATTGAATTATGATACTATCTCTATCCTTTTTGAAAAACTATTTTTTATTTTTCTGCCAATGAATGGATGAAGTGCCTATATAATATATACACCAACATTATTAGGTAACTGACATCAGAAAATTTTGGAAGTATTTATAAAAATGGGGAAACTAGTATTTGCGTTTTTTTTATTCATATTGTGAGATGTCACAAGGGGGCAACAATAATTTCATAGTACGTGTATAGTTTCCATGTCTTGAAAAAGATTACCTTTACTTCTAAGAGCTTCTAGTACATCTGCTAGGAAACTTTCCTTCTGCCTTCTCACAGTATTTGAGATGTGCAAACCTGTAAGTATCTCTATAGATAAATCCAGATTCCCCCATCTTGTGAATAGATTAGCCACAAACGAGCCATAAGGCTCCACCGTTGCACCTATGTACACCAGTTAAGATGTGGGACTTCTATTAGGCATAACGCCATTTCAATTAAAAAAATATTGAATTGCTATACTGTCCGATTAAGCAACAGTTAAAATGAATTAATATTAACCATCATAAAGTATTTTAACACTTAACCCAATCCGGATCCCTTTATTACTTAATCTATGTTTGTGATGGCATGCCATTAGGACACAAGTTTGTGCCAGTTGGTAATATCTGAACTAGGAGATCACAAAGGTAAAGTATGAGTAAGATAAAATTTAATAAAAACCTGCCAGAAAAAACCTTTAGTCCTGAGTCTCCTGACCAATCTTATTTCATGGCAAAATATGAAGATTAGTTTTGTTTTTGCAGGAATTAAGGGTATATATGATATGCTAAGAAGTTACCAATTGTTACAACGCATCAATACCTCTAAGACTTTCCACAGTCTGAACAGCATCTCTAAGGTCTTCAATGATATGAAATCTCACTTTCCAATCATTCAGTGTTGGCTCGATCAGAGGAAGAATATCCTTCAGAGTTTGCTCCACTAGACCATAGGAACTCATTTGCATATACTATAAAAGTCTAAATACCACCAGACAAAAAATAAAGAAATCTGAAAGTCAAATGAACATTCTTTGCATATATCAAAAACAAGTATAAGATGATGCAGGGGAAGAAATGAAAATATTATCAAATGATTGATTAATTATTTAACATTATTATTTAAAGACTGACTACTGTAATTAAGTGATCTGATTTAAACTTTTAGGTAAGTAAATTATTATGAAGAATCTATATCTCATTATGATGGCAGTACTGCAATATAAGCAATATAGCATGCGCTTGTCCAGATTTAATCAATCTAAAGTGGCCATGCGTATGCAGCAATGAAATTATTTCCATCCACGCGTAAGAATATACCAGATCAAAGATATATTTCAGTGAATGATGATTTCACTGTTTCCATACATTGATAAAGGCATGAGAACTGATGATGTGAAACATGTTGAAGAAAGATGTGTTGTGAATAGAAAAAAGTTTAGATTGGATAGGTCTAGAAAGATAAATCAAGACAAAGATTTATACTTGCTCGGTGGTCCGAATTAGGCTTTTATGGTTATTAACACATGAACTTTGGAGTGAGAATTTCTCTTCAAAACAAAAATTGTCCACGTAACTCTAATAGTTAGCAAAATTTTGAGTGCCAAATATCGACTTATGGAGCACCTAATCATCTCCTAATGGTGAATTAAGGATTGCTTCTTCTTTTCTTTTCCTTTTTTATGTTGGAAAATGAGCTACAATGCACGTATGTTTTTTATAGTTATAGTCAAAATATTTAGGGTTTTACGGATGTAATATGGTGGGCTCCCTGGTGATTTGGTAGAGCCTATTAAGGTGAAATAGGGTTAGTTGGATTAATTTAGTATTATATAAACAACATAATTTTTTTATGTTCAAATTTGAATTGGAGAAAAAAAGGTGAATTTTGATTTCTCATTTTTTCTAGTCTTTTCAATTCTTTTTCTTTTGGGTAACGTCAAACAGAAGGAATTAAAATACTCAAGCACACTTGTGTCTCCGGTGAGACTCGAACCCTTGACCTCTTATTAACAAGGGTGATAATTTAAGGAATTAAAATTTGAATTTGTAATTATATTTAAGAATCAAGTTACTTTTAAAGGTACTTTTACATTTACCTGCATTCTTTCCCCCTAATTTTCTGGTCTTACCTATTAGTCAAAATTCATTACAGAAGCGACACTCAACCGCAACAAAAGCACGATTTGCAATCGTCTTCACCTAGTCTCAATCCTATATGTCTTGTATTAGATCTTGCAGTGCTCAAAGGTTCACATGTTTAAATTAATGGACTGCGTCATGATATAGGTATGCTCAAACAATTTTATCCACATGATTCTGATTATTATAGATTTGAAGAATTATAGATACAACATCAACAATTACATGTTAAGTATGATAAATCCAAACAAAGTTGTTTAATGATTTGTGCACCAAAGACACTTGAAGCAAATGCAAATGTACAACTTGGTTATGATGTAGAGAATATACAAGAGGGTCTCAATATCTATAAGATTCTTCTTGAAGTTATCCGGATTTGGAGGTGTAGGTTCGGGGTGCCGATGTATTCCCATATTTTTATTGATGGGATTCGTGGCTGCGAGAGTGCAGAAATGGTAACTTTTGGATAAGGTTAAAATTAAAAACAATAAAAGAAGAACTAACTTGCCAGGATTCCCAATTGAGCCCTAATTTAAGAGTTATTCAATTGAGCCGTAATGTAAGAATTACCAATTGAATAGATTGCTTAGAGATTAAAACTATAAAAGAAAAAGAACAGGACTTACTAGAGTTACCAATTGAGCGTTAATTGAAGAAGAGTTACTAATTGAAGAGGTAGCTAAAAGAAGGAGACGACGGGTAACCTCGTCGTCGTCGTCAAATTTCAGGCCCTCGTTGCCTTTCAAGCTATGTGTTACCAGTTGTGGTAGTAAGTAATCGATGGAGATTCTCAGCATAAAAGATTAAGATTAGTATATCATATATGTAATGGATTGAGATTTGTGTTGTCTATCATATATGTATATAAGTGAATATATATATAATATTTGCTGACTATTGTGGACTAGGTGTTATGGACTCCCCATCCGTTGTTTTATTTCTATATATATTTTTAATTGGTCGGTCTTTGCTTATACATATATACGATCTTAACCCGTGCTTCGCACGGGAAAACTAATATTTAAGTAAATTGATTTTTTATTTATATTTTTATTGATATTTAATATAAAATTTTATAATATTAAAATTTTATGTTAATATTATATGTTCTCTTATTTTATATAAATTTATTCTATTTAATATAAATATGTTATAATTTGGACTTTTGTTATAATAAATATATAATTGGGCCTAAAAAGTAAAATTTTAGTTCATATAGATATGTATATAGTTAGGGTCCGTATTATAATAAATAAAAGTATATTTAACCATGTTTATTTTTTAGGCTCATGGCCCGACCGACTGACCAAAACTTTTAATCTTTCGGCTATAATAATATAGTATAGATATAGTGTTACTCCAAAGGAACTAATCAAAGCCTAAAAACCAGAAAGTAGTGGCATTTGTGTAAAAATTGTATTATTTAAGGTTAAACAATTAATTGTATTATAAAATACATAAAATTATTCTATCTCTATTTCACAAATTCCTCCGTCATATATATATATATGGGTCCTGCTTTTTTCTGCGGATAGGATTAATACTAGGTTTTTTGTGTGAATGCAGGGGGCTACGTCACCTTATCCGCGCTTTTGCACGGCTAGCTATGGTTTTTTCCTATCCGTGGAAAAAAAGTGTGGAGTGATGGTTGTATACAATCGCTTGTTGTGGACCAAAACCCTATATATATGTATATATATATTACACAATGTGTGTATATCAACACGACCATTAATGTACTACCAATCACTTTCTCTAGCCAATTAACTTTGATTTCAGTGAATTTAACCAACAAAATTCCAATTTCACCACCAATAAAAACTATTTAGATCCTTACTTTGAATATATTCACTACGTTTTTGAAGTTTAATCATGTTATCCATTGATATTTAGCCTAATATATAAGCTCAAATTATCAAATTTAAACACAAATTACTAACTTGGAACGGAAAATCATCAATTCTTAGTGATTTCTGTAGCTATGAAATGATGATTATCAATGCAAATAAATGATGATTTGAATCGTTATAGTTGGTGATTTGTTAATAAAGCGAAGATCGATAGTATCATAATGTTGATGGAGATCATAGTTATTTGTTGAAGTTATGGTGACAATTTGAGGTGGTGTGATTGGAGGCAGCGGTGAAACATAGTTCAGAGAGAAAGATTGAGGAAAAAGAACGAGATTGAAGATAGAGAGAAGAGCCTGAATCTATGGTTATTGAAGATGTTGGTGGTGCCGGAGATGATGGTGTGACTGGAGGCAATGGTGAAACATAGTTCAGAGAGAAAGATTGAAGAAAAAGAACAAGACTGAAGATAGAGAGAAAAGCCTGAATCTATGGTGATTGAAGATGGTGCCGGAAATGGTGTTGTAAAGAGTAGACAAAAAAGGGGAGAGAATTTTTTTAACGATGAGAGAGAAAGAAGTGGGGGTGAGAAGATCTCTTGTTAACCTACTATACAAGAACAACATTTGACCAAAGATCTCTTACTCGGTTATAAGAATATGGAATAGATAGGTTAAGTAATATATGTGCTTATTTATTACTGGTCGGCAGGTAACAGGTTACTAATATTTTTATGTTGCACAGCAGGGCAATGGCAGAAATGCAGAATGCTGAGCATTTCCAGACTTGTCCTGACGTCAACCAGGGAAAAAGCCAGGGGTGGCAAGGGATGGTCATGCCCCCCCCCCGGGCTTCCCTAATATTAACATATATATATTATAATTATATATTTATTCAATTATTTGTTGACAATTATATTTTTGGCCCCCCTATTAAATACATTTTTGGTATATTAGACTCAACATATAATATTTATTATTTATTTTTTATTATGTTATAACATTATTTTTTGTATTTTTTTAGCCCTATTTTATTTTTTTATTATGCAACTTAGTGAATATTGACTCAAAAAATTATTATGGTATCCCCCACGCCTAAATCCCCATATTCTTGAATTTTCCAGATTCCTTTATCCCGTATTACGCACCCCAACATATGCACCCATGCTTCTTAGTTATAAATATTCTAAATACATAAGTATTATGGTAATGGTCACAAAATGATTGTTTCCCTGATTTAATTATAGTAGCAGATTAACATTGGAATCTAAGCTGTTATAGACAATGATCAGTTTTCTTTTCACTAGGAATTTAAGTGAGTAATAGAATTAGATATAAATAGCTGTAAGCATCATTATTATCGACCAGATGATGATAATAAGATATATGTGGACATAGGATTTATCCTTGTTTCGACCATTTTTCTTAATCTTGTACGTGTGAGGAGTGATACGAGTGAGGAGTAGGGGTGAGCATAGTTTGGTGTGGCTCGGTTTTAAGTTAAAATTGAAACTGTAGAATCTTTAATTTGAATTCAAATTTAAATTATTAGATCAGACGGCTCTGCAAAACTGCTCAAGCTCTTGAACTTTAGATCGAAGAAGTTCCACCTCTTTTGTTAATTATACAAGGATATGCAAAATATATTGTGTATGCAACTATGCAAGAAGACTATAATGTCCAAGTTGGACACTATGCCAAAGAAAAATTACCTCTATCTCTTGCTTACGGGCGACCACCATTTTTGCTTCAGACCTAGCATTTCTTTGTGCCTCAAAGATGAAATCAGCTCCTGCAACCTAATTAAATATAATAATATGAATATATGGTGTTAATCGATTGATAGAGTTTTTATGTGTAGTCTATCTATTGAACTGGTTCTCGATCATAGCGACAGGATAAGCTAACCAGAAAACCAAGTTGCTGAATGCATAAATAACTAATGAACCTATCACTATTATTAGTGACACGAAACAGTACAACTGGAGGGAAATTCAGTTATACAAAAATCAGCTTTAAGAAGCCTTGCCCCCAAATTGCTTGAACTTTTCCGTTATTCCATTACAGTTCATAATACCTGGGTAATCTCTACAGGTTTCTTATTTGAATATAACATTGTAAATAATTTCTAGGGCCTTGCTAGTTGCTACAGAAGTTTATGATGAGTACCAGAAATGAAAAAAAAAACAAAATAATTAAATACAGGTAAAAAGGTAGGTAATAATATTGATGTTTACCGAGTAGAAGGCCTCCCCAATAAGGTCAGCAGCAGCTTGAACAGCACTCTCTTCATTCATAGGTTGAATTTAAACATTAGTTGCATGACCATAGATTTTTCTTTGCACAGTTGTATTAAGCCGATGATTTGGCTGGTCCACAAAACATTAGTATTGATTTTCTGAAAATTACAAGTTAAAGACAAAACTACTTTGCAAAAGAGAAGAAAGTCTACATTCTTGTTGTCGTTTTCGTTTTAAAACGATAAATAAAATTCAATTGTCAAAGACTACATATACAGTTTCATACTAAGAGCAACTTGAACTACGATTTGTCAATGAGGGATGCACCACAACCAAAGAGTGGCGAAAGCAATCCAAGAACTCCGTCTCTTGGTTGTCTTGAAATGAAATATGTTTGCTAAGACAATTGAGTACTTGACCTTTGACAATTTAGCAAAATCAGCCACCAAAGCATCATGATCCATCACAACATCAAACAAATTCACATCGACAGTATGTTTAAGTAATCGAACATACAAAGGCACACACTCACAAAAGCACACATATAATAGTATTGGCATTCGAATATATAGAGAGTACCTGAGCAAACCAGCGGCAACTTTGAGCATTGAATATAGATACAAGCATTGTTCTCCTTGCCCTAGTTGTCACCGCATCATCCACCGAGTGTTCGACGATTTGTCGCTAACAAAACATTTCTTGTGCAATTACAAAGCGTGGGGCTCAATATTCTAAATATTGCATCATAAACAAATAATTTAAGAACAATTATTATTTGCGTATAGTATTTATATTGTATCGTTATGGGCGATTTTGTTTTATAAATGAATATTGATATAATTGCTAGTTGGTAGTTTGTTGCACTGTATATATCCCTTATGAAATCAAATTTTTCGTAAATAATTTACTTTTTTGTTGTTGCCATCTTATTTATAAAAATGTAAATCATGTATGATTAAATGGTTCAAAGAAGATTATTTACTCAGCTAAAGTTTAAATGATTGAAAGAAATTTATTTACTCGGCTAAAGTAATAATGTAACGCGTCATTGGTTTTATCAGTAAATTTTATCATTTTTTATATGATTGATGATGGGTATATATGTGTTATATGTGTTGCATTAAATGGATATTTATAGAATCCAATTAAATTCCGCGATAAAATGGAAGTAAAGAAAGTACAGAAATAATCATAAATCAGAAAAAGAAAGATATAGCACATTCTTAAATTGTTAGCTTATAAATTTTGTCTTCGTACCATTAAGGGGGTGTTTGACTTAGCTTATAAATAATAAATTATTTTTTTTAAGTATTTTTATATTTTTTAAAAAAAATTAATATTTATTTTAGAAATTTAAGACCAAATCTTATTTCCAAATTTGAAAATAAGTTACTTATTTTCAGAAAAAGTACATATATACCAACTTTTTCGGCTTATAAGCTGAGGCAAACAGGGCTTAAATATTTTAATTTTAGATGTTTGTGTATACAGATACAGACTACACACATGAAATTCGAAAACCTCCTTTTAAAAATTTTTGAATGGTATAATTTTAAATTTGAATTTAATGATATAATTATGCTTGTAAACCGTTATAAGTTGTCGCAATTATTAATACTTGTTAATTTTAGATGAAAATTGTGATCAGTTGATTATTATCCATCGTGGTATCTGTTAGTTCACTTAAATTTGGATATTGCAACTGTGACTTTATTATTTATTTGATTAAATTGGCTAGTGCATATTGTAGTCAAGATTGTAAACCAATTGATTGTGAATAAGTTCGAATTTGACATTCTACCCTAATTCTATGTATTATCTCAAAAGTCATTTCCCTTTCTTCTTTCTCAAACATAGTCGTCAAAATTCTTACCGGTTTTTTCGGTAAAAAATCTCAATCTCTTAATTTCCTTTCATTATTCAATAAAATTTCTTAGATAAAAAACTATCGGTGCAGCCAGATTTTCTGTCTTCACCGATCAAACGGGTGGTTCTCGGTTTTGAGGGGTCCGATTTCTCCTGTTTTTGTTATTTTACTTTTTGGATCTAAAACTTATTTTTATTTTGTAATTTTAGTTTTAATATATAATTTCATTTTGATTGTAGTCTCTTCTTTGTGATAGTTTTGGTATTTTTCTCATTTATTTGTGAGAGTATGATTTTTGATTTAGTGATAAAAGTTTTTAGAGTATTACAAATATGGTTCATAGCTGGAACTGGATTAACTCCAATTGGATATAGTGAAATGGGTATATATAAATATATCATCTTCAAAATTGTATCTCAAAAAAATAGATTAATCAGCTATTGTTTATGTTTTACGTTTATTCGACGCGATTATTTTTGTAGATGTTGTATTGGTTTTTATTATTAAATTAATACTTACTCAAAAAAAAAGTTCGAATTTGACTCGTTTAAAAATCGAGTTTAAACCCGACAAAGAAAAATTTGTGTACTAATAAATTGAGTTCCAACTAAACTATTATCATGTGTGATTTGATATGTTTGACTTGAACTCGATTCATTAAAATTTGAAAAAAAAGCATGTATCAATATTTTTCATAATATTTTAAACATTTCAAGTTTGAGGTTATTGGATTAATTTTATTATTTCAGGAGCTGCTTAATAACAGCGGATCGATTCATTTATATCTTTTAACCACCCAAGAATCTAACTCACTATATTAATCATTTGTATAATTTTATAATATTTAGAATTTTATTTTTAGTTTCTCATTTTCTTATCCCACATTATATATTATTCAACTTTTTTATATAATATGGATGATCATATTTTTGGAATTTCATTTTTATCAATATAAATTCATTTATTATATATAAATATATATATTTAACAGTCATGTTTTTAGACCAATTATAAAACTATGTACTTTTATTAATATAAATTTTTAGATATTAAAATTGAAAAAAAGATCGTATTAATTAAAATGTATGTATAATTAATAAAATACAAAAATATTGTTCATTTTGCAATTTTGGCCCCGATGTTATATTCATCTCCGTTCAGTCATTCACCCGGCTAAAGTGGAAACACACGCAGCGGCTTTTCACTTGTATATATCCGCCTAAACATTTCACTCATCCCGCTTATTAAATTTCAAATCCCCCTCGTCACTCCATCCCCAAACAACAAACACCCAAAATCAACGGCCACGATCCTCTCTCACACGATCCACGCAACTCCACGTCACCGATCCGCGTCAAACACAATCACTACCGTTAATCAAAACCCCCAATCCAACGCTCCACATTCAACCCCAACTCCCATATAAAAATAAACCCCACACCCCTCACAACCCACACTCTCTCAAACAAACAAATCACACACACACACACACACACTAATTTCACGCACACAAACACACCAATGGCACGAACAAAGCAAACTGCTCGCAAATCAACTGGAGGAAAGGCACCGCGAAAGCAGCTTGCCACAAAAGCTGCTCGCAAGTCAGCTCCGGCGACCGGCGGCGTGAAGAAGCCTCACCGTTTCCGCCCCGGCACCGTCGCTCTCCGTGAAATTCGAAAATACCAGAAATCAACGGAGCTTCTGATCCGAAAGCTTCCGTTTCAGCGACTGGTTCGAGAAATAGCACAGGACTTCAAGACAGATCTTCGGTTCCAGAGCTCAGCTGTAGCAGCACTCCAGGAAGCTGCAGAGGCTTATCTAGTTGGACTGTTTGAAGATACTAATTTGTGTGCTATTCACGCTAAGCGTGTCACTATTATGCCTAAGGACATTCAGCTTGCCAGGAGGATTCGTGGCGAGAGGGCTTGAATTGGAGATGATTTGAATGATGTAATTGGTGTAATGTTCAGGTCTAGGGTTTATGTATCTCTGATTAGATTTTATGTAGTGGTGGTGGTTATGTAATGGAAGTGTTTTTAATGAAATATTAGTATTTGAATTTAAAAATTGGATGCTATGATCTATTTTGTCATCTTTATTGATGATATTTATTTGAATTGTGCTATCATCCGAATTCATATTTGAATTGTGTTATTATCTGTATCCATATTAATGTTTATAAGAAGTGGAATGTGTTCATTCTGTTGTGATTGTTTTTGTTTGATTAAACTATAGGATTGTAAAAAAAACTGCAACAGTTGCAGTGTTGGTTAATGTACACATACATGTATCTAGTCTGTTTATTATTTTTCTTCATGTAAGAGCGAGTCCAAATGGTTTTTTGTGGTTGTGTGCTTGTGTTACTATCTGCAATACACAATAATAGCTACATCTTTAATAGTTATGCAATGATACAAGAATTCGAGGCTTTTTATCAGTAAACGAGGTTTAGTACTATAGCAAAGTTAAGGTTGGGAGCTCGTTTGTCATTGATTTAGAAGTTTAGTCTGCCCTGTATGATGGGTATTGCAAGAAATGGTTGAGGAACGTCAAGCAATGGAAATGTATACAACCCTGCAAAAGAAACCATTCCAGCTGGTACATTGTTGGACTGTATTTGCGTAACTGCCAAAAATTTAGTGCTACTATCCAGAACAAAAACTCAGAAATCTCCGAATGATAGCCCAAAGTCTTCTGCAAGTGCTCAAAGTCCATTTATGAACAAACCGAGCCAAGCATCTGGAGATACAATGGATTCGTGGTGTGAGTGTTTGAATTGGAGATGATTTGAAAATGGAAGTGTTTTTAATGAAATTTGAGTATTTGAATTTCAATTTTGCCTTGTGTCATCTATTCTATTATTTGTATTTATATTTATTTGAAGGGTCCTGGTCTTAACAAACGTTTGTTATATTCATCCGTTCATGGAATTCAGCGAGTCACGTCTCCTATCCGCGATTTGGAGACTGATTTTAAGATTTTTTATACTCCGCCATATTTTACCTCAAAGTGATAGTTACCAAAATTCGCTTATTCCTTATTTGAACTATGCTATCATTTGAATTGTGTTATCATTTGAATTGTGTTATCATTTGAATTTATGAAAAATATTTTAATAATAATGCCATTGTTGTATGGCATTCAATTATATCGTTTGTTTCCCTTAAAAATTAAAAAATACATACGATTTTTAAATTATAGTCCCAAATTCCAAACGATACCTTAATTTAGTTCGATAATATGGAACTAGATATTATTGCAATGCAACCTACTATCATGTTACATTGGACTCGCAACTATCAAACAAAAAAAACACATCAGGGGTAAAAGATTTAATCTTGCGCAACAATGCCAAGTGCCAACTACTAATAATGACAGCAGTCAAGCACAGTTCATCATTTATAATCCCTTAATCTCAAATGCAGCCAAAACAATGTTTGCCTTTTTCAGCAAAGAAAAGTTAACCACCCCGCCCTTCTCAGGCCCAATACAGGCCTTTGTACAGTTCTCTCAACTGATATTGAATTGAAATGATTGTAATGTTTGATGTATAAGCTCTGTAAGAAAAGAACGATAATTATTGTGCAGTATATTCAGGGACTTCACATATAATGACCCAAAGTGAAACTGCCCCGTAATGATATGCATTTAACTCTTGGGCCTTGGCCTCCAAATCTGTTGTGCTTGATTCTGATTAGGCTGCTCTAGTCTGTTCACGTTTGTATTGTTGGAACTTTCGTTATTCCTTGTATTGCGAGCATGATATGACTGTGATGGTAACGATACTGCTCTGTTTACCTGCGGACGACTCCGGTTGTAGTTTCCAGGGTTATTGGGGTTTCTGACAGGTGCAGGTGATCTTAACACAGGTAGAAATCGGTCTTGTCTGAGTAGCGTAGCAAAGAGAGTAGCCTGGTCATGATCATTTGAGGCAAGTGTATGGTGGGTTGCTCGAAATGCATTTGCTATTTTTGTTAGATGGTTTTGGGTAACAGTCCTTGCAGTATTAACAGGCTGCTCAAAAGGATCCTCAACCTATGAATATATTTATCAAAACTGAAAAAAGTTAATTCTGAAGGTAAAAACATGCCAGCAGGGTCTGTGTGTGTGTGTTTGTGTGTGTGTGTGTGTGTGTGTGTGTGAGAGAGAGAGAGAGAGAGAGAGATACATACATAGAGTGCAAACGTCCTGGGCAGCCATGCCATGTTGCTCCCAATATCTTCCCACTGTCCAGAGTAAGGATTAATGCCTTGTTCTAAGGCCCTCACATCAATATCAGAGAACTGCAAAAGATGATGAATATACATTAAATAATTCACCAGTGGTCGCACAAACATCTGGCTTAAAAAAAACTGAATGCAGGCCGAAAAATAGAGTTCAACGGAAAATATGTAAAATTACCTTTGTAAAGAATGATATGAGCAGATCAGATAAAGAACATCCATTTCTCCTCCTACGCTTATTCAATCGAAACCTGTTTATGTTCACAGCACATGTTTCTTCGATTTGTTTCTCAGCATCTGTTCTCACACCTGTACGTAAACAATGAAAATATTCAGTGTAGCTTATTTTGGATTTTGAATTTCTAGTCTGCTACATTCTAAAAGGGGTTCATGTTTTTGGTGCAAACTAATTTGCATTGTATTCTTATTAAAGAAAATGAAGTACATATTAACTAATTAATTAGAACCTTATTTAACTGTAATATAGTCCTAAACCGCACACACAGCACAGTAGCACACAGATTAATATCATACAATCTTCAAGATATGCAAGAAGCTTGCATCATCGCCATACCATCTTCAATATCTGTATATGTTTAAACAAACCCTCTTCATAAGATGACTAAATCTTCTTCACTATTGTTAGTCTTGAGAGACCAAAGTGTCGCCATATTTACTGGGGTAATCTTAGAGGACTTCAACAACAGAGAGAGCCCAACATTCCCAAACAATTGTCTACCATAATGTGTCCAAAAAAACCTAAACAGTGGAATCCAGTTTGAACCCCAGAGATTAGGGTTTTAACTCAACACACACACACACACAATGCTGTAAGCCATTATATATGAATTTGGCTTCAACACACACACTATGCTGTAAGCCAATGTACCTCGTCATTCCGCTTGTCACCTTTCATTTATATTCGACTATATGCATTACATATATATGAGATTTCGGAACACTGATGTTAGAAGTAGATGTATTAAAACTTAAATAAGACATCTCCACCAATTTGAGAGTAATAAACTAATGATGAAATTTAGCTAGACATGGCATATATATATATACACACACACACACATATAGCTTAGGTTCAATGAAGAACTCCCTTATTTGAGTAATTGAGGAACCAACAACAAATATAATTACAGAAAACATGAAAAAATTGTTGAACATAGAAAAAATTACAGAACATAAAAAACAATCACAAAACAAACAAAAAAAATTACATAACATACAAAAAATATATAACACAAAATTACAGAACACTATTCAACATTAGTGTTCTGTAATTTATGTTCTATATTTTTTTTGTATATTATGTAAAAAAAATTGTTTGTTTTACAATTATTTTTGGTGTTCTATAATTTTTTGTATGTTCTGTAGTCTTTTATAGTTATTTCTTATTTGTTAATCAAAATTCTTATAAAATAGAAATTGGTTACTCACTTACTCAAATAAAGAGTTCCTCACTGAGCCTTACTCTATATGTATATTAAAACTAAGTGATAACAGAGACGGCAGTGATAGCACAAAACGTCTTTGGGTGGTTAGTGTTGAGGTCGAGAGCAAAGGAAAAGTAGGGAGTAATTTTTTTCTTATAGGCGTCATTTTACTTGAAGCCCGTTCATTTATGTGTTACTCAAACAGATGAATTATAACTAAAAGTTTACTTTAGCCAAATGAATTATAACTAAAAGTTTACTTTAGCCAAACAAGTTCTTAGTCTCAAGTTTACCAAGTAAGAGAAATATTATTATACAATTTGGGAAATTTTTATAATTCAAAAGACCAGCATGGCGGGCTTAAATACCAGTATATATATATAACTATATCAAAATGGTACCTGAAAGGTCATGTGCCAAATCTCCTGGATAGAGTTCTTTAAGAGGAGGTAGAATTGCAGGTACACACGTCTGAACGATAATATGAGAATAAGCCTGGATAGTAGTAATTCTGCTTTCTATTTTAAATTAATAAACTTGGAAACTTTATATTTGACTAACAGCGGCTAGACAGAAAACAGTACTAAAAGTAATTGTTTTATGTCAGAAAGATACACCACATCCAAATTCAGATATATACTAAAATCATCCTAAACACACAATAATCTAATGATTTTGAGCAAATTAAGAAATGGCAAATTTTGTAGAAAGGTTAAATAATACATGACGCAAGCATATGTTATATACTACATTGTTCTTTTCCTTTCTTTATGAGTGTAATCGGTTTCGAGTTTTGATATCTTTTAATACTAGAACAGGTGTCCCTTCTAATCTCTGAAGATCTTAGGAGGACCGTACTCGTGATATAACTATTCACTTAATTCAGAATCAGTAATAATGCGAAAAAAATATTCAACACATATAAAAGGGACTGATAATAACCTGAAAATGAAAGATAATCAGCAAGCTGAGACAATATGAATTCAAAGACCCAGTCTTTGATTCGTTTATATTATGTGCTTTGGCCCATTCCTTGACCTACATATAAGACACATGTCAAAATGGGTGTATATAAATCCCGAGGCAGGCGTCTAAAATTTGGCATGAGGAAATACCAGCAAAACCATATCTCGAAAGCGTCCATCAATCCCATTGATCCAGAACAGCAACTTGGACTTCATTTGACCATGCAAATTATTAATAGAGATATCACAAGAGATATTTCGAAGGTTGTGCTCCAACTTCAAGATGGGTACTCTGGCATTACTGATAAATCTGAGCTTACGCCATGTACCTGTAAACACTCCTTGTTATAATTAAAAAACAGGTACACTTCTAAGGATAACATATTTTACAGTTTGCTCAATAACTTTATATATGAATCGTTATACCAGCTTAACATATATATGGATCAAATATATTTTCATAATATATGTGCACACAAGTAACACGTGCCCTTAATTTTTGATCTATTGGAACGACTGCCATGGGAGCTGCCAAGGGGGGGGGGGAGCTCCGATGTCTACTTATTTTATATATGGATACTGGTGATTGTTTTAGTCAAATCTCCAACGCCTCAGAGAATGAATCGTCAAGACGTCAAGTAATGCTTTTAATAGTTTTCAATTCAAAATGTACATCAAGCTCATAACCAATATCTCACAATAATTTAGTGAACACACAAGCAGATTACCAAAAAGGAGGAAGATGCAACATAAGAAACTTTATCAAATCATGGTACCATCTCTATTCTTTTTGAAAAACCATTTTTCCTTTTACAAGCAAATAATGATTGAAGTCCTTATATATATACACACCAACACAGGAATCGATGATTAGGTAACTGACATCAGCAAATTTTGGAAGTGTTTGTAAGAATGGTAAAACTATTAGGCAGCACGTATATTGATTGTCTTTAACTCATATTGCCAGATGTCACAAGGGACAACAATGATTTCACAGTATACGTATAGTGTCCAGATAAAAGATTACCTTTACTTCCAAGAGCATTTAGTACATCGGCTAGAAAACTTTGCTTCTGCTTTCTCGCTGTATTTGAAATATGTAAACCTGTAAGTATCTCTATAGATATATCCAAATCCCCCCGTCTTGTGAAGAGATTAGATACAAATGAGCCAAATGGCTCCACCGTTGCACCTGTTCCCGCCAATTAAGCTGTGAGTTCATTTTGGCATAACACCATTTCAATTGAAAAAAAAGGATTACTCTATTCTGTTCAATTAACAACTATTAAAATAAATGTATATCATCATAGAATATCTCAACACTTGACCCATCTTAGCATTCTCTTTATTACTGTATCTATGTTTGTGATGACATGCCATTAGGACACAAGTCTGTGCTAGTTGGTAATTTCTAAACTAAGAGATCACAAAGGTATAGTATGAGTCAGATAGAATATAATAAAAAATTACCAGAAAAAACTTCAGTTCTGACCAATCCTATTCCATGTCTTAATTGAAGATTAGTTTTGTTTCAGAAGGAATCAAGTATGTACATAATAAGCTAGTGAGCTACTACTTGTTGTAAAGCATTATTACCTCTAAGGCTTTCCACAGTCTGAACAGCATCTCGAACGTCTTCAATGATATGAAATCTCACTGCCCAATCATCTTCCGTAGGATAGACCAGATGAAGAATATTCTTCAGAGTTTGCTCGACTAGACCATAGGAACTCATTTGCAAATCCTAAAAAAGTGTAAATACCATCAGACAAGACCAAAGATAACTGAAAGTCAAAATGAACATTCTTTGCATATTTTAAAGTATAAGATGATGCGGAGAAAGAAAATTAACATTATTATTTAAAGATTGACTACTGTAATCAAATGATCTAATTTAAAAATTTTAGGTAAGTAAATTATTAAGAAGAATCTATATCTCATTATGACAGAAATAGAGCAATATAAGCAATATATCATCAGTTTTTCCGGATTTAATCAATCCAAATTGGCCAGTCTAGCATACTATACGTATGGAAATATTGAAATTATTTACATACAAGCGTAAGAATCAATCCACTAGACCATAGGAACTCATTTGCAAATCCTAAAAAAGTGTAAATACCATCAAACAAGACTAAAGATAACTGAAAGTCAAAATGAACATTCTTTGCATATTTTAAAGTATAAGATGATGCAGAGAAAGAAAATTAACATTATTATTTAAAGATCGGCTACTGTAATCAAATGATCTAATTTAAAAAAATTTAGGGAAGTAAATTATTAAGAAGAATCTATATCTCATTATGACAGAAATAGAGCAATATAGCATCAGTTTTTCCGGATTTAATCAATCCAAATTGGCCAGTCTAGCATACATGCGTATGGAAATATTGAAATTATTTACATACAAGCGTAAGAATCAATCAGATCCAAGAGAGATTTGAGTAAATTATTGTTTCATTGTTTCCTTACAGTGATAAGGGTGTGAGAACTGATGCTGAGAAACATGTTGAGGAAAAATGGAAGATATAAAAGTTTTGATTGGATAGGTTTCGGAAAAATGAAAGATAAATTAGGACAAAAATTTATACCAGCTCGGTGGTCCGAATTAGGCATTGATAGTCATTAACACATGATTTTTGGATAAAATTGAGGATTGAATTGTTTCCCTACTGGCTTTTATCCCTGCTTCAGCCATTTATCTTAACATTGTACAGTTGTCCTACCATAGTCCGATGCGGCTTGATATTAGGTAAATCGTAACCATTGAATCTCCGGTTTTAAAATTGGAAACCCACACTTGAACCAAACCATTGGTTCTGTTCTGTTTTAAAAGTATTGCTTCGGCTAAAAATGGATGCTTCACAAAACCGGTCATCTCTGAACATGAAATAATTTGAATATGCCTAGTCTCTCAGTATATATAAATAATCACTAAAAAGCATACACATAGTAAACACACGACATTTGTATTATTAAGTATTAACCAGTAAATATAAAAAAATTGAGCAAACCTCATCTTTAATTTTAAAAATTATCTATTTGTTTTTTTATACACAATAGTCATACTAATTAATGGTTCCGTTAATTACTGTTTCGTTGGGTTTTAAAACCGGAACTGAACCAAATGAGCAATGCAGCTTAAAATGATCCGGTTTGTATTGTTTAATTGTTTTAAATTCGGTTTTGGTCTTTATGCTCTACCCTACCCTACTGAGGGGTATCCTGTACGAAAAATGTAAATATTTGACACCTCTACATTTATACCCCCATCACAAAAATTTATACCTCTATTCTGTGCCATGGACTTGAACGCATAAAAAAACGATCTTATCATTCATCAATCCCCTTGTAGCATCACTTAAATCTACAACATAGGTTTAAAACATAGATACACTCATACACAACTATATATATATCTAAAATATGAAATTTTTAACCTTAACTACTAAAAAAACATACATTATCGTAATTCCTTCATACACTTCAACATCATTTAGTCAACATGCATTAACCATACAAATAATACTCAGATTAATCCAAAAATATATATAACCTATCAAGAAACGACATTTTTCATATACAATACAACAATCAGTTTCACACATACATCGGAAAACTACAAGTAATGCTAGTAGTACTAATAACAATCCTCATTTCGACTAATCAATATAATTCAGAAGAAAAACAAGAACACTAATCTTGATGCTATTAAAAACCACAACAAACATATACATATAAGATATAACAACACAAGTTTCTTACACATTGATCGGAACACTAACCTTGATGCTATGAAAAACAAGAACACGTGTATACATAAAGATAGATACACACATATACATATAAATATAAAAAAAGGAGTGTATGTGTATCAGTGTATGAGACTATTAGTTACCTTGGGATATGAAAAGGAATGGAGGTGAAGAAGACAAAAAGAGGGTCACTATCGATGAAGTGACATGAAACAAGGCCTGAAATGCATGTGTTATGTTTAGTATAGATAAGGGGGCGAGTGGGTTTAAGTGGTGAAGTCAATGTGTGAGTGTGTGTGTGTTTTGAATTAGGGCTCTGAAATTAATTAGTTAGGGGTGAACAAGCTAACTAAACTGACTAACCCCCAACTTGATGGATTGTATGTATCATGTGCTTTATGTTTTGTTACATGATCTATGTTTTTTATGTACCACTTCTGTTAGCCTCCTGTTCGGTTCAAAATTATTTTATTGCAAATTTTTTATTATGTTCCATTTATATTTATTATGTTTGATTTAAATTTGACTTGGAGACTATAAGTTAATGTTATGTTTTTAATTTGACTTGAATTAAAGGAGTTGCTAGTTACGAAATATTTAATTTTATTTGTTTGAATTTGTTAATATTTGTTTGAATTTGTTTAAACTATTTGAATATTTGTTACTCCCTCCATCTTATTATTTATCCTTTCAATATTTTGCACATAAAAGATAATTGTACAAAATATTTTTTAATTTTTAAATAAATATTTAGATATTAAATTTTATTTAAAAAATGAAAATTTAAAAATAACTTATAGAACAATCTTTTTAATATATTTCAAAATACGTGTAAAAAAGATTAAAATAACAACTAATTTAGAACTTACGGAGTAATTTAGTGTTATTATTTTATAATTATAATAGTTATTCTAATATAAGATATGTGACCCTAAAGCCATCGCATGAGTTTACAAATGTTTTCTTATTTAAAATTTAGGACTAGTTGTGTATATATAAGTTTTACCTCATCTTATAAGTACATTTTGCTCATCCTCGCATCTAGGTCGTAAACCGGATAATTTGGATACGGATCTGTCAATATCCGTATCCGAATTTAAATCCGAAAATCCGTATCCGTATCTGAATCCGAAAATTTTTAAAGGTTAATATCTGAATCCGGATCCGACAGATACTATCCGGATCCGAATCCGATTTTTAATAAGTTTTTTTAATTTATATTCAAAATTCAAAAAAAATGCAAAAAAAAGTAAAATTTTAATTTTTTTTTAATTGAGTTAAGAGTTAAAGGGATTTAAGCCTGTTTTATTTTTTTAAAATTAATTTTTATTTATCTTTTCAATCTAATTTTGTTATCTTAATAATATTAAACTCAAATGATATTTTTATATTTGTCTATAATATTTTTAAAATTATATAAAATTTGTATAAATAAATTATTTAATGAATATATATACACACTACAAAACTAATAGAATAAATTTTAAATTGTATATGTATATTATTTATGTGATATATGTGATACGATTTAAAATGCATAAAATACTATAAAAATATAAATTGATATATATTGAATATAGATTTTAAAGTATAACCATGTGTAGTGTATATATTAATTTATTAAATTAAAATAGACATTAGAGTTGAGCTAATTAAAAAATATAATTGAATCAAATTAAATGGGTTTATAACTATAAGTGTATGTATAAAAATATATAAATAGGCTTATAACTATAAATGAGTTTAAAAATATATAATTATATATTATATATATTAAAAAAATATATTTATATATATTATATATTATTAATTTCGGATATAGATATTTTTGGATACAGATGTGCCTATATCCATATCCGTATTCGGAATCTTTGGATTCGGATACGGATAATATTCGGTTTCTTCCGGATACGGATAATATCCGTTTTTTTCCGGATACGTATTCACTTTTTTCCAGATACGAATACAGATATTTCGGACGAATATCGGATTTTTCGGATTTTTTTGACAGCCCTACTTGCAGCTAACAATCCTCAGGGTTAACAAAGCTTTTTTGATAAAAAAAGATTTTAACATGGGAAATAGGGATTCAAACCGACCCATATACGTCAAATTGGCTCGTATACGTTAACCAGGGCGGGTCTTGGATAAGGCGATCAAGTCAACCCCTAAGGCACCATGAAGATAAGGGGAACCAAAAAATTGATATACATATATTAGTATAGATAGGGGGAGTGGGTTTAAGTGGTGAAGTCAATATGTGTGTGTGTGTTTTGAATTAGGGCTCTGAAATTAATTAGTTAGGGGTGAACAAGCTAACTAAACTGACTAACCCCCAACTTGATGGATTGTATGTATCATGTGCTTTATGTTTTGTTACATGATCTATGTTTTTTGTATGTACCACTTATTTAAAATTTAGGACTATGTGTGTATATATAAGTTTTACCTCATCTTATAAGTACATTCTGCTAATCCTTGTAGCTAATAATCCGCAGCGTTAACAAAGCTCTTTTGATACAAAAGATTTTAACTTGGGAAATAGGGATTCAAATTGGCCCGTATAAGTTAACCAGGGTCGGACTTGGATAAGGCAATCAAGTCAACCCTAGGGTGAAAACGGGTTGGGTTGGGTTGGACGGGTTTTAATCAAAAAATGACCCAACCCAATTAGTTCGGGTTGATAAAAACTGAACCCATTAATAAAAAAAATTATGTAAACCAACCCCACCCAACTCAATTAATTCGGGTTGGGTTGGGTTGGGTTAAACCCTCTTTTTCAATTAACAAAGCTGTAAACAAGTCTGAACATAATTTTGATATAGTCTGACTCTGCCAAATGCCAATTTTTCATAACAAATATATAGTCCAAATGTCTGACATAAAATATAAATAGTCACCAAATAATCAAATACAATCCAAATAGTCAAATGAGCCTAATGGACTATGTTTATATGTGTAAACGGGTTGGTCGGGTTGGTCGGGAATCAAAATATGTTAAATCCTAACCCAACCCAATTTATACGGGTTTTTGAAAAATTAAACCGTTCAACCCTCGATTTTGGACGGTTCAGTTTATTCGGCCGAAACAAGGTTTGGGTTGAGCGGATTGGTCGGATTATGTTCAACCATAGTCAACCCTAAGGCACCATGACGATAAGGACACCAAAAAATTTATATACATATACTATATATACATTTTAAATTTTTTTAAAAAAACCTTATAAAAAAAGGAACACCATTTCAAAATTTCGTATAGAGCACCCAAATCTGTAGGGTCACCCTGATGTTAACAGTGTGTTATGAGATTGTTAGTATTAGTTACCAACTAAATTACCTATGAAAACTTTTACCATTAAGCCAGAAGATGGAACCGAAGCCAAGGCCAAAGTTATTTGGGGGCTCAGAAGTTGTTCCAAAATGCCCCTCCTAACTCATTTCATTTACATATTTGGCTCTTGTAATAAAGGCTCGTAAGAAATAAGAAAATATAATATTTAGCCAACATATGTAAACGTTTTTTCTGCAAGCTAAAGTCCATGTTTCAAATATGTTTCTCCCCAAAAGACAAACAGAATGTTAAATTTGCAGACAAAAGAGTCATTGCCCTCTGCCAACAAACAAAAAAGACCAAAGGAGGGTAGTTTGCGACAAATCATGATGAGCATATATGTTTTTGACTGTTAATATAAATTTCTAGTGAGCTCCAAGAAGTGCCAGGGAGCCTAGGAAGTTGCAACATCATCCCAACGACAAATTAATCCATCATCAGAGCAGCTGAGGATAGTTCTGAGATCAAAAGTGCAAACAGTCAAAACGTGAACAAAGACGATGATATGTTCATTCAAATATAAAGCAGTCAGAGTATCGCCGAAAGTCTGCAATGCTAACTCAAGGAAAGCTGCTAAATGTCACTTACTTTCCATCAAAGGACATCGCAGTCTGCCTAATAATTGATTTTGGTGCTTGAGACAACCTGACAATAACACAAGTCTACTATCAGATACCTAAATTTATACCAGAAGAGGAGTTCTCCATTTTATGCTTCATCAAAAAGACTATGAATAATAAAATAAACCTTGTGATGAGAACAGGAGGGCTGGACTGCAAATCCCAAACAAAAATCTTTCCTTCTTTATTTCCTGGCAAAAAGGTTGATTAATCAATAATTGTGAAAATTGCCAAGTTTATATAACAAATTTACTCGTATACATCATTAAATAAGTAAAGTGATTGTTTGAGTATACAATAACATAAAAAAAAACAGAAGGGTTTCAAAAGTTGTATTAGTATTACCTATAGCAGCAACATTGTAATGGAAATCACAAGAGAACTTGATAAACCACATGTCACATTCTGGAACAGGGTATTTTTGGAGGATGTCGGCAGAACCCACACAGATTCATGGAGCAGAAAATTTCTTTTAATGAATATAGTCTTGCTTTAATAAAGAAAGTAACAAAATAGAAGGCATAATCAAAGAAATGCACTTGAGTACAAGGCAATAACAGTAAAGAAAAGACTGAGAGATGCACATGCAAATACATATATCTCTCAAAAGCATGAGGAATGACAATCACAAAGACACAAACGTCTAACCTCTCCTGGCGGCTGATCCTTTATTATTGGCTCCCATAATACCATTTCATTCTGAACACCCTGTATTAACAAGTCAGGAAAAAAGAATCCTAAATACCACTGCTTGATACCTACAGTCATGAACTCTCAATCAGAGGTGTATAAAGTAGAACTGCACCTTGGACAAGATACAATCGCCAAGCCACCTATTGCAGTCAACATAGTTTGTATGTACTTTGGCCACAAACACCTGGAATAAAAGAATAACCTCAGATTCGTTTATGCACATATCTAGGCGAGGAATCTTGGAATAGGGAAGAAAGAATAAGATGATAAGAGCCACATGCCGGAAACTGCACAAATTTTGTAGGGAACTTTGACGGCTTGTCGGTCCATGTGAAAGATTCTTCCACATAAGTCCAAAAATCTGCATGAAGATACATTCATGACGGAAAAGTCTAAAGAACTGAACTTAATAGTAACATTAATTAAATGAAGGACCATAATATGTTGGAGGTTGTGTTTATTATCCGATCATATCTACTAGAGCAGGTTGACTTCTAGGTTCATCTTCTGAATGGTTGTTTTAGTCCTCTGGACAAGTGTTCTATTTTCTCCAAAATCACAAGAATGTAAATGAACACTTTGAAATCATTTCCGAATTATAAGATTACTTTCATACCCATCAATCAGGTCTTAAATATGTGTGCAATAATTATGCTCGTGCTTAACATTACCAACCCATGCAAGAAATGCAAATTGAGCAATTCATATAAACATGACAGACATTTGAAATCACCACCACCAACCTTAACTAACTCCACAAAATTCTGACTGTAAGCAGTGTTCAGTAGAGATATGTTCTATAGTCTATTATCTATACTCCATATATAACAAAAGTAAAAAATTTGTTTGTGTGATTTACTTGTTCAATTTTTGCTTCATGGCTAAACATTTCGTTTCGACAAAAAATTGGAAAGAATTATTTTGTCTTTACATAAAAGAACTTACCTTCATTGACCAGATTTTGACAGTATTGTCCATACCACAACTTGAAAAGCGATATATATCTGAAGGGTGAAAGTCCTGAAAGATTGGTACCAAACCATATGTTACATATCACTGCTGTGACAGCAATATCTAAAAAAGGAAATCTATCAATTAATATCAAGGACAGTGAAGTGAATTTTCGGATGTATCAGAAATCATTGCAATTCCCACAATACCACACTCAAGACTTCATGTCGATTTCCACCAGCTCCAGCAAAGATCAGAACGCATATTCCAGTGTGGACATTCCATAGCCGAATAGATTCATCCTATTCTGAAGTAGACAAGCTATCGATTACGACCATTTTGAGAAAGAAGAATGCATAGGTCTAGAAAATAGAAAGGGTAAAAAAAGGAAAAGGCCACAATGCTTACTTTGCTGGCAGAAAGTACAAGCGATGGTTTTAACATCTGGGTCCTGATTTCATTTATTGATTCACCATGACCGACAATGGACTGCATTGGGGGTGAGAGTTTACATAAAAACAAGCATGTCAAGCAAGAGGAAAGTACCATGAAATAGGATTCTTTAATCCATGAATGAGATGAAAATTATTTGTCCATTCTTCAGGTAGTTGCAGAAACAAAGAACTATTAGTATTGCAATATTACCGCCTAATAAACTACTCTTGACATAATTTTATGAGCCTAGAATATGTAGGTCTAAATTACTTTACCATGTCCAAACATGACAACCTGTTTTCACTATTCTGTGCTTAATTCTAGGTTAGTCAAAAAACAGAGTCCCCGTCTATCTTTTGTTGTGAAATCATGGAATTCTTATAGGAATGAGGAATTAATTTTATAGGGCCTGGTAAGTTGGTAATTTGATAGCTTACTTTCTTAAATAAATGAAAACTAAAAGGTTCAAGCAGTGGCGGAACCAGAATAGTGAGAAAGGGTGGGCACTATAAATAATTTTAATTCATAATTAATTTCTAATATATATTAAATAATTAATATTATTAATTTTTAATGTTTGATAAATTGTTTAAGCGTTTTTACAAGATGATAATTATATTTTAAAAAATAATATAACAAAATAATTGAATTTATTTTAATATTAAACACGAAAAAGGTAGATAAATATAATAATATAGAAAAGTTCACAAAAAATTTAGAATTTAGTTTTCTAAATTTTCACAAAAAAATAAGATGAAAAGTAGTAGAATCGTATAGAACTAAACTGAAAACCAAAATGAGACTAAACTAGTCTATCCAATCATATCATATTAAACTCTCATTTATTTTAAATTCATGTATAATATCCGTATATATCATTATAACTTTTTTCTCAATTTTTTTACATAAAATTCAAAGATTAGCCTATTTTTTTATATAAGAAATCTATATATAATTAGTATCAAAGAATGGGTAAAGGAAATAAGTGTGGGCAAATATAGCTTTTAAAGATGAATTTTTTGTTTTTATTTCTTTAACTTTGAAGTTCATTGACAGCAAGGGTGGGCATGGGCCCACACACTCTATACGCTAGTTCCGCCCCTGGGTTCAAGGAAGTTTATTTTTTCTTAGCAATACTATTAAAGTTTAAATTGTTCAAGCCCTTCAAAGATTTTCAATATTATAGGTGATGCTAGTAGGTGTAAACTGTAAAGTGTAGAACTTACAAGCTTCTTTCACACATTTATAATTAAAAGAATTAAGAGCAACTATAGAGGTGCATACCTTGTGTAACTTCTCATTTCCAACATCGATGACTCGAATTACACCATTAATTCCTCCAGCAACCAATAACGGTTCCCCTTTAGGGTTACATGACCAGGTAACTGTGTAAAAGGACTCTTCCTTCTACTCAACAAATCAAGTTAATTTTCAGTACTTTCAATGTCAATACATAATCTGATGCATGCAATAGGAACATATAAACTCAGAAACACACATATGTTATACACCCTTGGCTATTTAATATATATCTACTTACATCATCGTCGACATAAGACTGCAATTGAGCCAGACAACCTTCTTCGAGGCATTGGTAAACAGACACCTATTAAGAAAGAATAGAATAAACAAGCAATAACAAGCCAACAATAACAATTTAATCAACCATAAAAATATGATTCAGAAAGAAAAAAAATTAAAAACGAAGAAATAACCCTCAGAGTAGATCATTACATATTCAATATATTCTCATTCCCCTCCCCCAATCCCATAGCCAAGGAAAAGAACAAAAATGGGAGTTATCTAGCAGCAGTACTACATTTGAAGATCCCAACCTAATTTGGGACTTGCAAGTCCCCTGAGCTTTGCCAAAAAAAAACTGACTTGCTAGGTATTACAATCATGAGTAAGAAGTGGAAACATTGTTTGATGTCAGGATATGAACAGAGAGAGTAATGTAGTGTGATCATTAGTAAGTATAGTGTCTCCGATGTAAATTCACAAAAGTAAGTATCAAATTTCTTGACGTAGTTAACAAAACCAGTTGTATAAGCTCAGGTTTTGATTCCTAAGTGAGTTCAATCTCATTTTCTCTTTTCTAATTGTCAATTCCACTCTAGCTTTTACATTTCCTTTTAACAACCTCTCAATCTCTGAGTGGAGTTGTTCTTGTGAATTTTGCTCTAGTAAACAGAGTATAACCGTATCCTGATTTTTTTCAATAACCGTAGGTGTGCGAGTTACAAAAACAGCTGAGCAAATATTTAAGTATAAAGTAAAACAAATAATAACCTAGCAGAAATAAAATTTAAAAACGAATCCTAAAACTAATCTAAGGTGAAGAGAAAGATGACAAATTCAATCATTGTGCCCTATAAAATCACGGATATAATTTAGGCAAAGCGAAGGGATGGGGTACTAAATCGATTGCCGCCAACAGTAGCAAAGAGATTGAAGAAACGAGAGTCAATAAAGTTGTAAGAGATGCCGTAGAGAGGCCGGTCACCCTCCCAAAGCCTGTTCCTCAATTTGTACTTCCTCGGATTTGACGGCGTCAAGCTTCCAATTACCGCCTCACACCCTAAGGCTTCCTTCTTCACCGTCTCCTTATAAATAGTTGCCCCTTTTTCCCCTTCATTTCTTTTCACCTAAGGGTATGACGGTATGTAGTTATTTTAGCTTTTGCAATGAACAGGTTTTCTTTTATGTATAAGAACTTAAGAAGAATATATCTCTCCCTCTCGTCGTGTACACCCATAAATATTCCATATACAATTGAACAAAATATTCATTTAATACATTAATTTTATCATAGGACCAACCCTTCTTTTGTAAGTAATTGAAAAATATAGATAAAGTGTTCTTTTATTAGCGTCAATAAAAGATTAAAATCAAAAAAAGTTATCATACTCATAATTCAAATTGGAAAAGGCAATAAAAGCTAAATGGAAAATAAAAGTTAACTAAAATAACAACAGTACTCTCCCAATACGACTGAGTTGTCAAGGAAACCACAATTAAATTAATAATGACAAAAAAAGTAGTTAAAAAAATAAATACTGGAAATATAGAATGGCAAATCACAACAACATTATATATGTCCTATACTACAACATTCCCATCTAGTAAATCATCATGAAGCCCAAATTGGAAGACAATTATTTCAAGCGGACCCAAAACATTCTTAGCCAATGAGAAAAAAATTATTTATAAATAAAAAACAATGTAATTAACACATTCATTGAACATTATTTATTCAACAATTATGAACACAATATCTCCTCCAACACCTGTACAACAAAAATTATTTCTTCTTAGACCACTAATTTTTCTTATCTTTAAAATTTGCAGGAAATCTACCAATGAAAATAGAGATATTTAAGAAACTTAGTATTCTCAAGTAATTCTAAATTTAGAAAAGTTTCTCTTAAAAGATGATGTAATCGCATAGGCTAACTTAGTAAGAGTGGGTGCGAGTTACAGCCCCTCAAAATCTAGTTAGTACCACCGTCCGTGTATAGTTGCAAGAAATTCAAAATAATTGGGTTTCATCCAAATTTTTTAAGCCTAGGCCCTTGGTTCACAATTTTGTTCAATTTCTTATTGTTTTTCTCTTTAACATTCATTTAATTACTCTTTATTAAATATACTGCATTAGTTTCTAGTTACAAATTACAAACTTATAAAGCACTAGCTAATTTAAAAATTAAATAAATCGAATCAAAATACAATATGATAAGTGATAACCTAAAAATCAGTTTGTTGCACTTGTATGATCTTGGATTAGGCTGCTACATGGCGAGATATATTTCAGCTATTTCAAATCTCTCTACTTAGATTATATAACTATCCATTCCAGTTGTATTGAAATAATGCAGTAGATTATAGGCAGATTTTGTTGCAGTTAGTAATGTAATTATGGAAATGCCTGAAATGTATCTTAAAATGGTTTAGAACAGAGATGTAACTACGAAACACTAGTTGAACTCAAACATGCGGACCAAAGGGAATTAATCTTCTATAAATTTTCCACAAACCAACATAAGCAAGGGAGGTCTCTTACCCAATTGCTGCCGACTTGCAGAAAAAAAATTGAGTAATGAGAGTCAATAGCAGTTTAGGGAGGTCTCTTACCC
The DNA here is from genome assembly GCA_028671895.1 of Oenanthe sinensis. Lineage (NCBI taxonomy): Eukaryota > Viridiplantae > Streptophyta > Magnoliopsida > Apiales > Apiaceae > Oenanthe > Oenanthe sinensis. The sequence goes on along the minus strand of CM053813.1, from coordinate 45,669,584 downwards.
CACCCCCCCCTCCGAAGCCTGTTAGTCATCACTCTGTACTCATTTGGCTTCAATTGCGTCACTCTTTTAGTTTCATTCCCACGTCCACCAATTTCACCCATGCAACACCCGCACACAGAGACATGCATATACAAATATTCGTGCGCATGTGATACCTTCGCCATGGTGAGACATCCTCTCCTGCATTGCATGCCATTCAGGTGAGAATAAATTTTTTGATATATATATAACTGGTGTTCTAAATATATTATTATTAAGTATACTAGTCAGGTGAATTTAAAATATACTATTATCAGAAGATATAATGGAAAAAGGAAAAAGGGAAATACCCAGTTATCCTGCTTAGAGCGGGCTCATGGAGTCCTATCTCTACCCAAAAGAGTATAGACTTGATAGGCTAAGCCCTATCGGCCCAGCACAATACCAAGAAAACCCAATTTGGACCCAACTCCCCGTCTTAACTGGCTCCTGAGCTGGAGCTTCTACAAACACCGCCAACCCAACTCAAAGAGACGTACTTGTCGTCCTTCCATACGCCCACATGCCTGACAAGCGCCCACATGCCTGACAAGCGCCAGGCTCATTCACAATCAAACACTCACTAAATATATGTAAGCTCTCCCTTCTATCTACTTTCTCTCTTGCATATTTAACTAAAAGCCTAAAGTACTCTTACGTCAGAGGTGTCCCTGAATATTCAATCTCCACTGGACATTTCATTTCAAGCACTCCTAAGCCCATTCCCAAACATTCCAAGTCCAGGTTCAGCGACTCAGAGAACAAAAGAATCCCTCAAGGACCCGCGACTTATTTTCCAGAAAATGACCCGACCCCGGATAAGGTCATGAGCTAGGCACCTAACCACTGGGCCAACTCAACTCTTTTATCAAAAGATATAATGATGATAACAATTTTAATAGTTGTCACAATAGTTTGGTTACTAAATGTGACTTCTTATTGTAGATAGTCTCTCGATCAACCTTACGACCCAAACCGATTCAAGAAATAAAACTAGAGCAGATTCTTATGTAGAATTAATAATACAAGATATCGATTTCTCGACTAGAAATCAACATCTTATTAATGTAACTGTAAATTACTTCCTATAAGTGTTATTTTAGGCAACATGCCAACATCTATACCCTCCACCTAATCTCCATAAAAAATGAACCATTTACAGAAACAAATTTCAAGATAATATTAAAACAAGAATTATATCAAACACTCCTATCAGCCATGTTTGTCAATGTAATATACATACATAGACATACAAATATTTAAAGCTGCAGACATGATTATATTACATACTCGAAGAATTTACCCCACCGTGTTGCAGTCACCGCACTGCCGATGATGTTTCACCATTCCGGTGAGGGCCCACTCCTTTTTCTTTCCTTTTCTTCTCGATTCGAGGATGGAAATAAATTAATTGGATAGTTCATAACTGAACAAGTACTAACAACTGTTTTACAAATATGTATATGGTTATTTTTTTTATTTATATTTTAATTATGTTTATAATTATTCTCGAATTCTTGTATATAATAATTTAAATATATTTTGTATTTGTATAATAATTTATTAGTATTGCATACAATTTTTGTAAATTGATTAATTTTTTATATGATTAAGTTTTAAAAAGAATTTAATAGAATTCTTATAATAATGATTGACTTTAACAAGATAAGTTTAGTTGGTATCACGTTTGTGAAGATATATACTAGTTAGGTTAAAAAGATAGATTTTTCAAAAGAAAATGGTAGATAAAATATATGAAAGAAATTAATTATATAATTTAAAATAAATGGAAAATTTGTTAAATAATCCATCTGTTTATTTTTATTTGACGTTTAACTTTTTGGCACACATTTTTAAAATTTTTGACTACATTGTTAAAATTTATTAATTTTAAATTTTTTTTAATAAAAATATTAAACTAAAACTCTTATTCACAAAAGGAAAATTTAAAAAATAATAATTATAACTATATAATCAAATCTCTTAAAAAATTGTGTCAAAAAATCAAACGTCAAATATTATCAAACTATGAGCTCGTTTGGCTATGGGAGGCATGGGTAACTACACAATACTTATTGGGCAGGTATTCCAACTTCCCATAAATTTATTAACCAAATAACTTTTCAAACTCTCACTTAAAATTCCAAGATGTACGTAGATGTCAACCAAACAACCTCTGTATACAGAAAAAGATACTACCTCCGTCCCACCCAATTGTTAAAGTTTCGGAGAGAATGTCCGGCACGCATTTTAAGGTGCATATAAAGTATAGTTCCATAACTTTTTTTTAAAAAAAAATCTGAATAAAATTTTAAAAAATAAAAATAAAAATAAGTTATGGAACTATACTTTATATGCACCTTAAAATGTGTATCGGATCTTCTCTCCGAAACGTTAACAATTGGGTGGGACTGAGGTATAAAATTCCCAAACCTCAAAAGATAAAAACTTGTCCAGAAAATGATGATTATGTTGAAAGAAAACTAAAATGAATACATTCATGTACTCCGGTAATTCACACCTGCTCGCAAGTAAGATAAACAATACAAAACCAGCAACCCCAAAAAAAAGAGCTTGTACATTAAAATGTGATCTGGGTAATCATGATGAAATTCATGAGAATTTTGGCTTGGGCATTGGGAAAGCATTCTGATGCACAGCGCCAAGCTTTTGCATCCGATAAAGAATCCCCTTTTTAAGATCTTGGCACATTGCGTTTTGTACCATATTAAGGGTTCCATCACATGCAAGTGAAGATTCGAACTGCTCTAGTACCTTAACAACCTGCCAAAACTCTGGCCTCCTATCAGGCCGCAAGGACCAACATTGCTCAATTAAAGCTCTCATGTTAGGGGGGCAGTCCTCGGGGATAGCTGGTCTCAGATTCTGGAATATTGCAAATTAAAATTTTAGATTTGTACAATATAATGAAGGTTGAACGGGACCATTCATAGGTAAAAAAATATATATCAAATACGCGAGATAGTAAAAGGAATTTTCAAGAATCCTCAACTTTAATTGTAAACTGCCTCATAAATTGAGATCATGAAATATATATAGCATCATATCTTCATTATAGAACATTCAAGGGCTTATCAGCCTCATCAGCCATCATTTTCACCAAGAATTATATCAGGGTAAATAATGTGTGCCAGTTCGCTACCAACAAATGAGCATGTTCATTTAGCTAAGAGCAAGAAGAAATAATAATTAATAATTCAAATTAAGAAATTTCAGGTCATAACATCCACGCATTGATCAAATAGAAGCATGCAGAAAAACAAAACATAAGTGGACAGTACTGACAAAGCGCAGCAAGGTCAGCAACAATATACATCTTCCTTTTTCCAGAGAATAAAACAGATTTAACGAGAACATAGAACACAACTTTAGATGTAATTATGATCAAGATCAAATAGATAACCAACTAAGAGTAGAAATATGATGCTGGAAAGATAATTGTGATCATCCATATAACTTGCTCACTTGACAATTTGAGTTTATTGTTAAGAGTTGAGATTACTTTCTTTATTAACAAACATAGTGAGTTGAGTCCTGGGTATATCTTTTAACAATAATAAATCTTTATTTGTCCTCGAAAAAGCAGTCACTTAAAGATAACACTTGATCAGTGGGAATGTGGGAGGGGATAAATAATTTGACAAATGAAAGCTAATTCATACTTGAAAACATGCAACTGTGAAGATTTGCAATATTCAGAATTATATAAATAAGAGATGTACACATAACACACGAATGTACAGCACAATAAAGTACCTTGTTTAAAACAGCAAAAGCAGCTTGGCTGGGGATCATGTCCTTGTAAGGTATGCTTCCAGTTACCATCTCCCACAATATTAATCCGAAACTGTAAGTATCAACCTTCTTGTCATAATATTTGCATTTGAGCATCTCAGGTGCCATCCAGCGATAAGTGCCTGGATCATCAGTCAGAGAATCACAGTTTGCCTCGTCACAAGCTATTCCAAAATCAGCAATTTTCAGCTGAAAATCTTGATTGATAAGTATATTCTCAGGCTTAAGGTCCCTATGAATTACACCTTGTGAGTGAATAAATTCCATTCCCCGAGCAATGTCTAAAGCCATTGAGTTTAGCTTTTCCAATGGAAAAGGTTTCTGCTCGCGCTTTCTCAGGTATGCCCTCAAAGAACCATAAGAGAGATATTCTGTGATGATGCAGAAGACTGGTGGTTTTTTGCATGCTGCTACAAACTATGTTATACATAGATAAAGTAAAAGAGAAGTTAAAAGGGGTTTGACTAATGAAACCTAAGTTTGGATGTTACAATTAGGCATGTCCAGTAACTAGTAAGTATATACTTTAGACCAATCAAATTTTTTGTGACAAAATGAAAACTTATTCTGGACAAGCTAAAACACTCTTGTCGATATAGGTCAGTGGGTCACATAAGTACTACGTCGCAAAACCATTATGTAAATTGAATAACTCACAGACACATGGGAAAAAATAGAATAAAGATAACATCTATTATCATGGATAGATAAAGTAGAACCTCCACACATTGATGATATAACTATAGATAATTTGTTCCTGTAACTACTTAATTCATAGCAGATATTTACTTTCTTTTAAGGCAGTTAGTTGTTTTATGCAGATCTTAAATAAAGTTGTGCAAGTGAAGCATTTCCATGAGCTTTGGAAGTATGAAATAGTAAAGGCATTTAAAGAAAACTTGTTACCTTTATGACATTTTGGTGGTGTAACCGACTCAAGAGGGTTACTTCTCTTGTATATTGCTTCTCTAATTTGGCTCCAAGATCTCCATTTTCATCATCATCCGGTACCTTGATAATTTTTACAGCGACAGGTTCATCCTTATAAATCCCATGATACAGTTGACTATTTGCTCCATGATCAAATTTAAGCCCAAGAAATAGCTTAGAAAGATCCACCATCCACTCATCAGCTGATTCAATAGCAGTGACTCGTCCCCCAGCATGATCAAAGTACTTTGTCCATGTTGATTCCTTCCGGCCCTTTTTCTTATCATTAATATTCATTGCAGTAAAGTGCCCAAGCTCCCCGATATTGGTGCTTGACTTATAAAAAGAAGCCCTCTTCTCACAATTATCTTTGTGCAACAACCTGGCTAGAACTCCCTTTTCAGTAGCTCGTCTAACTGGTTGCGGAGTTGAGAATCTCTTCCTATCAGATTTTGCTTCCTTGAATGTCCGGGGAAGGTTAGTTTGAGTTATAGGTGATAGAGCCCTAAGCTTGTTTTTGTTAGAACTACATTGTATCTGAGTAGCACTAGAACCTGATTGTTGTAAATGAGAATCAGTTCCAGAACTTTTGGTTGGCGATTTCTTCTGATCAACTTTATCTTCCTTAGATGTTTGGGAATGTCTAACATGAGGGGCATGTGATACAACCTTGCTCTTGCTAATTCCATGACTTTGCTGAATCTCAGAAACACTAGACCCTGTTGGTTGTAAAACAGAACCAGACACAACTCTTGATCTGAAATCCGGAATTTGACCAGACTGAAGGAATGAAACCGAATCATGTCTTACAGATCCCGAAAGTTGGTAGACAGTATGAGAAAATTTCGTTCTCCGTATCCATGAATTCTCTTCCTCCATTTCTTAGTCCTCCAGAAGTATATGTAAACAACCAAGTATTTTTATCTTTCAGCAGAAGGTCAACAACTCCACCACATGATCAATATCCTCAAATCCATCATAACAAATATAATACTTCATCGGCAGACGGCAAATATAACAGGCCTTCAAATCTACAAGTACAAAAATCAAAGATCACCAACCACCACCATATCATAAGTCAAACAGACCTTAAAATTCAGTAAAGAACAATATATTTCAATGCTTTAATCAACTGATCACAAACAAGAAAAACTCAATCTTTATGCAATCAAAAACAAGATCCCTACCAGCACAATCTGCTGTAATCTGATCTCAACAAACACTGATCCTCAAAGTCATAGACACCCTTCCTAAAAAGCCTGGAATCCCAACACATACAAACAATAATAACAATTATACAACCAATCTACTAAATAAACAAAGTTTATTGCATGTATATATAAACACCATCAAGCATCAGCCAATGAAAAAAAAAGTAATCATTGATACAAAAAAATAAAAATTACCCATTAAACAAATCAACAAAATAAACAACCCCATCAAACGAAAAGTAAAAACAAGAGCTAAAAAAGGATCCAAAAAATTCATAAGAACATACCAAAAGGGTAGCTTTCTGACTTGCTCTAAATTCTATAATCAAATCTCTCTTCTTCTCTGGCATGTAAATATTACAGAGCGAAAGCATATATTATACTGTATATAAAATAATATAGATATAATATAAAATATATAGTGTTTTCGAGAAGGTGACTGTTCCTGTGGAACTAAAGTCTGAGATGTAATAAAATATAGGGATCTGCGTGAACCGTATAGAGATGAAAATGTACGGGTGGGTGGGACCCGTAGTTTAAAAAGTCAAGGAGAAACTAGAATTAAGAATGCAAAATGTCATTGTCAAAGAATACTAAATTACAAAAAAACAAAATCGTTCAAAATTGTACATTTTTTATTCTCAATGCGTTTTCTTTCTTAAAATAAGGAACTAGATATACATGTAATTTTTTTCAAATGTTAAATAATAAAATAATTCTATTTCATAAAAAATTGTACTTATTAAAATAATATCTAAAAAATTATACATATCAAAATATTTACCTACTAAAATAAATCGTTTTATTTACCATCTAAGGACTATATTAGATTCTTATTCTCTTATTTTAATTGTTCATAAAAAATTTATATGTATCTAAAGTATAAAAAATATATCTTATTAATGTTTTTAATAAATATAAATTATGTATTGAAAAATAAATAATTTTTATATTTTTAAATACATGTATAACCGCATAAAATTAGGCCGTTCTACTATATTATATCAGATAAACTTTCTGAGATAATTTTAGAAATTTTATTCCCAAAATAATATTACATAAATTAAATAATTTGTTTTGATAATTTCAAATTGAGCTATAAAGATAAATTAATAACTCTCTAAATTTATATATATATATATATATATATATATATATATATATTCATTCATTTATTTATTTATTAAACTATACAAGGCGTGGTTGAATTCCATTTATTTTGTTTTTCCTTTGTATTCGTTTTTCAATATATATACGCGTTAATAACATGTTAATTTTAATCAGGCCCGTTTAGCAAATCTTCAATTTCGCCCAATACAATCGAGAATATGTTATGCACTTGTGCTCTCTAGAAGCCTCTCCAAGGTCCGTTTGTTTCATTTCAGCCCATATGCCGCAAATATATACCTTACTATTTGGGCTGCACTGCCTGGCTTAGTTGCTTTATCATGTTTCGGTATCAATCATCTCTTTGAACTTTTTTGGGTTTTTACTTATATCGGGCATATTATATGGACATATTTTTTTAGTTTATTAAAAAAAAAAGTTAAGAGCATATAGATAAACTAAATATAGGCTAGCATTGATAATAAACTTTCTTTGAAGAAAACAATTCCGTTTTTATCGGATTTTATTTCGGTACAATTCAGTGATGTAAAGTTTTTATGGACAAAAAAAAATTATAAGCTAGCATTTAATTATGGGACGTAATTTGGATGATTCGCTTGCGAACTAGCTTCAACTTGTTTATTAGAATTCGAATTTATTTGAGTTTAAACATACGAGTTGATTGGCTAAACTAATTTCAATAAAATCGTACTTATTTTAAAAAATATAATATAGATTCGTATAATTTTTTATGAAAATAAATAAGGACTAAGCTTATTTTTTTTTAAAGTATTTATCTTTTTAAATATATATATATTATATAATTTTTTAAAGAAAAAATGATTACTTATTTTTTTAAAACTAAGAAAAAATAAACGGGTTCATAAATAAATCTTAGAGTTTTTTCTAAAAAATACATTTTTTAATAATTATTTTGAAAAAAATACGATTTGTGCAACGTAAAATACAAATTTTATCAAAATTGATTTTAAAATTGATTTGAGTCGCAATCAGATGTAAAGTGAATCAATCTTAAATTTAACTTTTTTGAAAAATTAAATAAAATTATATTTTGGGTTAAAAAAGTTACAGAATATATTTTTAAAAATATAATTTTAAAAACAATATTTTAAAATTATTTTTAAAAATAATAATACTTTAAAATTAATTTTTAAAAAATTAATGTTTTGAATAATTTCTCACAATCCTGTAAATACAAATGCGTGAGTCGGTGAGTGTTCGATTTTCATGTAACTATGGCCCCGTTTGTACAAGCTTATAAGCAGCTTATAAGCTGAAAAAGTTAGTATATATGTATTTTTTCTGAAAATGAGTAATTTATTTTTATATTTGAAAATAAAATTTGATCTTAAATTTCTAAAAAAAATATTAATTTTTAAAAAAAAACTAGGACAAAAGTACGGGTAGAACAGAAATGGGAACATGTGGCGAATGTGAACGCGTGCGATTGATTTGGAAATGTGTCTAGATTCTAGAAACTCCGGGCCGCTAGCTAGTAGCCCAATACTAACTACTAGCCGTGGGGGCAAATATGTACGACAGATAGACACACCAGCCCAATAGCCGGGTTTTTAGGTTCCTTTCCCATCCACCATATCGTGCTATATTTATATTTTGAGAAATGTTGAATTCCTCAAATTATTTCAATCGTTTGTCAAAATAATAAATGAGATTGATCTCTCATACAATTATATTAATACACGAGTTGATGAAGAAATCTGCTAATCGGCAAAGATCGATATTCTTTACATGAAAAAGATTTAATGCGGCTGAGATTGCTAGGTTTCAAAATAATTAGAGTCTTTGTTCTCTGACGGCTGTGAGCTCTAATAATTTTGACCCCAACAATGTGCATACGTACATCTATTTATATGGAAAATATAGTATCAAGTCCACGTAATTCTTGTCAAAGTAGAAACTCATTAGGAGAACGGAACCCTAATTTGAGTTAAATTAGGTAACCGGCAAGAGGAACCTTCCTGTAAGAAGTATGGGTTTATTTGGACAAGTGAAATCACAGTATAAATTACTAAGACTTCATGGATCCGATGTTGACCCAGAAACCATGGACCCTAGTCAGTCCACCACAACTATTTCCTGAATACCTTAATTGGAAGTCGACACTAAATCCATCGCAAATATAGGACACGTCCTAAGTCCCGGACGAGGACAACCCGCCTGAATACAGAAAAATGATATTCCAAGATGAGATTAACAGCACATCATAACTTTCCTATAAGAGAAACCCGAGTAATATGGAATTTCAATTGACATATTCATTAATAGAATAAGAGAAGTGATTGTATTGCATATTCATGTCTTTGTATTTTCAATCACCCCCTCGTACGATCTTTTGATTCGGAACCATGTTTTGAAGGTTTAAGAACAAGAGAAAATAGGAGCCCGTAAAATTAATATTTTAGTTATTAAAATAAAAAATATTATAATAAAATAATCAATAATTAATAAGCACCGTGAAATGTAAGTTCTTGGAATTTTTGTGATAAATTGTTAATAATTTTATGCAGGTTAACTTTTTCACCAATATATATTTTTCAGTGCATAATATAAATGTCGTTACATTTCAAAGAATTCTAAAAATTAAAGAACTCAAAATTTTAAATGCAAAAATTAACTCTTCTGCAATACTATTAAATTCTGAGAAAAAATGTATCAAAATATGAATATGTATAGTACTACTTTTTAAAAATTATATTATATTTATAAATTCGTACTCCTTCCGAGACTGCTAATTTTATTTTTTTAATATATATATAAGATACATGAAAAAATATTTATACATAATTTTTTTTTAAACTGTATTATATAAAGTTAAAGGTTTGAATTTTTATATGTATAAAATTAAAATTATAGAAAAATATATCGAGTAAATATCTTTATCAAGTACATTAAAATATGGATAAATATTAAATATAAAAAGATGGTATAAAATAGGACGAAAGTACCCCCTATTGCAGAACGAGTACAAAGTAGGAGTTAAACATGAAATAAACATGTTGCCGCCCACAAAATAATATAATAATGGACCACTTACTAGTTACAAACTTGCAATAAACTCTATACAAACTACTAGTACTTAAATTAATCAAGGGCGGCGGCTACTTCTTCTCCATATATTCACTCCACCTCCTTGTTGACCTCACTTTCCTATACATACACATATATACACAAGCTTAAACAACTATACATACCTTCACAATTTCATATTATCTCCTCATATATACACACAACTTTTTACATGGCACCTAAGGAAAGAACAACGCTGCTTACTACAAAACTTAACACAACCCTAAGAGAACCACATTTCCGCGGCGTACGTAAGCGCTCACGGGCCGATACGCCGCGGAGATTCGAGATCCGAATAAAAAAACCCGGGTATGATTAGGTACATTTGATACTGCTGAAGAAGCTACCAGGGCAAATGACACCGCGGCACGTAGTTTCCGCGGCGTTGATGCCAAAACTAATTTTCCTAGACCTGATGAGCTTTTCGATATCAACTACTCCCCATCTGTCCCAACCAATTCTTTACATTTTTTTTTTGAGACGTTCCAACCAATTTTTTACATTACTAAAAATATTAACTTTTAACAATAAAATACATTATTACATCCACTACTTCACTCCATTTTTTCAACACTTTACATTATTATACCCACTACTTCATTTATTTTAACAATAAAATCACTATTACACTCACTGTTTCATTTTTTTTAACAATATTATTCCATTATCCTTTGTCTCCGTGCCCAGACCAAATGTAAACATTTGGCCGAGACCGAGGGAGTATAATTTAACAAATATTTATAATAATTGTTCATATTTTGAGGGTATTTGTGATAGTTCTGAATATTGGAGTATAGATTATACTTATGTGAAGGTCAATTGTGATGAGTTTTTCAGAGTTGATGTAGGTTGGATTGCTCGAGAGGTCATTATAATACTTTTTAGATTAAAAATTTTAGATATTTTATGTGTTAAACGATCTAAAAATAAAACGGTTATTTTTTTAGCTCATTTTTTATTTGACAATTAAGTTGTAGTTGACAGTTCGTTAGTTTGTACCGGTTGCATTATAATGTTTTAATGAATTTTTCACTTTACGTTAAAAAAAAAACTAAATATAGGCTAGCATACTTGTCCAAAAAAAATATAGGCTAGCATTTAATTATGGGGCGTAATTTGGATGAATCGCTTGCGAACTAGCTTTAACTTGTTTATTAGAATTCGAATTGATTTGAGTTTAAACATACGAGTTGATTGGCTAAACTAATTTCAAGAAAATAAGTGCTTACTTTTAAAAAAACAAGACAGATTCGTATAATTTTGTATGAAAATACTTAAGGACTAAGCTTATTTTTTATAAAAAAAAAGTACTCGTCCTTTTTAAAATTTACATATTGTATATTTTTTAAAGAAAATATGATTACTTATTTTTTAAAAATAAGAAAAGATAAACGGGTTCATAAATAGATCTTAGGGCTTTTTCTAAAAATACATTTTTTATAATTTTTTAAAAATAATACGAATTTTGCCATTTGTGCAACCTAAAATGTAATTTTTATTAAAGTTCATTTGAGTTGCAATCAGATGTAATATGAATCAATTTTAAATTCAATTTTTTCGAAAAATTAAATAAAATTATATTTTGGGTTGTAAATATCGTAAATATTTTAAGAATAATTTTAAAAAATAATTTGCCTAAATCTCATAAATACAAGCGTGCGAGTCCTTACAGAATCATGATTGGAGTTGTCAAAGAGGTTGTCAAGCTCATGTGATATGACAAATTTGGTTGTCCTTGGAATTGGGAGGTTGTCTCTTGATTGCCGATCAAGGTTGCCAAAATTTAGTAATTTTAAAATAATTTTTTCTAAAGTTGCTAAAATTGACATCGATGTGAGAGAAATTAAAAAAATAATTTATATAATGGGTCGTATCTTCTTAGCAATTTTTGAGTTAACATTTATTGGAGATATTATTATGTTGTGTTTAATTGGAGAGATTGATACTGAATGAGTAAAATGAGAAGAAAATAATTGAGTTAGAACGGTAGATTTGAAAAAAAATTAGTGAATGCAAAATTTTTATGATGAAAATTAACAAGAAAATGAGTAACAAAGAGCATGGAGCATTCTATTTCAAAATATAGGATTTGAATTTTAATTTAAATTAATAAAAATGAATAGGGGAAAGAATAAATTTTTAAAAATTCAATCAAATTCAAATCTCATTCCATTTCAATAAATCAAATCTCACGACAAAACACAACATTAGTGTTCGATGTTCTTGTAACAATAACAGATAGAGACACCAGCCGGTCCAGCCCAATAGCCGGCTTTTTTAGGTTCCTTTCCCATCCACCATATCTTGGTATATTTATATTTTTTATTTCATGTCTTTGAATTTTCAATACTACCCCTTAAATTATACTGTATTATTTAATACGAGCCTTTGGATTCGGATTTCGGAACCATGTTTTGAAGGTTTAAGAGCAATAGAAAATAGGAGCCTGAAAAATTAATATTTTAGTTATTACAATGAAAAATATTATAATAAAATAATCAATAACTAATAAGCACCGTGAAATGTAAGTTCTTGAAATTTTTTGTGATAAATTGTTAATAATGTTATGCAGGTTAACCTTTTCACCAATATATATTTTTGAATGCATAATATTAATGTTGTAACATTTGAAAGAATTCTAAAATTTTAATAAACTCAAAAATTTAAATGCAAAACTTAACTTTTCTACAATACTATTAAATTCTGAACAAAAATGTATCAAATTATGATTATGTATAGTACTACTTTTTAAAAATTAAATTCGCTATATGTAGAAATTCGTACTCCTTCCGAGAGTGCTTTTATTTTATTTTTTAATATATATTTAAGATACATGAAAAAGTATTTATACATAATTTTTTTGTAAACTATTTTTATACAAAGTTCAAGGTTTGAATTTTTATATAAAATTAAAATTATAGAAAAATATATTGAGTAAATATCTGTATCAAGTACATTAAAATATGGATAAATATTAAATTAAAAAATTGTATAAAATAGGACGAAAAAAGTTTCCCCATTGCAGAACGTGTACAAGATAGGAGTTGATAACAAGAAATAAACATGCTGCCGCCCACAAAATAATAAAATAATGGACCACTTACCAGTTACAAACTTACAATACACTCTATAGTCTATACAAACTACTAGTAGTACTTAAATTAATCAAGGGCGGCGGCGGCTACTCCTCCTTTTCATATATTCACTCCACCTCCTTGACCTCACTCTCCTATATATACACATATATACACAAGCTTAAACAACTATACATACCTTCAGAATTTCATATTATCTCCTCATATATACACACAACTTTTTACATGGCACCTAAAGAAAGAACAACGCTGCTTACTGCAAAACCTAACACAACCCTAAGAGAACCACATTTCCGCGGCGTACGTAAGCGCCCATGGGGCCGATACGCCGCGGAGATTCGAGATCCGAATAAAAAAAACCGGGTATGATTAGGTACATTTGACACTGCTGAAGAAGCTACCAGGGCATATGACACCGCGGCACGTAGTTTCCGCGGCGTTGATGCCAAAACTAATTTTCCTAGACCTGATGAGCTTTTCGATATCAACTATAATTTAACAAATATTTATAATAATTGTTCATATTTTGAGGGTATTTATGATAGTTCTGAATATTGGAGTGTAGATTATACTTATGTGAAAGTTAATTGTGACGAGTTTCACAATCGATGTAGCTTGGATTGCTCGAGAGGTTATTGTAATATTTTTTAAATTGAAAAATTTGGATATTTTATGTGTTAAACGATCTGAAAATAAAACGACTATTTGTTTAACTCATTTTTTGTTTGACAATTAAGTTGGAGTTGACAGTGCGATAATTTGTACCGATTGTATTCCAATGTTTTAATAAATTTTTCACTTTACGTCAAAAGAAAAAACTAAATATAGGCCAGCATACTTGTCCAAAAAAAATATAGGCTAGCATTTAATTATGGGGCGTAATTTGGATGAATCGCTTGCGAACTAGCTTCAACATGTTTATTAGAATTCGAATTGATTTGAGTTTAAACATACGAGTTGATTGGCTAAACTAATTTCAAGAAAATAAGTGCTTACTTTTAAAAAAATAATACAGATTCGTATAATTTTGTATGAAAATACTTGAGGACTAAGCTTATTTTTGATATAAAAAAAAAGTACTCATCCTTTTTAAAATTTACATATTATATATTTTTAAAGAAAATATGATTACTTATTTTCTAAAAATAGGAAAAGATAAACGGGTTCATAAATAGATCTTAGGGCTTTTTCTAAAAATACATTTTTTTATAATTTTTTAAAAATAATACGAATTTTGCAATTTGTGCAACCTAAAATGTAATTTTTATTAAAGTTCATTTGAGTTGCAATCAGATGTAATATGAATCAATTTTAAATTCAATTTTTTTGAAAAATTAAATAAAATTATATTTTGGGTTGTAAATATCGTAAATATTTTAAGAATAATTTAAAAAAATAATTTGCCTAAATCTCATAAATACAAGTGCGCGAGTCCTTAGATAATCATGATTGGGGTTGTCAAAGAGATTGTCAAATTTATGTGACATGACAAATTTGATTGTCCTTGGAATTGGGAGGTTGTCTCTTGATTGCCGATCAAGATTGCCAAAATTTGGCAATTTTCCAAAATAATTAATATATATGTAAAATGTTTGCCCAGATGAATAAATTATTACATAATGGTGTTGAATGTAATAGTTCCATAAATCGATTAAGAACACGAGTATGTAAAAGACAAATATCGTTCTGTATTAAAGATTATGAATAAGTTACAAAACCCTCTCGAGAAGTTATTTGTTCTCAAGAGCTGCTAGGTTATGAATATTATGATTTTCTTAGATTCCATTGATGTTAATCTATGTATGTGTTTATATTGACACAATTACAATTCAATTACAAATCAGATTAGAAATAGAATAGCTTTACATAAGGAAATAGTCTTGCATTAGGATTGCTTCTTACCATCCTATTCAGACTCTGATTCGAATTGCTTCCTGATAAACTCTGATAATAAACTCTGTCGGTTGTTATTCTCTGATAGAGCATTCTCTGTTAGACAGTTCCTTAAACTCTGACGACGTCAGCAATGTAAACTCTGACTTGTATTCTCTGACAGTTATCAGTGTTTCCTTCCTAACATAAAATTTCAAAAATATATTTTACTTTATCCATTTTAATATTTCTTATTTTGTTAAAGGAAATATAAAACATGCACTGAGGACCACATTGACAACCTTTTGCCAACCATTAAAGTAATTTTTTTAAAGTTGCTAAAATTGACATCGATGTGAGATAAATTAAAAAAATAATTTATATAATGGGTTGTATCTTCTTAGCAATCTTTGAGTTAACATCTATCGGAGATATTCTTATGTTGTGTTTAATTGGAGAGATTGATATTGAATGAGTAAAATGAGAAAAAAATAATTGAGTTAGAACGGTAGATTTGAAAAAAGATTAGCGAATGCAAATTTTTTTTGATGAAAATTAACAAGAAAATGAGTAACAAAGAACGGGGAGCATTCCATTTCAAAATATAGGGTTTGAATTTTAATTTAAATTAATTAAAATGAATAGGGGAAAGAATAATTTTTTTTAAAATTTAACCAAATTCAAATCTTATTCAATTTCAAACAATAAAATCTCACGACAAAACACAACATTAGTGTTCGATGTTCTGTAACAATAACAGATAGAGACACCAGCCCAATAGCCGGCTTTTTTAGGTTCCTTTCCCATCCACCATATCTTGGTATATTTATATTTTTTATTTCATGTCTTTGAATTTTCAATACTACCCCTTAAATTATACTGTATTATTTAATACGAGCCTTTGGATTCGGATTTCGGAACCATGTTTTGAAGGTTTAAGAGCAATAGAAAATAGGAGCCTGAAAAATTAATATTTTAGTTATTACAATGAAAAATATTATAATAAAATAATCAATAACTAATAAGCACCGTGAAATGTAAGTTCTTGAAATTTTTTGTGATAAATTGTTAATAATGTTATGCAGGTTAACCTTTTCACCAATATATATTTTTGAATGCATAATATTAATGTTGTAACATTTGAAAGAATTCTAAAAATTTAATAAACTCAAAAATTTAAATGCAAAACTTAACTTTTCTACAATACTGTTAAATTCTGAACAAAAATGTATCAAATTATGATTATGTATAGTACTACTTTTTAAAAATTAAATTCGCTATATGTAGAAATTCGTACTCCTTCCGAGAGTGCTTTTATTTTATTTTTTAATATATATTTAAGATACATGAAAAAGTATTTATACATAATTTTTTTGTAAACTATTTTTATACAAAGTTCAAGGTTTGAATTTTTATATAAAATTAAAATTATAGAAAAATATATTGAGTAAATATCTGTATCAAGTACATTAAAATATGGATAAATATTAAATTAAAAAATTGTATAAAATAGGACGAAAAAAGTTTCCCCATTGCAGAACGTGTACAAGATAGGAGTTGATAACAAGAAATAAACATGCTGCCGCCCACAAAATAATAAAATAATGGACCACTTACCAGTTACAAACTTACAATACACTCTATAGTCCATACAAACTACTAGTAGTACTTAAATTAATCAAGGGCGGCGGCGGCTACTCCTCCTTTTCATATATTCACTCCACCTCCTTGACCTCACTCTCCTATATATACACATATATACACAAGCTTAAACAACTATACATACCTTCAGAATTTCATATTATCTCCTCATATATACACACAACTTTTTACATGGCACCTAAAGAAAGAACAACGCTGCTTACTACAAAACCTAACACAACCCTAAGAGAACCACATTTCCGCGGCGTACGTAAGCGCCCATGGGGCCGATACGCCGCGGAGATTCGAGATCCGAATAAAAAAAACCGGGTATGGTTAGGTACATTTGATACTGCTGAGGCAGCTGCTAGGGCATATGACGCCGCGGCACGTAGTTTCCGCGGCGTCGATGCCAAAACTAATTTTCCTAGACCTGATGAGGTTTTCGATATCAACTATAATTTAACAAATATTTATAATAATTTTGGTTCTACGGATAATGTGCACGGGAGTGTGAGTCAGAGTAGTACTGTTGAATCCTCGAGCCGTGGAGCTTTGAATCTCACTTTAGGATTCACCGGAGTTTCGCCGGTCAACGGTGGTTCGCCGAGCGATTCGGAGGAGTCTTCGGTTGTTACTGACTTGAAGTTGAGTATTAGAGAGTTTGATTTTGACTTGAATGCCCCGCCGTCGCCGGAATATTACTGATCGGTATATTTATAATAGTTTTTCCCGTGAAGCTGTAGTTATATATAAGCATTATAGGTGTAGTAGTGTTTTTCTTCTTACATCGGCAATTTCTCCGGCGGCGCTGGCTACCGGAGTTTTTTTTTGGCGGCTTGTAGAATTTCCGGTGGCCGGAGGTTCACAGCTGTTTGTTGTATGATGTAATTGTTTAAATGGTATGCTATAGATGAAAAGTTTATTAGAGTAATTGTCTAGATCGTTGCTTTGCGATTGCTAATTTGCAAGTGGAGTATGATGATTATTTATATTTATATTTATTAAAATAAATGGGCCTTAAAATTATACCAGAAAATTTAAAATTAATTTAGTGGAACTCTTGGACTTCATCTCAGGAGGTGGGCTGTTTGCACCTTGGGTCAACCGGCTTCACATATTTAATTTATAAATTTGGTGCGGTTATAATTGAAAGTTAATAATATAAATAATGAATAAATTTTAATTAAAACGGAAAAAATAACAGCTAAAATTTGTTCTTCGTAATATGAATATTAATGAGATATAATTATGTTTGCATTTTGCAGAATACATATTTTTACTTGAAAGTATTTATATTAATTATTCAGTATTTTAGAAAAGATGAAGTATACAGTAAAATCTCAATAAATAAATATTCGATAAACAAATAATCTCGTCAAATTATAAAATTTTTTCCAGTTTCAACATATTAGGTACAATATATATTTTTACTTCAAGAATAAATGAATAATCTCGATTGATAAATATAATTTTCTGGTCCCGAGCGTAATCATTTATCGAGAATTAACTCTTATATAGAACTAAAATTATATTTTGGACAATTATTCTAGTATTATTTTCATTGATTTTATGTTAAAATACGTTCTCTGCAAAATGCGCTTATGTATAATTTTATTTTTACATATTTTATTGAGTCGAAATCAAATTAATTATTGTAATATTCATACTTTTAATAATATTATTTACTATAAATAATTTGAATTATCAAGTCAATCTTGTAGTATATCATAATTTGATCATCCATAACACAATATTTAAGGTCAGCGGCTCAAGAACATAAATAATAGTATTTTGCATAAGACAATTTAGAAAGCAAAGTAAATCAAATTGCTCATTTGATAGGTAGAGTTTTTGTTACTGAATTTTATGTCATCCAAAATATCTGTCGAAGACCTTAATGTATAATGATACTGCTGTTAATTAATAAAATATTTAGTTGGTTTAGAAAGAATTTTTTTTATAACATATTACTTTTTTTAATTTTAATCTTTTTGCTCACATTTTAACTTTTTTATGAGATACAATATCAGTTATATATTTTTGTTAATAAAATGTATTTTTTTAAATAATTATAACTATACGTGTGCAGAAAAATCATTAAAAAAAATAACAGCGTATATCATCACACAATAAGCACCTTGTAAAGCACACTTTCCAACCTTGTTCCTGAGTCATCCGTTTTCTCTTGGTATATGAATGAGTTAAGCGAGTGAATAATGAATGAAAATCAACTATAAGTGTGAAAATGTCTATTAGCAGAAATTTTTACGATTGTTATGAACTTGTGATAGATTATTTTCATATACGTTACTTTATTTTATTAGCTTAAATTAACATATTACATCAATAATTTTTTAAGATGATATAATTATGACATTGGAGTGAACTATATTCGTGTTTTAGAGGATATAGGGTATGCAACGTTTTGTATAAAATAGCATTTGATCACTGTGAAAATTTTTATTGGCGCCGAGGACTGAGAGCAACTAGGCCATTTTCAAGTTTTTTACCTCCTGCCACCCAAGTAAAAGCAACTTTGAATAAAAATTGGACAATTCACTCGATGGTCCGGTTTTTCTATTTTCTATATATTTTTTTTATAATGTTGGTCTCACTTGACTGATTTATATATCCAACATAACTTATATATAATATTATTATAATATTTTGCTTAGTATAAAAATAAAATTAATAAAATATTTTTTTAATTTACATAAATTTAAATATAAAAATAAAACATTTTCCATAATTCAAATATATGACATATAATTAAAAAAAACATTATAAGAACAACATAATTAGAATTTAAAACATTACAATATAAAAAAATAACGATTATTATGAATCTGCGAGATATATTCAACCAAGTCATTTTGTAGATGTGTCCGTTTATAACGCATATGTATAGTATTTTGAATATACGTTTCATACGGAATAAAAGTTCTTCAGCTAAATTTGATGACGATAAACCATTTGTTGCATTATCATAAGTTGGTAATGGATCAAATTGAATGGCATATGTGTCCCTCTCATCTTTAACTATCATATTATGTATTATGATGCATGCTCTCATAATTCTCCCAATATCTGCTTTGTTCCAAAAACGTGCAAGATCACGTACACTTGCGAAATAAGATTGTAACACACTAAACGCTCGTTCCACATTTTTCGCTGACTTTCTTGATGTATTGAGAATAATTTTCTTTTTTCACTTTGTGGACGTGGTATCATTTTGACAAATATTGTCCATTGAGGATATATTCCATATGTTATCCATTGATAGAATAATTTGCCTCTGGAGGACGACTTTGTAGCACATCATCAAATACTAGTGATCAATCTAACACATTTATGTCGTTATTTGATCCAGCAACTCCTAAAAATGTATGTCATATTCATAGATCAGATGAAGCAACTGCTTCAAGTAAAATACTTGTAACTCATTTATGACCACTTATGAACATTCCCCTCCATGATTTAAGACAATTTTTTCATTGCTAGTGCATACAATTAACACTCCCAATCAGTGGCGGAACCAAAATATTATAAAAGGGGGGCACTTTTTACATATAAATAATTTTAATTTATAATTATTTTTTAATATATATTAAATAATTAATATTTTTAATTTTTAAATAATAAGTAAATTGTTTAAATTTTTTTAAAAAAAAGAATGAAAACTAGCAGAATTGGAAAACTAGAAAATACGTAATAAATAATTTATATATATTATATTATTATAACTAAATTAGAGATTTTTTTTAAAACACCGGGGTGAATCATTAGAAAAGATCATAAACATCCAATTGTAGGTGAACCATGAAAACGATATCACGGATAATATTATATATATTTAAATTATATTCTATATTTTCTATTTTAAGAATCCTATTTATCATATAATTTTTATTTAATATAGTTACTCAAATACAATCATTCAAACTCATTTATTTATTTAAAATTACGACTTATCATTAAAGTTTATGAATATTAATATATAAATATCATTTTATAGAAAAATGTAAAAAAAAATTAATAATAAAATAAATTATCATATTAAATGAAATATTTAAATTATATAAAATAATTAATATATAATTTATTAATAGCATTCGTATTTTACACGGGTTATAAGTTAGTATATGTTATATACGAAAAGACATGAAAGCTCAAATGAGACGGGCCAGCCTATCCCAGCATATCATGTTAAACTCTCATTCATTGTAAATACATGTATCATTTTAAATTTTTTCTCAATATTCTACATAAAATTTAAAAATTGGTCTATCTCTTAATAAGAATATCTATATATATATTAGGGTGAGCAAAGATAGCTTTTAAGATGGTTTTTTTTATTTTGTTTATTGAACTCTAAAGCTCATTCGCGGTAAGGGTGGACAGGCCTCCTGTTCTATATGCTAATTCCGTCCCTGCTCTCAATCATTCTAGGAAAAATAGGAAAAATACGAGTATCACCCATCTGTAATAAACGTTGTACGAGTTCAACTTTCGTAAGTATTCGCTTTTGAATATCATAATGACATCAAAACAATTTTTTTTAAACATTTAAACATTCAATTGCAGTAGTCTCTCTAATATGAACATAGTCATCAACAGTGTCAATAAATACTCCACACGCCAATATATGAATGGTTGTGGTCCTATATCCATATCCTATATATATGTATCTTATTTAAGACCGTTTTTTAGGTAAGTATATATATATTCATATCCTGATACATTTTTTTAAGTGAGCGGTCAATTTATGTATATCATAATTCATATTATATAAATTTTAATAACAACTAATATAATTAAAATTTTAAATCTATTTATGATGGTATTATTATAATTAATAATATGGACGTCATATCATAAGATATTCATAACACTATCATAAATATATTTTTCGATGTTACAAATACTAAACTAAAATATATTTTTAACGAATATCAAATCCTAAAAGTTATAAATCTATTTATTATATAATACTGCATCATTATCTTTTTGTAAAGTGATTTTATTCAATTTAAAATTATTATCATGCCCTTATTCATCTTTTTGTGATAATTTTATTCCATATGCAATTATTATTATTTATTTATATACATTTAATTAGTTATTGCCTTTCATTCTCAAATTAATACTTCATTTAAAAGATTAATATAACAAAATATATAATTAATAAAACTATATATAATTTTTATGACGAATTTGGGATCCATACTTTAGTTTGGGAGTTTATACCCACCAAAAGGTTGAAATTTTATTGATGACATATATTATTTAAAAAATGATGTAAATCTTGAACATATATTTTCAATCATTTGATTATAACTCATAAATTCTAAAAAACAATACATTAAATAAAATATAAAATATAATTCGAGTTTTAGAAATTGTCCGCGCGTTTCACAAAGATAAGAATTAGTTTAAATAATTTTTTATGTTTATCATATATATTAATAGAGTATTTTTAAATATAATTATAATTGAAAATTTATATGTTCTGCAATATGTTATACTTATAGTCTGAGGTTAACGAAAAATTCTTTTTATTTGAATAACTAAGAAATCAAATAACTTATATAATTTTATAATATATAAAAATATTACTGAAAATTAGAAAAAATTATAAAACATTAAAAATAATTGTAAACAAACAAAATAATTACATAGCACAAAAAATATAAAACACAAAATTATTAATAAAACAAATTATTACAAATATTTACTAACTAAACTTTTATAAATTAGAAATTGGTTTCTCAATTATTGAAGTAAGAAATTTTTGGTTGGGTCTTACTCCATACTTATAATATATCATAAAATTATAATAAAAAATTATATATAAATCTTTGATTCGTAATTCATTCAAGATAGCATACCAAATAAGAGTATAAGAGCATTTTCAAGGAAGAATAACTACGACTGTGAAAAAAAATGAAAATATCCGATATCCGTTCGAAATATCTATATCCTTATTCGAAATAAAGTGAATATTATCCGTATTTAAAATAAAGTGAATATTATCTGTATTCAAAATAAAACGAATAATATTTATATTTGATTGCGATGATTTCGGATATAGTTACGGATGAATAGGGATATAGACATATATGTAACTGGTAATATCCGAATCTAAACTTATATATATTATATAGAAAAATCTATTAAATAAATATATATTTTTTATGTTCAATTTATAATCTCTCTCTCTCTCTCTCTCACACACACACACACACACACATATATTAAATAATATGTTTTTAATAAGATATATATAATTATTATACATATATATCACATAAATTAAGTATTTTAAAAATAAAAAATATTATAAAAATCATTATTCATATATTTTTAAAAAACATAAAATTGAATTCGGGCCCGAATATTATCCATCGAATTTGATTTCAAATATATTTTTTCGGATATTTTAGATTCAGATACAAATTCAAATTTTTGGATTCGGATTCAGATATAGGCAGATTTGTATCCGAATTATCTGTTTGACAATCCTAAAGAAAAATTAAAACCGTTAGCTAAAACATGATTATCTAAATTTTTTGAAACTTGTAAGAATTTATGATCTAGTGACATTAGCTAATATCATTAGTTATATTCAAAAAATATATATTTTTATTTTTAATGTACAATTAAAATAAATTTAATTAATTTTATTTAATACAAAATAAAATAAAATATATTTAGCAAAAGATATTTAATGATAATATCATAATATTTTTATATTTATGTAAATATTTTAAAGTAAATATTATAAAACAAAAATAATAATTATTACAATTGAAAATATAATAACATATTTAAACAGGGTAAAAATAAATTAAAAAATATTAGTTACATATATTATAAAACATATTTTATTTATTATATTAGAATATTTGAATTTTTATAAATTTAGTTAATAATAAAATAATATTTTACATTTAATATTACATAAAATCAATATTTTATAAATAATAAATTAATAATGAATATATATATATTTTGTATATTATATATTTAATAAATGACTTATATATTTTTAATTAAATTGTTAAAAAATGAATAAAGATAATATGTTTCGAACTACAAAACACCGTAATCCAAATTTCAAATCACCCGCGTCAATCGATTAACACAAATAAACATGTCCAAAATCAACGGCCACAATCACCTCACACCACCAACACTCCATGCCACATCAGCGATCCGCGTCAAACAAATCTTCCACCATCAATCCAATATCACAATCCAATGGTCCTCATCACTCTCACCCCCGCTAAACATCTCCACAGCTTCCTTATAAATACACTCCCAAACTACACAACATTCATACATTCTCTTTCATATATATACACACAAAGCTCTGTATCTATATCTGCACACACCAATGGCACGAACAAAGCAAACAGCTCGCAAATCCACCGGAGGAAAGGCACCGCGAAAGCAATTGGCCACAAAAGCTGCTCGGAAGTCAGCGCCGGCTACCGGCGGCGTGAAGAAGCCTCACCGTTTCCGCCCCGGCACCGTCGCTCTCCGTGAAATCCGAAAATACCAGAAATCAACGGAGCTTCTGATCCGAAAGCTTCCGTTTCAGCGACTGGTTCGAGAAATAGCACAGGACTTCAAGACAGATCTTCGGTTCCAGAGCTCAGCTGTAGCAGCACTCCAGGAAGCTGCAGAGGCGTATCTAGTTGGACTGTTTGAAGATACTAATTTGTGTGCTATTCATGCCAAGCGTGTCACTATTATGCCTAAGGATATTCAGCTTGCCAGGAGGATTCGTGGCGAGAGGGCTTGAGTTTGAGTTGAATTATTAGTCGAGTTTGTGGTTCGATATTGCTGTGATGGTTTTATTATATAGTTTAATATGTTTAGGGTTTATGTGTTGTGGATCGGTTATAGTGATGGTTATGTAATGAAATGTTTTAATGAAAATGATATGTTTTGTTATTCGGATAGAATTGAACTTATCTATTGAGTCTATATGTGATTGAGACTAAAGAAGCATTTCGGAATTGTATATGTGAGACTCATTCATTCAGGTTATTATATGTATCAAGGTTTGTGTGTGTATGATTTGGATAGTAATTTTTACATACAACTGTTGTAGAATTGTTGAAACTTGTAAAGCTGCTAATGCCACACTGCAGATCGCCAAATTCTTTGGAATCAGAACTATGGATGTTGCTACATTGGCCAGAAAGTGGAGGAATTGCATTATCTTTCCCAGTGTAGGCTCCTGGTGCATATTGCACCCAAGTCAATGGGTTACACAAAGCAAATAGGTCGGAGATCATTATATGAACAGGCAGGAAACAACTGGCAACCAATGAAGGAGTCTCCACTTCTGTTTCAACATCTTGTTTGTGAATTAATTAACACAGGAATTCAAGTGTGATGTTAGTATTCAGAGCTATGTGTTTATAGGTATGGTGTTTTTTTGATAAAGTTTATAATTTCTTTACTGCATTCATATCTCTGCCTACTGTATCCAGGTATTGATAAGTTTTTCTTAATTCACCGAATTGATTCTTTTATGTCATGTGAAGTTAAGATGAAATATAGCATGTATAATCTTTAGTAATGTGTTTGTTTCCCAGATTAATTCGGGAGTTCTAGGTTTCAATTAGAACTCTTTTGCGCATATCTAATTGAACCAAGTATTAAAATTGTTTGTTGAAGATTGTCCGCTACATGTGTATTACATATTTACATGTCACTAACACGAGGACGTCAAGAAATTCACAAGACATCCAGAGCTAATATTGTCATAGATCTCTATAGGCTGTCTTGTTGCAGTCAGGACTGAAGAGCTCTTCAGTCCTGACTGCAACTTTGGGGAATGGATGGAGTAATGTTTCTCAATTGCTATAGATTGCTGATACAGTCCAACATCTCTTTTTGACTAAACAGAGAAAATTGTAATGTGTTGGCTAAGCTTGTGAGAAATGTGCTAGGATTAAATTTCCTTCTATGTAATTATTAACGAAATACAAACACTTCTAAGACCAGGAATAGAAAAAAATACATTTTTTTCCTTCTGAATTTGAAACATTTAACCTTTTTAAATATTTCCACTAAATATAGGGGTTTTGTGTATTTTTGATCTATATTTGGGTTCCCTGTTATATAGGCCACAACTTTGAAGATTTCTTGGCTGTGTCATCTCTATGCTTTAATTTGTCTAACTAGTAATACCAGCTAGAGATGTACCAGTAAGGTTTGAAATCATGCATTAGGAATTTGGAGCGAGTTGTACCATTGAGGATAGCAATTATGCTTTAGAAATTTAGGTATAATTTGCTTTGTAATCATATTATCTTAACTGATGCCAACATTGAAAAAATACATGAGCTCGAACTCTAGCCTAATTAATTCTAAGAGCTTCTCGATGACAATGTTGTTATGCTGGGATAAGCTTTTGAAGGCCACCTACTAAACCAGTCCAGGTAAGTGCGTAGCAAAGTGCCTCCTTGCTTATAGATTCTGTTACTATCTAACTTTTACCATCTTTTATGTGTGGAACTTAAAGAAAGAAGTATAAGCATGGACAATGATGTAGTGCCCTAACTCATTTTAGAAAACCAACTACATATGCTAAAAGTACACGAACAAATGTTTACAGGGAGTACAAGATCACCATGAGTACAGTGCACTACATCTTAGAGGCGATGAAGAGAAGATCATCATGAGATTTGATTAAGCCAAGCATTGCTTTTATGACTACTTCTGATGCAATATAGGGATAAGTTTCGGTGGCTATTCCTAGGGCCGACATACCTTTTCGGTCGGCCAGGCCTTTTTCCTCAAGGTATCATATACTATTTTATTAGAGTATTATGATTCCTTCTGCTTGAACTTCTCTTGTTGGCATGCTGTGTTCAGCTTCACTTTGAACATTATGTAAAGGAGGAAGACCAAAGTGAAAGATTGTGCCTTGTGTTTGTGCCCGTATGACTTTTCTTTTTGTATTTTGCAATACTTGTACAGACTACGTTATACTGTGCACTAAAAAGGAAGGGCATGATGAAGAGGCAAGGCCAAGGATGAAACTTGCTACTTGATGTTGTTTAGTTTGTAAATTTGAACTTAATTGTTTCCTGGAGGAATCTTGGCAAAACCCAGAATAACAGCAAGGTTCTTTCATGAGAAATAACCTGAGACCAATTGATTTTGAAAGACCAAATGTTTGGCACCCTTGCTGTCCGAACAGATTTAATGTCCACCAAAACATCTTCATGGTTTGGTTGAAAGGGGTTTTGCTACAGGCTTCACGCTCAATGGGAAAAGGATAAGATACTGGTCAAGATACTCCAATTCAATGTTTCTGTAAACAATAAACTAGAACAGTTTTAAACTCCAAAAAATTTTCATCAACAAACAGTCCTTGAGTATATGTGAGGAGGCCAAAAAAGTTTGATCGGACAATATAGCAGTTAGAGTGCTATTCCAAATTATGGCCCTTCATGGTGGATGACTGCATGGCAGGGGCAGGTTAGGTTTTCTCTCTTATCTGCCTTTAAGTTTATACTGTATAGGCTACTTGCTGGATGCTGTTATAATCTAGTTAGAGATGTCCTGGCCCTCGGGATTAGAATCTGTGCTTATTCCAGTTTCCCTTGGTGGATTATGTGGTATGCTATGTGATGATAGTGCGTTGCATTGTAGCAACAGTGCAATTAATTTAATTTAGAGTGGTAATCTACAAAGCTGTTGTGGTGCGTCTTGATAGTTTATCAAAGCTTGCTGTATGTTGTCTGACTGCTTTATCTGGTAAATGTATACCAGAACTCTTGTTTATAGATAGATTGTGTCAGAAAGATAATTTAGATAGGTTAAATGGCGGCCTCAGGTTAGTCTTGAAATTGTCTTAGGTGGAAAAATTTAGTTACCCAGTCCTTGGTGTGATATTGTTTCCCTTTTGGAGCCTGTTCCAAGAGTCTCGTTATTTTCTTGGAGTCCTAGGACTCTTTATCCTAAAATTATATGTCTGTGGGTTAAAATTTTGAGCGGGGCCATCCCCATATATCTAAGATTCTTATTCTGTAGAATCAAAATGAACGAGCAAGGATGTCTCAGAGATGAAAAGTATCATAAATGTTCATGTTGTAAGCATTGCACATCCCCTGTACAACCGTGCAACAAGATTTTCGGTTATATATTTATTGGGGGGCTTGAACATGTTTGCATAGAGATTTAGGCCATGTTTTGCTACTAAGCCGGTAGGCTGAGAGTTTTTGGTCTAATCTTAAAGTATTTATGTAAATTATTATTAAAATTTTACAAGCTTGTTCAGCAGTTAGGCTTTTGGCTGTATTTCCAAATACTAACCATTTCGATTTTAAACTTGAACATCAAGTGACATACTCTTCCAAAACCTTAAGATGTGGATCTTATACCTTTGAAATCACCTACAAAGCCATAGTTTTGGAGGAATTATATTATATATGCAACATGGATTTGTCAAAGGGAAAGGTCTGGGTGGCTGGTGCGCTATCCTGTTATTAGCCTTGGTGTTATGCACCAGCCCAGTGATTGGAACATAATTCTGATACTCTTCTGCTTTAGAGTATGCTGTGTAATCCTTCGTTTTCTTTCTGCAGAATCTTTATCCAAACTAATCGTCAAATTCCTTACTGTTGAGAAAATTGGATTTGTGGGTTCTGCTATCCCAGGAAAAACATATCTGTTTCCACTTCAAGAACTATGATCGACTAAAAGAAACTTCAGATTAAACCTTCAAATCTGCACAATATGATTTGGCAGAGCTTAGAGTCAAGACATTGGTAAAATTTAATAGTGCTTCACCTTTTGAGAGACATGAGCAAATCAACATAGAATTTGCCCACTATTTGTAAAGTGTAATCGTTATGTTGTCAGTCACATAGCAAGAAAAGTCCGGGAATGCTCTTGATTGTCCTACGAAAATCAAGTTCTGCCAGCCTCCACTTTGACCAGGTTGACAACCACTTGGACAAGATTGACACCCGACTCCAGGAACCCTCTGATAATTAAAGTTCCAGTCAACATCGACACCAGCTTTTAATATGCTTCCTCAATGCAAAAAATTCATTGACACATCATATCGAAAGAGTTTTTTCTCGAGGTGGGCCAAATTGCAGTGATAGTTTTTTAAATTGTCCTGGAGTTCACAAATTGCACAAATTGTAAATGATTAGCGAGGTACATCGTTGTTCAGTAACTGGCCCCTCCCTGCAGGCTGCACACATGCACGATTTTCATGTTTTCAGAAAAGTTACAATTACTAGTCCAGAAGGATGAGAAACTGGTTGTATATGCCAGTCGACAATGTTAACATGATGCCAAAATTAAGATGATACTTTCCCATAGGATTATATTTTATGATTTCTAAAGAGTGGGGAAAGAATATCTCGAATAATATGCAATCTTTTCCTCTTGCATCAAAATTTAACCCATTCTTGTATATATATATATGTATACTTAATTAGCCTATCCTTTTCCCATATGATGCGTGATATTCCCCATGTGGTTTTCAGTAGAGAGGTTAATGGCTAACATGATATAAATAGAGCACATTAGCCCCTAGTTATATGTCAGGATTTCGATGCTATTCTTCGTCTCTAAGATTCCTGTTTTATTTGTTAGGTAAATATCTAATAATTGCATAATATACAGTTGTTTGATAATATATGATGATGATGATCCACGTTGCTGTTTATGCACTAACACACAAGAAACTAAACAAGTATATATGCTTTACAATGTTTGGAATATTGTAGATATCACTCCAAAGGTAGAGATTGAAATTATCTGAGATGCCTTAAACTTGGTCTGAGGAATATCTTTAACAGATGGGCTCGTCCTTATCTTTCCCCCTCAGCTCACTCCTTTAAATTGAGCACCACCTGACAAGGCTCTTACTACATTTCCGCCATCTTATTGCTATCTACAAGAGAACAATAGAGGAGTCATCAACATCAACATGCCTAAGCCTCGCCCACTTTCGTTGCAGGTTTCACTCTTATAAATATATTTCTGATTATGATACATGATAGGATCCCATGCACGCATATAGCTGGCCTGGTATATATATATATATATCTGTTCAAGTAGCTAGCTTGTGTTCTCGTCTACGTGTTTAATTATATGTGCCATGACAAAGTAGTTAGACAGATAGCCGGAACAGACGAGGGCCATTTTTTTGAAAAATTACGGTTAAGTTTATCAACTATTCGAAAGTGACCGAATTGCATAGTGTAAATGGCCGAAACATAACATCTTAAAAAGTTGGTCTTTTTAAGCAGATACCAAACGTATTTTGAAATATATTAGGGGTGTAAAACACATATATATTATTGCATTTTTTTTAACAGAAAAGGCCATTTTTTACATTAGACGTGTATTACAGCTTATACATGCTTTAGATTTCTAAAGCACAAGTACATAGTTTCTTTTTTATCTGTAATAACCCTAAAAATTAAAATTCATTATCTGCATGATCCATGTCCCTGAATGAGCCAATCTTCCATATTGAGCAATTCGGATCAATTTCCTTTCGTGCTAAAAGAGGCCAACACCTGAAATTTTGAAGTGTTAGAAGGATAGACTTTATCTGATAACAGACAGTTTGTGTACAGAGTACCAGATGAATATTCTTCATGCGAAATGCTTTAAGTACAGGAAGTCAGAAACGTTTAATTTAGAAAGCTTATATATATATGCACATAGCTTGATGAACCTTGCACAACACTGTTCTAACCAACTGCCTGCTATAACAAACTGATTCTAGAAGGTCCCAACTCATTTATGTGCTAAAATTTCATTTGTCTGCCGACATGTTGCACCTTCTTTTGTCTGCTAGCTTGACTGGTGGTTCTTTCGCTACTTGTCTGCTGATCTGATCAATAGTATATTACTGTACTTATCAATAAGGTGTTTCATGAGCACACATTAAATTTATGAGTTTGACTCATTTTAATTTGTGTGATTTTTTTCATACAAGGGTCCATCGTTATTAATGAAATTAAGCACTAACTTTTATGAGTTTGATTCATTTTAATTGGTGTGATTTTTGTGCATACAGAGGGGTTCATCATTATTAATGTATACTAGAAAACTAATAAAAATTTGACAACTAAACTTTTAATGTGGGCCCATGGACACATAGGTTAGATGAAGAAAGTGTAGGATATATATTTTTATATATATACTTTTCTAGGCCAATATTTTAAATTTTGTAAAATTTAATAATCATAGATTTTTTTCAATACCAGTTACCCGGTCAGGACAACTTCTGTTGAATATTCATGTTTCGATACTTTTTTTATTCGAAGCACAGTCCTAATACATAGAAACTGCATCTTATGCATATATATTAGTAAACAACCTAATGGATGAGAGCATACACAAACAAGGCGATTACCATTATGGCTTATTTGAAAATTCGAAATTCTGAATTTGGTACAAATTAAGACATGGTGAATAACTAATCGGATTTGGATTTGATTTAATTCTAAGACTTTCAAATATAAACATAAATTTAGAATTTGCAATGAAAAATTAATCAATTTCTTATTTTCAAACACAATCTTAATATATTTCATGGGCAGCTCAGCTGGTAAGTTAACCTGTGATAAGGCCATAACTCAAAGTTACCAGAAACGATCTTCGCACTTTATTTTACAGATGGTTCTAGTTTAATGGGAAGCCATTGACGCATATTATCGAATATATCTCAAAAATGATGTTTACACGAGGGCTAAGAGTATAAGTTTTTAATAAAGGAAAGCCGTGTTTTTCTATTTGCAAATCGGACAACCGTGTGCATCTTTTACATATTTGAATCACTTTACAGACTGTAGAGCTTAAAGTGAGGATGTGCTGCACCGGATGCGAGAGAGTTGTTTCAAATGCAATCTACAAGCTTAAAGGTACATATACCGTTTCTTATTACTTATTTATTCCACGGTGCACCGAGAATACGATTCTTACCAGTATATTTTATAGAATTATTAATCAGCAGATACTTGAGAATGTAATGAAACAGCAGTCTAAATCACTTGTAGAGCATTATCTAGTAGTCACGATATATAAATACAAATTCACTTGTATGAAAATTTCTCATTAATTAGTTTTTCGACATATTTATTGGGGTGTTTTCCAAACCCGCAAGGTGTCAGTAGAAGAGCTAAACATTCGTATTAGTACTCCTCAGGTGTTCACTCCTGATTTCAAATATGATTTGAAAAAACAAAATATGTACTACTTCTCAGGTGTTCACTCCTGATTTCAAATATAAAATTCGAAACACCAGCATATGCTATTTCTTTCGATAATCTTTGAAACCTGGACCATCCTTTACAAGAGGGCGATACTGCTGGAGTAAAAGCCCTGTGGCATTGATAGTGAAAAAGGAACGTGTATATATGCCTTTGCACAATTGCACTGTACTGTATGTGCTTAGGGACCCATAATGAGACTTGCATAGTTGTATGTCACATCCAAAAGTTCACCTTTTACAAAAACAAGGGTTTTCTATATTTGTCTTTCATGATACTGATTATGCACAGCATTACATGCAAATACTGATCAAGCCAGTGCTCTCTATCTTTACGAGTCGATTTTTCAATTACTTTAAGTTTATAATTAATCAATGTGACAAACGCAGGAGTGGATTCTGTGCATGTTGAACTGGAGATGGAGAAGGTAACAGTAGTTGGATACGTTGATCGAAACAAGGTGCTCAAGGCAGTGAGGAGGGCAGGGAAGAGGGCTGAATTTTGGCCTACAAATCCACCATTGTACTTCACAACCACTCATAACTACTTCAAAGACATGACTAATGAATACAAAGAGAGCTATAATTACTGGAGGCATGGCTACAATGACGTCCATGGTGATAAGCATGGTTACATTCCAGTCACCCAGCGAGGCGATGATAGAGTCAGCAACATGTTCAATGATGACAATGTCAATGCAACTTGTTCTGTCATGTAATGCACCCATTCATGTATAATCTCTGTAATATATGAATGCATGTATATTAATATTTAGTCACCTCAGGTACTGTATCCCAACGATGACTAGCTAGCTATAATATATCTGACGGTATTGTTGTAAGGCTCAGATGCATATATTGATAATAATCAATACCTTTATTTCACCTTACAATCCACCTTATGTTTGCAATTGCTCCAAAACTTTTAGTAAATAAGCTCTTGTGAAAATCCTGCATTTAGCATAATTTACCATCTACTTTCACTTTGGCATATTAGTCCATAATAAATTTTCGACGATAAAATAAATATATTGATATATATGTGATTGTTTCGATTTTGATAATTATGCTAGTTTCTAGTTATATATATATTTAATTTAATTAATATTCAGATTTTTCACCAGAAAAATAATTAAATTCCGACTAACAATTTCCGAAGCTCATTATGTCATTCAAAAAGCATACTATTAAAATTCAATGTATTTAACAAAAACTTTAGTTTGCACACAAATCACAATAAATTAACAATTCATGCGTAATCACACACAAAAATAAAAAAATCTGTACATATGTAACATTGTAAATTGTAATACATGACATGGGCCGGTGTAGGCAAAAGCCACATAGGCTCATGTCAAAATTCCCTTAAATAGTTTCTACACTTTTTTGTATATTTAGTAGGCCTTACATCATATGCGTCCAACCTAAATGTTCCTTTATATGCTGTAGTTGCCAAGGACTCCCACCGTCTCACCAATTGTTAAAGTTTCGGAGAGAAGGTCCGGCACGCATTTTAAAGTACATATAAAATATAGTTTCATAATTAATTTTTAATTTTTTTTTTCTGAATAAAAATTTCAGATTTTTTTAAAAAATAAGTTATGGAACTATATTTTATATGCACCTTAAAATACGTGCCGGACTTTCTCACCGAAACGTAAATAATTGGGTGGGACGGAGGGAGTACTGCTTTCTCAATACTCCTTTGTTCTGGTTGCACAATACCTTAAAGAAAAATTATCTATCCTGTATAATGTATTACAATATACTAGTTTAAATTCCGTACAATACACGAGACATCTTTAAATATTTAATATATTTATTATAAATAATATATTAATTTATTTAATATATTATAATTTTTTTTCAATATTTCAATATATTTAATTTTTATATAATTAGAAATAAAACTATTATTTTGTTATTAACCACATTATTAATTACTTGTATGATTGTACTAGTATACATTGCATATCTATAATAAAATATATTTTAGGTATATATTTTTTGTTTTATTTTATTATATAAAATAATATTTGTATAATATTTTTTTATCATATTTTAATATATTATATATTTTTAATCATAATAATTGTTTATTTATAATATACTTTAAAATATATACATATTTATAAAAATATTATAAAATTAAAACTTGAATAAAAATAATTAATTAAATATAATTTAAATTATAAAATTTATAATGATGGACAACCCTATCTCCTGTGTATTTTAATTTCATATCGAATATGTATATATGTGTTTTAGTCTTATCTAATTACCGTTTTCATGAGTTTGTATATATATGTATTTTAGTCTTACCTAATTAATTTTTTATGTGACGACCTGAGTCTAATTATATATAGGTGTATAATAATTTTGAACTCATGCATCACAATATATTATTTCTAATAATTTTGTTTCTTATAATGCATATAAAATTCCTCTTGTGTAGCGTAAGTATGAGTCAATTTTTTGATACCGATTTTCAATCGAAGTGAGATGGTATTAGTTTCATTTCATCCTTAAATTTCACTTTTATCAATTTCCAATATATTTTAATCCTTAAAATTATATATGTGGTTTTAGTAAAATAAAATTTTACTAAAAAATGTGCAATATTTCACTTTATAATTTCTAAAATATTATTATAAACCTTCAAATAATATTATAATTCTGCGTTATTTATTTTTATTTTTTATTATAATTCTGTAAAATGGAACGAGAATTTTTATATAATTTTTTTCATTTAAAGGTTAACTTGTTAAAATATGAAACAAGATCCATTTGAGATTTTTTTCTGTTTTGGGAGAACTGGTTATTCAACCTCAAGAATGGCGCTCTAAAAATGGGATTTCGAGTGAGAGAAATATTAAAATATGATATAAGATTCATTTGTAACGTTACTCTAACACGTAAGTCTAAACACTTGAGGTTTAATTACAACCAGACCTCACAAAATGAGTCTAGATCCGAAGAACCGAACCAGAATGTAGATAATCGAGATCTGATTTTGTATCCGAATTTGATAATCCGAAAATGTAACCGAATCTGAAACAATTCGATCCGAACTGATATTGGTTCAAAAGAATCAAATCCGATAATGATCCGAAAACCGATTCAATCCGATCCGAAAAAAATCCGAATTAACATATCCGATAATGAACTGAATCAATCAAATCCTAATAAAAAATTATACAAACGGGATATGGCTTAAACTAAATTATAGACCATATATGTATTTCATACATACAATCTTATGATTCGTTAAATTCATAAATACATTATACAATTATACATAATTCATACGTATAATACATGTATTCGTAAACTAAAATATTAAAAAAATTAAGAATAATATTTATATTGAATTTGTTGGAAAATAAAGAAAAGTGAATATAAATTTATTTTATATTATATATGTGCATATAAAATTTATTTATATTTATATTTGACCCTCAATTTTTTTTATAAAATTATTATATTACGAGTATTTAGTGATTTTTTTATTTTAACCAAAGGATGAACTAGAGAAATATATTACTTAATCTATATAATTACTTTATTCAGTATTATTTTATCAAATTTTTACTATTATTTGGTAAATTTGCTTAATGATCTTTATTTAAATTCAACGATGATTCAAATTTATTTAAAATTAATCGAATTGTACTTTCAAATCCAAACAAAATCCAGTTTTAAATAATAAATCCGAAAAAGATCTGAACCAAATTTAATCCATTTTTTATCCGAAATTCATCCGAATTTTAATCCGATTTTGACATAAACCAAAATCGTACCGATCCGAATCGAAACCGATT
The DNA here is from genome assembly GCA_028671895.1 of Oenanthe sinensis. Classification (NCBI taxonomy): domain Eukaryota; kingdom Viridiplantae; phylum Streptophyta; class Magnoliopsida; order Apiales; family Apiaceae; genus Oenanthe; species Oenanthe sinensis. The sequence continues at coordinate 45,633,694 of CM053813.1, read as the reverse complement.
CAATTTATGCAAAACCGAAACTGGATCCGATCGAACCAAATCAGATCCTATCCAAACAAGATATAAATATACAAAATCGATCAGATCCGAAACCGAACTGTTTAACCGAATTGCCACCTGTAATTACAACCATAGAACTGAATCCATGGATATCATTTCAAAGTGGGTCTTTCCCAACCCTAAACAAGTGTGTCTAATATAAAATGATATATATCTGACAGGTATCCCAATTTGAAATGATCCTATACACTTTGTACATTGATCGGTTAATTTTCAACGTGTATGTGTAAAGATTGACGAGGAAGAAAAGATTGATGATGAATAAATGGTAAAGAGAGAGGAGGCTTCCTTTACAGTGATAGTGCAGAGGCTGGCTGCAGATCCCAGAAAATGTGCATATGTAGGGCTCAGTTATAACAAGAAATATGAGCAGTAGAGTACAGAGATAGGCGCACCAAATTGTGAGCATCAAATGGATGGTACTAAGGGGATAGTAACTTATCATCAAGTGGGGGCGTAGTCCACCAAAGCAACAGCCGTAAAGATGAAAGTTGATCTATCACCTAACTAGCTATGGCTAGCCCCTTAAGAATCATAGTGTACCATAATCATAAATAGCATATGTAGTGTGTGTCCCCTCTATAAAGATCATATACATAGGGAGAGGGAGGGAGAGAGGGTAGCTAGGCATGTGAATATGTGATAAGGTTTAAAGTCAAATTTGGTTTCTGTGTGTTGCAGAAAAAAGAGCATGTTGTTGTAGTTATAAATTAAGACGGTGATTTATTTGGGCCTAGCTAAGATTTAGTTAATGTTTGAATTGATGTTTGAAAATATTATTGAACATATATTCTGGTCAGAACTCAAATTCGAAAATATATTCAAATCGATCTTATCGAGTTTAAATATAGTTGAACTAGAACGATTTTTTTATACATTTATTCATCAATGAATCAAATTTTTTATTATCGAACTTGAACTGCATTAATTTTTAATGAATTGAACAATTTTGGATAACAAATATATATATTTATTTGTCTGAACTTGAGTTCAATAACATATTGAACTAATGTATCCAGCTTGAACTAAATCAAACTCGAACGAACTTATCGAATAGTTCAGCTTGTTTATAGCCCTAATTGAACTATAAGATGGTGTGAGAAATTTGGAATCAGAGGCTTTATCTCACAGGATATCATATTTTTCTCGGTAAGATGAGGTCGAGAGTTTAATATTTCCGAGTTAATAACAATTTGGTATGCAATAGAAGCAGAGGCTGTGGGGCTAATCTATTTTGGATCATTTCTTGTATCCACCTGGATGGGATGGCAAAGTACAACGCTGGCATATGCCTTTGATCCCTATTTTATGAATAGGTATGACAGAGTACAATATGGCATGCCTTTCTCCCCTCTTCTATGCAGAGGGAGTACTAGCAGCAGGACCAGTAATAAATTAGTTTATGTACGCAATTTCACCAATCTGTTAGTGACCTAATTCGGATGAAAGAATAATGTACAGCTGCTTTCTACTTAATTACATCATCATTTATTGCCCATCTTCCCTTTTACTTGTACTAAATCTTGCTAAGCCTAGCTACTATTATCTACATTAATAAAACCGGTTGTGACACTCAAATTTCAGCGTGTGTTATTTGTAATGGACTAATATTTATTGGATTGAATTTATAATTGTTTGGAAGGATTATTGTTGTTGTTATTGAAGAAGGTTCTCCACCAATCATTGCCTCTCCATCAGTAATTGTCAATCCGCTATCTATGCCAGTCAATGCCGATTGAATGTCATAGTTCCGTATTCCTCGGATTGCTCTCGCAAAGGAGTTTGGTGTGCTACTAAACGTATCCTGAAAGATCCTTTCTCTGTACTCAGGCGGGTTGCCCTCGTCTGGGGATTATGATGTGTCCTACATTTACGTTGGATCTAGTGTTGGCCTTCAGTTAAGGTATCTAAGGAAATAACTGTATTGGACCGGCTAGAGCCCACGATTTACAGGTCAATGTTAGATCCATGAAATCCTTGAGCCTTATACTAGGTTTTGACCTATCCAAATAAGCCCGAATGTAGAGTTCTCTTCCAAGCAGGGTTCTCTTGCCTTTTCCTTTTGGGCCTCTACTTCAACAAGAACTACGTGGACTTGATCCCCTATAAATAGAGGTATGTAGGCACATTGTTAGGGTTGGACGTTGAGAGCCACCACCAACTAAAAAACCCTAACAATCTCAGCCCCCAATATTCAACAACCACCACACTCCGACGACTTTTCAGGTAAAAAACACCACCCTAGATCTTGATTTTGGCGATGAACCTCAAATTTTATTGTTACCAAATTCCTCCATCAACAAATTGGCGCTAGAAGGAGGGGCAATTCACATCTTAGGAGGAAAGACGTTATATCAAATTTAGGGTTTTAAAGGTTTTCATGATGGACATCAAAGACGGCTATGAGAGACATCGAATGGGGAGATATTGAAAAAGATTTGTATGTGTTGTTGGCATTTAATAGGTTATGGTTCTCATCATGATTTGAAGTATATGGTCTCAAGCATGGCTTAATGGTTGATGGATAATCAATTTTGGAGTCAAAATAGAAGAAAATTCGTATGCATGGTGGTACACACGCTACCACTATTTGGGTCATATCTTGAGTTCTAAAAGTCAGATTTGGACGATTTTATAGCCCACTCGAAACTTATTGAATTCTCTTTAATTCAGAAGAATCCATCTGAAATCAGTCCGAAACTAAAGAGAAAAGATAACTGCGAATTTTCATCAAGTAATTCAACTCAATTTAGAAAACCTGCAAATCCATATATGGGGAAGAGATTACAGTTAATGAAAGAGAAATCACATGGAGAGAGAGACTGACACATATGAGATGCAATTATCAGGAGCTGCATCTCCATATCGCAAAACCCGCTTATCAGGTAAACTCTAACGTTTTAATATTTTATGTATTTGATTGGATTTTCATAGGTAGAAAGTCACATGAAGATAAATATTTGAAAATTATTAGATGGAGGAAAAAATTGAGCTTATTTTGGCTTAAATTAGATGGAAATTCGGATTTGTGAGAGAGTTTTCGCTGCAATCACTGTTTCAGCTATAACTTGAGTTTTAGAAGTTAGAATTAGATGATTTTATAGCTCACACGAAGATAACAGAAATTCCTACAAATTGGAGATGATCCAATATTCTATTTTCAATTGGAGGGGTAATGAATGGGGGTTCTCCATTGGGATCGACACCAAGGCCGATTCTCCCGCCGTGAAATAAGGGAAGATCTCCACGAGTTTAATTTTATTCAATACTCTTCATTGGTATCAACGCTTCATGGAGGTAAAATTTTATTAAAAACTCTTCATTGGTAAAATTTTAGTGAAGGCTCTCAACGGTTTATGGAGGTGAAATTTTATTGAAGACTCTTCATTGTTAAAATTTTAGTGAAGGTCATCAACGGTTCATTGGGGTAAAATTTTATTGAAAATTTTTTCATTGATAAAATTATAGTGAATGATCTCAACGCTTCATGGGGTAAAATTTTATTGAAGACTCTTCATTGTTAAAATTTTAGTGAAGGTCATCGGCGGTTCATGGGGGGTAAAATTTTATTCAAGACTCTTCATTGATAAAATTTTAGTGAAGACACTTAGCGCTTTATGGGGGTAAAATTTTATTGAAGACTCTTCAGCGGTTAAATTTTAGTAAAGACCCTCAACGCTTCATGAAGGTAGAATTTTATTGAAGACTCTTCACTAGTTATATTTTAGTGAAGGCCCTCAACGCTTCATGAGGGTTAAATTTTATTGAAGACTCTTAATTGGTTAAATTTTAGTGAAGGCCTTCATGAGGATAAAATTTTATTGAGGTCTCTTTATGGTTAAAATTTTAGTGAATGCCTTCAACGTTTCATGTGAACACAATTTTATTGAAGTCTTTTCATGTGTTAAAATATTATTGATGATTATTGATGGGCTTCCGTGGTTAAAAATTTTAAATATTGTTCAAGGCCTTCCGAGATTGAAGATTGTTGAAGGCTCCTCATTCTCCTTTGTTGGATCAGACTCAAATAATGGTCTACTCAAAAAAAGTCTTAATATTGCTCAAGATTTTCACTCTACTAAACTTTTCTAGTCAAAATACATTACAAATGGAAAACATGTATAATCACTCGTCCAATTCAAAAGAAGTTACACAATATTTGTCTCGATGTGAAATGTCTTGTTACGAGATGCATCAATATGAAATACCCGGAATATGAGATGCCTCTTATGAAGAAGTATCAACTCGAGATGCCTCATTGATGAATGTTTTTTAAATGATGGCTTTGCGTGGATAGCTCCGCGTGGGATGCCCCTCATGGGATGATGATGCGTGGAAGATTAGAGTTTTGTATTTAAATTCATCATTGCACTCATTGCATGCATAACATTCATTGAATCCACTATATTATAAGATGGTCCTCAAGGGTGTTACGAATTTTGAAGGCTTTCATGGGTTTTGGGGGTTAAATTTTATTGAAGAAATTGTGAAGTTAATTTTATTGAAAACTTTTGGGAATTAATTTTTTTTGAAGATTTTTTGTGAGGTTAATTTTTATTGAAGAGATTCAGAGATTAATATTATTGAAAGACTTTTGTGGTAGAATTTTATTGAAAACCGTTAGGGGTGTTGTTGATTTTAAGGCCACTCGGAGGTAATTTTGTTTAGTTTTTCTTGAAGTTCCCATGAGTTTAGTTTTTCTTGAAGGTTTTACGAGTTTAGTCTTTCTTAAAGGGTTCATGTGTTAAAATTTTATTGACGGTCCTTCATGGGTTAAAATTTTATTACGGGCCTTTCATTGTTTAAAATTTGATTGACGGTTGAGGGGTCTGAGGAAATATGCTTGTTGATGGAGTTACTTAAGGCCCTCCTAATAAAAAGAAAAATGGAGGTATATTTTCTCAATGGGTTTGGTTTAATTATTTCTATTATCATCTTGGCATTTCTGAAATATCAATGTGGATATTTGATTTGATAATGGGGGTAACTATGATGGTATGAAGAAGCATGTAGACACTGGTGTGCCTAAATCTCATAATGCGGCCTTATTAGGCATGGACATATTATAAGATGATGCAAAAGAGTTAAATGGGATTGTTTTTACATGGCACGCTGTAAAAGTTATTATTATGCATGAGATATTTGAAAAGTGTGTGGAAGACATAATTTTGAAAGAAGTGAAGAAAGAAGTATGAATATGTGTGGTAATTATGAAATTTGGTGATGAAGAAGTTGAATATTTAATTCCTCTTGTATTTACAATATTGCAAGGAATTGGGGGTAATTGTTATACTCAAATTTAACATATGTTATTTGTAATGTAGTATTTATTGGGCTAAATTTATAGTTGTCCGGGTGGATTATTGTTGTTATTGAAGAAGGCTCTCCGTCAATCATTGCCTCTCCGCCAGTCATTGCCTCTCCGCTATCTATGTTAGTCAATGTCGATTGAACGCCATAACTCCGTATTACTCGAGTTGCCCTCGTAGGGGAGTTATGATGTGCTACTAACATTATCTTGGAAGATCATTTTCCTAACTCAGGTGGGTTGCCCTCGTCTGGGTGCTTGGGATGTATCCTACATTTACGGTGGATCTAGTGCTAGTATTCAGTCTAGGTATCCAAGGAAATAACTGTAATGGATCGGCTAGAGCCCATAATTTCCGGGTCAATGTCGGATTCATGAAGTCCTTGAGCCTTATACTAGGTTTTGACCTATTCAAACAAACCCGAATGTAGAGCCTCTTCCAAGTAGGTTTCTCTTGTCTTTTCCTATTGGGCCTTTATTTCAACAAAAATTACGTGGGCTTGATCCCCTATAAATAAGGGCATGTAGGCACATTGTTAGAGGTTGGACGTTGAGAGCCACCACCAACTAAAAAACCATAAAAATCTCAGCCCCAATATTCAACAAATACCACACTCCGAAGAATTTTCAGGTAAAAAACACTATCCTAGATCTTGATTTTAGCGATGAACCTCAAATTTTATTGTTACCAAATTCCTCCGTCAACACCAGTCACTTTTCTCTATTGAGCTTCCCATTATTAGGTAGTTAATTTCCTGTATACACTGCTATGAAATATTGACATCGTAACTAATGAGATTTAGGATAACAATAAAGTGAAAACCTTTTACCTTGAGAATCGTGAAATTTTTTATTAAATTTTACAGAATCATAATAAAAATGTAAAAAAAATGTTTAGATACACTTTTTATTATAATTTTACAAATAAAATTATAATTTTACACTACTTTTTTCATTTTTTATTATGGTTATGCAAAATTTAGTAAAAATTTTCATGATTTTCACGCTAAAAAGTTTGTCACACAATGTTACCCATGTATATAATTTAACTATATATAATTCAACTAGTAACCTCACCTGATTAATAAATTTATAATGGTAACAAACTGGACAATTACTGTATTTGTTTTCCACCGTAGAGTAGTGAATTGTCAATTTACTTAATAAAGTCGAGTTGGAGAACTGTAGCAAGCATTGAAACTTAAAACGGAGATCATGCATGCTAAAGTTTGAATCGGGGCACATCTCTTATCAACAACGGGTTCTTTTGCTTTGCTAGAGGGAATAAAGAAACTTGTAATTTATGCAACTTCTAGTCTGACCTTCTCAAACGTCAGTTTTAGGATAAGGCACTAGATTTCCAGATCTCATCGACTTTCTGCTCTCTGCAGCTGCTCAATCCCCTCTGGTTTCAATTCAAATTAAATTAAATTAATCAACTATCTACATTCATATATGAGACCAATCTAGAGAAAAAAATTGTATAGACTAATAAATATTATTGGTTATATTATTTTATCATAGTTTCAAATGTTTACTATTTAATCAAAATGAATTTTAACAAATTCGAAATCTAAAACAATATAAGATCTTAGTTGTGAGCAACTGAGTATATTTTATAGATCTAGTGTTCTATTAAGTGGAGTGCGAATTGAAATACTAATCCTAAAATATGTTCTGCAATATATCTTATAATATATTGTTAGCAAAATATATCGCACAACATCATATAATACTTAAAGTGATACTCTGTACTCCATTTAAGAGCATCACATTCGAACTTTTGCATGTGTTATATATTAATATATATGATGATCGATTTAACTGTGGATAAAAAGCACAACAAGACAGGTAACCAAAGTCCAAAAAGGATGGTTATAAGATAAGAATTATTTTAATCTTATATATATACTATATGATAATAATATATTGGAGGATGCAGGTGTCAGTGATTAAACTACATGGAGGCCAAAGAAATTCGTTAGAGATGTCTGGAATGGAGGGCACTAATCAGTAATCACAGGCAGGTCAGCAGCAGGCACTGGAGGAGGCCTGTAAATCTCTGTCTTTTTTGTAAGTGCATGCAGGCCAGGTGCAGTAACAGAAGCCGAAACTGCCCTACCTATCTAGCTTTTAATTTGGACTAGTTTGCTGGCTGTATGCATTGTCTATATATAGTTGTAATATATAAGCCCTGTTACTGTGCCCGCAGTGCACCAGCATTACTAATTTACTGCCACTACTATTGATTTTAACCCCAGCCTGGCCGGCCACCCCATAGATTCTACATATGTACTGTACTCGATCACTTTATAAGTAGTAAATACATGTATAATGCTAGTAATCGCTGTGTAGGTTCCTTTCTGCTATCATTCATCTCACATGTTATAACTCTACGTGTGACCACTTGGGTTAGTGGATTCAAAGCAGATCTCTATATACCGACGTATCTCTTTATTTAGTTTAATTTAATCGAAACTTTAAAGTCGTGGTAGTCAACTCCCTGATTCCGCTATTTTATTGCTAAGTGTATATATATATATATAATGCTAGGGAACCAAACAAATTTTACAAAAAAGTTTTTCAAAATAATATGACATGATACATATGGTAAAATGTGTAGTTTAATTTGGTGTGATTGATTTGAATATATACGGGTTCATCTCATTAATTATTTTGACAACCAATCAAAACGAAACATTTGACATTTGAGAATTTTTTTGTAAAATTTGTTTGATTCCCTAACATTACTCATCTAACAAGCACATAAGAGAAACAGGTAGCACCCGGACTCATCACTCATCACCTAAAAGATATAAAAATAATTAGAAGTTTCAATATATTCAGACCCGAATTAAATTACTCGATCTACAAGTATGTACAAATATTATGCATTTATATAAACATATACGTCCTAGATATACTCATTACTCATAAATAATGGAGTGATTTTTTTGAGTTGCTTATTAATTAATTTAGCAGTGCCAGCCCATTCTGAAAAGGAGAATCAAGCAAAAAAGATACGGAATTAGTTCTTCAGCAACTGATAATTAAGAGATGCCAAATGAATTAAGGAGAACTTAATTTAATATTATTCTTTAATTTAATATCATATATGTATGTTTATAAGCTTATATATCTTTGTAAAATAAAATAAATTTTGCTAACTTAGTCAAAATGATCGAAGACAACAAGCCAATTAAACAACACTAGAGCAGACGGATATATGTTCAAGTGAAAGTTAATTAGCAGGTGAGTTTTGAAAATCGCAGTAATTCATTAACTATTACAGACACTGATCTGCTCCTCATTTTTTCAACTTTCTCGTCAAGGTATAAAACATACTCCCTCCATACCATATTACGTGTTCATTTTGAGAGGAAAAAAATCTCATTTTAAGTGTCTTATTATTTATTGCAGCAAATATGTAAAGTGTTTTTTTAAAATACTTTTTTTTATATTTCCAATATTGACTAAATTAAATACACATAAAGATATCGAGGAGCACTAAATAAGATTACTCTTTTGTTGTGTATCAAACCCTTTCTATTTCACATCAAAATATAACTCACACGTGTAATTAATGAGAATTGGTTACCCTTCACATATCAAATTATGAGAAAATAGTTGTATTCTTATTTAATTACATGAGTAAATTTATAAACAAAGTATGATATTAAATACTCCTTAATATATGTGAAATTTGTAAAGTAGATACATATTATCGAACAAATAAGCACAAAAAAATACTAGTAAATTAATTATATCCGTCTAATGTAGCATTACGTGCACTACTAGAAAATAGGGTTAAAAACGACCGGTTAAAAATGACCGGATTTAAATATGACCGCATTCCATCACTTGTAAGGTCAACTGTGTAAGACATTTGACTTGTAATCGCATTCGACCGAACTTTTCGACCGACTCTAAAATTGACCGATTTCGGTCATTTATGGAAGTACAGAAACGACCGCACTTAACAACTCCGGTCGATATGACATTGTCGGAGGGCGGGAAATTTCCCGCTGAACTCTAATTCGACCGCCGGTGGTCACAACGGCAAATACGACCGTCAGCAGTCATAAATAAATATTCAGTTAATGGGCGGGAATTTTCCCGCTTCCGTTCTTTTAAATTTTGAAAAATTTGAAGTGACTACAGTCAGTCACTTTTACAAAATTGACTATATTCGGTCATTTACGTTTTATACATATTAATGAAAAAATTATATAATTTTTAAAAAGGCCATCAATCATGTGACTATATATACATTGCAATTGAAAAAAAATACAAATATTAATCATAACTAAAATCTTTGGATGATATTAAAATGGTTAATTATATATTATCTTAGTATTTTAGAAATATTATAACAAATGATTAATTATTTAAAAAATAAAATTTTATGAATGTATTTTGTAATTATATGCACTCCATATATTATAATATATTCAATACATTGATCATTAAAATTTTTAATATATGTAGCATAACAACATAGCAAAACCTATCATGACATTAGTATAAGAAGATATGGTTGAGGGTTAAATGGTATTGGATCTAAATATGTATGAATTATTTGAAAAATAATGTAAGCGATTTAATCATGTATATGTTAAAAATATGATAATAATGATTATATACAATAGTTTAAATAATTTAGGTTATAAAAACTCTTATAATAAGAAAAAAAACGACATTTTAAACGTGACCGTAATCGGTCACACATATCCAAAATCGACCAGAAAACCTATGCGGTCACTTCTTGTACCTATAAATATGACTGGTTTTGGTCATCTTAGTCCCGTAAAAGCGACCGTGTTTGGTCGCTCTAGCTCCCCCAAAGTGACCGTTTTTGGTCACATTGAACACCCACGTGATTATTTTTTAGCAGCACGTTTCAAACACCACGTGGAAACAGAAATGATCATGGGCAGTCGAAATTAGTAATCACGTGGTTAAATTTATATGACCGAGTTCGGTCATATTTAACATCACAGAATAAAACCTTACTGGCTACTGCTGCTTTTCATTCTTACTTTATTGGTTTCCTCTTTCCCATTTCAACTCTTCCACCATTCTTATTTTGTCTAGAATAAAGCTCTAGATCTCTGCAAATTTCATTGAGGTAATTGTCATTTTATATCTTGTGTTCATGTAAATATCATCTATTTTATCATTTGATTATAGTAAATGTTAGTTATATGATTAATTTTTGTAAATAATATTTGTGTGTAATAATATTTGAATATTAAATTTATGTTTATAAGATTAGTGTAATAATTCATTATTGCAAGTATATTAGTGAAATTATTGTGTTTAGTAGCATTAGTTCAATTTTTATGATGTTTATTATTCAATTTTTTATATCAACTTGATTATTTAGAACTATTAATTTAGGATGATTATTTGCATTGTAGATGACATCCAATCGAAATTGGATGGGTCGTAGACTTGATGCAAGGAATAATATATCAACTGAATATAAAGATGGAGTGAAAGAATTCATTGAGTTTGCTCTCAAGGAAAAAGATAGCAAAGGTAATATAAGATGTCCATGTTATGAATGTGGAAATTTAAAATTTTTCAATTCTGAAAAAGTGACTTACCATTTGTATCGATTTGGTATTATGGAGTCGTATACAATATGGGATTTGCATGGTGAAAGACATAAGCGGCGGGTCCAAGCCGAAACAAGTTTTAACAATTTTGGGTATACAGATGATGACATGTATGATGCACATGAAATGCTAAGAGATTTCGGGGAGGCACAAGGACATTTCGAGAATATTGAGGAAGAACCAAATGCAACAGCACACAAATTTTATGAGATGGTAGATGCTGCTTCCGAACCCATTTATTCGGGTAATGCCAACTTCACTACATTATCATTCATAAATAAGTTATTGCATTTCAAGAGCAGACATGGTTGTAGTAACAAGGGGTTTGATGAGTTGCTTGAACTTATTGGTTCAGTGTTGCCTAGTGATCACAAATTACCTAAAACATACTATGATGTAAAAAAGATGATAAGTGGACTGAATATGGGGTATGAGAAGATTGATGCTTGTGAGAATGATTGTATGTTATTTTATAAGGAGAATAGTAAGAAGACACACTGTGACATATGCAAAACAAGTCGATACAAGGAACAGAAGGATCCAAAGAAAAAAAAAATCCCGCGAAAGATCTTACGGTACTTTCCCATTACATTAAGGTTACAACGTTTATTCATGGCCAAGAAAACCGCTGAATGTATGAGGTGGCACCACAATCGGGTTACAGTTGAAGGTCAACTATCTCACCCAGCTGATGGAGATGAATGGAAACAATTTGACAAAAGATTTCCAAATTTTGCAAATGAGATACGGAATGTGAGACTTGGCCTATCTAGTGATGGATTTGACCCATTTCGCGATCCACATGCAAAAGCTTATACTGTATGGCCTGTGATAGTTGTTGTTTATAACCTTCCATCATCCATGTGCACGAAATCTCCGTATATGTTCATGCCACTTCTCATTCCTGGGCCTAATGATCCGATAAAAGATCTTCATGTCTATCTCCGACCACTAATCGATGAATTGAAAATGTTGTGGAGTACCGGGATAGAAACATATGATAGGTCATCTTGTACAAATTTTATGATGAGAGCAGCATTGTTGTGGACAATCAGCGATTTTCCCGCACTTGGTATGCTTAGTGGATGGTCTACTAAGGGTAAATTGGCATGTTCAGTATGTATGGGAGGAGTAAAAGCCAAGCAACTCAAGCATGGTGGTAAACCAAGTTTTTATGGCACCGCTAGATATTTCTTGGAACCAAATGATCCATTAAGAAGGAGTACAAAGTTTGGAAAAAGGGAGACACGTTCAGTCACTTTTCGAAATTCGGGATTAGTGGCTAAGACACTCTGTGAGCATATACAGTTTCCTCCTCCAGGAAAGACAAGTTGGCGAAAACCAAAAGACTACGGTGTGACACATAATTGGACTCACAATTCTCCATTTTTTGAACTACCTTATTGGGAGACACTTATCCTCCGTCACAACATTGATGTCATGCATACCGAAAAGAATGTTTTTGATAACATATTCTACACAATGTTAGGTGATAAGAAAAAGTCCAAAGACAACTTGAAATCAAGAAAGGATTGTAAAGAATTAGGTTTGCATCGTGAGTTGTGGATTCAAGATGATGGCACGGTGCCAAGTGCGCCATATACACTTACGAGAGAACAAGTTCATAAGTTATTCAAGTGGATTGAAGCACTGAAACTTCCAGATGGATATGTCTCAAATATATCTAGGTGCGTGAATTTCGAAAAACATTGTATCCAAGGAATGAAATCGCATGATTGTCACATTTTTATGCAAAAATTGTTGCCTATTGTTTGTCGGGACTTTTTACCAAAGTCTATGGGGGATGTTCTTATTGAGTTGTCCAACTTCTTTCAAGATTTGTGTTCTGCAAACTTACAATACTCCGATTTGGAGAAGATGGAGAAAGACATAGTCAAGATAATGTCTAAACTTGAAACTATATATCCTCCAGGTTTTTTTGATCCAATGGAACATTTGCCACTACATTTGGCTACTGAGTGTAAGTTGGGTGGTCCATCAAATTTTCGATGGATGTATTTTATTGAAAGATACTTGCATGGTTTGAAAATGAAAGTTAAAAATAAAGCTCGACCTGAGGGTTCAATGGCAGAACGCTATATTGAGGAGGAGTGTGTACACTTTTACTCATTATATTTTGAATCCAGTTTCGAAACAGTGCATAATCGGCTACGTCGAAATGAGGCACCCAAAAAGTCTTGTGATCCCAATTTGTTAGAGGTTTTCAGGTATCCAGCAAAACCTCAACTACATATAGGACATAGGCTCTTGAGTCGTGATGAGGAGAGGCTTGTTAAATACTATGTGCTTATTAATTCACCGGAAGTTGCTAAATACTTGTGGTATGATCTTAATAATTATCGTTACATGTGGCTTTTTTAGATTAATTTTTAATTGTTCATAACTTTTAGTTCATAATTTTTAGTGAATTTCACAAGTTGGTTTGCAAGCATCACCCGGAATTCAATGATGAAGAAAAAGAAAAATATCAATCCGAAAGATTTACGAATTGGTTCCAAAGAAGGGTACATGCCATTATATTTGCACTATTAATTTTATTGTTTCTTGCAATCATATATCAATATATGTTTACTTGTTTTTCATTATTTTACTAGGTTACAAGTAATGAAGGGATTATCAATCCGAAGTTTGAGGATTTGATAAGAGGTCCAATGACCGATGTGGAAATTTATAAAGGATGCATTTGTAATGGCTACAAATTTGATTGCGGGAATCTTAATGAACGCACTTCACGTGACTCCGGTGTGGTTGTCATAGGTAAAAAAATATGACAAGCTCAAATGTGTAGATTACATTATTTATACAATATTATGATCTAATTTTGAATATATCTAATTATAGGTTCTTCTTATAAAGAAAGTTATGGAAACTATTACGGAAGACTATTGGAAGTTCTAAAACTCCACTACCACAATGGTCATGATGTTATCTTATTCAAATGTCATTGGTTTGATCACACAACACATGTTAAAGTGGATAGAAAGCGAATGACTTCGGTAGATATTAGATCAAAATTGAATGCCGATGATGTTTTCGTGTTGGCTAGTCAAGCTCATCAAGTGTGTTATGTTCCAAGTATTACAAATGGAAAATCACCCTGGTATACGGTGCTTACGACAAAGAATCGACAAGTGGATGAAAATGTGATAGATAATGATAATGCTACATCTAATGATGTCGCTTTTCAAAATGATACATCAAACGCTTCATCATCACATGTGGATACGGTGGTTATTCATGATCCTTCTAATTTTTTTATTGACTTGAGAGATTACGAAAATGATAATTTCACGGTGGAAAACAATGAGGAGCAAAGTGATGATGAAGACATGAGTGTTGATGAGCAAAGTGATAGTGATGATAATATGTAGTATTTATTTTTATTGAATTAATGTATCAAATTCAGAATTATTTTTAATTATATTTTTATTTGAAATTTAATGTATGAGATTTATGTTTAATTATCGATAATTATTGTTGTTTAATTATTATATGTTTTTTAGAAAACAATACGAAGAGTAGCAATTTTTTTGCATATATGGTAAAATAGGTAGTACAGGGGAGTTTTTCACAAAACAGGGGAGCAGTTCCAGTAGCTACTGACTCTTTTTACAAGATTATTAAATCGACCGAGTCCGGTCAAAATATAAACGACCGTATCCAGTCGACCGCTTCCTAGGTTTATATAAAAACATTTTTTATCATCTCATCTTATCACTTTATTATCTTTCTTATCTCTTCAAAGTTCAAACACAAGCGGCGATACTAGCCCTTTATTATCTAGGTTTTCATTTTCCAAATAGCGCAAGCTTTGATGACTAAAAATCCCGATCGTAGGTCTATTAAACAGGTATTCCAAGCTTTGATTTTTGTATTTAATCGATTATTAAACCTTAAACTAGCCCTGAATCTTGGTTTTCTTTCAATTTTTAGGTACATAATCGAGGTATGGGTAAGGATAAGGGGAAGGCTATTGGAGATGGGGGTAAAAGTATGAGTAAGGGTAAAGCTATAAGAGTTGTAGAAAGGGGCAGAGGAGACAGTCGAGGAATGGGTAGAGGAGATGTTGGAGGAAGGGGAAGAGGAGACGGTGTAGGAAGGGGCAGAGGAGATGGTGTAAGAAGGGGTAGAGGAGACGGTGGAGGAAGGGGTATGGGAGATGGTGGAGGAAGGGGTATGGGAGAGCTCCACGATAGTGAGAGTGATAGCGACAGTGATTTTGAGGATGAAACACTTGAGGATAGTGACGACGAGGAGGTTGAAGGTGGGGAAGGAATGGAGGGTGACGATGATATGGAGGATGACGATGATATGGAGGGTGAGGATGATATGAAGCAGAATATGTTTACAATGAAGGGCAATGCTAATAAAGAGGTTGAAGAAGCTCTTAAAAGAGGGGAAACAGATGCAACCCGACATATGTTCAAGCCCAGTTTTCTTAACGAGGATGCATGGAGGGGTTGTTGTGATTACTGGGAAAATCCACAATTTAAGAAAATGTCAGAGACTAACAAAGAGAATCGAAAGCAGTTGACATTCCAGCACGCTAGTGGGGCAAAGCCATTTGAAGAACGACGCATTGTAAGTTATGCAAAAATAATAAATATATTTCACACTTAAGTAGTATACATTGTCTATTAAATCACTATGTTGTGTAATCTTTTTCTATATTAGTGTTTTGTGTAATATATGTACTACATTTCCAATTTTATTTTGTAGACCCAATTGGAAGAAACAGGAGAGCTTATGTCCGATTTGGATTTATTTCAAGTTGTGTACACGAAGAAATACGAAGAATTGATGAAAATACAGGTTTGATAACCAAAATTATAAATCTTCTAGCTTTTGCTTTATTTTTGCTTTCTCTAGTTAGCTAATATGTGTAAGCAGCAGATGTTTTACTTGAAATTCCCAATGCAGACATTGCCTCTGTTTTAAAATGGATCCTTGTGAATATGGTTCATTCATGCCTCATTTTAACTGTCTCAATATTTTAAGAAAACACAGACACTATAGTTAATTACATGTTCAGCTAAAATTATAAGAAATTTAATGGATTTATCTTTATCACTTTGATAGCTTTCTTGTCAGTTTAGCTGAGTAATATATTTTACATTATAGTAATATAATTGAGGTTTGGTAAAAAGGGTCAGAGCCTTTTTATGTCTTAATGCTTAGATTTTTATGTGTTCCTGTTTTACATACATTTCACTGTGCAACATATCATTAGTGAAGATGTCATGATGTAATATGTTTACCCCTCAATATCCTTGATCTGTAATTTTTTTTAATATGTTTTAACATGTAGGAGGCAATGGAGCGTGTTACACAAGAGATGGCTTCCCAGCATGGTACAGATGAACCTCCTTTGTCTCCAAAGAGCCGTAGGAAAAGGAATATCTTAATCACATTGCAAGCTCGGAAGCCGAAGAAGGGAAAGGTATTTATGCATCCACGACATACAATTCAAGAACTGATGGAACCCGAGGAGGCAGCCGCATGGACTAGTTTATCTGCTCCAGCCCGCATTCCAGACCATGCATATGAGATGATGCGGAGGGCATTAAATGAAGTGACTGATATGGTCCAGGCTTTGGATGGGGTAGATGAGGTGCCACGAGCCCGTCTCGACGAGGAGTTGCAGAAGTTGGCTGATGATGCCTATCCAAATAAAGATGACCCCATGGAACGGGTGTTAAGGCATCAATATATCAAGATTGCGACGAATTTAGCAGCTGCTCTATTTGAAAGATTAAAAAAGATTATTATTGAGGTAATATGATTAGATGATAATTTAAGTGTTTATTATTTCTAGTCCCTGCTAGTGTTTTTTCACCTTAATTACATGATATATACATATATATGGACTAGATATTGCTAGTTTAATTGTTAGCACTAATAAAGATGAACTCTTGGTTCATATACAGAATGCACAGGCCGATGAAGAAGAAAATGGGAATGGACATAATAGCGATGAAGATGAAAGCTACAACAACACTCAACTAAGCCCGTAACAACACTCAACTTACCTGGTTTAGCTACTTTGGAACAAAAAGTTTATACTTTTGCGGATATTCTACTAATGGATATATATTTATCTGGATTTTGTAAACTCTATCTAGTATTGTGTTTTTATGGGGCCTTTTGAATTGGAAGAATCTTCTGGTTTATTATAAAACTAATCTCTCATGAGTTTTTGACATTGTAGTATGAATTAGTAGGAATTATACATGATAATCGATAATTACGTAGTGCGACTGAGTTTGGTGGTATTGAATTGTCAAATTTGGATTTTTGGCTTGTGGTACGAATTGATATGAATTGGACAGGATAAATTACAAATGGTTGGTGATAAATTACAACCATATATGGTCACATTTAAGCAACAAATGTGACTGAAACCAGTCACTTTTCCACTCCTGTTGGTCGATCATTGTGACCAGAGTTGGTCACTTTTGATTTCAATCTTTCGACCGTTTTTGGTCGATACAAATACGACCGTTTTTGGTCGATACTAATACGACCGTTTTTGGTCGAGTTTATGCACCTTAGGCGGTAAACGAAAAGTTTGAAATTTTTTGGTGAAATTTCAAAGTGAAAATTCAAATTTTTGGAAATTAAAATACGACTATTTTTAGTCACTTTTAAGTTTCTATATTCGACTATATGCGGTCATATATAGGTTTCCTTTCGACCGGTATATTATTTTCG
Organism: Oenanthe sinensis; assembly: GCA_028671895.1. Classification (NCBI taxonomy): domain Eukaryota; kingdom Viridiplantae; phylum Streptophyta; class Magnoliopsida; order Apiales; family Apiaceae; genus Oenanthe; species Oenanthe sinensis. The sequence goes on along the minus strand of CM053813.1, from coordinate 45,615,973 downwards.
ACGGTCTTAAAAATGACCGAAGCCTTCCGGTCGTTTTTAACATATAAACGACCGTTGCCGGTCATTAGTAGAGTAAAAGTGACCGGATTATTGCGGTCACTTTTAGCCTTTTTTCTTGTAGTGGTGTAACTCATCGTCTTTTTCCCTTTCCAATATAGATATGTTATATCGAAATTGAAAATGTACGTCTAATTATTAAATCTAACAAGTGATGGTCAATGTATGCATGGACTTAGCCCAACCGTTGTTCCGGTCGGGATTATTAAGAGTTGTTCTAGGTTATTTAAAATGGACTGTCGCCAAGATTAGTAGAATACTTGTTAATGTAGACATGCTCGTCAGAAGTGGAGTCCATTTTGTTTTTTTGCCGATTAAATATCCGAGGCTTGGTCGGGACTCGGGAGTATGTTCTTATAATATATACGGTTGCTTATTCTGAATTCCTTATTTAATGTTGCTACTATCGATTCTTAATATTTTAAAACTTTAGTAACGTTTATTTATTTGGATATAAGAACAATACACACTTGCAGCTTAATTAGCGGGGGGGAAAATACTTGCACATGTAAACCTTGGCTTTAGCTACAAGATCATCTTCTTACAAGACAAGAAGCCATCTAAGAAGAATTTGGTTGGTGTCTTCTTTATCAGTAATGGTATGCGCCGATTTGGATTATTAAAGTTCGGATTCAAATATAGTCTAATGATAGTCGATCTCCAACCCTAACTAGCCGCCATAAATAATATGTGGATCTATTATTTTCATCACCAATTAAGCTTTCTTCCTTCTCACAAAATTCACTTTCATTTTCTTTTCCCTCATCTAATCACCGTAATTCTTATTTTTCCTTCAATAAATCATCCTTTTTTTGCGATGATTGTTGTTTTACCCAATTTTGTTGTTGTTTGTTTGTTATCTTTTGGAATGGTTGTTATGTTTTGGTATTTTCTTGGTTTGTTATTTTATCTTTTTGAGAATGATTCAATCAATGTTTTGGGAGAACTGGAAAACTCGCATGGAGGCTCAATCATAGTGACAATCGCAAAAATTCATTTTTCACAACAGAAGATTATTCATATTATGAGGGAATCAGTTCCTCCGACTTCACTTGGTGCAACTAAACATTGGACTACAACTTGAATTAATTGTATGAAAATCAATTGTGATGATACTGGTTTCAGGGATGTAGGTTAGATTTCTCGATAAGTCATTGTAATTTTATTTAGTTCAAAAAATATTTCTATTATGTATGTTAAGCGATCTGGAAACAAAATGACTATTTGTTTAACTCATTTATTTGTTTATCAATCATGTTATATATCCAGTTTGAGGTTTGTCCCAGCTGTGTCCCGTCTTTTTATCGAAATGCATAATATTTTCGCCAACAAAAAACTTGGATTTAGCTAATTAAAATAGACTATAACATGAGCATAGCCCAGTGTCCTATATTGTACAGGTTCGATTCTGACTCATCCGAAATTTCTCAGAATAAATACTCATTTATATAAGGTTATAAACCAATTTATTAACAATAAACCATAACATAATATTAATGTGTCACGCGAAACAAAATTTAATACCCTAATACGTTGAACTATTTATTTGCTAGTGCTAAGCTCAACAGGTCTATTATCAACTCCTGCACCTCATGTGGTTGGAAGATTTATGTTTAACAGAGCTGTACTTTAGAATTATTAGTTTATTAAAAAAATAATACTCCCTTAATCCAACTGAACTACCGTTGATTTGATCAGTTTGACTTTCCAATATCGGATTGACCAAACTTAATTAACAACTAAAATTTATTGTATAATTAATCTCCATTATAGAAAAATAACATAAAAATATATTTATTTATCACTACATTTTGCATTGCATATATATATATATATATATATATATATATATATATATATATATATATATATATATATATATATATATATATATATATATATATATATATATATATATATATATAAATATATATGATATGTTTGTACAATGATGTAAACGTTATTGTATATACTAATCATAGGCGTACTACTAGCTATCTTTGTATAGTACAGTACTGATTAACTTCATTACAAATCAAATAGCTAGTCAGGTAGGCAGCAAGTTTAATGATTGAAATGTAGTATGTATTGATATAGCAGTAAATATAGTTGATTAGATCATGCATAGATGTAAACACACCTCTCTTCCCGCACCGGCCCCTTTCTGGTAAAAAAAAATAAAAAGCTCCATCTCTTTACATCTGGGCAATTAACTAGTGACCATGGTAGAATTAAGCTAGCTCGTATGAGCAAGTGGCAGTTCATTAGGAATATATAAGCTAGCTAGAATGATTGATTCACACATCTGTCCAAAGCTCTTCTTAATTAATTACATCTTCAATATTCAGTTTGATTTGATTTAGTAATTAACTCGTGGGCATATACAAAAGCTCTAGTTTAATTATCATCCTAGTTAGTAATTTATCAGTTTGTGGGTTTAATTAACCCTAAGCTATACCATTGCAAAAGCCAATGTAATCACTGTTTCGAACTTTCCATTTTTAGAAAAAAAATATTTACGGAGTTCTGAAAGATCGGACTTCACAAGTAATAATCATAAAGCTTAATTTAAAGACAATTTCCAAGGATTTAACGTTTTCTAGCTAGTTGAGCACTAGGTATGTATAGATCGATACTTAAACTAACCCAGCGCGCTGTGTTGGTGTGTGATTTAGTTAGTATTAAAGCATAAAATGTGGGCACTTGTATCTTCAAAGTTCAACAAAAGCCCTTTCTCGTTTGTTGAGGAATCGAGAGGAAAATACTTCTCAGCATGTTGTTTGGGAATGACTAATCGATTCAGCTTCCCAACATCGCTTGGTGTTACCACTTTATCAAACATATGCTCCTTCTCCACTATTACATGCCCATCTGTCCTCCTCCCTTGTATTATTACATCATCAACTTCCTTCTCCTCGCTGTTGACATCTATCATCATCATCATCGTTGCCTGCTTTTTGTGTTGCTTCTTCCTTTCTACTTACTTCACGGTGGTGTATTCCAATCAATTATACTCACTCGATCTGCTTGTGCTGTGGTAGGTAGAGTTGTATAAAAATTAGAAGAATTGTGTACTGTGTTAATGATTGTCAACGCAGAAATAATAGTTCGAGCTATAGTGATAATAACAAGGAACGGGGTTCAAGTCTCAGTGGAGGCAAAGTGTGGGTGAGTGTGTGTCTGACTATAAATGTAGAGGTCTTCCTAGCTAAAAACCTTTCTTTCCATTCATAAAAAGAAAGAAAATATAATAACAAATTAGGGTTCTTACACTGATTTAGCAACTAGTCACAGCTTCTGCTACTCAATCTAGCTTCTTTGTTGCAGAATATATTTTGTCTACTGCTTCCCTTACAAGTTCATATTCACTTATTTGTAACTGATAATAACCAGATCTCCTGCCTTATCTCAATCATTATGCATGTGACTTTCCGATTGATGTATAATAATACAACTAGCTTGCTTGATCTACTGCAAATATATATATACACAAAAGATGGATATAAATATTTTTGGATTTGCATAAAAAAAAATTAACTAGTATAAAATGATCTCTAGGGCCCCTCTCTCTCTATATATATACACACATATGCTTGCAAGTATATATGGGCACATGAATTTGTGATATGAACATTAACTAATAAGAAAGAAGAGGAAGATCTGTGACTACCTGGCAACAAGAAATGAAAATATGATTGGTTCTTGACAAGACTTTTATAAGATAACATGTGTGTCTATATATATAATAAATAATAAACTCTACCAAATATTTAACCAGAACTTACACACACATATATATATATATATATAAACACACACCGTGGAAAAGGATCACTCAAGAAACAAGGGAGCTTGAGTTGTTCTTGTGCTTGATATTCTTGAACTTTAGGCTTTACGGATCAGAGAGAAAAGAGATGGAAGGGAGAGAAAGAGAGAGAATAAGAGGAGAGGAGAGGATAGGGGATATTATTATACAAGGAAAATTCTGAAAAAGTACTAGATACCTCCGTAGAAGGTTCTCAAGTCAAAGCAATTCTTCAATAAATATGCTTGCTTCCCTCTAGAGAGATAGAGAGAGAGTCTTTACATGTAGGGAAATAAGTATATAGTAGGGGTTGGGGATAGAGGGGGGCCCATTAATTATCTGGTTGGGCTCATGTGAACTTGTCCCTGTCATCTTCCTGGGTGGTATCCATAATTCCTTTTTTTGATTAATTTTTCATTCATCGTGATAAGGCGCCAATGCCTACCAATACTATACATAATGGATTATACTCGGTTGAGACCACATTTTAATACGAGAGTATCCAGAATAATTAGAACAAAATAATAGTGCACAACATTTATTCGGCATTTTGTTGTAAAATTTATTTTTTATAGAGTTCGATCAACGTGTTAAATAGTGTCAACCCAAGTCTCAAATCGAGAAAATAAAATACCCTACGTATATATGTTAGATGTATTTTTCCACTTTAGTTGAGCTCATGACTTATATATAGCACGAGCTTCTTTTCTATTTGTTAATACCGAAGGTGAACTAGTAGCTAACTTGGGCAGTGCAGGTTTTAACTTTTAAGCAGTGTTGGTTATATTCTTTGTCTTTGTTACTGCTGCCAATAATTTTAGGCATATCGAGAAGTAGACAGACTTGTTCAAAGTCCATAAATCATAATATACTTGTAAATTACTGCTGGTAGCCTGGTATGTACATGTATGTAATTAGTTATAAGTTGTCTCTGTTGACTAATGACTCACATTATTAAGTTCTCATGAGCCAGTATTATTCACTTGTTTAACATTTTCCTCCGCTTTGGTATGCATATGAATATAAATATTATATATATATATATATAGTAGGGATCTGGGGAAAATTCCTTAGATAGAAAATTTAGGAAACTCCATCTAGACCGTTAATTAAATATAATAATAATTAATTTGTATATATAACTCATAATGACAAATTAGTAATATTTTAAAAAAACATGTACTAATGTGAATAAGAAACAAATGTAAATAAAGAAACTATCTTTATGAAGGTAATAATCACACATGTAATTGATTGTCCTGCATACTAACATTAATTTTTATAAATACCGTATATTAACGTTTAATATATCACTAATTCATATTATTAAGATTCTAGTAATTATTCTTCAAGATATTTCACTATTAATTTAAAATAATATTATGATTCTATTAACTATTCTACTAAATATTTTAATTAAGATTCCACTAAGTGTTCTATTAAATAGTCAAAAATCTTTTAAAATTTTTAAAATTCTTCTAGATATTTCACTATTAATTTTAAAATAATATTAAGATTCTATTAACTATTTCATTAACTATTCTACTAAATATTTTATTAAATATTTTTAATTAAGATTCCACTAAATGTTCTACTAAATATTCAAGAATATTTTGAATATTTTAAAATAGTAATTATTTTTCTAGATATTTCACTATTAATTTAAAATAATATTAAATATTCTATTAACTATTCTGCTAAATATTTTAATTAAGATTCTATTAAGTGTTCTACTAAATATTATTAGAACACATAATAAAATAATAAAAATATTATCATACATTATACAATAAAATTTTACTAAGTGTTCTACTAAATATTCAAGAATCTTTTGAAAATTTTAAAATAGTCAAGAATCTTTTGAAATTTTATTAGAACACATAATAAAATAATAAAAATATTATCATACATTATAATAAAATTTACATAAACTTTAACATCAAAATTTAAAATTAAATGAAAAATTTTAGTGGAATATACAATAAAATTTTAAATGTTATCTATAATCTTAAAACACTTTGTGGAATCTTTAAAAAGTTAAATAAAAAATTTAGTGGAACATACAATACAATTTTAAAATATTATCAAGAATCTTAAAATAGTTTATGGGATTTTGAAATAAACTAAATGAAATATAAAATTTAAATTTAAATGAAAAATGTAGTTGAATATATAATTGAAGCATAGCCATTTATAAATATAATTAAAATTTTAAAAATTTTAATTATATTTTAAATTTTTTAATTATAAATTTAGTCTAATAGATATCATATATTAATATTAATCTCCAAATAGTTATTTAAAAATCATAGTCATTTATAAATATAATTAATTTTTTGTATTACATATTTAGTATAATATAAAATAAAATTAAAAAATAATTTATTTAAACATTTAATAGAATCTTGAATCTCATTTAGAATATATAATAAAAGACGTAGTGGATTACTATTATTTGTATATCAGAAACGGGAGTAAAATATATACTATTAAATATTGATGAATTTGAAGAGTATAATACATGGTAAAACACATTATAATGAACATAATATGTGTAAAATATATACGAAAATATATGCACATAAATAAATCACATATTTAATATAACTAATATTTATATAAGGAAAGTATTTGCATTTAATAAAGAATATTATGATTATGTTGAAATTGGTAAGTATTATATTCAAATGCAAAATTTAGGAATAAATAACTACAATCAGTTTCAACTAGGAAAGGAAAGTATTTGAATTTTTAAATTTTATGATCAATGCAAAATAATTTATGAAACAAAGAATATTAAGTTTACTATTTTACCCTCACACTTAAAATCAAGCTATTTTAGTAGAAAATTAACAACCGTTAGATGGAAAGTAAATCAATGTATGAAAAAAGTACCTCGATTTTTTACAAAATAAAAGTTTTGTATTGAGCAATCCCTGTATATATATATATATATATCGTTCATGCTCATGTTTAGGTAGCTAGCTAGGGTGGAGATAGCAACTCATGTGATCTTTTCTAGACGACTAGCTACCATACATACACATATGATTAATTTATACAGTGGTACCCTCTTATACGTACATTAATATTATATATAGGCATATGTAAGTGGTCCAATTCTAGTGTGGTGACATATATACTAGCAGTCTAGCATGCAGTATATGTATATAAATATGTTCAGTGTAAAAAGCATTTTAACTAATGAATAAATGAAACAAGAATCGAACTCTCAACAGCATATGAAAGTAGGTGTAACCCATATTTGTACGATGCTGTTGTTGTCAAATTTTGGACGAAAATTTAATTTCACACTGCTATAATATAATAATATTATGGGCATGCAGTAAATCTGTAATGCATACACATAGGGCCTCCATCATCTTCTGTTAAAACATACATTTTTTCTTTCAAAATTTGAAACTACGGAATATATATATATATATGAGATTGGATGGGAGAGTATATATGTCGTATAGTCAAGTACTATTACTGCAGTAGTATTGTGTAGTTATCTTGTTATCGAGTAATTGTGGGAGAGAGAGGGGGAGGGGGGGGGGGGGGGCGAGTGAAAGAGAGGTTATAGAGGGAGGACCACCTATTTTTCAGGCCATGCTTGATCGCTCTTATGGTCCATGGGGGTGGGGGGGTTGGGGATGGAAAAAGATAACATGCATATATATAAGAACGAACGAGAGTATTTGGATTTCGTAGGTATGCCTAGTTAGGCGGTGGCAAAGTTTGACACTACCTTCCCACTGCCTGCCTTCTTTTTCTTGCAGTTGAAAATGCCAAACCATACCCCTCCCCCACACCATGTATATGTATATATCTATGTATATGTGTGTGTATTTTTTTTAGTACTTAGTCAATTTATATAGTATAGATTTACGGTACATAAGTATATATGCAACTATCTTTTTTTCTTATCACCAGTATATATACAACTATCAAGTTGGCTAGTTTCAGTTCAACTCATTAGCCCACCTCCCAACTGAATAACCAAAGATAATTTCTTACTAGAAATATATATTTTACTTGTTTATCCAATAAGTGGTATATATGAAATAGTAAGTAACCTTTCATTTTCTACTCTTTTATTAACCTAATTAATTGTATCTTCTAGATGAAACTTAATCTTAACCTAATCTGTTTCTATATATAATATGCGGGCAAAATGAGCCAATAAAATGGGTTGTAAAATTATAAATATATCCCTATTTTATATAAAATAAAAAAGTGTCCCTACTTTTTAATTAATATTAAAAATTTTGAATTTATGTTATTATGAGAAATTAAACCTCTAACCACTTGTGCCAAATATAAGTTTATAACCAATGAGTTAATTGGATTTTTAATTTTAATTTTAGACCCTTATTACATAAGTCAGACTACCATCAAATTTTATTTTATCACACATTTAGTTTTATTTTGACTTTTAAATTAATTATAATTCAATTAAAATTTGATATTAAATATAAAATCAAATATATTATATAAAATAATTGGCTCAAAATATAGAATTAATATAACAATAATATGATTCGAAAATGAAATAGTTGATACTATGAGATGATTTCAGATGTATTATATGACCAATTAGATCAAATCTAAATAAAGGTTATTACCGTATCTTACCTTTATAATTTTATTTTAAATTTTTCATTAAAAAAATATAAAATAAAAAAAAAGTATAAGATCAAATATATTATATAAAATAATTGGATCAAAATATAGAATTAATATAATAATAATATGATTCGAAAATGAAATAGTTTATACTATAAGATGATGTTAGATGCCAATTATATGAAATCTAAATAAAGGTTGTTACATATCTTACCTTTATAATTTTATTTTTGATTTTTTATTAAAATAATATAAAATATAAAATAAGATTAAAATAAAATATAGACTCAAGTTATAAATAAGATTAAATTTTAAACATAGGATCATATATAATATATAAATACATTATGTGTGTGTTGATATGTGTATTAGTGAACAAATATTTTTTAAATATTAAAAGTCTATTAAAATATACAATCAAATCAAAAAAAATAAAATTTCAAATATATATAATATTATCAAAATTAAATAATATTATATTAAATTAAATAATATGATAAGAAATACTCAAGACCCCGGATTTAGTGCTAGTTATTAATTATATCTTCTAGTTCAAAACCATGGAACTTACATAGACCCCGGATTTAGCGCTAGTTATTAATTATATCTTGTAGTTCAAAACCATGGAACTTACAAATTGATTATGTAAGTTTATATGTAGTGTGTGTATATAATATATTTCAAAACAAGAAGAAACGCATATATATATATATATATATATATATATATATATATATATATATATATATATATATATATATATATATATATATATATATATATATATATATATATATATATATATATATATAGCTTCCTTCATATATAGTTGCTCAACTAATTAACCTCTCTTTCATTATTATATTCTTTTCAAAAACAATACCAAACAATTTTCAAAATCAATACCAAATTAACAATTATACAATAAAAATAATATTCAAAGTTAACTTTGAAGAATGATAAATTTCTACCCATGATTTAAGATTGTTCAATTCTAAGCCTCGATAAAGTATATATTTAAAAACAACTAATTCTATAGTTCAAATTTAATGTTTATTCATGAATTCCATTATGTACGGTACTTTAATAATGGTTGTTTCAACTATCTTACAAAAAATACTTTTCATTTATAAGTATTTTCATTATTACAAGTAAAAAATAAAATTTGGCGTATAACCTAATATAAGTTTGGCCAAAAATATTCTTAATCTCGATTAAATAATAAATTTCTATAGTCTTAATTTGGCCAAAAATAAAATAATATTTTCGTTAAATGTATTTAAATAATAATTATAAAATAAATCTTAAGGCCCTAATAAAAATAAAAAGTTATATTTACTCAATTTTATATATACAATATGTTATAGAAAATTCAATTTTTTTTAAATTATGAATTTATATTCATTTTTTTCACTCACACTAAATTTAAATTAATTCTAAATTCTTAATTTTTGTAGAGTATGTATAATTGAAACGTCTTCTCTATATTCTGCTCAAGTGATAGTAAATAATTGGTTTGAGTTATATATATATTATTCGATATGCTTATTTAGATGACAGGTTTGGATGACGTGATTCTAATATGATTCATGATTATTGTTTTTAAATAATTCTTTAAATTTTGAATAATTTCAAAATTATTATTCTCATCATAATAATTCTCATATAAATGCATACTTAGCATTTAAACGTTATGATTTGCTTATAGCTAGAGTATGAGTTTATTTTTTAACATTACTAACTTTAAACGTACTATAAATTATGTACGTTAATATGTATGAATTTATAAAATAATATATATTTATTTATCAATAAAATAATAAATCCGATAAATTAAATTTTCCAACTCCTAAAGTATTACTTAAAAGAGGTTTAAGTGTTTGACCATAGATGTAAACTTTAAACGGGATAATAGTCAAATTAGAACAATCAAAATAAGTAATTAAAGTAAATAGATATTTTGTATATATTAAAATTTAATTTAAAAATCACTTTTATTATTATATATAAAAAAAAATTAAGTATTTTTTAGCTTGGAAAATAAATGATCACTATTACGTTACATTTTTTTTATCTGAGGGAAAGAATTTTCTAGTAACAAATACTCTCTGAGACGTAACAATGTTCTCATATATTGATCACAGTGCCCACCAGCTGCTTAATTATAATTTTCAGTTGGGCTCCATGACCAGCCCATTATATTTTGCCCTAAACACTGACCCCTCCAATCCGTACATACAAGTTCAATCACGAAGCATACTTTTATTGTATCCAAGTTGTGATACTGTTTTTATCTCTCTAAATTAAATTTACAAACACGAATAATAAGGAGAAAAGAAGTCGTTAGTGCAAGTGTGGATACTTTCAAATACGGTCTTTTTTAATATAAATAAAAAAATATTACAAAAATCCCTAAGTACATATATATAAATATAACATATCATATAATTATTACTTTTCTGTATTAATTGAGGGAATAAGGAATCTGAAATAAATCTCAGGTAATTTTTCTCATATCGTGAATAAAATGATTGTATTTTGTAAAAGATTGTGTATATTAAAATAATATCTAAAAAAAATTGTATATCAAAATACTGTATGAATCAAAATATAATCATTTTATTCACAATAGGAGGAAACTTACTTTATTTTTGGTTTCTCATTCTCATTAATTTATGTATTGATTTATGAGTCTTATTTGATTTTTTTTCAATCTTAATTACATTTTGACCGTCAAAATACATCTGTTATGTAATTGAAAAAAATTATATTGCTAGAAAGTATATATAATATAATTTAAATTTTATTTTCAGTTTCTAAAATTAAATAAAATAATTAATAATTTTATTTAAATTTAATTAAAAAAATAAATTGAAACAAAAATTATAATTATATCATTATGATATTGTAGTGGGTATTGCAGGCAAGAGAGAGATTTAGAGAATCAGACAAGACAGAGAGAGCGGCGTTAAAATGGATTCGTTTTCGACATCATCAGCAAGCTCTGGATCACCCCCTCCTATTTCACAAGAAGATTTTATGAATCAACTCAAAACCCAACTCGCCCAGGCCTATGCTGAGGAGTTTCTCGAGGTCCCACCCCAGTTCATGCTCTTCAATTTTATATCTATTGTTATGCTTGTTTATCTTGTTGAGTATGTTATTTTACTATATGTTTCTAATTATGTGCAACTGATATGTTTTTAAGTTGCTGTCTGTGATAATTTAACTTAACAACTTCTGAATTACGTGTAAATACACGAGGTTGAAACTTAATTGTAAGTACCTAAGATTGTGTTTGGAAACATGTATTTCATTTCAAACGATGGATTTCAAAGGATAGAATTTGACCTTTTCCCCCTAAATGGATAGAATTTGACTTGTCATTTCAAATTCTCATATTTGTACTGATATTTGAATGTCTGGGAATTCAAATTCTTACAATTACCCAAACATATCATTTGATCAAATCTAGAATTTAAAATGAAATTCATGTTCTCAACTGTCTATAAGGTCAATTATGAGGAATTAAATGTTCATGCACACATTTGCCTCCAGTGAGGCTCGAACCTTTGACATTTGATAACTAAGGACGAGGGGTATCAAAGTTAAGCAGGGTATCAAAGTTAAGCACTCATTACTTATAATTACAATCACACAAAATACATTTTGTGCAATTGAATTACAATCACACAAAATGAAGGGAACTATCAGTTGTGTATTCCAAGCCCCGATGTGTAATTGATAAGATTATTGTGGAAGGGGCATCTCACGCATTAAGCTAGCTTTTAGGGTTAAGATAGACGCTATAGCACCCTTAAAATTGTTTATATGCTAAATGAACTTAGAGCCTCATTTTAAGTCAGAAATGAGAGGTAATTAGTTAAAATTCAATTATGTGCTTGTTTAGAATCTTCACAATCTCGTGTATGTTTAGAACCCATTTTTAGCCAGCTCTTCAAGTCTTAACTAACCTGAGTTATCACTTCTTCATTTACTGATTTATATATTCAGACGAAGAACTTGTGCTTGGATTAGGCAACTTTCAAGCCTAAACAAACACACAAACTTCTACACTTTTTTTTAATTCGAATGAGACATGAACATTAATGTGTATCCTGTAAGTTAGTTTCTTTTATTGGACATTATCATTACAGACATGCTTTAAAACTGCAGGGGCAGTTAAATTGTTGTTAGCCACGTACAGGATCACTTAGTTTTGATGTGCCCACTACATATTTTAACTTGTCTTTAACTGACTAAATAACAACATCTGTAGTTTGATTGCATTTTGCTTCTTTGAGTGGATCCACTTCAAGGTTACTCATACTCTTATATATAATAAAAATATATAAATTTTATAAATATTTATATATTAATTTATTAGCAAAAAACTTATAAATAATAAGAATTTTTTAATATAATCCAATATATATAGTTAAATTTATAAAAAAATCAAAATAACATCAAATATTAAGAAAATGATTATAAATTATTCACATAAACATATATTTTGAGGGGGCAATGTTGATATATTCTATAAATTTACTCTTAAATCATTAAATTTTTAATATAAAATAATACTTCTTATAACTAATTTTATATCAATTTCAGAGTTTGGGGTGGCGGCCGCCCCAAACTGCCTCCCCTGCCTCCGTCTCTGAGTAGATGTGAGTTTTATTTTCTTTTTTGGATTAAGTTATTTTTGTCCAAATTGTATAAACATATTTTTCAACCCATCAGCTATGTCAATAATAAAAATCAATAAACATCATAGCATATATATCTTTGAGATAATTTTCAACAAGCACGGCTATATGAACGTGCAAATTGATACAATTTCTTTCTTGTATCAGTTGACAGTCCAATAGATCATGGAGCATATACTATAATTCAGTCATTTATTTGATATTATGCAGTCTAAAATTATTCTTTGATGGATCAGACTGTTAGGGGAAAGTGCTTTGACAAGTGCATCACAAAACCTGGCAGTAGCTTGAGCAGTGGCGAAAGTAGCTGCATTTCCAGGTGTGTTGATCGTTATATTGAAGCCACTGGTATAATTAGCAGAGCTCTTTTTAGTTCCCAACGCTGAGGATTGAAAATCAAAGGCAACAAGACCAAGTAGAATCTACATGGAGAAGAGTAGAAACAATTACTATGCATTGCATCTGCATGCAGTTACTTTGTTTTCCGTTTAATCGGAAGTATTAGTTATGAACTTGTATTACTTGATGCTTTATGCGAAGGCTTTTTTCTGTGAAACAATCCAACTTTTCTTTGTCAAGAGTCCAATATGTTAAATTCCCCTTCTTCATATCTCCTTTCTGGTATAGATTGTCTGAATAACAATTTTACTTTCAGAGTTTCAGCAAATGAAGATGCTATCTAGACACATTAAAAAGTCTGCGCTTGTCATTGTTTCAACATGTTTTTGGGTTATTCCCATGTCACTATAAGATTAGTTGGTGAGCATAAATATCAAGGGGCTGTTACTTGTGAAGATTTTTTCCACTCTTCTGTTTCTAAGTTTTCTAAAATTTTCTCAATTTTTCATTTCTAAGAAACTATCAAAAACAGAGAAAACATGTTCCAAAGACATGTACTGTAACAGCCCGCCTTTTTCGGATTATTAATTCGAGCAAAACTATACAATTATTAATCTAAATTTCTATTACAAAGCTAATTATTACGCGCAGCTAACAATGACGAATCAACAACCAATCTACTCCAAATCTAAAATCTTCGAAATTCAATACACTTCATTTTCCTCAAAATTACAAGTAATGAACTACACAACTCAACAAGTAACTAACTAATCCAACTAGTCGGGCCAAGTAACAAGTAATACATATAACAAAACATAATTTTCGATACGATAACTATGCACATAACTTTTCGATACACTTTCTTATTCTTATTCCGACTTATGATGAATTTATAATGAATTTTACAAGACAGTTGAATTGTGTATGAAAAATCCTACGAATTTTGCAAACAAAGATGAATAAAAAGAATAAGGATTTGTGTATCGAGAGAGATTTGCAACTGTTTAGTCTTGGTATCTCGAAAAGAATATGAAAAAATAAGGAGATCTCAATATATATATAAAGTTTCAAAACCCTACACCAAAACCAAATATGAATCTAATCCGACCCATATTCGAAAATACGTTATTCTAATATAATTTTAATTCTTAATATCTATCCAATTTTAATCCTTTTTATTATTAATCTATTTTATTATTCTAGAAAAAATACGTGATATTACACGTACATCATTAATTCGGATCAATTTTCTAGTTTTAATTTTTATTTCTAATAAAAAAACAAAAAAAAATTATTTAATAGATAGTTGTTGTAACACTATATATTTATAGAAATTCAATTTTTAAATTTTCTATATAATTAAAATCAAATAAGTTCATATTAATACAAACATTTATTGTATTTTAAAAAGGAAATTAAATTACAATTTATTAGAATAATAAATGATCACATATATGTTAATTCTTGTTAATGGTTTGAGTACTATTATTTTGATGTATCAAATCACCCACCAAAACTATACATGTATTAGTCACATAAGGTTAAAAAACTCCTGTAGTCCTAGGGTTCGAAGAGGATCTCCAGCAAAAGTTTACCGTGTTTTCTGTTTTTAAAGATTAGAAAACATCTAAAAGCTTTTTTCCAAAATTTTCTAAATCACAGTTATAATTTAGAAAACAAGGTTTTTTAGTTTTCCTGTTTTTTCCTTGGAAAATATCTAAATGGAACGTATGTTCATTTTTTTCTGTTTTCCTAGAAAATTTTTCTGGAAAAGTGTCCAAGTAAACCGTCCCTAAACTTGCGGAACAAAAGACTGACAAAGAGGAATTTCACAATAACAGTTTTACTGCAAAGTAGATATGTTATAGTTTGACCTCACAGTAATATTCTTTTTGTATCTTACTCTTATCTGATAGTAGTTCGTTTTTATTATTCGAAAAATTGCTAGTAGAATATAATTAACACATTCTAATGATGATCGGCTCATTTACACACCAGTATGTCGATAATACTATTACCAGGGGTCTCAACTAAAGTAAAGCTCCCATGTAGAGATTTTATATCTTTAATATGAAGTAAATACACAGAAATTGCCTGACAGCAGTTCAAACAATAGCTCAACAAAATGGCATTTTATCAGTAACTAGTTAAAATTTGTCAATGTGTATAATGAATAAACAAACAACATTCGTAAAGAAAAATAATGGCAGTTGGTCTGTAATCTCAGATGATAGGCTTCAGGTAGCACGACCATAAGAAATTATTGATTGGGACCATATTCTCCCCAGCTATTTCCTCAAGCTGTGCAAGATGTACTCAGCATAAAGGTCCCTGCAGTGCAAGGTAAAGGCTACTGATAATTTGTCAGCTAAAGAAACTAATGTAGAAAATTAGCGTTATAATCTAGGTGGACGTTATAAGATACTATGATTGGTATATGATTGTGATTTTTGAAACATAGTGATTAAACTTACATGGAATGCTGGATTGCTTCATGAGCTGTAGCTGGAGGCAGAAACTCGTTCACTGCAACCTCCTTGTTTTCATTCTTCTTGTCTAGAATCATTCATCGAGGAAAACTCTATTAGTAATTCTATACTAGATTAAGAGCAAGTTAACATATTTTAACAAAAGCTTACAATCTTCAAAGAAGCGACGGATCTCCATCAGGCGATGTGGGGGAAGTTGGTTGATATCAGTATAATGACGATACTCTGGATCGTCAGCACACACTGCAATAATTTTGTCATCCTTCTCTCCCTATATATAAGATGCATAAAGGAAAGTAATGCATAATTTGTATCTTTAAGACTAGAAAGGTCTTGTTTTAAGCATCCAAACACACCTGATCAATCATAGGCATCAGTCCTATAGCCTTGGCACGGAGAAAGCATCCAGGAATGACTGGCTCCTGTTGTTGCAGAAGTTAATATATGGTTTGCTTGCTATATTCCAATTTAGCATCATAGATACATTTAAAATTTTAGGCCAGGGATTAAATTAACCTGCATCAAGACCAATACATCCATGGGGTCATTATCTTCACATAATGTTCGAGGAATGAATCCGTAATTGTGAGGATAGACAACCGAGGAATATAAGATACGATCGACCTGGTGGAAAAGGAAGGCAAAATGTCAGTTACTGATTCGACAAACAACTGAAGTAATTAGATTCGGGTATACTACTCGGTCTTGTGGCAAGTACCTTGATGAGACCAGTTTTCTTATCAAGTTCATACTTGACCTTACTTCCTTTAGTAATCTCGCAGACCTGTGAATTGATCAAGAGAATCAAGTGGGTACATTGACAGATGACAGGGCACGAATCAGAATAAGAACATCGAAGGAACAGTAGCAAGTACTTACAACGTTGACAGTCTGTGGAGCTCCAGGTCCTGGATTAATTAATCACTTGTTATCAAATTTGTGAAACAATAATTTTACAAGCTATGATAGATGGATAGATGATTAAGTGTTTAAAATGGCAAATTAAAATATAATGCATTTTATATGACTTCATGCTATAAGTTTAGATGTGTTATTTTCGACATTTTCTGCCAAAAATGACCAACACCCATAAATCGATCGATAAATTAGAACATAGTTAGTTACCAATATCAAGATCATGCCATGGATGGGCTGCAACTTGTCTCCTTGACAAAGATGAGAGGATTCTCTCATTCAATTTAGGAGCCTTGCCTCCACTCGGAGTCTTTGGTGCACCTTCCTCCTCAGTGCTCATATTTCTTGTTAATGAATCAAACAATATCAACTATCCCACTTATATATTTATACAGAGGTGTATGATTCATGCAAGAACTAGAAAGAAGGGTAGACAAACGTGCATATCTGTTAAAAGAGAGAGACAGAGAGTAAATTGAGGAAGGAGAGACAAGAGAATCAAGTACGTGCTTTCCAAATGGTGGTGGTGGAATCATGCATAATCCTGTTTCGACGCACAAATGTGTAGACTTTTCATATAGATGTAACATATGTACCATTTATATTCTCACTTATTTAACCTTTGGTGCAAATCTATATGCTGTCTATCAAGTATCAATGTATTAATTATTTGAGAAATTACCAAAAATACTACTTTTTTTAAAAAAAATTGCGATTTTGCCACCTTTTAATTTTTTTTTTGCAAAAATACAGTTTGCAAACAAAAGCAACCGGATGCAACTTATTTTTTTATTTTTCAGAAAAATAATTGAAGTTGCTTTTGATTGCATTTATGGTTTCATTTTGATTTTAACTGTGTAACTTGTTAAACAACGTATTATGCAATCAAAAAATAATTATTTTTACTAAATTTTAAAATTGTATTTGTGGTTGATTTCGATTTATTACAGTTGCAAATATGGTTGTAAACCGTATTTTTGCAAAAAAAATTAAAAAATCGTATTTTTGTAAAATGTTTTTTAAAAAAATCAGTATTTTTTGCAAAAAAAAATTTATCCTTAGGTATTTTTGAAAAAACCCCTAATTATTTTTTATCATCTAAAGTTCTACTTTTTATTATTCTTGCTCTAGTATCTTGACACCAAAACGTTCATTTTGGGAAAATATCATCACAAATTTGTTCATTCTATAAAGAAATTGCTTGAAGAATAAGAATAAGATGAAAAGCTGATGGTAACATTTTGTGTTCATCGTTGACTTATTTAGTAAAACGTATATTATTTGATTTAATGATTTGTACGAAGTTACTTATTTTTCATTCGCTGTTACTTTGATGTTTTTTCTTAGTAAGAACTAGGGTTATTATAAAATCCATCAATCCGTTGATCCTGACTGAACTCTAAAATATCAATAAATATAATCAACATTCAATATTTAATATACGACTCATGTTAGATTTATTTTTTTTGTTAGGGTAAAATAAATCCATAAATAAAATGTATCAAAATACAATTTTGATCGATTTTAATTTTTATATTTGTTATTAAAATCAATACAAATTTTGGCCAGCAATTTGAAAACTCAACCACTTTTGAAAATTAGTGCAAAACCTGGCTACCAAAATGCAACAGACTAAGCAAATGATTATAGATCATGCAACAGACTATGTAAATAATTATAAATCGTCTTCAACTCATAATTTTAAGAATAATAACATTTCTTTGAACACAAAAAGAGCATCCAATTCATTATTAGATAATTAAAATTTGTAGGATATTGTTTGCTAACCCATCTTTATACAAGCAACCCATAAATAAGTACACGAGCAAAGAAATTCCAAATATGAACCAGATTTAAACATTTACTGGCAAGAGGACTTCATAAGAAGCAGGACTGCATAAACATACTATGATAAATGAAAGAGTATAAATCATATTTGCCCAAGTTATTACATCATACTTGTAGAACATGAAAATCATACCCGAGCGACATAACAGATCTTTTTTCCTGCATACAAAAGCCTCGATTCCAGAGCCACAACTAGTTTACATGACACTGATTGCATTTCATTAAGTTTGCAACTCTCTTTCTATCTGGATAGTTACATGACTGATATTATACTCCTTAATATAGTCCACAACCTTGTCCAGTACCATGTCAGCATCAGCTTCAGGCTTCACTGTTACATGACAAGCTAGTAGCACTTTACCGACTGTAATTGCCCATATATGCAACTCGTGTATTGCAACTACCTCGTCCATCTCACAAAGTCCCTCCTCAAGCCTTGTTGCATCAATTTCTCGGGGAGTGTTCTCCATTAAAACCTCCCATATGTCTCGCAACATGTTGATAGTAGTTCCCAGCACAATCACAGAGAAAACAAGCGTGCATATTAAATCAATAATCTTCCATTCAGGTTTATACCATATAATTGCTCCACCAATCATCACAGCAATGCTTTGAATTGAATCCCCTAATACATGAAGATATGCACCCTGAACATTTATGTTCCGTTGCTTCTTCTGCTTATTATGTTCACCTTCAGATTCAGAGGAAGGACCAAGCAAAGGCAGGGTAAGATCTGTTTCATGAGCATGGTGATGATCCTTGTTATGTTTGGAATGGCCAGCTTTGTTCAGCACTTGTGTTTTGATCGTAATTCCATGGGTGTGCATATTATCCGCATTCTCATGGCTATGCTCATTTGAATCACCATGATCATGGCCATGACCGTGATCGTGACTGTGACCGTGACCGTGATCGTGGCTGTGGCCGTGGCCGTGGCCGTGATCGTGGCCCAACAGAACAGCCTTGATAATATTAACCACTAAACCGAAAGCAGCAACAAGAAACATAAGGAAGCCCTGAACTTCACCTGTTTCATAAAAAAATCTTGAAATGGCTTCATAGACAAGGATCCCAGCAAGTAGCCATATCATCTGAATTGAGACCAAAGCTCCCAGTATCTCAATTCGGAAAAAACCATAGGACTGGCGAGGGGTAGCTTCCCATCCTGATGCCCACAGTGAAAACAATGAAATTGCAAAAGCAGCAACATCATGAGCAGCATCTGTCAAGATTGCTAGACTGTTGGCTTTAATACCACCAACAACTTCTACAGTCATAAAAATGATGCAGAGCACAACAGCAATCAAAAGCTTTCGCATAGAATCTGAACGTTCTTTTGCCTCTTTGGGACTGGATTTAGCATCAGAAAATCCACATGGTGCTCCATCACAAATTTTATTCACACCAGATGTCTTCTCTTGAATTTGAATATCTCCGCATACCTCAATGATGTGCCCTTGTTCAGAATGTTGCATATCCATCTGAAAATTTACAATGTCAACGTGTTAAATGACATCTATATGGATAGATATAATATTATACTAATGTGCTAGTAAAACTTACAAAAAAGTAAAAATGCAGGCATACAACCAGAAGCCTACAATTGTCTGTTTTCCAAAAAAAAATAGAGATACTCCAGACTTCTAATTCAATTTGCAAAATCCTAAATTTAAACTCAGAAAGATTATATTAGCTAACATAAAAGTTACCACAAAACAGCATGCAAATAATATATGTGCTCCGAAATTTCAGACTTTGAACCTTTTCTTGTTTCGCTAATTTATTTATTTTTTGCCAATTGAACACACTCACACGCCCATTTTGCCTTCAACACCCTCAACCATCCGTTAAGGGAGTGACTTTTAAGGTCACTTTGCAGATTCCTATGACAATCATGATATAATAAAGTAAACTACAAGTATTGTGAAGTAAATGCAAAGCGTTGTTTTTCTTAAAATTTAGACATACACTAGGCCATCACACTATGAAAATTCCATCAATTTCCAAGTTAAATTTAAATAGTCAAAACAGAAGAGCAAAGCTTAAGGAACGTACTCAGATTTAAAAGATCTAGAAGACAATGAGAGAGTATAAAAAGGGTACAAGGAAAAAGACTTATGCAGTATCTAGAGAAAAATTCCTCAATAACACTATCTGTAATAGAATTCCATATGTTTATAGGATGAAATGAACAAAATATGGTGCGAAAAAGATCTTAACATCAAGGCTATAATACAACACCCATTAGACAATCAATAATTTAGTACGACCACTAACATTCACCCACACAATCAATAATTTAGTACAACCAACTAACAAAACAAAGTAGCTAAAATTCTCAAACAAAACTATAGCAAGAAAACATATACGTACCTTAGATGTTGAATGTAGAATATAATGAGAAATAAAATGGAAGAGAATCCCAGATCTTGAAACAGAAAGCTTAAACCACATATTATAATAATCAGAAATATGCTTCTATATATGCAAGTTTAATGCGGCGTTACGAAAAAGCCATTGGGCCCACCGTGGCATCATACAGCGCCCACGCCATTTACATGTGAACTTTCAGTTAAAGTTATATACATCCAGCCATATTATAACAATTATCATTTTAACTCATTAAGAACAATTTCATTCCTCGTAAATTCACTGTCCAACTTACACAACCATCAAATATTACACAAAATATACTAAATTGCTCATATACAATTCAATCAAATATACATCACTATGCACAAATGAAATACAAAGCAAACACTATATCAATTATATATATAAACATACGCAAAAGTTATATGGAGAACCTTATATCTTATTATATATTGCATAATATAATGCAGAACATATATGTTCTCTGATTAGTACTCCATATAAGATTTTTCATTAAATTCAACCCTATAAACATATAGGGCTAACAATCAAACTATTTGTAAAATGCACTACATAACTATAGATAATATGCTAATACAACATAAATAATATTTACCCTCGAAGCATTACCGTCAACATACAGTCGATAAAACAAGTTCACAACAACTATAATCTACGTATTTTACAGACTTATAAGTATCAACAAGAAAGTAATAACAACCGATACAAAAAGACGAAAAAACAAGACAAGGCCACCACGAGTACTAAATTATTCGAAATTTCGATAACTCAATTCTCCAGCTTCATTCAAAAATCAACAAATCAAATCTACATACTACTCATAATTACACAAACAACATCATATGATTCAAAAAATAACAAAACTAACTAAAAAATCAATAAAAACAATATAAATCATAAACAAACACTAACATAATCATAGTCTAAGCTAGCTGCATGTGTATATGAGTATAATCATCAATACATATACATTAATTTAGATAGTTACCTTGGTGGAGATGAGAGCTGGAGATGCCGTAGGTGGATATATATTTTGTATGTATAGGTGTGTGTATTATTTAGGGTTTTATAGAAAAAAGGAGGATATTCTGAAAGATCAGAACCCCTAACCCAGAGGGATTGTAAAAGGTTGGGTTTTTTTTTTTTTAAATGTTTTGATTTGATTATTAATTTATTAGCCTAATTGTGTAATTTAATAATTTAAAATTATTAGTGTTTGTTTTGTTTTGTGACACGTCTATCTTGTTTTTTATTGTCGAGTCACTTTTTGCTTTTATAGGTTAGTGAAAAGAATAGGAGATTGAAAGCTAAAGTATAATTATAATAATTAAAGTATTATTGGTGAAAGAGGCGTGAAGGTGACTATAATTTGAATTTAATAAGTTTGAATTGGTTTGGTTTTGAAAATTTGTTACCCAACTGGAATTAAATTTGTTTACTGGATGGAATGATATCACGTTTGATTTATTTGATAATTAATTTAAAAATAAAATTAGGGAGTTTAAGTTTACGGAAAATCATATAAGATATAAAAGATTTTATATATAAATATGAGAAGGTATTTTTATAAAATTAGACTTTATCTAAAATTATATTGATATATTATTATTTTGTAATAAAGTTTTGAAAAATTAGCTAAGATGTAATTTTTAAGGTATAAACTAAAAATATATAAGTTATCACACTAACAAGAAGAAATTATTATTACTGTATCAGTTTCATGACAATGGTTTAGAACGACTGTTTATTTTAATTCTTAATTTGAAATTTGAGTGGAGAGGATGAAAATGTTGTTTCAAAAGATTACTAATAACTCTTAAAATTATTAACAGCCTTTTTCTCTTTTCATTTTTTAGAGTTTCCTCTCACTCTTAATTAATATTTTATAAAATATAATCTCTTTTTATTCACTTTTTTTGTACTTTTACAAGTCCAAATTATTTTTAATAATATAAAACTAAATGAGATATAAATATAAAAAATATTATTAAAAATGAATGCACAATAAATCATTGAAAATTAATAATTTATATTATATTTAAGAGTCAGTGAAGCATCTCTTAAATATCCTCAAAGATGCTCTTAACTTGCAAATTTTATGCAAAGAATATACTGATAGTATTATACTTTGTAGACGTGAAAGTTAAATGCGACAACAAATATACTAAAGTAAATGCAATAATAATAATTTACATTTACTAAAATTTACTATCTCCGTCTCAAATTAATTTGACTTTTCTTTGATTAAATTTGACTGAAAATTACATATAGTATATGATTAAAAAAATTATAAAAACTATATCATTGAAAATTATATTTAATTTATTTTAAAATATATTTTTTAATTTTCTGAAACTATAAAAAAAATAATTGCTACCTATTTATCAAAATCGAGTCAAATTAACCACAAGAAAATCAAATAATTAATTTGGGACATAGTGATTCCAATATTACGAAAACGTAAGTAAAGGGCTATCAAGGGAGACCCATAGCTAAGTCAACTTTCTACCAAAGTAAAATTATAAATAATTTTTAATAAAATTAATATTAAAATATAATATAAAGAATCTATTAATATTAGAAATTTAATAGATATAAGTTCAAAAATATTTAAAAAATTAAAAATGTTAACATAAATAACTGCATACAAATTAGTGCCTAAATTTTTATATAAATATAAAATAAAATATATAATTAAAAAATCCGTATTTCATGGAAAATAACTACTTCTCTGTTTCATTTTGTATGATCCTTATTCTTTTTTGAGACGTTCAAAAAAAATGAACCTACTATACTTACTATTTTTTAACACTATTTTACCTACTTTTCAAATAACTTTTTTTTTTTACTATCTTTTCTTAATTTCCGTGAAAATCAAACAAATTCATACAAAATGGGAAGGAGAATATAAAATATAAAAATATTTTCTTTTTACATAAATTTTATTTAAATATTTATATAAGGAAGCACTCAACTTTATTTTTGGATACTGCTATCGTCAAACGTCAATATTGGGTGGCAGGGGCCAGGGGGGAATAGTAAAACAATCAGATACATACAAATACAAAGAAAGAACGAGGCAAAGGGATCACGATACCTTTTTGTGATCTGTGCCATCAACTTTTTGCTCGGTAAATGATTGGTCGTCTCGGTAAATTGAATAAGTTTGAATTGATTTGGTTTTGAAAATTTGTTACCCAACTGGAATTAAATTTGTTTACTGGATGGAATGATATCACGTTTGATTTATTTGATAATTAATTAAAAAATAAAATTAGGGAGTTTAAGATACAGAAAATTATATAAGATATAAAAGATTTTATATATAACTATGAGAAGGTATTTTTATAAAATTAGACTTTATCTAAAATTATATTGATATATTATTATTTTGTAATAAAGTTTTGAAAAATTAGCTAAGATGTAATTTTTAAGTTATAAATTAAAAATATATAAGTTATTACACTAACAAGAAGAAATTATTATTACTGTATCAGTTTCATGACAATGGTTTAGAACACTTTTATTTTAATTCTTAATTTCAAATTTCAGTGGAGAGGATGAAAATGTTGTTTCAAAAGACTACTGATAACTCTTAAAATTATTAACAGCCTCATTTTTCTTTTCATTTTTTAGAATTTCTTTTCACTCTTAATTAATATTTTATAAAATATAATCTCTTTTTATTCACTTTTTTTTATATTTTTATAAGTCCAAATTATTTTTAATAATATAAAACTAAATGAGATATAAATATAAAAAATATTGTTAAAAATGAATGCACAATAAATCATTGAAAATTAATCATTTATATTATATTTAAGAGTAGGGAAGCATCTCTCAAATATCCTCAAAGATGCTCTTAACTTGCAAATTTTATGCAAAGAATATACTGATAGTATTATACTTTGTAGACGTGAAAGTTAAATGCGACAACAAAGATACTAAATTAAATGCAATAATAATCATTTACATTTACTAAAATTTACTATCTCCGTCTCAAATTAGTTTGACTTTTCTTTGATTAAATTTGACTGAAAATTACATATAGTATATGATTAAAAATATTATAAAAACTATATCATCGAAAATTATATTTAATTTATTTTAAAATATATTTTTCAATTTTCTGAAACTATAAAAAAAAATTGCTAACTATTTATCAAAATCGAGTCAAATTAATCGTAAAAAAATTAAATAATATAATTAATTTGGGACTTAGTGAGTCCAATATTACGAAAACGCAAGTAAAGGGCTATCAAGGGAGACCCATAGCCTAAGTCAACTTTCTACCAAAGTAAAATTATAAATAATTTTTAATAAAATTAATATTAAAATATAATATAAAGAATCCATTAATATTAGAAATTTAATAAATATAAGTCCAAAAATATTTAAAAAATTTAACATAAATAACTGCATACAAATTAGTGCCTAAATTTTTATATAAATATAAAACAAAATATATATTTAAAAAATCCGTATTTCAAGGAAATAATTACTCCTCTGTTTCATTTTGTATAATCCTTATTTTTTTTGGGAAAGTTCAAAAAAAAAATGAATCTACTATACTTACTATTTTTTAACATTACTTTTCAACTACTTTACTCACTTTTCAAATAATTTTATTTTTTTTACTATCTTTTCTTAATTTCCATGAAAATCAAACAAGTTTATACAAAATGGAAGAGAGAGTATAAAATATAAAAATATTTTCTTTTTATATAAATTTTATTTAAATATTTATATAAGGAACACACACAACTTTATTCTTGAATACTGCTATCGTCAAACGTCAATATTGGGTGGCAGGGGCCAGGGGGAATAGTAAAAGTGTAAAACAATCAGATACATACAAATACAAAGGGCCTGTTTGGCAAACTGCTACTTATGAAAATAAGGGCTTATTTTTGGAAAAAAGTAGGGACGTATGTACTTTTCAGAAATAAGTCCTTATTTTCAGAAAAAATTAAGTTCATATTTGGTTTTAAAATTCTAAAACAAATATTTATCTTTAAAAAAAATATGAAAATATGTATAAAAAAAAATAAGCTACTTATTTTAAGTTTATGGAACCCCAAACACCCACAAAGAAAGAACGAGGCAAAGGGATCACGATACCTTTTTGTGATCTGTGCCATCAACTTTTTGCTCGGTAAATGATTGGTCATCTCGTTTACTACGTAACTTTTTTGTCCGCTGATAATTTCAGCATTAAATTTAAAATACTCACATACGTAATTAATTTCGAACCATCAATATTTTTTATTACGAATGATCGGTCATTCAATTTTATAATTCATTAATAGATCATTTAGACTATAATGTTAGGAATTCGACAAATCTGGATTGCACCGAATTTACATCTGTACCTGATTAAACATGTACTTGAGGTTTATGCTGCTGATAAAAAAATGAATTATTTGTGTTGCCGTGTTGGTCTTGTTCAATCATTGTATATTTATCCAGTCACCACAGGCAAAACAGAACAGCCATGTGATTTTGGAAGCACAAATTAACATCAACCAAAATCATAAAAATCATCCTCGGGTTCAAGATTCTCTACATCACTCGAGTTGATGCATATCTAACATAAAATGAAGCTAGAAGAAATTGAATGACCTATGCTACGATTTAAGTAGAGAGCATACAAAAGAAAATGATAATGTGCTTGTGTTGGCTGAGTGGATGGAGGACGGGAAAAAGAGATGCTACACAAGTTCCTTAATCTTGGGGGTAAGAATAGGAGGATCGACATCAATGCCCATATTAGCTGCAGTACCAGCTATAATTCTCATAGCAGATTCTATGCTGGAACAATTCAAGTCTGGCAATTTCTCAATAGCAATGGTGCGCAACTGGTCAATTGTAACTTTCCCGACTTTCTCTAGTTTCGGGTCTTTTGAGCCTTTCTCCGCTCCTGCAAGATTGTTCAGCTCCATAAATCAGCTCAAGAAGCTTGCTTTTGTAATTACTTCTTTTAAGCAGGTAGTCAGGAAACAACAATAATTACATTATATAATCAAGAAAAAATTAAGATTGCACCATTTGACCAAAAACTAACTAGTCTTCAGTGCGTACAGATTTACTACCTTTAACCACCCTGGTACAACACTATATATAGGAATTTCACAATCACCTGAAGGACCAATGATCTAAGGGTTCTAAGGATTCTAATTTATAATGCTTTTTTTTTAATTGGGCTGGTGCGATTTGCTTAGAATAAAAGAAGGTACTAACATTCCTGGTCCCAAATTAGCATCTCCGTGTTGGGCACTAAAGAAGGTACTAAAATCCCTGGTCATTACTCATTAGACTAATATTGTTTCCGTTGTTTTATCTCAGAATTTTACCCAATACACACAATAAGATAAGATAAGGACGATTTAGTGATTGTTTTCAACTTGTATTGCAAAATAAATAGAATAAACCAAAAATTATAAATCAAATACATGGAAACTGTAACTGCAATATGTGATACAAGCAGTATCACCTTTTTCTCTTTAAGATACAAAGCAAAACAAGCCCTATCTTGACTATTCTTTTCTTAAAAAAACTTGGCAGCTGTGTAGGTATTGCATGTTAGTACACAAGTGGATTAAGATTTTAAGTTAACATTGATGAAATGATATACGTCAGCATTTTTCTATAGCTATTACATGAAAGAAGTGCAGATATTAAATTAAACTCTTTCTGTTGTCTATATTTTCAGGTTATTACTTTTTATTATTTGTTGACCAAAGTATATTAAGGTTATGTTTTAAGGTTAGATGTTATGTTGCCCTAAAAAAAGGTTAGATGCTATGTTTAATGGAATGTATTTGATGTAACAATTATTTAAATATTATCTCTCATAGAAAAGTTATAATAACACTCAGCAAGACAGTTTTTTAAGTAATCAACCTTTTGGCCTACTAGCTTGTCACAAGTCTAACAACTTTACCTCAAGTAATTTATAAAATATGTAATTCAACCGCAGCGAGACTCCAAAAGAGAAAAAATACGTCAAATTGACAGCCCTATTTGCAACTAACAATCCTCAGGGTTAACAAAGCTTTTTTGATAAAAAAAGATTTTAACATGGGAAATAGGGATTCAAACCGGCTCATATACGTCAAATTGGCTCGTATACGTTAACCAGGGCGGGTCTTGGATAAGGCGATCAAGTCAACCCCTAAGGCACCATGAAAATAAGGGGAACCAAAAAATTGATATACATATATTAGTATAGATAGGGGGAGTGGGTTTAAATGGTGAAGTCAATATGTGTATGTGTGTTTTGAATTAGGGCTCTAAAATTAATTAGTTAGGGGTGAACAAGCTAACTAAACTGACTAACCCCCAACTTGATGGATTGTATGTATCATGTGCTTTATGTTTTGTTACATGATCTATGTTTTTTGTATGTACCACTTATTTAAAATTTAGGACTATGTGTGTATATATAAGTTTTACCTCATCTTATAAGTACATTCTGCTAATCCTTGCAGCTAACAATCCTCAGCGTTAACAAAGCTCTTTTGATACAAAAGATTTCAACTTGGGAAATAGGGATTCAAATTGGCCCGTATAAGTTAACCAGGGTCGGACTTGGATAAGGCAATCAAGTCAACCCTAGGGTGAAAACGGGTTGGGTTGGGCGGGTTTTAATCAAAAAATGACCCAACCCAATTAGTTCGGGTTGATAAAAACTGAACCCATTAATAAAAAAAATTATGTAAACCAATCCCACCCAACTCAATTAATTCGGGTTGGGTTGGGTTGGGTTGGGTTAAACCCTCTTTTTCAATCAACAAAGCTGTAAACAAGTCTGAACATAATTTTGATATAGTCTGCATCTGCCAAATGTCAATTTTTCATAACAAATATATAGTCCAAATGTCTGACATAAAATATAAATAGTCACCAAATAATCAAATACAATCCAAATAGTCAAATGGGCCTAATGGACTATGTTTATATGTGTAAACGGGTTGGTCGGGTTGGGTTAGAATCAAAATATGTTAAATCCTAACCCAACCCAATTTATACGGGTTTTTGAAAAATTAAACCGTTCAACCCTCGGTTTTGGACGGTTCAGTTTATTCGGCCGAAACAAGGTTTGGGTTGAGCGGATTGGTCGGATTATGTTCAACCATAGTCAACCCTAAGGCACCATGACGATAAGGACACCAAAAAATTTATATACATATACTATATATACATTTTAAATTTTTTTTAAAAAACCTTATAAAAAAAGGAACACCATTTCAAAATTTCGTATAGAGCACCCAAATCTGTAGGGTCACCCTGATGTTAACAGTGTGTTATGAGATTGTTAGTATTAGTTACCAACTAAATTACCTATGAAAACTTTTACCATTAAGCCAGAAGATGGAACCGAAGCCAAGGCCAAAGTTATTTGGGGGCTCAGAAGTTGTTCCAAAATGCCCCTCCTAACTCATTTCATTTACATATTTGGCTCTTGTAATAAAGGCTCGTAAGAAATAAGAAAATATAATATTTAGCCAACATATGTAAACGTTTTTTCTGCAAGCTAAAGTCCATGTTTCAAATATGTTTCTCCCCAAAAAACAAACAGAATGTTAAATTTGCAGACAAAAGAGTCATTGCCCTCTGCCAACAAACAAAAAAGACCAAAGGAGGGTAGTTTGCGACAAATCATGATGAGCATATATGTTTTTGACTGTTAATATAAATTTCTAGTGAGCTCCAAGAAGTGCCAGGGAGCCTAGGAAGTTGCAACATCATCCCAACGACAAATTAATCCATCATCAGAGCAGCTGAGGATAGTTCTGAGATCAAAAGTGCAAACAGTCAAAACGTGAACAAAGACGATGATATGTTCATTCAAATATAAAGCAGTCAGAGTATCGCCGAAAGTCTGCAATGCTAACTCAAGGAAAGCTGCTAAATGTCACTTACTTTCCATCAAAGGACATCGCAGTCTGCCTAATAATTGATTTTGGTGCTTGAGACAACCTGACAATAACACAAGTCTACTATCAGATACCTAAATTTATACCAGAAGAGGAGTTCTCCATTTTATGCTTCATCAAAAAGACTATGAATAATAAAATAAACCTTGTGATGAGAACAGGAGGGCTGGACTGCAAATCCCAAACAAAAATCTTTCCTTCTTTATTTCCTGGCAAAAAGGTTGATTAATCAATAATTGTGAAAATTGCCAAGTTTATATAACAAATTTACTCGTATACATCATTAAATAAGTAAAGTGATTGTTTGAGTATACAATAACATAAAAAAAAACAGAAGGGTTTCAAAAGTTGTATTAGTATTACCTATAGCAGCAACATTGTAATGGAAATCACAAGAGAACTTGATAAACCACATGTCACATTCTGGAACAGGGTATTTTTGGAGGATGTCGGCAGAACCCACACAGATTCATGGAGCAGAAAATTTCTTTTAATGAATATAGTCTTGCTTTAATAAAGAAAGTAACAAAATAGAAGGCATAATCAAAGAAATGCACTTGAGTACAAGGCAATAACAGTAAAGAAAAGACTGAGAGATGCACATGCAAATACATATATCTCTCAAAAGCATGAGGAATGACAATCACAAAGACACAAACGTCTAACCTCTCCTGGCGGCTGATCCTTTATTATTGGCTCCCATAATACCATTTCATTCTGAACACCCTGTATTAACAAGTCAGGAAAAAAGAATCCTAAATACCACTGCTTGATACCTACAGTCATGAACTCTCAATCAGAGGTGTATAAAGTAGAACTGCACCTTGGACAAGATACAATCGCCAAGCCACCTATTGCAGTCAACATAGTTTGTATGTACTTTGGCCACAAACACCTGGAATAAAAGAATAACCTCAGATTCGTTTATGCACATATCTAGGCGAGGAATCTTGGAATAGGGAAGAAAGAATAAGATGATAAGAGCCACATGCCGGAAACTGCACAAATTTTGTAGGGAACTTTGACGGCTTGTCGGTCCATGTGAAAGATTCTTCCACATAAGTCCAAAAATCTGCATGAAGATGCATTCATGACGGAAAAGTCTAAAGAACTGAACTTAATAGTAACATTAATTAAATGAAGGACCATAATATGTTGGAGGTTGTGTTTATTATCCGATCATATCTACTAGAGCAGGTTGACTTCTAGGTTCATCTTCTGAATGGTTGTTTTAGTCCTCTGGACAAGTGTTCTATTTTCTCCAAAATCACAAGAATGTAAATGAACACTTTGAAATCATTTCCGAATTATAAGATTACTTTCATACCCATCAATCAGGTCTTAAATATGTGTGCAATAATTATGCTCGTGCTTAACATTACCAACCCATGCAAGAAATGCAAATTGAGCAATTCATATAAACATGACAGACATTTGAAATCACCACCACCAACCTTAACTAACTCCACAAAATTCTGACTGTAAGCAGTGTTCAGTAGAGATATGTTCTATAGTCTATTATCTATACTCCATATATAACAAAAGTAAAAAATTTGTTTGTGTGATTTACTTGTTCAATTTTTGCTTCATGGCTAAACATTTCGTTTCGATAAAAAATTGGAAAGAATTATTTTGTCTTTACATAAAAGAACTTACCTTCATTGACCAGATTTTGACAGTATTGTCCATACCACAACTTGAAAAGCGATATATATCTGAAGGGTGAAAGTCCTGAAAGATTGGTACCAAACCATATGTTACATATCACTGCTGTGACAGCAATATCTAAAAAAGGAAATCTATCAATTAATATCAAGGACAGTGAAGTGAATTTTCGGATGTATCAGAAATCATTGCAATTCCCACAATACCACACTCAAGACTTCATGTCGATTCCCACCAGCTCCAGCAAAGATCAGAACGCATATTCCAGTGTGGACATTCCATAGCCGAATAGATTCATCCTATTCTGAAGTAGACAAGCTATCGATTACGACCATTTTGAGAAAGAAGAATGCATAGGTCTAGAAAATAGAAAGGGTAAAAAAAGGAAAAGGCCACAATGCTTACTTTGCTGGCAGAAAGTACAAGCGATGGTTTTAACATCTGGGTCCTGATTTCATTTATTGATTCACCATGACCGACAATGGACTGCATTGGGGGTGAGAGTTTACATAAAAACAAGCATGTCAAGCAAGAGGAAAGTACCATGAAATAGGATTCTTTAATCCATGAATGAGATGAAAATTATTTGTCCATTCTTCAGGTAGTTGCAGAAACAAAGAACTATTAGTATTGCAATATTACCGCCTAATAAACTACTCTTGACATAATTTTATGAGCCTAGAATATGTAGGTCTAAATTACTTTACCATGTCCAAACATGACAACCTGTTTTCACTATTCTGTGCTTAATTCTAGGTTAGTCAAAAAACAGAGTCCCCGTCTATCTTTTGTTGTGAAATCATGGAATTCTTATAGGAATGAGGAATTAATTTTATAGGGCCTGGTAAGTTGGTAATTTGATAGCTTACTTTCTTAAATAAATGAAAACTAAAAGGTTCAAGCAGTGGCGGAACCAGAATAGTGAGAAAGGGTGGGCACTATAAATAATTTTAATTCATAATCTGGAAAGCACGGACACGGCAAAATCGGTGCCGTATGCGAGTCCGACTCGGCCGACTCGGCGACTCGGCACGGACTCGGCTGAGTACGTGTCCGACTCGCCAAGTGGCGAGTCAAGACGAATTCGGCAGCGGACTCGTTTCGGACTCGGGTTAGACGCGTGACGGATTCGGGTCATGCTAATTCTGTACATTATTACAGAACAAAACGGAACTGAAAAAACAAATTTGAATCCTATGATTCAAACATGAATAAAAACGTACACAGAGAGAGAGGGAGGGAGAGAGATGGAGAGAGGGTACCTTCTAGAGAGCTACGTTACTCCGACTCGTCACTTCCGGTGGTCGTACCCGTGTCGACCCGACCCAACACGGGACACGACCCCGAATACATACCGGATTCGTCATCTGAAAATTCGACCCATCGTCCTCGTCGCCGGAGAAATTGTAAGTGATGTTTCAGATTTTATTCTGATGAGACTGTTTAACTTTTAAGGGATTGTTTGTGGTGTTAATTGATGGTCATTTGACAAGGTTTTTGAGAAGATGTAAAACCAGATCTGCAGAACAGGAGATAGAAAGGCAGGGAGAAGTGAAAGAAGGAAGGGAGAGAGAGACGATGCATAAACTGAGTTGTTTATTTGCTTTATTTCCTTTTTTAAAGTTGAACACAGCTGTATATCAATAAGCTGTACATGTACTTAGCTGTGTAATGTATTTATTATAGAAATAATTATTTTTTATTATCTTTTTTCTGCTGTGGGTAATATTTTTTAGTACAGTCAATGTCCAAATTTATTAATTACACAAAACTGCATCTTTTTTATATTTTTTGTTGATTATATACATGTGTAATATATATATATTCTATTTAAATTATAAAAAATCATTTTTAATTTCATTTATTGTCCATTAAAATGTAAGAGCATAGATAACAATTAAATTAACTCAAATAAAACTTTAATGTTAATTGGTTTGAATTTTGCTCTAATTTATTATGAAATAAAAATATTATAATTATTATTAATATATTTATGTCGAGTCCCCGTACCCGTGTCTAAAAGTAATTGGGGAGCTGCTATTTATAACCGTATGCTTCACCAACCTTTTAATTTTTCTTTTTCTTTTAAATAAATTTCACCTACCTTCTGTTGTTGTTGCCTTATCTTATATATTTAATTTAATTTTAAATTTTGTATCCCTTTTGTTTCTTTATATGTGTTTTTTTATTAAAAAAATGTTGAGAAATTTAGATTTAGAACATGTAGATAACTAAATAAAATGATTTATGCCAAATAAATTAATATATGGGAACAAGGCAGATTCTATTTTTTTTACAGGCTAAAAGTTTACTAGTTTACTAATTATTTTGTACTAAGTTTGCACGACTTATTATCAAATTTGAATGGAACTATTATTTATGAATTTGTTGAATGTTGACATATATATTTATTACAAAAAAAATAAAATTTGCCGAGTCCCGTATCCAGGACTCTTTAGAGTTTGGCGAATCCCCGTGTCCCCGTACCCGAGTCCCGTGTCCCCGTATCCGAGTCGGTGCTTCATAGTTCATAATTAATTTCTAATATATATATTAAATAATTAATATTATTAATTTTTAATGTTTGATAAATTGTTTAAGCGTTTTTACAAGA
The DNA here is from genome assembly GCA_028671895.1 of Oenanthe sinensis. Taxonomy (NCBI): domain Eukaryota; kingdom Viridiplantae; phylum Streptophyta; class Magnoliopsida; order Apiales; family Apiaceae; genus Oenanthe; species Oenanthe sinensis. The sequence goes on along the minus strand of CM053813.1, from coordinate 45,581,570 downwards.
TGATAATTATATTTTAAAAAATAATATAACAAAATAATTGAATTTATTTTAATATTAAACACGAAAAAGGTAGATAAATATAATAATATAGAAAAGTTCACAAAAAATTTAGAATTTAGTTTTCTAAATTTTCACAAAAAAATAAGATGAAAAGTAGTAGAATCGTATAGAACTAAACTGAAAACCAAAATGAGACTAAACTAGTCTATCCAATCATATCATATTAAACTCTCATTTATTTTAAATTCATGTATAATATCCGTATATATCATTATAACTTTTTTCTCAATTTTTTTACATAAAATTCAAAGATTAGCCTATTTTTTTATATAAGAAATCTATATATAATTAGTATCAAAGAATGGGTAAAGGAAATAAGTGTGGGCAAATATAGCTTTTAAAGATGAATTTTTTGTTTTTATTTCTTTAACTTTGAAGTTCATTGACAGCAAGGGTGGGCATGGGCCCACACACTCTATACGCTAGTTCCGCCCCTGGGTTCAAGGAAGTTTATTTTTTCTTAGCAATACTATTAAAGTTTAAATTGTTCAAGCCCTTCAAAGATTTTCAATATTATAGGTGATGCTAGTAGGTGTAAACTGTAAAGTGTAGAACTTACAAGCTTCTTTCACACATTTATAATTAAAAGAATTAAGAGCAACTATTGTAACGACCGGGAAAATTATGTGCATTTTATAATATTTAAATATGCTTTTATTATAATTTATTGTGATTTAGATTATTTTTAATGCAATTATCTGAGTTTTGATTTTTATTAAATAGAAAAATTACCCGATATGTGTTATGTGAATTCTGTGTAGCTTAAAATATGTTATTCTATTTTACTATAATTTTTGTATCATTAAAAGAGAGTTATTTCGATTTATGATTATCGGCCCTAGCCCCTGTTATAAACTCGAGACCATGTTTTTGTTACCTTTATTTTTGTGAAAATAGTAAAATCCTCAAAATGACTTTATTTTATTCTTTTTGAAACATTCATAATTTTTGGGGAATTTTGACATATATATTGCATTTATCCGAAAATATTTATTTTTATATTTTATCCCATACAAATGATTTTTGGGTTTTTTATTTTAATTATAGGGTAAAAATACATTTAATCAAATTGGAGCCCTTAATTGTTACAAAAGTATAAATAGTTTTATTAATAAAATTTTAATTAAAAAGAATTACCACTACTTGGTAATTTTGTTAAATTTGGGGTAATTGCTTTCTAGGGTTCGTGAGTCTTAGCAACTGATTGAAGGTGATACTAGTTCTTGATTTGATTATATGAGTATTCGTTGTGCAACTTATGATGTCTGGTGTCTGTTCATGCTATCAATTTCATTTGAAAACCTTTCGGTTATGATTGCTTGTCAACTGTGTTCTTGTTTATTTTTCAAGTTGTTGATGGTTAATCTTTCGTTTATATGGTTGATATGCACGTGTAGGCCGTTACAAGAGGAACATGGTAGGATTTTTAGATAATTCTTTTGGGTTGTTTTGTAGTCACCGGGTTTTGATCGGATTTGTTATTGGTTGGTCAAATATCGAGTTTCAAAGCTCGGTTATGGTTCTTGTTTACATGGTTGTGTAGCTCTAAAGTCCAGTACCATGTTGGTATAATTGGTTTTCAGTTTGGTTGCTATTTTTTTTTTTACTCATCGGAAAACAGAGCACCGGTTGGGTTTTCATTTTCCGGCCAAGTCACTTAGTATCTGTGTAGATGGTTTATGTACATATACTCCTAGCGTTATAAGCTATATTTGGGTGTTGATTTGCTAACTGCTACTATGAGTTTTGGTCACCAGATTTTTGTTTCCGAGTTGACCGGGTTAGTCGCTTGATGGCTCGTTTGTGTAATCTGTTGCTAGTTTTGCGTTGGCCACTTATTGCATGTTATGAGTTTTTGGTTGTCTGAATCTTATGATTATGTTATACTATCAAGTTATCTATATTAAATTATTTTCTACAAGCAGTGTTAGTTTTGAGCTTATTGTATGCAAAACATAAATTCTGTTTAATTAACTAGTAACTAGTGTTTGTTAGTAATTTGTTGTACTGGTTAATTCTTAGATAACCAACTTCATGTATCTCGTGGTTAAAGAAGTTGGGATGAGATTGCTTTGATCCATAGTTGTAAGTTGACAATGAATCAATGTTTATCTCCTTTACTATTAGTAAGCCTTGATGGAAATGCTGTGTATTAAATTGTAAAAGTAAATATGGTGTTCCGTGTTGAGCTGTATTGTTTATATGGTGATGCATTGGTGAGCTTCCATGCCAGGAGATTTAAATGGTACATTAGGCAATATGCATTTTGTTTCTAATTTTTTTAGTTCATCTTTTATTTCGAAAAATGTTTTATAAATTAGAATAAATTATCTTTATTTCGAAATCAATTTGATTTAGTTATTTTAATTTATTTAGATAATAATTTAATTAATTATAATTAATTGGTTAACTTATTTTAATCAATTAATTATTAATTAATTATTAATTAAAAATAATTGGATTTAATTATTTTGAGAAATAAAAATGATCTATTTATTTTTATTTATATATTATTTATTTATTTAATTATTCTTTTACTCGTTTATAATGATCCACTTTGACTTAAATAATATTCTAGAATTTATTTTTATTTATCTGATTGCTCTTTTAATTACGAATCTTATCTGCTATATGATTTATATGCTCAATTGTCTGCTAACTGATAGTACGTGTTTATTAATTACTAATTGAGATTTGTTATTAGTAGAACGCATGGATAGACACTAGAATCTAAATTAGATTATTTTATTTGTAGATCCGAGCGAGTTAGTAGCCAGGGAAGAAGTGTAGTCGTCCCATTTCCAGCTTTTAGGACAACTTCTTTATCAGGCAAGTATTTTCTCCTTGATCATCCTAAACACTTTTGTTTTATTGTTTTGATTATTCATATCATGATAAATAGTTATTGTTCAGAGCTATTTATGATTCCTGTTTTATTCTGTGCATCAGAGTTACTTGTTATTCGTACTCTGAATATTAAAAGTTGATTATAATAAACTCATCATATCTTGTGTTATCGTAGTAAATAATGAGGGTATAATCTGTATTTAAAACTAAGCATACCTTTGAGTTCGGTTGCTCTATTGGATTGGTATTTTTAGCGTAAGTGGCTCCGTAGTTGGGTCCTGCATTTTTGGAAGTTATGGTAACAAATCCATCTTCCTATAGGCTAACTGTACTTGCCTATTTTGGTACCTATATTTGAAATCCTTGTTATATCTATGGGTATAGAAATGTACCGATGAGCTATAAAGGGGTCCTATTGCTTTTGAACCTGATCAGGGGGCAATAGTGTTTATTTGTGTTGGTTATCCAATCCATATTGCCTGCGTGGCTATTATTTATTATGATTCTGCAGATGATTCATTTCTATGACATACTGCACTGTTCCAGTTTTGATATAAACTGTGATTTATTGACTGTTCAGTTTTTTTATAATAAACCGTTGTATATTCCGTTATCGATACAGATCTCATTTATTGATTACAGTTAAATTGTTCCTATACTTGCTGAGCATTTCTTTGGCTCACTCTTGTTTTTTTTTAAATCTTGCCAGATTTCCAGTATGAGTAACAGTGGTAGCTCTGGCAGTCATAGAGAGCATCCAGAGTCAGGGCGGCTCGTTTTTCGGGCTTCCCAGGTATTAGTTGTTTACAGTTTTGTAATAGATAGAATGTATAATAAAACTGAATCTAGACTTAAAACTTATTTAGACGTGTGGATTTGAGTTTGTGAGTTAGGTGTGGGCTGTAATAAGATATTTGGATTTACTTTTAGTTTTAACTGCTTAATTTCATACTATAACCTGTTTGCGATCTTTGGTTTGGCGGGGTCAGTGCGCCTCTGATTTATTATTTTATTATTGATTGGTTGGTGACCCCTAAATCTAGACCCCGGGTTTGGAGGGCGTCACAACTATAGAGGTGCATACCTTGTGTAACTTCTCATTTCCAACATCGATGACTCGAATTACACCATTAATTCCTCCAGCAACCAATAACGGTTCCCCTTTAGGGTTACATGACCAGGTAACTGTGTAAAAGGACTCTTCCTTCTACTCAACAAATCAAGTTAATTTTCAGTACTTTCAATGTCAATACATAATCTGATGCATGCAATAGGAACATATAAACTCAGAAACACACATATGTTATACACCCTTGGCTATTTAATATATATCTACTTACATCATCGTCGACATAAGACTGCAATTGAGCCAGACAACCTTCTTCGAGGCATTGGTAAACAGACACCTATTAAGAAAGAATAGAATAAACAAGCAATAACAAGCCAACAATAACAATTTAATCAACCATAAAAATATGATTCAGAAAGAAAAAAATTAAAAACGAAGAAATAACCCTCAGAGTAGATCATTACATATTCAATATATTCTCATTCCCCTCCCCCAATCCCATAGCCAAGGAAAAGAACAAAAATGGGAGTTATCTAGCAGCAGTACTACATTTGAAGATCCCAACCTAATTTGGGACTTGCAAGTCCCCTGAGCTTTGCCAAAAAAAAACTGACTTGCTAGGTATTACAATCATGAGTAAGAAGTGGAAACATTGTTTGATGTCAGGATATGAACAGAGAGAGTAATGTAGTGTGATCATTAGTAAGTATAGTGTCTCCGATGTAAATTCACAAAAGTAAGTATCAAATTTCTTGACGTAGTTAACAAAACCAGTTGTATAAGCTCAGGTTTTGATTCCTAAGTGAGTTCAATCTCATTTTCTCTTTTCTAATTGTCAATTCCACTCTAGCTTTTACATTTCCTTTTAACAACCTCTCAATCTCTGAGTGGAGTTGTTCTTGTGAATTTTGCTCTAGTAAACAGAGTATAACCGTATCCTGATTTTTTTCAATAACCGTAGGTGTGCGAGTTACAAAAACAGCTGAGCAAATATTTAAGTATAAAGTAAAACAAATAATAACCTAGCAGAAATAAAATTTAAAAACGAATCCTAAAACTAATCTAAGGTGAAGAGAAAGATGACAAATTCAATCATTGTGCCCTATAAAATCACGGATATAATTTAGGCAAAGCGAAGGGATGGGGTACTAACTCGATTGCCGCCAACAGTAGCAAAGAGATTGAAGAAACGAGAGTCAATAAAGTTGTAAGAGATGCCGTAGAGAGGCCGGTCACCCTCCCAAAGCCTGTTCCTCAATTTGTACTTCCTCGGATTTGACGGCGTCAAGCTTCCAATTACCGCCTCACACCCTAAGGCTTCCTTCTTCACCGTCTCCTTATAAATAGTTGCCCCTTTTTCCCCTTCATTTCTTTTCACCTAAGGGTATGACGGTATGTAGTTATTTTAGCTTTTGCAATGAACAGGTTTTCTTTTATGTATAAGAACTTAAGAAGAATATATCTCTCCCTCTCGTCGTGTACACCCATAAATATTCCATATACAATTGAACAAAATATTCATTTAATACATTAATTTTATCATAGGACCAACCCTTCTTTTGTAAGTAATTGAAAAATATAGATAAAGTATTCTTTTATTAGCGTCAATAAAAGATTAAAATCAAAAAATGTTATCATACTCATAATTCAAATTGGAAAAGGCAATAAAAGCTAAATGGAAAATAAAAGTTAACTAAAATAACAACAGTACTCGACTACTCTCCCAATACGACTGAGTTGTCAAGGAAACCACAATTAAATTAACAATGACAAAAAAAGTAGTTAAAAAAATAAATACTGGAAATATAGAATGGCAAATCACAACAACATTATATATGTCCTATACTACAACATTCCCATCTAGTAAATCATCATGAAGCCCAAATTGGAAGACAATTATTTCAAGCGGACCCAAAACATTCTTAGCCAATGAGAAAAAAATTATTTATAAATAAAAAACAATGTAATTAACACATTCATTGAACATTATTTATTCAACAATTATGAACACAATATCTCCTCCAACACCTGTACAACAAAAATTATTTCTTCTTAGACCACTAATTTTTCTTATCTTTAAAATTTGCAGGAAATCTACCAATGAAAATAGAGATATTTAAGAAACTTAGTATTCTCAAGTAATTCTAAATTTAGAAAAGTTTCTCTTAAAAGATGATGTAATCGCATAGGCTAACTTAGTAAGAGTGGGTGCGAGTTACAGCCCCTCAAAATCTAGTTAGTACCACCGTCCGTGTATAGTTGCAAGAAATTCAAAATAATTGGGTTTCATCCAAATTTTTTAAGCCTAGGCCCTTGGTTCACAATTTTGTTCAATTTCTTATTGTTGTTCTCTTTAACATTCATTTAATTACTCTTTATTAAATATACTGCATTAGTTTCTAGTTACAAATTACAAACTTATAAAGCACTAGCTAATTTAAAAATTAAATAAATCGAATCAAAATACAATATGATAAGTGATAACCTAAAAATCAGTTTGTTGCACTTGTATGATCTTGGATTAGGCTGCTACATGGCGAGATATATTTCAGCTATTTCAAATCTCTCTACTTAGATTATATAACTATCCATTCCAGTTGTATTGAAATAATGCAGTAGATTATAGGCAGATTTTGTTGCAGTTAGTAATGTAATTATGGAAATGCCTGAAATGTATCTTAAAATGGTTTAGAACAGAGATGTAACTACGAAACACTAGTTGAACTCAAACATGCGGACCAAAGGGAATTAATCTTCTATAAATTTTCCACAAACCAACATAAGCAAGGGAGGTCTCTTACCCAATTGCTGCCGACTTGCAGAAAAAAAATTGAGTAATGAGAGTCAATAGCAGTTTAGGGAGGTCTCTTACCCCCCCCCCCCCTGAAGCCTGTTAGTCATCACTCTGTACTCATTTGGCTTCAATTGCGTCACTCTTTTAGTTTCATTCCCACGCCCACCAATTTCACCCATGCAACACCCGCACACAGAGACATGCATATACAAATATTCGTGCGCATGTGATACCTTCGCCATGGTGAGACATCCTCTCCTGCATTGCATGCCATTCAGGTGAGAATAAATTTTTTGATATATATATAACTGGTGTTCTAAATATATTATTATTAAGTATACTAGTCAGGTGAATTTAAAATATACTATTATCAGAAGATATAATGGAAAAAGGAAAAAGGGAAATACCCAGTTATCCTGCTTAGAGCGGGCTCATGGAGTCCTATCTCTACCCAAAAGAGTATAGACTTGATAGGCTAAGCCCTATCGGGCCAGCACAATACCAAGAAAACCCAATTTGGACCCAACTCCCCGTCTTAACTGGCTCCTGAGCTGGAGCTTCTACAAACACCGCCAACCCAACTCAAAGAGACGTACTTGTCGTCCTTCCATAGACAAAAAGCGCCCACATGCCTGACAAGCGCCCACATGCCTGACAAGCGCCAGGCTCATTCACAATCAAACACTCACTAAATATATGTAAGCTCTCCCTTCTATCTACTTTCTCTCTTGCATATTTAACTAAAAGCCTAAAGTACTCTTACGTCAGAGGTGTCCCTGAATATTCAATCTCCACTGGACATTTCATTTCAAGCACTCCTAAGCCCATTCCCAAACATTCCAAGTCCAGGTTCAGCGACTCAGAGAACAAAAGAATCCCTCAAGGACCCGCGACTTATTTTCCAGAAAATGACCCGACCCCGGATAAGGTCATGAGCTAGGCACCTAACCACTGGGCCAACTCAACTCTTTTATCAAAAGATATAATGATGATAACAATTTTAATAGTTGTCACAATAGTTTGGTTACTAAATGTGACTTCTTATTGTAGATAGTCTCTCGATCAACCTTACGACCCAAACCGATTCAAGAAATAAAACTAGAGCAGATTCTTATGTAGAATTAATAATACAAGATATCGATTTCTCGACTAGAAATCAACATCTTATTAATGCAACTGTAAATTACTTCCTATGAGTGTTATTTTAGGCAACATGCCAACATCTATACCCTCCACCTAATCTCCATAAAAAATGAACCATTTACAGAAACAAATTTCAAGATAATATTAAAACAAGAATTATATCAAACACTCCTATCAGCCATGTTTGTCAATGTAATATACATACATAGACATACAAATATTTAAAGCTGCAGACATGATTATATTACATACTCGAAGAATTTACCCCACCGTGTTGCAGTCACCGCTCTGCCGATGAAGTTTCACCATTCGGTGAGGGCCCACTCCTTTTTCTTTCCTTTTCTTCTCGATTCGAGGATGGAAATAAATTAATTGGATAGTTCATAACTGAACAAGTACTAACAACTGTTTTACAAATATGTATATGGTTTTTTTTTATTTATATTTTAATTATGTTTATAATTATTCTCGAATTCTTGTATATAATAATTTAAATATATTTTGTATTTGTATAATAATTTATTAGTATTGCATACAATTTTTGTAAATTGATTATTTTTTTATATGATTAAGTTTTAAAAAGAATTTAATAGAATTCTTATAATAATGATTGACTTTAACAAGATAAGTTTAGTTGGTATCACGTTTGTGAAGATATATACTAGTTAGGTTTAAAAGATAGATTTTTCAAAAGAAAATGGTAGATAAAATATATGAAAGAAATTAATTATATAATTTAAAATAAATGGAAAATTTGTTAAATAATCCATCTATTTATTTTTATTTGACGTTTAACTTTTTGACACACATTTTTAAGATTTTTGACTACATTGTTAAAATTTATTAATTTTAAATTTTTTTTAATAAAAATATTAAACTAAAACTCTTATTCACAAAAGGAAAATTTAAAAAATAATAATTATAACTATATAATCAAATCTCTTAAAAAATTGTGTCAAAAAATCAAACGTCAAATATTATCAAACTATGAGCTCGTTTGGCTATGGGAGGCATGGGTAACTACACAATACTTATTGTGCAGGTATTCCAACTTCCCATAAATTTATTAACCAAATAACTTTTCAAACTCTCACTTAAAATTCCAAGATGTACGTAGATGTCAACCAAACAACCTCTGTATACAGAAAAAGATACTACCTCCGTCCCACCCAATTGTTAAAGTTTCGGAGAGAAGGTCCGGCACGCATTTTAAGGTGCATATAAAGTATAGTTCCATAACTTTTTTTAAAAAAAAAAATCTGAATAAAATTTTAAAAAATAAAAATAAGTTATGGAACTATACTTTATATGCACCTTAAAATGTGTATCGGATCTTCTCTCCGAAACGTTAACAATTGGGTGGGACTGAGGTATAAAATTCCCAAACCTCAAAAGATAAAAACTTGTCCAGAAAATGATGATTATGTTGAAAGAAAACTAAAATGAATACATTCATGTACTCCGGTAATTCACACCTGCTCGCAAGTAAGATAAACAATACAAAACCAGCAACCCCAAAAAAAAGAGCTTGTACATTAAAATGTGATCTGGGTAATCATGATGAAATTCATGAGAATTTTGGCTTGGGCATTGGGAAAGCATTCTGATGCACAGCGCCAAGCTTTTGCATCCGATAAAGAATCCCCTTTTTAAGATCTTGGCACATTGCGTTTTGTACCATATTAAGGGTTCCATCACATGCAAGTGAAGATTCGAACTGCTCTAGTACCTTAACAACCTGCCAAAACTCTGGCCTCCTATCAGGCCGCAAGGACCAACATTGCTCAATTAAAGCTCTCATGTTAGGGGGGCAGTCCTCGGGGATAGCTGGTCTCAGATTCTGGAATATTGCAAATTAAAATTTTAGATTTGTACAATATAATGAAGGTTGAACGGGACCATTCATAGGTAAAAAAATATATATCAAATACGCGAGATAGTAAAAGGAATTTTCAAGAATCCTCAACTTTAATTGTAAACTGCCTCATAAATTGAGATCATGAAATATATATAGCATCATATCTTCATTATAGAACATTCAAGGGCTTATCAGCCTCATCAGCCATCATTTTCACCAAGAATTATATCAGGGTAAATAATGTGTGCCAGTTCGCTACCAACAAATGAGCATGTTCATTTAGCTAAGAGCAAGAAGAAATAATAATTAATAATTCAAATTAAGAAATTTCAGGTCATAACATCCACGCATTGATCAAATAGAAGCATGCAGAAAAACAAAACATAAGTGGACAGTACTGACAAAGCGCAGCAAGGTCAGCAACAATATACATCTTCCTTTTTCCAAAGAATAAAACAGATTTAACGAGAACATAGAACACAACTTTAGATGTAATTATGATCAAGATCAAATAGATAACCAACTAAGAGTAGAAATATGATGCTGGAAAGATAATTGTGATCATCCATATAACTTGCTCACTTGACAATTTGAGTTTATTGTTAAGAGTTGAGATTACTTTCTTTATTAACAAACATAGTGAGTTGAGTCCTGGGTATATCTTTTAACAATAATAAATCTTTATTTGTCCTCGAAAAAGCAGTCACTTAAAGATAACACTTGATCAGTGGGAATGTGGGAGGGGATAAATAATTTGACAAATGAAAGCTAATTCATACTTGAAAACATGCAACTGTGAAGATTTGCAATATTCAGAATTATATAAATAAGAGATGTACACATAACACACGAATGTACAGCACAATAAAGTACCTTGTTTAAAACAGCAAAAGCAGCTTGGCTGGGGATCATGTCCTTGTAAGGTATGCTTCCAGTTACCATCTCCCACAATATTAATCCGAAACTGTAAGTATCAACCTTCTTGTCATAATATTTGCATTTGAGCATCTCAGGTGCCATCCAGCGATAAGTGCCTGGATCATCAGTCAGAGAATCACAGTTTGCCTCGTCACAAGCTATTCCAAAATCAGCAATTTTCAGCTGAAAATCTTGATTGATAAGTATATTCTCAGGCTTAAGGTCCCTATGAATTACACCTTGTGAGTGAATAAATTCCATTCCCCGAGCAATGTCTAAAGCCATTGAGTTTAGCTTTTCCAATGGAAAAGGTTTCTGCTCGCGCTTTCTCAGGTATGCCCTCAAAGAACCATAAGAGAGATATTCTGTGATGATGCAGAAGACTGGTGGTTTTTTGCATGCTGCTACAAACTATGTTATACATAGATAAAGTAAAAGAGAAGTTAAAAGGGGTTTGACTAATGAAACCTAAGTTTGGATGTTACAATTAGGCATGTCCAGTAACTAGTAAGTATATACTTTAGCCCAATCAAATTTTTTGTGACAAAATGAAAACTTATTCTGGACAAGCTAAAACACTCTTGTCGATATAGGTCAGTGGGTCACATAAGTACTACGTCGCAAAACCATTATGTAAATTGAATAACTCACAGACACATGGGAAAAAATAGAATAAAGATAACATCTATTATCATGGATAGATAAAGTAGAACCTCCACACATTGATGATATAACTATAGATAATTTGTTCCTGTAACTACTTAATTCATAGCAGATATTTACTTTCTTTTAAGGCAGTTAGTTGTTTTATGCAGATCTTAAATAAAGTTGTGCAAGTGAAGCATTTCCATGAGCTTTGGAAGTATGAAATAGTAAAGGCATTTAAAGAAAACTTGTTACCTTTATGACATTTTGGTGGTGTAACCGACTCAAGAGGGTTACTTCTCTTGTATATTGCTTCTCTAATTTGGCTCCAAGATCTCCATTTTCATCATCATCCGGTACCTTGATAATTTTTACAGCGACAGGTTCATCCTTATAAATCCCATGATACAGTTGACTATTTGCTCCATGATCAAATTTAAGCCCAAGAAATAGCTTAGAAAGATCCACCATCCACTCATCAGCTGATTCAATAGCAGTGACTCGTCCCCCAGCATGATCAAAGTACTTTGTCCATGTTGATTCCTTCCAGCCCTTTTTCTTATCATTAATATTCATTGCAGTAAAGTGCCCAAGCTCCCCGATATTGGTGCTTGACTTATAAAAAGAAGCCCTCTTCTCACAATTATCTTTGTGCAACAACCTGGCTAGAACTCCCTTTTCAGTAGCTCGTCTAACTGGTTGCGGAGTTGAGAATCTCTTCCTATCAGATTTTGCTTCCTTGAATGTCCGGGGAAGGTTAGTTTGAGTTATAGGTGATAGAGCCCTAAGCTTGTTTTTGTTAGAACTACATTGTATCTGAGTAGCACTAGAACCTGATTGTTGTAAATGAGAATCAGTTCCAGAACTTTTGGTTGGCGATTTCTTCTGATCAACTTTATCTTCCTTAGATGTTTGGGAATGTCTAACATGAGGGGCATGTGATACAACCTTGCTCTTGCTAATTCCATGACTTTGCTGAATCTCAGAAACACTAGACCCTGTTGGTTGCAAAACAGAACCAGACACAACTCTTGATCTGAAATCCGGAATTTGACCAGACTGAAGGAATGAAACCGAATCATGTCTTACAGATCCCGAAAGTTGGTAGACAGTATGAGAAAATTTCGTTCTCCGTATCCATGAATTCTCTTCCTCCATTTCTTAGTCCTCCAGAAGTATATGTAAACAACCAAGTATTTTTATCTTTCAGCAGAAGGTCAACAACTCCACCACATGATCAATATCCTCAAATCCATCATAACAAATATAATACTTCATCGGCAGACGGCAAATATAACAGGCCTTCAAATCTACAAGTACAAAAATCAAAGATCACCAACCACCACCATATCATAAGTCAAACAGACCTTAAAATTCAGTAAAGAACAATATATTTCAATGCTTTAATCAACTGATCACAAACAAGAAAAACTCAAACTTTATGCAATCAAAAACAAGATCCCTACCAGCACAATCTGCTGTAATCTGATCTCAACAAACACTGATCCTCAAAGTCATAGACACCCTTCCTAAAAAGCCTGGAATCCCAACACATACAAACAATAATAACAATTATACAACCAATCTACTAAATAAACAAAGTTTATTGCATGTATATATAAACACCATCAAGCATCAGCCAATGAAAAAAAAAGTAATCATTGATACAAAAAAATAAAAATTACCCATTAAACAAATCAACAAAATAAACAACCCCATCAAACGAAAAGTAAAAACAAGAGCTAAAAAAGGATCCAAAAAATTCATAAGAACATACCAAAAGGGTAGCTTTCTGACTTGCTCTAAATTCTATAATCAAATCTCTCTTCTTCTCTGGCATGTAAATATTACAGAGCGAAAGCATATATTATATATAAAATAATATAGATATAATATAAAATATATAGTGTTTTCGAGAAGGTGACTGTTCCTGTGGAAACTAAAGTCTGAGATGTAATAAAATATAGGGATCTGCGTGAACCGTATAGAGATGAAAATGTACGGGTGGGTGGGACCCGTAGTTTAAAAAGTCAAGGAGAAACTAGAATTAAGAATGCAAAATGTCATTGTCAAAGAATACTAAATTACAAAAAAACAAAATCGTTCAAAATTGTACATTTTTTATTCTCAATGCGTTTACTTTCTTAAAATAAGGAACTAGATATACATGTAATTTTTTTCAAATGTTAAATAATAAAATAATTTTATTTTATAAAAAATTGTACTTATTAAAATAATATCTAAAAAAATTATACATGTCAAAATATTTACCTACTAAAATAAATCGTTTTATTTACCATCTAAGGACTATATTAGATTCTTATTCTCTTATTTTAATTGTTCATAAAAAAAATTATATGTATTTAAAGTATAAAAATATATCTTATTAATGTTTTTAATAAATATAAATTATGTATTGAAAAATAAATAAATTTTATATTTTTAAATACATGTATAACATCATAAAATTAGGCCGTTCTACTATATTATATCAGATAAATTTTCTGAGATAATTTTAGAAATTTTATTCCCAAAATAATATTACATAAATTAAATAATTTCTTTTGATAATTTCAAATTGAGCTGTAAAGATAAATTAATAACTCTCTAAAATTTTAAAATATATATATATATATATATATATATTCATTCATTCATTTATTTATTAAACTATACAAGGCCTGGTTGAATTCCATTTATTTTGTTTTTCCTTTGTATTCGTTTTTCAATATTTATACGCGTTAATAACATGTTAATTTTAATCAGGCCCGTTTAGCAAATCTTCAATTGCGCCCAAATACAATCGAGAATATGTTATCCACTTGTGCTCTCTCGAAGCCTCTCAAAGGTCCGTTTGTTTCATTTCAGCCCATATGCCGCAAATATATACCTTACTATTTGGGCTGCAGTGCCTGGCTTAGTTGCTTTATCATGTTTCGGTATCAATCATCTCTTTGAACTTTTTTGGGTTTTTACTTATATCGGGCATATTATATGGACATATTTTTTTAGTTTATTGAAAAAAAAGGTTAAGAGCGTATAGATAAACTAAATATAGGCTAGCATTGATAATAAACTTTCTTTTGAAGAAAACAATTCCGTTTTTATCAGATTTTATTTCGGTACAACTCAGTGATGTAAAGTTTTTATGGACAAAAAAAAAATTATAAGCTAGCATTTAATTATGGGGCGTAATTTGGATGAGTCGCTTGCGAACTAGCTTCAACTTGTTTATTAGAATTCGAATTTATTTGAGTTTAAACATACGAGTTGATTGGCTAAACTAATTTCAATAAAATAGTACTTATTTTTAAAAATATAATACAGATTCGTATAATTTTTTATGAAAATAAATAAGGACTAAGCTTATTTTTTAAAGTATTTATCTTTTTTAAAATATATATTATATAATTTTTTAAAGAAAAAATGATTACTTATTTTTAAAAAATTAAGAAAAAATAAATGGGTTCATAAATAAATCTTAGAGTTTTTTCTAAAAATACATTTTTTATAATTATTTTGAAAATAATACGATTTTTGCAATTTGTGCAACGTAAAATACAAATTTTATCAAAATTGATTTTAAAGTTGATTTGAGTCGCAATCAGATGTAAAATGAATCAATCTTAAATTTAACTTTTTTGAAAAATTAAATAAAATTATATTTTGGGTTAAAAAAGTTACGGAATATATTTTTAAAAGCAATATTTTAAAATTATTTTTAAAAATAATAATACTTTAAAAAAATTAATATTTTGAATAATTTCTCAAAATCTTGTAAATACAAATGCGTGAGTCGGTGAGTGTTCGATGTTCATGTAACTATGACAAAAGTACGGGTAGAACAGAAATGGGGACATGTGGGAAATGTGAACGCGTGCGATTGATTTGGAAATGTGTCTAGATTCTAGAAACTCCGGGCCGCTAGCTAGTAGCCCAGTACTAACTACTAGCCGTGGGGGCAAATATGTACGACAGATAGACACACCAGCCCAATAGCCGGGTTTTTAGGTTCCTTTCCCATCCACCATATCGTGCTATATTTATATTTTGAGAAATGTTGAATTCCTCAAATTATTTCAATCGTTTGTCAAAATAATAAATGAGATTGATCTCTCATACAATTATATTAATACACGAGTTGATGAAGAAATTTGCTAATCGACAAAGATCGAGATTCTTTACATGAAAAAGATCTAACGCGGCTGAATATCGTCGGAGCGTTGTGGTTTGTATAAGATTGAGGGTTGAGATTGTTAGATTTCAAAATAATTAGAGTCTTTGTTCTCTGACGGCTGTGAGCTCTAATAATTCTGACCCCAACAATGTGCATACGTACATCGATTTATAGGGAAAATAGAGTATCAAGTCCACGTAATTCTTGGCAAAGCAGAAACCCATTAGGAGAACGGAACCCTAATTTGAGTTAAATTAGGTAACCGGCAAGAGGAACCTTCCTGTAAGAAGTCTGAGTTTGTTTGGACAGGTGAAAGCACAGTATAAATTACTAAGATTTGATGGATCCGATGTTGACCCGGAAACCATGGACTCTAGTCGGTCCACTACAACTATTTCATGGATACCCTAATTCGAAGTCAACACTAAATCTACCGCAAATGTAGGACACGTCCTAATCCCTCAGACGAGGGCAACCCGCCTGAACACAGGAAAACGATCTTCCAAGATGAGATTAAAAGCACATCATAACCTTTCTGTAAGAGAAATTCGAGTAATATGGAATTATAATTTTCAATTGACATATTCATTAATAGAATAAAAGAAATGATTGTATTGCCCTCAGCCTCCTCCCGGCGGAGGAGGGCAAGCCTCCTGTTGGTTAAAAAATGCATATAACAACACCAAAATTTTCTGATCTAATTTCTTACTGCTGCCACATTATTTTGAAATATTTTTTTATTCATGTCTTTGTATTTTCAATCACCCCCACGTACGATCTTTTGATTCGGAACCATGTTTTGAAGGTTTAAGAACAATAGAAAATAGGAGCCTGTAAAATTAATATTTTAGTTATTAAAATAAAAAAATATTATAATCAATAATTAATAAGCACCGTGAAATGTAAGTTCTTGGAATTTTTGTGATAAATTGTTAATAATTTTATGCAGGTTAACTTTTTCACCAATATATATTTTTCAATGCATAATATTAATGCTGTTACATTTCAAAGAATTCTAAAAATTAAAGAACTCAAAATTTTAAATGCAAAAATTAACTCTTCTACAATACTATTAAATTCTGAGAAAAAATGTATCAAAATATGAATATGTATAGTACTACTTTTTAAAAATTAAATTATATTTAGAAATTCGTACTCCTTCTGAGACTGCTAATTTTATTTTTTTAATATATATTTAAGATACATGAAAAAATATTTATACATAATTTTTTTGTAAACTGTATTATATAAAGTTAAAGGTTTGAATTTTTATATGTATAAAATTAAAATTATAGAAAAATATATTGAGTAAATATCTTTATCAAGTACATTAAAATATGGATAAATATTAAAAATAAAAAGATGGTATAAAATAGGACGAAAGTACCCCCTATTGCAGAACGAGTACAAAGTAGGAGTTAACATGAAATAAACATGTCGCCGCCCACAAAATAATATAATAATGGACCACTTACCAGTTACAAACTTGCAATAAACTCTATACAAACTACTAATACTTAAATTAATCAAGGGCGGCGGCTACTTCTTCTCTTCATATATTCACTCCACCTCCTTGTTGACCTCACTTTCCTATACATACACATATATACACAAGCTTAAACAACTACACATACCTTCACAATTTCATATTATCTCCTCGTATATACACAACTTTTTACATGGCACCTAAGGAAAGAACAACGCTGCTTACTACAAAACTTAACACAACCCTAAGAGAACCGCATTTCCGCGGCGTACGTAAGCGCTCATGGGCCGATACGCCGCGGAGATTCGAGATCCGAATAAAAAAACCGGGTATGATTAGGTACACTTGATACTGCTGAAGAAGCTACCAGGGCATATGACACCGCGGCACGTAGTTTCCGCGGCGTTGATGCCAAAACTAATTTTCCTAGACCTGATGAGCTTTTCGATATCAATTATAATTTAACAAATATTTATAATAATTGTTCATATTTTGAGGGTATTTATGATAGTTCTGAATATTGGAGTATAGATTATACTTATGTGAAAGTTAATTGTGATGAGTTTCACAATCGATATAGGTTGGATTGCTCGAGAGGTTATTGTAATATTTTTTAAATTGAAAATTTTGGATATTTTATATGTTAAACGATCTGAAAATAAAACGGCTATTTGATTAACTCATTTCTTGTTTGACAATTAAGTTGGAGTTGACAGTGCGGTAATTTGTACCGATTGTATTCCAATGTTTTAATAAATTTTTCACTTTATGGCAAAAGAAAAAACTAAATATAGGCCAGCATACTTGTCCAAAAAAAATATAGGCTAGCATTTAATTATGGGGCGTAATTTGGATGAATCGCTTGCGAACTAGCTTCAACATGTTTATTAGAATTCGAATTGATTTGAGTTTAAACATACGAGTTGATTGGCTAAACTAATTTCAAGAAAATAAGTGCTTACTTTTAAAAAAATAATACAGATTCGTATAATTTTGTATGAAAATACTTGAGGACTGAGCTTATTTTTGATATAAAAAAAAAGTACTCATCCTTTTTAAAATTTACATATTATATATTTTTAAAGAAAATATGATTACTTATTTTCTAAAAATAGGAAAAGATAAACGGGTTCATAAATAGATCTTAGGGCTTTTTCTAAAAATACATTTTTTTATAATTTTTTAAAAATAATACGAATTTTGCAATTTGTGCAACCTAAAATGTAATTTTTATTAAAGTTCATTTGAGTTGCAATCAGATGTAATATGAATCAATTTTAAATTCAATTTTTTTGAAAAATTAAATAAAATTATATTTTGGGTTGTAAATATCGTAAATATTTTAAGAATAATTTTAAAAAATAATTTGCCTAAATCTCATAAATACAAGTGCGCGAGTCCTTAGATAATCATGATTGGGGTTGTCAAAGAGATTGTCAAATTTATGTGACATGACAAATTTGATTGTCCTTGGAATTGGGAGGTTGTCTCTTGATTGCCGATCAAGGTTGCCAAAATTTGGCAATTTTCCAAAATAATTAATATATATGTAAAATGTTTGCCCATATGAATAAATTATTACATAATGGTGTTGAATGTAATAGTTCCATAAATCGATTAAGAACACGAGTATGTAAAAGACAAATATCGTTCTGTATTAAAGATTATGAATAAGTTACAAAACTCTCTCGAGAAGTTATTTGTTCTCAAGAGCTGCTAGGTTATGAATATTATGATTTTCTTAGATTCCATTGATGATAATCTATGTATGTGTTTATATTGACACAATTACAATTCAATTACAAATCAGATTATAAATAGAATACGTTTACATAAGGAAATAGTCTTGCATTAGGATTGCTTCTTACCATCCTATTCAGACTCTGAT
Organism: Oenanthe sinensis; assembly: GCA_028671895.1. Lineage (NCBI taxonomy): Eukaryota > Viridiplantae > Streptophyta > Magnoliopsida > Apiales > Apiaceae > Oenanthe > Oenanthe sinensis. The sequence goes on along the minus strand of CM053813.1, from coordinate 45,562,685 downwards.
TCGAATTGCTTCCTGACAAACTCTGATAATAAACTATGTCGGTTGTTATTCTCTGATAGAGCATTCTCTGTTAGACAGTTCCTTAAACTCTGACGACGTCAGCAATGTAAACTCTGACTTGTATTCTCTGACAGTTATCAATGTTTCCTTCCTAACATAAAATTTCAAAAATATATTTTACTTTATCCATTTTAATATTTCTTATTTTGTTAAAGGAAATATAAAACATGCACTGAAGACCACATTGACAACCTTTTGCCAACCATTAAAGTAATTTTTTTTAAAGTTGCTAAAATTGACATCGATGTGAGAGAAATTAAAAAAAAAAATTATATAATGGGTTGTATCTTCTTAGCAATCTTTGAGTTAACATCTATTGGAGATATTCTTATGTTGTGTTTAATTGGAGAGATTGATATTGAATGAATAAAATGAGAAGAAAATAATTGAGTTAGAACGGTAGATTTGAAAAAAGATTAGCGAATGCAAAATTTTTATGATGAAAATTAACAAGAAAATGAGTAACAAAGAACGGGGAGCATTCCATTTCAAAATATAGGGTTTGAATTTTAATTTAAATTAATTAAAATGAATAGGGGAAAGAATAATTTTTTAAAAAATTCAACTAAATTCAAATCTTATTCCATTTCAATCAATAAAATCTCACGACAAAACACAACATTAGTGTTCGATGTTCCGTAACAATAACAGATAGAGACACCAGCCCAATAGCCGGCTTTTTTAGGTTCCTTTCCCATCCACCATATCTTGGTATATTTATATTTTTTATTTCATGTCTTTGAATTTTCAATACTACCCCTTAAATTATACTGTATTATTTAATACGAGCCTTTGGATTCGGATTTCGGAACCATGTTTTGAAGGTTTAAGAGCAATAGAAAATAGGAGCCTAATTAATATTTTAGTTATTACAATGAAAAATATTATAATAAAATAATCAATAACTAATAAGCACCGTGAAATGTAAGTTCTTGAAATTTTCTGTGATAAATTGTTAATAATGTTATGCAGGTTAACCTTTTCACCAATATATATTTTTGAATGCATAATATTAATGTTGTAACATTTGAAAGAATTCTAAAATTTTAATAAACTCAAAAATTTAAATGCAAAACTTAACTTTTCTACAATACTATTAAATTCTGAACAAAAATGTATCAAATTATGATTATGTATAGTACTACTTTTTAAAAATTAAATTCGCTATATGTAGAAATTCGTACTCCTTCCGAGAGTGCTTTTATTTTATTTTTTAATATATATTTAAGATACATGAAAAAGTATTTATACATAATTTTTTTGTAAACTATTTTTATACAAAGTTCAAGGTTTGAATTTTTATATAAAATTAAAATTATAGAAAAATATATTGAGTAAATATCTGTATCAAGTACATTAAAATATGGATAAATATTAAATTAAAAAATTGTATAAAATAGGACGAAAAAAGTTTCCCCATTGCAGAACGTGTACAAGATAGGAGTTGATAACAAGAAATAAACATGCTGCCGCCCACAAAATAATAAAATAATGGACCACTTACCAGTTACAAACTTACAATACACTCTATAGTCTATACAAACTACTAGTAGTACTTAAATTAATCAAGGGCGGCGGCGGCTACTCCTCCTTTTCATATATTCACTCCACCTCCTTGACCTCACTCTCCTATATATACACATATATACACAAGCTTAAACAACTATACATACCTTCAGAATTTCATATTATCTCCTCATATATACACACAACTTTTTACATGGCACCTAAAGAAAGAACAACGCTGCTTACTGCAAAACCTAACACAACCCTAAGAGAACCACATTTCCGCGGCGTACGTAAGCGCCCATGGGGCCGATACGCCGCGGAGATTCGAGATCCGAATAAAAAAAACCGGGTATGATTAGGTACATTTGACACTGCTGAAGAAGCTACCAGGGCATATGACACCGCGGCACGTAGTTTCCGCGGCGTTGATGCCAAAACTAATTTTCCTAGACCTGATGAGCTTTTCGATATCAACTATAATTTAACAAATATTTATAATAATTGTTCATATTTTGAGGGTATTTATGATAGTTCTGAATATTTATAATAGTTGAGCTTTTCGATATCAACTATAATTGCTCACTTTAGGATTCACCGGAGTTTCGCCGGTCAACGGTGGTTCGCCGAGCGATTCGGAGGAGTCTTCGGTTGTTACTGACTTGAAGTTGAGTATTAGAGAGTTTGATTTTGACTTGAATGCCCCGCCGTCGCCGGAATATTACTGATCGGTATATTTATAATAGTTTTTCCCGTGAAGCTGTAGTTATATATAAGCATTATAGGTGTAGTAGTGTTTTTCTTCTTACATCGGCAATTTCTCCGGCGGCGCTGGCTACCGGAGTTTTTTTTTGGCGGCTTGTAGAATTTCCGGTGGCCGGAGGTTCACAGCTGTTTGTTGTATGATGTAATTGTTTAAATGGTATGCTATAGATGAAAAGTTTATTAGAGTAATTGTCTAGATCGTTGCTTTGCGATTGCTAATTTGCAAGTGGAGTATGATGATTATTTATATTTATATTTATTAAAATAAATGGGCCTTAAAATTATACCAGAAAATTTAAAATTAATTTAGTGGAACTCTTGGACTTCATCTCAGGAGGTGGGCTGTTTGCACCTTGGGTCAACCGGCTTCACATATTTAATTTATAAATTTGGTGCGGTTATAATTGAAAGTTAATAATATAAATAATGAATAAATTTTAATTAAAACGGAAAAAATAACAGCTAAAATTTGTTCTTCGTAATATGAATATTAATGAGATATAATTATGTTTGCATTTTGCAGAATACATATTTTTACTTGAAAGTATTTATATTAATTATTCAGTATTTTAGAAAAGATGAAGTATACAGTAAAATCTCAATAAATAAATATTCGATAAACAAATAATCTCGTCAAATTATAAAATTTTTTCCAGTTTCAACATATTAGGTACAATATATATTTTTACTTCAAGAATAAATGAATAATCTCGATTGATAAATATAATTTTCTGGTCCCGAGCGTAATCATTTATCGAGAATTAACTCTTATATAGAACTAAAATTATATTTTGGACAATTATTCTAGTATTATTTTCATTGATTTTATGTTAAAATACGTTCTCTGCAAAATGCGCTTATGTATAATTTTATTTTTACATATTTTATTGAGTCGAAATCAAATTAATTATTGTAATATTCATACTTTTAATAATATTATTTACTATAAATAATTTGAATTATCAAGTCAATCTTGTAGTATATCATAATTTGATCATCCATAACACAATATTTAAGGTCAGCGGCTCAAGAACATAAATAATAGTATTTTGCATAAGACAATTTAGAAAGCAAAGTAAATCAAATTGCTCATTTGATAGGTAGAGTTTTTGTTACTGAATTTTATGTCATCCAAAATATCTGTCGAAGACCTTAATGTATAATGATACTGCTGTTAATTAATAAAATATTTAGTTGGTTTAGAAAGAATTTTTTTTATAACATATTACTTTTTTTAATTTTAATCTTTTTGCTCACATTTTAACTTTTTTATGAGATACAATATCAGTTATATATTTTTGTTAATAAAATGTATTTTTTTAAATAATTATAACTATACGTGTGCAGAAAAATCATTAAAAAAAATAACAGCGTATATCATCACACAATAAGCACCTTGTAAAGCACACTTTCCAACCTTGTTCCTGAGTCATCCGTTTTCTCTTGGTATATGAATGAGTTAAGCGAGTGAATAATGAATGAAAATCAACTATAAGTGTGAAAATGTCTATTAGCAGAAATTTTTACGATTGTTATGAACTTGTGATAGATTATTTTCATATACGTTACTTTATTTTATTAGCTTAAATTAACATATTACATCAATAATTTTTTAAGATGATATAATTATGACATTGGAGTGAACTATATTCGTGTTTTAGAGGATATAGGGTATGCAACGTTTTGTATAAAATAGCATTTGATCACTGTGAAAATTTTTATTGGCGCCGAGGACTGAGAGCAACTAGGCCATTTTCAAGTTTTTTACCTCCTGCCACCCAAGTAAAAGCAACTTTGAATAAAAATTGGACAATTCACTCGATGGTCCGGTTTTTCTATTTTCTATATATTTTTTTTATAATTTTGGTCTCACTTGACTGATTTATATATCCAACATAACTTATATATAATATTATTATAATATTTTGCTTAGTATAAAAATAAAATTAATAAAATATTTTTTTAATTTACATAAATTTAAATATAAAAATAAAACATTTTCCATAATTCAAATATATGACATATAATTAAAAAAAACATTATAAGAACAACATAATTAGAATTTAAAACATTACAATATAAAAAAATAACGATTATTATGAATCTGCGAGATATATTCAACCAAGTCATTTTGTAGATGTGTCCGTTTATAACGCATATGTATAGTATTTTGAATATACGTTTCATACGGAATAAAAGTTCTTCAGCTAAATTTGATGACGATAAACCATTTGTTGCATTATCATAAGTTGGTAATGGATCAAATTGAATGGCATATGTGTCCCTCTCATCTTTAACTATCATATTATGTATTATGATGCATGCTCTCATAATTCTCCCAATATCTGCTTTGTTCCAAAAACGTGCAAGACCACGTACACTTGCGAAATAAGATTGTAACACACTAAACGCTCGTTCCACATTTTTCGCTGACTTTCTTGATGTATTGAGAATAATTTTCTTTTTTCACTTTGTGGACGTGGTATCATTTTGACAAATATTGTCCATTGAGGATATATTCCATATGTTATCCATTGATAGAATAATTTGCCTCTGGAGGACGACCTTGTAGCACATCATCAAATACTAGTGATCAATCTAACACATTTATGTCGTTATTTGATCCAGCAATTCCTAAAAATGTATGTCATATTCATAGATCAGATGAAGCAACTGCTTCAAGTAAAATACTTGTAACTCATTTATGACCACTTATGAACATTCCCCTCTATGATTTAAGACAATTTTTTCATTGCTAGTGCATACAATTAACACTCCCAATCAGTGGCGGAACCAAAATATTATAAAAGGGGGGCACTTTTTACATATAAATAATTTTAATTTATGATTATTTTTTAATATATATTAAATAATTAATATTTTTAATTTTTAAATAATAAGTAAATTGTTTAAAATTTTTTTTAAAAAAGAATGAAAACTAGCAGAATTGGAAAACTAGAAAATACGTAATAAATAATTTATATATACTATATTATTATAACTAAATTAGAGATTTTTTTTAAAACACCGGGGTGAATCATTAGAAAAGATCATAACCATCCAATTGTAGGTGAACCATGAAAACGATATCACGGACAATATTATATATATTTAAATTATATTCTATATTTTCTATTTTAAGAATCCTATTTATCATATAATTTTTATTTAATATAGTTACTCAAATACAATCCTTCAAACTCATTTATTTATTTAAAATTACGACTTATCATTAAAGTTTATGAATATTAATATATAAACATCATTTTATAGAAAAATGTAAAAAAAAATTAATAATAAAATAAATTATCATATTAAATGAAATATTTAAATTATATAAAATAATTAATATATAATTTATTAATATCATCCGTATTTTGCACAGGTTATAAGTTAGTATATGTTATATATGAAAAGACATGAAAGCTCAAATGAGACGGGCCAGCCTATCCCAGCATATCATGTTAAACTCTCATTCATTGTAAATACATGTATCATTTTAAATTTTTTCTCAATATTCTACATAAAATTTAAAAATTGGTCTATCTCTTAATAAGAATATCTATATATATATAATGGTGAGCAAAGATAGCTTTTAAGATGGTTTTTTTTATTTTGTTTATTGAACTCTAAAGCTCATTCGCGGTAAGGGTGGACAGGCCTCCTGTTCTATATGCTAATTCCGTCCCTGCTCTCAATTATTCTAGGAAAAATAGGAAAAATACGAGTATCACCCATCTGTAATAAACGTTGTACGAGTTCAGCTTTCGTAAGTATTCGCTTTTGAATATCATAATGACATCAAAACAATTTTTTTTAAACATTTAAACATTCAATTGCAGTAGTCTCTCTAATATGAACATAGTCATCAACAGTGTCAATAAATACTCCACACGCCAATATATGAATGGTTGTGGTCCTATATCCATATCCTATATATATGTATCTTATTTAAGACCGTTTTTTAGGTAAGTATATATATTCATATCCTGATACATTTTTTTAAGTGAGCGGTCAATTTATGTATATCATAATTCATATTATATAAATTTTAATAACAACTAATATAATTAAAATTTTAAATCTATTTATGATGGTATTATTATAATTAATAATATGGACGTCATATCATAAGATATTCATAACACTATCATAAATATATTTTTCGATGTTACAAATACTAAACTAAAATATATTTTTAACGAATATAAAATCCTAAAAGTTATAAATCTATTTATTATATAATACCGCATCATTATCTTTTTGTAAAGTGATTTTATTCAATTTAAAATTATTATCATACCCTTATTCATCTTTTTGTGATAATTTTATTCCATATGCAATTATTATTATTTATTTATATACATTTAATTAGTTATTGCCTTTCATTCTCAAATTAATACTTCATTTAAAAGATTAATATAACAAAATATATAATTAATAAAACTATATATAATTTTTATGACGAATTTGGGATCCATACTTTAGTTTGGGAGTTTATACCCACCAAAAGGTTGAAATTTTATTGATGACATATATTATTTAAAAAATGATGTAAATCTTGAACACATATTTTCAATCATTTGATTATAACTCATAAATTCTAATAAACAATACATTAAATAAAATATAAAATATAATTCGAGTTTTAGAAATTGTCCGCGCGTTTCACAAAGATAAGAATTAGTTTAAATAATTTTTTATGCTTATCATATATATTAATAGAGTATTTTTAAATATAATTATAATTGAAAATTTATATGTTCTGCAATATGTTATACTTATAGTCTGAGGTTAACGAAAAATTCTTTTTATTTGAATAACTAAGAAATCAAATAACTTATATAATTTTATAATATATAAAAATATTACTGAAAATTAGAAAAAATTATAAAACATTAAAAATAATTGTAAACAAACAAAATAATTACATAGCACAAAAAATATAAAACACAAAATTATTAATAAAACAAATTATTACAAATATTTACTAACTAAACTTTTATAAATTAGAAATTGGTTTCTCAATTATTGAAGTAAGAAATTTTTGGTTGGGTCTTACTCCATACTTATAATATATCATAAAATTATAATAAAAAATTATATATAAATCTTTGATTCGTAATTCATTCAAGATAGCATACCAAATAAGAGTATAAGAGCATTTTCAAGGAAGAATAACTACGACTGTGAAAAAAAATGAAAATATCCGATATCCGTTCGAAATATCTATATCCTTATTCGAAAGAAAGTGAATATTATCCGTATTTAAAATAAAGTGAATATTATCTGTATTCAAAATAAAACGAATAATATTTGTATTTGATTGCGATGATTTCGGATATGGTTACGGATGAATAGGGATATAGACATATATGTAACTGGTAATATCCGAATCTAAACTTATATATATTATATAGAAAAATCTATTAAATAAATATATATTTTTTATGTTCAATTTATAATCTCTCTCTCTCTCTCTCTCACACACACACATATATTTTTAATAAGATATATATAATTATTATACATATATATCACATAAATTAAGTATTTTAAAAATAAAAAATATTATAAAAATCATTATTCATATATTTTTAAAAAACATAAAATTGAATTCGGGCCCGAATATTATCCATCGAATTTGGATTCAAATATATTTTTTCGGATATTTTAGATTCAGATACAAATTCAAATTTTTGGATTCGGATTCAGATATAGGCAGATTTGTATCCGAATTATCTGTTTGACAATCCTAAAGAAAAATTAAAACCGTTAGCTAAAACATGATTATCTAAATTTTTTGAAACTTGTAAGAATTTATGATCTAGTGACATTAGCTAATATCATTAGTTATATTCAAAAAATATATATTTTTATTTTTAATGTACAATTAAAATAAATTTAATTAATTTTATTTAATACAAAATAAAATAAAATATATTTAGCAAAAGATATTTAATGATAATATCATAATATTTTTATATTTATGTAAATATTTTAAAGTAAATATTATAAAACAAAAATAATAATTATTACAATTGAAAATATAATAACATATTTAAACAGGGTAAAAATAAATTAAAAAATATTAGTTACATATATTATAAAACATATTTTATTTATTATATTAGAATATTTGAATTTTTATAAATTTAGTTAATAATAAAATAATATTTTACATTTAATATTACATAAAATCAATATTTTATAAATAATAAATTAATAATGAATATATATATATTTTGTATATTATATATTTAATAAATGACTTATATATTTTTAATTAAATTGTTAAAAAATGAATAAAGATAATATGTTTCGAACTACAAAACACCGTAATCCAAATTTCAAATCACCCGCGTCAATCGATTAACACAAATAAACATGTCCAAAATCAACGGCCACAATCACCTCACACCACCAACACTCCATGCCACATCAGCGATCCGCGTCAAACAAATCTTCCACCATCAATCCAATATCACAATCCAATGGTCCTCATCACTCTCACCCCCGCTAAACATCTCCACAGCTTCCTTATAAATACACTCCCAAACTACACAACATTCATACATTCTCTTTCATATATATACACACAAAGCTCTGTATCTATATCTGCACACACCAATGGCACGAACAAAGCAAACAGCTCGCAAATCCACCGGAGGAAAGGCACCGCGAAAGCAATTGGCCACAAAAGCTGCTCGGAAGTCAGCGCCGGCTACCGGCGGCGTGAAGAAGCCTCACCGTTTCCGCCCCGGCACCGTCGCTCTCCGTGAAATCCGAAAATACCAGAAATCAACGGAGCTTCTGATCCGAAAGCTTCCGTTTCAGCGACTGGTTCGAGAAATAGCACAGGACTTCAAGACAGATCTTCGGTTCCAGAGCTCAGCTGTAGCAGCACTCCAGGAAGCTGCAGAGGCGTATCTAGTTGGACTGTTTGAAGATACTAATTTGTGTGCTATTCACGCTAAGCGTGTCACTATTATGCCTAAGGACATTCAGCTTGCCAGGAGGATTCGTGGCGAGAGGGCTTGAGTTTGAGTTGAATTATTAGTCGAGTTTGTGGTTCGATATTGCTGTGATGGTTTTATTATATAGTTTAATATGTTTAGGGTTTATGTGTTGTGGATCGGTTATAGTGATGGTTATGTAATGAAATGTTTTAATGAAAATGATATGTTTTGTTATTCGGATAGAATTGAACTTATCTATTGAGTCTATATGTGATTGAGACTAAAGAAGCATTTCGGAATTGTATATGTGAGACTCATTCATTCAGGTTATTATATGTATCAAGGTTTGTGTGTGTATGATTTGGATAGTAATTTTTACATACAACTGTTGTAGAATTGTTGAAACTTGTAAAGCTGCTAATGCCACACTGCAGATCGCCAAATTCTTTGGAATCAGAACTATGGATGTTGCTACATTGGCCAGAAAGTGGAGGAATTGCATTATCTTTCCCAGTGTAGGCTCCTGGTGCATATTGCACCCAAGTCAATGGGTTACACAAAGCAAATAGGTCGGAGATCATTATATGAACAGGCAGGAAACAACTGGCAACCAATGAAGGAGTCTCCACTTCTGTTTCAACATCTTGTTTGTGAATTAATTAACACAGGAATTCAAGTGTGATGTTAGTATTCAGAGCTATGTGTTTATAGGTATGGTGTTTTTTTGATAAAGTTTATAATTTCTTTACTGCATTCATATCTCTGACTACTGTATCCAGGTATTGATAAGTTTTTCTTAATCACCGAATTGATTCTTTTATGTCATGTGAAGTTAAGATGAAATATAGCATGTATAATCTTTAGTAATGTGTTTGTTTCCCAGATTAATTCGGGAGTTCTAGGTTTCAATTAGAACTCTTTTGCGCATATCTAATTGAACCAAGTATTAAAATTGTTTGTTGAAGATTGTCCGCTACATGTGTATTACATATTTACATGTCACTAACACGAGGACGTCAAGAAATTCACAAGACATCCAGAGCTAATATTGTCATAGATCTCTATAGGCTGTCTTGTTGCAGTCAGGACTGAAGAGCTCTTCAGTCCTGACTGCAACTTTGGGGAATGGATGGAGTAATGTTTCTCAATTGCTATAGATTGCTGATACAGTCCAACATCTCTTTTTGACTAAACAGAGAAAATTGTAATGTGTTGGCTAAGCTTGTGAGAAATGTGCTAGGATTAAATTTCCTTCTATGTAATTATTAACGAAATACAAACACTTCTAAGACCAGGAATAGAAAAAAATACATTTTTTTCCTTCTGAATTTGAAACATTTAACCTTTTTAAATATTTCCACTAAATATAGGGGTTTTGTGTATTTTTGATCTATATTTGGGTTCCCTGTTATATAGGCCACAACTTTGAAGATTTCTTGGCTGTGTCATCTCTATGCTTTAATTTGTCTAACTAGTAATACCAGCTAGAGATGTACCAGTAAGGTTTGAAATCATGCATTAGGAATTTGGAGCGAGTTGTACCATTGAGGATAGCAATTATGCTTTAGAAATTTAGGTATAATTTGCTTTGTAATCATATTATCTTAACTGATGCCAACATTGAAAAAATACATGAGCTCGAACTCTAGCCTAATTAATTCTAAGAGCTTCTCGATGACAATGTTGTTATGCTGGGATAAGCTTTTGAAGGCCACCTACTAAACCAGTCCAGGTAAGTGCGTAGCAAAGTGCCTCCTTGCTTATAGATTCTGTTACTATCTAACTTTTACCATCTTTTATGTGTGGAACTTAAAGAAAGAAGTATAAGCATGGACAATGATGTAGTGCCCTAACTCATTTTAGAAAACCAACTACATATGCTAAAAGTACACGAACAAATGTTTACAGGGAGTACAAGATCACCATGAGTACAGTGCACTACATCTTAGAGGCGATGAAGAGAAGATCATCATGAGATTTGATTAAGCCAAGCATTGCTTTTATGACTACTTCTGATGCAATATAGGGATAAGTTTCGGTGGCTATTCCTAGGGCCGACATACCTTTTCGGTCGGCCAGGCCTTTTTCCTCAAGGTATCATATACTATTTTATTAGAGTATTATGATTCCTTCTGCTTGAACTTCTCTTGTTGGCATGCTGTGTTCAGCTTCACTTTGAACATTATGTAAAGGAGGAAGACCAAAGTGAAAGATTGTGCCTTGTGTTTGTGCCCGTATGACTTTTCTTTTTGTATTTTGCAATACTTGTACAGACTACGTTATACTGTGCACTAAAAAGGAAGGGCATGATGAAGAGGCAAGGCCAAGGATGAAACTTGCTACTTGATGTTGTTTAGTTTGTAAATTTGAACTTAATTGTTTCCTGGAGGAATCTTGGCAAAACCCAGAATAACAGCAAGGTTCTTTCATGAGAAATAACCTGAGACCAATTGATTTTGAAAGACCAAATGTTGGGCACCCTTGCTGTCCGAACAGATTTAATGTCCACCAAAACATCTTCATGGTTTGGTTGAAAGGGGTTTTGCTACAGGCTTCACGCTCAATGGGAAAAGGATAAGATACTGGTCAAGATACTCCAATTCAATGTTTCTGTAAACAATAAACTAGAACAGTTTTAAACTCCAAAAAATTTTCATCAACAAACAGTCCTTGAGTATATGTGAGGAGGCCAAAAAAGTTTGATCGGACAATATAGCAGTTAGAGTGCTATTCCAAATTATGGCCCTTCATGGTGGATGACTGCATGGCAGGGGCAGGTTAGGTTTTCTCTCTTATCTGCCTTTAAGTTTATACTGTATAGGCTACTTGCTGGATGCTGTTATAATCTAGTTAGAGATGTCCTGGCCCTCGGGATTAGAATCTGTGCTTATTCCAGTTTCCCTTGGTGGATTATGTGGTATGCTATGTGATGATAGTGCGTTGCATTGTAGCAACAGTGCAATTAATTTAATTTAGAGTGGTAATCTACAAAGCTGTTGTGGTGCGTCTTGATAGTTTATCAAAGCTTGCTGTATGTTGTCTGACTGCTTTATCTGGTAAATGTATACCAGAACTCTTGTTTATAGATAGATTGTGTCAGAAAGATAATTTAGATAGGTTAAATGGCCTCCTCAGGTTAGTCTTGAAATTGTCTTAGGTGGAAAAATTTAGTTACCCAGTCCTTGGTGTGATATTGTTTCCCTTTTGGAGCCTGTTCCAAGAGTCTCGTTATTTTCTTGGAGTCCTAGGACTCTTTATCCTAAAATTATATGTCTGTGGGTTAAAATTTTGAGCGGGGCCATCCCCATATATCTAAGATTCTTATTCTGTAGAATCAAAATGAACGAGCAAGGATGTCTCAGAGATGAAAAGTATCATAAATGTTCATGTTGTAAGCATTGCACATCCCCTGTACAACCGTGCAACAAGATTTTCGGTTATATATTTATTGGGGGGCTTGAACATGTTTGCATAGAGATTTAGGCCATGTTTTGCTACTAAGCCGGTAGGCTGAGAGTTTTTGGTCTAATCTTAAAGTATTTATGTAAATTATTATTAAAATTTTACAAGCTTGTTCAGCAGTTAGGCTTTTGGCTGTATTTCCAAATACTAACCATTTCGATTTTAAACTTGAACATCAAGTGACATACTCTTCCAAAACCTTAAGATGTGGATCTTATACCTTTGAAATCACCTACAAAGCCATAGTTTTGGAGGAATTATATTATATATGCAACATGGATTTGTCAAAGGGAAAGGTCTGGGTGGCTGGTGCGCTATCCTGTTATTAGCCTTGGTGTTATGCACCAGCCCAGTGATTGGAACATAATTCTGATACTCTTCTGCTTTAGAGTATGCTGTGTAATCCTTCGTTTTCTTTCTGCAGAATCTTTATCCAAACTAATCGTCAAATTCCTTACTGTTGAGAAAATTGGATTTGTGGGTTCTGCTATCCCAGGAAAAACATATCTGTTTCCACTTCAAGAACTATGATCGACTAAAAGAAACTTCAGATTAAACCTTCAAATCTGCACAATATGATTTGGCAGAGCTTAGAGTCAAGACATTGGTAAAATTTAATAGTGCTTCACCTTTTGAGAGACATGAGCAAATCAACATAGAATTTGCCCACTATTTGTAAAGTGTAATCGTTATGTTGTCAGTCACATAGCAAGAAAAGTCCGGGAATGCTCTTGATTGTCCTACGAAAATCAAGTTCTGCCAGCCTCCACTTTGACCAGGTTGACAACCACTTGGACAAGATTGACACCCGACTCCAGGAACCCTCTGATAATTAAAGTTCCAGTCAACATCGACACCAGCTTTTAATATGCTTCCTCAATGCAAAAAATTCATTGACACATCATATCGAAAGAGTTTTTTCTCGAGGTGGGCCAAATTGCAGTGATAGTTTTTTAAATTGTCCTGGAGTTCACAAATTGCACAAATTGTAAATGATTAGCGAGGTACATCGTTGTTCAGTAACTGGCCCCTCCCTGCAGGCTGCACACATGCACGATTTTCATGTTTTCAGAAAAGTTACAATTACTAGTCCAGAAGGATGAGAAACTGGTTGTATATGCCAGTCGACAATGTTAACATGATGCCAAAATTAAGATGATACTTTCCCATAGGATTATATTTTATGATTTCTAAAGAGTGGGGAAAGAATATCTCGAATAATATGCAATCTTTTCCTCTTGCATCAAAATTTAACCCATTCTTGTATATATATATATGTATACTTAATTAGCCTATCCTTTTCCCATATGATGCGTGATATTCCCCATGTGGTTTTCAGTAGAGAGGTTAATGGCTAACATGATATAAATAGAGCACATTAGCCCCTAGTTATATGTCAGGATTTCGATGCTATTCTTCGTCTCTAAGATTCCTGTTTTATTTGTTAGGTAAATATCTAATAATTGCATAATATACAGTTGTTTGATAATATATGATGATGATGATCCACGTTGCTGTTTATGCACTAACACACAAGAAACTAAACAAGTATATATGCTTTACAATGTTTGGAATATTGTAGATATCACTCCAAAGGTAGAGATTGAAATTATCTGAGATGCCTTAAACTTGGTCTGAGGAATATCTTTAACAGATGGGCTCGTCCTTATCTTTCCCCCTCAGCTCACTCCTTTAAATTGAGCACCACCTGACAAGGCTCTTACTACATTTCCGCCATCTTATTGCTATCTACAAGAGAACAATAGAGGAGTCATCAACATCAACATGCCTAAGCCTCGCCCACTTTCGTTGCAGGTTTCACTCTTATAAATATATTTCTGATTATGATACATGATAGGATCCCATGCACGCATATAGCTGGCCTGGTATATATATATATATATCTGTTCAAGTAGCTAGCTTGTGTTCTCGTCTACGTGTTTAATTATATGTGCCATGACAAAGTAGTTAGACAGATAGCCGGAACAGATGAGGGCCATTTTTTTGAAAAATTACGGTTAAGTTTATCAACTATTCGAAAGTGACCGAATTGCATAGTGTAAATGGCCGAAACATAACATCTTAAAAAGTTGGTCTTTTTAAGCAGATACCAAACGTATTTTGAAATATATTAGGGGTGTAAAACACATATATATTATTGCATTTTTTTTAACAGAAAAGGCCATTTTTTACATTAGACGTGTATTACAGCTTATACATGCTTTAGATTTCTAAAGCACAAGTACATAGTTTCTTTTTTATCTGTAATAACCCTAAAAATTAAAATTCATTATCTGCATGATCCATGTCCCTGAATGAGCCAATCTTCCATATTGAGCAATTCGGATCAATTTCCTTTCGTGCTAAAAGAGGCCAACACCTGAAATTTTGAAGTGTTAGAAGGATAGACTTTATCTGATAACAGACAGTTTGTGTACAGAGTACCAGATGAATATTCTTCATGCGAAATGCTTTAAGTACAGGAAGTCAGAAACGTTTAATTTAGAAAGCTTATATATATATGCACATAGCTTGATGAACCTTGCACAACACTGTTCTAACCAACTGCCTGCTATAACAAACTGATTCTAGAAGGTCCCAACTCATTTATGTGCTAAAATTTCATTTGTCTGCCGACATGTTGCACCTTCTTTTGTCTGCTAGCTTGACTGGTGGTTCTTTCGCTACTTGTCTGCTGATCTGATCAATAGTATATTACTGTACTTATCAATAAGGTGTTTCATGAGCACACATTAAATTTATGAGTTTGACTCATTTTAATTTGTGTGATTTTTTTCATACAAGGGTCCATCGTTATTAATGAAATTAAGCACTAACTTTTATGAGTTTGATTCATTTTAATTGGTGTGATTTTTGTGCATACATAGGGGTTCATCATTATTAATGTATAGAAAACTAATAAAAATTTGACAACTAAACTTTTAATGTGGGCCCATGGACACATAGGTTAGATGAAGAAAGTGTAGGATATATATTTTTATATATATACTTTTCTAGGCCAATATTTTAAATTTTGTAAAATTTAATAATCATAGATTTTTTTCAATACCAGTTACCCGGTCAGGACAACTTCTGTTGAATATTCATGTTTCGATACTTTTTTTATTCGAAGCACAGTCCTAATACATAGAAACTGCATCTTATGCATATATATTAGTAAACAACCTAATGGATGAGAGCATACACAAACAAGGCGATTACCATTATGGCTTATTTGAAAATTCGAAATTCTGAATTTGGTACAAATTAAGACATGGTGAATAACTAATCGGATTTGGATTTGATTTAATTCTAAGACTTTCAAATATAAACATAAATTTAGAATTTGCAATGAAAAATTAATCAATTTCTTATTTTCAAACACAATCTTAATATATTTCATGGGCAGCTCAGCTGGTAAGTTAACCTGTGATAAGGCCATAACTCAAAGTTACCAGAAACGATCTTCGCACTTTATTTTACAGATGGTTCTAGTTTAATGGGAAGCCATTGACGCATATTATCGAATATATCTCAAAAATGATGTTTACACGAGGGCTAAGAGTATAAGTTTTTAATAAAGGAAAGCCGTGTTTTTCTATTTGCAAATCGGACAACCGTGTGCATCTTTTACATATTTGAATCACTTTACAGACTGTAGAGCTTAAAGTGAGGATGTGCTGCACCGGATGCGAGAGAGTTGTTTCAAATGCAATCTACAAGCTTAAAGGTACATATACCGTTTCTTATTACTTATTTATTCCACGGTGCACCGAGAATACGATTCTTACCAGTATATTTTATAGAATTATTAATCAGCAGATACTTGAGAATGTAATGAAACAGCAGTCTAAATCACTTGTAGAGCATTATCTAGTAGTCACGATATATAAATACAAATTCACTTGTATGAAAATTTCTCATTAATTAGTTTTTCGACATATTTATTGGGGTGTTTTCCAAACCCGCAAGGTGTCAGTAGAAGAGCTAAACATTCGTATTAGTACTCCTCAGGTGTTCACTCCTGATTTCAAATATGATTTGAAAAAACAAAATATGTACTACTTCTCAGGTGTTCACTCCTGATTTCAAATATAAAATTCGAAACACCAGCATATGCTATTTCTTTCGATAATCTTTGAAACCTGGACCATCCTTTACAAGAGGGCGATACTGCTGGAGTAAAAGCCCTGTGGCATTGATAGTGAAAAAGGAACGTGTATATATGCCTTTGCACAATTGCACTGTACTGTATGTGCTTAGGGACCCATAATGAGACTTGCATAGTTGTATGTCACATCCAAAAGTTCACCTTTTACAAAAACAAGGGTTTTCTATATTTGTCTTTCATGATACTGATTATGCACAGCATTACATGCAAATACTGATCAAGCCAGTGCTCTCTATCTTTACGAGTCGATTTTTCAATTACTTTAAGTTTATAATTAATCAATGTGACAAACGCAGGAGTGGATTCTGTGCATGTTGAACTGGAGATGGAGAAGGTAACAGTAGTTGGATACGTTGATCGAAACAAGGTGCTCAAGGCAGTGAGGAGGGCAGGGAAGAGGGCTGAATTTTGGCCTACAAATCCACCATTGTACTTCACAACCACTCATAACTACTTCAAAGACATGACTAATGAATACAAAGAGAGCTATAATTACTGGAGGCATGGCTACAATGACGTCCATGGTGATAAGCATGGTTACATTCCAGTCACCCAGCGAGGCGATGATAGAGTCAGCAACATGTTCAATGATGACAATGTCAATGCAACTTGTTCTGTCATGTAATGCACCCATTCATGTATAATCTCTGTAATATATGAATGCATGTATATTAATATTTAGTCACCTCAGGTACTGTATCCCAACGATGACTAGCTAGCTATAATATATCTGACGGTATTGTTGTAAGGCTCAGATGCATATATTGATAATAATCAATACCTTTATTTCACCTTACAATCCACCTTATGTTTGCAATTGCTCCAAAACTTTTAGTAAATAAGCTCTTGTGAAAATCCTGCATTTAGCATAATTTACCATCTACTTTCACTTTGGCATATTAGTCCATAATAAATTTTCGACGATAAAATAAATATATTGATATATATGTGATTGTTTCGATTTTGATAATTATGCTAGTTTCTAGTTATATATATATTTAATTTAATTAATATTCAGATTTTTCACCAGAAAAATAATTAAATTCCGACTAACAATTTCCTAAGCTCATTATGTCATTCAAAAAGCATACTATTAAAATTCAATGTATTTAACAAAAACTTTAGTTTGCACACAAATCACAATAAATTAACAATTCATGCGTAATCACACACAAAAATAAAAAAATCTGTACATATGTAACATTGTAAATTGTAATACATGACATGGGCCGGTGTAGGCAAAAGCCACATAGGCTCATGTCAAAATTCCCTTAAATAGTTTCTACACTTTTTTGTATATTTAGTAGGCCTTACATCATATGCGTCCAACCTAAATGTTCCTTTATATGCTGTAGTTGCCAAGGACTCCCACCGTCTCACCGATTGTTTAAGTTTCGGAGAGAAGGTCCGGCACGCATTTTAAAATACATATAAAATATAGTTTCATAATTTTTTTTTAATTTTTTTTTCTGAATAAAAATTTCAGATTTTTTTAAAAAATAAGTTATGGAACTATATTTTATATGCACCTTAAAATACGTGCCGGACTTTCTCACCGAAACGTAAATAATTGGGTGGGACGGAGGGAGTACTGCTTTCTCAATACTCCTTTGTTCTGGTTGCACAATACCTTAAAGAAAAATTATCTATCCTGTATAATGTATTACAATATACTAGTTTAAATCCCGTACAATACACGAGACATCTTTAAATATTTAATATATTTATTATAAATAATATATTAATTTATTTAATATATTATAATTTTTTTTCAATATTTCAATATATTTAATTTTTATATAATTAGAAATAAAACTATTATTTTGTTATTAACCACATTATTAATTACTTGTATGATTGTACTAGTATACATTGCATATCTATAATAAAATATATTTTAGGTATATATTTTTTGTTTTATTTTATTATATAAAATAATATTTGTATAATATTTTTTTATCATATTTTAATATATTATATATTTTTAATCATAATAATTGTTTACTTATAATATACTTTAAAATATATACATATTTATAAAAATATTATAAAATTAAAACTTGAATAAAAATAATTAATTAAATATAATTTAAATTATAAAATTTATAATGATGGACAACCCTATCTCCTGTGTATTTTAATTTCATATCGAATATGTATATATGTGTTTTAGTCTTATCTAATTACCGTTTTCATGAGTTTGTATATATATGTATTTTAGTCTTACCTAATTAATTTTTTATGTGACGACCTGAGTCTAATTATATATAGGTGTATAATAATTTTGAACTCATGCATCACAATATATTATTTCTAATAATTTTGTTTCTTATAATGCATATAAAATTCCTCTTGTGTAGCGTAAGTATGAGTCAATTTTTTGATACCGATTTTCAATCGAAGTGAGATGGTATTAGTTTCATTTCATCCTTAAATTTCACTTTTATCAATTTCCAATATATTTTAATCCTTAAAATTATATATGCGGTTTTAGTAAAATAAAATTTTACTAAAAAATGTGCAATATTTCACTTTATAATTTCTAAAATATTATTATAAACCTTCAAATAATATTATAATTCTGCGTTATTTATTTTTATTTTTTATTATAATTCTGTAAAATGGAACGAGAATTTTTATATAATTTTTTTCATTTAAAGGTTAACTTGTTAAAATATGAAACAAGATCCATTTGAGATTTTTTTCTGTTTTGGGAGAACTGGTTATTCAACCTCAAGAATGGCGCTCTAAAAATGGGATTTCGAGTGAGAGAAATATTAAAATATGATATAAGATTCATTTGTAACGTTACTCTAACACGTAAGTCTAAACACTTGAGGTTTAATTACAACCAGACCTCACAAAATGAGTCTAGATCCGAAGAACCGAACCAGAATGTAGATAATCGAGATCTGATTTTGTATCCGAATTTGATAATCCGAAAATGTAACCGAATCTGAAACAATTCGATCCGAACTGATATTGGTTCAAAAGAATCAAATCCGATAATGATCCGAAAACCGATTCAATCCGATCCGAAAAAAATCCGAATTAACATATCCGATAATGAACTGAATCAATCAAATCCTAATAAAAAATTATACAAACGGAATATGGCTTAAACTAAATTATAGACCATATATGTATTTCATACATACAATCTTATGATTCGTTAAATTCACAAATACATTATACAATTATACATAATTCATACGTATAATACATGTATTCGTAAACTAAAATATTAAAAAAATTAAGAATAATATTTATATTGAATTTGTTGGAAAATAAAGAAAAGTGAATATAAATTTATTTTATATTATATATGTACATATAAAATTTATTTATATTTATATTTGACCCTCAATTTTTTTTATAAAATTATTATATTACGAGTATTTAGTGATTTTTTTATTTTAACCAAAGGATGAACTAGAGAAATATATTACTTAATCTATATAATTACTTTATTCAGTATTATTTTATCAAATTTTTACTATTATTTGACAAATTTGCTTAATGATCTTTATTTAAATTCAACGATGATTCAAATTTATTTAAAATTAATTGAATTGTACTTTCAAATCCAAACAAAATCCAGTTTTAAATAATAAATCCGAAAAAGATCTGAACCAAATTTAATCCATTTTTTATCCGAAATTCATCCGAATTTTAATCCGATTTTGACATAAACCAAAATCGTACCGATCCGAATCGAAACCGATTTAATTTATGCAAAACCGAAACTGGATCCGATCGAACCAAATCAGATCCTGTCCAAACAAGATATAAATATACAAAATCGATCAGATCCGAAACCGAACTGTTTAACCGAATTGCCACCTGTAATTACAACCATAGAACTGAATCCATGGATATCATTTCAAAGTGGGTCTTTCCCAACCCTAAACAAGTGTGTCTAATATAAAATGATATATATCTGACAGGTATCCCAATTTGAAATGATCCTATACACTTTGTACATTGATCGGTTAATTTTCAACGTGTATGTGTAAAGATTGACGAGGAAGAAAAGATTGATGATGAATAAATGGTAAAGAGAGAGGAGGCTTCCTTTACAGTGATAGTGCAGAGGCTGGCTGCAGATCCCAGAAAATGTGCATATGTAGGGCTCAGTTATAACAAGAAATATGAGCAGTAGAGTACAGAGATAGGCGCACCAAATTGTGAGCATCAAATGGATGGTACTAAGGGGATAGTAACTTATCATCAAGTGGGGGAGTAGTCCACCAAAGCAACAGCCGTAAAGATGAAAGTTGATCTATCACCTAACTAGCTATGGCTAGCCCCTTAAGAATCATAGTGTACCATAATCATAAATAGCATATGTAGTGTGTGTCCCCTCTATAAAGATCATATACATAGGGAGAGGGAGGGAGAGAGGGTAGCTAGGCATGTGAATATGTGATAAGGTTTAAAGTCAAATTTGGTTTCTGTGTGTTGCAGAAAAAAGAGCATGTTGTTGTAGTTATAAATTAAGACGGTGATTTATTTGGGCCTAGCTAAGATTTAGTTAATGTTTGAATTGATGTTTGAAAATATTATTGAACATATATTCTGGTCAGAACTCAAATTCGAAAATATATTCAAATCGATCTTATCGAGTTTAAATATAGTTGAACTAGAACGATTTTTTTATACATTTATTCATCAATGAATCAAATTTTTTATTATCGAACTTGAACTGCATTAATTTTTAATGAATTGAACAATGTTGGATAACAAATATATATATTTATTTGTCTGAACTTGAGTTCAATAACATATTGAACTAATGTATCCAGCTTGAACTAAATCAAACTCGAACGAACTTATCGAATAGTTCAGCTTGTTTATAGCCCTAATTGAACTATAAGATGGTGTGAGAAATTTGGAATCAGAGGCTTTATCTCACAGGATATCATATTTTTCTCGGTAAGATGAGGTCGAGAGTTTAATATTTCCGAGTTAATAACAATTTGGTATGCAATAGAAGCAGAGGCTGTGGGGCTAATCTATTTTGGATCATTTCTTGTATCCACCTGGATGGGATGGCAAAGTACAACGCTGGCATATGCCTTTGATCCCTATTTTATGAATAGGTATGACAGAGTACAATATGGCATGCCTTTCTCCCCTCTTCTATGCAGAGGGAGTACTAGCAGCAGGACCAGTAATAAATTAGTTTATGTACGCAATTTCACCAATCTGTTAGTGACCTAATTCGGATGAAAGAATAATGTACAGCTGCTTTCTACTTAATTACATCATCATTTATTGCCCATCTTCCCTTTTACTTGTACTAAATCTTGCTAAGCCTAGCTACTATTATCTACATTAATAAAACCGGTTGTGACACTCAAATTTCAGCGTGTGTTATTTGTAATGGACTAATATTTATTGGATTGAATTTATAATTGTTTGGAAGGATTATTGTTGTTGTTATTGAAGAAGGTTCTCCACCAATCATTGCCTCTCCATCAGTAATTGTCAATCCGCTATCTATGCCAGTCAATGCCGATTGAATGTCATAGTTCCGTATTCCTCGGATTGCTCTCGCAAGGGAGTTTGGTGTGCTACTAAACGTATCTTGAAAGATCCTTTCTCTGTACTCAGGCGGGTTGCCCTCGTCTGGGGATTATGATGTGTCCTACATTTACGTTGGATCTAGTGTTGGCCTTCAGTCAAGGTATCTAAGGAAATAACTGTATTGGACCGGCTAGAGCCCACGATTTACAGGTCAATGTTAGATCCATGAAATCCTTGAGCCTTATACTAGGTTTTGACCTATCCAAATAAGCCCGAATGTAGAGTTCTCTTCCAAGCAGGGTTCTCTTGCCTTTTCCTTTTGGGCCTCTACTTCAACAAGAACTACGTGGACTTGATCCCCTATAAATAGAGGTATGTAGGCACATTGTTAGGGTTGGACGTTGAGAGCCACCACCAACTAAAAAACCCTAACAATCTCAGCCCCCAATATTCAACAACCACCACACTCCGACGACTTTTCAGGTAAAAAACACCACCCTAGATCTTGATTTTGGCGATGAACCTCAAATTTTATTGTTACCAAATTCCTCCATCAACAAATTGGCGCTAGAAGGAGGGGCAATTCACATCTTAGGAGGAAAGACGTTATATCAAATCTAGGGTTTTAAAGGTTTTCATGATGGACATCAAAGACGGCTATGAGAGACATCGAAGGGGGAGATATTGAAAAAGATTTGTATGTGTTGTTGGCATTTAATAGGTTATGGTTCTCATCATGATTTGAAGTATATGGTCTCAAGCATGGCTTAATGGTTGATGGATAATCAATTTTGGAGTCAAAATAGAAGAAAATTCGTATGCATGGTGGTACACACACTACCACTATTTGGGTCATATCTTGAGTTCTAAAAGTCAGATTTGGACGATTTTATAGCCCACTCGAAACTTATTGAATTCTCTTTAATTCAGAAGAATCCATCTGAAATCAGTCCGAAACTAAAGAGAAAAGATAACTGTGAATTTTCATCAAGTAATTCAACTCAATTTAGAAAACCTGCAAATCCATATATGGGGAAGAGATTACAGTTAATGAAAGAGAAATCACATGGAGAGAGAGACTGACACATATGAGATGCAATTATCAGGAGCTGCATCTCCATATCGCAAAACCCGCTTATCAGGTAAACTCTAACGTTTTAATATTTTATGTATTTGATTGGATTTTCATAGGTAGAAAGTCACATGAAGATAAATATTTGAAAATTATTAGATGGAGGAAAAAATTGAGCTTATTTTGGCTTAAATTAGATGGAAATTCGGATTTGTGAGAGAGTTTTCGCTGCAATCACTGTTTCAGCTATAACTTGAGTTTTAGAAGTTAGAATTAGATGATTTTATAGCTCACACGAAGATAACAGAAATTCCTACAAATTGGAGATGATCCAATATTCTATTTTCAATTGGAGGGGTAATGAATGGGGGTTCTCCATTGGGATCGACACCAAGGCCGATTCTCCCGCCGTGAAATAAGGGAAGATCTCCACGAGTTTAATTTTATTCAATACTCTTCATTGGTATCAACGCTTCATGGAGGTAAAATTTTATTAAAAACTCTTCATTGGTAAAATTTTAGTGAAGGCTCTCAACGGTTTATGGAGGTGAAATTTTATTGAAGACTCTTCATTGTTAAAATTTTAGTGAAGGTCATCAACGGTTCATTGGGGTAAAATTTTATTGAAAATTTTTTCATTGATAAAATTATAGTGAATGATCTCAACGCTTCATGGGGTAAAATTTTATTGAAGACTCTTCATTGTTAAAATTTTAGTGAAGGTCATCGGCGGTTCATGGGGGGTAAAATTTTATTCAAGACTCTTCATTGATAAAATTTTAGTGAAGACACTTAGCGCTTTATGGGGGTAAAATTTTATTGAAGACTCTTCAGCGGTTAAATTTTAGTAAAGACCCTCAACGCTTCATGAAGGTAGAATTTTATTGAAGACTCTTCACTAGTTATATTTTAGTGAAGGCCCTCAACGCTTCATGAGGGTTAAATTTTATTGAAGACTCTTAATTGGTTAAATTTTAGTGAAGGCCTTCATGAGGATAAAATTTTATTGAGGTCTCTTTATGGTTAAAATTTTAGTGAATGCCTTCAACGTTTCATGTGAACACAATTTTATTGAAGTCTTTTCATGTGTTAAAATATTATTGATGATTATTGATGGGCTTCCGTGGTTAAAAATTTTAAATATTGTTCAAGGCCTTCCGAGATTGAAGATTGTTGAAGGCTCCTCATTCTCCTTTGTTGGATCAGACTCAAATAATGGTCTACTCAAAAAAAGTCTTAATATTGCTCAAGATTTTCACTCTACTAAACTTTTCTAGTCAAAATACATTACAAATGGAAAACATGTATAATCACTCGTCCAATTCAAAAGAAGTTACACAATATTTGTCTCGATGTGAAATGTCTTGTTACGAGATGCATCAGTATGAAATACCCGGAATATGAGATGCCTCTTATGAAGAAGTATCAACTCGAGATGCCTCATTGATGAATGTTTTTTAAATGATGGCTTTGCGTGGATAGCTCCGCGTGGGATGCCCCTCATGGGATGATGATGCGTGGAAGATTAGAGTTTTGTATTTAAATTCATCATTGCACTCATTGCATGCATAACATTCATTGAATCCACTATATTATAAGATGGTCCTCAAGGGTGTTGCGAATTTTGAAGGCTTTCATGGGTTTTGGGGGTTAAATTTTATTGAAGAAATTGTGAAGTTAATTTTATTGAAAACTTTTGGGAATTAATTTTTTTTGAAGATTTTTTGTGAGGTTAATTTTTATTGAAGAGATTCAGAGATTAATATTATTGAAATACTTTTGTGGTAAAATTTTATTGAAAACCGTTAGGGGTGTTGTTGATTTTAAGGCCACTCGGAGGTAATTTTGTTTAGTTTTTCTTGAAGTTCCCATGAGTTTAGTTTTTCTTGAAGGTTTTACGAGTTTAGTCTTTCTTAAAGGGTTCATGTGTTAAAATTTTATTGACGGTCCTTCATGGGTTAAAATTTTATTACGGGCCTTTCATTGTTTAAAATTTGATTGACGGTTGAGGGGTCTGAGGGAATATGCTTGTTGATGGAGTTACTTAAGGCCCTCCTAATAAAAAGAAAAATGGATGTATATTTTCTCAATGGGTTTGGTTTAATTATTTCTATTATCATCTTGGCATTTCTGAAATATCAATGTGGATATTTGATTTGATAATGGGGGTAACTATGATGGTATGAAGAAGCATGTAGACACTGGTGTGCCTAAATCTCATAATGCGGCCTTATTAGGCATGGACATATTATAAGACGATGCAAAAGAGTTAAATGGGATTGTTTTTACATGGCACGCTGTAAAAGTTATTATTATGCATGAGATATTTGAAAAGTGTGTGGAAGACATAATTTTGAAAGAAGTGAAGAAAGAAGTATGAATATGTGTGGTAATTATGAAATTTGGTGATGAAGAAGTTGAATATTTAATTCCTCTTGTATTTACAATATTGCAAGGAATTGGGGGTAATTGTTATACTCAAATTTAACATATGTTATTTGTAATGTAGTATTTATTGGGCTAAATTTATAGTTGTCCGGGTGGATTATTGTTGTTATTGAAGAAGGCTCTCCGCCAATCATTGCCTCTCCGCCAGTCATTGCCTCTCCGCTATCTATGTTAGTCAATGTCGATTGAACGCCATAACTCCGTATTACTCGAGTTGCCCTCGTAGGGGAGTTATGATGTGCTACTAACAATATCTTGGAAGATCATTTTCCTAACTCAGGTGGGTTGCCCTCGTCTGGGTGCTTGGGATGTATCCTGCATTTACGGTGGATCTAGTGCTAGTATTCAGTCTAGGTATCCAAGGAAATAACTGTAATGGATCGGCTAGAGCCCATAATTTCCGGGTCAATGTCGGATTCATGAAGTCCTTGAGCCTTATACTAGGTTTTGACCTATTCAAACAAACCCGAATGTAGAGCCTCTTCCAAGTAGGTTTCTCTTGTCTTTTCCTATTGGGCCTTTATTTCAACAAAAATTACGTGGGCTTGATCCCCTATAAATAGGGGCATGTAGGCACATTGTTAGAGGTTGGACGTTGAGAGCCACCACCAACTAAAAAACCATAAAAATCTCAGCCCCAATATTCAACAAATACCACACTCCGAAAAATTTTCAGGTAAAAAACACTATCCTAGATCTTGATTTTAGCGATGAACCTCAAATTTTATTGTTACCAAATTCCTCCGT
This sequence comes from Oenanthe sinensis, assembly GCA_028671895.1. Taxonomy (NCBI): domain Eukaryota; kingdom Viridiplantae; phylum Streptophyta; class Magnoliopsida; order Apiales; family Apiaceae; genus Oenanthe; species Oenanthe sinensis. Next base: position 45,535,966 of record CM053813.1, on the reverse strand, counting down.
CAACACCAGTCACTTTTCTCTATTGAGCTTCCCATTATTAGGTAGTTAATTTCCTGTATACACTGCTATGAAATATTGACATCGTAACTAATGAGATTTAGGATAACAATAAAGTGAAAACCTTTTACCTTGAGAATCGTGAAATTTTTTATTAAATTTTACAGAATCATAATAAAAATGTAAAAAAAATGTTTAGATACACTTTTTATTATAATATTACAAATAAAATTATAATTTTACACTACTTTTTTCATTTTTTATTATGGTTATGCAAAATTTAGTAAAAATTTTCATGATTTTCACGCTAAAAAGTTTGTCACACAATGTTACCCATGTATATAATTTAACTATATATAATTCAACTAGTAACCTCACCTGATTAATAAATTTATAATGGTAACAAACTGGACAATTACTGTATTTGTTTTCCACCGTAGAGTAGTGAATTGTCAATTTACTTAATAAAGTCGAGTTGGAGAACTGTAGCAAGCATTGAAACTTAAAACGGAGATCATGCATGCTAAAGTTTGAATCGGGGCACATCTCTTATCAACAACGGGTTCTTTTGCTTTGCTAGAGGGAATAAAGAAACTTGTAATTTATGCAACTTCTAGTCTGACCTTCTCAAACGTCAGTTTTAGGATAAGGCACTAGATTTCCAGATCTCATCGACTTTCTGCTCTCTGCAGCTGCTCAATCCCCTCTGGTTTCAATTCAAATTAAATTAAATTAATCAACTATCTACATTCATATATGAGACCAATCTAGAGAAAAAAATTGTATAGACTAATAAATATTATTGGTTATATTATTTTATCATAGTTTCAAATGTTTACTATTTAATCAAAATGAATTTTAACAAATTCGAAATCTAAAACAATATAAGATCTTAGTTGTGAGCAACTGAGTATATTTTATAGATCTAGTGTTCTATTAAGTGGAGTGCGAATTGAAATACTAATCCTAAAATATGTTCTGCAATATATCTTATAATATATTGTTAGCAAAATATATCGCACAACATCATATAATACTTAAAGTGATACTCTGTACTCCATTTAAGAGCATCACATTCGAACTTTTGCATGTGTTATATATTAATATATATGATGATCGATTTAACTGTGGATAAAAAGCACAACAAGACAGGTAACCAAAGTCCAAAAAGGATGGTTATAAGATAAGAATTATTTTAATCTTATATATATACTATATGATAATAATATATTGGAGGATGCAGGTGTCAGTGATTAAACTACATGGAGGCCAAAGAAATTCGTTAGAGATGTCTGGAATGGAGGGCACTAATCAGTAATCACAGGCAGGTCAGCAGCAGGCACTGGAGGAGGCCTGTAAATCTCTGTCTTTTTTGTAAGTGCATGCAGGCCAGGTGCAGTAACAGAAGCCGAAACTGCCCTACCTATCTAGCTTTTAATTTGGACTAGTTTGCTGGCTGTATGCATTGTCTATATATAGTTGTAATATATAAGCCCTGTTACTGTGCCCGCAGTGCACCAGCATTACTAATTTACTGCCACTACTATTGATTTTAACCCCAGCCTGGCCGGCCACCCCATAGATTCTACATATGTACTGTACTCGATCACTTTATAAGTAGTAAATACATGTATAATGCTAGTAATCGCTGTGTAGGTTCCTTTCTGCTATCATTCATCTCACATGTTATAACTCTACGTGTGACCACTTGGGTTAGTGGATTCAAAGCAGATCTCTATATACCGACGTATCTCTTTATTTAGTTTAATTTAATCGAAACTTTAAAGTCGTGGTAGTCAACTCCCTGATTCCGCTATTTTATTGCTAAGTGTATATATATATATATAATGCTAGGTAACCAAACAAATTTTATAAAAAAGTTTTTCAAAATGATATGACATGATACATATGATAAAATGTGTAGTTTTATTTGGTGTGATTGATTTGAATATATACGGGTTTATCTCATTAATTATTTTGACAACCAATCAAAACGAAACATGTGGCATTTGAGAATTTTTTTGTAAAATTTATTTGATTCCCTAGCATTACTCATCTAACAAACACATAAGAGAAACAGGTAGCACCCGGACTCATCACTCATCACCTAAAAGATATAAAAATAATTAGAAGTTTCAATATATTCAGACCCGAATTAAATTACTCGATCTACAAGTATGTACAAATATTATGCATTTATATAAACATATACGTCCTAGATATACTCATTACTCATAAATAATGGAGTGATTTTTTTGAGTTGCTTATTAATTAATTTAGCAGTGCCAGCCCATTCTGAAAAGGAGAATCAAGCAAAAAAGATACGGAATTAGTTCTTCAGCAACTGATAATTAAGAGATGCCAAATGAATTAAGGAGAACTTAATTTAATATTATTCTTTAATTTAATATCATATATGTATGTTTATAAGCTTATATATCTTTGTAAAATAAAATAAATTTTGCTAACTTAGTCAAAATGATCGAAGACAACAAGCCAATTAAACAACACTAGAGCAGACGGATATATGTTCAAGTGAAAGTTAATTAGCAGGTGAGTTTTGAAAATCGCAGTAATTCATTAACTATTACAGACACTGATCTGCTCCTCATTTTTTCAACTTTCTCGTCAAGGTATAAAACATACTCCCTCCATACCATATTACGTGTTCATTTTGAGAGGAAAAAAATCTCATTTTAAGTGTCTTATTATTTATTGCAGCAAATATGTAAAGTGTTTTTTTAAAATACTTTTTTTTATATTTCCAATATTGACTAAATTAAACACACATAAAGATATCGAGGAGCACTAAATAAGATTACTCTTTTGTTGTGTATCAAACCCTTTCTATTTCACATCAAAATATAACTCACACGTGTAATTAATGAGAATTGGTTACCCTTCACATATCAAATTATGAGAAAATAGTTGTATTCTTATTTAATTACATGAGTAAATTTATAAACAAAGTATGATATTAAATACTCCTTAATATATGTGAAATTTGTAAAGTAGATACATATTATCGAACAAATAAGCACAAAAAAATACTAGTAAATTAATTATATCCGTCTAATGTAGCATTACGTGTAACTCATCGTCTTTTTCCCTTTCCAATATAGATATGTTATATCGAAATTGAAAATGTACGTCTAATTATTAAATCTAACAAGTGATGGTCAATGTATGCATGGACTTAGCCCAACCGTTGTTCCGGTCGGGATTATTAAGAGTTGTTCTAGGTTATTTAAAATGGACTGTCGCCAAGATTAGTAGAATACTTGTTAATGTAGACATGCTCGTCAGAAGTGGAGTCCATTTTGTTTTTTTGCCGATTAAATATCCGAGGCTTGGTCGGGACTCGGGAGTATGTTCTTATAATATAGCTAAACAATCAAATACATACGGTTGCTTATTCTGAATTCCTTATTTAATGTTGCTACTATCGATTCTTAATATTTTAAAACTTTAGTAACGTTTATTTATTTGGATATAAGAACAATACACACTTGCAGCTTAATTAGCGGGGGGGAAAATACTTGCACATGTAAACCTTGGCTTTAGCTACAAGATCATCTTCTTACAAGACAAGAAGCCATCTAAGAAGAATTTGGTTGGTGTCTTCTTTATCAGTAATGGTATGCGCCGATTTGGATTATTAAAGTTCGGATTCAAATATAGTCTAATGATAGTCGATCTCCAACCCTAACTAGCCGCCATAAATAATATGTGGATCTATTATTTTCATCACCAATTAAGCTTTCTTCCTTCTCACAAAATTCACTTTCATTTTCTTTTCCCTCATCTAATCACCGTAATTCTTATTTTTCCTTCAATAAATCATCCTTCTTTTGCGATGATTGTTGTTTTACCCAATTTTGTTGTTGTTTGTTTGTTATCTTTTGGAATGGTTGTTATGTTTTGGTATTTTCTTGGTTTGTTATTTTATCTTTTTGAGAATGATTCAATCAATGTTTTGGGAGAACTGGAAAACTCGCATGGAGGCTCAATCATAGTGACAATCGCAAAAATTCATTTTTCACAACAGAAGATTATTCATATTATGAGGGAATCAGTTCCTCCGACTTCAGTTGGTGCAACTAAACATTGGACTACAACTTGAATTAATTGTATGAAAATCAATTGTGATGATACTGGTTTCAGGGATGTAGGTTAGATTTCTCGATAAGTCATTGTAATTTTATTTAGTTCAAAAAATATTTCTATTATGTATGTTAAGCGATCTGGAAATAAAATGACTATTTGTTTAGCTCATTTATTTGTTTCTCAATCATGTTATATATCCAGTTTGAGGTTTGTCCCAGCTGTGTCCCGTCTTTTTATCGAAATGCATAATATTTTCGCCAACAAAAAACTTGGATTTAGCTAATTAAAATAGACTATAACATGAGCATAGCCCAGTGTCCTATATCGTACAGGTTCGACTCTGACTCATCCGAAATTTCTCAGAATAAATACTCATTTATATAAGGTTATAAACCAATTTATTAACAATAAACCATAACATAATATTAATGTGTCACGCGAAACAAAATTTAATACCCTAATACGTTGAACTATTTATTTGCTAGTGCTAAGCTCAACAGGTCTATTATCAACTCCTGCACCTCATGTGGTTGGAAGATTTATGTTAACAGAGCTGTACTTTAGAATTATTAGTTTATTAAAAAAATAATACTCCCTTAATCCAACTGAACTACCGTTGATTTGATCTGTTTGACTTTCCAATATCGGATTGACCAAACTTAATTAACAACTAAATGTATAATTAATCTCCATTATAGAAAAATAACATAAAAATATATTTATTTATCACTACATTTTGCATTGCATATATATATGTATAAATATATATGATATGTTTGTACAATGATGTAAACGTTATTGTTATACTAATCATAGGCGTACTACTAGCTATCTTTGTATAGTACAGTACTGATTAACTTCATTACAAATCAAATAGCTAGTCAGGTAGGCAGCAAGTTTAATGATTGAAATGTAGTATGTATTGATATAGCAGTAAATATAGTTGATTAGATCATGCATAGATGTAAACACACCTCTCTTCCCGCACCGGCCCCTTTCTGGTAAAAAAAAATAAAAAGCTCCATCTCTTTACATCTGGGCAATTAACTAGTGACCATGGTAGAATTAAGCTAGCTCGTATGAGCAAGTGGCAGTTCATTAGGAATATATAAGCTAGCTAGAATGATTGATTCACACATCTGTCCAAAGCTCTTCTTAATTAATTACATCTTCAATATTCAGTTTGATTTGATTTAGTAATTAACTCGTGGGCATATACAAAAGCTCTAGTTTAATTATCATCCTAGTTAGTAATTTATCAGTTTGTGGGTTTAATTAACCCTAAGCTATACCATTGCAAAAGCCAATGTAATCACTGTTTCGAACTTTCCATTTTTAGAAAAAAAATATTTACGGAGTTCTGAAAGATCGGACTTCACAAGTAATAATCATAAAGCTTAATTTAAAGACAATTTCCAAGGATTTAACGTTTTCTAGCTAGTTGAGCACTAGGTATGTATAGATCGATACTTAAACTAACCCAGCGCACTGTGTTGGTGTGTGATTTAGTTAGTATTAAAGCATAAAATGTGGGCATAAACATTGTGATAAAAGACTCAAGGCACAAAGGCTTGGAAATATGGCACGATCATCATGATCATTATACATCCCGAACATCAATTATATATCTAATTAGTACTAATAAAAATGTATTTACAGAAAATCTCTTAATCAATTAAGAAGAGGAATGTCGGGATCCATCACCTATATATAAGCTGAGTAGGTTAATTCTGATACTACTATAAGCCTGAACTCGGAATCAATTGCTTAAGAAACATCAATTATTTACGAGGAATTGGATAATTGAGATGGTCATATATATATATATATATAAGAGATACGTAGTAAAATCTCAAATTAATTAAAATATGATCCCGCCATAAATCTATATATATCGATGCTCTACCAAATTTTGTATGATAAATTAGTTTGCTTACCTGTATGTGCACCTTCAATCTGACTGAACCGTGATTCTAAGTATGGCATTGTTGAATTTCAGCTGTGTCCAGTTCTATCAAAGGACATGGATAGTTTCCCTTTGTTCATCAAGTCGTGGAGAGTAGATGTTGAAGTAGTAGTGGTGTGAGGACTTAACTGAACATATGGAATGTTGGATGAAGAAGTATCATAAGGGTTGCTCATTAGAGGAGGAGGAGGAGGAGGAGGAGGATAGTGATGACCTTGGGAGACAAGGGAAGTTCCTATTGTGGGAACGTTAATCGCACTGGTGGTCGAGGAAGAAGAAAATGTCATGTTGTTGTTGTCGTCACATTCAACAATAATATTATCTGAATTGGAAGAGGCTGAACTGTTAATTGGACATTCCATGTTCACTCCGAATAGCCTGAGTCTTTTTGGTGCGGTTTTCCCATGTACTACAGGTACTGACTCGAATACCACACTGGGTCCAAATTCATCCCAACCTTCTCTTTGAACTTGCGCCATTTCAATATCTTCCTCCTGTTGTTGCTGCTGCTCTTGTGAGGATGCTGCTGACCTGTTGTAATAAATTACCGAGCCTGAACAAGGAACATCTGGGCTTGTGATAGGACGATGATAAGTCATACTGCGAGCGTTATTCATGTAATTAGTAGGGTGGTAAAGATGTGAATGTGGATTATAATGACCACTGCTGACATTTGGAGGAGGCAGCAACAAGTGGGATGAATATTGGTCCCGATAATTATGTGGATTAGCATAGTAGTGAGGGGTGGAAGATAAAGGCCGTTGTTGCAAGAACAAGTTGGGATTCCAAGGAGCAGCGGAAGAGCGTTGAATGGTGGAGTAAAATTGAGACTGCAGAGACAAATTAGTAGCTGAACCGGTTCCAAGCAGGTGGTGGTACTGGCTTGAGGCGGAAGAAGAGGGGGCATCAGGGCGGCGTCTCCAGTCAATAAACAAACGATCTCTCCCAAATTCACCCATGCCTCTTTGAAAGGAGACAACATCTCCAGCATCCAGCTTCTTCTCCTTGACAAACCTACTCCATCCTTTAGTCATCACATAACTTTGGCTGCTGTTCCAGTACGAGTATCTGAATCGCCACTGCTTCCCACTTGTATCTTCAAAGTTCAACAAAAGCCCTTTCTCGTTTGTTGAGGAATCGAGAGGAAAATACTTCTCAGCATGTTGTTTGGGAATGACTAATCGATTCAGCTTCCCAACATCGCTTGGTGTTACCACTTTATCAAACATATGCTCCTTCTCCACTATTACATGCCCATCTGTCCTCCTCCCTTGTATTATTACATCATCAACTTCCTTCTCCTCGCTGTTGACATCTATCATCATCATCATCGTTGCCTGCTTTTTGTGTTGCTTCTTCCTTGCTACTTACTTCACGGTGGTGGATTCCAATCAATTATACTCACTCGATCTGCTTGTGCTGTGGTAGGTAGAGTTGTATAAAAATTAGAAGAATTGTGTACTGTGTTAATGATTGTCAACGCAGAAATAATAGTTCGAGCTATAGTGATAATAACAAGGAACGGGGTTCAAGTCTCAGTGGAGGCAAAGTGTGGGTGAGTGTGTGCCTGACTATAAATGTAGAGGTCTTCCTAGCTAAAAACCTTTCTTTCCATTCATAAAAAGAAAGAAAATATAATAACAAATTAGGGTTCTTACACTGATTTAGCAAGTAGTCACTGCTTCTGCTACTCAATCTAGCTTCTTTGTTGCAGAATATATTTTGTCTACTGCTTCCCTTACAAGTTCATATTCACTTATTTGTAACTGATAATAACCAGATCTCCTGCCTTATCTCAATCATTATGCATGTGACTTTCCGATTGATGTATAATAATACAACTAGCTTGCTTGATCTACTGCAAATATATATATACACAAAAGATGGATATAAATATTTTTGGATTTGCATAAAAAAAATTTAACTAGTATAAAATGATCTCTAGGGCCCCTCTCTCTCTATATATATACACACATATGCTTGCAAGTATATATGGGCACATGAATTTGTGATATGAACATTAACTAATAAGAAAGAAGAGGAAGATCTGTGACTACCTGGCAACAAGAAATGAAAATATGATTGGTTCTTGACAAGACTTTTATAAGATAACATGTGTGTCTATATATATAATAAATAATAAACTCTACCAAATATTTAACCAGAACTTACACACACACATATATATAAACACACACCGTGGAAAAGGATCACTCAAGAAACAAGGGAGTTTGAGTTGTTCTTGTGCTTGATATTCTTGAACTTTAGGCTTTACGGATCAGAGAGAAAAGAGATGGAAGGGAGAGAAAGAGAGAGAATAAGAGGAGAGGAGAGGATAGGGGATATTATTATACAAGGAAAATTCTGAAAAAGTACTAGATACCTCCGTAGAAGGTTCTCAAGTTAAAGCAATTCTTCAATAAATATGCTTGCTTCCCTCTGGAGAGATAGAGAGAGAGTCTTTACATGTAGGGAAATAAGTATATAGTAGGGGTTGGGGATAGAGGGGGGCCCATTAATTATCTGGTTGGGCTCATGTGAACTTGTCCTTGTCATCTTCCTGGGTGGTATCCATAATTCCTTTTTTTGATTATTTTTTCATTCATCATGATAAGGCGCCAATGCCTACCAATACTATACATAATGGATTATACTCGGTTGAGACCACATTTTAATACGAGAGTATCCAGAATAATTAGAACAAAATAATAGTGCACAACATTTATTCGGCATTTTGTTGTAAAATTTATTTTTTATAGAGTTCGATCAACCTGTTAAATAGTGTCAATCCAAGTCTCACATCGAGAAAATAAAATACCCTACGTATATATGTTAGATGTATTTTTCCACTTTAGTTGAGCTCATGACTTGTATATAGCACGAGCTTCTTTTCTATTTGTTAATACCGAAGGTGAACTAGTAGCTAACTTGGGCAGTGCAGGTTTTAACTTTTAAGCAGTGTTGGTTATATTCTTTGTCTTTGTTACTGCTGCCAATAATTTTAGGCATATCGAGAAGTAGACAGACTTGTTCAAAGTCCATAAATCATAATATACTTGTAAATTACTGCTGGTAGCCTGGTATGTACATGTATGTAATTAGTTATAAGTTGTCTCTGTTGACTAATGACTCACATTATTAAGTGCTCATGAGCCAGTATTATTCACTTGTTTAACATTTTCCTCCGCTTTGGTATGCATATGAATATAAATATTATATATATATATATATATAGAGTAGAGATCTGGGGAAAACTCGCTAGATAGCAAATTTAGCAAACTCCATCTACACCGTTAATTAAATATAATAATAATTAATTTGTATATATAACTCATAATGGCAAATTAGTAATATTTTAAAAAAACATGTACTAATGTGAATAAGAAACAAATGTAAATAAAGAAACTATGTTTATGAAGGTAATAATCACACATGTAATTGATTGTCCTGCATACTAACATTAATTTTTATAAATACCGTATATTAACGTTTAATATATCACTAATTCATATTATTAAGATTCTAGTAATTATTCTTCTGGATATTTCACTATTAATTTAAAATAATATTAAGATTCTATTAACTATTCTACTAAATATTTTAATTAAGATTCCACTAAGTGTTCTATTAAATAGTCAAAAATCTTTTAAAATTTTTAAAATTCTTCTAGATATTTCACTATTAATTTTAAAATAATATTAAGATTCTATTAACTATTTCATTAACTATTCTACTAAATATTTTATTAAATATTTTTAATTAAGATTCCACTAAATGTTCTACTAAATATTCAAGAATATTTTGAATATTTTAAAATAGAAATTATTTTTCTAGATATTTCACTATTAATTTAAAATAATATTAAATATTCTATTAACTATTCTGCTAATTATTTTAATTAAGATTCTATTAAGTGTTCTACTAAATATTATTAGAACACATAATAAAATAATAAAAATATTATCATACATTATACAATAAAATTTTACTAAGTGTTCTACTAAATATTCAAGAATCTTTTGAAAATTTTAAAATAGTCAAGAATCTTTTGAAATTTTATTAGAACAGATAATAAAATAATAAAAATATTATCATACATTATAATAAAATTTACATAAACTTTAAGATCAAAATTTAAAATTAAATGAAAAATTTTAGTGGAATATACAATAAAATTTTAAATGTTATCTATAATCTTAAAACACTTTATGGAATCTTTAAAAAGTTAAATAAAAAATTTAGTGGAACATACAATACAATTTTAAAATATTATCAAGAATCTTAAAATAGTTTATGGGATTTTGAAATAAACTAAATGAAATATAAAATTTAAATGAAAAATGAAAAATGTAGTTGAATATATAATTGAAGCATAGCCATTTATAAATATAATTAAAATTTTAAAATTTTTAATTATATTTTAAAATTTTTAAAATTTTTAATTATAAATTTAGTCTAATAGATATCATATATTAATATTAATCTCCAAATAGTTATTTAAAAATCATAGTCATTTATAAATATAATTAATTTTTTGTATTACATATTTAGTATAATATAAAATAAAATTAAAAAATAATTTATTTAAACATTTAATAGAATCTTGAATCTCATTTAGAATATATAATAAAAGACGTAGTGGATTACTATTATTTGTATATCAGAAACCAGAGTAAAATATATACTATTAAATATTGATGAATTTGAAGAGTATAATACATGGTAAAACACATTATAATGAACATAATATGTGTAAAATATATACGAAAATATATGCACATAAATAAATCACATATTTAATATAACTAATATTTACATAAGGAAAGTATTTGCATTTAATAAAAAATATTATGATTATGTTGAAATTGGTAAGTATTATATTCAAATGCAAAATTTAGGAATAAATAACTACAATCAGTTTCAACTAGGAAAGGAAAGTATTCGAATTTTTAAATTTTATGATCAATGCAAAATAATTTATGAAACAAAGAATATTAAGTTCACTATTTTACCCTCACACTTAAAATCAAGCTATTTTAGTAGAAAATTAACAACCGTTAAATGGAAAGTAAATCAATGTATGAAAAGAGTATCTCAGTTTTCTACAAAATAAAAATTTTCTATTGAGTAACCCCTATATATATATATATATATCGTTCATGCTCATGTTTAGGTAGCTAGCTAGGGTGGAGATAGCAACTCATGTGATCTTTTCTAGACGACTAGCTACCATACATACACATATGATTAATTTATACAGTGGTACCCTCTTATACGTACATTAATATTATATATAGGCATATGTAAGTGGTCCAATTCTAGTGTGGTGACATATATACTAGCAGTCTAGCATGCAGTATATGTATATAAATATGTTCAGTGTAAAAAGCATTTTAACTAATGAATAAATGAAACAAGAATCGAACTCTCAACAGCATATGAAAGTAGGTGTAACCCATATTTGTACGATGCTGCTGTTGTCAAATTTTGGACGAAAATTTAATTTCACACTGCTATAATATAATAATATTATGGGCATGCAGTAAATCTGTAATGCATACACATAGGGCCTCCATCATCTTCTGTTAAAACATACATTTTTTCTTTCAAAATTTGAAACTACGGAATATATATATATATATATATATATATATGAGATTGGATGGGAGAGTATATATGTCGTATAGTCAAGTACTATTACTGCAGTAGTATTGTGTAGTTATCTTGTTATCGAGTAATTGTGGGAGAGAGGGGGGGAAGGGGGGGGGGGGGGCGAGTGAAAGAGAGGTTATAGAGGGAGGACCACCTATTTTTCAGGCCATGCTTGATCGCTCTTATGGTCCATGGGGGTGGGGGGTTTGGGGATGGAAAAAGATAACATGCATATATATAAGAACGAACGAGAGTATGTGGATTTCGTAGGTATGCCTAGTTAGGCGGTGGCAAAGTTTGACACTACCTTCCCACTGCCTGCCTTCTTTTTCTTGCAGTTGAAAATGCCAAACCATACCCCTCCCCCACACCATGTATATGTATATATCTATGTATATGTGTGTGTATTTTTTTTAGTACTTGGTCAATTTATATAGTATAGATTTACGGTACATAAGTATATATACAACTATCTTTTTTTCTTATCACCAGTATATATACAACTATCAAGTTGGCTAGTTTCAGTTCAACTCATTAGCCCACCTCCCAACTGAATAACCAAAGATAATTTTTTACTAGAAATATATATTTTACTTGTTTATCCAATAAGTGGTATATATGAAATAGTAAGTAACCTTTCATTTTCTACTCTTTTATTAACCTAATTAATTGTATCTTCTAGATGAAACTTAATCTTAACCTAATCTGTTTCTATATATAATATGCGGGCAAAATGAGCCAATAAAATGGGTTGTAAAATTATAAATATATCCCTATTTTATATAAAATAAAAAAGTGTCCCTACTTTTTAATTAATATTAAAATTTTTGAATTTATGTTATTATGAGAAATTAAACCTCTAACCACTTGTGCCAAATATAAGTTTATAACCAATGAGTTAATTGGATTTTTAATTTTAATTTTAGACCCTTATTACATAAGTCAGACTACCATCAAATTTTATTTTATCACACATTTAGTTTTATTTTGACTTTTAAATTAATTATAATTCAATTAAAATGTGATATTAAATATAAAATCAAATATATTATATAAAATAATTGGCTCAAAATATAGAATTAATATAACAATAATATGATTCGAAAATGAAATAGTTGATACTATGAGATGATTTCAGATGTATTATATGACCAATTAGATCAAATCTAAATAAAGGTTATTACCGTATCTTACCTTTATAATTTTATTTTAAATTTTTCATTAAAAAAATATAAAATATAAAAAAAGTATAAGATCAAATATATTATATAAAATAATTGGATCAAAATATAGAATTAATATAATAATAATATGATTCGAAAATGAAATAGTTTATACTATAAGATGATGTTAGATGCCAATTATATGAAATCTAAATAAAGGTTGTTACATATCTTACCTTTATAATTTTATTTTAGATTTTTTATTAAAATAATATAAAATATAAAATAAGATTAAAATAAAATATAGACTCAAGTTATAAATAAGATTAAATTTTAAACATAGGATCATATATAATATATAAATACATTATGTGTGTGTTGATATGTATATTAGTGAACAAATATTTTTTAAATATTAAAAGTCTATTAAAATATACAATCAAATCAAAAAAAATAAAATTTCAAATATATATAATATTATCAAAATTAAATAATATTATATTAAATTAAATAATATGATAAGAAATACTCAAGACCCCGGATTTAGTGCTAGTTATTAATTATATCTTCTAGTTCAAAACCATGGAACTTACATAGACCCCGGATTTAGCGCTAGTTATTAATTATATCTTGTAGTTCAAAACCATGGAACTTACAAATTGATTATGTAAGTTTATATGTAGTGTGTGTATATAATATATTTCAAAACAAGAAGAAACGCATATATATATATATATATATATATATATATATATATATATATATATATATATATATATATATATATATAGCTTCCTTCATATATAGTTTCTCAACTAATTAACCTCTCTTTCATTATTATATTATTTTCAAAAACAATACCAAACAATTTTCAAAATCAATACCAAATTAACAATTATACAATAAAAATAATATTCAAAGTTAACTTTGAAGAATGATAAATTTCTACCCATGATTTAAGATTGTTCAATTCTAAGCCTCGATAAAGTATATATTTAAAAACAACTAATTCTATAGTTCAAATTTAATGTTTATTCATGAATTCCATTATGTACGGTACTTTAATAATGGTTGTTTCAACTATCTTACAAAAAATACTTTTCATTTATAAGTATTTTCATTATTACAAGTAAAAAATAAAATTTGGCGTATAACCTAATATAAGTTTGGCCAAAAATAATCTTAATCTCGATTAAATAATAAATTTCTATAGTCTTAATTTGGCCAAAAATAAAATAATATTTTCGTTAAATGTATTTAAATAATAATTATAAAATAAATCTTAAGGCCCTAATAAAAATAAAAAGTTATATTTACTCAATTTTATATATACAATATGTTATAGAAAATTCAATTTTTTTTAAAATTATGAATTTATATTCATTTTTTTCACTCACACTAAATTTAAATTAATTCTAAATTCTTAATTTTTGTAGAGTATGTATAATTGAAACGTCTTCTCTATATTCTGCTCAAGTGATAGTAAATAATTGGTTTGAGTTATATATATATTATTCGATATGCTTATTTAGATGACAGGTTTGGATGACGTGATTCTAATATGATTCATGATTATTGTTTTTAAATAATTCTTTAAATTTTGAATAATTTCAAAATTATTATTCTCATCATAATAATTCTCATATAAATGCATACTTAACATTTAAACGTTATGATTTGCTTATAGCTAGTGTATGAGTTTATTTTTTAACATTACTAACTTTAAACGTACTATAAATTATGTACGTTAATATGTATGAATTTATAAAATAATATATATTTATTTAACAATAAAATAATAAATCCGATAAATTAATTTTTCCAGCTCCTAAAGTATTACTTAAAAGAGGTTTAAGTGTTTAACCATAGATGTAAACTTTAAACGGGATAATAGTCAAATTAGAACAATCAAAATAAGTAATTAAAGTAAATAGATATTTTGTATATATTAAAATTTAATTTAAAAATCACTTTTATTATTATATAAAAAAATAATAATAAAATTTTAAGTATTTTTTAGCTTGGAAAATAAATGATCACTATTACGTTACATTTTTTTTAGCTGAGGGAAAGAATATTTCTAGTAACAAATACTCTCTGAGACGTAACAATGTTCTCATATATTGATCACAGTGCCCACCAGCTGCTTAATTATAATTGTCAGTTGGGCTCCATGACCAGCCCATTATATTTTGCCCTAAACACTGACCCCTCCAATCCGTACATACAAGTTCAATCACGAAGCATACTTTTATTGTATCCAAGTTGTGATACTGTTTTTATCTCTCTAAATTAAATTTACAAACACCAATAATAAGGAGAACAGAAGTCGTTAGTGCAAGCGTGGATACTTTCAAATACGGTCTTTTTTAATATAAATAAAAAAATATTACAAAAATCCCTAAGTACATATATATAAATATAACATATCATATAATTATTACTTTTCTGTATTAATTGAGGGAATAAGGAATCTGAAATAAATCTCAGGTAATTTTTCTCATATCGTGAATAAAATGATTGTATTTTGTAAAAGATTGTGTATATTAAAATAATATTTAAAAAAAATTGTATATCAAAATACTGTATGAATCAAAGTATAATCATTTTATTCACAATAGGAGGAAACTTACTTTATTTTTGGTTTCTCATTCTCATTAATTTATGTATTGATTTATGAGTCTTATTTGATTTTTTTTCAATCTTAATTACATTTTGACCGTCAAAATACATCTGTTATGTAATTGAAAAAAATTATATTGCTAGAAAGTATATATAATATAATTTAAAATTTATTTTCAGTTTCTAAAATTAAATTAAATAATTAATAATTTTATTTAAATTTAATTAAAAAAATAAATTGAAACAAAAATTATAATTATATCATTATGATATTGTAGTGGGTATTGCAGGCAAGAGAGAGAAGGGTTTTAGAGAATCAGACAAGACAGAGAGAGCGGCGTTAAAATGGATTCGTTTTCGACATCATCAGCAAGCTCTGGATCACCCCCTCCTATTTCACAAGAAGATTTTATGAATCAACTCAAAACCCAACTCGCCCAGGCCTATGCTGAGGAGTTTCTCGAGGTCCCACCCCAATTCATGCTCTTCAATTTTATATCTATTGTTATGCTTGTTTATCTTGTTGAGTATGTTATTTTACTATATGTTTCTAATTATGTGCAACTGTTATGTTTTTAAGTTGCTGTCTGTAATAATTTAACTTAACAACTTCTGAATTACGTGTAAATACACGAGGTTGAAACTTAATTGTAAGTACCTAAGATTGTGTTTGGAAACGGGTTAAATGGCTTAAACATCATCAAACTCACCCTCAAGTTGCAACCGGGTCATTGTACTCAAAAAGTTCACAATCGACTAACTACACTAAATAAAAGTTGCAATCAGGTCATTACACTGAAATAAAATTGCACAATCGTTAACTCACGTTTGACTTTAACGGATTCAGTTAACTCATCTTTGCTAAAACATCACTGAACTGCCCTCTAAGTTGCAATTGGATAACCAAACGCAAAAAGGTTGCATTTAGGTCACTGCCGTTAACAATTAATCCGTTTTTTTTTGTTTTTTTCTAAATAAATCAATTTTTTATTATTTTTTTAATAAATAAATCAGTTAGTTTTTTTTGCTAAATAAATCTATTATTATTTATTTACTAAATAAATCCGTTAGTTGTTATTTACTAAATAAATCCGTTTTTTTTTTGCTAAATAAATCCGTTATTTTTTTACTAAATAAATTCATTGGTTTTTTTGCTAAATAAATCCGTTAGTTTTTTTTACTAAATAAATTCATTGGTTTTTTTTACTAAATAAATCCGTTAGTTTTTTTTACTAAATAAATCTGTTGGTTTTTTTTACTAAATAAATCTGTTAGTTTTTTTTTTCTAAATAAATCTGTTAGTTTTTATAACAGAAATTTATAAATTATAGATTTTATAAAATTTTAAGTTCAGTTGCCCAACTGCAACTTAGGGGCAGTTCAGTTATGTTTTAGCAAAGAAACTTGATTTCCGTTCATTCCGTTATGCATGTTAACGGCAGTGACCTAAATTTAACTTTTTATCAGTTTAATGAGTTGACTGCAACCTTTTTGAGTTCAGTTACCCAACTGCAACTTAGGGGGCAGTTCAATGATGTTTAAGCCATTTAACCCGTTTGGAAACATGTATTTCATTTCAAACGATGGATTTCAAAGGATAGAATTTGACCTTTCCCCCCCCTAAATGGATAGAATTTGACTTGTCATTTCAAATTCTCATATTTGTACTAATATTTGAATGTTTGGGAATTCAAATTCTTACAATTACCCAAACATATCATTTGATCAAATCTAGAATTTAAAATGAAATTCATGTTCCCAACCGTCCATAAGGTCAATTATGAGGGATTAAATGTTCATGCACACATTTGCCTCCAGTGAGGCTCGAACCTTTGACATTTGATAACTAAGGACGAGGGGTATCAAAGTTAAGCAGGGTATCAAAGTTAAGCACTCATTACTTATAATTACAATCACACAAAATACATTTTGTGCAATTGAATTACAATCACACAAAATGAAGGGAACTATCAGTTGTGTATTCCAAGCCCCGATGTGTAATTGATAAGATTATTGTGGAAGGGGCATCTCACGCATTAAGCTAGCTTTTAGGGTTAAGATAGACGCTATAGCACCCTTAAAATTGTTTATATGCTAAATGAACTTAGAGCCTCATTTTAAGTCAGAAATGAGGGGTAATTAGTTAAAATTCAATTATGTGCTTGTTTAGAATCTTCACAATCTCGTGTATGTTTAGAACCCATTTTTAGCCAGCTCTTCAAGTCTTAACTAACCTGAGTTATCACTTCTTCATTTACTGATTTATATATTCAGACGAAGAACTTGTGCTTGGATTAGGCAACTTTCAAGCCTAAACAAACACACAAACTTCTACACTTTTTTTTAATTCGAATGAGACATTAACATTAATGTGTATCCTGTAAGTTAGTTTCTTTTATTGGACATTATCATTACAGACATGCTTTAAAACTGCAGGGGCAGTTAAATTGTTGTTAGCCACGTACAGGATCACTTAGTTTTGATGTGCCCACTACATATTTTAACTTGTCTTTAACTGACTAAATAACAACATCTGTAGTTTGATTGCATTTTGCTTCTTTGAGTGGATCCACTTCAAGGTTACTCATACTCTTATATATAATAAAAATATAAAAATTTTATAAATATTTATATATTAATTTATTAGCAAAAAACTTATAAATAATAAGAATTTTTTAATATAATCTAATATATATAGTTAAATTTATAAAAAAATCAAAATAACATCAAATATTAAGAAAATGATTATAAATTATTCACATAAACACATATTTTGAGGGGGCAATGTTGATATATTCTATAAATTTACTCTTAAATCATTAAATTTTTAATATAAAATAATACTTCTTATAACTAATTTTATATCAATTTCAGAGTTTGGGGTGGCGGCCGCCCCAAACTGCCTCCCCTGCCTCCGTCTCTGAGTAGATGTGAGTTTTATTTTCTTTTTTGGATTAAGTTATTTTTGTCCAAATTGTATAAACATATTTTTCAACCCATCAGCTATGTCAATAATAAAAATCAATAAACATCATAGCATATATATCTTTGAGATAATTTTCAACAAGCACGGCTATATGAACGTGCAAATTGATACAATTTCTTTCTTGTATCAGTTGACAGTCCAATAGATCATGGAGCATATACTATAATTCAGTCATTTATTTGATATTATGCAGTCTAAAATTATTCTTTGATGGATCAGACTGTTAGGGGAAAGTGCTTTGACAAGTGCATCACAAAACCTGGCAGTAGCTTGAGCAGTGGCGAAAGTAGCTGCATTTCCAGGTGTGTTGATCGTTATATTGAAGCCACTGGTATAATTAGCAGAGCTCTTTTTAGTTCCCAACGCTGAGGATTGAAAATCAAAGGCAACAAGACCAAGTAGAATCTACATGGAGAAGAGTAGAAACAATTACTATGCATTGCATCTGCATGCAGTTACTTTGTTTTCTGTTTAATCGGAAGTATTAATTATGAACTTGTATTACTTGATGCTTTATGCGAAGGCTTTTTTCTGTGAAACAATCCAACTTTTCTTTGTCAAGAGTCCAATATGTTAAATTCCCCTTCTTCATATCTCCTTTCTGGTATAGATTGTCTGAATAACAATTTTACTTTCAGAGTTTCAGCAAATGAAGATGCTATCTAGACACATTAAAAAGTCTGCGCTTGTCATTGTTTCAACATGTTTTTGGGTTATTCCCATGTCACTATAAGATTAGTTGGTGAGCATAAATATCAAGGGGCTGTTACTTGTGAAGATTTTTTCCACTCTTCTGTTTCTAAGTTTTCTAAAATTTTCTCAATTTTTCATTTCTAAGAAACTATCAAAAACAGAGAAAACATGTTCCAAAAACATGTACTGTAACAGCCCGCCTTTTTCGGACTATTAATTCGAGCAAAACTATACAATTATTAATCTAAATCTCTATTACAAAGCTAATTATTACGCGCAGCTAACAATGACGAATCAACAACCAATCTACTCCAAATCTAAAATCCTCGAAATTCAATACACTTCATTTTCCTCAAAATTACAAGTAACTAACTAATCCAACTAGTCGGGCCAAGTAACAAGTAATACATATAACAAAACATAATTTTCGATACGATAACTATGCACATAATTTTTCGATACACTTTCTTATTCTTATTCCGACTTATGATGAATTTATAATGAATTTTACAAGACAGTTGAATTGTGTATGAAAAATCCTACGAATTTTGCAAACAAAGATGAATAAAAAAAATAAGGATTTGTGTATCGAGAGAGATTTGCAACTGTTTAGTCTTGGTATCTCGAAAAGAATATGAAAAAATAAGGAGATCTCAATATATATATAAAGTTTCAAAACCCTACACCAAAATCAAATATGAATCTAATCCGACCCATATTCGAAAATACGTTATTCTAATATAATTTTAATTCTTAATATCTATCCAATTTTAATCCTTTTTATTATTAATCTATTTTATTATTCTAGAAAAAATACGTGATATTACACGTACATCATTAATTCGGATCAATTTTCTAGTTTTAATTTTTATTTCTAATAAAAAAACAAAAAAAAATTATTTAATAGATAGTTGTTGTAACACTATATATTTATAGAAATTCAATTTTTAAATTTTCTATATAATTAAAATCAAATAAATTCATATTAATACAAACATTTATTGTATTTTAAAAAGGAAATTAAATTACAATTTATTAGAATAATAAATGATCACATATATGTTAATTCTTGTTAATGGTTTGGGTACTATTATTTTGATGTATCAAATCACCCACCAAAACTATACATGTATTAGTCACATAAGGTTAAAAAACTCCTGTAGTCCTAGGGTTCGAAGAGGATCTCCAGCTCTTCCAGCAAAAGTTTACCGTGTTTTCTGTTTTTAAAGATTAGAAAACATCTAAAAGCTTTTTTCCAAAATTTTCTAAATCACAGTTATAATTTAGAAAACAAGGTTTTTTAGTTTTCCTGTTTTTTCCTTGGAAAATATCCAAATGGAACGTATATTCATTTTTTTCTGTTTTCTTAGAAATTTTTTCTGGAAAAGTGTTGAAAGGCATATGACTAGGCCTATTTGTAATAATTAGATGGCAACTCAACTCTAACTGATAAAGAGAAGTAAATACTAAACACTAAACAGGAATCAAGACAAAGACAGTCAACTAATCACAGAGGATCCAAGTATCAGAAGTATTTTGTGGGATTGCTACTCAACACTGGAAGAAGTTCATTTATATGTTCAAGCGTTAGTAAAAATATTGTGGTAGTACTTCTATAGAAGACAGAAGGTACAGAAGATTTCAAGTGATTACTACAGTAGATTCCAGAAGAAGATTGAAATCAGTGAAGCAGAAGAAATGACAGAAGGCCTCTATTTAAAAGTAATTAAATGGAGAATATTTATTAGTATGACACAAATGAACCAGACAGTACATTTGTGTGTCAACTAAAATAATATTTATTCTTCATTTAAATCAAGAGGTTTCAAGATCAGAAGACAAAGAGAAATCAAGAAATGGATTAATATGACTTATATATATATATATATTTCGAATATGACTTAAATAAGTCATACCGAGTATGATTTAAATAAGTCATACCGAATATGACTTAAATAAGTCATACCGAGCTATATATATATATGTTATATAAGTCATACCGAGTTTTCTTTTAGAAAAGGTCATGCTGAGTTGTTTTTGTTTAATTAAAATAAGTCATACCGATTTATTTAATTAAATAAAATCCGGATATGACTTTCAAAAGGTCATACCGAGCTTTTGATAAGTCATACCGAGTTTTAATAAGTCATACCGAGCTCAGAAAGTCATGCCCAGTCTTTTATAAGTCATACAAGTGTTAAAATAAGTCATACAGACTTATTTTCTTGAAATTAAGTCATACTCATAAAGGTCATAGCAGCCATTTCAAATCTCTATAAATATGAGATGATCTCTTCACTTTTTCAGTTGTTCAATTGTTAAGAAGTTAGAAAATCAGATCAAATTCAGTAATTTATCTGCATTGTAATATTCACAGATTTCTGTGCTGAGTTTGGAATATAATTGTTAAACGCGAACAGTTCATGTCAAAATCGTTCTAAGCTTTTTAACAGTTATATAATCTTTCTACTTATTAATTGTGTAATACTAATCAAGTTAAAATTATATCTTTCACTTGAACAGTATTTCATTATAATTAATATTTCGCGAGTAATTAAAATAATATTTTTAATCCAATTATTCCGTGATTAATTTTTAGATATTGTATTCAACCCCCCTTCTACAATATCAGGGACCAACAAGTGTCCAAGTAAACAGTCCTGAACTTGAGGAACAAAAGACTGACAAACAGGAATTTCACAATAACAGTTTTACTGCAAAGTAGATATGTTATAGTTTGACCCCACAGTAATATTCTTTTTGTATCTTACTCTTATCTGATAGTAGTTCGTTTTTATTATTCGAAAAATTGCTAGTAGAATATAATTAACACATTCTAATGATGATCGGCTCATTTACACACCAGTATGTCGATAATACTATTACCAGGGGTCTCAACTAAAGTAAAGCTCCCATGTAGAGATTTTATATCTTTAATATGAAGTAAATACACAGAAATTGCCTGACAGCAGTTCAAACAATAGCTCAACAAAATGGCATTTTATCAGTAACTAGTTAAAATTTGTCAATGTGTATAATGAATAAACAAACAACATTCGTAAAGAAAAATAATGGCAGTTGGTCTGTAATCTCAGATGATAGGCTTCAGGTAGCACGACCATAAGAAATTATTGATTGGGACCATATTCTCCCCAGCTATTTCCTCAAGCTGTGCAAGATGTACTCAGCATAAAGGTCCCTGCAGTGCAAGGTAAAGGCTACTGATAATTTGTCAGCTAAAGAAACTAATGTAGAAAATTAGCGTTATAATCTAGGTGGACGTTATAAGATACTATGATTGGTATATGATTGTGATTTTTGAAACATAGTGATTAAACTTACATGGAATGCTGGATTGCTTCATGAGCTGTAGCTGGAGGCAGAAACTCGTTCACTGCAACCTCCTTGTTTTCATTCTTCTTGTCTAGAATCATTCATCGAGGAAAACTCTGTTAGTAATTCTATACTAGATTAAGAGCAAGTTAACATATTTTAACAAAAGCTTACAATCTTCAAAGAAGCGACGGATTTCCATCAGGCGATGTGGGGGAAGTTGGTTGATATCAGTATAATGACGATACTCTGGATCGTCAGCACACACTGCAATAATTTTGTCATCCTTCTCTCCCTATATATAAGATGCATAAAGGAAA
The DNA here is from genome assembly GCA_028671895.1 of Oenanthe sinensis. NCBI lineage: Eukaryota > Viridiplantae > Streptophyta > Magnoliopsida > Apiales > Apiaceae > Oenanthe > Oenanthe sinensis. The sequence continues at coordinate 45,513,127 of CM053813.1, read as the reverse complement.
GTAATGCATAATTTGTATCTTTAAGACTAGAAAGGTCTTGTTTTAAGCATCCAAACACACCTGATCAATCATAGGCATCAGTCCTATAGCCTTGGCACGGAGAAAGCATCCAGGAATGACTGGCTCCTGTTGTTGCAGAAGTTAATATATGGTTTGCTTGCTATATTCCAATTTAGCATCATAGATACATTTAAAATTTTAGGCCAGGGATTAAATTAACCTGCATCAAGACCAATACATCCATGGGGTCATTATCTTCACATAATGTTCGAGGAATGAATCCGTAATTGTGAGGATAGACAACCGAGGAATATAAGATACGATCGACCTGGTGGAAAAGGAAGGCAAAATGTCAGTTGCTGATTCGACAAACAACTGAAGTAATTAGATTCGGGTATACTACTCGGTCTTGTGGCAAGTACCTTGATGAGACCAGTTTTCTTATCAAGTTCATACTTGACCTTACTTCCTTTAGTAATCTCGCAGACCTGTGTGAATTGATCAAGAGAATCAAGTGGGTACATTGACAGATGACAGGGCACGAATCAGAATAAGAACATCGAAGGAACAGTAGCAAGTACTTACAACGTTGACAGTCTGTGGAGCTCCAGGTCCTGGATTAATTAATCACTTGTTATCAAATTTGTGAAAAAATAATTTTACAAGCTATGATAGATGGATAGATGATTAAGTGTTTAAAATGGCAAATTAAAATATAATGCATTTTATATGACTTCATGCTATAAGTTTAGATGTGTTATTTTCGACATTTTCTGCCAAAAATGACCAACACCCATAAATCGATCGATAAATTAGAACATAGTTAATTACCAATATCAAGATCATGCCATGGATGGGCTGCAACTTGTCTCCTTGACAAAGATGAGAGAATTCTCTCATTCAATTTAGGAGCCTTGCCTCCACTCGGAGTCTTTGGTGCACCTTCCTCCTCAGTGCTCATATTTCTTGTTAATGAATCAAACAATATCAACTATCCCACTTATATATTTATACAGAGGTGTATGATTCATGCAAGAACTAGAAAGAAGGGTAGACAAACGTGCATATCTGTTAAAAGAGAGAGACAGAGAGTAAATTGAGGAAGGAAAGACAAGAGAATCAAGTACGTGCTTTCCAAATGGTGGTGGTGGAATCATGCATAATCCTGTTTCGACGCACAAATGTGTAGACTTTTCATATAGATGTAACATATGTACCATTTATATTCTCACTTATTTAACCTTTGGTGCAAATCTATATGCTGTCTATCAAGTATCAATGTATTAATTATTTGAGAAATTACCAAAAATACTACTTTTAAAAAAAAAAAATGCGATTTTGCCACCTTTTAATTTTTTTTTTTTGCAAAAATACAGTTTGCAAACAAAAGCAACCTGATGCAACTTATTTTTTTATTTTTCAGAAAAATAATTGAAGTTGCTTTTGATTGCATTTATGGTTTCATTTTGATTTTAACTGTGTAACTTGTTAAACAACGTATTATGCAATCAAAAAATAATTATTTTTACTAAATTTTAAAATTGTATTTGTGGTTGATTTCGATTTATTACAGTTGCAAATATGGTTGTAAACCGTATTTTTGCAAAAAAAATTAAAAATCGTATTTTTGTAAAATGTTTTTTAAAAAAATCAGTATTTTTTGTAAAAAAAATTTTATCCTTAGGTATTTTTGAAAAAACCCCTAATTATTTTGGGAAATTACCCAAAATACTATCTTTTTAAAATTATTTTCAAAAATACTACCACTTTTAAAAATAATTTCAAAAATACGGTTTGCAACCAAAAGCAACCAGATGCAACTTATTTTTCTATTTTTCTGAAATATAATTGAAGTTGCTTTTGGTTGCTTTTGGTTGCATTTATGGTTGCATTTTGATATTAACCGTGCAACTTGTTAAGCAACGTATTATGCAACCAAAAAAGCAACCAAAAAATAATTATTTTTACTAAATTTTAAAGTTGCATCCGTAGTTGATTTCGGTTGATTTCAGTTGCAAATATGGTTGCAAAGTTGCAAACCGTATTTTTGCAAAAAGAATTCAAAAAAATCGTATTTTTGTAATTTTTTTTAAAAAAGTCAGTATTTTTGTAAAAAATATTTTATCCTTAGGTATTTTTGAAAAAACCCCTATTATTTTTTATCATCTAAAGTTCTACTTTTTATTATTCTTGCTCTAGTATCTTGACACCAAAACTTTCATTTTGGGAAAATATCATCACAAATTTGTTCATTCTATAAAGAAATTGCTTGAAGAATAAGAATAAGATGAAAAGCTGATGGTAACATTTTGTGTCATCGTTGACTTATTTAGTAAAACGTATATTATTTGATTTAATGATTTGTACGAAGTTACTTATTTTTCATTCGCTGTTACTTTGATGTTTTTTCTTAGTAAGAACTAGGGTTATTATAAAATCCATCAATCCGTTGATCCTGACTGAACTCTAAAATATCAATAAATATAATCAACATTCAATATTTAATATACGACTCATGTTAGATTTATTTTTTTTGTTAGGGTAAAAAAAATCCATAAATAAAATGTATCAAAATACAATTTTGATCGATTTTAATTTTTATATTTGTTATTAAAATCAATACAAATTTTGGCCAGCAATTTGAAAACTCAACCACTTTTGAAAATTAGTGCAAAACCTGGCTACCAAAATGCAACAGACTAAGCAAATGATTATAGATCATGCAACAGACTATGTAAATAATTATAAATCGTCTTCAACTCATAATTTTAAGAATAATAACATTTCTTTGAACACAAAAAGAGCATCCAATTCATTATTAGATAATTAAAATTTGTAGGATATTGTTTGCTAACCCATCTTTATACAAGCAACCCATAAATAAGTACACGAGCAAAGAAATTCCAAATATGAACCAGATTTAAACATTTACTGGCAAGAGGACTTCATAAGAAGCAGGACTGCATAAACATACTATGATAAATGAAAGAGTATAAATCATATTTGCCCAAGTTATTACATCATACTTATAGAACATGAAAATCATACCCAAGCGACATAACAGATCTTTTTTCCTGCATACAAAAGCCTCGATTCCAGAGCCACAACTAGTTTACATGACACTGATTGCATTTCATTAAGTCTGCAACTCTCTTTCTATCTGGATAGTTACATGACTGATATTATACTCCTTCTTAATATAGTCCACAACCTTGTCCAGTACCATGTCAGCATCAGCTTCAGGCTTCACTGTTACATGACAAGCTAGTAGCACTTTACCGACTGTAATTGCCCATATATGCAACTCGTGTATTGCAACTACCTCGTCCATCTCACAAAGTCCCTCCTTAAGCCTTGTTGCATCAATTTCTCGGGGAGTGTTCTCCATTAAAACCTCCCATATGTTTCGCAACATGTTGATAGTAGTTCCCAGCACAATCACAGAGAAAACAAGCGTGCATATTAAATCAATAATCTTCCATTCAGGTTTATACCATATAATTGCTCCACCAATCATCACACCAATGCTTTGAATTGAATCCCCTAATACATGAAGATATGCACCCTGAACATTTATGTTCCGTTGCTTCTTCTGCTTATTATGTTCACCTTCAGACTCAGAGGAAGGACCAAGCAAAGGCACGGTAAGATCTGTTTCATGAGCATGGTGATGATCCTTGTTATGTTTGGAATGGCCAGCTTTGTTCAGCACTTGTGTTTTGATCGTAATTCCATGGGTGTGCATATTATCCGCATTCTCATGGCTATGCTCATTTGAATCACCATGATCATGGCCATGACCGTGATCGTGACTGTGACCGTGATCGTGACTGTGGCTGTGGCCGTGGCCGTGGCCGTGATCGTGGCCCAACAGAACAGCCATGATAATATTAACCACTAAACCGAAAGCAGCAACAAGAAACATAAGGAAGCCCTGAACTTCACCTGTTTCATAAAAAAATCTTGAAATGGCTTCATAGACAAGGATCCCAGCAAGTAGCCATATCATCTGAATTGAGACCAAAGCTCCCAGTATCTCAATTCGGAAAAAACCATAGGACTGGCGAGGGGTAGCTTCCCATCCTGATGCCCACAGTGAAAACAATGAAATTGCAAAAGCAGCAACATCTGACAACAAATGAGCAGCATCTGTCAAGATTGCTAGACTGTTGGCTTTAATACCACCAACAACTTCTACAGTCATAAAAATGATGCAGAGCACAACAGCAATCAAAAGCTTTCGCATAGAATCTGAACGTTCTTTTGCCTCTTTGGGACTGGATTTAGCATCAGAAAATCCACATGGTGCTCCATCACAAATTTTATTCACACCAGATGTCTTCTCTTGAATTTGAATATCTCCGCATACCTCAATGATGTGCCCTTGTTCAGAATGTTGCATATCCATCTGAAAATTTACAATATCAATGTGTTAAATGACATCTATATGGATAGATACAATATTATACTAATGTGCTAGTAAAACTTACAAAAAAGTAAAAATGCAGGCATACAACCAGAAGCCTACAATTGTCTGTTTTCCAAAAAAAAATAGAGATACTCCAGACTTCTAATTCGATTTGCAAAATCCTAAATTTAAACTCAGAAAGATTATCTAAGCTAACATAAAAGTTACCACAAAACAGCATGCAAATAATATATGTGCTCCGAAATTTCAGACTTTGAACCTTTTCTTGTTTCGCTAATTTATTTATTTTTTGCTAATTGAACACACTCACACGCCCATTTTGCCTTCAACACCCTCAACCATCCGTTAAGGGAGTGACTTTTAAGGTCACTTTGCAGATTCCTATGACAATCATGATATAATAAAGAAAACTACAAGTATTGTGAAGTAAATGCAAAGCGTTGTTTTTCTTAAAATTTAGACATACACTAGGCCATCACACTATGAAAATTCCATCAATTTCCAAGTTAAATTTAAATAGTCAAAACAGAAGAGCAAAGCTTAAGGAACGTACTCAGATTTAAAAGATCTAGAAGACAATGAGAGAGTATAAAAAGGGTACAAGGAAAAAGAATTAAGCAGTATCTAGAGAAAAATTCCTCAATAACACTATCTGTAATAGAATTCCATATGTGTATAGGATGAAATGAACAAAATATGGTGCGAAAAAGATCTTAACATCAAGGCTATAATACAACACCCATTAGACAAGCAATAATTTAGTACGACCACTAACATTCACCCACACAATCAATAATTTAGTACAACCAACTAACAAAACAAAGTAGCTAAAATTCTCAAACAAAACTATAGCAAGAAAACATATAGGTACCTTAGATGTTGAATGTAGAATATAATGAGAAATAAAATGGAAGAGAATCCCAGATCTTGAAACAGAAAGCTTAAACCACATATTATAATAATCAGAAATATGCGTCTATATATGCAAGTTTAATGCGGCGTTACGAAAAAGCCATTGGGCCCACCGTGGCATCATACAGCGCCCACGCCATTTACATGTGAACTTTCAGTTAAAGTTATATACATCCAGCCATATTATAACAATTATCATTTTAACTCATTAAGAACAATTTCATTCCTCGTAAATTCACTGTCCAACTTACACAACCATCAAATATTACACCAAATATACTAAATTGCTCATATACAATTCAATCAAATATCCATCACTATGCACAAATGAAATACAAAGCAAACACTATATCAATTATATATATAAACATACGCAAAAGTTATATGGAGAACCTTATATCTTATTATATATTGCATAATATAATGCAGAACATATATGTTCTCTGATTAGTACTCCATATAAGATTTTTCATTAAATTCAACCCTATATACATATACGACTAACAATCAAACTATTTGTAAAATGCACTACATAACTATAGATAATATGCTAATACAACATAAATAATATTTACCCTCGAAGCATTACCGTCAACATATAGTCGATAAAACAAGTTCACAACAACTATAATCTCCGTATTTTACAGACTTATAAGTATCAACAAGAAAGTAATAACAACCGATACAAAAAGACGAAAAAAACAGGACAAGGCCACCACGAGTACTAAATTATTCGAAATTTCGATAACTCAATTCTCCAGCTTCATTCAAAAATCAACAAATCAAATCTACATACTACTCATAATTACACAAACAACATCATATGATTCAATAAAATAACAAAACTAACTAAAAAATCAATAAAAACAATATAGATCATAAACAAACACTAACATAATCATAGTCTAAGCTAGCTGCATGGGTATATGAGTATAATCATCAATACATATACATGAATCTAGATAGTTACCTTGGTGGAGATGAGAGCTGGAGATGGAATAAGTGGATATATATTTTGTATGTATAGGTGTGTGTATTATTTAGGGTTTTACAGAAAAAAGGAGGATACTCTGAAAAATCAGAATCCCTTAACCCAGAGGGATTGGATTAAACATTTTCGGATTTGGTTTTTTTTCTCCCAGTTTTGAATTGAAATTGTAAAAGGTTGGGTTTAAAAAAAAAAATGTTTTGGTTTGATTATTAATTTATTAGCCTAATTGTGTAATTTAATAATTTAAAATTATTAGTGTTTGTTTTGTTTTGTGACACGTCTATCTTGTTTTTTATTGTCGAGCCACTTTTTGCTTTTAGTGAAAAGAATAGGGGATTGAAAGCTAAAGTATAATTATAATAATTAAAGTATTATTATTGTTATTATTGGTGAAAGAGGCGTGAAGGTGACTAAATTTGAATTTAATAAGTTTGAATTGATTTGGTTTTGAAAATTTGTTACCGAACTGGAATTAAATTTGTTTACTGGATGGAATGATATCACGTTTGATTTATTTGATAATTAATTTAAAAATAAAATTAGGGAGTTTAAGATACAGAAAATTATATAAGATATAAAAGATTTTATATATAAATATGAGAAGGTATTTTTATAAAATTAGACTTTATCTAAAATTATATTGATATATTATTATTTTGTAATAAAGTTTTGAAAAATTAGCTAAGATGTAATTTTTAAGGTATAAACTAAAAATATATAAGTTATCACACTAACAAGAAGAAATTATTATTACTGTATCAGTTTCATGACAATGGTTTAGAACGACTGTTTATTTTAATTCTTAATTTGAAATTTGAGTGGAGAGGATGAAAATGTTGTTTCAAAAGATTACTAATAACTCTTAAAATTATTAACAGCCTTTTTCTCTTTTCATTTTTTAGAGTTTCCTCTCACTCTTAATTAATATTTTATAAAATATAATCTCTTTTTATTCACTTTTTTTGTACTTTTACAAGTCCAAATTATTTTTAATAATATAAAACTAAATGAGATATAAATATAAAAAATATTATTAAAAATGAATGCACAATAAATCATTGAAAATTAATAATTTATATTATATTTAAGAGTCAGTGAAGCATCTCTTAAATATCCTCAAAGATGCTCTTAACTTGCAAATTTTATGCAAAGAATATACTGATAGTATTATACTTTGTAGACGTGAAAGTTAAATGCGACAACAAATATACTAAAGTAAATGCAATAATAATAATTTACATTTACTAAAATTTACTATCTCCGTCTCAAATTAATTTGACTTTTCTTTGATTAAATTTGACTGAAAATTACATATAGTATATGATTAAAAAAATTATAAAAACTATATCATTGAAAATTATATTTAATTTATTTTAAAATATATTTTTTAATTTTCTGAAACTATAAAAAAAATAATTGCTACCTATTTATCAAAATCGAGTCAAATTAACCACAAGAAAATCAAATAATTAATTTGGGACATAGTGATTCCAATATTACGAAAACGCAAGTAAAGGGCTATCAAGGGAGACCCATAGCTAAGTCAACTTTCTACCAAAGTAAAATTATAAATAATTTTTAATAAAATTAATATTAAAATATAATATAAAGAATCTATTAATGTAACGCCCCCAAATCCGGGGTCAGGGATCTGGTCGTCACGTGAAAATCCTCAATATAGAATTACCTGTTTAATAACATTTTTACATCACCTGTAGTCATTCAATATTTGAATTCTACAGCTACGACCCCAATTACCGAGATCTTTTAGATTATAGTTCTAGAAACAAGAATCCAAAAACCAAATATCAATTATTATAAACCTCAAATAATCAAATCAAATCTCGTTTGTGACCCCATCCATAAAATTCCACAATTGATTTCAGCAATTTCTTTAAACCAATCTTATATTACCAGTATAACTTCGATAAAAAGTATACTAGCAGCTATGACGGATCTATACCAAGCAATATATATAATATATACTATACCAATATATAAATAAAACTTACTCCAGATACAGACGTTCTGGATCCGAAAAATTCTTCGTAAAGACATCTTACTTTCTTCTTCCGAGCTACGCGGATAAATCTCGTCAATCTACTTTTTCTGAAAGGCTAATATTTTCTCATCCTGTCTGGAAGAGTATATGATGAAAAGCAAGAGTGAGCCAAAGAAATGCTCAGCAAGTATATGAACAATTGAAATTAAATCAAGATATGAGATCTGTATCGAGAATGGAATATAACACAGTTTATTATGAAAACTGAACAGTAAATAAATCACAGTTTATTTCAACTGAAACAATGCAGTATGTCATCAAAATGAATCAACTGCTTAAAATCAATATATAATAGCCACACAGGCAATATGGATTGGATACACAACATATAAACACTATTGCTCCCTGATCAGTCTAAAAGCAATAGGACCTCTTTATACCCTACCGGTACATTTCTATACCCGTAGTTATAACAAGGATTCATAAAATGGGTACCAAAATAGGCAAGTAATGTTAGCCTATAGGAAGATGGATTGGTTACCATATCCTCCTCAATAAATGCTGGACTATTATTTCAGAGCCTCTTACGCTAGAATTCCAATCCAATAGAGCAGCCCCAAGTAAATAAGGTATGCTTAGTTTCAACTACAGACCATATCCTCGTTATTTATACAATAATTCGCTGGATATGATGAGTTTATTTTAATCAACTTCCAAAATTCAGAGTACGAATAACAAGTAACTCTGATGCACAGAATAAAACAGGAATCATAAATAGTTCTGAACAATAACTATTTATCATGACATGAACAATCAAAATAGTAAAATAAAAGTGTTTAGGATGATCAAGGAGAAAATACTTGCTTGTAAAGTGTTTAAAATGATCAAGTAGAAAATACTTGCCTGATATAGATGCGGTCCTAAGCTGGAATGGGTCGACTACACTCTCCGTCTCACTGTATCACCATCTAATAATTCTTTAATCTGACGCTCGTGCGGTTGCTACGAGTCTGAACTATTGAGATCGAGTCCGCACTACATCTATAGTCAAATATAATACGGTACTTTAGTCCTTGAAGTACCTCGTTGTATTCTACGAGCATTTATAACTTAACTATCCGTATATACTTATCTCAGACATATTCCTATTAACAAGAAAACTCACCTCAATCCCAACAAAATCAATAAATAAAAATATAAACTCAATTATCAATTAATCCTCAAACAACCAATTAACCCTCGAGACACGAATATAAATAACAATTAATCCTCGAGACACGAATATAAATAACAATTAATCCTCGAGACTCGAATATAAATAAACAATTAATCCTCGAGACTCAAATATAAATAAACAATTAATCCTCCAGACTCGAATATAAAACAACAATTAATCCTCGAGACTCAAATATAGATAAACAATTAACCTTCGAGACTCGAATATAGATAAACAATTAATCCTCGAGACTCGCATATAAGTAAACAATTAATCCTCGAAACTCGCATATAAGTAAACAATTAATCCTCGAATAAAAAGGAATAAAAAACTAATAATTCTAATTCATACTTTAAAACTTATAATGTCTACCCTCGATGACGTTATCAAATTAAACAATTAAACATAACATTAAACATTTTATAAATATTTTTAGGCTGGAAACGGATCACTAAAGAGTCGTAAAATATTTAATTCGGGTTTGTAAAGAAATTTAAAATTTAAAACCATTTTCATAACCTCCGAATTATTTTTCTGATCATAGATATATTTATTTTGTTTAAAACGGATAAACAGATCAATTAATATTCAATTAATAAGAATAAACCAATTAATAATTAAATCAATTGATTATTCAAATTAATTAATTATTAATCATTTTTAAATAAACTATTTTTCAAAATAATCAACTACTTAATATTTTTAATCAAATAATAATTGAAACTTAAAATAAATCTTTTATTACAAGAAAATTTTTCGAAATAAGGTCTTTGTAAAATGATCTTTTCCCGGGGTCACAACCCCTCAAAATCAATCTCAAACAATATAATTCAACTATACTAAAATAAAGTAAACAAATTTAACTCACAAAATAAATTATACATATACACATAAAATTGCCAGAAACGGAGAACACAATCATCTAAACCCAAAAATCTGATCAACAGGGAACTTACGGAGTATAAAAATAATCTCTAAAAATTATGAAATTAATATATATAAACTAACATGACCGAATATTTACAAGCGTCAAGTCAGGGTCTTAAAAACCTTACCATAAGATTAATTACGGACACCCCACGAGTCTTTTCTGATGACCGGAAAATATGTGCAGAAAAATCCGAGATTAATACCCATGCATATACACGTGCTGTAGTGCCTCCTAGTTTGATCACCATCTTCAAATCACCTTTCTATACTCCTAAATAAATTAAAAAGGAGAATCTGCCCAGAAAATAATATTCTCAAAACTTATCCAAAATTATACCTATGCGTAGGCCTTAAAACGCTGGTCATTTATATATATAAATATCGAATATTGGATGCATGGTTTGTAAGTAATGAATTTTTAAAACTTTAAAAATATATGTATATGTACCGCAGAGACCGAGCAGAGGAGACAGAGACAGCATCAAACAGAGTTAGTGGAGGTTGCGCGCGTGAAAAGGGGGAAACGGGGAAGCAGAATACGGGAGAGAGAAAAGTTGAGGGTTGCGGCAGGGGAGAGTATTTAGAAAACTGGGGGTGGGGAATTGGGGTAGATTAGGATAAATAAATATATATATATATATATATATATATAATTTCTTTTTTTTTTCTTTTTAAAACAAAACTTTTATAAATCTAAAATATATTTCTAAAAAAAATCATTTTAATCTATAAATAATTCTAAATAATCTCAAAATTTACAAAAATATTCTATAAGGAAAATATAAATTTTATTATTTCTAAAACAAATTAAAAATAATAAATTTCTAAAATATTTAAATATTTCGAATATTCAAAAATATAAAAATACTAAATTTTAAATGTTCAAATAATTTATCCAAAGAAAAATACCGACTCGAGATACTGACCCGATCAGTAAAATAATATGAAAATTTTAAACCGAACTCAATCCCACTGAACTGAAAGTAATTTCTAAAATTATAATAATAAAAATATGAAAATGCATCCAACTGGAATAAAATATAAAAATTTTATTCCTCCTCTTTTGAGAAAACAAATAAAATATTTAAATAATAATAATAAAATTTAGAAAATATCCGGGTTGTTACAATTAATATTAGAAATTTAATAGATATAAGTTCAAAAATATTTAAAAAATTAAAAATGTTAACATAAATAACTGCATACAAATTAGTGCCTAAATTTTTATATAAATATAAAATAAAATATATAATTAAAAAATCCGTATTTCATGGAAAATAACTATTTCTCTGTTTCATTTTGTATGATCCTTATTCTTTTTTGAGACGTTCAAAAAAAATGAACCTACTATACTTACTATTTTTTAACACTATTTTACCTACTTTTCAAATAACTTTTTTTTTTTACTATCTTTTCTTAATTTCCGTGAAAATCAAACAAATTCATACAAAATTGGAAGGAGAATATAAAATATAAAAATATTTTCTTTTTACATAAATTTTATTTAAATATTTATATAAGGAAGCACTCAACTTTATTTTTGGATACTGCTATCGTCAAACGTCAATATTGGGTGGCAGGGGCCAGGGGGGAATAGTAAAACAATCAGATACATACAAATACAAAGAAAGAACGAGGCAAAGGGATCACGATACCTTTTTGTGATCTGTGCCATCAACTTTTTGCTTGGTAAATGATTGGTCATCTCGTTTACTACGTAACTTTTTTGTCCGCTGATAATCTCAGCATTAAATTTAAAATACTCACATACGTAATTAATTTCGAACCATCAATAATTTTTATTACGAATGATCGGTCATTCAATTTTATAATTCATTAATAGATCATTTAGACTATAGTGTTAGGAATTCGACAAATCTGGATTGCACCGAATTTACATCTGTACCTGATTAAACATGTACTTGAGGTTTATGCTGCTGATAAAAAAATGAATTATTTGTGTTGCCGTGTTGGTCTTGTTCAATCATTGTATATTTATCCAGTCACCACAGGCAAAACAGAACAGCCATGTGATTTTGGAAACACAAATTAACATCAACCAAAATCATAAAAATCATCCTCGGGCTCAAGATTCTCTACATCACTCGAGTTGATGCATATCTAACATAAAATGAAGCTAGAAGAAATTGAATGACCTATACTACGATTTAAGTAGAGAGCATACAAAAGAAAATGATAATGTGCTTGTGTTGGCCGAGTGGATGGAGGACGGAAAAAAGAGATGCTACACAAGTTCCTTAATCTTGGGGGTAAGAATAGGAGGATCGACATCAATGCCCATATTAGCTGCAGTACCAGCTATAATTCTCATAGCAGATTCTATGCTGGAACAATTCAAGTCTGGCAATTTCTCAATAGCAATGGTGCGCAACTGGTCAATTGTAACTTTCCCGACTTTCTCTAGTTTTGGGTCTTTTGAGCCTTTCTCCGCTCCTGCAAGATTGTTCAGCTCCATAAATCAGCTCAAGAAGCTTGCTTTTGTAATTACTTCTTTTAAGCAGGTAGTCAGGAAACAACAATAATTACATTATATAATCAAGAAAAAAAATAAGATTGCACCATTTGACCAAAAACTAACTAGTCTTCAGTGCGTACAGATTTACTACCTTTAACCACCCTGGTACAACACTATATATAGGAATTTCACAATCACCTGAAGGACCAATGATCTAAGAGTTCTAAGGATTCTAATTTATAATGTTTTTTTTAATTGGGCTGGTGGCGATTTGCTTAGAATAAAAGAAGGTACTAACATTCCTGGTCCCAAATTAGCATCTCCGTGTTGGGCACTAAAGAAGGTACTAAAATCCCTGGTCATTACTCATTAGACTAATATTGTTTCCGTTGTTTTATCTCAGAATTTTACCCAATACACACAATAAGATAAGATAAGGACGATTTAGTGATTGTTTTCAACTTGTATTGCAAAATAAATAGAATAAACCAAAAATTATAAATCAAATACATGGAAACTGTAACTGCAATATGTGATACAAGCAGTATCACCTTTTTCTCTTTAAGATACAAAGCAAAACAAGCCCTATCTTGACTATTCTTTTCTTAAAAAAACTTGGCAGCTGTGTAGGTATTGCATGTTAGTACACAAGTGGATTAAGATTTTAAGTTAACATTGATGAAATGATATACGTCAGCATTTTTCTATAGCTATTACATGAAAGAAGTGCAGATATTAAATTAAACTCTTTCTGTTGTCTATATTTTCAGGTTATTACTTTTTATTATTTGTTGACCAAAGTATATTAAGGTTATGTTTTAAGGTTAGATGTTATGTTGCCCTAAAAAAAGGTTAGATGCTATGTTTAATGGCATGTATTTGATGTAACAATTATTTAAATATTCTCTCTCATAGAAAAGTTATAATAACACTCAGCAAGACAGTTTTTTAAGTAATCAAACCTTTTGGCCTTCTAGCTTGTCACAAGTCTAACAACTTTACCTCAAGTAATTTATAAAATATGTAATTCAACCACAGCGAGACTCCAAAAGAGAAAAAATACTAAACAAAGATGCAAAATGGCGACCCTCAAACGCGGGGACAAACAACAAGTCTCTTTTAAGGCTGAAATCAATATGTAATGCATACACTTTAAAGATTACTTGAAGGATAAAGACTTGACTGGTAGACTCAGCTATTGGCATCTATGTTTTTGAATCAGTCACTATATGTAGAATTGTAAATTTCAACAATACTTATTGTGTCATTACCTGGAACGATTGTCCATTAGCGGAGACATGAAACACATCAGTTTGCATTGTTGACAGGAATCATGTGAACAAACTACACAATGGATTTTATTCCGAGGTAAGTCACTCACCTAAAAGAGTATCACGTCCTAATAAGTTTTAAATATATAAAGCCATACAGCTGTTTAGTGTTTACTAGTCTAGATAGGGAAGTATGAAAAACAAAGGGTTATGTCGCCAAATGTTGCAACTCCAACTACTTTGAGAATAATGAGTTTCGTGTTGAGGTTGTGGTGCCCAAATAATGAGTTATGCATGCAGGGCTCATATTATGATTTAGATGTCTTGATAATATTGGTACATATTCTCAATCTAACAACTCTACATAGGCTTCACTTTAATCTATTTAAGGATCTCAACTGGACCAAAGCATTACTAGTGCATTTTCCACCTTGCACCAAAGGGATCTCACACAAGGCATGTCCATCACTCCAGAGAGCCCCCAAATAATGTGTGCCGTAATTCATATAGGAAGTGCAGAGGTATGTGGTTCCAATTCTATAGCTGTAGCTCATTAAATATCTTTTTTTGTAAAGTGTACAAGAGATAACTGTACCACAGATGGATTTGGAAGGACAGAGTTCTTGACACGAGCTGTTAAATCAAAAGTCTCAAAATATTGAAAGCATAGATATGGAGTGGGACACTGTCCGTATTGAATATCTTTTTGTATTGATACGGATTTTGATACTTTTCTGATAAAGTGATGTATCAGAATACATTGATCATTATAAATCCATGATAAAACACTATAGCAGTTTCGACATGTCGCATTACAGACCTTGCTTCATGACAGGTTTACCAAAATCAAAAGTGTGAAATATGTATCGACTTTAGAAGAAACAACATAAACTAAAAGCACATCATTTTGATTAATTGAAAAAATATGCTTGATACTGTGATCTAATCAAAATATATAAAATGGACAATTAATCATACCTGCAGCCTTAAGAAGCAGCACTGAAGCGGGTGGAGTTTTCAAGATGAAAGTGAAGCTTCTGTCCTGAAATATAAATAGCAATAACGAAAATTTTTGACATATAATATAAGTTTATGTTTACTGAAGCATATATGATGCTGAAGTCTGAACCTGTTCTACATTGTCTAATTAAACTCATAGCACTATTTTATATGATAAATCTAGCACCAATAATGAGATAAATGAGTGTTGAAAATCAGAAGGGTGTCAAATTTGTCCGCCAAAACCTCTTAAAAAGGTTAAAAGCATTACTAGCAGTACTAATTTAATTACAAAAATGTTTCTTAAAGTTTCAGTTGATGTTTTGAAGTTGGTTTCTCACTACCGCTACAGTTATTGGCAGAAGTCCCAGATTGAAATTTAACATTCAAATTTGTTACATGTAATTTACGAGTGTGAGTGGGCTCTTGTAGGATGAGCAAGTAGCCTTCGCCAGGCTGCTAGTTTGAGAAAGTGAACGTGTAAAAACAGGTCTGTGTTTAATGGAAAAATAATATACAGGGCCTGAAATTTCCACCCTTTAGAGATTGCAGGAAAAATATAACCTTGTCTACAACTTACAAATATCTTTGACACTAGATGGTTCCATTGATTAAAGTATCAACAAATAGTTCATCACTACTGAATCAATATGCATATGGTGCAGGACAGAGAAGAGGCATGGTTACTAGCGGTGGGTGTATTACTTCAAACTTTTGGAACATTCTTTAAATACTCAGGCGGAATTGAGGAACAGATTCTAAAATCTAAATTTTGATTTATGAGTGACAATTCGGAAAGTTGGTCATTTACACCAGCATTTTGACCCGACGAGTAAAAAACCCTTGATCTTTCAAATTAAATTTGTAATATGAATGGGACGAGATATGTATGATGAAACAGTGAACCTCAACTTACATATTCATGCATGTATTGATATCACGGAGTTATAACTTTTAGTATATAAAGAACCTTATTTAATAGAATGCACAAGTGAGCTGATGCTACATCAACAAAATAAGTACGAACAACCAAAGTAGAACCCCGACAACAAAAATGACAAGAATCTAATATGTAAGATAGCAAGAAAAGAATTTGGAAAAACAACACAATAAACTCACATCGTAAACAGTGATTTCAACAGGAATGACATAGCCAGCTTTGTCAGCAGTCCTAGCATTGTAATCTTTACAGAAAGCCATGATGTTCACACCTTTAGAACCAAGTGCTGGCCCGACTGGAGGAGCAGGAGTGGCTTTCCCAGCCTCTAGTGCTAGTTTTATTATTCCTGTCACTGCAGTAGATACCAAAACAAACATAATTAGCAGAATCAATAAAGGAGAAACTAAATTTCCAATTTACCAGGCATAATGCAGGGTGAGGCCTTCCCTCGCACTTATTAACCAACACCCAAGAGGCCAAGACCCAACCCCTTCCACAATGCTAAATTAAGAACCCTCTTAAGAGTCTGTTTGGCTAAATTTAAAATTGTGACTTATGACTTTAAGTGGCTTAACGTGATAAGTCGGGAGCTTAAAATGCATGTTTGGGTAATTTTGTATTATGAGTGACTTATGAGTTTTTAAAAATATAATAATAAAAATAAAAGTGACTTGTGAGTAATTTATGACATATGGATAACTTTTATCAAAATAGAAAAAAAATAATAACAAGTCACCGAAAAAAGTACCTAATACTTACTTCTGGCTTTAAGTCAGTTTCTGGCTTATTACACAAACAAACATTTTTCAGCTTAAAGTCAGAAACAACTTTAAGCCAATCCTTTAAGACTTAAGTGTTAGGAGAAGGAAATTACGTATCAAGGAGAAGGACATAATATATATGCAAGGAGAAGAGCTTCACAGGTTATCCGTTATCATGCTTATTTGTTAATACGCTCCCTCACTTACAAAATTTTTTATTTTTTATATTGAAAAGTGGATCACAAATCACAATAATCCCTTCTCTGGAGGATATTGAATATTCAACTTACACTCAAAATTATATTTTAAGAATAGTGGGATATTAAGAATCTAAAGTCAAGACCGGTATTAAAAGAGCTCATATCGTGTCTAGTTAACACTACAGGTCAAAAGAGATCCAGTATCATGTTACTCCCCAAAATATTAAAGTTCTTAGGAGAAGGGCTTAAATCGCGCTTATAAATTCTCAACACACATAGACACAATTATATTGCGCCTATGTGTTATTAGCACACCCTTCCACAGCCAACTATGAATTCCCGACTCACACAAAAAATTAAATCGCGCCTATGTGTCATTAACACTCTTCCACAGCCAACTATGAATTCTCAACACACACACACAAAATAACACTCTAAGAGCATATTGAATCAATGCTCCGTTTTATTAGAGGGAATGTAATGAAATTTATACTATTTCATACAACTATTCAGTAGATAAATATTCATAATCTGCACCAGTTCATCCATTCCATTTATACAAACTTAAAGTAAACCTCAACCCAACAAATTTGTTAACAAATGTTTCATTTCTACTTTTACTCATTCTCTACACAAATCTCATCAATAAAGATTTTCACTTTCCCATTCCTCTCACTCTTAAATCCATTTATTTCACATTTTTTACTTCACAATGTTCGATTAAATCCCCTCCCCATTCCAAACAGAACATAAGGAGCTCAAGCAAAACCGAAAAGTATATAAATAATAAGTAATGTGGTTCTTGAAGTCTAACAAACATAAAGATACATAAAAACACATAAACAAAAAGACCCAAATGAAATTTAAGACTATACATAACAAAAAGAATTGAATACAACATAAAGGTGCTACCTTTCTTGGCTTTGCCACCAGGCTTAGGGGGAGCCATGGCTCTAACAGTAAATGGTCTGGAAATTGTTGTTACAGGGCTAATAAACAGCTTAGCTCTGAGAAATTTCTGGGTTATATTTGAATTTGAAGATAAGGTTGAGGAATTGCAAAAGAGGGAAGATGATAAAACATTGTTACTCTTATTATTAGTTTTAACATTGTTGTTTGAGTAAGTTGAAAGTGGTAGATGATAGATTGTTGAGGATAGTGTTGAAGCCATGGTTCTTGGGTTGTGGATAATATGACTGAGTATATGTGTGTATGTGTACGTATCTGTTCTCAATTCTGGGAGGGAGTGGTTCTTGATTCGTGGTGTAATTTTAGACAGGTAAAAAAGCCCGCCGCTCCGTTTTGACCGGGTCGGAAAATCCAGATTTTTATAATCCAACCCGATCCGATTTAAAAAATCCAGATTTTTATAATCCGACCCGATCCCATTTTTTTTCCCCTATAGACGTGTAAAAAAGCATAATTCTCATATTAGATAGAAAAAGGAAAATGAAAAAGGTAAAAGAAAACAAGAATCTACTATTTTTATAAAATTAACAAATGACTTATTGCGAGTAAAAAGACAAAATAGCACACAAATAGAAATTTATTTTAAATAAATATAAATTATAAAAATTTAAAAAGTAATTATTATTAAAAACTGGAAAAAGCTAGTATTACATGATAATTATAATTATTTTACATTTAGCGCTGCACTCCTCAGATGAGTATCAAATCAAATGCTCTAAGAGCAATTCCAAGAAATGCTTTATACCGATTCTTTGGCTAAAGTTGGGAGAAAATGGCGTGCTAATGTCCTCCAAGAGTCTCCTCATCTATCTCTAAAATGTTAGGAGCTTTAAAAATCTTCTAATAATGAAGAGCAGGTTAATGTCTCCTCACTTAATATTATATTAGTATATATTGATTCCCCTCTCAAATGTATTCATCATTTACTACACTAGCTGTTACCCTTTTATACATGTTGGAAAAACATAAAAAATAGAAAAAGATTGACCTTTGAAGAGGAATGTTGGAGTAAATTTTTTTATTTGTATCTTAAACGACTAAGAGCTCATTTAATAATACTCTCATGGTCCTATTTTGTATAACCTTTATTCTTTTTGGAACGTTTTAAAAAGAATGAATTTATTATAATTACTATTTTATAATACTATTTTTCATTCTTAGACTCACTATTTCTCTATTTTATACGTTTTTTATTAAATATATACTATTACACTCATTACTTTCCTCCACTATCTCAAATCTATTATTAAATATTAATAAGTCTCACTACTTTACTCACTTTTTAACTAACTTTACTCATTTTTTATTGTATTTTCTTAATCCCCTTAAAAGTCAAAAAAAAAAAAAACTCACGTAAAATATCGTATCTGACAGCATGTATTATGTTAAGTTAGCTTGAGCTCAGCAAATAGTATATCTAATTCAATATAGTAGTCATCAAGATGTTACAAGTTATAGTACCAATAATCAATAATGTCAGATTCTTTAAATAAACACAAGAATACCTATTTTATTTTTGAAAAACAGAAATTACATTAGTAATGTAAATTCTTCTACTTTATAATTTTACCAAATTCTTTTGAAAATCCGTTCCCGAAAGTCGAGCACAATAACAAAGTGGACTCTACCAAATTTATTATTTTATGCCACCCTAACAACTTAGACCAAAGTTGATTTATCAACCCGTTCAATTTATTAAAATTTTCAGCTCAAATTCACACCTAACAGTCTAAACACTTTATGTAATTTTTTAATGTCACCGTAACAACTTAGCCAAAAAGGAATATTTTTCTGGTCACAAACACCTGCTTGTGGTATAATTTTGAAGATAAGTTCAGTGAACCCCACCATATAAATTTAATACTTCATATATTACAAGCACATTATTACTCTTATCCTCTGCAAGCAAACAGTATGGGCCTATGAAACAATACTTGCAAAACTATACATACATTTTTGTAAACAATAGAAATTCAGCTAAGAGAATCCAACAATAGCCCCCCTCAACCTCTTGATCATTAGCATCCTTATCCATTTCATTTATGTTTCTCATCGCCACTTTGTCTTGTTCTTCATCTCCCTCCAACCCCTTTCTTTTTTCTCCACAATATATACTTATATAGTCTATATCTATCATATATGTGATGGGTTTATCTTTATATTGATCTTATCTGCTTCTGTTGTTACTTATCTTTATCTTTACTCTTCTGGGTATTGTAAAGATTCAATCTTTCACTTGTGGGTATTGAAAATATTGACTCTTTATTGTAAAGATTGAATCTTTATTGTAAAGATTGAATCTTTTCTTGATTTAGGGGGATAATGGGGGAGATTTTTGAGAGAAGCAGAGTGGTTGATGCTGTTGGGGAGCTTTTATCTTTTATTACTCCACTTGGGGTTGCTCTTTCTATTGGGGTTTTGATTGGGTGGGTGTGGAAACCAAATTTTCCTACTTTGGTTGAGTATTTTTCAAAGTCTTCTTCAAAGCATTCTTGGTCTCCCCCTATTATTAACTTTAATTCATTCAAATTGCAATTGCCCACTTTTATGAGTCTTTCTGGTTATGAGTTACAGAATGATGATTCAGCTCTGCATCCTTCTTTGTCCACTTCTGACTGCAGGTAATGCCCCTCCCCCTCTTCTATGTGTGTGTATGTGTGTGTATTAGTTGAATTATAAATAATTTAGCAAGGTACTTTGTATTACTGAGACTACTAATACTGTGACAATGATTTATAGTACTGTTTCTTGATGGGTGATTTGTAGTGAAGCATGATTATATATATGTAAATTATCTGTTCTATCTTTTATCTTGACAAGAACTGGGGTGAAGTTGTGAATTATGTATTTTTTTTTCTGGAAGTTGAATTGCAATGTGTCAACCCTAATGAATGTAGTTGTATTTGTTCAGAGAGAATACAGGGAATCTGACTGTTGATGACTTGGAGCATTTATGCCGAATTGTTGAAGAGAAAGACAGAGGCCCTGCTTGGTTTCAGGTGATGGATTGTTCCGCACCAAATATGAGCTATCAAGCTTGGCGGAGAGATCCTGAGGTAGACCCTTGTTTACTTTTCAATTTTCTCTATTGGGCCATTATTGTTTTGCTGTTTAACTGTTTTACATTTTACAATGTCTTCATTAGACTGGTCCTCCACAATATCGTTCGCGTACTGTATATGAGGATGTAACCCCTGAATTAGCGAGGGATTTTTTTTGGGATGATGAATTTCGACTGAAGTGGGATGACATGGTCATAGAGGCTGAAACTTTGGAAGAGTGCCCTACCACGGGTACCATGGTGGTTAGATGGGTTCGCAAGGTAATAAATTAAAGGAACAACTTTGTGTTTTCTGTATATGAAATGACTTTGATTTGGTCAATTACTTGAACTCATGTTTCTGTTTCTATAAATTTTTCTTGGCCCAGTTTCCGTTCTTTTGTAGCGATAGAGAATATGTTATTGGGCGTCGGATATGGGAGTCTGGAAGATCTTACTATTGTGTTACCAAGGTAAACCCATGTTACACTTGTATATATTTATATATGTCGTTCTTTACTTTAATTTGTATTAAATATCGCTGTATCTCATTATCTGTGTTTGCAACTTTCTGCTTCAGTCTTCAGATTTTGTATAGTATCATTATCAAATAATAGACCTGTGACAAATATTTAGAATTTACTTGCCATTTTTAGAAGATTGTAATCGTGGATATCGGCATATATCGGATAGGATCACAGGAAAAAGGCATATATTGATTGAAAGTGGACAACATGAAAGATATTTTCAAGTACAATCAACATTTAACAAACCAACCCCATCATTTGTTGTTTGCTATTATGTTCTAGTTTCAAGATAGTGTTAAAAGGATCACCTTAGTTTGACTTAATTTTTCCATCCCCACTTTAACAAACTTTCAAATCATGTGGAGTTGGAGGTTATGGTATTTCTAATGTCCAGTTCCCTCGAGAAACTTCAATCCTTGTCGATGGGTTATTAGTCAATAAATGTGCATCAAATTAATGTATCCCATACTTAGTGTTTCTGCAGTGACTTCTCTTCTATGCTAAAATTATTCTATATAATTTTTCTGCATGCATTCATTTATACTTCCATAGCATCTACAATATTGGGTCTGGGCAATGCTGTTATTCAACTTAACATATATCTATCTCCAATTTCAGGGTGTTCCCAACTCAGTGCCAAGACACAAGAAACCAAGACGAGTTGATCTATACTATTCAAGTTGGTGCATTCGTGCAGGTAGTCACAATAAGTTTTTTTGTATTCCAATTTCATATAGTGTGTAAAAAAAGTCTATCAAAATGAACAAATTAAATGTGTTAGCCTAGAGATGAGTTGATCACAACCATTCATGTAATCAATGTGCACCATGACATGCATGATATGTTTATCAGAGTAGAGCGGTTGTGTATCACAAGTTACATGACCCATTAAAATGTCTCCAGCCTTTTTAATAAATGTAGACAACAGTATTAAATTCAAAACATCAACAAATAAAACATATTATGAATGGACACGTGAGACAAAAGCGATCATATACAAATTTAAATTTCCAACTTAATGTTTCCATCTCCTCATTCACTCTGATGGATTCACAAAACTAAAATGACTGAAACAAAACTGTGTATTTAACCACATATGTTAATAGATTATTATAAATAGGATTTTCTACAGGTGGTTATGGTCACCTGTGAATAAATAATAATCATTTACCAATGGATATAATCATTTTAATCCTTATCAAGAAAATTTTCATTTATGGGTTATACTGAGGACCGAGTGTCAGCGGCTGTGTACACTTGGTCTATAAGTAATTTTTTGCCCCCAAGAACTTGCAAGTACAATTTAGCCAACGCTCAACAATCTCAAATCACAAATGTAATTTGGCTCACCCTCAACAAAATTTCTAGATGCACCAGTGCTTGGAAGAGAATACATGTTCATCATTCCATTATACTAAAGAGTCAAGAACAACGTTTTGTTTGATTTCCATAATCTGAAGCCATGTGCCCCTCAACTCCGATGTGATAGTCCTACCTAGCAATGCCTGCAGTCAGAGAAATTAACCTCTTAGCAACATATTATGCCTGAATACTACCTGCAGGAACAACATTTTTCTTGATTTCCGTGACCTAAAGCCACATGCCCCTCAACTCTAGTGATATAATCCTCCCTAGCAATATCTGTAGTCAGAGAAAATAACCTCTTAGGCAGGATTATCTCGCTATATATTATACTCAAACATAAGTAACTAAGTATTCCTGAATTACTTGTTACTCCACCATCACAGCACTGCTCTAAATCTTATATCAATCTTTAAATAATGACTCTACTTCCAGTCTTGTGCATTGTTAACAAAGACCAACTGATGATGGAGCTTCCAAGGGCTGACAATTAAGGTGGCTAGGGAAGAGAAGTAGGAAACCTGATTAATATCATTCGCTATTTGTGCATTTAATATAAAAGTTGTGACGTGTGGTAAAATTACACTGCTTTCAATTGAATGCAATATTGCAATGTAATATAAGCTGTGATGTTCTATTATGCATTTATGCTGAATCTCTGTCCTTTTTTCATTTCCACAACTTTAGAATAAATTCCCTTCTTTCTGTTTTACAATTAAATGCTCAGACCTAACTTTGATTTATTTTACTAGCAAAGTAGCAACTTTATCAAATTCTCGTTCTATCGCATCATTTTATATCCTTCACATTCCCTTGCTCTAATTTACTTGCCATCTTATTTCAAACAACTGAGCAGACCTATTTCTCCTGTTTCTTGTTGTATAAAGTTACATGTGATTGAGAAGTATTTCAGCAGTCTTGTCTGTGCTGTGTTTTATGTAGTATTAGAACATTTTCCTTGGTTTATGATCTGAATCCAAAAAAAGGAATTGTATGTTGGCAACTGGACCCTCTTCATTGTTTATAGCTCTAAAAGTAACAATGGAAACATGTCTTTGTGTTGCATATACCAGTTAAATCGGCGAGAGGGGATGACCAGCTGACTTCGTGCGAGGTTTTACTCTTCCATCATGAAGACATGGGTATACCTTGGGAAATTGCAAAACTTGGCGTCCGGCAAGGTATGTGGGGAGCTGTTAAAAGGATAGACCGTGGTTTGCGTGCATACCAGAAAGAGAGAGGATCAGGAGCCCCACTTTCACGATGTGCTTTCATGGCTCAGGTTAACACAAAGGTTAGTGCAGACTATCTAAGATTTTTGGAGGGCACAAGAAGTTCATCAGACGAAGAAACCCTTGATTTGACAGAGAAGCCGAGTAAAAGGAGCATACCCAAAATTCTAATAGTTGGCGGGGCAGTTGCCCTTGCTTGCAGTCTTGACCGAGGACTTGTAACAAAGGCTGTTATATTTGGGCTGGCCAGAAGGTTCGTGAGAATCGGAAGGAGGTTATAGAGCAGGATGCTTTGGCATCTAATGATCCTAGAAGAGTCCTTATATTCTGAGGGAGCAAGAAAATATTTAGAGGCTGGATGTGTATGTTCCTATAGAGTGTTGTTTTTCTAATTGTAATCTGTTTATTTTCAGGTCACTTTTGTTTAATCCATTCTGCAGCTAAAGGTGAGGAAAAGAGAATAGAACATATAGGTGTACCTGTAAACATGAAAGAATCTCATGCTGCAAAATAACAAGCATATTTAATTTCTTCTTTTGGTCAGTTATAGTGTTAAATTCATACAGTCATTCTTTGATTTGGTTTAATATTTATAGTTTTTCTGGTAAGGGTAAAACTTGAATGCATATAGAAGAAATATAGATCTGATACTCATATTGAGAGAACTTTTAATTTCTCCTATGTGCTATGGTCAATTATACAGTTGAATTTCTCGAGTCGCCTTTGATTTTGCTCATTTATTGTTAATATTTCTTTGATTTGTTTTATTTGTTGAGCTTAAAATTTTAACAAGAATCTGTTTTACAAAATTCATTTTTCTTTAAAAACTAGTATAAATGTCGATTAAAATTCGGACTAATTTTGAAAGATCAATAATAATAATTATTACTCCCTCCGTCCCGGCCAAATGTTTACATTTGGTCCGGGCACGGAGACCAAGGATAGTGGGTGTAATAGTGATTTTATTGTTAAAATAAATGAAGTAGTGGGTGTAATAGTGTAAAGTGTTGAAAAAGTGGAGTGAAGTAGTGGATGTAATAATATATTTATTGTTAAAAGTTACTATTTTTAGTAATGTAAAGAATTGGGTGGGACGTCCCAAAAAGGAAAGTGTAAAGAATTGGTTGGGACGGAGGGAGTATTAATTAAGAATTTTAGTTTACATTTTTCAAAAATCTAATTTCGAAAATGTATTTCGTCACGTACAATTATAAAATACTCCCTCCGTCCCACTTCAAGTATCTTATTTAATATTTCAACGGTCAAATTTATTTAATTTTGACCAGAAATTAAAATATATATATATATATAATTTTCAAAATCTGAAAAATACATTTTAAAAAAATTATACAAACTTTTGAATGATATATGTTGCGCCGCGCCGATCATCTTGCTAAAGGGAGGCGCGACTTCCTTTGTCTCAAAAATCAGTTTTAGTTGTTATAACCGATTGTCGTGGTGCAATAATATATCCGCCATTTACGTCTGTCAATGCCAATTGAACGCCATAACTTCATATTTCTCGGGTTGCCTTTGGGTTACCCTCGTAGAGAAAGTATGGTGTGCTGCTAACCATATCTTGGAAGATCATTTTCCTGTATTCAGGCAGGTTATCCTCGTCTCGGGGCTTATGACGTGTCCTACATTTGCGGTGGATCTAGTGTTAACTTCTAGTCAAAATAGTTGTAGTGGATCGAATAGAGCCACGGTTTCCGGGCCAACGTTGGATCCATGAAATCTTAGGGCCTTATACTGGGTTTTGACCTATCCAAACAAGTCTGGATGTAAAGACCTCTTCCAGGAAGGTTCCTCTTGTAGGTTACCTAATTTGACTCAAATTAGGGCTCTGTTCTCCTAACGGGCCTCTGCTTTGTCAAGAATTACGTGAGTTTGATCCTCTATTTTACCTATAAATAGAGGTACATAGACACATTGTTAGGGGTAAGAATTATTACAGTTCACAGCTGTAAGAGAACAAAACTCTAATTATTCTGAAACCTAACAATCTCAGTCCCAATCTCATACAAACCACCACACTCCGGTGATAATTCAGTCTCGTTAGATTTTTTCCGGCAAAGAACCTCAATCTTTGTTAATTACCAGATTTTTCCATCAACAAATTGGCACTAAAAGGAGGAGAGATTTGCATCTTAGGAGAAAGGATGTCACAATAACAAAATCGGAAGAACAGATCTGATAAGAGATGATTTTGAATACGATTCCGATATGGAAGCAAGTTATGAATATTCTGGGTGCACCCCATACCCAGAATATTCATAATACGTGAAAATATTAAAAAAAAATAGATTTTAATTGATTTTAGTAATACTCTATAGATTGGCGTTATGAATTTAATTAAAAAGTATTATTTTAATTAAAATAATACGTGTACATCAATCTATAGATATATTTTCACATTGGCGTTATGAATATCCTCACATCGATGTGAGAATACGTGTACAATTAAAATCAATTAATGTTTTTTTTTAAAATCTATAGAGTATTACTAATTTATTAAAATGTTTTAAAATATAAATTAAATATACTCTCAATTTTTAATGAATATTTTTAAGAATAATGTTAATATACTACAAAAAATTCTAAAACGTTCTCATGCCGCTATTTTTAATTAGGTTATTAATGTGTATAAATCGAGGTCTATCATTTATAAAGTAGATCAAGTCAATTATATGTTCATATATAAATATTTGAGATTTTTTTGGTGGGGGGTGGTTTAAATTTTTTTATTAAATATTCTCAAACTTTTAAAATTAAAAATTTCTAAATTGAATCCACCTATTTAATGTAATTGAGATTTGAGAGTGAGATATCTTATTGATTTGATAAGATCATCTTTATTAGGAGGTTATTAAGATCAACAACTAAGTACATATATGATATATTAATAATATTATTCTTTTTATTTCCTCTTTCTTCCATATTATTATTGGCAATTTTTATATTCCCTCTATCTCATAATATGTCTCTTTTGAAGAAAAAATTATCTCAAAATACATGTTACTTTCTTTTTCTAAAGTAATTTTTTTATAAAAAAATTCAAAAATTATCATTATACTACTATTTCCAATATTTGATTAATTTAAATATATAAACAACTCATGTTCATTTAATACAATTATTAAGAGTAGACAAGAAAATAAAATATTTAATCAACTTTTTCTTAAAATGAATAAATATTTCAGAAATGACATGTAAAATCAAACAAAAGAAGTACAAAATTTACTTCAAAAGTTGCGGATGTATCCTGTGCTCCTACCAGTGTTCTAAAATTAAAAGATTTGATTAAAAAAATATACCAGCTAGGAGAGGAGGCCTCAGAGGGCCAAAGAGCCAACTTTGGCAAATATGGGACAGGATTGCAAAGTTGTCGTATGAAAAGCTTATGCCTCACCCATGGGAATGAATAACAAACCTTGTTTGGCACTTGCACACCGTATCTATATAAATGCTACTCTGTTTGTTCTTAAATATCTGTTTCTTAATTTATGTTCTTATTATTAATTTTTTTTAATTATATTATTTTCTTGTTTTATTTATAATTTGTTTAAAATTTTATATTATTATTACATTTGCATATAATTTTGTTTAATATTGTTTAGGAAACTTTAGAAATATTTTTATCAGACTTTATTAATTATTTTTTAATATATAAAGGTCATTCAGAAATTTTATTATCAAATAACATTATTCGTTCATGTTCAAATTTATTATACATACAGAATTCTTAACAATTTAGAAAATATGTTTAGATTTAACAAATGGCACCTAAGTTATCAGTTATTCTAAAAAGTTAAAATTTTAGGAACAAAATTTAATTAAATCTCATATTATTTTAAGAATCATATTGGAACAAATTTTAGAAACAAAACTTAATTGGATCTCATATTATTTTAAAAATCATACTGGAACAAATTATCTACATTTTTTTCAAGTATATTCAAATTCTTTCATTAGCATGTAAGTTTGGTAGAAAAAAGTGAAGATTATATTTTTCAATTAAAAATGCTCTTAAGTATCATTCTTCAAATATAATTATCCATATACTTCAAATACTAAAAGCATCACACTTCAACCAAAGACTTGCAAAAAGAAGAGAAAGACAACTCTTAAATTACAAGCCAAGAATAACTAAATTAATAACCATTTCGATAGCAACATTAATTTAATTGAGAAAGAATATTTGCCAAATTTTCCAAACCAAACTCTACTCCCACGTGGGACCAAAGTAACATGTAACGGCTGTATTTCAACTCATAACTAGAGTGATGGGAGCCCCCTCCTAACTTGTGAAGAGTGTGATAAAAAGATAAAAACAAAGCAAAAGCTAAAAAAACACAGTCCTCCCAGTATAGTTTCTAGCAGCAATGGACTCAAGTTTACTCCTCTTCATGCTACTCATTTCAGGTACTAAAATTTTAGTTTCCAGCTTATTATTTCTTGTTTTTCTTCGTATTGTTTGTTAATGAAATACTGATTTGTTAATTGCAGGTATGTTCTCATTCCAAGCTTCATGTCTTGGCATAAACTATGGCCAGATAGCTAACAATCTGCCAACTCCAGAAAATGTTGTTCCGCTGCTAAAATCCATTGGTGCTACTAAAGTTAAGCTCTACGACGCAGACCCCAAAGTACTTAAGGCCTTTGCTAACACCGGGGTTGAGTTTATAGTTGGTTTAGGAAATGAGTACTTATCGAAAATGAGAGATCCACAGAAAGCACTTGACTGGGTGACAACCAATGTCAAATGTTACCTCCCTGCTACAAAAATCACTGCCATTGCAGTTGGAAATGAGGTGTTAACATTTAATGACACCTCGCTTTCTGGCTGCTTGCTCCCTGCTATGCAGAGCATTCACACTGCATTAGTCACACTGAATTTAGATAAACAAGTTTGTGTCACCACTGCTCACTCTTTAGCTATTCTCCAGAGTTCTTATCCGCCTTCCTCAGGCGCTTTTCGACAAGATCTGAGTGTCTGTGTGGCTCAGATCTTGTCATTTCTGGTCAAAACAGGGTCACCATTTTTAATCAATGCATACCCCTTTTTTGCTTACAAGGGGAACCCGAAACAGGTTTCCCTGGACTATGTGCTCTTCCAGCCTAATGCTGGAACAATAGATCCAGCCACCAATCTCCACTATGAAAACATGCTTTTCGCTCAGATAGATGCAGTTTACTCTGCCTTAGCAGCTTTAGGCTATAAGAAACTTCCTGTTCAGATCTCCGAAACAGGATGGCCTTCGAAAGGAGATGAAGATGAAGTGGGAGCTACACCAGAAAATGCAAAGAAGTACAATGCTAATCTTATGAAGTTAATAGCACAAAAGAAGGGAACCCCTTTGAGGCCTAATTCTGATTTAAATATCTACGTGTTCGCTCTGTTTAATGAGAATATGAAACCAGGGCCAACATCAGAGAGAAATTACGGACTTTTTAAGCCCGATGGAACTCCTGCCTATTCGCTCGGTCTTTCCACCAACATTGGCAACACAACTAGTAACTCCGGTGCTACTCCTGTTAAGAATAATACCAGCCCAATAATGCCAGCTCCGCCTACCTCTTCAAATGGTTACTTATCAATTTCTTCGGGCACGGTTAGTTACTAATTTTACTACGATTTTTATTAAGAATTACATGTTTCATTTTAGTCTACGGTTTTAGGACAGAAGTAGTGTTATTATCTGTGTTCAAGTCATGTTAATTTGATTGAAACAAGCTGTAGTTGTGGTAATTAAGTTAGGACCACAGTAGTTAAAATTTCATGGGGTTGAATTGAATGGTAGGAATGTGTTGAGTATTGACACCTAGTGGAGTTAAAAGAGGAAAATAGGAAGCCACTACACGTTTATGATGGGAAACGGATAGTTCTAATTTACAAACGCAAGGAATGACAGCTATAGAAGCTAAAGTAAACTTCTTTGTCAATTTGGAAGAGTTGGATTTCGACATTTTCTTATTTATAATTTATTAAAATTGTCATTTTTCAGAAATTTTTATTTTCAATCAACTCATAAGTTGAACTTCTCCGCAACTAATATTTTTAGATTTTAACTTTTTCGGTATATAGGAAGTTCGAGTTTTAATACGTGACTCTCAAATTATCATTTTGCAATTTGATAAATGTTTTTAGGCCTTCTGAATTATTATTTTTTGGATCTGATAAATGAATCCAAAGGAGCCAAGCTATCAAATGACGGCACTATATAGATAAAGTAGTGTAGTTAGCAGGAGAATTTTGGTTTTATTAGGCGTCACATTTGGTAAGTGACAAAAAGGACAGATCGAAGTTAGCCAGAAGCAATTGTAACGTACATAGATGATAGATCTATCTACATACATTGTAACTGTAAAAATGGCCCATAAATAACTGCAACTACTGTAAATGTATTCTAGAGCTACCTAACACTTGTTGTCACTTATGTTGTTTTGTTGGAACAGAAATGTTAAGTGACACAAATGAATTTGTAAGCATTATAGAAATTGCAGATGATCAATGCCAAAAGTTGTTCTAGGGTCCCTTTAGTTGAGCATTTATAACTCAATTTTAATGTATGCATGTGATATGATCCTTAAATCAGAACTTACTATTTAGAACTGAGTTGTAAATGCAGTTGTGGAAATGAACCTAACCTCTGATCGATGAATGTTTATATTCAATAAGCATGATAAAGTTTGG
The DNA here is from genome assembly GCA_028671895.1 of Oenanthe sinensis. Taxonomy (NCBI): domain Eukaryota; kingdom Viridiplantae; phylum Streptophyta; class Magnoliopsida; order Apiales; family Apiaceae; genus Oenanthe; species Oenanthe sinensis. The sequence goes on along the minus strand of CM053813.1, from coordinate 45,482,173 downwards.
TTTCTCACTATAGTTTTTTTCGCAAATATCAGGGAAGGTTTGCTTCAAGCGGCAGCACACTATTGTTCTTATGGTTCTTGGTAGGTTCCATGTTGCTCGGCATCGTTGTGGTCTAATATTTGTAGAAATTTCAGTATCGAAAGGTGGGGAATGGGGAGGGTAACTTGTTAACTTATACCAAACAGCCTCGGAAGCATTTCAAGAATTTCAATGGGAGGAAGAGAGCGAGACAATTAGTTAACCACTCCCCACTATTAGGCTTTCTAGTTATTGTACCTTGGGGCTGGAAAAGCTGAGATTCTTATTTCAACATTGCTTCTGCGCCACCTATATTCTTTGTAATTCTTTTTTTTTCCTTACTATCTATTTTTTGGATGAGAATATTTGGGGTTGCTTATAACAGGTAAAAAGGTATCTTTCGAGATACATTTTTGCCTCTCGTATTTCTTATTAGAATACGAGATTAGACAAGAATAATTTGCTAGAGACTACTTTTTTGCATCTCGTATCTCTTATAAGAGATTAAAATCCAGAATCAAACACCGTAATAAGCAGGCTATCAGCCGGAAAATATCCTCAGTAGATCGAACAGAGGAATCCGTTCTAGGAAGAGAAGCAGTAACCAGCCTCTCTCTACTTCTTCTTCTCTATTTGTATGTTTTTGTGCTTAAAGGTTTTCTGTAACTGCTCATGTTTTTCACATTTGAATGCTATTCTTATATTTATTTCCATGTGCCTTATAGTGAAGTGAGATGGAAGGGAACAATGTTCTGCTACTGATCTGCTGCAGTGATAAACAGATAATAGAACATAATATTTATTTATGATTTCCAACCTAACAAATGACCAAGTTCACCTATTAATTAATCTATACAAATCTTCGTGTTACCTGACAAGCAAACTGGCAACCAAAACACATTTGTTTAATCTTTGATTAGGGAGACATGTAGTAGTTGTTTAAAGCATGACTCTTGTATCAAGAATGGCTCAAAAAGTGGCCCATGTTACCCTATAGAAACTTCGCCCGATAATTGTGTTACACTATTTTTTTTTTTTTTTTTGATTAATTTGGCTTATAGCCTTACAATGAGTATCTGTTCTAAAGAAATTCTCGGGGTGAGCCAGGATCGAACCCATGACCTGGGACGACAGAGGATAAACCCTCAACCACTTGGGCTATCCAACCGTGCTCAATTGTGTTACACTATTAGTCATGCTCATTCGCTATAAATTTCATAGGCGATAGGATAAGAGCCCAAGAGATAAAACCCCAATACACTAATGATCCAACACGGAGCCATGTTAATTTAACTGGGCACCAAGGAAGATTAATTAATCCGATCAATTCGATCCGAAAACCGCAGATTTGAACTTGTATATGTGATACATGTGTGTGATACTTGATATATAAATTAGAGGAATGCATATCTTTGGTTTGGTCCAAATATATTTTTAGTCCACTATTTTAGATAATTGCAATGTGCATCTTAAAATTATTTTGGGCGCTGCACTTTGCACCATTTTCATTAAATATTAGGGTAGTTTAGGAAATTAAAAATATTTAATTATAATAAGACCTTTATTTAAACTTTTAACCCTCTAAACGATATTTTTTTGAAAAATATAAAAAAGAAAGTTGTAGAGGATGAAAAGATTTTTTCAAAACAATAAACTTTAAAATTTTTAGAATCTTTGTTATAATTTTTTAAATAAATTACAAAATTAGTAATCTTGTAAAATTCATAATAAATTCAATTCAGTTCAGATTTTGATGATTTTATTATTATTCGGAAATCATTTTTAACTGTTTATAACTTTAGTTCATGATATTTTCTCATATTATCTTTTGAACTATTTAGAACTAATTTTTTAATTTACAAATTCATTAAACTTTGTTTTATTTTATTCCCTCGAAAATTTTGAATCTTATTGTTTTAAAAATACCTTTTCGTTCTCTACAACTTTCATTTTTTAAATTTTTCCAGAAAATACCGTTCAGAGAGTCAAAAAGAATTTACAAATTCATTAAGTATAGGTTTTATATAATTTCAATTTCATTATAATCCCCAAAAATTTGAGCCTTAGTGTTTTGAAAAGAACTTTTCGTCTTCTACAACTTCCGTTCTTTAAATTTTTTCAAAAAATATCGTTTAGAGGGTCAAAAAACTTAAATAAATGTCTGATTATAATTAAATATTTTTAATTTCTTAAACAACCCCAATCATTTTAATCGAAAGAAGCTCCCAAAATAATTGTGGGATTCACAGTGCAATTATATAAAATATTAGACTAAAAATCCATTTCCCCAAACCAAAGGGTACATTTTGCAATTAACTCTATAAATTAGAGATCTAAACAAATACAAGAATAGATCGATCTGCCTTTTAAAAACAAAAACAAATTAATACAATAATCTCAATATCATAACATTCATACATGTGGTGAGCAAATATCACCTTAATCCATATATTATATGACCATAAACTTGTGCTTCTCTTAGCCAATGTCTTGCTAGTAACGCAGGCTAACCATTCGGACAACTCAGATACTCTATAACACATTTATTCTGTGTGTAAGATACCTTAGATATGTATATAAGACGAAGTACTTAATTACACTGGGGCAATACTTTGAATCCGCGGCCTTGGTGACAAAAGGATATATAACTAGTTTAAAGGTGGAGTAGGCATCTCAAGGATTTTCCATCAATAAGCAACTGAAAAGCTTCATTGATCTTGCTAAAGGGAAGCTCGTGGGTTATGAAACCATCCACTTTTACTGCCTGCATTTCACTTAAACCAATAAGTATCGCACATTAAGATACGTACATAGTAGTAATTTTCTCAGATCATAGTAACTAACCCCACTCATGCATTCCTGGACAATGTGAGGGAGTTGTGATTTGCCTTTGAAGCCTCCAAACACAGATGCAGTTATATTCCGTCCGTCGAATAACTCCATTGGATGCAGTGGCAGCAATCTTGGGGTGGGATGAATTCCTAACACTACTGTCAATCCCCAACCCTGCATGTATATTCAAACATCAATCAATTTAAAACTATGTGATCTTACGGAATATACTTGTATTGGTATGTGTGTTCCTCATATGCATACATCATGGCTCGATAAGAAAGCCTCACGGAGAACATCCAAGTTCCCTGCACACTCGAAGCTGTAGTCCACGCCACCTCCACTAATTTCTCTTATTTTCTGCATTTAATCGATCAATTCGGAAGCTCAATATATGTAATCATAGTATCCTATAGTTTAGTTGCTGTGACTCAATCTTTCTATATTCTATGCTTGCTACTCGAAACCTTGATCTATAAGCTCACCTCGTGCACGGACATTTTAAGCTGTCCGGAGTCAATCGAATCAGTCATTCCCATTTGCTTTCCTATGCAATGTAATTAATCATGTAGACAAACTATTAGAATCAAGTCTGTGTATGTGTGCATATGTGCAAGGCAAACAAGTAATACCCTTTTACAATTAGGCAAATATAAGAAAGAAAAGAAAGTATACCCTTTATAAATTTCTCAGGGTTAATATCAACTCCTATGATTTTAGAGACACCCCTTGTGCGAGCTCCTTCAACAACCTGCATACGTATCATCAAAATCAATATTGCACAACCAGCAGAATGTGATGTTGTTTTGCAGCCATGTTTTAGTTTTCTGGTCCTTTTCTTCAATTAATTTCATGTCTTCACTTTTGAAATGTACCAATTAGGAACAATAGTAACAATTCAGAAAATTTAGAGACTCGTAGTACAAGTCATTAGTTGCATGCTCTATCAGGCACTTAACGACTAATTACTCTGTGTCTATTTTTAAAATGAGTTATCAAGTCGATCAATCAGTCACTAGGCTGCTGGTAAACTTAACATCAATATTATTGGTTACATGGTCCTACGATCCGCGTGCGGTTCTAATTTTTTCCAAAATAAATCGACATTTAATACATTGTTCAATATCCGAACGTGGGACGAAATATGCATATAAATAAAATTTTATATAGAAGTGAAATGTATATCAGTTTTTTATTTCGAATGTTTAAGAAAAAATTAAGGTAGTCGCAGTTGGTTTAACTCAGAAACAGAAACAGAAACAGACCTTCAATCTTTTTGACTGTTAGTCAGAACGGATTGACTTAGCTATTTTAATTAACTGATTTGAATAACTGTTTTGACTAATAAATTGAATTAGTTGTTTTGAAAAAAATTATTTGATAATAAGTTGTTTGTATTTAAACTAAGCACATGACAAACCTCTAATACAAAAAACTCCTAAAATTAATTTTTTTCACCTCAATAAACTATTTCAATCAGCTAACTACTAAACACACGTATTAGATGATATACTTGATCAAACCTCTAAATTGTCTCAATCTTCAAATTTCTACTCAAACCTCTAACTTTCAAACACCTCCTAATACTTAAAAGAAATGGTGATAAATGATTTTTGTGAAAGCGACATTTTTTTTAATTGAAATAAATGATTTTGAGAAAAGCGTCATTTTGATACAGTACAAGTAAACTACTCTAATTTTAAAGCGTTGACTAATACACAATCAGTCAAATCCAGTCAAGATCAAAATCGATGCGGATTCTTGCATGCTTACTTATAATTCACATTTATTATATAGTTAGTTGGAGTTTTATACGTGCCTCTTGCACAATATTTTAAAAGTAATTATACACAATATTTTAAAAGTAGAGAAAACTGGCCTTGTGATCTAGGAGTACTACCATTGAAATCTCCCGAGGTTAAAAAAATACGAAAATAAAAGAATAAAAATTAGTAAATATAAGTCCATCCCTTGAATTTATGAATATAATGGACGGACGACACGGTCAAAAATTAGTCAAATTAATTTGAAAAATGGGAAACTTAAAAGTAGAAAAAAAGACAAAAATTATTTTTTTAAAAAAATTAGAGTTATTAACCTTAATCTCAATCTCAATTTCAAATACTGTGTTAAATTCAATTCATTCTCATCTTCAACATTATTTTTATTAATGCTCAAAATTAAGGTATGGACAAAAAAAGTTTAATTTTTTGCATTAAATTCTCCATAATATTTTTATAAAACAATTGTAAATATATTAATATGTAATTTTGTATTTTTATTGCAATCCTATATTTTTCAACCTTAAATTTATGTAAATATTATTAAGTAATTACCCCTATATTTTAAATATAAAAATTATTATTTTCAATTAATAGTTCAAATTAATCACCATTGTCCAATTAAATACTATATAATATATTTATGGATTAATTTTAATTTCCAAATTTTACAACACTACTTACAGTAAACCTTTTACACTAGTAGTGAGAATTTTATATGACCGGTAGCTGGATAATACTGTACTCCAATTGTTTACTCACCAGTCACCACTCGTCCCTCCCCCGAGCAACACGTTCATGATATTTATATTTCTATCATTATTTAGTATCAGTTACCTCATCTAGTTTGTATTGTAATGTGTAAAGATAAGGTTCAAAATTACTACATACCGCCAGTCCCACAGCACCCAAACCGAAGACAGCGATAGTTGAGCCAGTTTCAACATTGGCAGTGTTCCATACGGCACCAAGGCCTGAACATATTGTTGAATATTACACTGGTTAAATAAAGAGTATGAATATACACAAATGATTTTTAGTGATTATTAAGTAATGATGATATGAAATAATGAGGGATACTTTGGTTTACTTGAAATAGGGAAGAAAATTTTAATTGCAATAAAAAATGATATATATACATTTCAAAATTTTGTGATTCGAAGAGTGCACGATCTTAACTTCGAATTTTTTGAGACGAAGAGTGAACGACTATCATATTTATTGTACAATATTGTCGATCGTTTTAGAGTTGAGACTAAAATATGTAACAAGAGAGGTACCTGTTGAGAGGCAACAGCTTAGCAAGGTCATAGACTTGAGACAAGCTCGAGGATCAATCTTGACAACACAAGCCGAATCAATAACCGAATATTGGGAGAAAGTTGAGGTGTTGAGAAAATGGTAAATAGGCTTCCCTTCTTTCTTGGTGAAAAATCTCGTCTTTCCATCATTCTCCATCACACTTTTGAATGGATTCACCCTGTACTTGCCACACATATTATTCGTTTTCTTCGATTTGCAGTAGACGCACTCCTTACACTCTCCATTGAATATCGGAATCACGTGATCCCCTTCTTTTATATCCTCCACCCCTTCCCCCACACTCTCCACCACCCTGCATATACATATGTAACATTTCCTTCAACTTGATCCATAACCCATATACGCATATATAATTCTTCCTTTTAATCTATATATAATTGACACATATTTACCCAGAAGCTTCGTGACCAAGGATTCGAGGATATACTTGCTGAGCTTCATTCTACAATAGCCAAATATATGGATCGATAATCAAATATATTATTAAATTTGTTAAGTTACCGGTTTTTCGAAAACAGTGAAAATTAAGAATCCGTACTGACCTCGCCTTGCCAAGCAGTAAGGTCCGTGTGACAAATAGAAGTAAAGAGTATTTTTATTCGAACCTCCATTTTATGAGGTGGTTCGACACATATTTCTTCTACCACCAAAGGAAGTTCCGGTCCCCACGCCACAGCAGCTATAACATAACACCAGTAATATATTCATCAAAACAGTTTAGTTCATTTTGTAGCGGCATATAACTATATATGCTAAAGAACATACATATATGACAAAATTAAACGATGCCTATGTATATATTTCTCTAAATTACAGAAATGGATTATGACAAAGATGCATAAAATTGTAAACCGTAAGTATACACGTACGTACCTTTGCAAGTTATAACCTTCCCGATTGTTTCACTTGGATGCAAGAATCCATTCCCCAAAGCGTGATTTTCTAGTGTATCCATCGCTGCCTTTCTGACTATCTGCTTGGACGTGCCACACTATGATATATATACTCCTTTTATGTTGCACAAATTTGTCATGTCTTTTAAAACTATAGAATATATATTTGATAATATTTTGCTTGAAATTTTCAAACTAAACGAGAATCTATTATTTTAACATTTGTTCAAAATTATATAAAATTAATCAGCATAGATATTTTCAATATTATATTATCAAAATATATAAGGTAAATGATAATTTTATTTTACGGTTATTTATTTTCATTAAAAAAATTCCCCATTAAATTGTATTGAAATTCAATACTCATAGACAGAGGTTTATCTAATTGAATTGAAAAGCATGTTTATGTCTCCATAAATTCCAATGATAAAATCTTTAAAGAGTACACTCATAATAATATAGAAAAATTAAGTTACGTGAGGAATACAGATATTAACTACTTGAGTGGATCATCAAAGTTACTCTAATCTGCGAAAAACAATAAGGAAGATAAATTTCAAAAATTAATAATGATTTTTTTTTAAATGATATTATATGACATTTATTTAAAAGTAAATAAATACTACAGCATTCATGATACGCATATGTATAGTTTTTTCCGCAAATATCAGGGAAGGTTTGCTTCAAGCGGCAGCACACTATTGTTCTTATGGTTCTTGGTAGGTTCCATGTTGCTCGGCATCGTTGTGGTCTAATATTTGTAGAAATTTCAGTATCGAAAGGTGGGGAATGGGGAGGGTAGCTTAATAACTTATAGCAAACAGCCTCAGAAACATTTCAAGAATTTCAATGGGAGGAAGAGAGCGAGACAATTAGTTAACCACTCCCCACTATTAGGCTTTCTAGTTATTGTACGTTGGGGCTGGAAAAGCTGAGATTCTTATTTCAACATTGCTTCTGCGCCACCAATATTCTTTGTAATTCTTTTTTTTTCTTCCTTACTTTCTATTTTTTGGATGAGAATATTTGGGGTTGCTTATAACAGGTAAAAAGGTATCTTTCGAGATACATTTTTGCCTCTCGTATTTCTTATTAGAATACGAGATTAGACAAGAATAATTTGCTAGAGACTACTTTTTTGCATATCGTATCTCTTATAAGAGATTAAAATCCAGAATCAAACATCGTAATAAGCAAGCTATCAGCCGGAAAATATCCTCAGTAGATCGAACAGAGGAATCCGTTCTAGGAAGAGAAGCAGTAACCAGCCTCTCTCTACTTCTTCTTCTCTATTTGTATGTTTTTGCGCTTAAAGGTTTTCTGTAACTGCCCATGTTTTTCACATTTGAATGCTATTCATATCTTTACTTCCATGTGCCTTGTAGTAAAGTGAGATGGAAAGGAACAATGTTCTGCTACTGATCTGCTGCAGTGATAAACAGATAATAGAACATAATATTTATTTATGATTTCCAACCTAACAAATGATCAAGTTCACCTATTAATTAATCTATACAAATCTTCGTATTACCTGACAAGCAAACTGGCAACCAAAACACATTTGTTTAATATTTGATTAGGGAGACATGTAGTAGTAGTTTAAAGCACGACTCTTGTATCAAGAATGGCACAAAAAGTGGCCCATGTTACCCTTAATTAATCCGATCCAAAAACCGTGAATTTGAACTTGTATCTGTGATACATGTGTGTGATACTTGATATATAAATTAGAGGAATGCATATCTTTGGTTTGGGTCAAATATATTTTTAGTCCAATATTTTAGATAATTACAGTGTGCATCCCAAAATTATTTTGAGAATAGTTCAAAACATAAAAATAATTGTGAGATGCACACTGCAATTATGTAAAGTATTTGACTAGAAATCCATTTCCCCAAACCAAGGGGTACATTTTGCAATTAACTCTATAAATTAGAGATCTAAACAAATACAAGAATAGATCGATCTGTCTTTTAAAAACAAAAACAAATTAATACAATAATCTCAATATCATAACATTCATACATATGGTGAGCAAATATCACCTTAATCCATATATTATATGACCATAAACTTGTGCTTCTCTTAGCCAATGTCTTGCTAGTAACGCAGGCTAACCATTCGGACAACTCAGATACTCTATAACACATTTATTCTGTGTGTAAGATACCTTAGATATGTATATAAGACGAAGTACTTAATTACACTGGGGCAATACTTTGAATCCGCGGCCTTGGTGACAAAAGGATATATAACTAGTTTAAAGGTGGAGTAGGCATCTCAAGGATTTTCCATCAATAAGCAACTGAAAAGCTTCATTGATCTTGCTAAAGGGAAGCTCGTGGGTTATGAAACCATCCACTTTTACTGCCTGCATTTCACTTAAACCAATAAGTATCGCACATTAAGATACGTACATAGTAGTAATTTTCTCAGATCATAGTAACTAACCCCACTCATGCATTCCTGGACAATGTGAGGGAGTTGTGATTTGCCTTTGAAGCCTCCAAACACAGATGCAGTTATATTCCGTCCGTCGAATAACTCCATTGGATGCAGTGGCAGCAATCTTGGGGTGGGATGAATTCCCAACACTACTGTCAATCCCCAACCCTGCATGTATATTCAAACATCAATCAATTTAAAACTATGTGATCTTACGGAATATACTTGTATTGGTATGTGTGTTCCTCATATGCATACATCATGGCTCGATAAGAAAGCCTCACGGAGAACATCCAAGTTCCCTGCACACTCGAAGCTGTAGTCCACGCCACCTCCACTAATTTCTCTTATTTTCTGCATTTAATCGATCAATTCGGAAGCTCAATATATGTAATCATAGTATCCTATAGTTTAGTTGCTGTGACTCAATCTTTCTATATTCTATGCTTGCTACTCGAAACCTTGATCTATAAGCTCACCTCGTGCACGGACATTTTAAGCTGTCCGGGGTCAATCGAATCAGTCATTCCCATTTGCTTTCCTATGCAATGTAATTAATCATGTAGACAAACTATTAGAATTAAGTCTGTGTATGTGTGCATATGTGCAAGGCAAACAAGTAATACCCTTTTACAATTAGGCAAATATAAGAAAGAAAAGAAAGTATACCCTTTATAAATTTCTCAGGGTTAATATCAACTCCTATGATTTTAGAGACACCCCTTGTGCGAGCTCCTTCAACAACCTGCATACGTATCATCAAAATCAATATTGCAGAACCAGCAGAATGTGATGTTATTTTGCAGCCATGTTTTAGTTTTCTGGTCCTTTTCTTCAATAAATTTCTTGTCTTCCCTTTTGAAATGTACCAATTAGGAACAATAGTAACAATTCAGAAAATTTAGAGACTCATAGTACATGTCATTAGTTGCATGCTCTATCAGGCACTTAACGACTAATTACTCTGTGTCTATTTTTAAAAGTTAAGTCGATCAGTCGGTCACTAGGCTGCTGGTAAACTTAACATCAATATTATTGGTTACATGGTCCTACGATCCGCGCGCGGTTCTAATTTTTTCCAAAATAAATCGACATTTAATACATTGTTCAATATCCGAACGTGGGACGAAATATGGATATAAATAAAATTTTGTACAGAAGTGAAATGTATATCAGTTTTTTATTTCGAATGTTTAAGAAAAAATTAAGGTAGTCGCAGTTGGTTCAACTCAGAAGTCATTAGCCAGACCATATTTCCGAAAAAGAAACAGAACAGACCTTCTATCTTTTTGGCAATTAGCGGTTAACTGTTAGCCGGAGCGGATTGATTTAGCTGTTTTGAATAACTGTTTTAACTAATGAATTGAATTAGCTGTTTTGAATTTATTTATTTTTGATAATAAGCTGTTTGTATTTAAACTAGACACATGACAAACCTCTAATACAAAAAACTCTTAAAATTAACTTTTTCACCTCAATAAACTATTTTAATCAACTAATTACCAAATACATGTATTAGAGGATTCACTTGATTAAACATCTAAATTATCTCAATTTTCAAATTTCTACTCAAACCTCTAACTTCGAAACACCCCCTAATACTCGTAAAAGAAACGGTGATAAATGATTTTTGTGAAAGCGACATTTTTTTTAATTGAAATAAATGATTTTGAGAAAAGCGTCATTTTGATACAGTACAAGTAAACTACTCTAATTTTAAAGCGTTGACTAATACCCAATCAGTCAAGGTCAGTCAAGATCAAGATCGATGCGGATTCTTGCATGCTTACTTATAATTCACATTTATTATATAAGTTGGAGTTTTATACGTGCCTCTTGCACAATATTTTAAAAGTAATTATATACAATATTTTAAAAGTAGAGAAAACTGGCCTTGTGATCTAGGAGTACTATCATTGAAATCTCCCGAGGTTAAAAAAATATGAAAATAAAAGAATAAAAATTAGTAAATACAAGTCCATCCCTTGAATTTATGAATATATTCCTAATTTTATAGGGGAAACATTAAAATATCACATAAAATTTTGAGTACATGTTCGCACCCAACATAATATATATCATGTAAATAGTACTCTAAAAAGAATTGGAAGGTTTTTAATTCAGATATATTAAATTTGGATTAAATATTATTTTTTATAAAATTTAGTCAGAAATTAATATAATGGACGGCCGACACGGTCAAAAATTAGTCAAATTAATTTGAAAAATGGGAAACTTAAAAGTAGAAAAGACAAAAGACAAAAAATAATTTTTTAAAAAAATTAGAGTTATTAACCTTAATCTCAATCTCAAATACTCTGTTAAATTCAATTCATTCTCATCTTCAACATTATTTTTATTAATGCTCAAAATTAAGGTATGGACAAAAAAGTTTAATTTTTTGCATTAAATTCTCCATGATATTTTTATAAAACAATTGTAAATATACTAATATGTAATTTTGTATTTTTATTGCAATCCTATCTTTTTCAACCTTAAATTTATGTAAATATTATTAAGTAATTACCCCTATATTTTAAATATAAAAATTATTATTTTCAATTAATAGTTCAAATTAATCACCATTGTCCAATTAAATACTATATAATATATTTATGGATTAATTTTAATTTCCAAATTTTACGACACTACTTATAGTAAACCTTTTACACTAGTAGTGAGAATTTTATGACCGGTAGCTGGATAATACTGTACTCCAATTGTTTACTCACCAGTCACCACTCGTCCCTCCCCCGAGCAACACGTTCATGATATTTATATTTCTATCATTATTTAGTATCAGTTACCTCATCTAGTTTGTATTGTAATGTGTAAAGATAAGGTTCAAAATTACTACATACCGCGAGTCCCACAGCACCCAAACCGAAGACAGCGATAGTTGAGCCAGTTTCAACATTGGCAGTGTTCCATACGGCACCAAGGCCTGAACATATTGTTGAATATTACACTGGTTAAATAAAGAGTATGAATATACACAAATGATTTTTAGTGATTATTAAGTAATGATATGAAATAATGAGGGATACTTTGGTTTACTTGAAATAGGGAAGAAAATTTTAATTGCAATAAAAAATGATATATATACATTTCAAAATTTTGTGATTCGAAGAGTGCACGATCTTAACTTTGAATTTTTTGAGACGAAGAGTGAACGACTATCATATTTATTGTATAATATTGTCGATCGTTTTAGAGTTGAGACTAAAATATGTAACAAGAGAGGTACCTGTTGAGAGGCAACAGCTTAGCAAGGTCATAGACTTGAGACAAGCTCGAGGATCAATCTTGACAACACAAGCCGAATCAATAACCGAATATTGGGAGAAAGTTGAGGTGTTGAGAAAATGGTAAATAGGCTTCCCTTCTTTCTTGGTGAAAAATCTCGTCTTTCCATCATTCTCCATCACACTTTTGAATGGATTCACCCTGTACTTGCCACACATATTATTCGTTTTCTTCGATTTGCAGTAGACGCACTCCTTACACTCTCCATTGAATATCGGAATCACGTGATCCCCTTCTTTTATATCCTCCACCCCTTCCCCCACACTCTCCACCACCCTGCACATACATATGTAACATTTCCTTCAACTTGATCCATAACCCATATACGCATATATAATTCTTCCTTTTAATCTATATATAATTGACACATATTTACCCAGAAGCTTCGTGACCAAGGATTCGAGGATATACTTGCTGAGCTTCATTCTACAATACCCAAATATATGGATCGATAATCAAATATATTGTTAAATTTGTTAAGTTACCGATTCTTCGAAAACAGTGAAAATTAAAAATCCGTACTGACCTCGCCTTGCCAAGCACTAAGGTCCGTGTGACATATAGAAGTAAAGAGTATCTTTATTCGAACCTCCATTTTATGAGGTGGTTCGACACATATTTCTTCTACCACCAAAGGAAGTCCCGGTCCCCACGCCACAGCAGCTATAACATAACACCAGTAATATATTCATCAAAACAGTTTAGTTCATTTTGTAGCGGCATATAACTATATATGCTAAAGAACATACATATATGACAAAATTAAACGATGCCTATGTATATATTTCTCTAAATTACAGAAATGGATGATGACAAAGATGCATAAAATTGTAAACTGTAAGTATACACGTACGTACCTTTGCAAGTTATAACCTTTCCAATTGTTTCACTTGGATGCAAGAATCCATTCCCCAAAGCGTGATTTTCTAGTGTATCCATCGATGCCTTTCTGATTCTATCTGCTTGGACGTGCACACTATGATATCTACACTCCTTTTATGTTGCACAAATTTGTCATGTCTTTCAAAACTATAGAATATATATTTGATAATATTTTGCTTGAAATTTTCAAACTAAACGAGAATATATTATTTTAACATTTGTTCAAAATTATATAAAATTAATCAGCATAAATATTTTCAATATTATATTATCAAAATATATAAGGTAAATGATAATTTTATTTTACGGTTATTTATTTTCAATAAAAAAAATTCCCCATTAAATTGTATTGAAATTCAATACTCATAGACAGAGGTTTATCTAATTGAATTGAAAAGCATGTTTATGTCTCCATAAATTCCAATGATAAAATCTTTAAAGAGTGCACTCATAATAATATAGAAAAATTAAGTTACGTGAGGAATACAGATATTAACTACTTGAGTGGATCATCAAAGTTACTCTAATCTGCGAAAAACAATAAGGAAGATAAATTTCAAAATTTAATAATGAATTTTTTTAAAATGATATTATAATACACTTACTTAAAAGTAAATAAATACTACAGCATTCATGATACGCATATGTGTACGGTGTATATGGTAACGACAGAGGAAAGTTTGTCAAGTGACAAGTTATTAGATGTATGACATTCGAACATGCTTGCTAGCTACTATATTTCAGTTGCCTATACATAATTGAGTAATTGAATACTCGTCGTCCGAATAAATAATTTCAAATGGCAAGATCTTTGTTGTCCAAAACCTATCAGGGGTGATTTGGTTCCTAACATTCAGGTATTGGATATGAGTTTCTCTCATTCCAACCATATACCTAGTTTGTGTTTGGTTTAAGAAAATAAAATTTGAAATTCATACCTCAAACTCATAAAATATGAGTTTTTGATATCCAATAAAATAGGTGAATATGAGACATAGGTATGAGAAATTATTTATTTTTAAATGAAATAGATTCATTATAATACTCAACCAAACACATAATATAAAAAATAATACTTAACCACATCATTCCCCATTCGAATCACATACCCTCCCGCGAACTAGACCACCCCTCAGTCGTACGCACGAGAAGCATGGGAAAGTAATGCATATTAATTTTGTATATTCACTTTTTGAAATTAGTAGAATAATTTGAATAAAAATAAATTTTTAATTTTTTTTATGAAACTGCCTTTTCAGTACATCTTAATATACATGTAGAAGTCAAATTTAACTACTACAGTACTGTAATACTTAATTTAAAATGAAGATGCTATATTAAAGTCTAAACCGCATGATTCTACTGAATTTTATTACCCTAACCGAATTGACCAAAACACCTGTCTATTAATATATAACCATTTATTACTGCGTGCGTATTCGGTTTGGAAAACACCTAATTATAACATTTTGTTAATCATTTCGATATTGATGTTATGCGACATCTCTTGCCAAAGGAATACTATATTGCACACAAGTGTGATTTATTTTTCCGTTTTTCGAATTTTATATAGAGGTTGTTAAAAATTTATTAGCATCCAAACTTTGCATTCCCATCCAAATGATAGAAAAAAGGTGTTAGGTAGTACTTTACTTATCAGAACAAATATTCTTAAATATCTATAAGACTCGTTTCTTAATATATGACAAATTAAATTAACTCCTAATGGTTAAGCCTCTGAATTAAGCTGTTAATTAACTAGCTAGAAAATTCATAATGAAGCTAATTACGTATTTAATATGGTGAGTATCTAGCTTCTCCAGTTCTCCTCAAGAAAACAATCACTCTGTAGCATGAGTTCAAGCTTCATCTCAAACCAGGCCTTAAGAAGCTTCATCTATAATGTTGACTTTGGTTTTTCCACGTTCATGGCAAGTCCCCTTCATTTCCTTAATGTCCAGATCTAGCACAACATATACATTATTATTTTATTTTTAATTTAATGCAATATGATTCAAATCTCTCGTATATGCCAGGCTGGACAAGTAATATTATACCGGATGCTAAATTAGGCTAGGACCGAATCTATTAGTACAACTGTACAAGACCGGACCATATTAACTTTATATAACAAAAAATAGATTTATATATTTACAAATTACTATTACTAGCTTATATCCCGTGCGATGCACGGATGAATTTTTTTAATTTTTTAATATTTTTTAATATTTTTTAATGATTTGAATTTATTTGTATTTGTATAATTATAATTTAAATTTTATTTAATATTATATGTATATGTTTTTATATAATTTATTTGTATTTATATTTTAATAGGATAATTTTTGTTTGTTTTGTATAGAGATGTATTTTACTTAGGAGATTAATGTGAGATATTTTAATTAGAAGATTAATATGAGATTGTATTTTAGTAGTAATGTTTATATTCTTTAGAATTATAATATTTATGAGTTGTTTGCATAAAAAGAGGATTACTTGTGTTACAATTGTATGTATGATTATATTCTTTTAAAATTATATTTTATTAAAATTTAACGGTTAAGATTATTTATATGGTTCACTTAAAATTGGACGGTCAAGATCTTTTCTATGGTTCACCCAGTACCAAACCAACCGACGACCAAAACTTTTAATCTTTCGTCTTTAATAATATAGTATAGATGGGATACATAATAAGAGATTCTTAACTTTATATTAGTTTACAAACTATTTTAAATATTTTATGTTTAAAATTCATATAAAACTTAACCTAAATTAAAACAATTAATTAAAATTTTGTATAAAAATTAAGCAACCGGTCTATACTGTTCGGTTCAAATTTTATAGGTCGATATTTAATAAATTCGATCTTTTATCCACTAATTTGATAAATTGTAATTTTCAATTTAATTCGACCTGATTTTAAATTTTTGTCCCTGCCAACTCTCAGATTATTGATGATGCAGATAAATACTCGTATGTAGTGATATCTCAGGTGAGGTAAGCAGGTGAAAGAAAAAAATTGAAATGTTATTGAAATTAGAAAAAGTTAAAGAGTATCGATAAATCAAAATACCAAATCATTTATTTACTTCGATTTTACTTTCGATTTTAAAATGCATTCAAATCATAAATAATGCTGTTGAACCATATCATTACTTGTATAACAAATTAATAAAACACCCCACTAAAAGTGAAATTGTTATATATATTTTTTGACAAAAAATAAATAAAAACTTATTTAATTCTTCGTATATAATGTATGTAGTATCGGTATACCGTGCACGTATGTCTGTTAACTCGACAATATCATAATCGCGATCCAAATTACGAAATCGCATTTATTTTGTGTATGTAGCACCATGGATCTACTTAAATATACGAGCTAGCAAGTTACATCTTTTGCCAAGCATAGGGGGCCACTTTGCATGCCTAATAAGTAATATTCATTCCATCCCAATTTAAGTGGTTTGTTTGATTTTTTATGATCAATTTGACTGAAAATTAGAAATTATTATTTTACAATTTTTGAAAATAAAAAGTTACATTTTAAAGTAGATTAAATGTATTTTTTAATGATATATATAATTTTTTATAATTATATAATATATGTAATTTTCAGTAAAAAAATAGTCAAGTTGACATCTAAAAGTCAAACAAGACACTTGAATTGGGACGAGGGAGTAATAATGAGTAATGCTAGAGACCCCAAATATTGTCCAAAATATTGTTCCCAAATAACGTGCCATAACATATGACTTATTTTAATTCGTGTACGTATATGTATGCACGTGGGTCTCGTATTATTATAGAACAATTATCAATTATACACGTGATAACTCAACATTTGGAACAATTTTCTAGGGTTTTTAACATTTTCATAATAATAATACACCCTATCTCGATTATTTTCTCTAGAATCTTTTACACTTATTATCTTATTTTTATATATGATTATATTCATTTAGATCTAGTTTATTTTTGCAACTTCATAATTATTATGTTATATTAAAACTTTGTCCAAATTAAGTTATATTGTATAATTCTTGGGTAAATAATACGAGTGTCTTTTAATATTATGCAATGAAATATTATATAATTAATTCGATAGAAATTACAAAAAATAAATATACATGTGCTTTTTTAACCAAAGTGTTGTGTTATTCTAAACATACATATGCTTTTAAAAATTTATCACACATTTAAGAATTAATTACTTTAATGGCCTGAACTATAATATTTTTGTTGAAAAATGATTCAATTATAAAATTTGTCAGTTTAATGGTCAAAATATTTATTTTTTAACACTTTATTACATTCCATCAAAAAAATTTAACGGATGTTAGTGAAATAATATTTAACTGCACTTTAATGGCCAGAATTATAAATTTTTTTACAGAAAAATGGTTTAATTATAAAGTTTACCAATTTATTAGTCAATTATTTATTATTTTTTTAATAATAAATTATATTATAATTTTGTATTCACGGTTTATTTTATAGTTTAAATTATTTAAATTATCACACTTTTTAAATTTTAAATCATATTAATACAAATTTATAAAATAAAAATATTTATGAGGTTGATTCGGTAATTTATCTAAAATTGGAAATGAAAATCTAATTCTAAAAAGAGTGATATTTTATAAAATAAAATCTAATCATGTATGTAAAGTTATGTTTTTTTATTTATAAGTTGTATTACATTTTTTTTCTAATCTCAAATATTGATTAAACACTGTTCAGACTCATCGAATTCATTTTTTAATGAATGTAAAATTATTCTTATTAATAATGATAAGAAAAAAGTAGTGAACAATATCAGATGCAATCAACTATTAAAAAATAAATAGTTTGACCAACAAATTGGTAATTTTTATAATTGAGTCATTTTTTTATAAAGAAATTATAATTCAGGTCATCAAAATACAATTAACTATTATTTCATTAACGTTCGTTAAAAAATTTATCGGAATACAATCAAGTGTTAAAAAATAAATAATTTGGGTATCAAATTGACAAATTTTATAATTGAGTTATTTTTCTGAAAAAACATTATAGTTCAGGTTTTCAAAATATAATTAAGTCTACATTTAAAATAGTAAAAGTTTTGTTGGATTGTCATATTTAGGATTGAAATATAGATGGTACTATGGTAGAAAGTAAATATAATATTGATATTTTCTTTTTCTTGTTAAATATTATACCTTCCCACTAAACTGTTATCGAGAAAATAAAGTACATCAACCAGCAGCAGCAGCAGGAGGATATTTCAGTTTCAATGTACTCACCACTCACCAGTCACCATTGCTACAGGGGAGATTATAGTCTTGTAGACCCGCACATAGCCACATACCCAAGAGCCAAGACCCATCCAAATTCACTCACAAGTTGTCGTATTAGTTTGTCGTATCTACCATTCTTCTACTTCCAAGTCCACATGACAAAAAGTATTGGAGTATATTGAACGAAAAACAAGTCAGTTCCTGACCGTCTGACTCATATTATATTTTATTCAAAAATATGTATATATTCTATTTATAACTAATTACGTGAAATTCCAAACATACCCTTTACTATTGCATGCTGACGAGTAGATACCAGATAGGGGCTCCGTTTCATGCATGGTACAGAGACCGAGTTTGTATTTCAAAAGTAGGATAGAAGTTGAAAAATTTTCAAAAATGGTACACTGAATCCCCTTTTTTGGCGAACACACTTGGAATCGGTTTCAAACTTGTATACAATACCGTGTGGCGAACACATCAGAAAATCTGCCTAGCTTTGTCCACAGTTTTCAATGGCGAACACATGATATTCAAACTCTATTGTGTTCCCAGTGTGCAATGGCGAACACAACAGAGGGTTAAACGACGTCGTTCTATTTGTTAGGTTTTAATATTATCCATAGCCTTGAAAAGAAATCAACAATAAAATGACATCGTTTTAATCTTTACGTAATTTTCCTTACGTACTAGTCCACAATCTCCAGTGGCGAACAAAGCAGCTTCATTTAATTTTTTTTGTAAAGTCTTTACCATCTACACTGGCGAACACTTTAAAAAAAATCCACACATAATTCTAGTTGAATTGTGTTCGCCATTCACGCTTGTAATCTTATCTTATCTAAATGAAATCTACAATTCCACACATTTCAAGGCAGCTGTGCCTATATTATAAAGCAATCCATTTCATTTCATTTCCTGCGTCCACAAGTATAAGGTACATTCTCTCTTTTTTCTTCAGTAATTTATATCTTCTATATTTTTTGTTTTGATTTATACAACAAATGGATTGTTAGATTTGAAATTTTTAGGAGTTTACTGCCATTTGTGTCTTTATTTTTAACCTATTATCTGTATTTTCATTTTCATACGTACTGCTTTAGTAATAATTGAGATGCTAATGGACAACAGTTCATAATTAGACTGAATAACCTAATTTTAAAATGTATATACATTAAATAGTTAGTATAACTTTGTGGTGAATAGATCTGTTAGTGATATAAATTATTAGTAATTTAATTTGTTAGTTTGTTATCAATAAGTTGTTAAAGATATATTAAAATGTTTGTTATTAAATAATTTAAAATATTGTTTAAAATGTAGGCTAATGGAAGATTTAGTGAATGTAAATTTTTTCTGGGGCGGTGAAATAATTAGACGGGATGCTGATATCAGATATTCTATAGATCCCCAGAAAATGCAGTATATTAAATGGGGAACCTCTTATGATGAGTTGAAGGTGATTGTGTATCGAATAATGCAGATTAGCAGTTCACATTGGAATGTGAAGATGAGGTTTAAATATCCCCAATTAGGTCTTGGTAATGTAGTAAGTGGATATTACATTGCTACTGTTAATTATGATGATGATGTGCGGAGGATGTTGAGTGTTCCTAGGCAAATGCAGATGGGGTTGGGTGATGTATCTCTATTTGTGGATGCTGAAAAAATAGTACAAGATGATGTATTTTCATATCATCAGGGCGGTTACTCACAGCCTAGCCAGCCCACACAATCAAGTTACGACACAATGTATGATAGGAGTCGGTTACCAGATTATGGTATGACGGGTTGGTCAGATTATTATTTTAGTGGAGGAGGTAACAGTGAGCCGTATGTTGGCGGTTCTAGTAGTAATGCATTTGAGGAATATGGTGGTGGTTCAAGTAGGAATGTGTTTACCACTAATAAAGATGTAGCTGAACATTCTTATGGACAAAATTCTGGTGTGATGTTGTCTCCCCCACGTGATCCATTTACATCGACGGGTGGTAGAAATTTGGCCCTCATCAATGAAAATGAAGAATATGAGCAGTACAGTTCTAGTGATGAGGAATTTTTAGAAGCTGACACCGAAGATGATTCAGATGATGAGGTCGATTTAGGACTGGATTCGATTGGTATAGAGCAAGAAGACCATGTTTTAATGGCGAGACCCCATGTTCAAATGGCAGCCTTTTTTGAGACTGAGGAGTTTACACCAATTACGGTTACTAATCCGGGTGAGACGTTGACTGTTTTTGATCCTCGGAATGCAAATTTCACGGTGGGAACATTATTCCGTGACAAGGACACCTTAGTTGCAGCAGTTAGAGAGGTTCACATCAACAGTGACAGGAACTATAAAGTTGTTAGGAGTAATCGTACTCAGTTCATTGCAAAGTGTGAATTTAGTGACGATTGTCCCTGGAGGTTGCGAGCTGCTTTGATGAAGAAGCATGGACTGTGGGAAATCACAAAGGTGAGAGAAATGCACACATGCGTTAACAACGAGCCGTTGCAGGATCACCGCCGTATTTCAGCAAAATTAATATCAAGACTTGTGAAACCCCATGTAAGTTTTATAAGTTACCAATATTTACTTGGAATCTTTGATTATAGAAAAACTAGTTCTGTTGATTTGATGTTATTAAATCATGTAACAGGTGCTAGAGAGGCCAAATTTGCCAATCATGACTGTTATGACCATGGTAAACGATGAATACCACCATCGTGTTAGTTACCTAAGAGCATGGAGGGGGAAACAGGCAGCAATTGAGGAGGTCTATGGTAAATGGAGCATGACATATTCTGCACTCCCAATGTTCTTGACGGCTTTGTTACATGCTAATCCAGGCAGTGTAGTTAAGATTGCTGCTGTCCCTCATGAAACATTCTAGGGCACTTCTGTATGCAAGAGAATTTTTTGGTGCTTGAAAGCAATGAAGGATGGTTGGCAGCATGCACGTCCCGTAATTTCAATAGATGGAACGTTTTTGAAGGGGAGGTACAAGGGAAAACTCCTTATTGCCATGGGAGTTGATTCGAACAATCACCAATATCCCATTTGTTATGCCTTGGTTGAAGAGGAGACATATGAGAACTGGTCTTGGTTTTTGAAACTGCTCCGTAAACATGTTTGCAAGGAAAGACAGGGTGTGTGCATAATATCAGATCGTGAAGTATCTTCGATTGAAACACATCAAACCCACGAATAGGCGTCTGGTATCCATGTGAAGTATCTGCATCGGTCGCCTGAGACTGCTCCTGAGTACCGCCAATATCCCACGCACCTCCTCCAGAAATAGGGGTATACTCCTGTGAAGCATCACGTCGCCAAGTACCCCAAACACCTACACCACCACCCGAAAACTGTGACTGCTCCTGAGGCAATGACGAAGTACCTCCTGATGTACTACCACCCATCATACCACCAAACGAACCACTGAACCCAATCTGATACTGCTCCTCTGCGCCCCCACCGACCCATGCATCCCAACAACCGTCACCACTACCGTGTGACGTGCCTCCCCTACCTCCTCCAGCGGATATTTGAGGCTGATCAGAAGAATGACGTTCTGTCCAAGAATCCCAACCGCCGTCAGCAATAACCGGTGTGGTGTCTCCCCAACCTCCTCCAGCAGACATCTGGGACTGATGATACGAATGACCCTGTGTCCATGCACCCCATCCCCCCTCTGAGTGGGGAGGCGATGGCTCTGTCACGAAACCTGAAGAAGTGTGCACATCTGAGGCCACATGGTCGTAGTACGTGCCCGGCTCTGGAACAACTGGGACATCTCGAGGACGACCAACTCTTCTTCCAGTATGCCTATGTCGCTGATAACCGCGTTGGCCACCTGATAGAGGGGGTACCGGCTCGGGCAATGTGTGCTGGTAAGAACTACAACCAATAGAGGTCAGCCGATCCCCTAAAATCGTACGTGCGTCAGCGACATCGGGATCAGGATGCTGGATGGCATGATAAGCTTGGGAAATCCCCTCCGCCTATATGAAAACAGTTCAATCTTTTAAAAACTAAACTAAATTAACAACTACATTACGAATCACTAAATCATTAATCTATAGTGTACTTACATAGTACTGTGAATATCCATGTGTGCCCTGAAAGCCATGCTCTCTAGACCGTCGCCTGGGATCAACTACAAATCGGCGGGTAACTCTAGAATACCATCCATCCCATGCTGATGTACACCCTGCAGGTCCATCCTTGATATATTTGTAGTGACGCGGTGTCATGGCCTCACTAAGCCTGGACTCCCAAAGCTGGATGAATATGCTATGGACAGATATCCAATCCAAATGATCATTATAGGCCACGTGCATCCTCTCGTGGTTCTCCTCAGGTGAGGCACGTGGTATATCCTGCCTAAAGCCAAATTGCCTAGTCACACGCTCAGGATAGCACCACTCGACAACTTCTTCAAAAATGAGGGGACACTTTGATGTCCATAAAGTCCGAGTCATAACATCAGGCCTAATATCACCATCAATACCTCTGTATGGCCTCCAACAAAAGAACTCATCAGTACCCATGGCATCCAGCTCATAACGAACAAAACGAGACTGTGAGTGTGGAACAGATATCATACTCAAACGAACCTTCCACCTACAATAAATTTAAGGGTCAATAACAGTGGATAAAAAAGCGTTATTCAAATTTCACATGTACTTTTTTACTATCGTACCTCATAGCCAAGGGATGCTGAATGTATGCATCATCCCTACGTACTGGAGCTAGCGAAGGGAAACGCTCCTAGATCCAAACCTAATTCATATTTCAAAGTCATATTCAAATATCTTAAAGGGAAATGATGCATGTATAATAAAGTATATTTACCTGCAATAGTGTAGTACACCCGCAGAATTCCTTCTTCCTACCGATGCTAGTAGAGCACAACTTCTTATACAAGAAGGCAAGCACCGAGCTACCCCAACTATACGCCTGTAGCTGGGTATAGTCTCGTACATACTCGAAGAAGTCCATCTGCAACCTGTTCCCAGTTGCGTTGGGAAAGACAGAACCAATAATCATAACCAAATGTGCCCGGATGTGAAATAACAACTGTCAGTCAAAATCAACTGAATCCTCGTCCAACCGATCACATGCGCCAAAATGATCTACCAACCATGTCAGCTTCAATCCACCCCTATTCACGTCATCGCCAACAGGGTAAACACCTAACAAATCACCAACCAACTGGCGCTTCTCTTCTAAACTTTGCTGAGGAAATGAATGCACAACAGGAGATCCAATAGTAAGCAACCCAAGTATATAATAAACATCCTCTAGAGTGATAGTCGCCTCACCAAAATGAAAATGAAATGTATGAGTCTCTGGGCGCCATCTCTCCACAAATGCAGTAATCAATCCGGGATCATGTTTAATTGCCCCAATCTGGTAAACGCCATGAAAACCAGATGATACAATAGCTGCCAAGACATCTGGATGTGGTGGATATTTTTTTACTTTATCCCAATATCCACGGTAGTTGACACGAGTACGAAAATCTGGCAATGCCTGCAAAGAATCATATGATTATATCAGTTAAATAAATTACATAATGACAATAATATATTTATACCTATAATCTTACAATAAATATTTGAAAATTTTTATACCTCTCCATTCCATATATGTTCCGAACGATGCACCTGCTGTCTGGTCAGTAAAGATCCGTCTATAGGACCAGGATGATAACTAACCGAATCCATATATGTTTCTGCAAAAATTTAAACAAATATTAATTAATCAAATATATTTTTTTTCAAGTAATTGTTAATAATAAAAGCTAAAAAAATTTCATAATTCTTTCAAATATACTTTATATAAATTTTCCTCTTATATATATTGATATATTTAGATTAAAAAAATGTTATTTTTTAATTTTTTTTTTTAACATTTCAAATATAAATTTTCTAAATTCTAATTTATATAATTATATTTATATATTACTGAATATAATTTTTTTTATATATATTCATATTTTTATATTCGAAAATATCATACTAATACACTAATTAATATATTATTATACTTTAAAGTTCCAACATATAATTTATATAATTTCATTTATATATTTATATTTCAATAATTATATAATTTATATTTTAAGAATATTATATATTTATATAATTATAAATTTAATCACACCTACTAATTATTTAGTAATCAACATACTAATTCACTAATTAATATATTATTATATTTTAAAGTTCCAAAATAAAATTTACATAATTTTATTTATATTTTTATATTTCTATGATTATATAAATTAGAATTTTATATATTTATATTTTATATATTTATATTTTATAAATTTACTCACACCTACTAATTATTCACTAATCAACATACTAATTCACTAATTAATATATTATTATATATTAAAGTTCCAAAATAAAATTTATATAATTTTATTTATATTTTTAAATTTCAACAATTATATAATTTAGATTTTAATATAATTTAGATTTTATAAATTAAATTAACTAAACTACTGATTATTCACTAAACAACATACTAATTCACTAATTAATATATTATTATATATTAAAATTCCAAAATATAATTTATATAATTTTATTCATATTTTTATATTTCAATAATTATACACTTTAATTTTGTATATAATTTTTTTTAAATTTAATCAACTAATGTACTAATTTTTCACTAATCTGCAGACTAATTCAGTAATTAAGATTACTATACTTAAATGTTATTTGCTTCAAGTCAATGAAACCAAATTATCGGTAGTTATAATAGCCATATTATGTGCTTCAAGTCAATGAAATTGATCAATTATATTCTCTAATCAACATATTAATTATTCAATAATTAACCTATTAATTGAGTAACTATAATTATATTACGTTCAAAGTTCTGTTAATTTACTATCCCTAATTGAGGTCATGTTATCAATCACAACAATAAATACAGGAAACAAAGCATACAAATCACAATAAAAATCCAAAATCAAGCATTAATCGGAACAAGAACATGAATAATAAGAAGGTGAACATAGAGTACAAGATGAAATCCACAGCATATGCTCTGCATAAAAGAAGAAGTAAGAAACAAGGGACCAACAAGAGTACCTGTTTGCCGTGCGGAGACCCCTTGTTCGCCGTTCCCCGTAGTAGACTAGACTGTAGACTGCTTGTGGTGTGCTGCGGCTGATATGTGAGGGATATTATGATAAATTAGGTTTTAAAGCTAACAAAAAAAACGACGTCGTTTAACTCTCTGTTGTGTTCGCCATTGCAGACTGGGAACACAACAGAGATTGCATGTGATGTGTTCGCCCTTGAAAATTGTGGACAAAGGTGTGCAGCTTCGAAAATGTGTTCGCCATTAGTTTAGTTGTGTACGCCATTAGAGATGGTGTACACAGTTGTCTTATCTTATCTATCCACTCTATCTATATTATCTGCCATTTCATTTAATTGTTACTTCTGAACTCCAACTGAGCAAGCTGCATTTTCTCTCTTTATTGTCTATATTACTTATTGTTTTGATTATATCTTATAAATGATTTCCATTATATCTTACATATACTGCATATCTTGCTTGTTTATAACTCTTAGTTTATACTTGTTCATATATTAACTGCTCGTTTATACTATTAGTTTACATTTTTATATAAATTGTCCATAATTAAACTAATTTTGATCCATTAACAAATTACACTAGAAAATGTAAAAATTGTTAGTAATATAATTATAATTATAATTGTAATAAACTTCATTATATATGTTAATGTATGGAATAAATTTGACATGTTATTAATTAATTAAAAATATTGTTTAAAATTTAGGATAATGGAAGATCCGGTGAATGTTAATTTTTGCTGGGGCGGTGAAATAAT
The DNA here is from genome assembly GCA_028671895.1 of Oenanthe sinensis. NCBI lineage: Eukaryota > Viridiplantae > Streptophyta > Magnoliopsida > Apiales > Apiaceae > Oenanthe > Oenanthe sinensis. Next base: position 45,455,537 of record CM053813.1, on the reverse strand, counting down.
TAGACGGGATGATGATATAAGATATTTTATAGATCCCCAGAAAATGTAGTATATTAAATGAGGAACCTCTTTTGATGAGTTGAAGGCGATTGTGTATCGAATAATGCAGATTAGCAGTTCACATTGGAATGTGAAGATGAGGTTTAAATATCCTCAATTAGGTCTTGGTAATGTAGTAAGTGGATATTACATTACTGGTGTTAATTGCGATGGTGATGTGAGGAGGATGCTGAGTATTCCTAGGCAGATGCAGATGGGGATGGGTGATGTATCTCTATTTGTGGATGCTGAAAAAATAGTACAAGAGGATGTTTTTTCGTATCATCAGGGCAGTTACTTATAGCCTAGCCAACCTACACAATCAAGTTACGATACAATGTATGAGAGGAGTCAGTTGCCAGATTATGGTATGGCGGGTTGGTCAGATTATTATTTTAGTGGAGGAGGTTACAGTGAGCCGTATGAAATATGAAGATGCAAAAAATAAAGATGACTTGTTCATTGTAGTTTTATTTATGTAATTTTTATATTGATTGTCTTATGTAACTTTCATGTATTTTATGTACCTTTCATGATTTTCCAATGTTTATGTTTATGTAACTTTTCAAGCATTAATCAACTTTTTCAAGAAAAAATGTGTATTCCGAGGCATATTTATGGGGTTAAAAAGTGGTCGAAAGAAATCCATTTCTTAAATTTTCTCATTGTTACTACTAATTTGAAGTGCCTACTATAACAATATGTTGTGAAATGGAGAAAATGATTTCTACGGGCTACAATTATTAATCCATAAAAATGGAAGAAAAACAACTTTTTCAAGCAAAAATGTGTATTCCAGGGAATATTTAGGGGGTTAAAAAGTGGTTGAGCAAAATTCTATTTATAAATTTTATCATTGTTACTACTAATTTGAAGTGCCTACTATAGCAATATGTTGTGAAATGGAGAAAATGATTTCTACATGTTACAATTATTAATCCATAAAAACGGAAGGAAATCAACTTTTTCAAGCAAAAATGTGTATTCCGGGACATATTTAGGGGGTTAAAAAGTGGTTGAGCAAAATTCCATTTATAAAATTTATCATTGTTATTACTAATGTGAAGTGCCTACTATAACAATATGTTGTGAAATGGAGAAAATGATTTCAACAAGTTATAATTATTAATCCATAAAAACGGGAAAAAATCAACTTTTTCAAGAAAAAATGTATATTATGGGGCATATTTAGGGGGTTAAAAAATGGTTAAGCAAAATTCCATTTTTCAATTTATCATTGTTACTACTAATTTGAAGTGCCTACTATAGCAATATGTTGTGAAATGTAAAAAATTATTCTACAAGTTACATTTATTAAACCAAACAAGTTTTTCATAAAAATAAACCAACCAACAACAAATAAAACTACAAATACTTTGACGAGTCATCCAAAGTATGGAGGTAAAATAGTAAACAAGTGGATTAATACACAATGATAACTTAATAACCAAACAAGTCTACCATAACCAAATATCTACAAAATATGGGTGCCTTTAAAACAAATCCTCCATGTACCTTTTGCATGTCTAAGGTGGTTGTTGTCTCTGATGCATATTTTAATTCGAAATATGTATATACATTTTAATTTTTATTATTATTTTAATAAAGTGATTATTTATATTTATATTCGAAATTACATTCCATAATAAATATAAATATTTATTTATTTTTTTATATTCAAAAAATGTACATATATTTTAAAGTTTGATACTCCACAAATATATTTTATAATAATATATTTCTATTTTTACATTCAAAAAATATACTTTCTAAAATATAATTTATATAATTATATTTATATTTATATTTACATATTACAAAATATAATTTTTATTAATATGTTTATATTTTTCTATTGGAAAATATATTTTTTAAATATATTTTATTTTTTTATTTTCAAAAATAATTGTTAATATATTATTATATAATAAAGTTCCAAAATATAATATATATATATATATATAAATTGTTATATATATTTATATATTTCAATAATATATTCAAAAATATAAATTTTATTCATAATATTATATATTATTATTCATAAATTTTAAAATTTTATTTACATTTTTATATAATTATATACCAAATATTAATTCACTAATTAAGATGATTGTAATTAAATATTCTAATTTGTACTAATTGAGCTCATCTGCTTCAAACCAATGAAACTAATAATTTATATTCCCTAAACAACATACTAATTATTCACTAATCAATATACTAATTGAGTAATTAAAATGATACTAGCTTCGAATTTACATTAATTTACTTACACTAATTGACCTCATGTTTATATTTTTTAAAACCTAATTTTTTGCTTTTTTAAAAATGTACATATTTTTACATTTTAATTCGAAATATGTACATATAATTTTATTTATATTAATATTTTAATAAAGTGATTATTTGAAATATATAATTTATATTTATATTCAAAAATACATTCCAAAATAAATATATATTTATATTCGAAAAATGTACATATATTTTACATATTTATATTCTACAAATATATTCTATAATAATATATTTATATTTTTCCATTCGAAAATATATTCAAATATATATTTAGATTTTTATATAATTAATATATTTAGAAGCTTATAAATTAACCACTAATTACGCACAAATTATCTAATTATTCTCTATTCAACATATTAATTACCAACTATTTGAAAATATATTATGAAATTACATACTAATGAAATATACTATCAATATTAATAAAAATTATATTTTGTAATACATAAATATAAATATAAATATATAAATTATATTTTAGAAAGTATATTTTTCGAATGTAAAAATATAAATATATTATTATAAAATATATTTGTGGAATATAAAAATTTAAAATATATGTACATTTTTTGAATGTAAAAAAATAAATATATATTTATATATTTATTATGGAATGTAATTTTGAATATAAATATAAATAATCACTTTATTAAAATAATTAAAAAAAATTAAAATGTATGTACATATTTCGAATTAAAATCTAAATATATATATTTTTTAAAATGCAACGTATCTCGAAAAGTGCATTACCAACTGTGTACACCATCTCTAATGGCGTACACAACTAAACTGAGACTACCAACTTTCATGTTGTGTTCGCCATTGAGAATGACGAACAGAGCTAAAATAACATCATTTATGTTCGCCGTGGGGAATGGCGTACATGACAATTTTTGTTACTTTCATGTTCGCCATATCAAACCGCCATACACTATGAGAAAAATATTCATAGTCACTGCAACCAAGCAACAACTCTGTTCGCCAAAATGGGGAATTAGCTATACCATAATTGAAATATTTTGAACGTCTATCCCATATTTGATATACGAACATGGTCCATGTACCATTTTAGAAACGGAGCCCTAGATAGGAGTAGCAATTGTTAATATACTCGTGACAGGAGTCTACATCCATGTATGATGTATGAGGGCTGATTTAGAGGAGACGAGGAGTTTGACTTACCTTATTTGTGAGAAATAAATATTTATTTCTAAATATTTATGTGTATGTGTTTTCTAAAATAAGCATTTATTTTTCATAAACAAACTCAGTACTTACTTTATTTTCAGAAATAAATAATTACTTAGAAAAAATAAATATATACCTTTTTAAAAATGAACATCTATTTTTCTGAAATAAATTTAACCCCTATCTCCTTAACACCGCTTGGTTGCTGTCTTCAAAGCTTTCAACCAAGAGGCCATATTAATTCTTAAACATTTTATTACGACGCATTTTTTATTTTTGGATACCAATGCTAGGGGCTTAACGTCGAGGAACTCTGACTAATCAATAATAAATATAATTACATAATACATATAAAAGTTGATGAATATAAAAAAAATTACGGAACATAAAAAATAATCACAAAACAAAAAATAATAATTACATAACATAAAAAAATATAAAACACAAAATTATAGAATACTATTCAACATTAGTGTTCTATATTTTTTTGTATATTGTGTAAATTTTTTGTTTATTTTGTAATTATTTTTTATGTTCTATGATTTTTTTGTATGTTCTATAATCTATATATGCTAACTTATAATCCGTGCAAAGTACGAGCTATATTAATAAATTATATATTAACTATTTTATATGATTATTTAATTTAATATAATAATTTATTTTATTATTAATTTTTTATATGTTATTTATAATTATTATGATATATTAATTTTTATTTTAATATTCATGAGACATGATTAGGTTGTAATTTTAAATAAATTAAAAAGCGATGATGAAATTGAGTTATATGTTAATACAACTATATTAGATAAAAATTATATTATAATATTGTTCCTAAAATAGAAATTATATTTTATAATTTAAATATAAAATAATATTACCCCGTGAACAGTTGTATAAAAAAGAATCACACTGTTAATAGAATTCTATGTATAATATATATAGTATACATAAATTATTTTATATAATTTAAATATTTATAAAATATTAAATATTAAATTTTCTAAACCGCGGGTAGTGCGGCATTGTTCCTAGTTTTATAAAGTTATTTGTTTTATAACGTATTCTATAGTTATTTGTTAATTAAATTTTTATAAAATACGAATTGGTTACTCATCATGACATAACGCTGTTTACTTAAAGGCTCGGTCCAGTGCTTTTCGTCCCTCTTTCTACAACACTAGTCTAAAGGATTTGTGTCACTTGGGCCACACTCAAATATTCATATATTATGGATATGTAATTTTATATAACACGGGTCCAATATATTAAGCTTTCGGCCCACATCACTAAAGATTCTAAACTTGTACCTGACATGTATACTTTTGATTATTGGAATGGGAACACAGTGCCATTTTTTTTGTTCCTTTCCATCTTTTGCTTTTTGATTGGTCCCTGTACTATCAAAAGCAAAAGGTGCTAAAAATTTCCCGCTCATTCCTTTAGTATATGACTATTATATGACCACTACCCTCAACATTAGAAGCTTATTTCCAATGCATATGTCAAATTAATTACAAAAGGAAAGATTATATACCTGTAAGAAGAGGTCGAGGGGTTCGAATTTCGATAAAAGTAGAGTGTGTGAGTATTTAAATTTTTCTGATTAATTATTGTCGAAAAGAAGATCATATACGTGATATGGGGAATTGTCTATTTGGAGGTTTCGGGGAGCCCGAACATGAAGTAATAAAAGTTATAACATCTAGCGGTGGAGTCATGGAGTTTTATGAGCCAACTACAGCAGAGAGCATCACTGATGAATTCCCTGGCCATGTCATTTTTAGAAGCCACGATCTTTTCTGGAATCCGATTCCTCACAGTGAAATGCTACTGGCAGGTAACTCATACTACCTCCTCCCACTCCCTGTCAACAAAAAGCCCGTACTAAACAATGCACCTGCTTGTGCTGATTATCAATATCATCATCAGCTACAAATAGGCCATGTAAGATCTAACAATCGCCCCCCATTTGCTGCACATTGTTTGTCTACCATTGCACCTTATCGGATGTCATTTGATCATTGTAGCCGAAAAGTGTTCAAGAAAACATCATCCCCGTCTCTGTCTTGCGCTCACCAAGTAGCACGTGGACAAGCAGGATTGAGAGGCTTAAGGCTATGTAAGCAAAACAATAGAAGTAATAGCAACAAGTACATGTCAACACGTGGCGCGGGCATTTGGAAGGTGAAGCTGGTAATAAGCCCTGAACAGCTTGCGGAGATACTGTCACAAGAGGTCAGGACTGAGGAGTTAATTGAGAGCGTTAGAACAGTAGCCAAATGTGGAAATAATTACAAAAATTGCCTGTCTTCATCATCCGAGTCCGCCTTCTCAGACCTCTGGGGTCTGTCTGTCGCGACTGCCAATTCCAGGAATTGATTCATCTTCCAATTACACTCTCACTGTCCATCTGTGTGTTACTAATTATACATATATATTCATCAATATTATTGTCATCATCATGCTTTATATAAATTTGCAAATTATTGTGTATTCGCTTCATTTAGAAAGTTGGAAATTCTGAATTGATCCTAATAGTCTCATATGCACTATAATCTTTACACGCTAAATTTGCCATTCTGTTATGCAAATTACGCTATCATTCTTCCGTAAGTAATTTTATTGTTAAGCCTTTACTAAAGAATATATCATATCAATTTAAAGTTCTAGCTACCAAATGCATGAACTAATTAAAGTGATATAAACCCTTGGGCCTGCTGGGGCTAAAATCATGTACAAGTCTCTTTTCATCTTTTTGGAATAAGTATGATTATTTATGTGGAAAAATCTAGCATACAAGATCGAAGAGGACGGTCGAAATATCAAATATCACGTACATTATAATTAAGCAACCAGGATCGACAAGCATCTGGTACTTCAATAATGTGGAGCCTGCTCTTTTTCTTAATTAGTTGTTTATTGTGGCCAATATAGTCATCGACATTACGACCAAATATTATATGACCAACTCCATTGCTCACGTTTTTGAAATTCAGCTGGTGAATTGTCCACTTTTCTTGGACGTGGAGTTAGGTTACACATCAATATATATCTTGTATGAACTCGTAAAATTTAGTTATAATAATTTAGATTTCCATATATATATATATATATGAATGCTTAAAAGAAAACTAATATTTAAAAAAAAACTAAAGTACTCAGCAATTGATTTCTAATTGTTCCGATGATTCATATTAACTAAATTTCATTCAATTATACTATTTAGATTTTCAAATACTTACCTGACAATAAATGCAAATGAGCTCTTAATATAGTTATAACACAGGCGCGCACACACACATATATTATTTAAATCAAGTATGTACAAGATCTCATATATTTTCATATCATCTCTCTCATATCTTTATTAAGATTCTATTAAATATTTTTATTTAAATTTTATGATGTTTTCAACCATATTCAATTTTATAATAATTATTCTAATAATTATTAAAATTAAAATTCTATTGAAATATGTTAAAATTATTGAGATTCCAATAACTCTTGCACTAAGTATATTCTACATATAATTTAATTATTAATATTATATTAGAATTCTACTTTTGTTAAAAAAATTATTTAGATTCCACTAAGTATTGTACTAATTATTCTATAAAATATTAAAAATAAAATTTTACCAATTATCTTTATTTAGATTCTATCAGGTGTTCAATCATATTAAATATTATAATATATATTCTACTAATTAATAATATTAAAATTTTATAAAACTATATTAAAAATAAGTATTTCAATATAATACTTAATATCATATTACATTTTAATATAAATTTCTATTTATATATTCCATAAATTATTGTATTGTAAAATCTATTTTTTTTAATTTTTACATTTTAATAAAACTAATATTTTATATAAATATTAATATTAAGATTCTACTAAATATTCTAATGTATAGTTAATACTAAGTATTAGGATTCTACTAAGTATTCTAATATATAATTAATATTATATTAAGATTTTACTTAGTATTCTACTAAATATTAAAATTGTAGTAAGTATTCTAATGTATAATTAATACTAAGTATTAAGATTCTAGAATGTATCCTACTAAATATTAAGATTATACCAAGTATTCTAATGTATAGTTAATACTAAATATTCAGATTCTAATATGTATTCTACTAAGTGATCTCTCGTGTTATTCTTGTATTTTATTTTTTATTCTATTAAGTATTTTGTTATAATATTTTCTAATATTATGATTTTATAAAATATATCAATATAAAATTTAGCCTACTAACTATTATGCTAATAATGAATTTATAAATTTAGTAGAATACTAATAAAATAGTTAGTAGAACATTTAATGGAACCTTAATTAAAAAATATTTAAATTTATTTTGAAATATTTAATAAAATACTTAGTAGAATCTTAATATTATTTTAAAATAAATAATGAAATATTTATTAGAACACTTAATAGAATCTTATTAAGTATTTTATATTTATATTATATATATTCACAACATTTAAGATTTTAATAAATAATGTAAACATAAGTTAAGATTGTACTATGTGTACTAATAAATAAAAAATATAATATATTTAAGATTCTTTTAAATATTTTACATTCCTAAGTATTATATATTGCTTAATATAATATATTTAAGATTCCATTTAAGTTTTCTAAGAAAAATAAAATAAGAAAAAAATTATGGAATGGAGGAATTACAATTTATTTGTTTTCAATGTATTATCATGAATATGTAAATGATATAAATCGATTGTATTCTGTCAAAATTGATTGCATTTAATACCTAGTTAGTAGACTATTAAATTAGAATATTAGTTTCCTTTTTCGTTGTTTGACCTTTATTTACATATATTTGGAAACTATTACAATTTGCTAATTATATATACGGTGTAAATGTCTAAGTTTTATATCTAAAAAGTTTTCCCTACATCACTACTATATATATACTAGCTTATAACCCGTGCAACGCACGGGTGAGATTAATAAATTATATATTAATTATTTTATATGATTTAAATATATAATTTACTTTTTTTTATTATATCGGCTATAATAATATAATATATAATAAAAATTACTTATAGATAAAATAATGTTAGAGTTGTATATAGGGTTTATCATAAAATTTAATGATATATTAAATTAAAATTATAGGATAAACTTTAATGATATATTAAATAAAAATTATAGGATAAGTATGATTCGTAAAATAAAAAATATAGAATATAATTTAAATATAATATATAATATTATCTTTTGGTGATGAGTTGTATAAAAGGAGGACTACTTATGTTAGAGTTGTATGTATGATTATATTATTTTTAAAATTAGATTTTATTAAAATTCAACGGTTAAGATTGTTTCTATGGTTCACTTAAAATTGGACGGTCGAGATCTTTTCTATGGTTCACCCAGTATGAAACCAACCGACGACCAAAACTTTTAATCTTTCAGTTTTAATAATATAGTATATATATATATATATATATATATTTTCAATTGTACTATAGTTATTTTTGTTGTTGGATACTCAAATAAGGGAGGTTCAATTGAACCTAAGCCATATCATGAAAAAATTATCGAAATAGAAAAAATTACGGAACACAAAAAATAATTACAAAATAAAAAAAAATTACATAACATACAAAAAAAATATAGAACACAAAATTACAGAACAATATTAGTGTTCTGTTATCCGTCAATTACTCAAATAAGAGTTTCTCGCTGAAGCTTATTATATTATATGTGTGTGTTTATATATTACTATAAAAAACATGAAAGTATTTTTATTAGATATAATAAGTAACTAAAATAAGAAAGTATTTTTTTATTAAATATTTTATATATGTTAAAACTATGTAATATAGTAAATTTTAATAGAATTTTATATAAAATTTAATATATATAAAAGAATAATAATATTATAATATTAATGAAATCTAATCAATAAGTTATAATTTTAAATTAATAAGTTAGCATTTACATCATTTAAGTTGATATAAATATCACATTAGTAATTGTTACATAAAAAAATAAGTACAAATATATTTCAAGATTGTTAAAATTTGAATAAATCATTAAAAATCATATTATGTATAAATTTTCATTTATATATTATATTTTATAAATAAAATAAATTTTACTATATTTAATCTTTTTTAATAATAAATCAAAAGAAAAAAATTATAAACTTAATAAAAAATAATAAAAGAATGTCATAAATTTTGAAAATATTAACCATAATACAAGAATTTATAAGTTTGTATTTGATTATGTTTCAAAAAAAATATTTTCATTTGATTGTAATAACATGCACATTAAAACAAAAGTATAGAACTAGAAAAGACATCATTACCCATTCTCAAACTATTATTTAGGGTTATCAATATGATATTTATAAAAATTTAAATAACTCGTTGAGATGATGATCAAAATGATATTAAAATTCCGTTGAGATCATTAAAATGATATTAAAATTTCGACCAATGTGATATTTAATCCTTTTTCTCATTTAGGGTCCATTTGTTATTATTATTGTTGTTGCAGGCAAATAACATCAATTTTTTATTGAAAAACAGGCTGAAATGTGTTTGGTAAAATCCAAAAATTAATGTCTACCAAAGTGTTTTTGTCTAAAAAGAAAGTATGTCTCCCATTCTTTTGGAAAAAATACTTTTTTGAGGTTTTGCGAAAAATAACTGTTTCAATATGAAACCTCCCAAAAATATTAATTTTTTATATTATATCTCAAAATATGCATAAATAAAAAAAAATTATCTAACAGTTATCAAATTTTTTCAAGTGCACTTTTTCACCCGCACTTTTTCTCACAACTGCAATTCCAACCGGAGCCTTAGTGATCCAATTGATACACTTACTAAAATGAGCTTGCATTGTACAACCTAAGATCCAAGATGGAAAAACAAATACATACATGTGTATGTATATATATCACTATTCACTACTACATGTTAGTAAGAAGGGTAGAATGTATATATACATTACGTGGAATATTAGTGCATGTTAGTGAAAAGAGAGATCGAGTTTAGTGGGTGCATTGTCAATTTTCAGATGGCTGAAATTAATCATCCCGGTTAGAAAATATGAGGCAAAGTGATTAAGATAAACCATATCATGATTTAGACTTGACTACGCGTTAGTCAGAACTCAAAATGACCTCATAACGGCAACACCCATGCCATTAGTTAGTGCACCTTAGAGTAATTGATTAATTATGTATCAACATTATAATATCCCTTCATTTTCGAAAGAAATACTATATAGTAGTTAGATAAGAATGAGATGGAGCACAAACAATATATGTACCTTGTCAGCTACCTCAAGTGGACTAAGCAGTTTATGTTAATTAAAACACTCTTGGTCCTGTAATTACTTATTATAATGCCAATTGTTCATTTTCTTGATAGCTCTTGCGTAACTTAATCCGGCATTTTCTACAAGTATTCACTAATTGTTGCTGAGAAACACACACAATTACCCAATGAATTTCTTCCATGTTAATATTCATCATGGACCATTAATATATATATTAGTTCATACATAATCATTCGATTTTTATAATCTTATTTATCATAGCTTTTACCAAACTTTTCCACTATATATGTTGGTATCAAATCACTGTTCTAGTAATGCGAGTCAGAGCACCCACAGAGTTGGTGCCTGTTTTAAAATATGTTGAGCCCAATTTATAATCAACGTAAATTGTTGCAACTCCTTTGTGACCACTCATGAACATTTCATTCCATGTTTTTGGACAATTTTTCCATTGCCAGTGCATGCAATCAATACTTCCCATCATACCAGGAAAGCCACGAGCTTCACCCAACGTTGCACATCATTCGAGTTCGGCTTTCGTAAGTATTCACTCTCAAATATCGTACATACTGTGTAGACGAATTTTTTCAAGCATTCAACCGCAGTACTCTCTCCAATACGAACATAGTCATCAACAGCATCAGCAGAGACACCGTATGCTAACATACGCATTGCTGCAGTGCATTTTTGTAAAGGTGATAAACCTTTTCTTCCCACTGCATCAATCCTTTGTTGAAAGTATGGATCAGAATTTGAAACAGCATCCACAATACGAAGAAAGACATGTCTTCCCATACGGAATCTTCGTCGGAATATATTTTCTGGGTATACTGGATTCGGTGAAAAATAATCATTCACTAGACGTTGATGGCCTGATTCACGATCTCTGTAGATACATCGACGAGGCGTGGGTGTTGTTGAGCTTTGTCCATATATTTTCTGAAAAAGCTCGAGTCGACGGTTGTGTTTAGCGTCATCACAGAACTCTTCAATGAATTCTTCAGTGAACTCCATAGAAAAACTTTCTGATGTGGGTGTTTGATTCATTTTGGTGTTTGATGTGAATTGAAAGAACTAACACATCTAGTTTATATAGAAGGTAAATATATTCCAACGGTTTGATTCCAACGACTAGTTTACAAACAAATAAAAATAAACACTAGGAGTTTATCTTCAACCCACTTCCACTGACCGGTATTTTCTCGTACATCTTCGCCTTCTTCACAATCATCATTTAGATCAATAATATTTTCGTGGGCAAAGACCGGCACTTGTGTTTCGGGAGAATTTTGAATATTAATTGGTATTTGTTAAGTTTCAAATTGTGAATTTGGAATTGGAGGAAATGAATAGTGATAGGGCGAATTTTGAGGATACGAAAATGGAAATTGAGAATTCTGAGAAGGTGAAAATTGATATGGAGAATTCAAATTTTGAGAACTAAAATTTAAATTTTGTGGGTTTGGAAAATAGGGATTTGGATATGGATATGGAAATTGATGATTTATATTTTGAGAATTTGAATTTTGGTTTGAAGATGGGGGATTATTTGGGTTCATTTTTTGAAGTAAGGAATGTGAATAATAAGGGTATAGAAATTGATATTTATAGAAATAAAAATATTACCGTTTATATAACCGTTACGATTTAAACGTTAATATTGTAACGTTGATACTGTCAATATCTGCACAAAGTCTTACCTATCACATGTATGTACAGTTTTGGCAACAAAGTATTATTAAAATATTAACTTGTGGGCAAGTAACCCCGACCCAAGAAAGTGTCTCTGGACACTTGCAACTGTCCACTCCAAGCCTTGCATTCTCACTTGTCCAGCCACTTGGACAATTTCCGTGTCCCCATGCATGACTTGACCCCGCGCTGGGGGTGCTCTCAACGACGGAAGGAAGGAGAATAAAATATCACGTGGCTCAGTTTAAATTTTTAAAAAAGTAAGATAATTTTTTTATTTAAAAGTCTTGGAATAAATATTGAACATTAGTAAATATTTTATTTCGGGGAAACCATTGTGTTTCAGAATGGGGAACATTTTTGTAATTAACATCAATATTTGCACAATTGGTACATTTAAGTTATAATTATTTGGTACTTGTGTTAAACCAACAAGACCAAGGTAAACTCGAATTGAACAAACATTCTTCTAGAAGATATAATTATCAAGCTGCTGATGATAATAATAATGGCAAGAATAAAAAACAAAAAACTGAATAATGCATGCTGATGGAAAATAAAGCCTGTCCTACGATTGATGGAGTTCCGCGGTTGAATCAACCAGAAAGTTTGTCGCATACATACTAATTACTTGTAGCATTTGCCTTGCTAAATCGACCAAACTATGTTATATCAAATGTTTGGTCCGGAAAAGCCAGTACATGCATGACGGGACATAAAAAAATTGTGTTGCACCGATGGGGCTACCGTGGCACTTCATCAATATTAGTTCCACAATGACGAGTATATATACAGATGTGTTGGTTTTTTTTATGGATGAAATTGAAAAAGAAAATATAAATGGAGCACAATAATGGTGCTATACAAATAAATAATCTGCATATTCATTCCGCTTATAATAATGCAAATATAAAATCTATACATGGGCTATAATGATAATTAAAACAAATATAATCACTTATTTTAGTTTACTTATCTTACTAATTATTAGATAATAATGTAGATAAATTATAAAAAATTCTAAATAATATCTAATTAATTTTGAATTATCTTCAACACTATGTAAAACCACAAATTAATTATTTAGGACTTCATTCAAAATCTTACCTCTTTGAAATTAATACGATCTCGTGGGCTATCAGAACACTTGAATTATCTAAACATATGTATTATCACTATAACAAAAAGAGGGTATAAAATGCTTCTGATAATTTGTGTTTATCAAGAAAAAAGACTCACTATATATGCCGAGTTCAATTGGTGAAGAAAGGCACACGACATGTTTAAACGGGCTTGACAGCTGATAACTAAGTATTTTTCGCAATCAAACTCTTTCTGAGTCGTTTGGTTTGTGACTTTTGATATGAGATATGAGTTTTGTTCTTTCCAAATCCTGGTTGAAAATTTTTAATTTTAAAACTCATACCTTAAACACCAGAACTAGGAGGAATTAAATCAAAAACTTATTACTTTTATTTATATTTATAAATTAAAAAAAATTATAATGATATTATTTAATATTTAATAAACAATAGTGATTTATTTTTATATTAATTGCATATATTTTTTATTTATTAAAAAATATATTAAATCAACAAATTTATTCGAGCATTCAACCAAACACAAGATATTAGGAATGATATTTTATCCTCATATAACCTTAATCGGATTCCTGATTCCAACCCCATACCGTTCCATAAACCAAACGACCCCTCTAATTTCTATTTTCTAATAACAAATTCATATATTAGTTCGTATAAACAAACATAATTAATTTCCATAATTATTATAACTTTTATTGTGCTTTCCATAATAGTAAATTGAAGCTTTAGAGTAATGCTACGACCCTAAATATTGTCTTAAATTATTTTATAAATGATGTAGCATGACATATAGTTTATTTTAATTTGTTGGCGTATATGTATGCACGTGAGTTTCATATAAGAAAGCTATCAATTAGATAATTCAGTATTTGGGACACATTTTTTTTCCATTTAATATCTTCCATTATTTTTAAAATACTATTTTGATATAATTGAAAATATCTGTTATGACTGAATATCTACAAGACTACAACAATATTACACACCAGTAGCCACCTAGCTGGCTTAGAATGCATATGACTGGAGCAAAAGCTTACGAGTCTTGCAAAAGATATTAGGGAGCCTAATTACGTTATATATATAGGTTTTTATATGTAAATATGAGAAGGAAATTTTTGTAAAATCAGATTCATTTAAATTTTTACTAATATACTATTATTTTATAATAAAATAATAGAAAATCATCTAACATATATCTTAGGTTCCTTTTTCTCCTTAAAAAAATACCTCCAAGTCCCTTTCAACTTCAGAAAATAAATATTTGTTTTTGGAAAATAAGAGAAAACAAATACTCCTGTATAAACTATGCTACTCTTTTGGATATATTAGGGCCTGACAGACTTTTAAAAATTCTTTTTTATTATAAGTACATAATATCAACCTCAAAAGGAAAGAAAATTAGTAGTGCAAAAAAAATGATATCATACTTATATATGGGATATATTTTATATATTTATATATGGGATATAGACAACTTCGATCTACAACATGCTTATGGCATGATAAGATATAACAGCAGGTGTGTTATACCCTCTCCTAATTTGAATTTTTCGTAGTTAAATTAATTAAAATTTGACTAAAATTTATATATAATATATAATAAAAAAAATTGTAAAAAATATATAATCGAAAAGTATATTTAATTTATTTTAAAATGTATATTCCAATTTTTTTTTCAAATTATAAAAAATAATTTATAATTCTCAGTTGAGTTAAATTGAATAATAAAAATCAAACAAACACTTAATTTAAGACGGAGAGAGTATTTCACTGCACTTATTAAATACCATAAGTATACATCCACAAAACCATATGAACACTAATATATATACTAGGCTACTAGCATTTGCGCGAGACATATATATGTTCTAATAAAAAATTTATATGTATTTATATTTTTTATTAAATAAGTTTTTTTATAAATTAATTGATAAATATAATAAATAAAATATATATTTTTTGACACGAGAAAATTTATAAATAATTTGAAATAACATAAAGTATATAAAGGATGAGAAGATTGATGTTTTTTTTTATTTTAGTAAATGTATTACCTTTTAATTTATTTCGTACTTCTTATTTAGGTATTTATTAATTTGTACTCAATTATTTTTTTAAATAATAACGAGTTGTATTCAGTGGAGTAATTTAAATGAAATACTGAATTAGAGACTTATATGTATTTCATTACATTCTTCGACACATTAATATATTATAAACACAATTATAGAACATATATATCTTTAATTAATATTCCATTTAAAATTACTCAATATAATTTTTGTTATAGTAATAATATTAGGTACTAATTATGAGATGAAATAAATATTTATAAAATAAATAAATTAAAATTCATTAAATATATTTCAAAGAAACCATATTTAACAGGCATTTTTGACTCTATCTGTATCAATTGATATTAAATTGATGAGTGCTTTTATAATTATTCAATTCTAATTAAAATATTAGGAAATTTATATTAAAAATCTTCCATATTTATATATATAATAATAATTATTATTATTATTTAATGAATTAGAATGTTGAATGTAATTATAAATTTTAATTATATAACGGTTAACACATGTATTATATGAGTATTACACATATAATACATAAATAATAGGTGTGTTAGTCTTCCTCGTTTTCCACTTCTAATTAGGGCTGTTAAACTAACCGAATCGAGCCGAGCTTTGACCATAACGAACCGCGCCGAGCTTTGACCATAACGAACCGAGCTGAATTCTTAACGAACCGAGCCGAGTTTTGACTGAACCGAGCCGAACTCGAGTTGTTCACGAACAACCTCGGGCCGAGCCGAGCTAGAGCCGAGCTCGAGCTGTTCGCGAACAATTATATTATATATTTTTAAATTAATTCATAATTTATAAGTCAAAAAAATAATAATAAATGAGAAATCATTTAGTTTGAACTGCCGAGTTAAATTATTAAATTTATTTTTTAATATTGTAATAAAATATTAACAACCAATTACCAAGTTATTTAATTATAAATACAAAAAACAAGATTTGATACAACCGTACGAATTGTTGTTTCTATTTTTTAAAAAATATTTCTCGACGATTCAACCGTACAGATGTCAAGATATATCTAATTTATTGATATTCCCAACATTTCAAAAAATAAAAAATTAATTTGGTTGGAGATCTTAGTAGATCATTATTATTATCACTAGTACTAGTAACTAGTACTTTGTCACGGATTGTTGTTTCTATTTTTTAAAAATATTTCTCGACGATCCAACCGTACCGTCGTACCGATGTTAAGATATATCTAATTTATTGATATTCCTAAAATTTCAAAAAATAAAAAATTAATTTGGTTGGACATCTTAGTAGATCATTATTATTATCACTAGTACTAGTAACTAGTGCTTTTTCACAGATTGTTGTTTCTATTTTTTAAAAAATACTTATCGACGATCCAACCGTACGGATGTCAAGATATATCTAATTTATTGATATTCCCAAATTTTCCAAAAATAAAAAATTAATTTGGTTGGAGATCTTATTAGATTATTACTATTATCACTAGTACTAGTAACTAGTGTTTTGTCACGAATTGTTGTTTCTATTTTTTAAAAAATATTTTTCGACGATCCAACCGTACAGATGTCAAGATATATATAATTTTTTGGTATTCCCAAATTTTTAAAAAAATAATAATAATTTGGTTGGAGATCTCAGTAGATCACTACTATTCAGACTAGTACAAGTAACTAGTGTTTTGTCACGGATTGTTGTTTCTATTTTCTAAAAAATATTTCTTGATGATCCAACTGTACGGATGTCAAGATATATCTAATTTAGTTATATTCCCAAATTTTTAAAAAATAAAAATTCATTTAGAAGCAATTTATTAATTTATTTCATATATTTAAATTCATTTAGAAATTCTTCAAAATTATTTATTGATAATAAATATTTAAAAAAAATTATATTCTGATAAAGAATAATTTTCTGAATATTTGTGAATTTTCTGGGAATTTTTATATTATATATACATTTTTAAAATGTAATTTAAAAATGTTTTTAAAACTATATATATATATATATATATATATATATATATATATATATATATATATATATATGCACGGTCAGTGACGTGGCATTGTGTGAGTGGTCGGTTCTTTTGACGCGGATCATGGATTCAGCCCATCTACACCGTCCAAAGAAACACACTTTAAATCGAGCCGTTGATTTTAAAGAAACACAATATACATATATACATGTATTGAAATCACAACTCATTTAGAAATCTCTTACCGCTCAACTATCTCTAACCCTAAATCGGCGATTTACCGTATTTAGTCGATTCCGACCTCGTTCAATACAATGAATCACATATTCGTGATCTCCTCATCAAAATACATCCCTTCATGGCCTCAGTCTTCATGTTGTAATCCCTGATTTCGAAAACTAACAAATCCTTATACTACTCATTCACTCTCAAATCTCAAATCAAATCCCTGAATCCCTAACTTTCTTAATTGAAATTCACACATAATATACACGCAATCGTAAGTCCCTGGAGACTTGTCAAGGTCGCCGTCGTATAGACGGAGATATTCACGGTCGCCGTCGCCGGTGGGTCGTCGCCGGAGCAGCCGGAGAGATAGGAACAGATCTCGTTATTCGTATAGCAGGTCATACCCTTTACTTTATTCTCTCTTATTTTGTTTCTACTCTCTCGTTTTGTATATGCAATTGTGAGTTGTATGTATATGTTGTGTAATCATTGTGTTGTTGTTTTGTACAGAGATTTTAAGGTTTGTGTAATGAAATGGAACCAGTTTGGTGCTTTTGTTTTGATCATGTTTGCGTAGAGTCATGTTGGTTTAATTTATTTATGGAGGGTGTGTTATGATTTTATTTGCGATTAAATTGATGAAGAATTTAAATTTTTTTGTACTGTAGTAATGACTTTGTATCTAACTTTGTAAGAAATATTGATAAAAACTTCGACTTTCGCCAAAGAACTTGTGTGGGTTGATTCATGTTCGAGTATTGCTAAAGTTATCTTTTTGTCTATTTTTCTATATTTTCAAAAGTATTGTAACGAGTTCATGGTAGAATTTTTTGTGTTATTCCTTATATTTGTATTAAGGCTGCCTGAATTCTGAACTTCATTTAGCTGGACAGACATTTACAAGTAAAGTATCTGATCGTATCTGTATCTGCTATGGATACGTTGTCTTGGTAATATTGCTTGTTAAAGTACTCTTTTTGTTATTGATGGATTCTATAATGTGGTTAACAATCAAACACAATGTCATTCAGATTATATGCAGTAATGTAATATATGCTCATCATATTGACTTCTTTGTTCAAGATGTTCTAGCAGATGGGTTCGATAGTCAAAGTTGTGTACCTTGCTTATTGCTCATGATATGTTGCTGGCCTGAGGGTTTCACTAGCATCTTGATAATCTTCATGCTTACAGTTGATGAACTTCATGCTTTATTCAAGTGTTTTTTCAATGTGTTCCCAACGTAACATTATGCTGCTCAAGTTTAAGTAACAGTGTCGATTTATTCTTTGTTTAAGTAACATTATGTTAGAATGGTAGTGCTTAGGATTCTTTGTTTTCTTCTCTTAGACTTCATATATTCTGAGTGTTACATATTTTGCAGATGCAACTTCCCTGTTGGAATATTTGTTTTTGTACTTTTTGCTCAGTCATTATATATGCATAATTGTACTTAGCAGTCTTTTACATACAAATTGAATATGTTATTGCAGATTTATAATGGAGGCTGAATTTGAACAGTCAAGAAGTCTTGGTGATAAATCAGAATCTGCAGACACTGGTGATGATAAAGACACCCAACAACCTGAACAAGAGGAGATTTCAAGGAAATGAAAAAGTAACAGCATTGATACTCACCTTGATACTCAGCAATCTAATCAAGAGAATCCTTACCAGAAAAAATCAAGAACGAAGAAATCTCGTTGTTGGTCGTATTTGGACCTTGTTGAGGAGAAAAATCAGAAGTGGGCAGTGTGTAAATTATGCAAATTACGAATGAAATGCGGCAGTACGGGGTGCACAACAACGTTCAATAGGCACGTGGATAAATGCATGATTGCACATGGACGTACAAATCAAACACAACTTCAGTTTCAGCCGAGCGATGCGAGCGCATCTGAGGTAACACTTGGTAATTTCAAATATGATCATGCTGAGATGAGAAAAGTCGTTTCCCATTATATTTTAGTAAATGAATTACCATTTAGGCATGCTGAAAGTTTCATGTTTGATGTGCTTATGAGAAAAGCTACCCCTTTTTGGCAGAAAATTAATAGGCAAACTGTTAAAAAAGATTGTGTTAGTACTTATGAAATTGAAAAAAGCAAATTAAGAGAAACTTTCAAATCTGTTAGAAAGATTCATATTACAACAGACATGTGGACTTCGTCACATCAGAAAATTGGATATATGGTTGTCACGGGTCATTGGATTGATTATGATTGGAAGCTTAACATGAGGGTTCTTAATTTTTGTAATGTCCCTCCCCCACATAGTGGTTTTGTAATTTCAGAGGCGTTGTTTAAGTGTTTAAATGAATGGGGGATTATTGATAAAATTGGGACATTGACTGTGGATAATGCTTCGGCAAATGATGTTGCTTTGCGATATTTAAAACAAACGTTTAGTGTTAGGAGAAATTTGTCAATTGAGGGTAGAATGTTTCATGCACGATGTTGTGCGCATATATTGAATTTATGTGTGCAGGATGGGTTAGAACCAACTAAGGAAATAGTTGATAAAATTCGGGATGAGGTTAAATATGTGGCAGCCTCAGAAGGTCGTAGAACTAAGTTTGCTGAAATTTCCAATTCATTAGGCTTGAAATGTAAGAAATTAATTTTGGATGTTTCAACTCGTTGGAATTCGACCTATAATATGTTGTCATGTGCTATTGAGTTCAAAGATGTTTTTTTTAATATATTCCACATCTGATGATGCGTTTAAAAATTATGTACTAAGTAAAGAGGACTGGGATAGAGTTGAAAGTGTATGTTCCTTTCTTGAGGTTTTTTCTGATGTCACAAAAGTTGTTTCGGGGACGGGGTATTCAACTTCAAACTTGTTTTTATCAGAAATAAGGAGAGTTAAGCAAGTAATAGACAAAAAGGCAATTCACCCGAATCCGCATATTCGAGCGATGGCGCGAGCAATAGAATTAAAGTTTGAGAAATATTGGGGTGAAACTAATTTGATAATGTCGATCGGTGCCGTCATGGATCCACGTTTTAAAATGAAACTTCCAACCTTTTGTTTCCCTACACTTTATCCCATTGCGGGTGATTCAGATTTTAATTTGACTTATTTGATGAATGCTTTGAATGATTTGTATTTAGAATATTGCAAGGAAGACAAAGATACTAATAAAGAGAGGAATGAATCAAGTGAAATATCTTCTTCCGATACTAATTTCATTAATGAGCAAATGGAAACACTAAAGGGCCTAGATGATTATGAGAGTTTTATTCGGGCAAATGGTTGTATTCTTGAGCCCGCAAAATCAGAATTGGAAGAGTACTTGAGTGAGAAAATTGTTGTTCCAAGTTCAAAATTCGACACTCTAGCTTGGTGGAAAGCAAACACTTCAAAATATCCTATTTTGTCTAAGATGGCATCTGATGTGTTGAGTATACCTATTAGTACTGTGGCTTCAGAGTCAACTTTTAGCGCCGGTAGTAGAGTGATTGAACCTCATCGCTCTTGTTTAAAACCTGAAACTGTTGAAGTGTTGTTGTGCGGAGCCGATTGGGTGCGTGAACTATATGGACTGAAAAAATATAAAGAGGTATTATTGTATTATTACATTAATATATGTAAGGTCTGACCTATTTTTAGCCTGACATGTTTAAAGCATAGATCTGACCTATTTTTTATTATTTTTTATATGCAGAAGGAAGACAAAGAAAAGGATATTGTCATACATTTGGATTGAACAGCACATCCTTTTCTCCCAGCTTTTATTCAGGTACAATCCAATTCAGAATCTTACTAGTAGATAAAGATAAACACCCATTTTATTGTATTAGTAGGAAGGTAGATAAAGATATGCAGACTCCTAAAGCAAGGTAAGTTTGATAGTCTTATCTTATTTTTGTATTTTAATTGGTTTTCAATGAAGTTGGTAGATCAAATTTACAGAGTTTGTTCTTTTAAGCTCTGAGATGCCGTATGCAAGTAGAGTTATTTTTACTCTTTTATCACATGGAATGCCTCTTCAGTCGCATTATAACCGAGGAGATCATCAGTTTTTACTATGATCACAAATATGTTTGACATAATTTTATGGTTTATGCAAAAAGTTCATTTTTTTTCTGACCTGCTTTACCAATTGGTTCTGTTTTATTTTGAAACTAAAAATTGTTCATCTTTTCAGACTTTCAGTTGTCAATAAAACATAAAAGATATTTGTGAATATTACATTTCTTCAAGTTATTTTTAATTGGAAAGATTCCTAGTTATAGTTGCTATTTGAAGCATTAAACTAGGGTCTTGCGAGTTTTGTCATTTTTTAAGTTGTCTGGGCTGTGGTCAAATCAATTTTCACCTGGCTTGTGGAATAGCATGTCAACATTTGTGTGTACACTTTTTTTAAAGATTCTGTCAACTCGAATCTCATATATATGATTTTTATGGTAAATTGCAGATGCAATTAGGTAAATCATTAAGTTACAGGTTTCTATGACATTACAAATTAAATGCGTCTTTCTGTACTATAAAAGCTCAGTATGTGCCAAATGTATGTTACAGCTGTTATTTATATTCTAGATATATTAATTATTTACATAATTCTTGAAAAATATATTGACTATAACTTTCGAAGTGCATATGCACAAGGAATTGCAGTTGCATTATGTATGTGCTTTTTTACCATCCTTGTTGCATCCTGTTGAGGGTTCAGGAATCAGGATTAGGTTTTATGGCTCCTATTCTGTTAATTGTATTTACAAACTTACAATACAAAAATATTATAAATCATTCTTATGTGTACACAATGCAGTTTCTTGCACAGACATTTTCATTATATCTTTTTAAAAACCACGTCACTTCTTTCTGCATATAAGCATTCCAAATATCATGATATTATAAGCTGGTCTGTTTTTCTATCTTAATTTAAGAGGCCTTTTATAAAATGCTTGATTACCCCTCATAATTTTCATATAATTTAGTCTTCTGCATAAATTTCTTTGAACCTTCAAAATGATTCACCAATTGATGACTGGTAGTATTAGTGAACCTTATATTTATGATGCTGAGGATAATTTTGTTACCCCATTTGCATCTTCTCTTGTGCGCGATCTGAACTAATTCTTAACGTGGCTGTTTAATTTTGTATGCCAGATCAGTCATTGACTCCCATTTGACTTGTTTGGTTGCAGAAAAAGTTCTTCTGAGGTGGCTCAAGAAAATTCTCCGCAATCCAGTCTTCCAGAAGTATTTCGAAGGCTCTCTGCTCAAAGTGCGTCTTCAGAAGTTCCCCATAAGATCTCTCCACGATCTGCATCCAAAGTGCCTCACAAGATCTCTGTTCCTGAAAAGATCACTCATATTTGTATTTTGACATTTTGTAATCTTTTGATGGAGTTTATGTTGGCAGTTGCTTTGAGAGTTTGAGATGTAATATTTGAAGAATATGTAATTTTGTGATGGTTTTTGTTATGTGGATTGTATGATCTTAAAATTATAAAGGCAGGGTAATATTATAAAAATATAAAAATATTCAGGATATATGCATTTTTTTCGAGATTTAACGAGCCGAGCCGAACGAGCCGAGCCGAACGAGCCGAACTCGAGCCGAGCTCGAGTCGAACACTCCAAAGCTCGGCTCGAGCTCGTTAAGCTTAACGAACAAAAATCATGTTCGAGCTCGAGCTTGAGTCCTTAACGAACCGAGCCGAATCGAGCCCTTAACGAGCCGAGCTCGAGCTGTTCGTTAAAAGCTCTGTTCGTTTAACAGCCCTACTTCTAATGTCATTCCAAGAATTCTATCCCATCCAAAGCCGATGATTCAAACGGTACTCGGTTAGAATTGGGTATTAATATTTTGCTATTATAGACGATTACGTACAATAGGAAAAGCATTATAACAACCCTCAGGCCTCAACTATGGGGACACCTAGCTTCCACCCGCTATAGCAGAATGGGTGAACAATGTCTGTTACAAAATTATTAGTAAACAACTGTAACAACAATATCATATCAACATCATATATTTGCAGATGTGCGTATTAAATTGTATGCGTACCGATGGTAATTTAGAAGACTGGTATCGTTGTATATTATTAGATACACTGCAAAGTATATCAAATGGACTCTCTATACTAGCTAGCAACTCAATTACTTGGGCTAGGAAAAATCAACTCGGCCTATGAGAACACACACACACACACACATTAATATCTGTAATTCTGTCGTCTAAGATATACTTAAATATATAATTGTGTTTATACTATGTAAAATCTTCACAATTACCCTGTATACGTAATGTTTTGTTGGCGGCTGCCATAGTGAAACATTATTCCATTATTCGACTCTAGTCCTTAATTTTTTATATTAAAAGCTGGGATTTATTGGTTAAAAATTATTTTCAGCCAATTTTAATTGTGAATAGACACCCACATATATTATATGCAAAATTTATATAAAATATTCTTAATAGAATATTAATCGGAAACTTATATATCTGTGGTATATTATATAAATAGGCAAATTCTATGGAGAAAGTACTATTTCGATTACATGTGTATAAATGCAAGTATATATATATGCGTGTATAATTAACTAACTAATTAATTAGGTCATTGTTGTTACTATATTACCATCGCGTACCTCTTTCACATTCATATGAAAATGTAATACAACACATAGTGAAATGAAATTTGTCATCATGTGGTGTTTGCATACACAATGAAGAAACTTGAATTATAACATATAGAATCAGGTTAGCTAGCTATGTTTTCCTAAAGAGGATACATTCATGTGAGCATATCAAAATAACCATATTTAGCTATTGGCAAGTATATGTAATCATTCTACTATTTTATATTGCTCTTTCTCAACACTTCTGACAAATTAATTAATTATATGCATATACATACTCGACTCAGTTTAATTATATATATGTACATTAAGGTGGAAAAATATATATAGAGCTACTACTTATAATATGGTCCAACTAAACATACCGGGCAATGCCCCCAATCTATAATGGCATAAACATCATTACCGGCAGCATGATTATAATAAGCATCCCCCTTCTCTCTCTGTAGAGCCTAGCTAGGTAGTTGTTGCTAGAGTGGTTGCACAAGAAAAACGAGTGAAGGAAACAAAAGAGTTGGGGAAGAGAAATAAAGAGATTCTTTAGAGATAACGGTGGTTTCAGGGGTGCTTTTCTAAAGATTTTAAGGTCGAAGGTCATAGTTGAGATGGAGGCCTGTCCCCTGCTGTTGACCACTGGAGGTTAACCCTACTGGGACCCACAATTATTCTTTACCTAAACTGGGACCCATCATAACCCTTATTACCCCACGGGTGACTTTTCTAGCTACTTAATTATCTAGCTAGCTAGCTAGCTCTATTTTAACTGAAGATGTACTGTAGATAAGCTTAGTCCTGTAGGGCTAAATTAGGTGGAAAGTTGTTATCCCAAACCGAGTCCCCTCCAGAAAAAGTACAACAATGGCCATGATACCAAATCTCCTCATGAGGTTTTGGACCTTTTTAACTTTCCCTGTCCTACATTGCCCCAATGCCTACCTGCATGTATATAAATATATGTATAGACTCCTTGCTAGTAGCCATGATATCATAACATTCTATCTAACAAAAGTAGAAGAATTTCGAGATACCTAGCTAGCTACATGCAGCAGATATCAAAATTTATTAAATAGTTTAATTAATTAATGTCATCGGAGGAGATGAATCTATCCGTAAATGGTCATTCTCGCGTCCCTCCAGGTTTCCGGTTTCATCCAACTGAAGAAGAACTTCTGCACTATTACTTGAGGAAGAAAGTGGGGTATCAGAAGATTGATCTTGATGTCATTCCGGATGTCGATCTTAACAAGCTGGAGCCCTGGGATATTCAAGGTACAATTTTATTTTGCATTGATTAATTAATTAAAATGTTCGATTTTAATTAGCAAAAAAATGTTGGATTTTCGGCATGCATTAATTAATAACTTTACTAGCAACTGATCATAGCTAGCATACCTATGAATTATCAGAGAAGTGCCGAATAGGATCGACCCCACAAAATGATTGGTACTTCTTCAGTCACAAAGACAAGAAGTATCCTACAGGTACTCGGACGAACAGAGCGACTGCTGCTGGATTCTGGAAAGCAACGGGGCGGGATAAGGTCATCTTCAGCAGCATGCGAAGAATTGGAATGAGGAAGACCCTGGTGTTTTATAAAGGAAGAGCACCTCACGGTCAGAAATCCGACTGGATTATGCATGAATATCGTCTAGATGAACATGACACCACCAGTGCTATTACTTTACACTCAGCGAGTGATTCATCATCTGGTGGAGAAGACGGGTGGGTAGTCTGTCGTCTTTTCAAGAAGAAAAATTACCACAGGGCTCTCGGGAGTCCACAGGGCTCATCATCCACCATCTCTTTGGATTCAAGGAGGTTGATGCGCACCTCTACTGATCACGACCAAGGCGACGTAATGGATCAGATACTTTTGTACATGGGAAAGTCTTTCAAGAAGGAAGATCTTCATCATCCGAGTTCCAGTACTGTCATGGTCAGCAACAATTCAAATCCTACTAGTCATCTACAATACATTACCAATCCAACAATGATATGCACTAGTAGCCCTGAAGATGATGATATTGATGATAACCAATTAGCGGATGCAAGATTTTTGCATCTTCCGAGACTAGAAAACACTTGTCCATCACTACTAGCTCCAAGTAACATAATTAATCATCATGATGACAAAGACTGTACTACTTTCAAGTCCATTGAACAATCAATAGAAGAGGAGCTAATGTTCACTACTCATCGTCAAACTAACGGACCAACCATTGGTGACCATCATAACGACGACTCGAAAAACGGACAGTACAACGATTGGGCAGCACTAGACCGCCTAGTTGCATCTCAACTCAATGGTCAAGCAGCGGACACATCATCCAAACAACTATCTAGCTGCTGTTACAGTCAAAATCAAGCTCTCGACGACGACGACGAAGATTTCTTCAGCTTTTCCTTTGATCAGCATGATTCTGGACACTTACAAAACCCTACACGTCTCAATAATAAAATGAATCAAGGTCCTCAGGTGAATAACAACCAACTCTGGAACTTTCTTCGAGCTTCCTCATCAGCCTCCAGTACCGATCCACTCTGGAACTTATCTGTATAATACATAGATACACGTAGCTAAGTATTGATTTTTAAATCCTTACATACACACAGATATACGTACATAACAATTATGTTTGTGCAGGGCCGCCATACATACATACATACATATACATATATATATACATATACATATATATATATATATATATATATATATATATACAGCCATACATATGTACGGTATGTACCTATGTAATATTCTACATGTTGCCATGTCGGCATGAATAATAAATATGTGATGTTAATTAATTCCCCTAGCTAGGGTTCTGGTACTCAAGTCCGTACGGATACGAGTTTTGTTATTTAAACATATATTTCTATCAAAGTAACTGATTTACTTTGTTGATAAGATTTTTACAATTTTTTAATATAGAATCTGTAATAATAAAATATTTATGTCATTCGTAATATTTTTAAATAAATTATATTTAACATATAATAATAGAAAATTAATAAACAAATTATATCCTTTTTACTATTTAACCTCCTATACCATTAATTTTAATGCAACCTGATCTCTTTCATATTATATATATATAGGGTCACATTTCTGGAAAATAAAACCGGTTATCACAGGTAAATAATAACAGTGTCATGTCAATGAACGAACTACCTAAAAAAGAATCCATTCATATAGTGACTATAATCCTGCAAGAGATTTTTTATATTGGACAATTATTACAACACCTTTCACAACACCTTTCGTAAAGTAAACTAACATTTCCTAAAACCAACTTCAATTTTGTAAAGTAAGAAAATCAATTCTCCATAAAATATGGCACGACATTGAATCATCCTTAAACATACCTACGAAATCATTGTCCTGCTAAATGGGGTCTGTTTTCTTATAAGGTTCAAAGCATCACTAATTGCTTGTCAAAAAAAAAAAAGCATCACTGATTGTTATGCACATGTAATTCTTAGCTGCAATTTGTGAGATATTATTCCTCACTTCAATTTTTTCTAAATTTTTTAAAATATATTAAAAATATAGTTTTATGAACTATTTTAAAATTTCTTTTAAATAAAAATTTCATATTTAAATATTTATTTAGAAAAAAATGTAAAAATATTTTGTAAAATTATATTTTATATATTTAAAAATATACACATATTTAAAAAATTAAAATAACAAATTATTTAAAATGAGTATATGAGATGTCGACCTCACATAATTTTTCTAAGATTATACTCAAATCTCATATTAAAACACGAGCGTGCTATGGTAATTTCAGAATATTATGTATAATTACAAATTTGTTATTAAAAATTTATACTAAACCAGCCTATTGTTTTAGAAAAAATTTTGAGGTTAACCTGAGGTTCCTTTATATATATATATATACTAACAACACAGTAGCTTACAAATCTTCTGATGCATGGCCGTTATAGTATCTTATAACCTCGGTCTAACCTAACCTTACAATTATTGGGTGTGAACTGTTGACTTACGCGAGGCATTGAGCGAAAATTTTAAATGGACCCTTAAAAAAAGTTTATCGCAGTTATGAAAAAATTGTACGATATAATTATTAGAAAATAATTAAAAAAATCTCATTAATATAAGTAATATAAGTAATCAACAAAATAAAATTATATATTACAAAAAATAACTTCTTCGAGCATTTTTAGAGCAAAGTCATTGATAATGGTTTCTGCATCAAATGGACCCCTTAAAAAAGTTTATCGCAATTATGAAAAAATCGTACGATATATTTAATAGAAAATAAGTAACAAAATCTCATTAGTATCGGTAATATAAGTAACCAACAAAATAAAATTACATATTACAAAAAACAACTTCTTCGAGCATTTTTAGAGCAAAACCATTGATAATGGTTTCTGCATCAAATGGACCCCTTAAAAAAGTTTATTGCAATTATGAAAAAATCGTACGATATATTTAATAGAAAATAAGTAACAAAATCTCATTAGTATCAGTAATATAAGTAACCAACAAAATAAAATTACATATTACAAAAAACAACTTCTTCGAGCATTTTTAGAGCAAAGTCATTGATAATGGTTTCTGCATCAATGTTCTCCAACACGTCTTTCCCAATGCATAATACAACAAGACCATTCAATCTTTCATGTGTCATGAACGATCTCAAGTAATTTTTCAATAATTTTAATTTAGAGAAACTCCTCTCAGCTGATGCTAATAAAATTCGATAAGTAACTCCAACATTTGAATTGTGTAGTGTTTCATCCTCATTATCTACGAAACATTTTTCCAAATCTTCACTTATTTCCTCCAAATTTTTATCAATTTTATTAGAAGAGTCTACATTTTTTATAAACAAACCAATTAACAAAATAAAAATTATGGTTATCAAGTGATTCAAATATTCTTACATGTATTTATTTATTTTCTACTAGTCATTCTAATTATATATATAGGTGGGTGCTCAAATGAGACACCCTCTTAAAATGAGAACTTAAGAATTAATCTTAGCCTTCCGTTTTTAATTGGTATGTTATAATCTTGACCATTACTTTATCCTTTTTTTATAACTTTTATAATTGACATAGATACCACACACATATAGTGTTTCTCTCTCATCTCTTATCTCATCTATTATCACGTCTCTCGTATCTCTCATATTATCACGTCTTCATTTTTTTATCTGCTCCTCTCTCATATATTAGTTACAGAGCTTCGATTTTGATAACAGAAGATTCAAGGCGTTTGTTTTATCTACTCCACTCTCGATTGATACAAATTTTTTGATTTGGTTCAAATCGACGGTTTCAAGTACATTCATTATGATTACAAAAGATTTGTTGAGGATCAGTTTTAATCAATGTATTATTATTTATGTTATCTTTCTCAATTGATACGAATTGTGCTAATTTGCTGTAAATCAGCTTTTTAATTGATATGTTTGTTATTTTTTTGAGATTAATGATTCTTTTCTTGAACTTGTTTTATTGATATGAAACTTAGTAGGTTGAGTTTTCGATCGTGTTAATTTGATTCAAATCAGCTTTTTTAATTGATATTTTTTCTATTTTTTGAGATTAATGATTATTTTGGCCGAACCTGTTTTATTGATGCGGGTCATAGTAGGTTGAGTTTTCGATCATGTTGATTTACTTCAAATCAATTTTTTTAATTGATATGTTTGTTATTGTTTTGATATTAATGATTATTTCATTGAACTTATTTTACTGATGAGACTTAGCATGTTGAGTTTTTAGTCTTCATTCTATTGTTAGTTTAAACTCTTTAGAGACAATACTAACGCATTACTAAATTGTGTGGAATTCAACTACAATCACTAAATTATTTTTAGTGATTTATATATTTTTAAACAAAATTCTGGTATGTCTAACTATTATACTCCAAATATAGTAATTTGTCAAATAGGTCTCAAAGTTACTGTTGCTTTAATATATATTTTGAATATGTATTCCTTCGAAACATTCCTAATTATTTACATTTCCATGTGTTTTTCATATTGGTGTTATTGGTGGTGATTCATCGTATATTAGTCGATTTATTGATGATGTTTCTGATTGTGCTAATAGTTTTAGTAATCATTCTAGTTCAAATGAAAGTGATGATATTATATCAAATATTACTGTTACGCCAAGTGGATGTAGATTTTATGCTCCTCTTTGGTTAGATATCACTTGTAGGCCAGTTGTCGATAAGTTGTCTGATTGTCTGGAGAAAGGTGTGATTTTTTATAAGGAATATGGTCGATTGTGTGGATTTGATACATGTAGAATTATTGAGCAAAAAGATGTTTATGGTACCATTATTGCTAAGTATGTGGTTTGTAGTAGGGCTGGCTTTAATGAGAAGAAAAAAATGGTAAGCGGAAGACTGTTTCTTATAGGTGTGGTTGTCCTGCAAAAATAATTTTGAGATTAGTATCCAGTCAAATTTATCGAATCTCTCGTTTTGATGATGAATATAATCATGAATTAGTTTCAAAGGTTGGTAGGCAGTTTTTTAGAGTAAGTCATCAAATGTCTTCTAGTTCATAACAATTCATGTTTGATGCTTCCAAAGTTAACATCGGACCAATCAAGTCTTATAGATTAATGAAGGAGATGGTTTGTCGGTATGCTAATGTGGGTGCTACCGTAAGAGATTTTAGAAACTTTACTCGAGACTTGAAGGGTTATGTTGGGGAACGTGATACACAAATGATCATTGATAAATTTAAAATGAAACATGAGAGTTGTGAGTCTTTTTATTATGCATGTGATGTTGATGCTCAAGGACACTTGACAAAAATATTTTGGGCAGATTCAGTTGCTAGGATGAACTATGAGATTTATGATGATGTCGTTTCGTTTGATGCGATATTTGATACCAATATGTATGTGACATTCATTGTCTTTTGCTGTATACAATGATTTTTTATTTTGGTGCTTTGTAGTATTATAATTTGGTTATTCGTGTTAAATATTAACTGGTTTATTTTTATCGGTTTTATTTAGGTATAATATGGTGTTTTGCCCATTTACAAGCGTTGATAAACATGATATGAGAACTTGGCCAATTAAAAACAAATCTTGTAGCAGACTCAATGTTGATGCTAATTCAGTGGATGAAAATGATTAAGGTTATTGTATTTTTATAGTTCTCCACTTTTAATGCTAACAAAAAGGGTTTGTATTTTAGTATAATTTTGTTGAATACAAAGTATTTTTGTTCTTAGTTTTTTAAGTACTTGTAAAATAATGTTCTTTTTGTTAGATTTTGGTTTCACAAATACTTTGAGGATTTCTTTGGTTATATATTCTGTTGGGAAAAAAATTAATGTTTATATTTGAATAAAGGTGATTTGTGTTGTAAAAAGGTACTTTGTTTGTATTAAAAATTGTTTGATATTCAGGACAAAAGATGCTTTGTGCGTATAAAAAGGATGCTTTGTGTTAATAAAAAAGTGCTTGTATTAATATAAAGGTGCTTTATGTGGATATAAAGGTGATTTGTGTAATTACTAGTTATTCTTTTTGTAGTTGAGAAAAGTAATACAATTTTATGGTAATTACTAAATATAAATTTAGATTAAGCAATGAAGTTATACGAAATAATATTTCTACACATGAGATATTGAACTTTTTTTAATAAATGTTAAATATAGATTACATAAAAAGTTATAAATGAGATAGGAGACCCAGCATTATTTATGGTTGTAAACATCTAATTTATGGAGTTGCAACGATTGTAATTCTTCCTTGGAGTGTACTTCCCAATGTCTTGATAGCCTATAGATTACCCCTTGTATATCATAATACGCCTCTTCCTCTTCTTTATCTTCACAATATTCTTCATCGTCAACCCAAGCATAGGACTGCTAGCATTTAAACAACATGTTGTTCATGTTACTTTTGGCCAGTAAATTACATTTCGTCCATAAGCCTGAACATTTTCTTGATAGAAGTTGAATTCTTAATAAACATAAATGTCATTTTTGAGCCAGTAGGTAAGATGTTATAACAGTCAACTTTAACATTATTTAAGATCCACACAATGGAGTATAAATAAGTTTTGTTCAGAAGTTCGTCACTAATCAACTTCTTTTGTGCCCAACTTTGCTCTAAGTAGAAGTTGTGAAATTAAAGACAAAAATTGTGTCACTATCAAGCACATTACCCTGATTGCAAAATCTTCAAAAATAACACATATAAAAGGACTATAATACCATCCCCAATACAAATAAATATTGTTAATAACACAAATCACTTTTCTCTAATTAAATTATAAAAATAGAAGACAAGACAATTTTAATTATAAAATATACCATTATCAAGCAAATCATCTTTTTATGTCAGTGAATCACCACAACAATAGCACTTATAACTATACTATAACTCTTTCTTCAATGAAGAGTTAAACTTATTTATAAAAAAAATCAATTTTCTCTAAC
This sequence comes from Oenanthe sinensis, assembly GCA_028671895.1. Classification (NCBI taxonomy): domain Eukaryota; kingdom Viridiplantae; phylum Streptophyta; class Magnoliopsida; order Apiales; family Apiaceae; genus Oenanthe; species Oenanthe sinensis. Next base: position 45,422,547 of record CM053813.1, on the reverse strand, counting down.
AAAATCTCCAAAAGAAAATAAAATACTACAATTGAAGAGCAATATTGTATCTTCAAAAAAAAAATTCACTCTCAAACACTTTATATAAATTGACTACACTGTATCTTCAATAAAGAATAAAAAAATATTCATAACATAAATCAAAACAAAATGTTACATATTAGAACACAATCTTATCTTCCAAAATAAAATTAACATAAACTAAGAAGTACATCACTGAATCACGAAAAATAAAACAAAATCACCAAACAAAATAAAAATAAAACCCTATAAATTTATGTTTTCAATTTGTACCCATGTGTGTTTTATTTTTAAATCCCAAAACATATAAAAGCACAAAACAATACATAAAACTGAAGAAATTATATATAGATAACATATATTTATGACATTAGAATTAATTTTACTAATCGTAGAGTGTGGATTCAACTTACTTTAAAGAACAATAGTAATATACCTGAATAATTGGGTACTTAATATCTTTTCAATATCATCAAATTTATCCTAAATTGACTGATATAGTATAATCTAATGATACAAAATTTATATGTATAGTTTCAAATTAGTAGTTGTGAGTAGTTAATGGAGGTATTGCGGTGATTTTGGATTGTTAAATGTAACATCGAAGAAGAGAGAAAAATGAGAGTGGTGTGTTTATCGAGGGAGTCACGAGACTTAAGAATATAAATTAATATTACAATCATAACCGTTAGAGAAATTTATGCATCATTGTTTATTGGGCCTATTTTAGGCCCAATTCTCACTTTTGTTTAGTTCTCGTTTGAGTAATACTCTCTCTATATATATACACGATTTGTTTAAACCAAGTGTCATTTTGTTTATATTCGTTATAATTTCATGTGTTCAACTAATGATTGATGTGAAGATGTCATTAGTTACTAGTAAATACATGCAATAGTACGTACAATGTTTAGAGAAAGATGTGTTAGTATTTGTGTCCTAGAGACAATACTTTTAATGTTTTATTGAAAATAATTAAGGATTACATTTTATGTGATTATTTAATTAATATTTATTATGTCTTTATTTACTGCATCATAAATTGAAATAATAATAAATGTTCTTGGAATATTAATACGTAATATATATCTTTAAGTATGTGACTTAAAAATGAGATTATATGAATAGTATTTGATTCATAAAAGTCCCTAGTCGAGTATTATTATTTAAGGACAATAATAATGCACTAAGACTAGCATGTTTGTTGACTGATGACCACATCTCATTGGTCATAGGTATGGTCATAATAAAGTCAAGAACATAAGTGCATGTCTCAATGCATGACACTGGACAGACGCGCTGTGATAATCTACATGTTAATAAGTGTCATAAGACATTCTCACTGTGATAATGATGTAATGATCCTCTGACTTGAAATCATTATATTTCTATACGAGAATTAACATACTTTGATTACAATCAAAGTTATCTTTAACCGGGTAATGATAAATGTGGACATTAGGTATGCTATGAATCTTATGAGAAATATGAATGATAGATATAGAATTTAACCCTCCTATTTTAGGAATGATATTATTGGCCTCTTGATTGAGTGAGACTATAAAATGCATGACCATGCTCAAATATTGATTTGATTAATAGTCTACTCATTGATCAAGGAAACCCGGATTAAACGTTGAAGAGGATGACACAATACATTCCTCGAGTTTGATCTATAATATAAGGTTAAAGAGATTATATTACATTGTACATTATTCACGAAAGGTTTAATTGATTCACCAATTATTATTATTACTTGGGTAGCAATGATGTATTACTAGATGCCGCTCATTGTTTATAATTTTATTATTAGAAAATAAAATTATTGCCAACGTAATAATAACCTAAAGGGTCACACACAAAGAACGTTTAAACGGAGTGTTATTTAAATTATGAATTTAAATACTGTTATTATTATTAATTCGAATTTATTTATTTAATTAATTAAGTGAGACTTGATTAATTATATACATATTAGAATTCGAATTTAATAATAATATAAATCCGAAATCTGAATGGGTTTTAAGAAGTCCAATCAAAATAGAGTTTTGGCCCAAGTCCCTCTCTCCCCTATATATACATAAAGATGTATAGTTTAGGGTTGACAGTTTTATAATTTCGTTTTTGATAAAACCCTAGCAGCTCTACGTTATTTGAGAGGCTAGAGAAAGAGAGAGACAAAGAGGCAGAAACAGGCTAGTACCTAATTCCGGTGATCGTTAGACGATACAACGTTAGTGTGGATACCGATAGAGAGCAGATTTCTATGAAGGGCTGCTGTGATTCATCGCTTCTGGACCTCTATAATCATCATAAGAAAAGCTTTAATAAGGTACACATCCGATTCTCCATAATCATCCGCTTATTATACACGGATCCTGTGTTTGGGATTCATTTTTTTGTATTTATTTTTCACGTTTTTCCGCTGCGTGTGTTCCCGAATCCCAACAAGATGCACTTAAAAAGTTAATGATAATTAGGTTGGATTCTAATCTGTTTCATAATCATAGTTTCAAAGAAATTATATTGTCGCTGAACATTTTAACGCAATACTGACATGTATACGAAACACATAATGGAGCGGACTGGTGGATTAATTACAATGTGTGAAACGTATATTCATAATTCATGATTCATCAAACCAAGATTTGTGAATCAATTCAAACAAAGAATATACGAAACTAGTGGCAAGAATATCATTGTATGATCAAATCAGTTTGTTGTAGGTGCGTGCATTAGTTAATACAAAAACAAGAACACTACTATTTTAATTGTATTGTAGTGTACATGTATGATTGACATGACAAGTGAGGCCTGGCCCACCACACCAAGAGCCAATAGGGGTTTACCGACAGGCCCCACATTTACATAACCTACCAAGTGAAGTTTTCAGTAAAAATCAAATGTTGCAAATTATATATTATAAAATTGTTCGGTTAATTCCACTAATTTTTCTTCCGATTTATCTTTGACTGAAAATTTATTTAACTTCAATTTGTCCTAAAATGCTGCAAATGTATTAATGTACCTATTAATTGCTTGATTAGCCTTTTAATTTAAAATCTAAATACTTAATTAATAGCTAGTTTATGAAAACCACCTAAATTCATCTTCAAGAAGATTGGCGATGGAAGGTGAACTGGTTGGGGTTAAAAGCTTGAGAAGTTGGAATGGAAGTAGTACCAGCAGGGGGTAAGTACACCCGAATTTTCTTCGTAATGCGTTTGTTAGATGACACTTAATTATACTACTGACTACTGGAAGTGTATTGTTCGTAAATATTATTATCTCTCGAGAGAGGAGCAAATGGAACAGGTCTGCATAATAGTATTCTTTGTGCGTAAGAAGTCGGGAGAGGAAAATATATCATTTAAATATAGAGTTGGTCAGTGTAGTATTTTTAAATAAAATAGTAATATATTATAATTAAAATATATTATAGTATAAACAATTCAATTTTTTCCCGTCAAAATATTAGTTTATACACTGTGTAATATACAAATTTATTGTCATACATATTTATGTATTTACTATTAATATAAATATTTACCCATGCAGGCTGACACAGTAACATCCATCACTGAATTTCCAAGAATACCAGACTAATTTTTAACGTTTTTGAACACTGAATTATTGGATATAACATGATTCGGGTGTCACTTTACAGATGTGGTATCACCTTCACTTGACGCCAAACAAGATAAATATATAAGGAGAGATACTCTGACAGTGACGCTCCAAATTCTAATTAGAGGAATAAAATAAATAATATTTATTTATTAATGAACAAATTTTAAATTAATAAAATTACACTGTCAGTATATTTTGCGATTGTAATCGGATTAAATTTTAACCTGATTTCTCCTCTTCGCTGACATTAACGGGCCTACTATACTCGCATGCTCTTTTTTCTCTGCTTATCCTGTCCAAAGTTTGTCTGTCACTCAAGTTTTAGCAATATTTTCAATTTCAGAAGCCCAACCAAGGGCCCAAATGTAGTTATAATTCCAAACAACCTCATAACTCATAAGTTAAAATTGATTTAATGTTTTGTCCAATAAATGTAGTATTTTTTGTTTGAAGCCAAATAAAAATAGTATTTGAATTTTTTTTTTACTTTTAAGGTATAAAATATTGGAAGTGCTTTGTCAAAAAATAAAATAAAAATGGAAGTACTTCTTTCATTTACATGTAAATAATTTACGAACTGTACATGTAAATAAAAATTCTTACAAGACAGTTTTCTGAAAAAGGCCCCGACTATTATTGAGGCATAAACCAACCTTTGATAACATAAATCGGTTTCATTTAACCTTATCAAAACTTTACAGTATAATGTGGTCCAAGTGATTCCCAGTTTCCCATCGGTCTCATCTCCATATTATTCAAATATTTAATCATTTTGTTATCTTGCTCAGTCCCCCTCTGCTACTTGTATGTTTCTTCTGTTTATGTGTGCCAACAATATAAATGTTACATTGTTTCAATTGATTACCGTAAGATATAATCTTCTGAGTCATTCAGTTACGATTTTGGTTAAGATTTTTGTTTCAGAACATGATAAATTTCCCATTTAACCATAAAATAGTAGATTCAAAACAAGCGCTCCTTAGGATCACCACAGTAGTGTAAATCGAAAGTCAGGTATATAACTATTTGTGGGAAGTAGACGAATTTTAGCAAATCAACTCAACCGTAAGACATGGAAAATAGAAAATCACGAGTCAAGAATTATCTACTGCTGGCGCCTGGCGCAGTGAGTGTTATCAGATTTCGTGAAGGTCGCACTAGAATTTTGCGAAAGTGCCAAAAATTCTAGACTGAAACTCTTCAGGATGTTAAGCCACTTGACAATATTGAAGTGAACTTGAGCACTATGATATATGTTATCACTGAAAAGCTAAAACTTGGTATAATATGTGCATATTTGAACAGAAAAGGGCCACAAATAGTAAATGGAAGTTTCTTATTTTGCTTGGAGGCTCCATTTGTAGACTAAACTACACTATTTGCAGATCAAATAGACTAATTCACATTGTTTAAGGAAACTGTTAAACTTATTCAGGGTTCACACTATACCTTGCAACATACAACAAAAAATTAAGATGAAGATATAACCTAAATGGATAGCAACCACCAAGAAATTCTGAATGAAAGTCAATTTTACATAATTCGAGCAAGCAAACCAGTTTGAAACTAGTTGCATATGATCAAACAAGCTTCATATAGATTCTTTGAGCTCCGTTTGAAAATTTTAAATGAATTATTGTGTAATAGATGTTGGGTATCGAGCAAAAAGGGTGAGCTAATTTAGCAACAAAGAAAGGGGGTAAGCTGAATACTAGGACAAAAAGAACAATCTTTTCTCATCTCATAAAAGATTTTTTAGTAGTAGCATACAGCAAAAGCATCAGAGCATAATGTAAATATGTAAATTGACATCATAATAGATATATATAAGGGAAGGTATTTAGTATTTACATAAACACGTCTTGAATAAACGAACCAGATACTAGGAAGTGAGGATTGAGAGGCATCAGGTACAAATAGCTCAGAGCACCAAACCATTCTCATAAGTCATTACAATTGACCTCAAGTACATCATTAGTTGGCCTCTTCTTGAGACCAACAAATTCAGCAGCTTGCAACTCCCATTGCACCTATAATAGTCTTCGCTTGAGTGTGAATGATTGTGAACTGCAAAACATACAACCTAATTAATTAAGTTGATAAAAAATGAAGAAAAGTACGGCTCTGTACCATATTTCAGTTACAACTTTTGAGCAAAAACAATGAAGAATAAATTCATATTGCCAGAATTTGTCAGTGTTGCAGAAATGTTTCTGCAACATCATATCACTAAAATACTATAACCTGAAATATTTTATTTTATTTTTTACATCTGATAAGGAGAAAAGGCAACTTAATAGGACCTCGAAGTGTCTTAATTTGTTTGTAGATTTCATTTTGGATGGGACTAAATCTAGTGCATTATCCTTATACTAAGAGCTATTTGTATAGGGCTAAATTCAGTGCATCATCCTTATTTTAAGAGCAATTTTTGCTATAGAGACAGAAAATGCCTCCAATATAATACTGGTCTGGAAATAATAAAAACAACAAAACCAGGACAGTTCGGTCATTGAAATAAAAAATGCTCAGTAGTAATCACTTTAACTCTGACTGAGAGCAAGTCCAAGTTCTATAGCTATACTATAGAACTAAAACTAAAAAACACCACTCCAATGCATAGTTATAATATGAATGTTGAAAGGATCAGGTAACTGTTGGTTAAATTTGGAATTAATTGATTTTAATTTCCAACTACATTGGAGTCAACAAAACACTTTTTGGTGACATATTATAGCAATGGCTATAGCCATTTTCCATTTAGCATTGGACTTGCTCTGAGATTCTCTGTTTGTACCAGGGTTATATATATGTGTTTGGGGAGTTCAAAATAATTGTATTTCATGCAGAGGTCATTAGGTATTTTACGTGATAATAACGAGATCAAGGTTATTAAGTCGGCAAGTCGAGACTCGGCGCTCGGGTACCGTGGAATTGGCTAGTCGTGACTAATCGTAAAAAGTCGTGCATATATATATTTATATATTTATAAAATATAATATCGATAAACATATATTAATTTTCAATCTCCATTGATTATTTCCTATAAACATTTATCAATAAGCCTTTTTAAATAATTTAAACATTTTTTAAATATATTGTATATCCTTTTTTTCAAATATTCATGTTAATCAATAAGCCTTTTTTCCATATTTTGAATCTCTAAATATAAAAAATATAAATACTTATGATATTACATACTATACTCGATTCCAAACTTAAAAATAGAGCAATATTCATTACATTAAATTTTGTGAATATAAACATTTTGTATGCTAATAATCAAAAAACAATAACGGATTACAAAATGTACTTGAAAAATACTAGAAATGCATAAATAAATTTAATTTAATTTTACATTGAATGAAAAAAAATTATAAAACATATGTCATCGTTATTTTCAAAAAAAAGTCATCGTTCATAAAAATCTTGCAAGTAGATAAATATATAAAATCACAATTCACAAGTATTCAGTTGGGCTTAGTTATTAGACTGGTACCGAATCCTTATGTAACAAACAACTTGAGCCCAGCCCATGAAAAAAATATGGGTTGATTTGTATCTCACAACTCACAAGCACCTGCAACTATATACACACACATACACTGATACACATACACATATACACACAGACTTCTTCTTCTTCTTCTTCTTCCAGATCTTCTTTCTTCTTCTTCTGCTTCTTCTTCTTCTTCTGCTGTCTGATGCTGCTGCCGCTGCTGCCGCCGCCTGCCGCCGCTGCCGCCCTGCTCCTGCTGCTGCTCCTCCTCCTCCTGCTCTTCCTCATCCTTCTCCTTCTTCTTCTACTTCTCCTCCTCCTTCTTCTCCTGCTTCTCTGTTGCTTCTCCTGCTTCTGGATCGGGATTTCGGGCCAGGTTCAGGGTTGGATCCGGGTTTTATCCATGGGTCAACTAATAAAACAAGTCGCTGCTCGACTTTTTCTGGTTTGTCGACTTACCGACTAGTCGACGACTAGTCGGGACTAGTCGGGCGACGTGATAACCATGAACGAGATCATCATGGCCACAGGCTTTTACATTCACATTCACTTTTAAGTAATTTGAGTCGCATTCATCTGAATTAAATCCATATTTTTTCCAGAACTTTTGCAAGTACAAAATGAAGCCTTATGTTTATATACATGTGTGTGATCAATAGTGTTTTTGTTGTGGCATTTAAATTAATTAACAAGAGTTATCTGTTCTAAGATTGTAGACAACCACATTATTGTCTATAATCTTCGTGCAAAATGAGCATGAGAAGCATCCCATAACCAAATATATGAAACAGCTTCCCTTCTCATCTAATCAAACATTCTAAACTAGTAGCATATAACAAAAGCGTCGAGGCATAATGATTAATAAGTATATGTAAAATGACAGACACGAAAAAAAACGAGGAGAAGTATTTTCATAGTCAAGTCTTGAAAAACAAACCAGTATAAGAGGAGTCAGGTACAGATGGGGCATTGCACCAAGCCATTCTCGTTACAATCAGAACACCTGACCACAACTACATTATTATTTGACTGCTTCTTCAACCCAAGGCGAACAATTTTAGCTTCCTCATTCTCCTGGTTAACCTGTTTAACCATCTTGCAACTCCCATTACACCGAAAACAAGGCAAGAACCTAACCCCACCACACATATCACACATACCCACATAACCTATTGTTCAATCTAGGCAACCCTTGAACCAATTCTCCGAACTTCCCTTCTTCGAGAATCCTCAACACTTCTTGAGCTCCACCTACATATCTCCCCTTTATAAACACCTTAGGAGGCAAAGAATCCTCTTTCCCCTTCATAAGCTCTTTCAGCTCTTCTTTAAATCCTCTATCCATCGAGATATCTCTCTCGCAAATACTAACCCCATGTCCTTCAAAAGCAGCCCTAACAGCATTACACTCCTCAAAAGTCTTCCTCACCCCTCTCAGGGTTGTCGTATAAACGACAACCCTGCTATCCCCATTAGGCGGGCACAACTTTTCATAACAGTTGTGCCCGCCTGATGAATCAAGGATAGTTCTATAAACATTATTTGAATTAGAATTCTCAAGATCCCTAAGCGGAACGCGCTTAGAGGGTTGTGGAGGAGGGAGGGGAGGAATACGAAAGCGAGAACTAGTATTACTACTGGTGACCTCATTCTCAATTAGGCCAGCCATAAGCTCCCAAGAATTAATAACTTGAGGGGATGGTGGTGGATCATCTTTCTTGGAAAGTACCGGAGGGAGTGTGATTCGAGGAGGGGGAGTAGTTGAAGGATCAAGATTGAGAAGGCCATAAGTGGTGGATGTGAGAGATACAATGTGGTGGCCAATCCCTCTAGGGTTTAGTTCATCGTTTTCATTGAGTAAATTTGTTGAAACGCAGCCTCCCATTACTTACACAAGGGATTCAAATGCAGAGAGAAAGAAGTGAACAAGAAAAGAATATACAGATACTGACAACAACTTGTTTGAATAACTTATTGAGTTGTACCGGAATACTGCTCCGCCCCACCCAATTATTATTATTGTCCGACACCCATTTTAAGGTAAATATAATTTCGTAATTTATTTTTAATTATTTTTCTGAATATGAAAAAAAAATTAAAAATAAGTTACGGAACTATATATTATATATACTTTAAAATGTGTGTCGAATCTTTTCTCCGAAAGGATAACAATGGAGTGGGCAGAAGGGAGTAATTTTTAATTCAATTTTCGAATCTCTTCTGTCTCTTTGAATTTTTTGTTTAACCGCTCAAATTCTTTAAAGAAATGTAGGCATGTAGCTCACTCATCAATTCACACGTATGCAGTGTAAAGTCAGTTTTCTTTTCTCTCTTTTTTTTAAACCCGATATTTATCAATCAGCTGTAAATGTGGGTAATCGATTGATGGCTTGAATGCTTGATACACCGATTTGAAATCAATCGGTTAATTGAAAATTAATTAAATGTATTTTAATAATATTTTTATAATAAATGAATAAATATATATGTACATATAGATTAAATTAAATCATGCATTATTTTTTTATAAATATAATAGAAAGGGATATTATTCAAAATACATTTTTTTAAAATTATTTTCAAAATTACGGTGATTTTTAAAATAAATTTATAAATTATGTTTAGTTTATTTTTAAAAGTACGATTTGCAACTTCTGGCATACAAAATACAATTTTATTTTATTTTTCAAAAAAATTGATTTTAAGATTGATTAATGTTATATTAGTTTGTATTTCTGTTTGCAATTCAAATCAATTTTGAAAATAGTACTATATATTTTAGGTTGAAAATAATGTATTTTTGAAAATGAGATTTTTTAAAAAATTATATTTTTGAAATTTCTTTTAAACAATTATTTTTTAAAAAAATATATAAATATGGTAGTTTTGAAAAAGCCCTTTAAAGTGATGATTCAATTTTTACCATTTAAAATATATCATGCGAATAAATTACATATTACCAAGCATAATTTAAAATCTCTAAAAATTTGTTGCTTTTACTTTTCTAGAATTAAAAATTACTCTTTTCATGTATAATTGTTTGTTATTTTAATTTTTTATACGTATTTTAAATACATTAGGAAAGATAATTTATAATTCATTTTTAAAATTTTTGAATAAAATATAAATATTAATATTAATTTTAAAAAAGAAATTTATAAAATTATATTTTTTATGAATATTAAAAAATGTATAAAAAGTTAAATATGTTTTATTCCTTGTCATATATTAAATATAATTATAAAAGCTAAAATAACAAATAATTTAAGAAGTATATTTCTTTTTCGTTTAATCTCTATGAATATTTTCTTCTTCATTGTTTGGTGACTCTTCTCCTCTTCCAGTACAGTAAGCTAGCTTTCGATTTTTCCAATCTTGACCTGATAATCTCTGATTATGACCGGATTTGTTTCAAAAACGTAAAATTTCACGATTTCATCATATTAGATCGTCAGCCTGCCACTCGACAATTACTCCGTCCGATTATTCGAAACAATCACCAATTTCAATAACGCTGGTTAAAATCAAACATGATTTCATCACATTCGATTGGAATATCTAGTTATTTAGTGTTAGAATTTGGCCAACTAACTAGACCATTACTCGAGATAGATGACAGCAGTTGTTTCTCCTCTTCCTTAATTTTAATCGGCATACATCAATCTAACTAGACCATCATTTTAACACCTTCTTTAACTCTTTATGTTACAAATTTTCTTTTTCATCAGTAGAGAAATATCTAAAATCCTAGTTCCCCTTCATTCTTTAACATTTGGAATGCCTCTTCTCTCTCGTTTCATTTGTACTAAAATATGCGGATCCTTTTGTTTTAGAACATATCATCACCACTCTTACTTCCTTTTATCTTAATCACCCATTTTATCTTTTTCATCCAGACAAAAAGAAAATTGACGCACTCGCAGGTTATTTAGGGTAAAATAATAGCATTAATATTTGGGAGGAGAGCCCATGCCCATGCTGCTGCTGCTGCCTGCTACACGTGGAATGGATATCTACAAACACACCGCCCCCAACAGTTTATTGTTTCAATAAATGTCGTTATGCTGCATCATCAAACACATGCATGCCTTAATATTCGGGATCCTATAGCCTCTCCCCACTAAATGATACTACTACTGTCACCAGTGAGAATTTAGATATCCTACATTCGTGAATCTGAATCAAATGACGGTCATTTATTTTTTAGTGCGGAGTTAAGATAAAATAAAATATTTTTTACCCTCGAAAGGTTAAATTTTCTTATCAGCTGCTAGCTACCGGCTACTAATATATATTTATGAGATTATGAACTTCACTAGTATCTGTATAGCTCCCTCACCACCGGATTCTTAAACCTTGAATCTATAGATTATTTTTAGAGGAATGCTCCGTATCTCAGAATTATCTCAAATTTTTTTTTTAAATGTTGTCATTTGGTGGGAGCATGTATCTATGGGAAGAAAATTATTAATTATAATATTTGGGACAATTTTTGGGTACCTAATATTTTTCTTATTTTTAGGAGATGAACAAGCTATTGTATCTAGTACACGAAGGTTATTAAATCATCAATCTTATAAGATTTTTCTCAAGATAACAATTTATTTTTTTTAATTAGTTTAACTTTTCAAATATTTCATCCGTCTTATAATTTTTTTGTTTTATTTAATTTTTTATAATTAAACTAATCAAATTTTAACTAACAATTATACGTATTAAAGCAAGTTCAATGTCAAATGTAAAATGATTATAATCATTACTCTAATTTGGAAGTAAAAAGTGTTTTTTATATTAAAATGGAAGTTACAAGTACTTCAATAGTCCTTGTAAATTGAAATCAATTATTATTAATTTTATCTAAATTTTTATCCAACTCTTTTACTTTTATTTAAAATACACCAACTTTTATGTAGCTTTTATCTTTGTTTTTAAATATACAGTAGAGTATCCATTTATGTATTTATCTAACCAAAAATAACTATATATCGGAATAGGTTTTTTGTGATTTCAATTATATATTATAACTATACAATTAAATATAGTTATGATTGGACTTGTTCTTATATAATTAAAAAAAATTATAAAATAAAAATATATCTAATCTATTTTAATATATAATTTTCTGATTTTTAAATTGTCAAAGGATAATGCTTATTTTTTTGTCAAATTGATTAATTTAAGCATAAAATTTTAAATAAGATAAAAATTATAGAATTGAGAGAATATATTTTATTAAACTAAACTCTAAAAGAAATAAATAACAATAATTTCTAAATAATTTATGGTGGGAGACAGTACTTGTGAGTCACAGTCAGTAGTTGCTAATGCTGCACTAAGAGCAGGAGATTTAAGACAAATTTGACCAGACTCAATTTGGTCAATTACAAGTCTGAACAAAAGTCCAAATCTTGTGTTGATGCTAACAAGAAAAGCGTCAAACACAAAATATGCTCCAAAGTTGAGATACAGCTAGCTAGCGCGTTACAACAAAACACTCATTTCATGGATACAATTATACAAAATAATGTTGAGGGAGAGGACATATTATAGTACTGCTGCTCGCCTGAACACAACACGTGAAAGACGTAAAGGCTGTTCAGCTACATATACATATCTATTTATATACCATCTCATTCTCACATTACTAAGTTACCACATGTATAGTAAAACATACATCATGTTAATGCAGATAATATTTTTGGTTTAAACATGATAGACAAGTGTTAATTTTTTTTGGCGGATAATATAGGTAGTAAAGTATGTTGCAAAAATTATCTAAATCAGGACACCACCTAGATTACTAGTATGTTGCAAAAATTGTCTGAATCAGGACACCACCTAGATTACTAGTATGTTGTTATTAAACAGAAGCCAGCAGCCAGCTGAGGTGACATTAGTGTATCACAATTTTTGCTAGTATCAACAATTTTAAGGATTAAGTTAATTAATATCGCCAATATTTGAAGGTGTTAGCCGTCTTAATATTTTCTACTCATATACTGCTAGGCTCCTACCTATTTAGTGTATGTCTGTACGGGTGATGCTCTCTCTGCCTGATAATAACGAGTACTTCTCTTCTTTCTTTATCTTTCTCACTCATTTCTCTAGTGCCCAAGCTGCCTAGGTTTCTAATTTCTTCTCTTCATTCTCACCCTCCTTATTTTTTCCCTTTTAACCAGTTCTACTACTTACTTACACATAACACATCACTTTCTTCATGGGGAAAAAAGGAGCTTCTTCATGGTTCTCCGCAGTCAAGAGAGCCTTCATGTCTCCAACCAAGGATACTAATAAGAGTACTAGAAGAAGAGAGTTAGAGGAACATAACCAAGAAGACGAACAAAAGGTTAGCTTATTATAACTTTGTTGTTTATATATGTAAGTATGTAACTAACATTATATGGTTAATTAACATTAATCCATCTGCAGAAGAAAGACAAGCGTAGATGGTTATTTAGAATACCTACACAAAACGCTCAACAAAGCCAAACAAAGACCACAACAATCAACATTCCACCTGCGAATCTCTCCTCGTTTAATGCGGACCATAAGCATGCCATTGCAATTGCACTAGCGCAAGCTCATGAAGCGAAAGCTGCTGTGGCATCAGTCCAAGCGCCCGTTGAATTCATTACATTGACAAGGCCACCCTCGTATTCGCTTAAACACCACTATGCTGCTATTATTATTCAAACAGCCTTCAGACGCTACCTGGTGAGTAAACGTCCTTGCACTTGGCCTCATTAGATCTTATGTATTTGTTCAATATGGTCTGGTGTATTATACTAATTAAAATTACTTTCATAGCACCAAAAAGACAATTCATAGTTAGCATTACGATAAACCAAACCAAACATAACCGTTGTATCCCACTCGAAGTGAAGGATGTAGGAGAGTAGGATATACGTCAGATAAGGCAATAGAGTTATAAAAACTTAGCAAAAAAATAGCAGTAATAAAATACACACAATAACTAACAATTAGACATATATGAATATTCAAGATTATTGCTTCTCACTGCTTTATATGGTTGAAAAGGCAAGAAAAGCTCGACGTGCACTTCAGGGAATTGTAATGCTCCAAGCTTTGATTAGAGGACAAAACGTTCGTAAACAAGCAAAGATGACCCTGAGATGTATGACAGCTCTTCTTCGCGTCCAGGCTCGGGTTCGTGATCACCGGGAAAGGTATTCACATGATGCAGGCAGAAATTCTATGTTTGCCGAGACCAACAACGTGTGGGAGTCTGGATATCTACAAGACATCCGAGCAAGGAAGTCCCAAGTAAGTACTTTACGAATTTCATGACATGTAAATCTAAACATCACAAACTATAGAATGACTTGGTATGTATTTCAGTCCAGAGAAGGAAGTAGCATTGTGGATAGCTGGGATGAAGGACCACATACACTTCAAGAGCTTGAAGCTATATTGCATAGCAGAAAGGAAGCTGCTTTTATCCGTGACACTTCTGTGTCGAGTTCTTTCTCCCAACAGGTCCAAGACACCCTTGAGTTTATACATGTGAACTTTGGTTTAATTTTTAATCTACTTCATATTCATTAAATTTTGCAACTATATATGCTGACAATATGGAGGTCTCGCAGTCTAGAAGGAAAACAAGTATTGATGAGAAAGACACAGGGGACAGAACAAAATGGCTCGAACAATGGATGGCAAAAAAGCAATGGGAGCATAACAACAGAGCTTCCACCGATAGAAGAGAAGCCACAAGGGCTCCAGAAGTTGACACATGCAGGGCCTATTCTTACTCAGCTTCAAATGGACTCCAATCTCAATATGCAGACCAATATCAAAGACAACCTAGCTCATGTCAAGTGGCTTCAACTTGTTATAGGGAATCTTACAGTCCCTCTCATCGCCCAATCACTCCTTTATCTAAACCCAAGTCATTGCAGGTGCGTTCAGCAAGCCCTAGACGCACAAAAGAAGACAGGAGCTACTCCACAGCAAATACCCCAACTTTACATTTCACGCCTCGTGCCAGTTTTGGTGCAGCTAGATATAGCACTTGCGGAAATGATGGTCCAGTTAGTGCTCCAGTGCCTAACTACATGGCTGCCACGGAGTCAGCAAAAGCTCGAGCCCGATCACATAGTGCACCAAGGCAGAGTCGCCCATCAACGCCAGAAAGGGATCAACGCGGGGTAGCAAAGAAACGACTATCATATCCAGTTGCCGATCCATGTATAAATTCTGGCATAGGGTGCCCAAGTTATAGCCAAAACTTAAGAAGCCCAAGTTTCAAAAGTGTTCAAGCTGGATATGTTGGAATGGGACAGCAATCATGTTATACAGACAGCACCGGTGGAGAGATTTCTCCATGTTCAACTACTGACCTGAAAAAGTGGCTCAGATGAAGCTTAGTAATTGCAGGAATTAGACTGTCGAAGTTAGTGATGATGAAAGGCGTGAACCTAGTTTCACATTGCCTTAATTTTGCACCTACAACCTATAGGTAGATGATATTTTGTTGTGCAAAGTGCTAGTAGAGGAAAATTTGGAATAAATTGAGGTTTTGTATGTGGAATGTTTTTCAGCCTAAAAGACATATTTGGTGGCTTATTGCATTCAAAACTAATTTTAAGACTAAACCAACAAAGAAGAAAACACCTTCCCCTTTCAACACATAATGGTATAAGTTATAACACTGAAGTAGTATATTCCTTAAAAGCCTGGTAATTAATTTGGTGTTTCTCGTAAAAACAACTGTGGTGTTTCTCGTAAAAACAACTGTTTTTACAATTTTATGTTTCGCTTAACCCTGGTTTCATTGATAAAATCTTGGCCCTGGTTTCATTGATAAAGATCACTGGATATACAAAAGCAATAGTGATATTGGTGGCCAAATTGCCAGAATGATAAAATTAAAAAGCACCCGGAAGGATACTACTAAAACTAATAAAATTTAGGCCGGGATAATAATTCCTGCAAGGGACTGAGAGAAAACGAAACAAGGACAAGGGGATTAAGACTTTTCTGTTTGATTATCACATGCTAACAAGGACAAGGGGATTATTAACTTTTCTGTTTGATTACCAACATGCTAACATTGCCTATCTTAGAAATCATAGTGACCTTGGAGACGAACTTCCCACCTCTGGCTCTTGAGATGTCAATAATCTTGATCACTTCAGATGCATGCACATAACTGGATGAGATTGAGATTGAGTTCCATCAAAGAGTTCAAGAAACAGTCCGGGGAGAGGCTTATCCAGTTATTCCTTCACAAACTCTCATTCAAAAGCAGTATTCCTGGACACCGATTACACATTTATAGAAGTGAATCAACTTCACTGCCTATCTGGTAGCGTACACTCGTGAATACATTTATCAAGGCATCTAATTATGAACATATATGACTAATACAAATGGGAAGTTTTCATACATGTTCTGTTCTGTGTGACTGTGTGTGAGAACTAAGAAATGAGGAGGCCAGTTATTGCTAAAGTATTGTCTATGAGTTAATAAAGGTGATTGTATAAGCTCACCTCCTCACATCTGTAAAAATTATCAGACAAAACAAGTTACAATAGTGAAAATTCAATATCCCCAGATGATATGAGCATGTTGTTATAAAATTCAGTATTGATGAAATGCCCAATGACAATTTAGCATTCCTTTGTAGCCAGATTTCAACAGAACAAGTTAACGTCGGTGGAGATTTAACAACTTAAGCTTTTGTCAATAAATATAGTCACAACTCACAACATTCCAACTTGGCCAGTTGCATTGAGCAAAAACATAAATTATCAAGATTTGATTTGCAAAATATCAATTTTTGTTTTACTTTTTATCTAGAAGTAAGAGCCAGAAAGAAGTAAAAGGACACGCAGCTGAAGATTTAAATTCCTCAAAGAAAAGGACGGATGATAGTATAATCATTAGTAGAATTAGAAGTGTTCTATTATAGTTTTATGTTGTATCATCATCTTATTCTCATAAAAATTTCTTTCATTTGCTTGTGTTAGGTCAGATTCTGCATATCTGTCAATACCTTGTCATTCTCCAACTTGCATATGTACTAGAATATTATGCAGAAATAAGGCTGATCAAAATAGTCCATGCACTTGCAGTTTGGTTTTAGTTTTGTCTTAACAAAAAACTCTTCCTTCTTCATTGTCTGCCTTTCAAAACTAGCGCTAATTATTTGTAAGTTGACATGGCAGTAAGAGTGAAGAAAACAGATCGATGAATCTGACAAACAAAAAAAAGAAGAAAAAAGATCGATTCTGAGACTGGTTTATCGATTTCACTAATCTTACAACTTACAAGAACAATATTGGAAATAAACCTGTCCAAAGATTAATTTGAAAGCAGGTTTAGAGTAAGGAAACTATATTGTTATTCAAGGCAGAAATTTGAGTTGCTGTAACTAAAACATTCCAACACTTGACATTTATCACTACTCAGTAATCTCCAAATAAATAAATAATAAGATAAAATCAACAGTTACAAACACATATTAAACCCACCCCTGAAACAAAGTCCTGGGCAGTCGTGAACATAACCAAGTAACACGTTATTAGGGGTAGGGGCCCTCTTTAACAACCTCGCTTGCCTTTCAAGAAAACACATGTTGGTAGGCGCTTTCCAAAAATGTAAACAGCCCAAGGTGTATATATCCATTCAATTCATTATGTTAACTCATAATAAGGTTGTTGGATCGGATTATGCTCTTGTGTTTAAGTAGTATCATGAGTTGAGACTTTTGGCACTCCAACTTTGTACCAATTTGCCTACTTTTGGATCCAATTGCACGAACCACTTTAGGAAATTCAACAAAACCTCTGATCCCTCGTTTGACATGTGGATTTTCTGCCTCCCCACTGGAGGCTCTCCGTTGCACCCATTGCACCATCTCACTCTTATCTGACTTATCATAATCACTAACAAGAGTGTCTTTAGGAGTGCATTGACTTGTTGATTCTCCATAAAAACTATGTGTCACTTCCGTTATCTGATGCACATTGTCTTCTTCATAATTGGATTGACTCTTGGAAGGAGAGCCACTTTGTAGATTCTTGATAGTTTCCAATTCAAGAAATTTCTCTTCTAATATGAATCTAGCCTCAGCTAATTTCATCTGAACCCTCTCTTCTCTCAAAACCTCGGCAAAATGTAACATCTTCCTTTCCTCCTGCATTTCTTGCTTAACGCGATTAATCTCTTCTTTATTCAATGATATCTCCTTGCATACCTCTGAACAAACTCTTTCAGCTTCTTCTCTTCCTTTCTTCTCCTCAGACAGTTCCTTTACCAGCCTTTTATTAACCAACTCCAATTTCTTACGAGCCTTGCGCTCACGCTCAACTTTAGCCTTTAATTCCATGATCTGGGCTCGAGCAACATCAAGCTCAGATTCCATGAATGGTTTAATGAACGTGAGGTCCCAGAATGCAGTTGCAATTTTACGTGTTGATATAGGGAGGTTAATACGATGAGTATTGGGAGGCTTGTGAATGTGTGCTTCTATTTGCTTTTCTTGTTGATGTTTATGTTGTTGAAGTTCAGAACTATAATATGGGTTCTCGTACAACTTCCAGGTTGGGATAGTGGAAAGCTCATCACTCAAATTTTCTTTGCTTCTGATCATCATCATTATCATCAAAGTCTCCACTATTAAGCTTTCATTCACATATATATGCTTTTATATCCATCTATACATGACTTTTCTTAAGTGACTGTGGAGCAAGCTTGGCATTTTGCATTAGCTTTTTCCTTTTCTTTAGCTTTTTATTTTCTTGTAGGTCCTATAATTATTTGTTGTCGTGTGAAGTGCTTGCTATGGATATGTGGATTGTAAAGGTGAAATGCAGCATGTGAATCATTTAATTCTCTATGCATTATTTATTATCTGCGGCAAATGATGGAGGTGGCCTAAGTCTTTATTTCTCTAAATCTTCGACAATTGCAGCTAAGGTTGTCTAATAAAATGCTTAAGATATCATAAATCACTTACTAGTTGGTTGATAAACAACCATTAAATCTTAAGAGTTCAACCCAAACAATTAGCCTCCACTAGAACCAAACCACATGCAGCTAGTGTACACCTTGTAAAGCACGAGCACAGTTCACACTTCACAGTGCAAGAGGGTGAAATGTACGTAGCCTTAATCATACGAAGGCTCATATCAACCCGAAGCAGAACAGGTAGAAGAGTATACTAGGAGGTGATATGTGACAGACTAACAACCTCTTTTGATGTTTTCAATCCCAATACAAGTGAATGAGTCATCATATACAACATATAATCGGGGCATGATTGATAATTCATTTCTCATCAGCTCCTCTTCAGAACATTGTGGGCTCCTTAATCAGTATAGCAATACAACTTTCTTTTATGTAATCATGCCATACAACTTTCTTTTATATAATCAAGAATATACCGTATAAAATTCATAAGACTCTCACATCAGCAGAGTTTACTCTTAATTTTCATGTGGAAGTTGTTTTCGAGGGTTTAACCCCGTGATCTTGTGGATATCCGAAAAAAAATTCTATCACCCCAAGCACGACCTTTATTGAATACCTTCTAGCACTTGTGGAAATTAAGAAGTACTAATGATCCATCTTTCTAGCATTTTGGAAATTGAAAAGTAGTAAGTTGCTCATTTTATCTGTCAATTCAAAACCATATCCAGCTCAGAGTGCCTGTCCCTTGAGAAGATGGCAAGGTCCAAAAAACGGGACCATAGGATATAGTTTACAATTTCCACATGTATGGTCTCTTAAGCTACCTTTTCTTGTCCATCTTGAATTGAGGGCTTGCTCGAATCACATCATTACTAACGCTAATCAGCAAAGCCATACCATTGCATGCGCAATTTTCTAAAAAATAAGATAAGATAAGATTTTTAATGAACAGTACAGTACTTGTATATGTATGGTTATAGATAATTAATTTCATATACAATGCCTGCGAGACAGATAGATTGGCCCATCACAATGGACCCCAGTTTCAAAGATGGACAGTCCTGCAATAATAATGGTTCCTGCAAAACAAAATTCTGAGCAGCATTAGTCATTGCTCAACATATTTACAACAAAAACCAAAATGCAATTAACGAAGCTGATTCTTCAAATCCATGTATAACCTCAAGCACAATGAAGAAGGCGATCACACTTTGACTACTCCAGCCTAGTATTTTTCAGAGTGGACAAATTTTCTTTTGGTCTGCTTTTTATTGGAAAATTCAAGATTCACAGTCCACAAATTTCAAAATCTCACTCTCTTGTGGAAAGAAAGAAAGCAATACACTAGAGCAATGGTCACTTAAAGTTATCGTTGCATAATTTTATTTTTTATTCTTAGTTGGCATAATATTGAAATTTAGTAAAGACTCCCAAATTTTTTGAGAGTTGATAATGAGTGTAAGATAAGTCTCATCGTATGAGCTAAGTTTTGAGTCTGAGACGGAACTAATAGCTATCATCTGTGGGCACTGAGTCTCAGACTCTCAGTAATGCCTATTCTGGATTCTGGATTGGAAAGAATGGTCACTATAATACAGGAGTTTTCGACTATGAGTTATTCTTTCTAACAATTATTACAGGAGTTATCGATTATGAGTTTATTTTTGGGTTGACATAGACCAGAATACCAGATAGTATCCTAGGGTGCTAATGTTTCATAACTAAGATATTCTTAATTAAGTTCAGCAAAAACAATTGTCATGTCGTTTATTCGTTAGATACAAACTTAGAAAAAGATTGAATAATCAATTTTCAATCTGTTGCAAGGCTAGAAAGATTAATTAGGTGCTTTACAAATCAAATTTATAGAAGTCACGTTCTAGATGAAGTTACAACCTTTAACAACAGGGTGTATGGAAAAGCAGAAATCATATGTTATACATTCAAAAGTTGCGATAGTCACCACTTTATAATTACAACATACATCTCAATAAGCAACTTGACTAATGGACCACCAGCATTGCTATAATTAATTGTTTGTTTTAGTTCAAGTGTGTATTAAGTATAAGAATACACACATTTGCAAAGCACGCATATTGATTACTCTTATAACAGTGTGATCTATGTAGTCTAGATATTAAAATACCTGGTAGGCTGATAAGCATGAAAGTTGCTAACAAAGTTGTTTGGCTTAGAGCAAGTCCAACGCTAGTTGCAACAAAGCTATATGTCTATAACCATTGTATAACATGGCATCAAAAAGTATATTACTTGGTTGACGACATAACAATGATAGATATATCCATATTTGGTTGCAAATTTGGAACCAACTACGCATTTATGCATATTGCAGTCAAGTATGGCATTTTGTTGAAATGATCATTTTATGCATCTAGTTCCATATTGTGGCAATGCAATGAATTATAACTTTGCATTGGACTTGCTCTTACAGTTTTTATTGTACATAAAAGGATCATTCCCACACAAGAGTACCTTTTTTCATAACTTTTTGTGCAAAGAAGCATTTATTTTCCAAAAACTCCTTGGCATTTTTGGTTGTTTCTTGAGTAGTAGCCTTGAAAATATATGTTTGATGACAAACACTTTAAGGATCTATAATACACTTATTTTCCACTAAAATTCCTTAGCATTTTGGTTGTTTCTGGAGTAGGAGCACTGAAAATATATTTATCACGAACAATTTAAGGATCTACAACACTATGTTCCTATAATAAATCAAACAATTTAACAATAGATACTTCAAAGTTAAGATTAACATGTGTTTGGTGTTAACTCTAGATAATGAATGATCTTGCAAATATTCAACAATACTAATTTATATTATCTTGCAAATTCTTGTAATAGAGAGAACAATATCTTTACATTCTTTAAATTACTTCCTCGGAAATGTTAGGTTGTTGATGAGAAATATGCAAGAGCTCCTACAAATGGTGCGTTGATATATGTTGCAGGCTCAGTTTGTTGATATTTATTCCGATCATCATAGAAATTGTCATTATTATCAGGACCACCAACAATAGCTCCAACAAGGATATTTGGATTCGGCGAGGTAGTGTGAAAGAACTGGAATCCATCATTGCAACCAATGTGATCAGGATGTGCATGTACAGATGGTATGGAAGATCCCCTGTGGTGAACTTCCAGTGGGAACTTATTTCCAAACCCCACCATGTAAGACATTTTTTGTGGATTATCGCCTAATATGTAATCAACCTGCTGCTTTGCCAATGCTCGGACCTTTGAAAGAAGAGTCTTGGTTCCAGGTCTCTTGTCGTCCCAACTGAACGAATAGTCATCATCATCTGCACCCAGTACATGTCCGTTAAACTGGATGTAACTTAAATATGTGGAATTCTGTGTAGCTTGATAAATCCATGATGCCCCCCATAATAGCTCATCCTATTTCAAAAGCGAAGCTACATTTATAACTATGTTTGATTGTCAATTGTGAAAGAAAGCGCTAGTTGATCTTTACTTGAAATCCAGAGTATGAGCAGTAAAATGGACAGACTGCTGAACTCAGCGAGTCACTGTACGAACCCCTGAATTTATCTGCAAACTGAAACACCTGCATGCAAAAGGAATGCAACTCTATCATGAGGATCAGATCAGAAAGACTGGAATATCAAGTGTGGTTTGCAAGAAAAGTTACTTTAATGGCAGTCTGAAGTAGTTTTGCCGAATATGAAGGATCAGAGTCTTTGAACACAATTGATGAGGCTGCCAATGCAGCAGCTGTTTCTGCAGCAACATCAGATCCTGGGTTACTAGAAGACACCTTATAAACGTCTCGTGATGTATCCATGTCTTCAGGTCTCTCCCAACATTGGTGATCATGATATGGATTCCCCACCTGTTTATAAATTTTTGAATTAAAAATTTAGAATTAATTAGCTCTTCAGCTTAAATGTATGCACTATTCACTTATTGAATGCCTGTGATGTTGATGTGTTGTTAAATTAACTGTATTTAATTCGAAAATTACAAAATTTCCTTATTGCAAATAACCAGTGTCATCAGTTGAAATACCTGCTGACCCGTGGCCGGTTTGGACCACACGATTACATAAATGACAGGACATGACTTGATTAACCCAAAATGACTCTATTATTAAAATTTCAGTTGCGTTTTGGCAAAAACCAGAAAACCCGAAATTGTTTTATTAATTTTATGTATGAGCTAGTTGCATAAACTTGTATATTCCATTTTAATGATTAATAAATCAGTTCTAATTTCCTTACTTGTACATATAGAGTATCAGGTGTTGCAGTAGCTGCTTTAAGAAGATAGTCCGAGCCCCAGCGGACCGCAGCTCTGGCATTTTCGAGTTGATTCTGCATGGAACTCCCAAACTCGATTACACTCCAAGCCAGTAACGTAGTCGTAAAGGACATTGGCAACCCAAACTTTACATTATCACCAGCATCATAATATCCTCCAACAAGATTCACCTTAAAAAAATTAACACAACCACGTCAAAACACTGTACAATTAATAAAATTGATACAACAGTGTGCCAGTAGTACATATATCACATATGTATGTGCAGTTTGTGTGTGTTTTTATGTTACATTAGCTGCAGATCCATCGGACAATCCTGAATCAGCCCGCCATTTTACGCGTTGATTCGAAGGAAGTTGCCCTGACCTCTGGCCCTCAAAGAACAGTAATGATTTTTCAAGGGCACTTGTATAATCTTGAGGAGTGAAAGCAGATTGTTCAAGGGCACTAGAAAAATAATAATCCCGAGGAGCGAAGGCAGATGAATACAAGAGCCTAGAACACAAAATGATGAAAATGCAAAGTTGCAAAGTCTGCATTGTTTAATAAATGTTAATGTAACAAAATATGAGTTTTAGTTTTGGTGGCATTGCTGTATTTATAGAATGGAGGAGTGTGTGTGTTATGTACACACACCAGTAAGTTTGATTAGGTAGTAGCTGTAGAATGTGAATCACGGGATCAACTGCGTGTTTTTCTGTTTGAAGACGCCAAATCATAGTTACTCAAACGTCAGGCTTTTATAACATTACTATATAATCACATGCAGTCATGCAGAGTCTCAAATGTACACTATATACAAGCTTAAAAATGACTCGTGGGTTGAAATTTCATATTACTTGAAGGAATTTCACCGGCATAATTAAAGGATGTGATTAGCTCACAAGTCTAATTATGTACCAATTTGTCATAGCCTAAAGGACAAGTTTGAAATAATTCGGAAATTGAAATATATATTGAACGTACGTGATCAAGATCTTTCAAAACTATATTTGCAAGAATTGATTGTTGTCAAAGACATACCAAATTATGTGCCTTTTAAATATGAAAACAATCTAATATTGGACTTGGAACAGAACACAAAGAAAATTAAGCAGCCAATGAACCAAGTGTTTGATAGTTCTGTTGCTGCAAATGAGGGTTTGGCGCCTTGGGGGTGTTCCAAATAGTTTTTACCAGTAACTATACCTACGTATAATTATAAATAGTTTTAACCACAAGTATAAATAGTTTATTTACCAGTAACTACTATTTTTAACTTTAACAATTGTGCAGGTCTACTAGCTTCTTGACATATAGAACTTGTTCGAGGCTTAAAGAACAATGGTGGGTGTGTTGTTTACGTTTGTAGAACATTAACACCATAAAACAAGCAGCAAAATTGCCTCACATACATGTCGATGGTCTTCGTAACATACATGCAAGTGTGTACATACAAACAACAGTTTCTGGCCTCGGCCTTAATTTTTGTTTGAGCGAACAAGAAATATCTTTGTGCAACTCTTTTAATCAATTTCTTTGGAATGTGCGGAGCGATTGTCTAGCTGTGCAATTACTAAATCCTGTTGCCAGTAGCATTTTTAACTTCTACCATATGATTTGTAATAGGTTTTTAGCAGCTCAGATGACTGTCATTGGACGAACTTTTTCGCAAGCTTGTAATTTTGGAAGATACTGGAGTTGATATTCGCAACTGGACCTGCAATATGAGAGTAACTATTCAAAATTTACAGCATATCAAACTCACATATACCAAAGATCTCTTGGTTTAGCTGCATCGCCCTTGTGCCCTATACTCCTTAAAAAAGAATGAATAACCTTTAACAATCAAATACTAAATGGAAGTCACGTTTTAGATAAAATTTCAACCTTTAACAACAGGGCATAATATGAAAAAGTGAAATTCATATGTTATATATTCTAAAGATGCAATACCCACCACTTTATAATAAAAACATTTAACTCAACAAAGAAGATAGAACTTATGGACCAGCAACATTGCTATAATATCATGTTAATTATCATTCAAGTGTCTATCATGTTAAGAGCACAAATATTGACTACTCTGATAACAAATATTACTATATCTGATACATATCATGTTAATTATGATTCAAGTGAATGTTAGAGGTAATATTCTACCAACCTAAAAAAGATTGCTCAAATTCTGTGAAGGGCTTGTCTTTTTACATGGAGGATTATTTGCACTTTCTTGTAACTTTAACTCCTTAGAATTTTGGTTGTTTCTTGAGCAGGATCCTTGAAAATATATTTATCTCAAACAACTTAAGGATCTACAACACTATGTTCCTATAATAAATCGAATAATTTGATAACAGATGCTTCAAAGTTAAGGTTTAGCATGTGTTTGGTGTTGACACTGAAGGAATATACGAATTTTCAACAATATTAATTTATATTATATTGCACATTCTTGTAATGGAAGAGAGCAATATCTTTACATTCTTCTAATTACTTCCTCGGAAATGTTAAGTCGTTGATGAGAAGTATGCAAGAGCTCCTACAAACGGTGCGTTGATATATGTTGCAGGCTCAGTTTGTTGATATTTATTCCGATCATCATAGAAATTGTCATTATTATCGGGACCACCGACAATAGCTCCAACAAGGATATTTGGATTTGGTGAAGAAGTGTGAAAGTACTGGAATCCATCATTGCAACCAATGTGATCAGGATGTGCATGTACAGATGGTATGGAAGATCCCCTGTGGTGAACTTCCAGTGGGAACTTATTTCCAAACCCCACCATGTAAGACATTTTTTGTGGATTATCACCTAATATATAATCAACCTGCTGCTTGGCCAATGCTCGGAGCTTGGCTGCTGCAAATGCTGTCGTTCCACAACAGGCAACACCATGGCTGGTATCTAGATACTTGGCATATGTCAAAAGGAGTAAAGCTGAGGTAGTAACATACTGGAGATTGCTCTCTTGCCCTTTGTATAGAAGTCCCCCTGAAAGCCAGATGGAAGATATATTTCAGTCCTAAATTATAAATTACTTAACCTTTGTATATATTAGATCATAGCGAATGAATAAAACCAAACAAAAAGTGAATCCGGCTCATAGAGTTACAATATAACGTGCAAGCAGACAAATTAGGAAAAACATATGAAAGTAGCTGACCCGGGGTATACTGGGCCTGGAAATTAGGTGATCCTGGAATCAAAGAACATATATAATTATCGGAGTGTGTTTTATATAGCTCTAGCCCTTGTATTCTTGTCTCCAGAAAATTCTGTGTGATAAGGAAGAAAACAAATACTTCATGAGGTTGGTTGTGAGCTGAAGGACTAGATGAGAAAAACTTTGTTATGAAACAGTACCTTTGAAAGAAGAATCTTGGTTCCAGGTCGCTTGTCATCCCAGCTGAAGGAGTAGTCATCATCATCAGCACCTAGTAAGTGTCCATTAAACTGGATGTATCTCAAATATGTGGGATTCTGTGTGGCTTTATAAATCCATGATGCACCCCATAATAGCTCATCCTAATTTAAAAAACAAAGCTAAATTAATAACTATGATTGGCTGTCAATTGTGAAAGAAACTGCTAGATGATCTTTACTTGAAATCCAGAGTATGAGCAGTAAAATGGACAGACTACTGAACTCAGCGAGTCACTGTATGAACCCCTGAATTTGTCTGCAAGCTGAAAGACCTGCATGTAAAAATAATGCAACTCTACCATGAGGATCAGACAAAAAAAATTAAAATGTCAAGTGTGGTTGCGAGAAATTACTTTAATTGCAGTTTGAAGTAATCTTGCTGAATAAGAAGGATCAGATTCTTTGAATACAATTGATGAGGCTGCCAATGCAGCAGCTGTTTCTGCAGCAACATCAGATCCTGGATTACTAGAAGACACCTTGTAAACGTCTCGTGATGTATCCATGTCTTCAGGTCTCTCCCAACACTGGTGATCATGATATGGATTTCCCACCTGTTCATAATATTTTTAATAAAAAATGAACATCAAACAGGACTTCAGCTTCAAAATGTATGCACTATGCACTTGATGTATACATGTAAATGTTGATGTGCAGTTAAATTGAAAAGTACAAAACTTCCTCAGTGTTAAAAACCAGTGTCATCAATTGAAATACATGCATGCTGACCCGTGACAATTTCTGACTGGTCCAAAACCCAACTTGGTGATCGAAACGATAAGCCCATAACATAACTGACAGGACATGATTGATTAACCTTAATATGAACCAAAATGACTCCATTATTAAAATTTCAGTTGTGTTTTGGCACTGGATGAAATTAACACAGGAAAGACAACCAGAAAACCAAAATTGTCACCATGACATGTTACTTATTCTTGCTTAGTCTAAGTAGGTGTAAATGTAATAAATTTATGTATGAGCTAGTTAATCAAAGTTGCATCTTCCATTTCAATGATTAATAAAACAGTTCTAGTTTCCTTACTTGGACATATAAAGAACCAGGAGTTGCAGTAGCTGCTTTAAGAAGATAGTCTGAGCCCCAGCGGACCGCATCTCTGGCATTTTCAAGTTGATTCTGCATGGAGCTCCCAAACTCGATTACACTCCAAGCCAGTAACGTAGTCGTAAAGGCCATTGGAAACCCAAACTTAACATTATCACCAGCATCATAATATCCTCCAACAAGATTCACCTTTAAAAAATGAACACAACCACATGAAAACACTGTACAGTTAAGAAAATTGATGTAATAGAGTGCTAGTAGTCGATCCATATATCACATATGCATGTGCCATAAGTGTGTTTTTATGTTACATTAGCAGTAGATCCATCTGACAACCCTGAATCAGCCCGCCAATTTACGCGTTGATTCGAAGGCAGTTTCCCTGACCTCTGGCCCTCAAAGAACAGTAATGATTTTTCAAGGGCACTACTATAATCTTGAGGAGTGAAGGCAGATGCATATAAGAGCATGGAACACAAGACAATAAAAGTGCAAAGATGCAAAGTCTGCATTGTCAAATGTTAATGTAACAAAATATAATGTGGAAGTGAATAGTTAGAGGCTCAAAGGGTGCAGGGATGAGCCTTTGTTTTGGTGGCATTGTGGGATTTATATAAGGGAGTTTAATTAGGTAATATACCTGTAAGAAAGAAAGAATTAGAATCACGGGAACTTGGTAAATAAAAAATAATCACGGGATCAATTACAGATTACGATATACGCTTTTACAATGTCTCAGTATCTTGCTTCATAATGTTGTAAATCAGCTTTAGTTATAATTCAATTAAAATTAAAATTATAGATTATTAATAATCTATTTAAAATTAAAACTGAATACACCCTAGTGTATTTGCTTCAAATTGGTATTTGCTCTCAATGAAAATAGTGAAGGTCCTAAACTGGTGCCGAAATTGAATCCAAATCACGATCCTGTATTTTTAATCTAGCACCCATATTTTGTCGAAAAAAATTAAAATCTAGAACCCATATGAAATTATTTATATTTTGACTCACATTATATTCTTTACCAGCGAATGACCCGTATGGATTTGTGAAAAGTTTAATACACTATTAATACATACATAATTTTAATTAATTGTTTTCATATTAATTTTCTCTTAAAATTGTTACCCGTGGCAATGAGAATTTAGAAACTATAAAATAATACCATATTGTGTTTCCAAATGAATTTTACCTATTTAAATTATTTGAAAAAAAATTAAAAAGCAATATCAAATTTAAAATTGTTTGGAAAAAGGCGGGCCATTATTAATCACAGGCAAATAGTTAGACTATTAAAAATGATTCGCGGGTTCAAAGATTAATGTTGTTACATAAACTAATTAAGTAGCATAATTTATTTATTTTGAGCGGTGCAATTATTTTATATTTTATTAGATAATGAAAAAATAATAATGATTTTACAATATTTTAAGTGCAGACTAACTATTCTACTTGTTTTAAAAAAAGACTATTCTACTTTTTTAATATATAGCAAAAATACAGTATAAACGATATTTACAAGTATATTATTCTCCATTTAGTGGAAGTTTGTGTTTTATTGAGGGAATGATGTAATTTCAATTGCATGATTAAAGGATGTGATGAGCTCGCAAATTATGCACCAATTTAGGCTGGATGTAATAGTACGGGTACGGGACGTGTGTCTTTTTAATAAAAAATTTATAAAATTTAAATTTTATAAAAATATTTTATTAAAAATAAACATATATTTCAAACTTTATCTGAATGAAGATTTATTAAAAATAAACATATATTTATGAAAGTGATCAAGATTTTCCAACCTTTATCTGAATGAACAGAGTCATGTTGTCATAAACATATATTTCAAATTAGTTACCTTCTGAAATTGGAAACAGCCAATGAATGAGCCAAGTGTTTGACAGTTCTGTTGCTGCAACTTGATGGTTTGGCGCCTTGGGGGGTTCCAATTTTTTTTACCATTGACACCCTAATAGTGAGATACTAGTTTTCAATATGTAAGTATAATATGTAAGTAATATTTTTAACTTTAAGAACTGTACAGGTCAACTAGCCTGTCATTTAGAACTTGCTCGAGGCTTTAAGAAACAATCAAGTCTTTTCACCTGTAATTTTTATTTGATTAAAGCGTAACAAGGGTTGAATATAGATAGCGTAAAACATTTATCACGAACCTAACTCCAGGATTAGGGGTAACTACTCCTTAAACTTCATGGAGTATTACATTTCTACAAATATTTATTAAATATTTCAATTTTATTTCTATTAACAAATCTTTTAGCTGTGACGCCAAATTGTAAAACAAATTATAAACTTATAAGAACTTAAATCAAGTACTTGCAGTTTCTGTCACGCCAATATTGTTTTGTCTTTTGACACACAAACACATTCCTCTGCAAAATCTGTAGTATTGTTGATCTTTTAGATACCAATAGGTGTGTTGTTTACGTTTGTAGAACATCAAGTCCATAAAACAAGCAGCAAAATTGCCTAACATACATGTAGATAGTCTGTGCTATACGGTAGAATAACGTTACATGTATAATGTCTTGCATTAACTTGTATAAATCTAATATTTTCCAACTCCTGGCCCTAGGGTGTGTTTAAGTGAACAAGGTATATTTTGTGCAATTCTTATAATCAAGTTCTTCTAAATGTACAGAGCTATTGTCAAGCTGTGTGATTACCAAAATATCAAGTCCTCTTGCCGGTGGCATACTAACTTTTACCATATGATGTGTAATAGGTTTTTAGAAGCTCAGATGACTGTCATCGGACAAAAAGTTCTTCTCAAGCTTGTAATTTTGGACAGATACTGGAGTTGATATTTGCAACCGGGCCTGCAATATGTTATCATCAATTAATATCGATCATAAATATTTTGCGAGTAACCAATTAACATTTACAGCATATCAAATTCACATATACCAAAGACCTCTTGGTCTAACTGTATTGCCCTCATTCCCTGTACAGGAAGTTGAGGGTTGAAGCCTCGTCGAAGGCAAAATGGGTGTGAGTGTTTGTTCGAATAACAAAAAAAACTCACATATTTCAGCAAAACATGGTTGTTTGGCCACTGGGTCCTCTTCAAATGGGGGCGGGACTTGACCATACACCATCTCGCAGCTCATATCTTCAAAGTCTGCATATAGAAATTGTTGGTAGTTGTCAGTATTTTGAACTGAGCTTTACTGTTAATTAAGCTCATCAGGTTATGTGTTTTTGCGAGCTGTGAGCGTTTCACTAGTGTAATCTCTGTGAAATTAGTGATTGATCCTAATAATATTTCCAAATGCCATGTATCGAATTTGATTTCTGCTCTACATATGCATACATGGGGCCTTAGTTATAAATTATACAACCAATTGAACTCTGTCAATGAAGTATTTTGTACCTAATTTGGAGAAAGCTTTTGGTAACTCTAGCATTTGTCTTCATATAAATAACAGCATCCGACTATTTGATAGAGAAAACGTGGCAGGAGAATCTTACTTGGTATCATAGTTAAAGGAAGCCCAAATTCATTGGTGAAGAAATCTTGAGTCGGAATCTTGCACATATTCACACACTGTCCCACACATCCGCTATTCTCCAAGTATCTTCATAGACAGATGTCAAATTTCAAAATCAGTCCTTTGAAGCTTGTACAACACAAATAAAAAGTATAGCATGGGCTCATGCCCGAACTTCATAAACCTAGTAGAATTTTTAGTTGATAAATTACCTGCATTTCTTTATAAGCACTCCACTTCTTTGCTTCATCCCATTAATCTCTACCTCCACAACCTAGCAGATGATGTATACTTAATACATGTCCATACCAAGTAAAAAAAGAATAAAGAACTTCTATAATCTTGTTAAAAGTGCATAAAATTTCCAGTTCACCAACTTGACTACCATAACGGTGGAGTAATAGTGGAAATCTAAGTTACAAAAAAGTAAGTTTTTGCTTTTGTTATCAATTGAACTATCCCAAACCCCTAAACTGATGTATGGATTATGTAGCAATCCCTACACCCTTAACTTTCTTTTTCTCGGGGATGATAAGGAAAAAACAATAGATATAGTTATGAATCAAAGTTCGCAAGAGTTCGCAAGTGTATTAGCACATTACTGAAAGTGTATTTGATCAATTAATATCTAGAGAAGAAGTAACGAAGACAATGGGTGGTTAATCCAAGTATGGATAACAAATTTAAAACAGGTTACCTCAGACGGCCCGACTAACCAGTGGAAAAAAGGTACAGTTAGAGCAGCATTGAACTCCTCAGCCCACTTGGTTGGCGGAAACAATTTTTTAAACTGAAAACAACCAAGAAAAGGAAAGTCTATGCGATAAGCCTCATCTCTTGATTGCTAAACTTAACATGATTTTAAACTAAATTACTTGAGACAACATTCAGAAATCAGACATCTAATTTTTTTAAAGTACGTAATCGACTATACATATTGCAGTTAGTTCAGTCTGGACTTTGATGATCAAGATCCCTCAAATCCTTATATAATAGAATCATATGAGACTTCTCATTCACAGAAGATATAATAACATTCCATACTTTTTCAAACTTTGCCTAGCACAACAGTCAACAGAAAGAACTAGAAGAAGATATAACAGTATAAATCCTATGTGAAAGAGGACATATAAAGAGCACCTGAGCAGGGGCACCAGGAGGAAGCATGGACAAGAGCACCTCTCTAACCACTTCTTGTTGCTGCATACGGTTCCTTCCCTGCATTACTCTCCTGGACACATCCACAAAGCTATCGTAATCATAATCGAAAAATCCCTTTTCCTTGAGGCCTAACTGTTCTTTATTCACTGTGGCAAATTTCTCCATCTTTCTAGCAAAAAGTGTCATGAATGCCTTCTCAAATAGCCCATCATTGTACTTAGTCTTCTGTCCCATTGGTGCTGGCTGTCCTGACGGATCAGCTATTCCACACCGGATTCTAACATTACCTCCAATGCTGCTACTCCGTCGGTAGCAATCATCAAGGCCTCTTTTCACTGGGAATTGTACAGCTTGAATGCTTAGAACCACCATGAATAAAACTATTCAACCTGATCACAAACTATCACAATATAATTTAATCCGTGTTTCTTTCACGTATACAATAAGGAAAGATGCATGCTGACACTGAGATGAATATTAAGAGGGAAAGGACCAAAGAAATGCCTGAGTTGAATTTAAAGGCTGTCTGAATTGAAATTTCCTGGGTTAAACCATGGCCATAAAAGCAAACCATATCCAAGAGCTTTATATATTGTGAAATTACTTTAATAACCCAAATATTTTGAAATTCAATTCCATTTTCTTGAACCACAATGTGGCAAGTGGCAACCAGTGTATTCAGTATTGACTGTTAAGGCACATAAGGTACCAGGAGCATGATTCAGTTGAGGTGAGAGACATGCCACGCTTGGGCCTATAAACAGCCACAATTCTCCCATTTATATCCAATAAACACTACCGCTAAAATGCCAATTTTATTGACAATTCTATATACCACACATCCTTGTATATTGCCATCTTTATATCAGAAACTTATAAAAACTATTTAGCAAAAAAATGGAAAAGTACTGGACAATTTTTTGTTCACATCTGATGCAAAACCTATTCACTCATAGTCATTACTGTTGCATCTCAAGTTTCTTCCCTGGATTTGAAAGAAAACAAATTCATAAGCAAGCATTTGGATGCGAACGTAATTGTACCCAGGTTAAACGCATACAAAGGTAAAAGTAAAACTATTGTGAAGCATTTTGAGCGTACAACTCTGATGTAGTCAATGATATAAATTCAAAGGACAGATTAAGCAGGCTGTCTGGCACCGAGTAGTATATTAGAGTAGCGTTATGCATCTGAAATATAGTACAAAATACAGATGATTTTTTCTGATAGTTTGAATTATATCAGAGTAACATTATGCTGTAGAAACTGAGAACAAAATTCACAAACTTCTAACTAGTGAGTATCGATCATAAGCAGATTCCATACAATGTGAAAATTCTGCACTTGCAGAATGCAACCATAACACATTTTTGGCAAATATGATAGCTTAGAAATTCTACTCTGCAGCCTCAGCTTGATTTGTACCCTCGCGCACCTCATCCTGATTCGTAGACTCAACCTGATCTATAGCCTCTACCTGTTTTGCAGCGTCAGCCTGTTTTGTTGCCTCCACTTCCCTCAACTTCTCCAATGCTGATATACGTCCATTCAGAGAGTCGTGAAGGCTGTTCATCTGATATAAAAGCAAAACACAAGGTTTCAGCTTGTTTCAATTAATTTAATAGATGTAACCTCGTGTAGTTCAAAATTTTGATGCCGACCAAGAAAATCAATACTATAAAATTTTAGATCTTACTCATCTATTCGGCAGTAGATCCATTTCAAGAGTTAGACAACATACTACATGCCTCTTATATTAAATCACATATTATATCCCGTGCAATACAGATTTTATATACATTTTAATTTAATATTTATATTAAAACCTATGCATCATTAGCTGTAGCGTTTTTTTTATTTATAAATATTTAATTGTTAAGTATTGATCTCTTGACCTCTCTTATTACACCTGTATTGACTTTTTTTCTCCTTATATTAACCAAAACATATGTAGTTGTCAAGTATTGAAACCTCTATTCAACTGAAAGTAGATATTAGGTTGATTTTTGAAGTTGCTTATGTCAATATTAAAACTCTGAATCTGGACCATTTATTTGAAGTACATCTAACTATCCCTATGTTTTGAGCGGTACAGTGAAGCCCCATAATCTCTATTACGCTTGTTATATATTGTAATATCCCGTATTTTTTTTAGAATAATAAAATAGATTATTAATAATAAAAAGGGATTAAAATTGGATAGAGATTAAGAATTAAAATTGGACTAGAATAACGGGTTTTCGAATATGGGTCGGATTTGAATCGTAGTAGATTTTGTTGTAGGGTTTTAAAACTCTATATAT
Source organism: Oenanthe sinensis (assembly GCA_028671895.1). Lineage (NCBI taxonomy): Eukaryota > Viridiplantae > Streptophyta > Magnoliopsida > Apiales > Apiaceae > Oenanthe > Oenanthe sinensis. The sequence continues at coordinate 45,387,704 of CM053813.1, read as the reverse complement.
AGATTAAGATCTTCTCATTCTTTTGTATTCTTTTCAAGCCACCATGACTAAACAGTTGTAAATATCTCTCGATACAAATCTTTATTCTTTTTCTTCATCTTTGTTCATAAAATTCGTATGATTTTCCATAAACAATTCAGCTATCTTCTAAAATTCGTAATAAATTCATCGTAAGTCGAAATTCATTGATTTTGAACTTTTTGGAAAGATTTTTGCGTTCTCTACGACTTTCGTGGTTTAAGTTTTTCGAGAAAACATCGTTTAGAGAGTCAAAACGGTCAATTACAGATCTGGGCAGATTCAGAAGAATTATAGAGACGTTCAAAGTTTGAGATGCGATGTTTTTGTTTAGGTGCAAGGGATTGAATATGTGTTTAAGGATGGTATAGATTCTTGATGTGTGTCATGGTTTTTAGTGTCGACTTGGAGCTTTTGACTTACTTTTATTTTTGAAAAAGATTTTGATACTATGATTTCAAATTTCGTATAAGATATAAGAATATTATTTTTGAAAGATGTGAGATGTGAGATATGAGATGTGAGAATCTTTGAAACCAAGTCTCTACGTTTCGAACCCGTTCATAATTTACGCTATAGTTCCAGAACTAGTCTTAGATACCCTTATTAGGGGCACAAGTGTGCACTTTTAGAGGTGCGTGATTATTTAACTTTAGATCCCGTCCATTGGGAAAATGTGGTAAAGAATAAGAATAAGATGTCGTAAAGCAAGACTGTGAAATTTTATAAGATTATCGTATTGTTTTCAATAAAGGATTTTTTTTTAATATTAAAATTGTGGGTGATTGTTTTTCTCAAATTGTTTTCAAGACTTATATTATTTTTGACGAAAAATTGTTTATTAAAACACCCACTGATTTTTGAGAACATTTGTAAGTCGATTGTTACTTGCTGGGCTGTGTAGTTCATTACTTACAATTTTCAGTTTCGGTGTAAGAGGAAGATGAAGTGCATTTAAGTTCGAGGAATTTAGATTTGAAGTAGATTAGTTGTTGATTTGTCACTGTTAGCTGCGCTTTTATAATAGTTATTTTTTGTAATATAATTTTGGATTAATAAATTGTATTGTATTTTAGATTTTGTAAGATTAATAGCCCGAAAACGGCGGGCTGTTACATATATAGGATATAATTTATCCCACACAAAGAGCGTTAACTACCTAGCATCCCAAAATTGCATAAACAATCTCACTTTTGTAAACATTCAATAATCGTTCCTTTACCACTCCTTATGACAATGACATTTTTCTGCAGGAGTATGTTAGCTGCAATAGTTCCAAATAAAGACCATATTAAAACAGAGAAACACATGATCCAAGACCTATAAGCTCAAACAGTCAAACTATTTGGTCATGCTAAGTTGTGGGCATGTGTTTTACATCTCCTCTCATGCGTGTAAGCATTAGATTCCATACCCTCACCAAATATATCGGCAAATCAACGTGTCACAAACAAAAAAAAGATTATGGTCCACAAGATATGGAGCATGCTATTAGTTAGCAACCACCATACACTTACCAATGTATACACTACATTAATGTATAAATTACTCTGTAAAGCACTAGGTATGTACCCCTTCTGTTACATAAAGGTATATGAGTATGAAATCCGACCACTGGTGTATATTTGAGCTGAAATTTGCAACATCAGTTCCTTACGCTCGTTGGAAGGAATGGTATAGGGAGGGAATCAAATGACATTTGTACTATTCATGAACATCATTTATTTCTCAACGACATTCCTAAATATTTAAACTAGATCTCAAATGCTTGATTCCATCAAGGATGTTGAAAGGATGTGGTACCTCAACTTCCAATTACCTTACTTTAGCAACAAGGATGAAACAAATGTGCTAACAAAGTAAAAGAATATGTTTTTGATTATTTAACTATTAGGCCTAATGAAACTTAAAACATTTCGATTTATAATTATATTCTCATTTTTATTATTTATAAAATTGCAGCAGCCCAGCACAGCGGACTTAAATATAGTTAATCATATCCTTTACAAACCTTTTCATAGATTTACACTTCTTTCATTTTTCTCTTTCACGTCAAATATCCTTCACTTTTATTATTATTTTTATCCCCCATCCTAGTATTTCTTCCAAACAGAGTGTAATAGTGTCTACAACATTCAGAACTGATAGAATAGTGTCTACAACATTTAGAACTGATTTAATTATCAACTATGCCCTAGTTTTTACAAATGCAAACTTATTCCATCTTTATACTCATATATTCACACTTCTTTCATCCTTCTTTTCCACCTCTGTTTTTCTTTATGTATTTTTCAATTTCCCAACCCATTCATTCCAAATTTCCAATAAAACAGAGCTTTATAAGTGTCCGATTAAAAATCCGCTTACAACATCCAAAACTGATCAAGTATTATCTATGCACTAGGTGGTATACTGCTTCATTCTAGCCAATCACATATCTGTATTACAACCAAAATTAGTGTGAAACAATTCAACAAAATGAAAACTACATAATAAAAACCTGGTGTGCTATAATTTTACGCAGTTAAAAAATTTATTATCACGTAAGCTTTTAAAAAAATTCATCTCTATTGATTTATAAATAATAAATAAGTCTATAATACAGGACATAAATACATCTTACCGCCTACGTTCTATGTGTTCCCTCCCCTCTACTCAGCTGTCAACTTCAGTAATGTTTCTCATATAGGATAGAAACACACACACACACACATAAGTGAAACTTGAACCACCTAGGCAACTACATTGCTTTCTTCAGCAAAACATTGTTATAATAAGCATCAACATGAACACGAAGATATGAAAGAGAAGTAGTGAACTTCAGCAATCTTTTCCACTTCTCTTTTATTATGCAAGTGCCCGACAGACGAACCTCACCTACTGACGGGAAAACAAGTAACACACTTCTTGAGCTGTTTTAAACTAATACAGTCCAAACTCATACAGGTCGAGTGAGACATGCATTCTTTTGCTAGAGGCATCAAAGTATGAGCTTATTCGCAAACAAACTAGTTTTAGCTTTAAAATCTCCACCCTACTACATCTTTATATATTTAAATTATTCGAATCACTAGCCTCAAGCCCCTTTAACACAAAAGCTCACCTATTATACTAAATTAAGTAAAACGTAATTCTTGAAACTCAGGTTTACTCATTCTTGGACAAAAACACAGCACACAAAATCAGAAATTCCATTCTTAGCTAAAAGCGTACATCATACAATTTAAAGATAAAAATTCATTTAATGCCACAATTAAGCACAAACATGTTCAAATTACACTCACATTTCCAACTAAATCCAATATTACGAGCTTTACTAAAACTAAACCAAACAGTTTATATAATATAATTAATCTCCACTACCCTAATATCATTTTAGATCAAATTCAAGAAAGATTCAAATAATAAATAAATACATACAAAAATAAAAATATATATACCTTGTGAGAAATGGATTGATGGGCGGCGGTGTAATCATTGTGAAGAGTGTAAAGTCCGGCCATCGACGCCACCGCCGCTCCGGCGAAAAATGATGCCAATCTTACCCTCAGCACGTAACCCATTTTTCTTGTAATTAATAATAATTTTTTATTTTTTCTAAATCTCCTTTCTTTGTTTCTTTGCCTACAGTTTTTATGCTCTTTACATGAAAAATTAAGTAAAGGTGAATATTTGGGTTAGACTGTAATTTGGGCCTTGAGATGATTCATATCGAGTTGGGCTAGCTTATGATGATGGGCTATTATTGTCACACTACTACATCTATGGCTAGAGACTAGAGCTATCAATTTATTTTATATTTATTTATTATAAGCAAACTTTAAATTTTTATAATCAACTTGGTTAATCCCAAATTTTCAATTATTCTAGTTTTTTTTAGAACGAATTATTGTAATTATTCTATTAACCCAACATTATATTATGTATATCTTTCTATTTATCTATTTATACTATGTTTTATTATAACTGAACTTTGTAACTGGTTTAATTAACGGCACAATTTTTGTTAATCCAATTTTTTAATTAACATAATATTTTTCGGTATAATATTTAAATTAAAACCTAATTTTTTACATAATATAATTATAATAATACAAAATACTTGCACATCTCAGTTTCATCGTTGTCGGACTTTTTAATACATTTAGAATTTGAACACGATCAATACATTTTCATCAGCTATTGTTCATTGATGAGGTGAGTAAAATGTTAAAGTGGTTAATCAACAATTTCGATCAATTTGCTGTAAAAGGGTCCATATATAGGGACCAGGACCATATATGCTCACATATACTCCACTTTAATCCAATAACATAGCATTAGGCATGCTTTGGACCCCAAACCGCAGCAAAATCATTTAGATGCGGTTTTAAAATTTAGAAATCAAAATCGAATCAATAATAATCGGTTCGGTTTAGGTTTTAAAATTATTATTATTTTATTTTAAAAAAAAACCTATTATCATATTCAATTTTAGAACCATAAATAATAAAGTAGAGAAAATATAGCGGTCACTAAATTTTAGATCTCTAATTTATTCCATTGATCACTTAAGTTGGATACTTTAATTTTTCAACATCACCGTCCTAATTCCATTGTTCCATTGATTATATCTAATTAATTATATAATATTATTATTCTTAATACTATACTATTATAAGCGAAACAGAGTTTTATTGTTGATTTGGTATGGTTGGTTGGTTAATCCTTTCTAAAAATTTTAAAATGATTTTCAAAAAAAATACATATCATTTATTTAAAAAAATAATTAATATAAATCTATTACGTAATATGTTGAGACTCAACTACCTTTTATTTACAGAATTCAGTTTATTCACTACTCAAACTCTTTAATTTATTTAAAATATTCTTCCTAGAATAACTCCATTCTTTGCTTGAATTATTTAATTTATTATATAAAATTCGAGTCGGGACTAACAAAAATCATTAATTAATTTACATTATCAAATTATTGTATATTAATTTATTTATTATGTAAAATTCGAGCCAGGAGTAAATAATTTTAAGATAATCTTATTCTGCAAAATGTATCCAACAAAATTACATACTCCAATATTCTAATTACAATTCACCAAATACAGCTAACTTCTTCCTACAACAACTCCATTTTTTGTTTGAATTATTAATTTATTATATAAAATTCGAATCAGGATTACCAAAAATTATTAATTAATTTGAATTATCAAATTATCGAATATTAATTTACTTATTATATAAAATTTGAGCTGGGACTACAAAAAATTATTAATTAATTTAGATTACCAACTTATCGAGTATTACCTTATTGAAATATTTATTAAATTGAATTATACATTCAAATATTGTAATCAATTAATGATACAAACAATATTTATTTGATTATAATTTTATTAATTTTTTTAGTTACTATACACTTATAATTTTTATCCCACTATAACGATAATTTTTTTATCATTACTTTATTTCTTTTCAAGATATTAAGAATAAAATAATTTAATTTAAAATCTTAGTATTTTAAACAATGAAAAATATTTATTTATTTTAATTTTAAACTACTTCCTACAACTATTAACACACACATATAAGGTTCTCAGTCCCATTAAACATATATCGGTATAATTTGTTCAATCTTATGAGACTTATAATATTTATGTTAATAATAAATAATTTTGAATGGGGTAAAAAATTTTATTGTATAAACTAATAAATATAACTAAGAATATAATAATGTTTTTTCATATAAATATTATTATAATTAGTTTATCTTTTATAGTTTGAATGGTATGTTAATGTGTTAATTACTGAAAAAATAATGATAAAAATATTAAATATTAAAATTTTATAATTATAAAATATTAAATATTAAAAGAACCTGTGTATCGCACAGGTTATAAGCTAGTATATATATAATATAATTTATATAATTATATTAATATATAATAAACATTATTCGATTTGAAATTTTTTTGAAACCAAACCGAAACCAAAGTATCAGTTCGGTTCGATTTTATTCGGTTTGATTTCTTCCAGTTTTTGGTGCGGCTACGATTTTTCGGTTCGATTTTGCTCAGCATGATTATGTAGTAGTAGGGGTGAGCACGGTTCGATTCGGTTCGGTTTTTGACCGAAACCGGAACCGGAACCGCATATCTTCGGTTTTAAAAATTGAAAACCGCAACCGCAACCGAACCATCGGTTTCGGTTTCGGTTTTAAAAAGACCGGTTCGGTTTTTATCGGTTCGGTTTCGGTTAAAAAACCGGATAAATAAAAATGAAAAATATATATAATTTAAATCATTATATTTTTACATTCAAATTTTATACAATCAAATATTTGATCACATTATGCATAATAACACTACAAAAAAGGTAAGAAACTTTAACAATCAAATTTTAAGGTTGAATCAACAAAATGTGAATGTCCTTTATCGTAGTATGCAATCTAAAAAGCACATAACCATGTCTAATGATGTTCACTCCTGATTATATGCTTTTTAATTGAAAAATAGATGAATAAAAAGTTGTAAAGGGGTTGTCATATTCCCACATTCAATATTAGTATGGTTGATGTTGTAATACGAAATATAATTGAAAAAACTATGTTCTAGGGAAATTTAATACTTAAATTATATATATATATTATATAATAAATTTATTTATTTTAATGATCGGTTCGGTTCGGTTTTTTTCGGTTCGATTTTGACCTATAACCGGAACCGGAATCGAAAGTCTCGGTTTTTAAAAATCAAAAAACCGCAACCGCCAGTTCGGTTTCGGTTTCGGTTTTTTCGATCCGATTTTCACCGGTTTCGGTTCGGTTTCGATTTTAATTCGGTTTTTTGCTCACCCCTACGTAGTAGTACCTTTTGCATACTCGAGTAGTAGGTTATATATGTGATAAATTTAGTTGAAAACCTCAGAAATTAACAGATACTACTATCTAAAAGTTGGTAAAATAGTAGAAGTACATACAGTAATAACTGTATCCATACTAACTAACCAAAAAGCCTAATAAATGATAATACATGGAGAACAGCACATCATGACCTCTCACTTTCTCCCTGTCTAGCTAACAACTATTCAGTGAGAGCCTGAAAGCCAACATTTCTTTCTTATGTAAGTTTGTAGTATTTTATTATGTTATGAACTCCCAGGTAGTTGAGTACTTATTGTATGATGACGGACTTCCGGTCTTCACTGTATATATACCCAGGGTTTTATTCAGTCCCCCATATGTATGTTATGAACCAGGACTTATGGCGGGTTTAGTATTGCAGTTACGCATACAGAAACAAGTTAAGTAAAAAAGTATTTAGTAAAACTTAAAAACAGCTTTTTTGTAAAAGGTTCTTGTCAAAAAGTTACTTGTAAAGAAAATAGGTACTCGTACTATTAAACTCCCAAAAATATTTTTTATATATTATATTTTAAAATATATCAAAATCAAAAAATATTACCAAATACTTATATGATTTTTCTACCATCACTTTTTCTACTAATATTTTTTTTTCACGAAACAACAGTTTTTAATAACAATTTCAGACATACCCGTAGTTATATGTACCATTTTATTTTTTTAGGTATTTTTATATAAATTATAATTTAAAAAAAATAAAAAAAATTCTTAAATTATCTTTTCTAATGTATCTTTAATTATGTAAAAAAACGGTAATATAACAAATATTTTGGGAGTAGTATATATTATCAAGCAAATAATATCAAGCACCGTTTTCACAAATTCACATAATACAAAAAATTATACCATAGATATTAATTAAAATTCTCAATTTTACAAAATTTATACATCAAATATATAAAAGTATAATATAAATTTTATATTTTATTTATAATATTAATGAATCTGTATCATACTTACAAACTTCAATATATTTATATATGTAACATCCCGTATTTTTATTAATATATTTAAGTATATTATTTAATATTAGGAATAAAATTAGTAAGTTATTATTGATTTATTAGTTATACTTATTTTATTATTAAAATATTTTAGAAGATATTATTATCAATAAGAGAAAAGAAAAAAAAAAGAATTGATAAAAAGAAAAGGAAAATGAGTTAGGGTTTTGAAAAATAAGAGATATGTATGTTTTGTAGGAGCAGCCATATGGAAGAAAGAAAAAAGAGAGAAAAAAAAAGTGAAGAATTGAAGGAAAGACTTAAGAGGATGGGTTATGGTGTTGAACTAGGGTTCGTGTAATTGGAACATCTAAGACTTAAGAGGATGAGTTATGGTGTTGAACTAGGGTTCGTGTAATTGGAGCATCTAGATTTCTTGAGGTTCATTCGTATATTTTGAGTTCCCAGGTACAGATAAATTCTACACGCTCTCTTTGTTATGGTATCGTTAATGTACAGATATTTCTACACACTCTCTCTTTGTTATCATATTCTTAATGTACGGATATCTTTTCTTTATTCTTTGTCTTCGTATTCATATCATTACTTGAAATTCTTATTGTTGCTTCGAAATCGTAAGTATATTGTATATTCATGTGTAGCCGTTTGTATCCATGCTGAAATCTTGTAAAAATCATATATCATTCATTATTCATTGGATTGTTATAATTTTATATTACCTGGAAAAGTATTTCAATTACCTACATCTTTCGTTCTTTGTATTTTCTGAAATACTGTCTATAAGCATGTTGAAATCTGTCATTTGTGTAATCTGATGTGTTAATTCAAGTTTATATGCTGTAACTTTAAATATTCATGATAAACTGAAATTGTATTCGATTTTTGTGAGCAATGTCATTCTGGAAAGGCCTTTTCGAGCTCTTCGTTCTTTGTTTACATTACGCTATTAAATTCTGTGATCTCGTTGTCGTAAATATCAAAATACTACTGTGATCATAACCTGATTCTGTTATGACAGTCCGCATTTTAATTATTTCTGAATTCGTTACTTCTCCATTTTTGACGAGTCTTATCATTCTGGAAAGAACTCAGAATCCTCTACGAGTTCTGTGTTTTGTGCTTTTTCATTTGGATTCATATTAAAAGAATTAATTAGCTTTATTTAGAACTGGTCAAGTCTGATTGTGTTTTGTATAGTCTAATTTATATGATATTTGGGTTGGTAATAATCGAGTAAGTTATTTTCGATTAATTTGTGATATATGTATTATTATTAGACTTCTTTTCGAGTAAATTTTATGTAAGACTTACATAAGTTATTTGTGATTATATTTTGATTTGGGAGATATTGTAAGAATCCTTCATGAGTGGATTAATCTCATGCTTTGACACCTCCTATGTGGTGTATTTAAATAATATGAGCGTGTCGCGGGACACGTATAGTCGCGACTAATTTTTTTATATTTGGCCATTTGGGTAGAATTGTGCTTAGTGCCTTGCAAGCCCCTGTAGGATTTTAGGTAACATTTGATTTTTTCTATGCAAACCCTATAAGTTTTGATAACTACATATTCTGGAGAACCGAAATGTAGAACATCCTGTAAATGTAAGATTATCTCCCATATCCGTAAGTAAGTTCACTTTTGATCTATTTGATATTATTATCAGTAAGTGCTAAGAGTCTGTGTAAGAGTAAAAACATTTATGATTAAAAAATATATATGCTGGAATTGTAAGATAAGTATCTATCGTATTTTTTTGTTATTTATTTATATTGTGAGTTAAGTATGACCAGTATCTCGTCTCTTTCGATTTGTTTCATATCATTCTTTATTCAGATATTTTATTTGTTCATATTGTCATCATTCTAACTTTTGTACTTTTTGCATAATTTTATATCTGTATATGAGTTTTTGGCTCACTGTCGGTCTATGTTTCTTTGATTTTTCCCGGCAGGTTAGGTGGACTGCTTTGTGAGCAGAGTGCGAGCTGCGAAATTGGGAGACCTTATTTGTATTTTTAATTTATATATTATAAGATGCTGGATATTGAGTTGTTGTAACTTTTTATTGGATTTTTGGAACATTTTATTTAAGTGAATAAGTTTGAGATTTTAAAATATATGTATGTAAATGTTGCCGTTGAAATCTATGGGCGCTGGTCTCTAACAAGCATAAAAAAATCAAGTGTTATTACCATTCGTTATATAAAAGCGCGGATAGATGATTAGAACACCCTATAAAAACTGTCTACTGATAGTGTCCCTCGACCCGTATATCCTGACACAAGGTTAGAAGTGATGATTGTGAGGCACTGAGACCCGAAATCTGTAGGGGAATGACCAAATTTAGGCAATGACAAGATTACAATATTTTGGTTGGCAGGCGTTACGTTTTATAACTACACTATGTTCTTACGTATTAAATGCTGGCTGCTGCATTCTTTCTTATTGGCGGGGCGGCATCAGCTTATCACGTACAATTCTTGATGTGAACAAGAGTACAACCTTAAAAATATAATCCCTGCGTTCCAAAAAAACACATATTATGAAATTATTTAATTATATGATTTGTTTTTATATTTATCTCTAATAAATGTCTTGAATAATGAAATAAATTTAAAAATGAGTTATAGAAGCAAATATGGAAAATAGAAGTAAGAGGTAATTTTAGAAAAATAGGTAAAAAAATATATCGAAAAAAGATATATACAACTATTTTTAGACAAATTTTTCTCATAAGGTTCAAGTAAAAGTAAAAGTGAACGGAGGGAGTAATTAATATATTGTTACAAGATCTATATATGCATTTCATTTCCGGCCAAGTCGAAAGATTGAATTTTTTTTTTTTAAAGTACTTTAGCATCAAAGTAATATATTGTGTTGTTGGTTGATAGTTGATACATAGAGACAACAAGTAATTACACCATTGTACATTATAATAGATGACGACATAATGTTGTAAATTTGTAACTAAACAGTGGAAACGTAACATTGCACAGTTAGTACCCATATCTAACAACAATCACTGCTATTAATATGTTATATGGCGGCCACAGTTTTTCTTCACCCGTTAACGGCCAGTTGTTGATCTTTGCGAATACATGGAATTTATGTGCAGAAGTTGTTGAGAGTATATATATAATCCAAGGCCAATCGATATAGACAGTAGGCCAGCTCTTTTCTGCAGTCATGGAATGGGGAAGGTGGATCCCCGACTTACTTTAAATAAATCTGTAGAATTCAAAGACTAATAATAGAATTTTGAGCTTCTGATGTATTGAAATCATGATTCCATAACCCATAATGGTAAACATTGCATTAGTTACTTTATAGACTAATGTTGTGTTTGGCGTGAGTGAAAGGAATTGAATGAAATGGAATGTTTGAAATTAAAAGAAAAATAATGGAGATTTAAAAAAATATTTTCTTAAAAAAAGAGAGTGTAAATTTGTTATAATAAAAAATGTGAATAAGATAAATATAAAAAGGAATGAAACATTACTTCTCAAATTGGGGGTTTGAGTTATAGTTTATATTATTAGAAATGGAATGAAGGTTAAAATGAAATTTTTAAACAATTATCTATATTATAGTTTAAATTTCATTACATTCCATGCCTTCTAATTTCATTCGTGCCAGCCAAACACAAGATAATAACATGAATAAGTGAATACCAACCCAGAATCTAAATGTTCAGATGGATTAACATACTTCATACATAGGTATGGAACCTATTAAGACCAAATTTATATAAATGACACTGTTCAAATAATCTTAAATACAAAGCTATATACATGCTATATGTTAACTTCACTACCTTTTGAACCATATATTAATTAACTTCACTATTAATTATAAACAAATAAAAAAAATATACCCACATAATATAAATTATCTTTAAATAGCTAAAGGAAAACCGAAATAGTGATCGGATTTATGCTAGTCCCTTGTCAGGTGCATGTTTAATTAATACATATGGAATTGTATACTAATACATAAATAATCTGTTGATAATGATTTTTGTTACCTACCAATGGCGGCTTTTAAATATGTTTGGCCAAATAATTGTATATATCAATATCAAATTAGAATTGTGATACAGAGAGTTAATGATTTCGGTGGATGACTAATCCGATACCTATATTGTCGTCTGATTACAGTTAAGGTTGTGCTGATGGGATGTGTTGATTGCTAGTGACCAAGTGATCAAATCAGTAACATTGATTTTATTCACACATCACTAGTGTGAATTACGTGCTTAGCACAATAACACAAGTTGACCAATTGGCCGACCAAGTCGCCATTGATGCATTAGATTGAGACTAAGTTTTTTCATCTGTAATGTGACATGTTTAGCTATATATTGATTAGGTCATAAAATATCATAGATGTATAGGGGGAACAAGGAAAGAGTGGGTTAATTACGACTTCAATAGCGTACAACGAAGAAAGAGTCCAAAATTATATTTGAACGTGATGAACGATAAATATACGTATTGATTAATTATGATAAATTGATAATGAAATATCACCCCATTTTTGTAACACCAACATTGATAGTCGCATTATAAATCGATGCCTTTTATTAATTTTTACCCCTGCGGAAAATATTTTTCTAGCTCAATAGGGGCTGAGCATTTCGATTATTTCTTTGTAATAAGTTTGAATTTCTCTTACAGTGACTATTGAACTGATATTTAATAACACCTGTCAATTATTTTAGATAATATTTGAGTCTTGAGATTGATCCTTCGGCAACTATAATTATAGAAAGTATTAAGCTAAATTCAGTTTGGAAGAAAAGGTATAATTTGAACCGGATTATGTAATAGTTTTCTTGCTAAGCAGTGAAATAAAATCTTTGATCGGAAGCATTTTAATTATAAAGTTAACCATACGACAATTATAATCACAAATGAAATACATATGCTATTTAGTGATTTTGCTTAACCGCCATCGAATACATAATTTTCAACGATAGTTGATTTTTTTTTTTTTTTGTTATTCAGCCATGTGAGAAAAATATTAAGGATTTTAAATTATACTCAAAATGATTTCCAAACCTCACATGACACATTTATATTTTATTATTAAAATTAAAAAATTAAGTCGATTGATCTCTACTTAGAGCCATGGACCCGAATTATATACATATATATATATATATATATATATTTATATTTAATAAAATTATATTTGTTATATTTTATGAACATACATTATATTTATAATTATAATTATTTCGTGCCATTCATTTTTAACCGCTTTATTTTTAGATGTTTCATTTATTTGTTAACATTTTTTAATTTAATATTATATTTTTTTACAAAATTTAATAGGTCCATTATTTTACACTTGTAAACTCAGTCACCGATATTTGTCCTAAAATAAACAAATTAAACTCGAATTTGTTCACGAATCAAGTAATAAATGAACCGGAAGTTCGAATTTTATTAACGGCTCTTCGGTTCATATATGGCTCTAATTTTTCTTATTATGAACTTGCAATTAAGTCGGGGTTTATCACTTAATCTTAGTTTTTATTGTTTTTAAAAGTATATATTTTCATACCTTATTTTATTCTATTAATATAAATAATTAGAGAAAATATGAATAGAAGCATATTTGTGGTGAAGAAAGAAAGAGTGCAAAATCAGTACTTGTTGTGAAGGATCTTCTAAAGGACAAAGACAAGACAAGCACATCCCATTCTCTTCGAATTTTTTTTTGCAACAAAATAGATTTTAAATAGACCATAAAAAGGACCACTTCTTAAATTTTATGTTAAATATTCTTTTCCTTTCCTTGCATTTGCCTTGGTAATATTATTTCTAATTTAATTTATATGAGTCCTTACCGTGTTGGAGGTCCGCCCTCATGTGATATATTTGAGCATTCTATTTTTTTTTAATCCATATTTGTTCAAAAGAATTTACTAAACTGATATGTGCTGCAATCGACTTTAACAATCTCTATGTTCAAATGTCAGTAATATTAAGGATTATCTTTACCTCAAAGTACGTACATTAATGAACTATTTTTCTGACCTTGTTCGCAGTTTCAAATTAAACTTTATAATAATTTGATGACTTCGATGATTTTTCTTACAGTAGTAACAATTAAACATAAATGAATTAAAATATAATTGTGCATAAATTTTCAATTGATTTTTATTAGTAGTACTTTCCCAATAATTAGTAAAATAAAGAATAGATCAGCGGTTGTAATGAATATGAGCCTGCATTAATATTAAGGGGGTTGTGAGATGTGACGGTGGTGAGTTGTTATCTGCTTAGAGTATGGGAGTCATGTGGACTGTAGCCTACCTACTAGCAATAAATACAAAGGAGGTTCGAGGGTTGGTCGCTCTTAAGTATATTATACTCTAACTTTGTCAAACTGTGCACCCATATTCATTGTTGTTAGGCTACTTCAGCTAGTAATAGTAAATCTCAAAACCTTCTATCAGAATCCCTAATATTATTGTAATTAAAATGTCTTAGGTAAATGATACACACGTGACTGTTTCTCGTACTGTAATATTGTAAATTCGTTCATTTTTTTAAACCATAACAGGTTAATGAATCAGTCTCAAATCCAAACAAGGGTTTACATTTTTTCCCATTTTATAATAAAATAATTATAATTCAAAACTAAACCCATACTTACGTAGAATATATTTTTCTTACGGTACATATACAGTGTTTAAGTGATGTAATTTTGTAACAATATATTGTTGTTAAAAATATAAGCATGATTAAAGGGAAAAAACGAGGAGTATAATACATGGTAAAATAAAAGAACGTATGAAAAAGATTAGGAAAACTTGTAAAAATGTGCATGGTTATTGAGAAGAAACAATTAAGGGTCTTTCTTAACAACCACCACCTACCAATTTTGCTTGGCCAGCCGAGGTTTTTAATGAAACAATGAATTTTCTTTTATCTGTTACCCGTCTGCGTACGTGTTTGGCTAGATCACTCTAACCCTTAATTTCTCGCCACTTAATTTTTTAAATACAGAGGAGTTCAACTCACACGCTTTCCTCATATAAGAGGCAATGGAGAAAGCATTTTGATTATTTCCATGACCCCTTTTCCAGAAAACCTAACAAGATTTTAGTCAAGACCTCTCCCCCACTCCCACTCTCTTAATTTGCTTATGATTAGTCTTTGTTAGTCACCGTTTATATAGAGCAGAGCACAAGATTATTTTTCTTATATTTCGAAATTCATTAGTTTTGTCAATGAGCTCCTCCTGACTTAAACATATTTATACATCTCCTAGTTAGTAATATAGCTCACTACTAGCTAGGAGTATTTATTTTTCACAAATTCTTGACTGGCCTGGCTGCTTGGTACTATTTTTTTTTTGTTTTCTTAATAATGGCAGTGATGGACAAAACGTTGTCGGCTTTGATGCTAACAGGGAATTTCGTAAACGAGTTTGTAAGTTTCATTGTATTTTCCATTCTTGATATTCTTGATTTCCTTCTATGTTACACCTACAAAGTTGTGGACTTCATTGTGGAAGCGGAATGGAAGCCTTGTTATTGCTCTTCAGCGAGAAAGGCCATCACTAGCAGCGGCAACATCTTAGTTTCGGAACAAGGAGAGTCGAAGAAGATTGTTTGCCTTACTTCCTCCAAGCTGCAGCTAGAGGAGATCTCCGACACTCTCTACACTCGTTCATCGCTAGTCTCTGAGGTATCGAAAACAACTGTCAGTCGTCTTAAAGTGGAGACTAAAAATGTGATACAAGATATGAATAAATTCAAGAAAGGTCGATCCACATTCACCATCAACTCCACCATCATTGAAATGCTACAAGGTAAAATTGGAGGCAAAAAATCTCATCCCATTCCGAGATGGTCAGATTGTGATTGCCAAACTTGTAATGCTTGGTCATCGTCTACCAATGACACTCTCTTTCTGAAAGCTGAAGGACCATTAGGTAACAATAAATTTACATTTGTTCCTCCTACATATTTTGTTCTAGCCAATGCGGTGATGCCATGTGTTATTTATTAGATTGTTAGCAATTAATTCTATGAATATATAAGATTTTGCTGCAGAAAATAAAATTTTAGTACAATTGTTTTGCATATGTTGTTAATTAGTTACAAAATATATGAACTTAATTGCTGTGTGTCCTTTTGCGCTAGTATAATGAAAAACTATTAATCTTTTATTGTGCATCAGATAACGTTGAAGAGGATGTGCTTTTCATTCACGGATTCATTTCATCCTCCGAATTCTGGACAGAAACCCTGTTTCCCAACTTTTCAAAATCTACAAAATCAAAGTACAGGCTTTTGGCATTCGATCTATTAGGTTTCGGAAAGAGTCCGAAACCACATGATTCATTGTACACTATAAGGGAGCATTTAGAGATGATTGAGAGATCGGTACTTGAACCCAACAATGTTAAATCATTTCACATAGTAGCACATTCTTTGGGGTGCATTCTAGCTCTTGCTCTAGCCGTAAAATATCCTGGCTCAGTCAAATCCTTAACTCTCATAGCACCGGTAAGTAAATTTATTTCACATTTCTTAAAAAGTTCGTTTATTGGAAGGAAAACAAAATCTAATGCTTTACAAATGTGATAATGATTGGCAGCCATACTTTCCGGCACCGAAGGGAGAACAAGCAACACAATATGTGATGCGAAAGGTGGCACCGAGGCGTGTGTGGCCAATGATTGCATTCGGGGCGTCAATTGCTTGCTGGTATGAGCACATTAGCCGAACCATCTGTCTTCTGATATGCAAGAACCATAGAATCTGGGAATTTCTCACCAAACTATTGACCAGAAACAGGTAACACAACTCTCCTACATATCTACACAGGTTGAATTTTTATTATGTTAATCCAATAAAAATGATGGCGTGTCCACTATAACAATAAGTTAATCCAGCTGTTTTATGCACCAAGTGTTGCAACATAGCTAGTCCTGGTAGCTTTCTTATAGTCTCAACTATATACATATTATTAGGTTTGTTTTCAACTAGTCCTGGATTCTCACTATCGACTCCTTTGCCAAGATATATACCTAGCTTATATGCCTTAACTTAAAATGTTGACACACACAATATATATATATATATATATATATATGACTTTGTTTAATAACGCACTAGTCCATTGTTGATAATCTAATCTGTTATTCGGTGAACATTTATTTATTGTGGTGCTTATTGTATATGTAACATTAAAATCATCTTCTCAAACAACGGTATCTCTACTTTTAAAATGTAGGACTTATAGAAATCATATTGGGGTAAAATGTATATACAATATTGGGGTACCAAATGAAAAAAAATCGTTATTGAAGATTAAATATAACCCATACAAAATTGAAAGTAACATGGAAATACTGGACCATGCATATAAATATAAGGAGTTTGTATATATATATATATATATATATACATGTAAGTAGCTAGCTACAGTTAACATCTGGGATATATTTTGATGGCAACACCCTTATATTATGCAATTAATTAAATGCAATTCTCAATTCTTAATTAAGACAATGTAATTTGCCTTAAGCGACCGCTTTATACGGATACTACATTCATATCGGTAGACTTTATGGGACCTTACCACAACACACTATGAAAGTCCATCAAATTCGTGCGTCGTCATTAAATTTGCAAAACATGAAAAGACATTTTTCTACTTTCTTTTATTTCAAAATGTAGAAGACGGTTGGATCCGTGATGTGCCATTACTATATATCTTCTGTTACTTGTTTGCAAAATTATTACGTATCATTATTATATTTGTATTTCGTACTACGGGTTAGACAAGAAAATAATGTACATATTTATACAAATAAATATATATATTTAGAAAACTTGTACGTATATATTCATACTTAAATTTAAAGTAAGTTACTTATTTCATATTTTTTTTACATATTTTTTTAAAGATAAATATTTTTTAGAATTTTAAAACCAAATATTATCTTCAAAATAAAAAATAAGGTACTTATTTTTAAAAAAAATACATACATACCCATTTTTCCCGAAAATAATGACTCATTTCCGAAAAAAATGGGGAGCCAAACACCCCAGTATACGCAGGAGCTCCCTTCTTGTTCACTTTGCCCTTGGCAAGGAGAAATCTTCAAATAGAGAAACTTCTTGACGTATTGATGGCTTGTTCTGAACAATTAACAATTGATTGTGATACTAAGTAATTACTAGTATACAAACTCCCATGCGTTAAGTTTGATGTGATATGTCTTAATTAATTATTCCCTCAGTTCAAAAAATATTTTTTTTTATGTATTTAAAGATACATAAAAAAAGACAATTTTACATATTATTTTTAAAGTTTTTTTTTCTGAATAAATATTTTAATATTAAATTTTCATTTAGAAAGAGGAGTTTTTTTAAATAAATTATATTTTTATATTTACCTTAAAATACGTATAAAAAATCAATGAAACAAATATTTTGAAACGGAAGGGAAAGAATAGATTATTAAAATCAATTAGTTGTTATTACATACCCAAAAGTTTCCTAAAAGTATGAGAGTAGAATGTTAAAATTAATTTCTTATTAGGAATGCTACTATCTCACATCTCACATGATTAAAAGAGTCATAAATTTAATTAAGGACTTGGGGTCATAGACTAGATGTTGAAATGTTTGAAAATGATGGCAGCCACCAATTGACGTATACAATTTATTTAAGTGTGTATATATCTTTAATATAACATCACTGCTAGCTTAGCTGTTTCATATATAACTTTCAACATTCAACAGTACTGCAAATTTCATATATAACGTGCACATGCACGTACTTATTGTTAATTTGTAATTATCCCTATAAATTATTAACTTTGTGTTTATTGTTGAATGCTTTGACGACTGTATTTGAACAGGATGAAGACATACATGATTGACGGATTCTGTTGCCATACACATAATGCTGCATGGCATACTCTCCACAATATCATCTGCGGAACTGCTGGTAGAATGGGAGATTATTTAGATTTCGTTCAAAAAAACTTAACATGCAATGTCAATATATTCCATGGTAGAAATGATGAACTTATTCCGGTCGAATGTAGCTACAATGTGCAGTCTAGGGTTCCTCGTGCCAATGTCAAGATTATCGAGAAAAAAGATCACATCACCATTGTTGTTGGACGACAGGAAGCATTTGCTAGAGAACTCGAGAAAATATGGAATTCTTCAAGCAGTTGATTAATTAAAAAGAGCAAAACCGAACCCAAAAAAAAACTTTTTGTGCTCTAAATGGTATCTCATTGCTGCTCCTGAGAAGATATCTCAGCCAACATAAAAGTTTTATCCAAACAAACCATTCAAGGAGATGGATAAGAGAATATAATTGTTTAGTATATATATAATGGTTAAGCAAAGTTTGTATCTACTACTTTCTTCATCATGTGTGAAGTTTTTTTTACATAGGATAAAATTTATATTAATATGTCTATCATTTAATTTCAAGCCGACGCTTTAATTATAAAAATAAAAAAACATGTTCCCTCTTCTTTTTATTAACTCCATTACCATGTAGCTGAACTGCATCGTCAAGTATAAGCAGATTACAAACATGAATTTATTTACTTTAAGCTTGATTATGATATATACATGCAATTAAGTTGCTTGGTGCTAGATCTGTACCAGCTTAATTATGAAAGTTATTAATGATCATTGCACAGCAGAGTCAAGACCATAAGTGCTGCTGGTAGCGTTGCTCGTTTCTTGTTCCATTAATATTGAATGTAAGCTTCTCTGTTACGAACCATTATTAATTGGCCACCTTGCCATTACTATGAATCATGAAAATTTTAGACTTTCTTCATCTCCTCTGACTTGCACTGTGCAGATAGGCACTGTAAGACTGTAAAATATTAAAGAGTACTTGATTAATTTCTCAGCCCGGCCATGACTGACCATTTGACCAAACTTACCAAAAAAATATATACTTAATTACCACTTCATCTTCAATATATAAGAAAGTATACTATATATGTATGTGTATAGGAACGTTTGATGCTTAATACAGACACGTGAAAGCTTATAATATATGGTTTGCTGTCGGCTAACCTAATTCAGGAAACTTTTAATACAAAGTTAAATCTTGACTTGCATCATTGCATATTTGCAGATATGATTTATATCTTTTTTATTTTTGAGTAAGTATTAATTTAATAATAAAAAGTCATACAATAATCGCGTCGAACAAACATAAAACAGGAACAATAGCTGATTAATCCAATCTTGGAGATACAATCACGCAATTTGTTGAAAATGATATATTGATATGTACCCGTTTCACCGTATCCAATTGGAGCTAATCCAGTTTCAGATATCGATCATAATTGTACTACCCTAAAAACTTTTATCACCAAATCAAAAACCATACTCACACAAACAAATGAGAGAAACACCAAAACTCTCACCAAGGAGAGACTACAACCAAACTGAAATTGCAAATTAAAACTAAAATTACAAAATAAAAGCAAAGCTTAGATCTAAAAAACGAAATCACATAAACAAGAGAAACCGGACCCCTCGAAACTAAAAAATTACCCGTCTAATCGGAGAAGACAAAAAATCCGGATTCTCCGATGATTTTTTATGTAAGAATTTTTATTGAAAAATGAAAGAAAATCAAGAGATTAAGGCTATATTTGAGAAAGAAGAAAAGGAGGCGGCTACGCAGACAACAGAGAGAAACATGGCTTATAATTTGTATGATTTATGTCCTTGATCACTTCCTTGGACAACATAAAGTTGTGAAAGATAAAACCTAACAGTTTGCTAGCTGTGTATGGGCTTGGCTATCATAGAAATGGGCCAACTAAATGTTACAGGGACTAACATTTTAACGTACCATAACTTTGCGTTACTTCTTATTTTGAATAAAGCAAGTTTAACTTATCTTTTTACTTTTTTGAAATGACGGGCATTAACGTAATTTAAAGTTATATTTTTTAAAGTTGTATTTTTGAGTGTTAAGGAAATAATTACTTTAAAAATTGAATTTTTAAATTATGTTTATTTTAAGAATATCAAAAAGGACCAACACCAATCAAAACATTTAATATTAATAAATAATAATACACCATATAATACATTAATATGTTAACTAAATAGCCAACATTGTTACTTTAATTTTACTGCACCGTCGTGAAAATAAAATAATTGTTTATTTGTGTGTATACTAATGAATATTTAAGCCCATGTCCGTCGGCAGAAGTACCGTTTAAGAAAGGGAAAAATGTTCATTTTATTTTAGAAATTATTTTTTTCGAATTTGTAGGGCTGAATTTAGTTTAATTTTTTTTTAATGTTATTTTACTGATCGGGTCATTATCTCAAGTCAGTATTTTCCTGCAGCTAAATTTTTTATCATTTTTAATTGTAAAATTATTCAGTAAAATTTTATTTTTAAATTATTGAATAATTTGGGAATTTTTAAAATTATATTTTAATTAGAAAATTTTCATTTTATCAAAATTATTAAGTTAAATTTATTTTGGGATTTTAGAGACCCAATTGGAATTTTATAGTTATCAAATTTTATTTGAGAAAATTATTTGAATATTCAAAATTTAGTTTTTTTAATATTTGGAATATTTAAATATTTTGAAAAGTTATTATTTTTAATTCGTTTTAAAAATAATAAATTTATATTTTTCCCTAAAATATTTTTATAAAATTTTTGGGATTATTTAAAATTATTTAGAGATTAAACATGATATTAAATGATTTTTAGAAATATGTTTTATAATTTATAAAAAATTAAAAAATATATTATTATAAATTTATATATATAAATATATATACCCGTACACTGAGTATTTTTATATTTTTGAATATTCGGAATATTTAAATATTTTAAAAAATTATTATTTTTAATTCGTTTTAAAAATAATAAAATTTATATTTTTTCATAAAATATTTTTTATAGAATTATTTAAAATTATTTAGATATTAAATGTGATGTTAAAATGAATTTTAAAAATATGTTTTATAATTTATAAAAAATTAAAAAAAATTATTATATATATATATACACCCCTCCACCCTTCCACCGCCACCTTTTTTTCCTGTAACCACCCTTTTTTTTTCTGTAACCACTCGCGCCTCTCTTTTCCCCCAAAACTTCTAGCAGCCGCGTGTCTTTGCTCTCGCTCCTCTGCTCGGTTATGCGGTACGTTTAATTTATTTAGAAGTATTGAAGAGGAGTTTGATGATTCTCAGAAAGCTAGGAGGCAGTAGGCACGTTTTGTGCATGAGTATTAATTTTGAATTTTTCTTTCCGGTTAATAAAAAAACTCGTGTGGTAGTCAAAATTGATATTATGGTAAGGATTTTGAGATTATGAGATTTGGTACCTGTAAATATTATGGCATGTTAGATTATATATATTAATTTCATGATTTTTTAAAAAAAATATATATTCAAGAAATTTCCATGTTAGGGGGATTTTTGAGTTCCGAGAGTCGTGTTCTTCGTTTTCAACAAATTTATGTGTATATGTATAATTTTATTTGTGTTTTAAATTTGTTAGTTTTATTTTAGTATAGTTGTATTGTATTGTTTGAGACTGATTTTGAGGGACACCAAAGACCTTATTTTGAAAAAAATTCTTGTAATAAAATATTTATTTCAAATTTCAATTGATTAAAAATATTAATTATTTGATTATTTTGAAAATTAATTTATTTAAATATGATTAATAAATAATTAATTTGAATAATCAATTAATTTAAATATTAATTGGTTTATTCTTATTAATTAAATATTAATTGGTTCGTTTATCCGATTTAAATGAAACAAATATTTCTATAATTAGAAAAATAATTCAGACTTTAGAAAAATAGTTTTAAAATCAAAATTTCTTTATGAATCCAGATTAAATATTTTACGAGTCTTTTTAGTGATCCAACTCGAGCCTAAAAATATTTTAAAAATGTTTACAATTATGTTTAATTGTTTAATTTGATAACGTTATTGAGGGTAGACGTTATAAGTTTTAAATTAGAGATTAGAATTCTTAGTTTATATTCCTTTTCTTTGAGGATTAATTGTTTGTCTCGAGAATTAATTGTTGTTTTATTTTCGAGTCTCAATGATTAATTGTTGTTTTATATTCGAGTATAGTGGATTAATTATTATTTTATATTCGAGTCTCGGGGGCTAATTGTTTGATTCGAGGATTAATTGTTATTTTATATTCGAGACTCGAGAATTAATTATTGTTTTATATTCAAGTCTCGATGGTTAATTGGTTATTTTGAGAATTAGTTGATAATTGAGTTTATATTTTATTTATTGGTTTGTTTGGTTTAACTATGAGGTGTTGTAACACCGGGACACTCATTTTCATAGGGGACATTTCTAGTTTTCTTTTTTGATAAGAATCTGTCTGAGATGAGTGTATAAGTATAGTTAAGTTATAGACGCTCGTGGAATAACGATGTACTTGAAGGACTAAAATACCGTATTATGTTTGACTATAGATTTTGACGTGTAGTCTCGATCTCGATAGTTTAGACTCGTAGCAACCGTAGGAACGTCAGATCAAAAAATTATTAGATAGTGATATCGTGAGACGGAGGAAAGAGATAGTTGTGTTACTTCGACTGTACGTAATTGCCAACATGTTTAAGATGATATGGTAATCATTCCCTCTTCTTATGGGTTAATGTGTGCCTATAGTACATATATTAAATATAGGTTATGTGATGTTGACATAACTAGTCTTATTGTATTGAAAAAGCCTGTACATGGGTTAATAGTGGTGAGGGTGTGATATCCAATCCATATTGCCAATTTGGCTATTATAAAAAGTGATTTCTCAGTTGGGTCACTTTATAATATATTGCGATTGGTGTGGACTTTACAAATGTTTTGATTACTGCTTATCCATCTTTCTCAATTATCTTATTGTTATTTAAAAGTTTATTATACGCTTGCTAAGCATTTGTTTGACTCACTCTTATTTTTTATCATACACTTTCCAAACATGACAATAAACAATTAAATATTAACCTTTCAGAGAAAAAGGTAGACTAACGAGACTTATCCGCATATCTCAGAATGAGAAAGTAAGATGCCCCCATGAAGATGTTTTGATTCAGAAAGTCTATATGTGGAGTAAGTGTTATTTAGATATATTGATATGCATTTATATTGCTTGGTATAAAACTGTCTTAACCGCTAATATATTTCTTATCGAAATTATACTAGTAGTATAAGATATATTTAAAGAGATTGTTGAAATCAATTGTGGTATTATTAGAAATTGTTCCAAGATTATGAATATTTGAGGAACTTTATGGATGGAGTCATAAGTGTGATTTGGTTCAATTTATTGAGGTTTGTAATAATTGATGTTTGGACTTTGGATTCTTATTTCTAGAACTATAACCTAAAAGATATTGGTAATTGAGGTCATGGATGTAGATTTCAAATATGGAATAACTACATGTGATTTAAAATGTTATGAAATAGGTGATTTTATATGGACAATTTTCACGTGACGACTAGATCCAAGACCCCAGATTTGGGGATGTAATAATTAGTGATTAACGGTTAACGGTTAACTGTTAGCAGATTGAATTAGCTGTTTTGACTAACTGATTGAATTAGTTATTTTGATTAGCGGATTAAATTAGATATTTTAAATAAAACTATTTGGTATAGAGCTGTTAAAATAGTTGTTTGTATTTTAAGTAGATAAATGACAATCATATAATTGAAAAAACTCCTCAAAATAGTTTTTTTTATAAATAAACTTATTGATTCCAAACCGTTATTTCAATCCACTAACTACCACACACACTAATATCAGAGAATTCAACTAGTCAAACCTCTAATTTAGTTCAAACCTCTCTGACTCAAATCTCTAACTTTCAAACTGGCTCTAAAAGTTTGGTGCTAAGTTAATTTACAAGATTATATATTTTAAGGAACTTGATTATTTTTTTAAAAAAAATTCTGCCTAGCTTCCTTTAAACTTGAAGATCATCTCTTTCTGCCTTGCGTTGGTTAAGCTGGAATCCCCTAGTCTAGTCTAGTCTAGTCTAGTTTTGACTCTTGACTCAGTTGGCATCTTATTGAGGCGGTGGTGACCTTCGCCAACGATTAAACAATAAAATGAAATGAAAAAATTTACGGTAAGAAATTGATAACCAACAGTAAAAAACAGCAGTGCAAAATTTTGAAATCTGTAAATCGTACACTAGTACGTTATGACACTTACCAATTCAACAAAAACCTGCAACTTCCAACCAAAAGATTTAGAAAATCGATGTAAAAGAACAGTCTTAAAAATGGCGGGAGACCAGTTGATAAAAAAAACAAAAAGAGACAGGAGACAAATGGCCTGAAACACTATATACAATTGTGGCAAGAGACATTATATACAGGTACTCTCTGGCACCTATCAGTTGTCTATCACCACCTCCGTAAATAATCCCCACCCCCAATGGTATGCTATCTCTTTTGTCTCTGAAAAAGACTAACCAGTTTCAAGTAAATTTCATATGATATATCGGACTAGTCTTTTGCCCCGTTTGTGTAAGCTTATAAGCAGTTTATAAACTGAAAAAATTGCTATATATGTATTTTTTCTGAAAATAAGTAACTTATTTTCAAATTTGAAAATAAGATTTGGTCTTAAATTTCTAAAATAAATATTAATTTTAAAAAAAAAACTATGAAAATACTTTTTTAAAAAAAATAACTTATTACTTATAACTTATAAGTTAAGCCAAACACCCCCTTTATAATAATCTTTTCCCACCATCCCCTCAAATCCATACCATGATTTTAATCCTACAAAAGAATCTATACATGCATATAACATATATTTAAAGATCAATGAAAGGATATTACCAATAGAGAAAAGTATTCTAACTTTGGTTGTTGATTTCGTTCTCCAACTGATTTTCCATTTGTTTGTAGGATGACTTTTAACGTGGAGTTAGGTTGGGTTCAATTTTGTGAAAATTAAATCCTAAATACCATATATGTTTGTATTCGATTATGGTTAGATGGTATACCCGCAAATAAAAATCAAAATATTGGATTCAAAATATATGTTTGTGAAATTTAGGTCCTGAAATTGAAATTTCAAATAAATTATAGTATTCAAAATATGGCACTACATATGGAATTAAAACGGGTTTCTTCTAGCGACAATAGGTGGGAAAAGAATTCTCTATACTTTGTGTAACTATACTGGAATTAAGTGGTTGGTTTTGATTTATTTTATTAATTTTTTTAAAAGGTAATTAAACTTAAGATATATATATATATGTGTATAATTAGAGTAATAGCATGTATTTTAATTATAAAAGGTTTTCAAACAACCACTTATATGAAAATAATAACTAGGTTTAGAAATGTATAAAATAGTTAGATTTTTAAATTATTCAGGCCCCGTTAAAACGAATTTTTAAAATATATAGGTATTTTTATTTCAAAAAAAGATATATAGGTAATTTTTAATTAAAAAAGTATTATGTTTTTTAAAGACTAATTTACACTTTGCAACTCTTTAGTTTTGAAGAATTGCACTTTAGGTTTAATAGTTTTCAAATCAACATTTTGCATATTAAAACTTTTAAAACCGTCTCAATTTGCACCCGTTGAGCTAACTTACATCAATTATCAATATTAATTTCATATCATATTCTATAAGTTATTATGGGTATTTAATATTTAAACAGTTATTTCAGTGATCATATTTTTTAGATTTTATGTTCAATTCATTCTTAAATATCTCATTTACATGGCTAAAATGCGTTATTACTATATTATTGGTACAAAAAATAGAAAGAGTAATAAATAATAAACTATGATATAAGAACCACACTTTAATTTGATATAAGAATCAAAATTATTTTTTGTATCAATAATTTATTAATAACACATTTTAGCCATGTAAATGAGATATTTGGAATGAACTGAATACAAAATTTAAAAAATATGAATACTAAAATAACTGTTTAAATATTAAATACTCATATTAACTCTCTAAAATATGAAATTAACTGTTGATAATTGACGAAATTTTGTTTAAGGGGTGTAAAATGAGATGATTTTAAAATTTCTGGAATGCAAAATGTTGATTTGAAAACTATGAGACACAAAATGCAATTTTTCAAAACCAAAGGGTTGCAAAGTGTAAATTAGTCTCTTTTAAATGCATAAATTTTTATTAAAATTTTAAAATACATGTATACTAGGTAAACGGAGAACCAGTTGGAAGTCATAACATATTTATTTATGAGTTTCTGAACTCTTGGAATAAACTTTCTGAACTTTAAATATGATATGTTTTAAAATAAATTTATCCGTTAAAATAAATAGATAAGTGTTTATAAATAGCAATATATTTTAAATAAATAAAATTTTAAAATAAACCAGTTGATATATATTTTTAAAATAAGTAGTTCACCGATTATCAAAATTTTAATTTTAGTAATATTGTATAGCTTATATCAATTAAGTGTTTATTGCACAAATCTCTACAGAAAAAAGACATTTGCAAAACAAATTAAAGAAGTCAAATAAAATTCGTTACATGCAGAAGTTAAGCAAACATGATACCGAAGAAAATAGAAAACGAAACTGAAAAATAAAATAGAACCACCAACATACTAGCTAGATCATTAACATACATATACATGCAGATGAAGGATGTATGCTGTGGCAATCTAGCTAGCTTGCAGATGACCAAAACTATGAGGTATACATTAAATCTGCAGAGTTCCTAGTATTGCAGATTTCAAACCTTCTTCATTTGTCAAACCATCAGGTACCTTAATCACCACATCTTGAAGGATGAGGTCCTTCACAGTGGAAACACTCGCATGATGAACTCGAAACTTTAGAATTCTAAGTGCATCCATTAGTCTTGCCCAGGGGTAATTTATGTCAGGACTCTTGACATGTATCATAGCCTGTGATCCGAGAATCTTGATGTCGACTTCCATCTGAAGCCTTCCATAGTTCAAGACTGAAGATGATCCAGCACCATGATAAAATGCATCTGCATTATCTCTTGATTTTTTGACTTCTTCACGGAGTTTTCCATCCAATTCTTCAACTTTTGACTTGAGTTCTCTGATATATGTGACCGCATCTCCTAGTAAAGATGCTTTGTCCATTCTTGACACGTTAGGAACCACGCTCCGAAGAGCATAGAATCGATGGTTGAGCTTTTCCCTACGCAGTCGCTCTGCTTCCACATGGTTTTGTGCTAGTTCTGTCCCAGAAGCTATTGTCCTTCTTACTCTCTTGTTAGAAGATCTTGCATTCATTAGTGTCGTTTGAAGGTGGCTATCAAGAGAGCTTTCGAAGTCAGAATTGCCCATATCTGAAGATGGTTGCACCATTTTTGATTTCTTTTTAAAGTTATCTTCTTCCTCATTTGAGTTATCACTCTTTATATGATCTTTTGGAAATCCGGCATTCATATCTAAAAAGGATAGACTTCGGTTGTGATTTTGATGAGTATGATCAGAAGTTGGTGGACAAGTGATCATGTAATTGATGGTCATGTTTGCACTGTCAGGGGTAAAGACAGACTTAAGTTGGTGGACCAGACCCCAGTCCTCTTTGATAGCATATGAGGAACCAAGCTCAATTATACCACAAGGAGTTGAAATACAAACAAGTGTTTTAACTCCATAAAGATAAGCTTCTTTTGCTCGGTCGTCACATGAATTGAACTGAAGCTCCTGGTTACCAACCAACCATACATAGGAGCCGGAACTGAATGTACGGCTAACAATGTTATCCTCTCCAGCTACAAATGACCTGGTCACGGACACCATAAAAAACCACTCGGAATCAGGAAATTCACTGTCCACGACAACACCATCAACTCCGCTGGTTATGGTGTCAGTGAAGAGGGATTGAATCCCTTTGGCAACCTTTCTCCTCTCCAACTCAATATTGGGGGCACCTCCATTAGTAGACTTGAGCATCAAATCTTTGGAACCCCGGAATTGGCCATCACCCCATGACAACACAAAACGGTCAGTAGCACTTTCTTTTGAGGTTTGCCAAAAGATGTAGTACATCCACCATTCGGGTCGGTTTTGGAGAATAAATTGTAGTCGCTCTTGAATCGTGGGTGATGGACTGCCATGACAAGGGAGTATTGATGAAGAAGAAGAGGAAATCATGTCTTCCATATGTAACTTGGGAAATGTTAGAGGCCGGGATTGAGAGAAAATTGTTGATAGATCACGAAGGCTAGTTTGATCGTAGTGTTGTAATAAAAGATCGATGTTGAGGATTTGAAAGGGTATGCACAGGCATGGGTGTATATATAGGGATTAAAACACATGTAGTATACTCCCGGCATATAAATTAAATTAAAGTGATTTGTTTGACTTTTTGCATACTGAAAATTAGAGATTATTTTTTTATAATTTTTAAAAATTAAAAGTTACATTTTAAAGTAGATTAAATATATTTTCTAATAATATATTTTTTATTATTATTATATAATATATGTAATTTTTGGTGATCGCGATTGGATAGCACAGTGATAATGGGTTATCCCTGTTGTCTCTGGATTTGGGTTTGACTCGACTCTAACTCACTCCAAGAATTTTTTAAAACTAATGCACATTCTTAAGACTATAAGTCTAATTATTCATAAAACTGATGCACATTCTTAAGATTATAAGTCTAATTATTCAAAAAAATATATGTAATTTTCGGTCACCTCAAAAGGTCACAAGAAACTTTAATTGAAATGGATGGAATAATATAATACGAGTCATTAAATTCTAGAATTAGTATAGTGAACGAGTGTTTGCGGATTTAGGGTACACCTTCTAGAAGTGTTGGGCGCCACATTTGGCATGTGGTCGGGCGAGAGCCTTACAGCGTCACGGATTGGAGGGTTTTGCTTGAGGTTTGGCGTATGTTGACTAGAGCACGTATTAGCTTAACTTTCCATTCTAAACCTTTAATTTCTTTTTTGCTTGAAGGGTAGTATCTGCAGAAGTACTGTACGTTGCCAAGGCTGATTGATTTTTTCACAATTTGCTGTCCTGGCTAGCTGGCTATGAACATACTACCATTCAGACTTCAGTAACTTGATTGCTTTCCTAATTAGGATCTAATTTCTCATATTTTTAATTTTTAATTACATAAATATTAATCACTTATTTGTATTTTTATTAGGTATTTAATTTGTACTTAATTATATATAATGCATATTTAATTTTTAGGCACACATTAATCACTTATTTTTAAGATATTTTTATTAGGTGATTTTTTTTTATTGATGAGGTTTTCTGTGCATAAGAGGTTCATTATTATTAATAAGTAGGAGTAAATGTATGTTTGATACCTCATCTTTTATTGTCTGACACACCAGAATTTTTTTAGATAAAGCTCTACGTCATATTTTAAAATAGTATTTTATAAATTATAATAGTTTATTTGTACAATATAAAAAACTTATTGTTATAAATGTGTTAAAAATATTTTAAAAAATCTATTATATTAAAAACATTTGTTGAACACAATTATGTTTAAAAAATATGTTATGCAAAAATCTAAATATAATATTATTCTGCATTACATTCTGATTTCTGTGTTAATAAAAGTATATCTTCTTAAAAAATGTATTTCTACATTTTCTTTTATTAAAAACCACCTGCGCCGAAGAATAATCATATGTTTTTAATAAATATTTTATCTAAACAGTAAAAACAAAAAAATTAAAATAAAATAAATAAATTTCCTGATCTAAACTAAATACTAAATACATAATAATTTATTAAATTTTTTATCATTAACATAAATATTATAAGAATACAAACATTATAAACGTGCAATATTAAATTATTTAACACTCCTTTTATATGAAGTATAAAAAATCTAATCTAAAAAATAATACAGGTAATTACAAGACGGTAAAAAGAAAAAATGAAACTGATAGCTAAAACAATAAAGAAGCGTGGTCGAAGTTTATTCCGGAAAACTACCTAGTGTATAAGTATGTATGGTAAGATTTATTCTTAATTACTTGGCTACATTATCTCCGCCCATATGGTTAATGTAATACGGAGTATTTTTTATTTCAAAAATATTTATAAATAATTTTAATAATATATAAATAATATATTTTACATATAATAGATATAACTTATTATATTTGTTGATTTAAATATATACTCCTTCCATTCGTTCCATTTTACATGTTTTTTTAAATTGTCCTGAAATACGGGTCCTTCTCTCTTTTTAAAATAATTTAATTTTTTTTTCCAATAGTTACCCTTCTACTACTACTTCTAATATTTGACTAATTTAAATTTATAAATAATTTAATTTAATTTAATGTAATTATTAGGAATAGATAAGGAAATAAATTATTTAACTAACCTTTTTTTAATATGTGTAATATTTTCAAAAATAACATGTAAAATGCGATAGAGGGAATATGATTTTTTATTTACTATTATTGTTATTTTCAGTAATGTTATTAAAATTAGTAATTTTCATATTTATTTTAAATTATAAAATAATAATATAATCACATTTTAGTATGCGAAGAAATAAGTAAGAAATAATATTAATGGATGTTTATTAAATAGTTCTAAGAGGAAAAATATGAAACCAGAGAGTTAGATTGACCTACGTTCAATCAAATTTTAAAAGAAGAAAGTGTCACGTGGAGGGTGCAATATGGGTCCGGCTTGTAATGTCTGTTAGGTCCGTTTGATATTACTATTTTTTTGTTGAAAAAGAGATGAAAAAGTGTTTGTTAAATCTAAAAGCAGTCCTAAAATTATTTTTGGTTTAAAAATTGTTATTAAAAAAAAATGTTCTCCATTTTTGAAAAAAACTGATTTTCATATTTTGCATAAAACAACTGCAATTTTTAAACCTAAAATATTAATGTTTTATACTATATATTAAAATATACATAAAAAAATTATCAAACAGTCATTAAAAATTTTAAACACTTTTTTTCACCAACATTTTTTGGGACAAAAAAACAATTTTAAATAGCAATCCGAATCTTAGTTATATAGCCTATAGGTATTACTGTAAACTTTGAATTGTAAAATTTTATAGGAGTAATTGTTTCTTTTAAAAAAATGCTGGTATAGATTTTATGTAATCAAAAACTAAAAACTATATGAACGTCGTGTTAATTACCTATACTTATACTTGCATAATAGAGATATATTACTAGTTTTTATGTGCCTCTAATTTTAATCATTACTTGTATCTTCTTTTATATTAAAATTTTAATTATAATGTCAAGTATTAAAAACTACGTACACATAATAATTAATTAGCAATAATAATATCATCTTACGTATACAGTCTCGTGGAACAAGAATGACCTGAAAAAATGACATAAGAGGAAGATGGACAATGATTAGTCAGCATGAACCCATCGACTAACTACGCTAGTCAATAATCTATGAACTAAATTAAATGGACCAAATTAAGTCACTGTTTGGGATACCGGACAAGAAACTTTTAAGTTGAAAATTACGTATAATTTCTAACTTATAAGTTAGTACTTATAAGATAAACTAAACGGACATTAAATTCCAATAACATACTTCCTCCGTCCCCTTTTATTTATTTTTTTCATTTTTTACATGTAATTTAACGCGTATAGAAAATATATTTAGACAAACTAATTTTGAAATTTTCTTTTTTATATAAAAATTAATTTTTTAAATTTTCTTTTTTTATAAAAATTTAATATCTAAATTTTTATTTAGAAATAAGAAATTTTAAAAAATAATTTATCTAACTATATTTTTTATGCGCATTAAATTAGGTGTAAAAGAGAACGGATGGAGTATAACAGTCCATTAAGAGCATCTCCAATGGGGTTGACTATGATTGTCTATAATAATATAGAATAGTGGTTGGCTAAATTTTGCTGAATATGTAAAGTGGTTGGCTATATTTTGAAAAGTTGCTGTCAAGAACAGAAAAGTTGCTGTCAAAAACAGAAAAGTTGCTGTAAAGTTGCTGTCAGAACAAAAAAGTTGCTATCGAGACTTCTGCAAAATATATAAATTGGCTAAAACTATGTGTCATGTTTAATTATACTTGCAAAATATAACAACTAAAATTAACTCATTTTCTTTAATTTATCTTGTTCTCTCTTCCAATGACAGTAAACATAACAAAAATATAAATTGTGAGAAGTCAAATAAAGATCTAGTTGCATATATGTGAACAAGATAATTCAACCCATCAAAACCAATAATCCCTAATTTGTATAAATGATCTTAAAATCAAAATATTGGCAACAAACTAATAATCCCTAATTTGTGCAAAAAAAATCATATGAACTCTAATTTATACAATTTTTACATTGATGGAAGACATACCTGTTGGAAGAAACTAGCGGGAGAGAGGAAGATATCAGCGGGAGAGGAAATGGAACGCAGCGAGAGATGATGTGTCAATTACTACAGATCTGTAGTACTTTGACATGTATAGCCAACAATGGGAGAATGACCAAAATTTTAGCCAAATGCTTTAATGCATTGGAGAGATTCTTTTTTGTACTGTTATGTATATTTTGTACTGTTCACCTACCACATCACTATTATAGCCAAAGATTTAGAACGGTCGGAGATGCTCTAACAGCTCCTCCGATGGCTTTTGCCTTAAGCCTAACGTTTTATTGATCAATTAAGTAGTTTTTTTAGTCCTAATTACTTACGTAATATATATTATGAGTTGGGCTCTACGGAGAATTACTCCATTGGAGAATTTTGGAGAATACTTTTTATTTTATAAAAATCATCACACTTTTTATTTAAAATACATATATTCTGTAAATACAAACACAATTATATGAGAAAATTCATTAAATTCTTAAAAAAAGTAATGAAAATGTTTATAGAACACGATTTACAAAACGTACTATACTAGTACTACATTTCTCATTTCGTTAAAAATATCACAATTTTCATAAGAACACACGTGTTCTGTAAATAAAAACATAACTAGAAGACTAAATTATGCATTTGGAGAAAAAAATAGTGAAAAATGCTTATAGAACACGTGTTATGAAAGAAGAAAACATACTAATTTTCCGGAGAACTAATTCTCATTTGAGCCTAACTTTATATATATTTATAGTATAAAATATAATCCATATTTATATAACTGAAAGGAAAATCATTAAAAAATCATTAAAAATATTAACTTTGAGCTCATAAGTTAGTTGTAATCTAGTAGCTAGCTAGTTCAGAAGATTTGGAATTTTCATATTTATAATCTCGGGTGATTACAGAACCACAAACATTTAAGTCAAAGTACAATCATAACAACCTAATCATTCAATTCTCGCAAGATCATAATTGTAGGATCTCCTTCTAGAGCTACATATAGGAGTACGTAGTAGTATTAAACATGAACAAAATGAAAGTCTCATTAAGATGTGGCCGGTACTGTAGGCTAGTTGATGTTGTAATAATTAATCACTTGTGGCCTGAAATTATGCTGAAAAATGGTGCATCCCTAAGATAACGTTTGAAATTTCACAGCCAGCCAACTTCTTACCATCATGCGGCCGGGCCCGGGAAGATGGTCTAATTTCAGTAGGTAAAATTTCAGGAAGCTAATGAGTATGTACTGGACCATTGACAAATCAGGACTGTGACACGAACAAACGTTGGACCATTGCCAAATCAGGACTGTGACACGTACAAACGTTGAAATCAATCTGAGCACACATTTTACGCTTATACGCAGAAGTTAGTTTTTATGCATTTGTGTGTCTCTGGCCTGATCGATGTAACATAAATTTTGAAGTTCAAATCCAATCAACGCAATGCTATTATACAACCAGTCATTCATTTATACAATTTTTCATATATATAGTTATTATATATATACACATTAAACTAGTGTTTTTATCAAAACGACTCGATTGAAATATAATGTTTCACTTTACTGAGCACAAAAACCCAATATCTTTCTTTTCAGTTTTTCCTAACGTTCTTTTGTTGTACCTTGCAGCCAAAAAGTCTTTCTCTTGATATATGCTTTTTGGCCCCTAGTTATGCGATTTTATTAAGTAAAACCAGGAAGCTAATATTTTTTTTTTTACATAATCAGAGGTTTTCAAGTTCACAACTAATTAAGTACAGTAAATTCTCGATAAATGAATATTCCATAAATTAATAATCTCGATTAAATAATAATTGTTTCTGGACTTGGATCAATATGATAAATTAATATTATTGCTAAATGTATAAAATAATATTTTTTGGAGAAATCCTTCAAAGCCCTATATAAATATAAAATAACAATTCATTAAAAATATTAATTTTTTCATATATATCACATAACTTGCATGAACAATTAGTGTTTCCAAGGGAATAATTGCTGAATAAGTACCGATAAGCACAGTATTTCACGGGAAGGTACGTAACTTATATGAAAGATTAGTGTTTCCACAAGCGCACAGAAGTGATGATATTTTCCCAACGTCCTCTTTTACACGCTTATCAAAAAAAAATTGTCTCAAAATAGTTGTTCATATCTTATTTTAATATATTTTTTTACATATTTTTTTAATATTACCATTTTCTCCTATTTCCCATATTTGACTCCACAACTTATTTTTAAAATTTTTCATTGGTAAAAGAGACGGAAGGAGTACATACATATACATTTCTGATAATACATATACATTTCTGAGAATCGTATCATAATGATAGCGAGTATCAAATTAAATGGTAGTTCCAAAACAGAAAGACGAGATAATTTGGGGAAGAGCAGACAGAACTATTCGACCTATTTGTAAATACTGACTACAGAGTACTCTATTTTCTTTTTCTTTGCTAAGTATGAGTACTCTGTTTTCTCACACAAGTTTCTGGACAATTGCTTCGGCATGCTGCAAAATTAAAGCCTTTAATTTCGGGTTTGCCAATGATTCATATTGTCAAGAGAACAGAAAAATTAATGTATAAACTTCCAATCTCGGACTGAAAAAGTGATCTTTTCTTCTTTTCTTTCCAGATGGTTTTTTTATTAAAACACGTGGTAGCATCATCATACAGTATACACTACTTAAGCCTTGGGCAATATTGCGGTACCTTCTGACGTTAGAAGTCTCAGAACTGTTATTGTTAACTATGTTTAATATTGCAGGTACATAATATACATCTATAACTAGTAAAGTAATTCATGAGTGGCTTCAGTACTGAAGTATCATTTGAATATAATGCTAAAGGGTTTAGGCTGTTTTTCATTAAAACAACTTATTTTAAAAGGTCATTATTTCAAGTAATTAAGGATATTGTAAGTCAAAAAAAAAAGAATTAAGAGCATTTTTAATGTATGGAAATTTGTTGGCACGAAGTTATATTTGGACGCATTTTAAAAACATGAGTTAACTGACTGCTTATATATATAAAGGAGGATTATTGTTAATTCGGGTACTTGACATCACCTAACAATTGTTCTCTCAAATTAAGAACCACAAATCTAGTGATTACTATCATTCACGAGACACGCTGCTTGATCACATCACAGTATCAGGAAAACTTTAGACACAAGGCTCTACGGATATTTAAACTTTAGACACAAGACTCTATGAATATCTCGTATATTCACACGGAGCGCCTCTCATATCGACTACATGCCTGCACCATATTACCTACAAGATCATCTTCCAAATATTTGATTTTGAATATTGTTGAGTCCTAATTGAATAAACTTTCACCCGGCGGAATAACACTTAGAATATAAATTTTATGTTTAGAACTCCTACCAAATTTTAGCACTACAAGTTAATCTCTTGTCAAGTTTGCATCATATCTAAGGCTTTAATTCCTCTATGTGACTCTTTTCCAACTGGGTCATGCATCAAAGATTTTAACTTTTCAAATTCTGTCACGGCACCTTTACCACGTGTAGTGAAAAGTTGATGATAACTTGGATTATTCTGAAGTCTTGACAAACAATTTCAGATTGAAACAATTTGTTGGTTATCCAAACTTTTCAACCGGATAAAATCAGAATGCAAGAACAAAGAATGATTATGTATTTTATGTGATTTCTACAACCTTTTTTCTCAGTAACATGACCAAAACACTTGCAAGTATTATATAGGTGTCCAACAAACATGTTTTTGAGGTCTGCAGTTGTGTCTAAAAGACATTACTTTTGGAGTTAAAAATAAAATTTATGTACAACACTAACATTCAGACTCCAGCCAGGGGCGCTGTCCCCGGACCCCGTTAATACCGAAAATCATAATATATTCAAACAAGCATGCACTCCGCACTCTCCCGACTTGTTCGATGAAATATTACAATTATATTGATCAACTAGTCAATTCAATTATACTAAAATATCTAACACTACCATGGTGTGAGCTGGAAACAACTCTAAAAAAGTAGCCTTTGATTTGTCTCTAGTAGCTAGGAGTTTTTAAGAATGAAATCTAGATATGTGTTTAAGTACTAAAAATTGATGGCCAATCTGAGAACGGTATACTATATGTATATGTATTTTAAAACTCCTGCTAACGACTTGAGCATTTTGTTATCACTTTAATTGAATGATCCATTAATCCAACTAATCGAGGAATATAAATGGATCAATTTTTTTGATTTCCATTGAAGACTAGGAATAGATGGACTTTTTATAGGACCCATATTACTAACGGGATTCATCACTACTTTACTATTTTAACTATCTTAGCGACTTGGATGTCCCGAAGGTCCATAAATAATAAATGAAATAATAAGTTAAAAACAAAGAAATAATTTTTGTTGGTTAAATGAGATTCTTTATTCCTGTATATATTGATAGTGTATATTTTGTTTGGCATGCATTCTATTTGAGAAGTAAATAATACGAGTATCATTACTATTCCTCTCATTCGTTATTCTTAGTATTTATCTACCAGTTGTTTAATTGATTATTATAACCAGAATTTATGAGTTATTAAACAATTTGCCTGGAAAACAATGGACAAAGATAGGTTGGGCCGAGGTGATGAGATCCGTTTAAGTTATCTCTATACCAAATAATATCTAGGCCCAAGTTTGAGCTTTAACTAATGTACTCTGCTAAAAGAAAGTAATGTTGAATTATCAAGTCCATTTTTATTGGGCCAAAGTTCTGTCTGCTGTGTAAACTATTATTCTCCCAATTTTTTTTGTGAGGGAAATAAAAATGCACAGACAGTTTCATATGAGCGGAGAATCTCTGTTAAATATTTTCGAAATTATTCTTTAAATGAGGAAAAGAATAAGAAATTGTTGCAGAACTCTTTCCAGAAAAAGACAGGTGCGAATAGAATGGAAGAAATCAAATAAATTTTATTACATGCAGAACTGCAGAAGCAAAGGCAAACATGATGCAAAAGAAATGAAAAATAGAACATGCACCAAGCTACTAGATCATAACATACATTCCCTAATTGACTAGGATAGTTAAAAATACAGCATTCCTAAGTAAATAAATCGATCGTCAGTTAGATCGATCAATTCCCAATACAGATGTGGAAGTCTTGCACATGAGAAGAACCATGAGTTATAGTCATATTAAATCTGCAAAGTTCCTAGTATTGCAGATTTCAATCCTTCTTCATTTGTCAAACCAGCTGGAACCTTAATAACCACATCTTGAAGGATGAGGTCTTTCACACTGGACACACTTGCGTGATGAACTCGAAATTCCAGCATTCTAAGTGCATCCATTAATCTTGCCCAAGGATAGTTTACGTCAGGACTTTGTACATGGATCATAGCTTGTGACCCGAGAATCTTGATGTCAACTTCCATTTGAATGGGCCCATAATTTAAGACGGAGGATCTAGCAGCGGATGCGTTATATACATGAGTTGTAGTTGATGTGCTTTGAGTGGCACATGTATCATGATAAACTGCATCTGTAGTGTATCTTGATTTTCTCTCTTCTTCGCGGAGTTTTCCATCCAATTCCTCGACTTTTGACTTGAGTTCCTTGATATACGTGACTGCATCTCCGAGTAAAGATGCTTTGTCCATTCTTGATACGTTTGGAACCACGCTCCGAAGAGCATAGAATCGATGGTTGAGCTTTTCCCTGCGCAGTCTCTCTGCTTCCACATGGTTTTGTGCCAGTTCTCTCCCGGAAGCTACTGTCCTTCTTCCTCTCTTGTTAAAAGATCTCGTGTTCATTGTCATCTCATGGCGGTTATCGAGAGGGCTTTCGAAATCTGAAGATGATCGTGCCATTTTTGCTTGTTTTTCCATGTTATCTTCATCTCCACCTGAATTAGTACTCTTTATATGTTCTCTTGGAAATCCAGCATTGATATCCAAGAAAGAGAGACTTCGATTGGGATTTGGATGAGCTGGTGGACTAGTGTTCATGTTCATGTTTGCACCGTCAGGGCAAAAAACAGACTTGGCTAGGTGGACTAGACCCCAGTCCTCTTTGATAGCATATGAGGAACCAAGCTCAATTATACCACATGGAGTTGAAATACAAACAAGTGTTTTAACCCCATGAAGATAAGCTTCTTTTGCTCGGTCACATGCATTGAACTGAAGATCCTGGTCACCAACCAACCATACATAGGAGCCGGAACTGAATGTCCGGCCAACAATGTTATCCTCTCCAGCCACAAATGACCTGGTCACGGACACCATAAAAAACCACTCGGAATCAGGAAATTCACTGTCCACAACCACGCCATCAACTCCGCTGGTTATGGTGTCAGTGAAGAGAGATTGAATCCCTTTGGCAACCTTTCGCCTCTCCAACTCGAATCCAATATTGTTAGCATTAATATTTGGGGCACCACCATTAGCAGATTTGAGCATCAAATCTTTGGAACCCCGAAATTGGCCATCACCCCATGACAAAACAAAGCGCTCAGTAGCACTGTCTTTTGAGGTTTGCCAAAAGATGTAGTACATCCACCATTCGGGTCGGTTTTGGAGGATAAATTGTAGTCGTTGTTGAATTGTTGGTGATGGACTGCCATGACAAAGGAATGACGAAGAAGAAGAAGAAGAGATAATTTCTTCCATATGTGATTATGTTTAGTTGATAAGTAGTACTTATTTAGAAAATTTATGGTAGGGAGAAAATTCAAGATTTATAGAAAAAAAAGTATAAGTAGATAAAAGGTAGTGTTGTAATGAAAGATCGATGTTGAGGATTTGAAGGGGGCATAAACGAGTGTATATATAGGGCTCATAACAATGTAAATATAATTACTAACTAGTAAGTACTAGCTAGTGTTTGTATACTATACCAAAGTACTGTGTGAGTGTTTGTTGTACACCTTCCAGAAGTGTTTGGCGCGCGCAGCAATATGGCATGTGGTCCGGACTCCGGAGCATCACAGCATCTAAATTAAAACGGAGTACGTGGAGGGTTCCACTTGAGGATCGACGTATTTTGACTAGACCTCTCATTCATGGCTTATAATCATATCTGCAATTATTCTAAAAATCTCAATTTTTATTAGTATTTTTCTAATGTGTGCCATGAGCACACATTAAGAGCTTAATTAGGTGTCAAATTTTAATTATTTTTCTAATCATTAATAATGATGTACCCCTATATACATAAAAATCACAACCAATAAAAATGAACCAAATCAACAAAAGTGTTAAAAAAATAATGTTTAGAATGTGACCATGAACACACACTAGACTCTTTTTATTTATTAAGATACTGCATGAACCATTAAATCCTACCATTTCCAAAGCACACTCTAAGGCCATAGCTTAATGATTCTGCACAATTTGCTGTACCGGCTAGTCAGCCAAGAATGTACGTATTCTCATGTCACTGTGATTCAGTTACTAGATATCAGTGCATTAATTACTATTACTAGGCATTAAGCGGGGCACTGAATTCATGGATTAATACAATATACGTCGCAGAACACCTAGTAAGATTCTGCTGCTTAATTACATATCTTTATGTGCGGTCGATTCTATTGGCCTATATATGTGTGAATAGTTTCTTCTAACAAATTTAAACATTTGTTTCAATGCTATAACAATATAATGACTTGTCAATCTCGAACCTGAGCACACTGTACAATTCCCAGCTAATCAATATGATTGGGGAGAATTCGGCACCTATCATTTTCATTAGGATTTATATATTGTAGTAATGAATCGTAACTTGAAAGATTTTTTTTTTTTTGGTTAAGTGAAAACTAAAGAGTTGATAAGCAAAGTTTTTGATAATATGAGATTACGGGTTTGCACTGGATTTGATGCTGTATGTGTGTGTTGTATCATGTATGTATAGAAAGATATTATATTGTTTACACTATAATGAACTACTACAATTGAACAGTCACTGTACGAAGCCCATGTATGTGTGTCTTGTATGTATACAAAAATATTATATTTGTGTACACCATAATATTAATATTCATGAATCACTGTATGAAGCCCATGAATAACATCTAACAAAGTGCACAACGTTTCTCCAATACTCCCTCTGTTCCTTAAAGTGTTTGCTGTTTTGATTGGACACGTTTGTCAACGCATATTTTTAATTTTGTATTAGTATTAAATATAAAAATTTCACTGTATTAAAGTATTCACAAATACGAATCAAACAAAATCACTCATGACTATATTTTATCTTATAAATTATGCATAAATTAGTAGTCAACCGCTTGTAATGAATAGTGTCAAAATTCAAAACAGGAAAAGAATTTAAGAACGGAGGGAGTATTAAAGTACTATGGAATTTCTAATTAGTGTCTATTTGTAATTATAACACCACCTAGTAATCAGTTGATTTAATTAAACGGGTAGTTTATCCTTTAGTATAGCTAAGGGATCGAGAAAGAGATGCACAAATAATTACTGTATTTACCACTATGTATGTTAGTCAGTCATGTTTGTCTGTTAGGCTTATAGGAGTATTTTTGCATCAGTTACTATAACCGTGTATTTACATGTATTGGGGTGGAACAATATACGAAGTTTAATACATGTTGTCTAGCTTGACATGAATTTGTAAAACATGTTTCTTCTTTAATTTCACTTTTAACATCTGCATTTTCTGCACGCTTTATACATCGATTCTGACGACACTCTATATTTAACACTTTACAAAACCACTTTCTAAACAAATCTGCAACTAACATTGTTTTAGACTTGTCTTTTTACTCTTTTGGTATTTAAAGCAACACGAGAGTATATATTTATTATACATACAGTTTATTCCTAGCTTGATAACGAACTCAACAACAAACGTGATCGACCTTGCACTTGAAAGGGAAATAAGAAAGAAAGGCATATAATTAACCAACTGTAAATAAGCATCATTATAGATATACAAACCCCCGTGTATTAAGTTAGTGGTATTACTAGCTAGCTAGAATAGTGTAATGTTCATATTCATATCATTTGATGTACGGCGTTGCAGACCTAAGGAACTGAATTTTATATTGTTCATTGCATATAGGGTTAATTTGGTCATATAAAGACACTTTATAAAACTTTAATAATGAAAGTGCAATTATAAGCAATTATAAATTTATAATTCAAACATCAGAGTGTGGGGCGCGCGCACAAAATTGTTTCTAGAACTCTGTAAATTCACAATGCTGCAATAGTAGTTACTAGTATTATTTTTACTCCTTCGAACTCTTAAATAATAAATTTTTATCTAGTTGAAAATTTTAAAAGTGACATTTTATGTGAAATTACTTGCCCACCTATTTCTTGATAACTTACCCTTTCAAAGTTAATTTTATGTTAATTAAATAAAAAATGTATCTTCATATATATATATATATATATTATAATTTCAAAAGAAATTCAATTTTCATAGGAATTAATTTTTTATTACAAACCAAGCAAACACTTACTAACTCAAAAATATATATATGAAAAATTAATATCTTAAAATTATTAAAAATTGGTAATTTAACAACAATAGGCGCATATATATGACAAACTATATATGTAAGAACAATCCAAAATAAGAAGCTGGTATTAATTTTTCCTAAATCGGACAGATTTGGTAGTTAACTAGCACAATATTTTAGAGTAATAGATTAAGTAATTGCAACAGAAAATACATAAGCTGGTCCTATTGATAAATCCAAATACATCAGCCCGTCTTTTCGTGGATCAACTAATTACAAATTTTCAAATAGTATTGTAAAGCAAGACCATAATTCACTAAGAATATATATATACAATTGTACTGTATCAGACTATCAGTTATAGATTCACAATTAAACTAAAACAAAAACTTGCAAATATACGTTGGATATATATTTTTTATGGAAATAATTATTTCTTTAGTGCCGAGCAGTCGAGATGCCGTGACAGTATCATTTTCCGATTATTTTTAATACAATCCTATTAATTTTTGGTAAACTAATTATTATTACAGTCAATTTAATAGCTTATATTTATTATTACTGTTAACCAAATATTTTTACATATATAGAGACTAGATCATCGCGTGTGCATGTAGTATCTCTCAAACAAATTATAATATGTCTATTGGTGTGTAATTATTTAAAGTTATTAGTTAACCGAACATAAGAAATTAATATATGGTAAATATGCACACTATATTACTTGTAATTTAGATATATAGAAATTAATATCTTACGTGTATTCTAGACTTGACAATTATTCACTTCGTCTCTAATTGTTCATTTTGATTTTGTTAAGTCAAA
The DNA here is from genome assembly GCA_028671895.1 of Oenanthe sinensis. Classification (NCBI taxonomy): domain Eukaryota; kingdom Viridiplantae; phylum Streptophyta; class Magnoliopsida; order Apiales; family Apiaceae; genus Oenanthe; species Oenanthe sinensis. The sequence continues at coordinate 45,344,102 of CM053813.1, read as the reverse complement.
TTAATTAATTTTTAATTGAAAATTAAAAATTAATTTTTTATAATTTTAAAAATTTATACATTTTAAAATAAATTATATATACTTTTTAAGAATATAAAATTTTAATTCATTTTAATTATATGTTATTTTAAATTACGGTCAAAAATTAGTTCCGATAGCAAAAAAACAAAGTGAAAAACTAATGATGGAGTATTATTGAAGCACAAATACAGTATCTGATCAAGCAAGCACATTGTCTAACCTGCACCGAGTAGGGATGAGCAAAACCGAACCGAAAACCGCATGAAACCGAACCAAAAAAACGAAACCGATTAAAAACCGAACCGAATAAAAACCGAACCGATATTTTGGTTTTGGTTCGGTTTTTAAATTTTTACGAACCGAATAGAAACCGAACCGAACCGCACTAATATTTATAATACATATTATTATATATATATATATTAATAATAATATAATATCATTATATTTGAATTTAAATATTTTTAACTATAGTAGAACCTCGATAAATGAATACATTTAGGACCATAAATATATATTCATTTAACGAGATTATTTATTTATAGATAAATTAATATAATATTTATTTATCAATAAATGAATATTAATTCATTTAAATAATATTTTTAGACTTTTTTCTTAATTATATTATTTTATATATATTATGTTTAAATGTACCTAGAATTCACCGCAGTTATAACTTTTATGTACATTTTAGAGATATTTTTCGAAAATATATGACTTATTAATATGTTTAGAAATTATTATTGGATAAAATTTACTCATATATTATATAAATAAAAATATATTATTTGAAATAGAGTGATTATTTATTTATATTTACATAGCGCCTATAAAAACTACATTTTTATTTATTCGTTTATGCATTTAGAGTTTATTCATTAAACTCATTTGCCCAAATTGGGACCGGATGAATTTATTCAATTGTCGAAGTTATTCATTTATCGAACATTCATTTATCTAGGTTCTACGGTAATTATACAATGTAAATACTAAACATATAATATTACAGCACATCAATACATAATATAATTGATAAGCTGCTAATCTAATTATTTTTTCAAATTTCAATTTATGTAAGACGACGAGTATAATAAAATAGTAATGGTTTTAAAACCGAAACCGAACCAATTAAAAACCAAATCACACTTTTTAAAACCGAACCGAACCTATTATTTTTGGTTTGGTTTTGGTTTCTATTTTTTAAAGCCGCACATAAGTGGTTACGGTGCGGTTTGAGGCTCAAACCGCACCAAACCGCACCATGCTCATGCCTAGCACCGAGTACATGATAAAAGGGCACAGTAATAGGACTTTGAACATACAAACATTTGTATGTTTCTTAATGTAAAAAAGTGAAGTCGAGATTCGTTTTAAGAAATGAAAGAAGAAAGCTAGCTAGCCCGCTCTAACACAATAAATTAAGAAATACTCTTAAATATATCTTAATGTTTTATGAGAGTAGTGAGTGGTGACTTATATATTATTATGTCCCCCAATTTATTTTAAAAAAGGACTCCAGAATGAATTAAGAAACATATTATAAACCATTTTTTAATATACATATTAAGATGTCATTATACTTAAAGAATACGAATCCTAAGATCTTAGGAAAACTTTAGAAGGTATTGATTGATTTAAGTGTATTATATTCACTATCTAATTAATTACGTTTCTAATTTATAAATAAGGTAAAATAAATAGTAAGTAAATATATTTAATAATAAATGATCAAATTTATTTATTTATATGTATTCGTTATGATTTTAGAAAAGATGTGCCAAAATTAATCTTAAGATCCTTATTGTCATATCTTTATTTGCTATTTATATGTATTTGTTATTTATTTATATGTATTTGTTACCTGTGGGAACTTGGAAGAGGGCACGGAGCAGGGCTGGATTATGTATCAACTACATTTTGTCGGAGTGTAGATGCTTACCAATCCAGAGAGCATAGTTTAATGGATTTATACGTAGAAACGATCGAATGAATTAAACGTAATTTCGTAAATGAAGGGATAGTTTTCTCCCTCTCAAAATAATTGTCTTCTTTCTATTTTTCAGTTAAATTGACTTATTTTTAACCGAATATTATACATAATATATAATTAAAAAAATTAAAAATCATATCATTAAAAAATATATTTAATAAACTTTAAAATATATTTTTCAGTTTTTAAAAAATATAAAAAAATAATTTTTAATTTACGAATTAATTTAATCACAAAAAAATAAAAAAGACACGTATTATGAAAGGGAGAGAGTATTACTCAAGCAGCATATAGTTATGACGGAGCATTATGTTGATATGGCTATAGTAAATCTCAATATAGATTTTTATTAATTAATACATTAAATGCAATGAGGGGCTAAGCACGTGTGCTGCTTCTAGACGCACGGTGATAATTAATGATAAATTTAAATTCCTGGGCAAATATCACTATAGAGTGTGAGTTGTAAAATTTGATTCAAAATCGAAATAGATCTGCCGGGCCGGGGATGAAAAGCAATTCACACATACATGTGTGTGTATTATTGCAACATTTTTATTATGATTGCTGGTAGTTTTGATTTATATGTTAAAAGGCAGAGACTGCAACAAAGTACCAATCTATTTTACGGACCACTAGAACTGTTTCTTATCCTACATTGCTTCTCTTTTCTAATTGAGACTGCACATTATCATATTATTTAGTTCAAAATGTGTAACAAGCTTTGCACTCAAACAAATCACTTAAAAACTACTAGCTTATATGGCAAAGAAACTAATAATGCATCAAAAACTCAAGTCAGCCTTGTAATATATATATATATATATATATATATATATATATATATATATATATATATATATATATATATATATATATATATATATATATATATATATTTGTACGGGTTTTAAAATATGTGAATCGGAATTAATTCATTCATTAATTAGGTAATTGATGATAAATCATATTAATTAATCATGGCATTAATTGTAAATAATTTAATTTAATAAATAATAATATATAATTAAATTTAAGCACCATCAAATTATCATAAAATTTATATAAAAAATATCATATATCATTAGTACATATGTATTTAAGTGTTAAAATTTATAAAAAAAATCACTTATTATGAACATTTAAGTCATTATTTAATAATTAATTTAAGTAATTATTACATATAATATATATTTACAAGAAACTTGAGAGAGTATTTGAGATTTATGAAAGATTTAGGGTCATACAACACATATTCATTATAAATTTGTAATATAAATATCTTGATTATAATTTTTTTAAATTTTAAGTTTTAAAAAAACTATTAATTGTGACCAATTTTTTTACCGTTTAACCGAACTTTCTGTCTCTTCCAATTTTTAACTGATACTAAAAAAAAAAATTGATCCAACTTTTTATTAATTAATATTATATCCGTATGCCTACCAATTAATCGGTCGATAAATCAGAAAATACAACGTATTTTTAGAACACTGATTCGTACACATAAAGATGCTTGCTCTAGCGTGCTATCAGAAGCGAATCCTCTCTTTGTATCTCACATGCACACAAACACCACACTATATAATATTTATATTCTGTGTTTTGATACGACTTCTACATATATGATGTTTCTCAGCTAGGTAACATGCAAGACTAAAGTGAATGGAATATAGAATTACTAGCTCTTGTACACTTTATGTTAATCACTTAATTTTCTGTATTACTTGTAATAACCATGCTTAAAGCAGAATAGCACTTTGAATATGTAGTTAAAAGTTATTAATTGTACGGAACAATGATCATTATTGTCATTGTTAGTGATTTAACAAAAGGACCACTGCTCTGTATTTCAGTTAGAGGCTTTGACTGCTATAGTATCTAGGCTTCGACTTTGGGCACGACTATCTAGAAGGTGGGCTATGCCCTGTGGGTGATGAGGACACTACTTCCGTTCCACACGTTACAATCCCTATCCATCAGTTTGTTTGTTTCCATCGGACGGGATGTTAGACACTAAACCAGTTGCTAAATTTTAGAAATGCATACGGAAGGATGATTTTTGTACCTGAATAGAGAAATATCACAATTTTTATTATTGGTAATTTTCATTTTCTTTTCTTTTTGAATTTCTCAATTATAACAAGCAATTTGTAATTTTAAAACTATTTAAATGATCATAATAAATTACTGTTTTCATTGTTTATTATTGTTATTATTTTATCTACTACTATTATTCGTGGATGTGCTCTATTTTTTTTTTTTTTTTTTTAAGATTGTAAATGTGATTCTAATGATAACATAGCATCAAGAGTTTTGTTGTTGGAATTAATAATTAAGATATTTTCAGCAAATATCTAATCTTGTGCAACCAAAAGAATTGACGATTATGCAGCAAGATCGCTTGGTGATCAAGACATCCAAAAGCTTGACGGGATGGATCATTGTTCTTATCCAGAGTGTATTGTTCTTTAAATTCTATGTTTTATTTCTGTGCATAACTTTCTATTATCATGAACAATTTGAACTGTGTGGGGTTATTCTGCGCCCCTTATTCAAATTTTGACCTCTAACTATATTAGAGTTAGGGCCCTTACGTTTTTTACACTCTGTAAGATCCGATTATGTATTTTCATTAATCCATTTTTCATATAAAATACTAAAATTAACAACAACAAACAAAATTTGACGATGTCGTTCGTACATAGATTATAGACTTTATGTACATTTGACAAGTTCGAAATTTTAAATCTAAAACTAAATCAAATCGTGGTGACCGGATCAATTGGATATGGGATTAACTGGCTGAAATTGAGTTATAATAGTGACTGCTACAAAAATTCAAGCTGTCCCGATTCATCTTTTTATACAGAGCACAGATACAATGATTCACACTCATCTTAGCATTATTGTGACATGCTTGCTAGAGGCTTTAAAGCAAGTCCAACAATGTCCATGCTCTATAAATATAATAAAATATGATATCCAGTGATTTAAAATACTATATACATACATCAACTCCAACAAATGTCTTATTCTCATGCCTTATTATTAAAATAATAATATATTTATAAAAGATAAAAGGAGGGAAAATAACTATAAAAAATGGAGGGAAATGAATATTTTATTGATAACAATGTCTTAGTATCACCTCAAAAGTAAGGAATGTGTCCTAATGTTTTAGGGCACCAATAGAACATTATTGGAGCACCCATTTGTTCAAAATACTTTATATTTTAACTTAGAACAACAATTTATTCATGAAATATAGTCTATAAATTGAGTTATATTTTATATTCAATTTAAATATATTATTTTCCCGGATTCATAAAATACAGTCTATGATTTGTCACACTAATTTTCAAAAAATCTATATTGCTAAAAAAACTCTATGCTTTAAAGTATTTGTCCCAAATTTATTATAAAATAATTATATATAGTTTTATTAACAGTATTTTTTTGATGTGTGAGTGTACTCCAAGAATTAAAGTATTTGTCTCAAATTTATCATAAAAAATTATATATAACTTTTTAAACTAAGAATATGATATTATAATATGCATAAGGAAGGCTTCCGGACTAAAATAGTAAATTAGAGATTTAATATAAGAATATAATTGTAAATTTAATATAATATTCACTTTTGTGAATATTATATAATAGATAGATTGTTGATATCTATAAGATGTGTAACTAATTATGATATATATACTGCTGAATTAATTAACAGTTCTTTTTGGGATATCAAGAGGTAGATTGATGTTTATTAAAATATTTTAAGTGATCTTAGCATATATTTGAATATAATTATTAAAGTTTATGTCGCACTTCTCAATTTACCCAGAAATTTTTATATTACTAAAATATTCTTAAATAATTATATCATTGTTATAATAAAAACTCATTACAAGCTGTTTATAAGAAATCAGCTCTAAATTAGTTAATTACAGGCTGTGACAAAAAATATCACCATACTCTAGAATTACATAATTAATAATATACTTATAATTTAATTTTATATAAAAGGTAAATATACTTTGAATTTATTCAAAAATACATGTGTATATATATTATAATTCTGGAATAAGTAATTGTGATAAATTAAAAAACAATCATCAAATTTGTATGTATATCTAATACAAGTATTTTACTGTGTTTGCCCCCCATTTTTATGCATGTACGTATGTTAATAACTAATGGATATGATTATATGAATTAATAAACAATAAAGATGATTAATTTAAAAGTTCATATGCACATATTAAAATAACAATTAATCAAACGGTAAATGTAGTTTATCAACGGAACACAATCATATAATTAATTTATTTTTTATTCTCTATGTCCCATAATATTAGTCTCTTTTGAGAAAAAAATTTGTCCAATAATAATTATCCATTTCTAAAAAAATTCAAATTTACCCTTTTTTTTGTCATTTCCAATATAAAACTTACTTTATTTACTACAACATAGTCATAATAAATATGATACCCACCTAAAATAAATTTTTGTGCATTAACTTTTCTTAATATCTATTATTTTTCTAAGAAAGACCTATTATCATGGGAGGTGGAGTATTTAGTATGTATGTTTATATGCCAAGTGATCACATTTATATCCACACTGGATAGCAATCAATTTCAGGACTTGAGTGATCTAACTAATTAAACGCCCACATTAGAATATGTGGAGCCGGAATAACAGTCATTTCAGTCAAAGCTCAATCATTAACAATCCAATCATTCTCTCAAGATCTTAAACGGTAGGGTCCCCTTCTAGAACTATACATGTGTATTTTATACAGTATATGAAACGTAGAAAAAAAGACTTGTAAGGATGGTGTAAGTTCTGATTTGGAGATATTTTCATTAGTTGTGACCTATAATTATGTTGAAGGGTGCAGTTCCCTAAGATAAGGATTGATTCCACTGCCAACAACTTTTTGAATCAAACGGCCGAGAAATAAGGGCTAGTTTAGGTAGGTTAAATTTCATTATCGAATTTTGGAAGCCCTCCTCCAGTAACTAAAGAGAACTGGACCATGAACGAACCAGAAATGTGATACATACGTTAAAAGAAAAGCTTAGCACACACTTGTCCCTTCATGCATAAACACAAAAGATTTACATTAGGTATTTTCATGTCGTTGACCTAAAGGACGTTAGTATAAATTGTGAAGCAGCTTGATTTTTATTAACGTAATGGCCCTAGCTGGTGACCTATACTTTTCTGTGATCACACTGTAATACAAGAAAACGATCAAGACAGTGACAAAAGTGACAAAAGTTGCGTACTATCAAATATCAATAATACTACACTTTATATATAGTATGTCAGCAATTTCCCATGCACATCTTTATTTTGTAATGACTATCGTACTGTAATAATTACACATCTTTTCCAGATCAGTAATTTTCTGTTTTATACTACACGTCTAGAAGAATGTGCATCTCCTCCATTCTTGCATGCTATCATTGCTCTGATATCTTTGTATATACGGTTATATAGAGTGGTACATACGTCACTTTAAGTCGTAACTATATCGCTTATAGTGATATTTCTTTTTCTTCAGCACGTCTATTATAATTACGTATAACTATTTCGTGTATAATTACTTAAAACCTTGTAGCGTTTTCTTGTGATAGGATTAGGGCTCTAAATAAGTCTATACATTCACCAATAATTTTGGTATTTCGTTCAATGATACTTACTTTGATCCCTGAACAAGTCAAACATGAATATAATTTTAAATATTAAAATTTGGTTCATGGTTGAATTTGATTATAACATAGTTGGATTTCAAATTTTACCAACAAATTCAATTATAATGCAGGTAAACAAGTTCGTTAATACCACTTGTAAATAAGGATGACGTTCGGTTCGGGGAGTGCTATCTCGGCCCCATCCCCAAACCCTAATCAAATTCCTGAACCCGCCCCAATTCTCGAAGAATGGGGATTAATTTGTTACCCGATCCCCGTCCCAAACGGGGAACGAGGATCCCCACGGGAATCGGAGAATTTTTTTCTAAAAAAATAATTATATTTTAACCTACATTTTTGAATAATATAATTTAAAATTTATCATACATAATATATATTTTTAATTTTAAACATATTTTAAGAATTAGTTTAAATTAATATTAATTTATAATATAAATAAAGGACAAAAATAAAATTACTATAATAAAATGATATTATAATTTAAAACAATTAGATTAATAAAATAAATTAGAAATTTAAAAGTATAATAATACATACAAATTATAAATATTTTTATTATTTTATTATTGTACATTATATATATATATATATATATATATATATATATATATATATATATATATATATATATATATATATATATATATATATATATATATATATATATATATATATATATATTATCTTCATTAAATATAAAGATCGGGAAACGGGAAACGGCGATCAGGTCCGGGAGACATCAATACCCGTCCCCACCCCGGTTCTCGAAATTTGATCAGGCCGAGGTGACATCAATACCCGTCCCCACCCCGGTCCTCGAAATTTTTATGATCTCCCGGTTCCCCAGCCAGTACCCGAAAAATCCCCGAATCCACGACTCATTCGGGGCAGGGATCAGATCTAGAAAGAGCGGTGCACGGAGAATATAGCAAGCTGAACCCATAACTGAATGCATACCGTGCTCAATAGCCCATCACATGTCAGTCCAAAAGAGATAGTAAATTGGTATACATTAGTTATTGATTTGTCCTTGTAAAGGGCCCAAACATATACTTTCTATTCGATGTGGGATGTTACAAACACCCCACATTATTGGGTCGACGTCCTCGTCGAACCCAAACATAAACTTATGGAACCCTGGCAGTGCCTTAGCACTTCCGGCCGGGTATGACTCTTATACCATTTATAACAACCCAAGCCCATAACTGAATGGATACCAGGCCCAACAACCCAACACAGTTCAGCTCAAAAGAACTAGCAAATTGGTATACATTAGTTATTGACTTGTCCTTATAAAGGGCTCAAACATACACATTCTATTCGATGCGGGTATTACAGAGAATGTCCATCCCTACTTGTAAACGTAATTTATGAATATAATTCATGAATTACTAAGTTAGTATTCTTTGGATTTTGAATTGGAAATTTGACAAACTTTTTGTTAGCTTGTTATGTTGATACTGCAATTTAAGTTTATTTATTTTAGTTTATATTTTTTTATTTTTCATATGTTATTTTTGTACTTGAGAAAAAAAAGAAAAAGCAAACTCATTTAAAAAATTCCTGAAAACCAGTTTATAAATTAGGGTGTTATAAAAATATAAAAATGATGCTCATCAAACATGTCCGTAAACAATATTTTCACTAATGATACCACCTGAAATCAAATATTTAATTCGATAAAAGTTCCATAAGAGATTGGATTTAAATTTTTTTAAATTAATAGTCTAAAATTCGGTCGATTCAAATCATTTACACCCTTGTACAAATTATAAACAATCATTCTAAATAATATTTGTTATAAGGAGAAACTGATATAACGGTAATAATGGAGATATGCTGGAATCACGGGAAAAATACGATGGTTTGCTGATAAATTTGATGAAGAATGCGAAGAACACAGACGGAAAATAATAAATTTTGATAACTGATCTTTTTGTTGATTCCTTAAAAGACCAGAGATTATATGTATTCTCTTACGACCAACTATCAATTAAGTGAAATAAGAGGTCAATGTACCCTATTTATAGGGGTTCAAGTTACACGTAATTTTTTGATGACAAGTTACCTACACGGCTAGGTATTGGTCCCGTCCATCGAGGCACCAAGTTCGTAGAAGTGAAGGGCCAGTATCCAGAAATCTATAACTATAATGGCCCAAGTCCTAACAGTTGTAAAGGCTGTCATGAAGTTGTAGAGCAACGAGCTCTCGTAAGGAGTTGTACGCGATTTGGCCTTCTGAAAGAAGTATATAGAGGTGATCCTGAATTAATCTCTTCAATATTGATAAGATGTGAGCTTGTAGAACTAATAGTCTTCAGATAAATAATTATAACAAGATATTATCCCATGGGGCTTTCGATAGTCTCTGGATGTGTAGGAAATGATAAAAGATATTATCCAGCTAGGTTAGCGTTTGCCCAATCAGACCTAGCATTTGCCCAATCAGTTATCCATAATTCATTCCACATACCTACCTCATTCCAGGTACCCTCTCCTAGCTGAGCGATCCGGGATGTAGCGATCTCGACAAGCGGACTACACCAAGGTTCTCTTTACATGAACCATATACGAATGAGATGAGATAATAGTCAGCGAACTGGTCCGGAGCCAGTTCTCCATTCATCATGCTCATGAGAGTGAGATCCGGTCATTCATGAGTTAGGGCGAAGGGAGTCCATCGCTAGTGTGCTAGCGTTGCGACCTTAAGTTATGCACATTTTTTTGTAATATTAAAATAAAAATGAGTGCATACATTTTAGGGAAATTAGTTATTTCAAAAATATATTCTTAAATTTAAATTTAAAATCATTTAATTAAAATTTATTTGTAATTAAATTATTTTAATTTTTTTTAAAATAAGTATTAATTTTACGGACATCTATACATACACATACATAAGAGTGTGTAAAATATACATACAAAAATCATGTGGACATGTGTGTACATGTGCAAATGATAATTTTTTTAAAAGAATATATATAATACCAAACCATAGTAATATATATATATATATATATATATATATATATATAATGCAAAAACTTACATTTAATTAGCTCTTCTTTCTCTTCTCTAACTTGATCTCATCTTCTCATTATTTTCACTTCTTTTTTTTTCTTTCTAAAAACTCTTATCCAACCAACGACCCCATCGGTTATGCACAACTAGAAAAACCATTTTCTATCATTCTACTATTGTCCAATTAAAAAATAAACCACATATCAGTACATAAAACTGATCGATGCTAAAGCGTCAGTTTTAGTGGGCAGTTGTGCCCAAGTGTCCAAAACAATGTTATTTTGGTTCTTGGTCAAAAATCAAATTTGATTGCACAACTTATATCCGACCACTTATCAACTGCGGTCAGTTATAGATATTGTCGTCGATAAGTTTCAAGTACTAACACTTTGTTGATCGATTATGTTTAGTCGGAAATGTCCTGTTTTTTTAGTGATTGTAGCACGGTCTAAAAAATTAGTATCGCTAATATTCCAAGTTGGAATCTAGCATGTATCTAGACATTGATATTTATGGTTTTACTAGGGCAATGGCTCAATCATGAAAGCAAATGCTGAACACGTACCGTTAACTTAAATGAATCTGTAACTATATATTTTGTCCATGCGCGTATTGACGATCAAGTAATCAATGTATTTCATTTTAAAAATGAAAGTATATTCAATTCTGGCATGGCAAGCTGTGCTTCGTCTCCGCATTATAATGGTAAAGAGAATCAAATAAAAATGCAGTTCCAAACTAAAAAAGACGAGACTATATATCTGTGAAAGAGTAGCAAGCACTTGTCGGTCTATGTGCATGTATTTTCTAACACAGTCCCTGGACTGGACAACTGCTCCTGCTGCAAAATTAAAGCATTTGATTTTGGCTTTGTCATTGATTCATGACATTTGTTCACCCCCAAAAAAATTATGTATTCTTCCAATCTCAGACTGATAAAGTGCTCTTTTCTTCGTTTCTTTCTAGATCAATCTTTATAAAACATGTGATAAAGTATAAATATTATATATATATATATACACATCTTAGGCAATGTGCAACATTCTACCACAACTATTTAATTAGCAAATAAAAAATTAATAAATATTGCATGTACATAATTAGTAGTCAATTATGAGCGGCTTCATAAACAAGTGGTAAAAAGAAATTGACGTGCACTACAAATTTCATTTTTCTTTATTGAGTTAAATACTGGGGTTACGCTATTTTTGATTAATTCAAGTCACTGGGAAACGTTTAACATTATTTCACGTGTGGTTATGCAAGGAACAAAAGCACCAAATCTTTGATTTGCAAAATGTAATTGCGCTTGCCATTTTTTACAAACATGATACTTCAAGTCAAAAAACAACTCCAATATTTTTGTGTATTTCGTTTTATTATGGCTATGAATAGTATTTTAGAATTCTACATATCTACCGAATCATTATCGTTGTACTTTTTAGATTTTTATGCTGAGAAAAAATAAGTGAAAAATAAAATTTATGCGTGCGTACGTACGAGTCTTAGAAAGGATAAAAAAGAAATAAAAAAAAGAATTCATATGGCTTTTTCTAAACATTTCGTTATTTTGTCTCATCTTCCCTTCATATATCTCATTAAAAACAATTATAGGGCAAAGGAATAGTTAGATAATAGAAGTCGTCAAACTAAAAGTTTATTTTCTAGCGGATAAAGAGAGAATCAATGCGAAAAGCAAATCCAAATAAAAAAAGACGAAACTAATCTGTAGAGGAGCAGCGAGGACTACTCTAGTTACAACTTACAAAGAAAGAATTCTTTGAATTAATCCTCGGCGAACCAAATTAAAGCCTTTAATTTAGGCCTTCTTTTTTCATTCACAAGTCTGTGCCTAAGCTAATACGGAGTAATACATACTTTTTAAGCTCAGACTGAAAATTAAAGTTGTAATTTATCCACTTCACGCTTGACTTAATAATCTGCAATGTGCTCCTCCTTTTCAAGTATGGGTTCCTCTGGAGGGTTTCTTTTTCTTTTCAATAATTTCAAAATGATTTATTCTGTATAGTTCATAGATGAATAAAGGATAAATATGTTACACTCAACCTCATATACGGTCCCATATTTGCTGGACTAGCGGCTCCTATCTAGACAACTTTGTTTTTTCTTTTCTTTTATTGAACTGATTGAAAACGGAAGGACATGCTTCAATTAACATCCGTGGTCCCATGGCAAGACCATGCTCTTCTGGAGGTGGTTTCTTAACTTTACCAATAAAATATTATTTTTTGTATTTACTTTTTTTTCTAAAAAAGTTGGCATTTGATAAAAGTAAAGCTACCTTATATGAAAGCTGGTATGTAAAACAATTTAAGTATATGTGTTTGCAGGAGAAAAAACACGTCTCTGCTAAAAATATTGATAACAACTGAAAGATTACAGGTAATTTAAAATGGATGAACACCAAAGGTGGTGGCTACAAAATAGGAACAAAACAAACAACTCCTTCCTAGACTTAATCGTGAAACTTATTCCACTAAACTCCTAAAAACACTCCACTAGCTTCTTGATTTGGTCACTGCTGCTACTTCTAATTCAAATAACAATAATTTATTTATAATAAGTTTAGATTAATAAAATAAAATCCAACAGTATTTACGAAATTATGTGCAAAAGAAATTATAATTAAAGAACGTTAAGCGAGGATGTTAGAAATATATGAAGTCGTTTAAAAGACATGAGGCATAACCATTACAATGTATATATCCGTAGACCATAGATGTAAAGAAAATGTTACGTACTTAAAAATTGTCCCAAAAATTGTTGAATATTCAGGTGTATTTCAATTAATCAATTATCTATAACTTTCATTCTTTGTATTTTCTGAAATTATGCCTACAAATAAGTTGAAATCTATCTTTTGTGTAATCTGATGGTTTAATTCAGGTTTTTATGCAGTAACTTCTGAAATTCATAATAAATTGAATATTTGTTCAATAAATATGTGTAATATCATTCTGGAAAGATCTTCTCGTGCCCTTCGTTCCTTTGTCTACATTCTGTTATCAAATTCAGTGGTCTTGAGGTCGTAAATTTCAAAATACTACTGTGATCAGGTGTTGATTCTGTTCTAATCGCATGTATTTGTTTATTTTCTGCACTCATTACTTCTCCACTTTTGACGAGTCTTATCATTCTGAAAAGGTCTTAGAATTTTCTACAAGTTTCATGTTTTGTACTTTTTCATTTGAGTTCATATTTATACAGTAAATTGGCAGTTTTCAGGACCGGTCAGGTATGATTTTATTTGTAATAGTCTATATTGTATGATATTTAGTGTGTTTGATATTTTGAGTAAGATATTTTCAATTTATTTTTTATATTTGATTAATTTTGGAGATTTTGTAAGAACTCGGTCATGAGTGGATAAATCTCGTACTTGGCACCACCGATATGGTGTATTTAAATTGTATGAGTGTGTTGCCAGAGTTATGAGACATGTATAGTCAAGACTATTGTGTATGTGTGTTTTGGCTATTTGGGTAACATTATTTTTTGTACTGTGCAAGCCCTTGTAAGATATTGGGTAACATTTGATCTGTGTTATGTAAGCTCGTGTATGTTTTGATGACTAAATAATACTGGATGATCAAAAATGTAGGACATCTTGTATGTGTAAGATTGTCTTTCATATCAGTAAGAAAATTTATATTTTAGTATTTTGTCATTGTAATATGTGACTAGTAAGAGTAATAATATATATGATTAAAAAGTAAGTAAGTTGATATTGTGAGTTTTATCAAAATCAATGTCTTCTTCTTGTGAATAGCCATTTGCCACCAATCTTGTTCTATTCCTTGTTACTGTACCAGATTCATCCATTTTATTTCTGAATACCCATTTTGTACTAATAACAGACTTGTTATTTGGTTTGGGCACCAGCTTCCATACCTTGTTTCTTTCAAACTGATTCAACTCTTCTTGCATAGCTATTATCCAATCAAGATCATTCAAGGCTTCTTCAATCCTTTTTGGATCTTCTTGAGACAGAAAGCTGCTATATAAGTATTCATTTTGAGTTGTACTTCTAGTTTTGACACCATCATTTGCATTTCCAATAATCAACTCAAAGGGATGACTTTTAGTCCATTTCCTTTTTGGAGGTAAATTTATTCTTGAGGATGATGCTTCATGATCATTAACATTGTTATGGTCATTATGATGTGATTGATTATTTGAGAACCCTCCCCCTGAGATGGATACTCTACTTGAAAAATATTGAGCATAATGATTATCCATTGATTGGTTATCAATTGATGTATTATCAATTGATTGATGATTATTAACTGATAAGTTATCTGTTGGTGTATTGACATTAATTGATGGAGAGTTTCTGGGTACTTGATTTCTTGGAATATGCACATCATCGTTACTTTTTTCACCATTACTAGTTGATTCATTTTCAAAGTGCAATGAGACATGGTATCCTTCATCAAACAACCCTTGAATTTTCTTGTCATCAAAGACTACATGCTCATATTCCATAACAATGTGTAATCTTAGATTGTAGACTTTGTAAGCCTTGGTTGTTATTCCATATCCAATAAATATAGCCTCATCAGCTTTGACTTTAAATTTTCCTAGATTTTCACCTTGATTCCTTAGGAAAAAACATTTACAGCAAAAAATATGAAGAAAATTTAATGTTGACTTTTTATCTTTCTTCATCAATTGATATGGAGTTTTGACTTGTAATTGATTGACCATGAAAATATTCTGAATGTAACATGCAGTGTTGATTGCTTCTGCCCAGAAGTATGTAGGAAGTTTGGCTTCCTCCAAAATAGTTCTTGCAGCTTCAATTAAGATTCTAGTTTTCATCTCAACAACTTCATTTTGTTGAGGAGTTCTAGGAGCATAAAAATGATGAGTGGTATCTTTTTCTTCATAAAATTCTGTCATTGTTACATTCTTAAATTCAGTACCATTATCACTTCTTATCTTCTTAACCTTCCATTCAGTGTCATTGTCAACATTCTTCACATGGTTGATAATAAACTTGTTTGCCTCATCCTTAGAGTGCATAAAATACACCCATGTGTATCTTGCGAAGTCATCCACAATTACTAAGGCATATTTTTTTTTAGCAATTGACATGATGTTGACTAGTCCAAATAAATCCATGTGCAGTAATTCCAAAGGCTTATCAATTGATGATTCTGACTTAGACTTGAATGCTGCTTTCCTTTTTGAAAAGCATCACATAATCCATCCTTGGTGAATTCCATTTTTGGAATGCCTCTAACCAAATTCTTTCTAACTAATTGATTTATAGCTTTGAAATTCAAATGGGCTAGCTTCTTGTGCCAAATCCAACTTTCATCTGTATTGGCCTTGCTGAGTAGACATGTCATTGAGTTTGCCTTTACAGAGTTAAAATCAGTCACATAGACATTTCCTTTTCTCCCACCAGTTAAGAGAATTTTACCAGATTCTTTGTTGGCTATGATGCATGATCCAATTAAAAACCATACACCATTTTCATTATCACACAGTTGACTAATACATAGCAAATTATGCTTCAATCCATCAACTAGTGTTACAGTTTCAATGATAATATTTTCACTTGCAATTGAGCCATGTCCTAGAGTAAAACCTTTGTTGGTATCTCCAAAAGTAACTCCTGGGCCATCTTTCTCCACAAACTTTGTGAGCAGAGACATATCTCCAGTCATGTGCCTAGAACATCTACTATCTAGATACCAGAGATTTTTCATCCTGTTTCCCTACACACAATTAAAACAATCAAGTTACTTTTGGTACTCAAGTTGCCTTGGATCCTCTCTTATTAGTTGCAACCTCTACCTTGGTTATCAACTTTGTTTCCTTTGGTTTTGGTGGGCTTAAGTCCATTTTAACTTTTGGAGTTGATTTTTGAGTCACATATACCTTGGAATTCATGGTAGAAATATCATGCACAATTTCAGACTTAACCGTTTGAGTGTCAACAGTTACAGACATTCCAAGCATGTTCATGTTGGCATATGCAAAGAATGGATTGTACATGTATGGAATCTGTGCATATGGTATATGAACATTTGGTGCAACTAAATTAGAAGACATGGCATTCATGAGTATAGGATTGACAAACATGACATTTGTAGTCATGGTGTGTGCATTTGAATCATTCATATAATGTTTTCCTTTCTTGCAATGCATAAATAAATGATTTACACTATCACATTTAGCACAAACCTTTCTAGGTGCATACATATGAAGAGTGTAGTTATTGTGCTTGTTTATGCCTACTTTCTCATTCTCATTCTTTTTCTTTTTCTCAGACTTGGGATGAATGACTTCAACAGGTGCTATCTTTTCTAATTTATCTTTTAACTGTTTCTTAGATAAACTACATATGTTGATCTTTTCAACCATAATCTCAACTTGATCTTTGGAATCCTTTTCCTTCACAAATTTGAT
Source organism: Oenanthe sinensis (assembly GCA_028671895.1). Classification (NCBI taxonomy): domain Eukaryota; kingdom Viridiplantae; phylum Streptophyta; class Magnoliopsida; order Apiales; family Apiaceae; genus Oenanthe; species Oenanthe sinensis. Next base: position 45,326,903 of record CM053813.1, on the reverse strand, counting down.
AGGGGTGTTAAGCTTGTTCTTCTTGTTATCCATTAATGATTTACATGTCAATGAATGCTTATCAGTTGATTCAACATCAATCGATTGATAATCCTTATCAATTGATAAAGGATTAGTAGTCGATTGATCTTTATCCATTGATGTGTTAACCAATGGCTTGCCTACAGATTTAGGGGATTCTCCTAGAGTATCTAAACCCTGAACATCAATGATCTGTTTGGCATTTTTAGCAGACATGTTCCATTTGTTAATGGTTTCAATTTCTCTAGCCAATTGTTCTTTTAACAATTCTTCTCTTCTCAGACTATTCACTAGTTCATCCCTAACATCCTTACTTTCCTACTTGAATCTATCTAAACAAACAACTTCATTTTTAAGAATTACATTTCTCTCAGTTAAGACATCAATGGTGTTCTTTAACTTGAGATTTTCCTTGTTTAGAGATTCCAGAGTGACATGAAAGTTGTACAATTCATTTGAAATTTTCTTTATAGTACTATTTCATTCATCTTTTGATAATTCATAAAAGTTAGTAGCCAGTACCTGCTTTGATGATGAACTAGCCTCTTCATCTTCATGGTTGGCCATCAGAGCTAGATTAATGAATTCTTCAGAATCACTATCCTCAGCAGCCCAGTCTTTCTCTTCAGTTATAAAAGCCTTTTTTCTTTGTTTGAGAAGATCAAAGTACTTCTTTTTATAGTCAATGTCATCATATGACTTTGCCATTTTCTCTTATTTTGGTTTAATGCACTCATTAGAGAAATGACCAGTCAATCCACAGTTAAAATATTTGAACTTTGACCTATCAACCAAATTCTTATTTTGATTGTCATTTCTGAACTGGGATTCAGGCTTTTGAGCATTTGGATTCCTCTTGAATTTTAGTTTTGAAAATTTTCTTGACAGAAATGCAAGGTGTTCATCAATCTCATCCAAATCATCTTGAGAGCATGCATCACTCTCATCACTTTTGATTTTTCCTTTTCCTTTGGATGATTCAACAACATTATTAGCCACCATGATAACACCTTCTACACAGTCACTTTCATTATCACCCTTCTTGTCTTCATTTCCCTTGACCATCAAAGCCACAGTCTTTTCTTTTTTTTTTAATTCTTCTCAATCTCTTCATCTTGTTGTATTTCCAACTTATATGTCTTGAGAATACCATAAAGCTTCTCAAGAGTATAGTTCTTGAAGTCCTATGATTGTCTAATGGAGATAGTCATTGGTTTCCATTCTTTTGGAAGAGATCTAAGAAATTTCATATTTGTGTTTTCAGTTACATAAACCCTATCATATAGTTTTAGTCTATTCAAAAGATTTTGGAACCTGCTACAGGTATCATTGATGGACTCACCACTCTTGAAATGAAAGGATTCATATTTCTCAATCAGGAGTTGCATCTTATTTTTCCTGACTTTTTCAGTTCCTTCACATAGGGTTTGAAGAGTATCTCATACCTCCTTGAATGTTGTGTAGTTGATAACATTGTCAAACATATCTTTATCCAAACCATTGAATATGATATTCATGGCCTTTTTATCCTTCAGCACCTCCTTTTCATCCTCTTCTGTGAACTCAGAGATGAGTTTTGAAATATGTTTGTCAAATGCAGGAGTTCTATCAGGGTTTACATATGTGACCAGCTTCATGTTAATATGATGACCTTTCTCTATGCAGTTAACATAGGAAGAGTCAATAAAAAGTAGATGCAGGTGCATTTTTACTTTCTATGCCAAATATTCATCCTTTTTCTAACACTGGAATCTTCACACCTGGATCCTTTTGATCCATATTGATTTGTTCTTGATCTTAAACTTTCTATATGTTGAAAGCATATGCTCTGATACCAATTGTTATTCCCAGAACAATATCAATATGTATTTGTGGAATGGGGGGTTGAATACAAATACTTAAATCTTTTTGAGTTTTTAGTATTTGTTCATAATAACATAAGTGTTTTAAGAAAAGTATTAAGAACAACAGAAATTGAAGAAGATATTGAACAAGATATTTAAAAATTACTGATGGATTGGTTTTTCCATTAGTGTATATATTTGCTCGAATAATCTAGGTTTGTAAAAACCTAACTCCTTTTTATAAAGTTAAAAAAATCAATTGTTCTTACAAAGTGCTCTAAGGCTTGAATAGTTAATTCACAGAAATATTCTAACTTGGTTATTTTCTAACAATACTACCACACTTATTTATATATTACAAGTGTATTTACAATCTCGAGAATATGTTAAAACAAAAGTATCTATTTTTGGAATGTTACTAAACTATCTTTCCTATTTGCCTTTTGCTATTTTGAGTAATTTCTTCAACTTAGGAAAGACAGCTTCATTTGAGTCTTCAGAGTCAGAGTAGACTGTCTTCCATAACAGTACTTTACTCTGAAGATTCCTAATATTTTTTCCTTTGTGCAGTCCATATCAATTGATAATTTGTTGTTAAGTATATCAATTGATTCTTCCTTGTATCCATCAACTGATATTCTCTTTCGATTGATTTTGATATCCATCGATTGATAATAGTTGTTGACTTATCGATTGATAGAAGTTATCAATCGATGTGTCTTCATATCAGTTGATGGTCTTCAATCTTTGACTTGACTTGTTATCAATTGATCCTTCATCCATTGATGCTTCCATATCAATTGATCACCTTTCACTTGTATAATTTTCATGTCTTCAAATAATTATAATTTGGCAGCCTAATTTAGATATCAGTTGATGACCTATATCAATCGACTCTAGTATCAATTGATGAAAATATTATCAATTGACTTAAGCCATATCAATTGAAATAGACTAAGTACAACTATGCTACTATCCATATTATCAGTTGATTCAGATCAACATTTCAACTGATAAATGGTTTTCTGATCAATTGATATTTATAAACATCGTATCAATTGATCAGTTATAACAAATAAAATTTTTATGATTTTAAGATTAAAGTTATCATCAATCCTAAATTGATTCCTAACACTATTAAAATATAATATTGAAGAAAGAGAAAATAATTAATAGAACTAAGGAGTATTAAAAAAAGTTAAATATGAGAATGAGGGAGAATTAATGGAAAAAGAGAGAATGTTATAAAATAAATGGGTGAAAAATGAAGTATACGAAAAATATGACATATCATATATAACCAATTTAATAAGAAAATGACCCACAAGCTTGATGATGTTATCATTTAATAATAGAATGACAGCTTGAATTTAGGAGTGTTCTCAATATGTAGTGAAGAAAATTTAAAGCCTATAGCCTTCCATATACTTGAAGGGCGGAAATGTTTTTTTCTATTGTGTGTGTAAAGAAAAAAAATATTTGAGGTGATTTGCAAGATGATAGAATCCTATGGTGGGTGAAATTCAGTAATTGGCTCTACATAACAGGCACAAAGAAAATGAAAATATATAAGATAATTAGGAGGGAAGAAATACGTTTGACGCTGGTCGGTAAACAATAGAAGTTTCGTAGTGTTATATACAGTACTTTTTTATCCAATAAAATTCTGAAACTTGATGTCCAGATTTTAGGATCATACTTGAAAGTCAGTAGTAGACAACGGAAGTTGCAGTATGCATGGTCGACGACCCGTTTTTAAACTACTCCTCTTATTCCACTTGCAATGTGCATTTTCTAGTATTTATTTATGTACGATAATTTGTAATATATATAGAAGGATATTAAATAAAATGTATCGAAAAATAAAGTATTGTGTGGTTTCTCTTAAAATATTCCATTATTTATCTAACAAGGTAGTTGATCTCCATTAAACGTTTCAGATCATAAGATCGAGTGAATGTACAAACAAATCAAGTTCACATGATTCCTGGATCCACTCCACAAACTGAAAGCTCTTGCAAAACAACCACACAACGTCGATCTGGATCTACAAGAATGGCATTGTAAGCAAGGGGACTAGCACATTGTAAGATCGGAGGCTGAAAAAAAAAATCAGCTAGATCAGTAAAGAATATCAAAAAATTCACGATTAATATTAAATATTCTTGCTTTAGAAAGTAGTAGGCAGCAAATGGATCGGGTCTGTATCACCCTAATTCTCTTAATAATCCGATAGGGACTCATATCTAATATTTTTATTCAGCTTATTTTCGAAAATCAGTTTGGCCGGCCTCAAACTACACGAGTAAGTAGCTACTGATCATAAAATATAACACTTTCAATTCAAGATTGTAATTGCGAAATTCCTTTCTATATCGTTCAAGTGGAAGAATATTAGAGATGAGCTAATAATTAATTATTAAATTCAAGTCCGGAAAATTTGCAATTTTACAGATACAAATAATCAAGCCAGATATGTACGTGGGGGTGGGGGATTATAACTCTGGAGAGCTCAAACTAAATGGTAGAAGAAAACAAATTATGAAGAACTTGTACTTGTATTCCACATTCAATTTACAAACAACATAATATCAACCGGATCACTCAACATTGCTTCCAACCTTAGCTTCACCTTTTCAGAACACAAAATAACAAACCTAACATATATATTTATGTGTCTATGTATAAATATACAAACACACATAGATATATATATATATATATATATATATATATATATATATATATATAATTAAGGATAGAAGTTCCATAGGGAGAATTAAGTCCACTACGACGACAAAGTAGTTGATCAATATTACAACACACATTAAACACTACGCAACTACAATACATATATTAAGTTCCAACAGCTAGAACCGCACTCAGCTTGATCATGATCTATCACATCTGCAGTGTTCTTAGTAGAACAGTTTTGAGGGCCTCCTCGCTTGTCAGTCCATCCGGAACCTTGATCACAACATCTTGTAGCATGATTTCCTTCACACTTGACACACTTGCATGATGAATTCGAAACTCTAACAATCTAAGTGCATCCATCAATCTTGCAGCTGGATAATTCACATCAGGACTTTGTACGCGTATCATAGCTTGTGATCCTAAAATTTTGACATCCACTTCCATGTTCACAGGTCCATAACTCATGGATGACCTAGTTGTGTGATATACGTTAGTAGATGTGCTTTGAGTATCATACACTACATCTGTGATACATTTTGACTTCTTCATTTCTTCACGGAGTTTTCCCTCTAAATCTTCCACTTTTGATTTAAGTTCATTGATATATGTGACCGCATCAGCAAGTAGGGACGCTTTGTCCATTCTTGACACATTTGGAACCACGCTTCGGAGAGCATAGAATCGATGGTTGAGCTTCTCCCTACGGAGTCTCTCAGCCTCTACATGGTTCTGTGCTAACTCTCGTCCGGTTGTTGCTGCCTTCCTTCCTCTCTTCTTTATCCTTGTGTTCATGCTAGAATCAGGAGCAAGAGTGCTCTCAAAATCAGAGTTCTCAGAATCCGAAGATGATCGTCCAATTTTAGCAAGTTTCTTCTCAGCCTTTATGTTGCCTTCCTCCTCACCTGAAGTTCTATTCTGATCTCCTGAAACAGCGTTAATATCAAAAAAGGAAAGACTGCGAGTAGGATTCTGGGGAGGAGGGTGAGCAAGTGCACTAGGGCTAGTCATGTTGGTTATAGGCATAATATTACTACTAGTACCGTTGTTATCAGGGCTAAAGAGAGACTTAGCCAAGTGGATCAAACCCCAGTCCTCCTTTATCACATATGATGAACCTAGCTCAATAATACCACACGGAGTTGAAATACAAACAAGAGTTTTGATTCCATGAAGGTAAGCTTCTTTAGCACGATCGCAGTTCTGAAACTGAAGTTCATGATCACCAGCCAACCAAACGTAGGAACCTGAACTAAAAGCCCGGCCAACGATATTATCTTCTCCAGGAGTAAATGATCTGGTCACTGATACCATAAAGAACCATTCCGAATCAGGGAAATCAGCTTCAACAACACCATCAATGCCAGGCAGGCTATCGGTAAAGAGTGATTGAATCCCTTTAGCAACTTTTCTCCTCTCCAACTCAAACCCAAACTTAGGATGCGGCTGCTGAGGCTGTTGTGGCTGATCTTGCGGTCCGAGTCCGATATTGCTGTTTGCAGCTTTCAGCATAAAATCTTTATTGCCACGGAAGTGACCATCCCCCCACGAAAGAACAAGCCGATCAGTGGTGCTATCTTTTGAGGTTTGCCAAAAGATGTAGTACATCCACCATTCAGGGCGGCTTTGGACGATGAATTGGAGACGTTGCTGGATTGTCGGAGATGCTCCACCATGACAAAGAAACGAAGATGACGAAGAGGAAGAAATTAGGTCTTCCATATCCAGCTAGGGTTTATTTTAGCTTTTACTAAAAACTCAAATAAAAGAGACAGCTAGGTATACAAATGAAGAGAGTTGAGAGAGAGAGAAGTGAAGCAATGATACTTGCCCTCTCTTTGTCTCTTTTTCTTTAGGTCAAATAAAGTTCTCTAGAACTACACGAAATGTCAAGCCAATGAGCGGCTGTATTTATAAGAAGAGAATGTCGACTAAACTACGCATTAACAAAGAATGATTAAATACATATACATGTTAACACAACAGTAAAGAAGAATAAAATGTAATTAATTAATATATTTAGGTATATTGTGAACAGTTAATATTCCACTTGCACTGTTGGGCAGCATTATCATATGTGGTCGATCTGAGCATCAAGAGGAGCATCTGGGTCGGTCCCCACTGTCTCCAATGGGGCTCACATGAAGGTGGACATGTGTTGACTAGGGTTATCATTTTCAAGATGTAACCTTTCTGATTAAGATTTTTTTAACACTAGTGTGTTCGATTACAATTACTCTCTCACAGTTATATATCAACACTACAATGGGAGGCACTAATCTTTTAGTCAAATTTTGCTTTTTGTTTTTTCTGTTACCTCCAACTTGCATAGGTTGTATTAATCGTGTTTTTGTTTGCTTGTATGACAATTAGACCTGTGCTTATCCGTTCCGGTATAAATTAATATTCGTAAAATTAATTAAATTTTTACTTAATAGTTCGTATGAAAACACTTTAAATTATTTAGTTAAAATAAATTTATCACGTACGTCATATGTGTATTATATACATGTTTGATTATGTTTTAAGGCTACAATCTAATTATTAACCTTAAGAAGTGGTACAAGCTGCACCAAAAATAAAACAAACATGAGTAATTTGGCACTTCTTCGCTTGCTGCTGTTGCTTCAGTGGTGTATAATTTGAGGCCCCTCGTGATGTACGTGCTTGAGGGCGTGTCTTCACCGCGTAATATTCCTTTCTACTTCGTAATTTGGGCCTGCTACGACCCCACTTCTCCACCCAAATTTTAAGACTTTTTGCCATCCCCGTAACATTTTTATTTCTACAATTCTCCGTCCACAGGATTTGGAATAACACAAATCTCGAGTAAAAATCACCACTCAGGAAATTAAACGACTACTTACATACAGCAGTATAGTATTCATAAATAAGCAACATCTATGGTTTATTTTCTACTAAAGCATGTACAGTACATTATCTCCCTCATTTCCGTTTTACTCCCTCCGCCCCTGTAACTAGATACATGTTCGCTTTGAAAAAAGTATACATATTAAAAAAAAAAGTTAGTTGAATAAATTTTCAAATGCATACCCCTCATTATTGTATTCAAAACCCAAATGACAATTTAACTAAGTTTTAAATGAGTCAAATCTTGAAAATAATAAATATAGGGATAGTTTTGAAAGATTATCTCTATATTTGTTTTGAAAATAGAAATGGATATATATTTAGGGACAAAAGTTATTTTAAACATGAACATGTAAAAGGGGACGGATATTTTAAAAAAAATTATTTATATTAAAAAAAGTTAATTAAATAATTTATTTATCTGTCTATTCTCAATAATTACAATAAATTAAATTAGTTTATTAATATAAATTTAAATTAATCAAACATTAGGAAATACTAGTACAAGGGTAACTATTAAAAAAATCTTGAAAAAGTTAATTTAAAATGAGAATTTTTTTCCGAAAAGTGATATGTAAAATGAGATGTAGGGAATATCAAATTTATAAAAAAATTAAATTAAAAATCTAAAGATCATATATATTTATATGAGATTAGCAAACCTAAGATATATCTTAACTAAGTTATATGTGGATTTTTATGTAAATATGGAAGAGGTATTTTTGTAAGATCATAGTTCATTTAAAATTTTATTAATATACTAATATTTTATGATAAAATCTTAGGAAATTACCTAGGATATAAGATATATCTTAGTTTCCCTTTTCTCTATATATATATTCTACGTGTATAAATACTTCACAAAATAATATATTTATAAAATAGGATATATGGTCTCTGTATTATAATACTTCACTGTAATCAATTTTAGCTGTGCATAGAAATTACAAGAAAAATTATCTTCCAAATAGTTTAAATCTTCCGTTACTTATGTTGTTACGCATATATAATATGTCATACGAGGGAATCTAATATATCTCTATAGAACTTTTTAAATTCTCTTTTGTGATTATGTAGTTTACAATTTTTCTTCAAATTTTTAGATTTTTGATGCGTAAAATATAATCTATCTAGAAATGTATTTCATGACATAATTAATATTTCTAATTTCATTTATACGATAGTTCAATTAATGTTGATTTACGGTCTTTTAGCTAGCTTAATGAGCCTAAAGTACTAAAATTTACGAATAATAGTCTTACACAGTTACACACGAAAATCTAATGAACCCCGAGACTTTGTTTTCTGACAGTCCTCCTAAAATAAAGTCTAGCAGACTACAGTATATCAAAAGAGTCAAATATAACTAGAAAGATTAAAATGGATTAATTTTCGAGATACAAAATCTCTATAGAATTTAATTCTACAAGGAAGGTGGTTAAGTGTTCTCAACGTAGTTGAAATATACAGGTAATTTACAAGTACTTGGGCATGGTCCACGAACGTCAACTCCATAAGCTCAATTAAGATATCGAGAGCATTCCTCTCTCTGTGAGCAAATACGTCTTCTAGACTAACCCGCTACTGGAGAATTTATCAGACCGGCGAATGTCTTTTTAGATAAAATCTTCCAAGCAATATCTTTCAGACAAATTTACCAGACAAAGTAAGAGTTCACTAATTTCGTTGATCAACAATTTCAAAATAAGATACATATATACTTCGTATTGATTAAAGCTATACTCCAGTACTAATTTTTAAATAAAACATCAATTTTGTAAGTTTTTGTTAGTACTAGCATTTATTCGTGCAAGACACATGTCCTTTTTATATTTTTATTATTTGTTTTAATTTTTAAATTTAAATTTATTTTTATTATTTCAATGATATTTTAAATTTTATTTAATATCATATATGATTATATTAAAATATTTTTTTTAAATAAATAGGTTAAATTGAATATTTTATTATTTGCATTTAATGTTTTATTTTCCGTTTTGTTTTTCAAATTATGTATGTTTTTGTTCAATCATAATATATTTATTTTTATTTAATATTATGTTTGATTATAATATTATATTTATTTGTTTTATTTTATTTTATTTTTATTTAATATCATAAAAATGATAGCTACAGGGATAGGTTATAAAGTACTGTACATATTTTGGTTTCCTTCTAGATAAACAGAGGTGATGAAAAACAAGAAACTAACACAAAGGACACCATCGCAATCGTAGCTGTAGGGTTTCTTTCATTGTAGGACATGTTTTGTATAAACAGTTGGCCTTCTTACCCTCTCCAGACGTATATTCTAGCTTTTTCAATCGTGTGTCTCTATATATGTGTGTGTATATTTCCTTGTATGTTTTAACAAATTTTTAGCTTGGGGCGCATTCAGTCGATTAAATACAAAATCTTTACATGACATGAGACTAGTGTACCAACTTCAACATTCTCTATATTTACATTATCATATTAATAATTATAGTGTGATTAATTAAAAAACAACACTAGGCAAGATATCTTAGTTTAAACCATTGGGTTGCACAAGATTTTATTTTTAATTTTTAGTGGGTTGTTTCTCTCCATGTATAAACATCCACATGAATGAATACACATGCTATGGGTCATAATATTTTTTTTGATAATGGCTGCTAAATTTAATTTATTCTAGTTGAATCTTAATATTATATTTTCACACATTCTGGTCATCCTCAGTATCAAAAGTCTCTTTTCTTTTCCGTCTAATTCTTTCAACATCAATAATTAAAATTAGGGAAGTTGGGTAAAAAACTAAAAATTCGAACTTTATTCTAACAATTAGGGACCCATATATGGGAAGCCTTGTTAGCTACTAGCTCTCTCCCTTTCACCTTACTTCTAGATGACTGGTCCAACAACATCAGAAAGCATGTGAGATATAAGTACGTATTTCAACCATTAGCTCAACTAATGTATATACATGTATGAGTATGAGTATGAGAAAATCTCTCGAGATGTATACTAGAATTTAATTAGATTTTATTTAATGAACCGAATTTCAGCAAATAATTAACAAAGACATTTGACTATTATTTAATTAGATTTTATTCATCAACATCGGTTGATTGGTAAATAATCGAAGGTAACACGGCCCCACAGCACTTTCTTGATAAAGGGTTCTCTCCTGTAAGGAGATGTCCTCTCTATAATTTGATGCGCCTATTATTTGCCACTTTTGATCGACTGATTGAAAAGACGATTTGGCATCAGTTTCTATATATCTCTATACTTCTAGATTTTCACTCTAAACAGGCAGGCATATGATAAAAACAACCGTCTCAACTTTGATAGGTATCAAGATCGGAGAAAGCAGGAATGTACAAGTCCAAAATAATTATTTCAATTTCAAATTAAGGCGATCGATCTTTAAAATATACTGTAATCAACATAAATAAATAATACGATAAGAAAAATAAACATTTGAAAAAAAATTACATGCAAATAAAAAACCTAACTAAAGGCTTAGAGAAAATATGGATGAAAAATAAAGAAGAAAAGATAAAATCATGGAGACCATTATTGTCGATTAGACCCCCCTTGACTACGGAGACAAATATTAGGTGTGAAAGTGAACTCTTCAGTTAGCCTAATACCAGTTATCCACAAGAAAGGAGATTAAATTATGGTACCAATTTAACATTATCTCATAGTTAGGAGATTCAAGATCAAGAGCTCGATCAGCATGGTGAACTTACACATGAAGGCTAAATCCTTGGTTATATTTTTGGTTTTATGTTGACAGTAAGAATGGAATGCATCGCATGAAACTTGAGTTGCTGGAACTGCATATCTCTGGAAGTACTTAATTAATACTATATTGGAAAATACATTTAGTTAACAAATTATAAAAATATATTTTAACGAATGTGTACGCCAAATTTATAGATGAAAATAAAAGTTTCGCACATGGTGTATCCCTTTTTGTTCTGTCTATGTCATACTAATGATCAACTATGTTTGTTCATTCGATAACTTTCAAAAAAATTGAGCATAAGACAATTTCGTTCTCCACTACATGCAAATTTCAACAAACAATCAGAAATAGTTGTTATACCATGTAATTGATCTAACAATATATAGTCAAATTTCTAATATTTATTTTAAAAAACTGAGCGATAAGTGAATTAGTCTACAAGTATATATTCAAACGATTCACTATACGATTAAATCATGACATTTCGCAAGATTAATTCAATTTCTGTATAAACTCTAATCCCCAATTAGTAGACGTGTTCTTTATTTTCCGCTTTACATTCCAACAAAACTCTACAAATTAAATGTTATCAAATTGCTTAAACAAGCTCAAACAACACCCCCTAAAAAGAAGAATAAATAAAAATTTGAGAATAACTATCACTAAAAAATGCACTTCCTTGTTTTATTTTAATTTTTTGTCGATTGCAACGCGATAACTAGGAATACAATGTCATATATCATTGAATCAAGTAGTAGGATCATATGTTGCACTTGGTTGGAGAGAAAAAAATGGATGGGTGAAATTAGTAGGAGACAATGAGATTAATTTAAGAAAAAAATTTAAACAAACGAGATTGCAAATTTGTTATAATAAGAAATGTGGAAAAAATGGGTATAATGGTTAATGGAGCATTACTTCTCAAATTGAAGTTAAGCTCTAATTTATATTTTTAGGATTTGAATGGACGTACCATAGAAAATTTTGAACATTTACCCATATTTTAGTTCAAATTTCATTCAATTTCCTCTGATTTCATTCATTTCAATCAAACACAACAATAGTCTCTTACCATAAAAATGGTTTTACTCGAACGTGTATTATTCTTGTTCAAATTATTTATAATTGTTTCCTCCAACTATACACAGCATTTTGTTTGGTCCAACTATACATAGCATTACATCAGCATTTTCCTTTGAATACTTCTAGCCATCAAAAGGACCATTCCCTTGAATCTAGCAAACAAAAAAATTCATATATAGATGGATATATTTATGTATGTATGTACTTTTACACTAATTTGTCCTACCTTGACAATAACCATTCAAGTTCTTTCTTAGTAAGGAAGGAATGAGACATATACACAGACAAACACACACACGAATGTAGTAATTAGTTAAGCTCTGTACCAATGACATACCCGGCTGCTTGTTTATCATCTTTAAAGAGTGAAAACAAACTAGCTAGCTCTAAGACCAACGCGAACTGCATTTAAAATTTGACTCCTCCAGATTCCTCTATATACATAATACATACAACTTCGAGAAGTTGATTCGATTTCAAGGGTTTGTATATTTAATGCCAAAAGTTTTGGGGATTGGGTATGGCCCCATGTCCTCCTCTCCTGATCCCCTAGGTCTAGTTTTATCCCCAGCACCTACTTTTGTCACCTACTTAAGTGTGCTTCTGTGTGCCTATACATATATATGTATAAATATAATATAACAATACAGTGCTGTGACATGAATTAACGAGTGAATTTTCTGATTAGTATGCACCGAAACAAAAACGTTAATTAAATGCTGCAGTCTCTTACATATATAGAATTTATAAAAGATGTTTGGCATTTATAAACCTATATTTCATGTTTTATACACTGTACTTCGAAGATAAATAGTAGTACTGCAATGAAATTAAAGTAGATATTGCAGCTGATTAAACGATTTTATTTTAATAAAATATATATACACCTTTTAGTAACTGGTACATAGCAATTTAGCACAAAAAAAAAACTGGTACATAGCCTAGTTATAGCTATATATATGGCGCACATGGAAATTGCAGTTTTCGAACGCCTACTCTTATTTAGATAAAGACAGAGCAGCTGATCAAGATATCTATAATTCTATATCACCTATTTTAACAAGAGACACTGGCATTTTTTTAACATTGGTTTATTGTCCACATTTGACTTGTAGCAATTATGTAGTAACTAATGGGGTATATATTTCTAATCAAAATATTCTCATTATAAGAAGGCTACATATTTCACACAAACACGCACATGAACAAAAAAATCACATGCACACAAAATATATATTTATACATACTTATAATTAAGTGGGCAGACTCCAGAGACACAATGCACGCGTACGTAAGAAAACTACAGTTTATTTCAATAGATCATCAAATTTTACATTCAATCAATAACAACAAAATTATAGACTTGAATTTGTACGTTTCATGGACTATCTTTTGGGAATCTTGAACTAAATTAATAAAAGGTCTTCCATATATGCATTCATTGATTCTTGATTATAGCCTATTATTTTCATTAATTTGTAATCTTTAGTTGTGTATTTAGGTGTAGTCGATGATACAATTTATATGTGTTTGTGTTTGCAACGATCAGACCGCTAAAAGCCTTAAAAAATAAGGGCCATACCCCGTAAAAGTGCAATAGTGCTCGGATAAGATGATCATAGCATAACCTAATATCTTAAAACCAAGTTCAAATTACACAAGAAAAATAATCTTAAAACATGACTTGAGATTGTTTATTTAGTGGAGACCCATATACCCCATCTAAATTTTCCATTCCAGTCTAATATAATGGTTAGTATATATTTTGCTTTTTAATTATTTTTCATTAAGAGAGGGTCAGTGAGAGAAATATATATACATGCAAGTTGCAACACATACATGTAACAGCCACATAATTTTTCCAATGCAGTTTATCAGTAATAATGCGGGTAATTTGTTTCTAAAATTATAAATAAAAAATCTTATAAATAATTTTAAAATTAATCATACTTATACTTCATAAAATAAAAAATTTGATACTAATGTATAATATTAACCATATATAATATTTATAAAAACTTAATTCTAAGAGTGAACGAAAAATTTAATTTTAAATTTGATTCTATTGTAAAATCATTTTGGACGATTTTATTCTATTGTAAAATCAGTTTAAATTATTTTTTAATTATTATGCGTAATTTTCAATTATTTTTCTATGTAACTTCATTTTTAATTTATTTATACTTATATTTGATGAATAATTTAATAAATATATGTATTTTATGTATATATAATGGCTATCGGAGATTTTTATAGAATGCTACTCATATGTTACCCATGCAGAAATTATGAACTATGATCCAATTAATTTCGACTGCAATTTAAAACTATACAATCCAATTAATTTCGATTACAGTTTAAATTTTACAATATGAAAACTAAGTCTTGCAGTCTCTTATACTTATTTTCTTGATAAATCTTATCGTACAAGTACTCTACAAGATTTACATTTTCTGACTTTTTACACTTTTTTCTATCAATTTTGTTTGTTTCTAATTTAATTTAATTTATATTTATTTATTTCATTTCTTCTGCATATCATTCAATTCGATCAAACCGAGTATTGAGCTTTAACATGCATAACAATGTATGCACATAATTTAGAACCTATATATCTAGCTCGATTAATGAAATATTACAGCTCCACGTTAGTGTCATTGTCACTGTCTATGCAGGGATGGGGCTGTACCCAGTCAAAGCTCAATCATCATAATCCAATTATTCACATGAATGTAGAAAAGTTCTTCTAGAAGGAGGGCTAATAAATTTAAAATATAACCTAACATGTAATTGAGGGTTCCAGATGTGTGTGTTTTCGGGATAGAAATAATATATGTACTTGTTCTGAGTGGCCCAAGGATATTGACCAATTTCTCTGTTGCAGTTACATACGTGTATAATTATGGACGAAGCATTATAGGGAAGTACTATGTTTGGCCAATAGTGTTAAACATAAAAAGAAATATTTAGTAGTTTTATGCCCACCGAAAATAGTTACTCAGATTTCTCTAAACCACACGATCTACTATCTCTGCTCCTGCAGCTCGAATATATCACAGTTTTGACCGTAATATTCAAGACGACTTAATCAAAATTTCATTAGACATTTTAAAGTTTTAAAGAAATGCTTACATATATAGCATGACACTAGAGCTCACAATATACGTAAATATAATGATTATTTAGTGGAGACCCGTATACCGATTCAAAATATTCCATTTTAGCTCGTCTAATATAACGGTTAGGATATATTTTGTATTTTTATTATTTTTCATTAAGAGAGGGTCATATATGTTTAATGTGAGAAATATATATACATGCAACACATACATAAACTATAATTTATAAAGTCATCATATATATACTGTATTATTAAGATTAAAACATGCATTAAGATTTTGATAGATGGTATTTGGATTATCTTACTTCATGGTGTCTCAGTTTTAAATATTAATTTTTTTAATTCAAACACATCTCTAAATAACACTCACAAATCTCTTGCTCATTTAAATATAAATACAAAAAGATAATGATATTAAATAATATTAAAATTATTTTTAAAAGAAGAAAAATAGTAATATAGAAATATAATTAATAAAATATCGTGCATATTACGGAATGCAGTGTGATTTATAAATTATTTTAAAAATTTGTAAATCGCTCTGCATACAAAATTACAAATTAATTATAATCAAATTGAATTTAACATATAAATATGTCAGTTTAAATAGCAAAGTTCGTATGCATTTATAGTTCCGGAATTAAGGTATAAAATAATAAAAATAAAAAAACTTGATATATTCGTATATAATTAACAACACAATTACAAAATTATGTTGAATCTTAATGATTTTCGCGGGCTTTTCCCTATTAGAGAAGGCCCTAGCTAGCTTACAATCAGTTTGTATTGTAAATATCGCAACTTACAACCATCCTAATAAAGTTGGAATTCCCTCTTTTTATTCTTAATCAACTCTTGGCTCTTAACTGTAATTACAACTTATAATTCTACTTTATTTTTGTAACTAGACCACATATATTGATTTAGAATAAAACATGCCCGAGTGATCAAATAGTAATTAAATTTAAAGAACGATATTTAAATCAGTTATGAAGTTGATCAAATTCTTTGTTGACTGGGACGACATTATAAAGTCCCTGATACAATTCTATTTTTATATACGTCACATTATAAAATCCCGCATTTTATGACTTGGAGTAATCCGTTGATCACATATATGAAGATTATGGATCATTCACTTGGAAGATGTGTTCGAATATGTTTTAGACACGAACAAAACACCGGCATATGACCCATTTTTCACAAAAATAATGCTCACAACCCTCTTGCTTTAGCTAAATTTGATCACTGTTATGACTTCTCAACCAGATTATGCCTAATTATGAACGTGTTAGGGTGACTTTGGTATGGTAATTATTACCCTAACAACTACTATAATCAGTGTAGTAGTAGGCACTTCTAGGGCACCCCTTGCCAGTGCCATCATGCTTCTTTTGAAACAAAGTTCTTAATTACATTCAAAATGTTTTGCAATATTTAAGTCATCTGAGGTGATTCCATTATTATGGTGTTGGAATCGATGCCCCTGCAAACTCACAAGGTAGGCTTCAAGTACGTGGCCGTTACTTTTACACAATAGCTGTAAACTAGTTCTTCTAGATTAACTGCATTACTGGCCTACTATAAAATGTGAATAATACTCTGACATACTATTGTATTTCAGCATGCTTTCAACATAATAAATAAATAAATACTTTAGCAGATTTTTTAAGAATTCTTCAGCTTTATCCAATTTTAAACCATTTTACGGAAGCCATTTGGAAAAATACCGAATCGGATAATTTTTCTCGATACTCCCCGCATGATCTCATAACATTAAAGTGGTGCTATCTGATAGGAGTAATGGTATTACAAAGACACGTACAGCTGCACAATAATTAAATCGACTCATCAAACTGCATTTTTAGCTGTTGAAATAATGATGATTTTTATAATTTTTATATGATTTTTATAAATTTTATATATTAGTATAATTTGAGTCAAATAAAACTGAAACTACTTAATGTTGGATTTATTTTATTAATCTAAAACTTACATGTTGTTATCAGATGTGGGTATAAGAGCAAAGACTAGGTCAAGTAATGTGAGTATTTTTAGCAATTAGTGGAAGTAGTGTTAATAGTTGATTAAGTCTAGGATGCTGCTTATTTAGTTCCTGGTTTATTGGTACCAATTGGAAGTTCATTATTTTAAATATGCATGTAATCGTTTATTCTAGATAATGAGATGTAGTATTTTATTTCACACATATATACGCGTAACTTCATATATACACCAATATACAACTTGATATTTTAACATTTGGTATCAGAGCTACCAATCTTTGTAACATAACAATTTGATTTTCGAGAAGAAGCTCTAGTTGAGAAGGCCGAAGGCCGAGAAAAAGTCCCTAGAAAAGCCTCAGCAACAGAAGCAGACAAGAAGAATGATTTTTTATTAACAAAGGGGTGATGGTTGTAGCAGAGAGGCTAGGCTACTGAGAGAGATGATGACAGTAATAAAGCAACATACGGTTGATGTCTGTGATGATGATGTCTGTTCATGTGCAATCAGCCGAGTAAGAAGTGTTATACAGGCAAAGAAACAACATGCCAGATGAGTAAATAAGAAGTGTCATACGGGCAAAAAAATAAGGTCAGACACACTCATTTAAAAGTCATACGGGCTTATGAAGAAGTTGTCAGATGGGCAAAATGATCTTGTCAGATGGGTAAGTTAATGTCATTGATCGAGTGGGATACGTGACTTGTTAGGAACTTGGTAAATAAGTTTAGATTAAAGGAGTATTTGTTGGAATTAATCTAAACTTATTTAGATTATTTAGTTATTTAATTTAGATTACGGAAAAGATTGTTGGATTTATTTTATTAATATAAAATTTACGTTAAATAAATTGTTGTTATCAGATATGTGTGTATAAGAGCAAAGACCAGGTTAAGTAGCGTTAGTGAAAGTATTGTTAGTAGTTGATTAAGTCTAGGACAGTGCTTATTTAGCTTCTGCTTTATTGACATCAATTGGGTGTTCACTATTTTAAACATGTAATCGTTTATTCCGGATAATGAGATGTAGTATTTTCTTTCACACGTAGCCTTATATATACGATGATATTCATCTTTATTTCTTAACATTAACGCCTATGTATGTGCGAAAGAAAATACTATATCTCATTATCTGGAATAAACGATTACATGCATATTTAAAATAGTGAACACCCAATTGGTGCTAATAAACCAGGAGTTAAATAAGGAGCGTCCTAGACTTAATCAACTACTAACGCTACTTCCACCAATTGCTAAAAACACTCACACTACTTGACCTAGTCTTATTTAACGTAAGTTTTAGATTTATAAAATAAATCCAACAATCTCTTCCTTAATCTAAATTAAATAACTAAATAATCTAAATAAGTTTAGATTAATTCCAACAGTTAAGTTAGTCAAAAATAAAAATTAATTAATAATTAACTTAATAGTTTATTTATATAATAATTCAATTTTATATAGAGAGAATAAAGAAACTAAAATTGATCTTATGTAATTTTATCTCAGATAATATAAAAAAATGTGTTTCGATAATTATGATATTTTGATATGTACAATTTTTGTAAATATTATATTAATTGTGTATATCGCAATGACATAATTATCAAAATACAGTTATTTTATTCACAATATAAGAAAAGTTACCTAAGATATCTCATGTTCCTAGCTGATTCTCTAATATATATCACTTTATTAATTTTATCAACGGCCCATTTTGGTTTAACTGTATATAATATTTTAAAAATCATAAACTAGTGATAATGATTTTAATGATCCCAATTTTCATTGATTCGAATTGCGGAGGTCCGATTCGTATCTATAATTTGATAGATATTTTGAAAACTCATCCGTCGAACAAAGCAAAAATATGTAAATAAGAACAGTTATCTTATCTTATTGTGCAGTGTATTATTGTTATCTGGAAGTAAGATTTAGTGGTCCTAGGATCAGCTGATGTATATGGCAAAAGCACAGCACACCTTCAAGTAATTAATTCTACCGGAAAAAGGAAGATTTACCGTAAGTTGTTTTTATTACTCGTAGTAATTGTCAAGTTAATATGGGTTCTGATGTTAATTATCCTATAATTTTTTAGAGTATAAGATTATACTTATGAAACATAAATACATAATATAAACTTAAAATTATGTGTAATTCAAGCAAGTACATTTGAAATTTGAATAATTTAGAGATCGAGTAACATGACAACAAAAATGCCGAAATCACCACCCATGAGTACTCTCTGCAGCTAGTGCCTAGTGCTACGAACACACACGTACAAGGTACACACAGTATATACACACACATATACATAATACATACAAGTACAATACCAATAGTCTGTGGATATATACGCACAAGAAGTTGATAGGTTGAATATTCCTGAGAGTAGCATGGTCTTGTCCTTGTCCCACTATCTACAATCACTACGGTATGATTGCAGTCAATGTAGGGTAGGGCTTTCTAAACCTCTTTTTTCCCGCCATTCCGTGCTAGCCATGCCATACTAATACTTCACATCCAAACCTGCTTCACTTGTTAATTAATTGGTCATAGTTTTCCTAATTATGAGGAGGTTATATTATTCTCATCATTCTGTATTAAATAAATTCTTCAATCATTGGCATATTATTGTTACTCGTATTTATTTATTTATTTATTCATAGTGATAGGAATGTGGATTGGCAGTGCTGTGAAATCTTCCCGTGAGGGGAACAAACTGAGTTGGCTAGTGAATAATATATATTCATATATACTCTATTTGATATGAACGTTATATTCCACCTGCTCCTACTTTGCTATGTTCTCTACTTTTTTCCGGATGCATTGTCACGGATGTTTCTTATCCCGAGACGATGGTTATAAAGAACGGATCTATATAATTACTAGCTAGTTAATTAATTTTTACATTAATATATAAAGAACGATTATACTATAGTATATAATATGAATGATTCGAACTTTTAACAGACTGTTGTAATATATTTTATCGTATTTACGAATATATTGGACTCAATATTATATTTTATCATATTTACGAATATATTGAACTTTTATCGTATTTATTTTTATGGGTGTATATTATATACATGAACAGTGAGCATCACCAATGCACGCATCGTTGATTTAATTCAACTCTTTTCTATATAAAATGCAATAGGTATCCTATGAGCTTTTGGACAAGTTTTTCTTCGAGGACTACAACTCAAATTTCAAGCTAAATATGCCCTTTACAATCCCGAATCTGTCATGTTGATTCACTCTGTCTCCCTTCACAAATTAACTAGTGGACAAAGTTAATTGGAATTACAGGAGAGGCAGAAGGTGCTTAAACTTTATTTATCTTAATTAATTATTACCACTAGATTATACACACACTTCAATGTATACAGTATCCTTCTACAGTATTGATGGGTGTGTACCTTTTCTTCTTACTTTACAGAATAAGGAAGCATGCCTGGCTCCCTTGAAAATTTAATAATACAAATCAGATTACAGCAAAATGTCAATAGATCATCTGGTCATTAGTTTTAATATAAACACTCTAAGCCCTAGTGATTAGCATTGAAGAGAATGAATTAACTTCTCCCTTCAAAAGCTTAATCATAGTTAATATGGAGATTAGAGTAAAAACAAACGATATACAAATTTTTGGGTACATTTTTTCAACTTGAATAGATAATATTAAAATAAAATAGTAAACCAAACTCACCAACCTTGATGGACAACGAAGTGTGGTAGTTGTTGCCGTTAATTCCGATTAAGCGGACACCAAATTTATAAATTACTCACGTGCTTAAATTAATATTATACACACACAACACATATTCGTCCAAGCTTAACAATCTCCGAACTAGTTAACAGTCCTTGAACTTTTGCATACACTGCAGAGACGCGACAAAATAAAAGATTGATCCCCACTACTATCTGTTACACTTCCCCATTATGTTTACAAAAATACAAATTATTGCAGATGGCATTGTAGCGGTATCCCCAAGAAACACAAATGGAACAAGAAAAGTCCTGTAGAAGAGAGTATCACCATGACACCATTTGTCTTCATTATAAATTCATAAAGTTCGAATTTCTCGAAAATAATTGTTGAAACGATTTTTTTATTTTTTAATTTATAAAAAATAATAATTTTTATTTTTTGTATGAATAAAGAACGTTCCGGTGATTGGTTAGAAATATATATAATTATGTCTATGCATATATTTAAATTTTAAACACGTATGTTAATTGTTACGGAGTACATAATAATTTATATTCGTATCAACAAAAATTGAGAGAAGAAAGTACTGTAGATGAGCAGTGAACATCACCCCATGTGTGTATTATCTAAATGTGTGTGTAACAGTGGGTGTATAGTTAAAAACGCATACTACTTGATATTATACTATTAAATTTCTTTGTATTAATACAAAAACACTGCTAGCTAGCTGTTACTGTATGTATTGTCATCCGTCACAGGCCTACAGGAGTTTCACGGCTTGATAAATAAAGCTTAAATATAAGCTTTTTGGGTTGAATTATAGTAAATTATTCAGATCAGATCAGATCGGAGTTAATGGGTCATGTAAAGTTCTGGGACAACAAGTCAAGCTAACCCATTAGTATTATTAATTTAATAAGCTCTTCCTCCACTAGCTAAAAAGTTGTTTTGTTTTCTCTTTTTTCACGTTCAACCTTTGATTTTTGGACTAAGCTAGCTAAGCTCAATCAAAACCTTTTTAGCGTAACATAATTATTTATTTACTAATCGCCTAAAGGGGGACCGAAAGGGTGTTTTATAAAACTAAAAACACTGTTTTTGATAATTGCTTAGAAATGGATCTACATATAGAATAAATTAATGTTTTATTGATATCTATTTTATTCTTACACAAATGTTTACAGTGTTTATGTTGGATTAATAATCAAAAGTCTAATACAATATTAGCGGTTCTGTCATAATTATAATTTTAAATCAATAGAATTTATGATATAGATCCATTTTAATAGTATAATATTGAGACATGAATATATTTAATATTTTCAGTTAAGTTACCATTTGTAATACTCACTGAATGAGTGAAGCTATTGAAAGTCGTTATTTCTGACTTTGGGTTTTTGTATTTTTTTGTTGAGCCCCGTTCAGTATGTTGTGGGCCGTCTGTTGTTTGCCCTCTCTAATCATTGCAAGCAAAATTCTCACTTTTCAAACTTTTTTCACCCCCTTTTCAATTCACGTGGGCGGTGGGCCGATGATTTACCATTATGCTACCCTCTATTTGCAAATAAATATACCGCAATAAAATTTCACGACATAATTACATCTATTTTGATAAATTATTTCATAAATATTAATATATAACTTCAAGTATAGTAATCTATCTATACCCCTCAAGGGTCTTATTCAAAATTAAAATATATAATTTTACAAAATATATTGTAATTTTTTTCATCAGATATAAAGGATTTTTTGTGTAGTTTTGCACTGTTTTAATTTAGTAATACAATTTGTAATAACTTGTCCAAGCCATTTTGTGAAATTAGAATGTGTTGAATTAATACAGCTTCATCCGTATTTGGTTTCATTACTAGAAGGTACACCTGACAATTCGGATAAACAGTTTGGTTTTGGATCAGACCAATTTCGAATCAGATCGATTTTCGGTTATAGTATATTTATATCTTGTTCGGATCGGATCGGATCTCATTCGGTTCAGATCCAGTTTCTGTTTTGCATAAATTGAAGCGGTTTCGGTTCTGATTGGTATGATTTCGGTTTAGATCAAAATTGGATTAAAATTTGGATGAATTTTGGATAAAAACGGATTAAATTCGGTTCAGATCTGTTTCAAATTTAATATTTAAAACTAGATTTTGTTTGGATTTGAAAGTTCAATTCAATTAATTTTAAATAAATTTGAATAATCGTTGAATTTAAATAAAGATCATCAAGTAAATTTGCCAAATAATAGTTAAAATTTGATAAAATAATACTGAATAAAGTAATTATATCAATTAAGTAATATATTTCTCTAGTTCAAACTTTGGTTAATATAAAAAAATTACTAAATACTCGTAATATAGGGGGTGTTTGGGGGAACTTTTTTTCCAGAATAAGTCAACTTATTTTAAGACAAAGTTAGGATTCCTAACTTTTTTCTGAAATAAGTTAACTTTTTTTTGCAACTTATAGAATCTCAAATATACATTAAATACTTGTATAAAAAACATTTATCAAAATATGAAATTTTTACCCGAAAATAAGTCCAAAAGGACTTATTTTTAAGCCTAGCCAAACAGGCCAATAATAATTTTATAAAAAATATTGAGGGCCAAATATAAATATAAATAAATTTTATATGTACATATATAATATAGAATATTTATTTCTTTTTAGAATATGAATTTATATTCACTTTTCTTTACTTTCCAGCAAATTTAAAATAAATATTATTCTTAATTTTTTAATACTTAATTTTACGAATACATGTATTATACGTATGAATTATGTATAATTGTATAATGTATTTGTGAATGTAACTAATCATAAGATTGTATGTATGAAATACAAATATAGTCTATGATTTAGTTTGAGTTATATTGAGTTTGTATAATTTTTTATTGGGATATGATTGATTCGGTTAATTATCGGATCTGTTAATTCGGATTATTTTCGATTAAAATTCCAGTTCTGGATTATTTTCGGATCGGATTGAATCGGTTTTCGAATCATTATTAGATTAGATTATTTTCAACCGATATCAGTTCGGATCGGATTGTTTCGGATTCAGTTACATTTTTGGATTATCAAATTCGGATATAAAATCAGATCTCGGTTCTCTACATTTCGGTTAGATTATTCGGATCTAGACCCATTTTACCGGCTATACTAGCAGACTGTCTTGGTGATATATGAAGTAGATATGGGGATCTGAGGTCCGTCAGATTCACTTGACAAATTTCTAAAATATTCAGATACAATACAAGTTCCCGAACTTTAAGCCCACTATTATATTTTAGAGGATTATCATAATCTTTATTGGGCTGGATTCTGTCAACTAGCTGGACCAAGTAATGATATGAGCTTGAGTTATATTTGATCCAGCCTATATGGTTTTAATATGATAAGATACTTTAAATATATTGTTGATATATGTCATGGAAACTTGTGTGCGTTAGTTTAGTCGGTTTTCTTTTAAACAACATCGTGTATTGAATGCTTGTTACTTGAAAACAATATTGAACCTACACCTAGTTTGAAATATTAAAAACAGTAAAAAAAAAATTGTCAGTAAACAATCTTGACCTGACCATTTTGCCACCCCTACCTGTCACAACGCGGTTATGTAATTTTAAACAATCTTGTAGTAGTATTATAACCGCGGGGGCGGGGAAGCTTATGTACGTAGATAAATTTGAATAAATATATATTTATTTAAGAAAGAATTATGTAATGCATGAAAAAGTAAGATATGTTTCAAATTAAATTACTAATTCTCTCTTTTTCTGTGTCAGGAAATTACTAGTTCTCATAAAATCATAAGAAATTAGGAGGGAGCTCGATCATGATCATATACAATTCTTCTAACAGTTTCATCCATTATGAAATATTGAGAGAGAGTTTAATTCAGTCATGGCCATGCATGCATGCATGATAACTAGCTAATTTCTTCTCTTTGTATCAGCAAACAAAAGCTTCAACTCTATGTCCTTTTCTGGCCGTGTGTACATATTGAGTGCAGCTTCAACAACTGAAGAGGCTTAACTGATGAGCAATTTAAATAGCCTGAATGTTTTGCTTTCCCTAGTAAATGTGATTATTCAATGTTGATATGTTAATAATGTAGGAACAACATGCAGTAAATAAGTGATGTCATGAGCAAAATGGACAGAGGGCGGGCCTGTAGACGCGATATGCACTCATAAAAAGATCACTAGTACTATTTTTCAAGGACAAGACACTGAAATATCCGAGTGCTATATATATGTATTAGAATTCGAAGCACAGGCATCATTGTTAAACCTCAACAATTAACTTTGATCAACTGCAATTAACCTTGTTGATTAACCTCCACAAGCTAGCTGAGCTAACTGACATAATAGTGTGCAAAAACTACTATGTATTAGTTCAATATATATATGAGCCAAGCCAAGAGTGTATATTTATAAATTTAGAGAAATATATTTCATACTTAAATGCAATATGTAACTGTATATTGAACGAATTAACCTTTGATGAAAAGCACCATGATCGAATATATATATATATATATATATATATATATATATATATATATATATATATATATACTTGTCGAGAAATCTAACAAAATCTTGGAGGTAAAAATGGAAGCAACAACTGAGGGGAATGAAGCCTGGTCCGACGACACCAACACTTGCTCACAACAATAATATATATACATTATGATACACATGTAATAACGCGTTGATGTCCTCGAGCCAGACAACATACCCCTCAAAGGAGAAAGCTTCCTTAATCCGGGTCATTTTAATGGAACCTGCCGAAGACAAACTTAGGGTTTAGTCTTGTTGGACACCAAGCTGCAAGCTAGCTATGAAACACATAAGAAATGTATGGAGCTAGGAATAAAACTAAGCTTTAGAGAGGAAAAAAAAACCCTAATTTAAACAACCAAAGCTCATCTCTCACTCTAGCTTTTGTGAGTCTTGCTCTGTCCATGCAGTGCCTTTATAAAGACACACAATGCCATCATCCTCCAATTCTACTAGTACATCTCATGCACTGATTCCCGAGATTAATTAATTTATGTTCAACTACTTTTTGCAAAGAATTTAAAAGACAACATTGTAGTCTGACTCCTACATAAATGTTTTTGACCATATTTGACATTTCATGACTTGTCATTCTACAAGCTTGACTAAATAATCCATGTGCAAGCTTTCCTTTTCCTTTCTTTCAAATCTCAGAATGAGAACTACAGTATATATTTGCTTTGGTTAAACAAATTCATTTATTTAAGTAGAACGTTTTCTATAAACTGTGCATCAGCTTTAAGAATCTTTGTATGCTTCAAGCTACTATACCCTTTAAAGTGGTTGTTAAGTCTTATGATTATATGAGCAAGAAAGTAGTTGGAGCAAATGTTAAAATAGATATAGTTATTTCTACGACATGGAATCAAAAAGTATGTTTTGATGTTAAAATAGAATTGATACTCCAATACCTGATTTTAAAATATAACCAAATAGAAGTAAAATAAAACTTTTAAAATATATTTTATACATGGTTTTAAAATAGAATCAACAATAAAATTTGTTTTTATATTCATTTCCCTCCGAATTCTCAGTTATATGCCCATGTTGCATTTATAGTTATATATATATACTTGTTTCTAAATATAGAATCAAATATAACATTTTTCTATTTTAACACTTTCTTTAACACTGCATTGGAGTGTTATGTTTTATAATCCATGCTTTATTATAGAAATAACATCTCCTTTAGCACTGCATTTGACTCGCTTTAAAAGAAGTTCTATAGAGATCGCCTACATTGAGGTCCGGCCCTAGAGATTTGGGTGCTCTAGATAAAATTTTGAAATGGTGCCACTTTATTATAAGGCTCTAAAAAAATTAAAACACATGTATAATATATATATATATATATATACACACACACACGTGCCTTATTATAATAGTGTCCTAGGCCATTCTCTTACTCGCCTCATCAAAGGGCTGGCTCTGTCTACATTTCAACAACTACGTTAATTTCATCCGCAAAATATCTATGATTAATAAAAGTCACCATCTTACGCGTCTCATAATCAATATTTGAATATTCTACTATACTCATCTATCTCATTTTAATTGATTTTTAATTTTTTAACACGTATATTGAAGTGTATAAGAATCATAATTACTTATAAATTTTACTTTTAATATTTACATCAAATACTGTAATAATTTACAATCTAAACTTTAATATACGAAACAGAACTTTTATTATAAATCAAATTACCTATATACTAATATAAAGAATAATTTTGATGTGTAATGAAGCACAACATAATATGTACATCAAGTCATCAATACATGTGATGTGGACACAACCCCTTTTTATAAAGTCACCTGATCTCTCTAAGCCAGCGGGGGATGAGTAAATGTGAAAGATGGTGAAGGTATCCAATTTCAAATTCCAAAGGCAGTCTGTGACGAAGAGACAAGGACATAGAGACAGAGACAGTCTATAAACGTTGTACTGCGTGATACTGTAGTTGTAGTACTAGTAGTTAGTTTAGTCAAGCCTTCTAATCAAAATATACATATACATTCACAACTTGAAGCTGCTGTTTCCTGACTTGATCGATTTGCGGGTAATACCAGGCTGTGCTTAAATTTCCTCCACTTTTTAAGGGCTGTCAAATTTTACTTATGTTGAAATCTCCATGAATAAATATTCGATAAATAAATAATTTTAATAAATTATTAATCTTTACCATCTGAACACAACAGAATTTATCGAAATTCTATTATGTAGACTGTTTTTTTAATAGAAGTTGGAGTAATTTTAATTGGGATAATCTACCAGAAGAGGAGATTTTATTTCTCCAAATGCAGCATCTTACTGCACAAGGTAGGCTAACTAATTAGCTTAGAGCCTTACAAGACGGATTAAAAAAATCAACTAAAATGATTTAAAGGCCAGAGTTTAAATATTTGAATATATTAGAGAACCTCGCCGTCTGAGAATAGATAAAGCAACTTTCATATTTTCAGAATAGCCGGTAATAATGCATCATACTGTAAGTGTACGTAGTAAAGTTGTATTATATGTAAGCCTTCGTACTTCACTTCGTGAAATCAATTCATGTTTCTTTTTCACAAGTGAGAAAATTGTCTGCAGTATCGCTGTTAATTGATCATTCGTACTTGAATCAGGAGGAATTATATTGATACTAGGGGAAAATTACAAATATACATGTGTGCATGTTTTAATACTTAATTCAAAAAAAAATATTATCCTCGGATAAAAATATTATATACTATATTAATTTATAACCTTTTATTTAATTAATTTTAGTGACACTTTATTTAGCAATGAAAGTGTTTTCAAAATTGTTCACTTACAACTTACTTTCGAGTTTAAATGGGGAAGAAAACAAATGGAAGGAAAGTAAAATTATAAAATTTGTGTTTTTCTTAATGCTGCCAAATTTTTTAGTGAAGGAAAGTAAGTGAAGAAAAATGTAAATTTCATATACTTTCTTCCCGAATTTTTTTTTGACGAACAGATAGCAGTTTTCATTAAATAGAACAGAACACAGTCGGGACAAACCCCCAACTGCCAATACAACCAGGCTGAAAAACAAATAACATACTAAAAACAATTAACTGATTTGTATCCTTAATTTGTATCCTGATCGTTTAACACACATAATTTAAAAATTCTTGAAGTTAAAAACGAAATCGAAAACATCTCAAGCGATCCAAGCTGCACCAACGTCCTTGAAAGCATCAACATCACAATTGATCTTATCACATAAAAACCATTGTTAACCCAGTATTCGGAAACCCCAATTGCATAAACTGAGGTTGGAGGAGTGGCGCCCCAGTTATCTATTTGCCAGATACCAATTATAGAAATGTTGAAAGTGGAAACCCTAAGAGGATGAAAAATATTTGGTTGTGAAATGTGAGCTCTTGTAATAATCATCACCGCCTCAGTTTCGATGCGGGTTTTCCAGATCTCCAAAAACATCAACAAAATCATTCTCAAAAGATCCATTACCGAATAAACTCAAACATAAATAAACAAAAAACATAATAAAACACCCTAAAAGAAGAGATAAACAAACACTCCAAAAGAAGAGACACACAAACACAAAAAAAAGGGTTTTATTGAAGGGAAATCAATGGAAACGAAAAAAACTAAGGGGTTGGGGCTTTCCACAGAAGAAAATTAAATGAAAGTCCCTCGACTAATTTGAAAAAAAACAAAGGGGAGACAACTCTTTAGAGGTAGGGTTTTCTCTTCTATTTCTTCCCGAAATTTTAATTCCAAAAGTGAGATGCAAGTAAAGGTAAAAATTTAAAAAACCTTACAATTACTAATATACCATTATTAATTCAATTTTACATTTTTAAGCATAAAATAAATTGAGAATTTGACAATTACTTACATGCTTTGCTTGCAATTCGAAAGCAGGATAATGAAAGTAATTTCACGTTATATTTTCTTAAACTCGGGAGCATGTGATTGAAATTGATTATATCTCAATTCACTCACTTCCTTTTATATTTTTAAACTTTTCCCTTGAAACACTCACGAGCAGAGTCTTAGAGAATGCAGCACTTTACCTAAGTCTCAGCTAAAAATTTCATGTATTTTTAACATTGCAATTTAATCAATATTAATTTTTCTATCCAATTCGAATATTCGAATTTGCACTGGCAATATTTTTTTTAATTAATGTATTGTACATAAGAAGATAATAATATCCTAAAAGCAATTATCATAGTGTATGACTGTATGTTGATGCATCTCACTGGGCACTTAAAAAAAAGGGGTCTTCATAGTGGCAGTTGACCTACCCCTCAGTGACCTAAAAACACCCTTGATTTTTGCTCCTCCTCTACTCTACTGTCTTTTCAAGTTTTTTTTTTCCTAACCAATCAACACCTTTAAAATTGACTGTCTATTCAAATTTCTGTTTGTGGTATGTCTTGGAACTTTGTAATTTTGACCATTTCGTGTTTGCAAACTGGCTCCCATTCTCACTATAAGTCTATACAGCTTTTCTACATCCCGACTGAATTTGACCAATATAATTCACACACCGATAATTCTTTTTGGTCTTGAGAAGTGTACGTAAATATATATTACACAGATATTAATGAATTCGTTTTTGATCTTTAACTGACATTTTTTTTCAAAAATTTGCTCTTATAACAAGAGTGTTTCTGTACTAACTCTATAAAGAATGACGTGGCTAGCAAAATGTTAAATTTAACTAATCACTTAAAGACGAAGCGCCCCTAATGATCCAATGGGATGGCGTAGCTGATAGCTCTACAAATTGTCTAGCTAGCTATACTCACTAGAGAAATGTGATCGGTCTCCTTGGCTATACATATTTTTTATTTATTTTTTCTATTTCTTCTTCGGATCCCCTTTTTACGTATTCATATCTTCTTTATATTTTTATTTACTTTATATATATAAATAATTAAATGGAGAATTCTTTAGCTAGTAAAGTTGGACCAAATTAAACTAGCTATATTTTGACTGCCCAAATTACCCAATAGTTTATACGTAGTCCTCTTTTGGAGAAGCAAATACCTAATCTCCCTTGAAAATGCTCTTAAGAATTTAATTATTCTGTCACGTGTATAAACTTTAGGTTTTAGACAGACTTGGCGGAATATCATGTAATGGAGTAAAGGACTTCCCCAAAATCTGTTCGTCTAGTAATATATAGAAATATAGCATATTTAAAATTTATACTATCACTAAATGAATATCTGGAATCCAATCCGATTATTACGTAAGATAAATGTAACGAATATGGACCGTACTTTAAAAAATACGAAACTGATCCAATTCGAATCTAAATCTGAAAGAATTAAACGGATTCAGATATGTATTTAGATTACAGGCCTATCACTAATGAATAAGTTTGTTCGTAGGCTCAATGTCATCATGATAAATTGGACATTTGTTACGTCTCATATTAATGAGATATAATAATCTTGAGACATTTATAAGAACAAGTGCATAATTAATGTATATTATAACTGTTATCTATTTTGGACCGATTTGTGCTCAAGTTGTGGGTTTAAATCAATGTCGGGGACTTGATAAAAAAATGTTAATATTGTGGGGGATAGTTTGGTGGGTAAGAATGAAATGCGATGAGATATAATTAAATGGAAACCATGAAAGTTAAAGAAAATTTTGAAAAAGGTAAGTAAATGCCAATTTTCTCTGATAATAAATATTAAAAAATGAATATGGTGGAAAATAAAAACATTAATTCTCAGTTAAGAGACTAAAGGTCGAATTTAAGTTGTTTGAAATTATATGAAAGATATAATGTAAAATTTTGATTTTTTATCAATATTATTATTCAAATTTCATTTCAATTTTTCATCCCAACAAAATATACAGTAGTATATACAGCGTGCAAAATATTACAGCAGCATAGCGTGTATTTAAGGTTGAGGTAGGTACAACTATGCTGAAGAAATGTTGGTAAAGCAAAACGGAGGAGATCTCCTAATCTCCTTTCTACAAAATTCCAAAGCAAATGGTTTCATTGTGTTGAGGAAAATAAGAATATTATTCCCACACCATAACCATACAACTATACAAAATCAAACAAATGCAGGAAGACAAACAAATAAATAATGATATGTACATATTTAAACTTCGAAGATCAGATACCAATGCCAATCATGTTTGTTTATTTACACAATAAACCCAAACTTTCCCTTGGCCCTTCTACTCTGACAACTAAATAACGTATGTACGCTATCACTATACAATTTAAGTTCGATTCTATTACATATTCACAACACATCCTAGTAATACATATTACGTAGTAATATAGTCGAATTTTTTTATGTTGATATAATATAACACAAGAATTTAAAATAACATACTCTTATCGCGCACATGAAATAACAATAGGCCCATTTTACTTATCTAATAATTAATTTTTATGTTAAAATTGTACGTATTTTTCTACTTAAAAGGGAAGACAAACGGGGACATACTCTTATCACGAAAATGAAACTTGCTAGTCTTAATCAAGCAAATGTATAATCAATACCATTTGTGATACAAGATGATGCATATTCCTTTAAAGCTTTTTAAGCGGCATAGAAGTTATAGAACACTTGCATTGCCAGTGTTTATACAGAACAAAAAGAAAACAGAGTACATTTGGACTGCCCATTGGACAGACCCATGTGTTATATTGGGCCTTAAATTTAGATTTTGATCTCTTAGATTTCTTGCTCAGCAAAAATCAATACTAATAACGAATCAAGAATGATTGATGATGTAATAACCCAAAAAATATGTCATTGTGATGTCATAACCTCGTTTAATGCAGTGTCAATTGATTCTCAATTAGTCAAGGCTTCTCTTGTACTCTTCAGCCTTAAATTTTTAAATATTTCAAATTTCAAATTTATAATACTGCAATGTAAAACCCAATTATTAACCTATTCATTTTTAAAATATTTCAAATTTTATCTCACGTATCACACTCTTCATATTCTTTTATTCAAAACTCTGATTCATCTTCTTCCTCTTTCATGCAGCTTCTTCTTCCTCTCACGTATCTTTTACAATTGTTATATTCAAAACCCTAATACATCTTCTTCATTTTTATCCTGCTTCTTCTTGCTTTCATAATATTCGTTCAAAATGGTTAATTCTAGAGGGTTTGTGTTATTTGCCCTTGCTTCTTTACTTATTTATGTTGTATGACAGTTGTTTTATCAATTTTTGTTTGTGTGCTTCGTTATTTCTAGGCAATCAATCAAAGAGAGTTAGACAAACAAGCTATTCAGTTCAGTTCTGTCTCCTGCTACACCTAAATTAGCTGAGAGGTCTGTACTTTTATTATTTTGTGTGAAAGGCCTGTGTGGTATGCTGATTTACTTTTATTATATTAATCTCATGGGCTTTAATGTTTCTACGTATGTTCCAGGTTACAATGCAATGTCTTATCTACTGATCATTTGCACTATAAAAATCGATGTATATGTCTATGAATGTCATGTATACTTCTCATTTTGATTGTTTGGTTGTGTTTTTATTTTGTTTGAACTAACAATATCAGTTGCAGATCAATTATCTAAAGGAGGTAGATCTGTGAAATTTCAAGATCATTCAACTCTTTCAGCGTTGTCTTTGCAAAGGTCTTTTCTAATTTGTAATTGATATGCATTTTGAATAATATGGTTTGCATGTTTAAAAAATTCTAATCTTATGTTAAATTTCAGATAAATTTTGAGACGTCAATTGATGATCGTTTAAAGTCACTACTTGACATTACAAATACAGGTAGTGGAGGAAACAAGTTTCAGTAACAGTCAATCTTAAAAATTTCATCTTTACAAAGGTTTTGTATAACCTGTAATCTGTTTTAATTTTGTACTTGAATAATTAGTTATTTTGCTGATTTTATTGTTATATCAATTGACAGAGAAAATGTTCCAATGTTAATTGATGATCGTGGAAAGACATTGCTTGATATTACAAACACACTGGGTTTGTTCATTTATCAATCTAGGCTATGCTCTTTATTGCTTCTGTTTATACTGTTCGAATCCATTGCGTTCAATGTTGTCTATAGTAGTTGAAAGTAAAGCGAAGAAAAGAGGTAGACCACGTAAAAATACCGAAGTATCGCTCATTACACCTGAAATAGCTGAAAGGTTAGAGTGGTTTTTTCATTATTTTCATATGAATATTTTCTGTGCTTAAATTCCTATCATGTTGTTTCAGTTTGCAAGCCAAAGTCTATCACAAAAATCCATGCTGAATACAAATCAAAGTATATCATTGTGTGTTCTTATCTTTCTTCTACTTCTGGATTTTGTATTTATTTTTGTATTGTTTTTTTTTTAATTCAAGAATCTACAGGTCAGTGTAGTATCGGAGGCAGCCAAAGAAATATCACGACAGGTCTGTGGTTGTAGTGTAATTCTCAGTAACTTTTAAAATAAGTTTGCAGTCAACTTCGTTGTGGTAATGAATAGAATCCTGACAAATTATAGTTTTATTATTTGAATTTTCCAGAGTGAATCTTTCGCGTGTAGCAGGTGATCGTAGAAAGACAGTCGATGCAATCTCAAGGACGTGTCTTAAAAAAAGTGAAATTACATGTGCCTGCATTGAACATTATTTACATCTATTTTTATGATATACCATGTTTGTATATTTAGATTTAACCTGATTTCAAATGCAACCTACCTTACTGATTTTATACCGCGTGATCTTCATATGAAATTTAATTCATCTAATGATTCTGTGCAAGGAAATGATTTTCATACAGATTTTGAAAATTTTGGTAATCACTTAAATAAGGTCAATATAACTCATTTATATTTCCATGTTACTGAAACTTCTAATTTTGAATATTATGTGATAAATAGATAGTTATCCTCTCTATCATGATTCAGTCAATGAAGTTGACAGTGATGATGAGTTATCCACAAATGATATGTTTCCAAATTTTAGTGATGGTGAGGAAGATATTCATTCTACTACCGAGACTTGCAAAGATAAGATGAATTTGAAAGACATGCCACTTTGTCCTGAATATAATAGCCTCGGTGGACCTACAACAATTTGTAAGTATTGTAATACACTGATGTGGATTGAAGAGCATTTGAACAAATAGCAATTGAAGGGGATCTATTGTTTTCGATTTGTTGTTGCAAAGGTCAAGTGAAGCTTCCAGTGGTTCAGCCGACTCCTGGATTCTTATTTGATTTATACAACGATCATGTTAGAGTTCTTCCATTCCGGCAAAAATATGGTTATACAATTCGATGCTTTCTATGACTTCTAATGGTGCCAATAAAGATCATTCAATTAACAAATCAAGAAGACCTAATGTTTATAGAGCCCTTGGCCTCCATTTTCATCAATTTGGTACTCTTATACCACAAGATAATACTGGTCCCAAATTTTGTCAGTTATACATATATGATACTCAGAATGAATTGGATAATAGAAGTGGTGCTGTGATGTGCCACAATCGAAATGTTGTAGATCGAGATGTGTTGCAAGGATTTCTTGATATATTGTATGAGGTCAATCCATTGGTCAAAAAATTTCGCATGGCTCGCGATCGTTATGAGGAGGATAATGTCGTTGATTTGAATATTTTGATGAAAATCTCCAAGTCGGAGAGTGGATGTGAAAATCATATATCTGATTCTGATGAAGTAACTTGTCTGATTGTTTGTAATAGTGAATATACAAAGGGAGTCCGTGATGTTCTGATACAAACGAAACATGATAAATTGGAAAGAATAACTAATTTCCATCATTTGATGATGGTGTTTCAATATCATATATTGTCCCTGCATGGCGAGGATGGGTTTTATGACAATATTTCATATGTGGCAAGTAAAAAAGTTGCTAAGAAAAAGCGAGAAAAAGTTTCTGCTAAAGAGTTTTATTCCTATTAATTTCAAATCTGGTCTGGTGAAGGTATATGTTTGTGGTCCTTACCTTCATAAATTATTTGTTGCGTTGCCTCCTTTGCTTTGTGTATTAATTTCAACTAATTTTGGCATTTAAAATAATTACACGTAGGTATGACTTTGCGCTTAGGTGGAAGGCTTTATCAACAATTTGTTGTTGACTCTTTCTCTTCTATGGAATAGTACAGGGTAACATGGTTATATCGTAATCAAGACGGAGTAAAATTTATCATAATCTTCAGGATATAATCTCTCTATGACAATACAAGATTCAAGCAACAAATGAAGAAATGATCATTGGAGATTCATCTTGTGATTGCCACATGAAGCACTTTAATATTTCTCTAAATCATAAAATTATTAAGTTGTTTTGATTTGATTAAGTAAGACCGTATGTTATGTTCCTTTGTTTCGCTTAAATAAGACTTATATGCAATATTCCAAAACAATTGTGCTTTTGTTTCAATCCTTATTAATTATCTATGAA
This sequence comes from Oenanthe sinensis, assembly GCA_028671895.1. Classification (NCBI taxonomy): domain Eukaryota; kingdom Viridiplantae; phylum Streptophyta; class Magnoliopsida; order Apiales; family Apiaceae; genus Oenanthe; species Oenanthe sinensis. Next base: position 45,290,833 of record CM053813.1, on the reverse strand, counting down.
ATTTCTGTTTGCTTTAATTCATCTTATAAATTTTTCTTATCCCATTTGCTTTATCAACTATTCATTTTTCTTGTGAACTCAATATATATTGTTAGACATTTTAATTATTGCTAAATTAAACTTAAAATTATCGCATGTTTTATATGTTCTAAATATAATAATCATGTTCATTATAAACCGACATCAACCGGGTGACGTCAACCGCAATAATTAATAAGCCTACTTTTATTAAAACCGGATGACAAAAACAGATACTGAATATAAGCCAAGACTTGACATGAAAAATTTAATAAGTGTAATTATTTTAGACTTTCAATTTTATTATTAAGAAACAAGTACGATAATTTAAAAAGATTTAAAATTCAAGAACAGTAACACGCTCATCGCGCGGGCAAAAAATTGCTAGTATACAATAATAGTTGGATACTAGAAGAATAAAATTGTTAAATATAAGTGTACTTATAATATATACTTGTACTATTTAATAGAATCAAATTATTAAATATAAGTGTACCTATAACATATACTTGTACTATTTAACAGAGAGTATATCGAGTCCAATGATCCAACACACTGATGAGTACATAAAGGAATCTTAAAATTGATTACACTTATTTGGCGTAAATAATATTGTATATTTTTACTTAATCATTTGTAGACTTGAATATCTTTTACATAAATTATAACATAGTAAGTTATCATCACACCTAAGCAAATGGAGTATTACCATTATTTTCGACTATTAAATTACATTAAATATGATAAATATCTTATTATCTTTGATACTTTGGTTCATGTACATTTACAGGCTGTGCAGTTATCTAGCATGCCGATTCGCTCGATGAAGGATCCTGGTTCGTATAGTGCTTGTCATGATGCTAATTAAAAATAATACTGTACAAATTTTGTGTGAGGTTATACTCCGTGATAACTCTCTCTATCGAAGATGCCGATTCGTGATGTTAACGGTTGACAAGTCCTATAAAATCACTGTTTTCATTATTTGAGCCAATTTCTATCGAGTCATTCTCTCCCCGTGTCTCTGTTTAGCTAATGTTGACTAAAGTATAGGAGATTATGGTCAATTGGCAAGTAATTAAGAATTGAATAATAGTCAAGTTGATATCTAAATATAATATCTTGGATAATATTGTCACTCATTTTGTTATTATAGCGTTTGTGTAATGCAGATGTACACTACATCACAATCAGCTGATGAGTGACACAACTAGTTGCACTAGGAGTAGTCCATTTAGTTATAGTGTATTATATAGTAGGTGCTGGCCGGGGCTGCGCAAACAAATTGCAGTAATCAATTCTTGTGGCACCAAACTTGTGCATTCGTGTATACATATGATAATTATATTCCTGAGGCTCTACAAGTGCGGGGGTACCAGGTTGTTTTTTGTACTGGGGGTACTCAACTAGGCAGCCAGCAGAACACAACTTTCAAACACAGCAAGCTTGTAGTTCTGTAATATATGAAACGCGCCTGAGAATCGAATCCGAAACCTTTAATTTCTTATTATTTTTAAATCAATATGTTCTAAACATATAAGAATTGTTCAAGTTCTCCACTAATTTTTCTTCTCAAACAAAATTTAAGAATCAAAACATTCAAAAAATACATTTCAGAACAAATATTCTCACAAATGCCTGTCGAACGTGGCAACTCCCTACGTGGAACTTGATCACTGGCAAATTTATTAGTGACAAAAAAGTGGGACTTGTTTTTTTCATGACATTTCAGCACCATATCGGACCATATCGCGATTCCTCAACATCAATAGATCCTGGTGTTGCTTCATTTTGTCCCTGTTCCAATACCATTACTACCCGCACTATATACTTTTCCTCTAAATCTTTCTTCCTTTTTAGTCTTTATCCAATTATGTGATTTTATTATGCAAATACTTTTCGCATTACCCTGTTCCAACAACTCTATTCGGTACTAGTGGCTACTAATAAATTTTCACAAATAATCATCATTTGTCTTAAGAAATGTGGCAAACATTATTGATGGCCTTATATTTATATGCTGGATTAATATCGGAGGTCATGTAAAATTATATGTGATCAGACCCAAGTCAAATTCAACATTGACTAATATGGCCCTCTTCAAAAATTGATAAAATTCTCTTCATATTATCAAAATGCATGATGATTAGTATTATATGCTAAATTCTGGTAACTAATTAGCAGTTCCACCAAATTTTGTCTTTAAAATTGTTTATATATCTTATCTTTACATCTGGACTAATGGTTGAAAAGCAGAGCATAATAGAAATATCTCTAACACTCAAATTCCTCTATAAAAAGAAGGCTTTCTAACTGAATTTGGTCCATACCAAACAAGGAAACTAAAGCCTTCTTTCTTGTATTCCCCAGCCCATGGAATCTCAAGCTGAAAGCTTATGGGTTATTTTTTTAGCTTCCAAATGCAAAGATTTCATTATTCAAAACAACTACCCTTTTGTTTTTCTTATAGTTTTCATATGTATTTCTTGGCTCTCTCTATCTTTTGTCTATTGGGCATACCCGGGTGGCCCTGCATGGGGAAAACACTACTTCTGGACCAAATCCTACCCGAATCCAATACCCGGTCCACGTGGATTTCCAGTAATAGGCAGCATGAACCTCATGGCTGACCTTGCTCATCAACATCTAGCAGCCATGGCAAGAGTGTTCAAGGCAAAACGGGTCATGGCTTTGAGCCTGAGTGAAACAAGATTAATCGTGACATCCGACCCGGACGTGGCCAAAGAAATACTCAACAGTAGTGTATTTGCTGACCGTCCAGTGAAGGAGACAGCTTACAGTTTAATGTTTGACAGAGCCATTGGATTCGCTCCTTACGGAGTTTACTGGCGAACATTAAGAAGGATTACAGCCACTCATATTTTCTGTCCCAAACAAATGAACATTTCAGAAGCTCAAAGATCACGAATTGCAATCCAAATAGTAAGAGAAATTGAGCGTCAAAGTAGACAAGATATTGGAAGATGTTATGAAGTTAGAAAACTACTCAAGCGAGCTTCTTTGAGCAACATGATGAGCTTAGTATTTGGGCGTGACTATGTGGTGGAGGAACTTTCATGCATTAGGAATAGTGAAGCTGCTGCACTGAGTAAGCTTGTGGAAGAAGGTTATGATTTATTAGGGCAACTCAATTGGTCTGATCACCTTCCGTGGATATCAAGTTTTGATCCTCAAAACATCAGGGTCAGATGCTCCAAGTTGGTTCCTCAAGTGTACAGGTTTGTAACTCGGATTATATCTGAGCATAGAGCCTCCGCGCTTAAGAAGCTTCCCACCGAAACAAATCATGCATTTGTAGATGCTCTTTTAGCTCAACATCCTGATAAGTTGTCAGAGGCAGATATGGTAGCCGTCCTGTGGGTCAGTACTATTTATATTTCTATATTGTAATAGTGGGCCTGAGGTTATCTGCAAGATTTAACATAGCATAGACTTTTGTGGTTGATGATATATGAGGGCATGCATGCATGGATGCATGAAAATTGAAATGATTGTTTTCTTCTTAAATAGGAGATGATATTCAGAGGGACTGATACTGTGGCGGTTACGATCGAGTGGATCCTTGCGAGGATGGCCCTTCACCCAACAATCCAAGCAAAGGTTCATGAAGAGATCGATCGCGTTGTCAGACAGTCAAGAGCAATAACAGAATCTGATATTTCGGCAATGGTCTACCTTCAAGCTGTGGTCAAGGAAGCTTTTCGGTTACACCCTCCCGGCCCACTTCTTTCTTGGGCTCGTTTAGCTACCAGTGACACAACAATTGACGGACATCATGTTCCATCAGGTACCACAGCTATGGTGAACATGTGGGCCATCACAAGGGACCCATCAGTGTGGACGGATCCAATAAACTTTTTACCAGAGAGGTTCATGACTAAGCATTCGCCTGATGATGACTTTTCAATGATGGGCTCGGATCTTAGGCTAGCACCATTCGGGTCGGGCACAAGAATATGCCCCGGTAGGTTCTTGGGTCTCACAACCGTCACCTTTTGGGTGGCAACTATTCTTCATGAATTCAAAATAATTCAATCGGATCATGATCCTGTGGATCTCTCGGAAGTACTACGGCTTTCTTGTCAAATGGCGAACCCACTTGTAGCTATATTTCTACCACGGCGCAGATATGTTCCACATTGGTGAAGTCCTATGTTTACAAACATACCCTCAACATGACAATATGTGCCTGTGTATAGTGTATATCCGTAAATCATGACGTGTGTATTTGTACATTTGTATTGTATGACGTGTGTCCCGGTAATTGTATCGCTTAGTTCCAAATTATATATGTAAATGTTTTTGGAGAACTTGGTAATAAAACAACAATCATGGACTTCCAATATATTCAACTTAACAATAATAATCACGTTCAAATTAAATTTGATTTGTTTATTTTCTTTATGTTATGTAAAATTTAGGCTAGTAGAGAATGAATGCACCAATGGAGTTTGCATCTTCGAAAATATCTTCGGCGTAACGGCATAAAATTAAGTATTTCTGTCAAAAGTTAAAGAGAATGGATTAGCTAACATATATTTGGTGAGCGTAAGCTAGATTGTGAATAAACCTTTGTTTTGAGTTTATAGCTGTCAAGATGGTTAAGACGGATAGCCATTTGGCTTATCCTCTAGTTTATAGTCCCCTTTATCTTTATTCCTTGCTGTCTCTTGTTTTACCAGTTGCAATAGCACTGTTCCGACCCAACCTAATAGGCCTTCCATACCCGCAAAACACCGATGTTCGAGAAGGTTATAAGAGCATCTCCAACTCATTACACTATACTATAATTCCTTTTTATTAATCATTTTTGAGTTTTTTTACACAAACCAAGGAGGTACACTAACTACACTATACCATCATTAATACTATTATAAAATTAGAGCATCTCCAACAACCTCTTTATGTTAGCTCCTAGGTCTAAAAATAAAAAATCACTCATGTATTAGAGCTCCAACAAACTCCTAGAGGCTCTTTAAATAGTTAAGAGCATTTTCTCTCTCCTCAAACTTAGAAGTTTGAACATGCCTCTTAAATTAATATTTACTAATAAAATATTCATTACCTACCATTTTTCCCCCACTTTTCACTCTCTTTTTATGAATAAAATATAAATAGAGAGTCAACATAAAAAATATTGTTGGAATTGACACTCCTAAATATATGTTAAATCACAGGGAAATGCTTTATATTATATTTTATATTATATTTAGCAACCAATTAGGAGTTTGTTGGAAATGTTTTTACTCCCGCAACCTCTTATAGTCTTGTATAAAGAAAGTGAAACGAATGGATAATAATTAATACAAGGACAACTATTGTAAAATTAAGTATTAAATATGCTTAAAAAATTGAAAATGACTGATAAAATGAAATACTCTATGTAATTATCAGATTAATTTGGACAATGCTTTTCACCCCGATACATGTAATATTCATTTAAATCATTCTATTTTTGTTGACAACTACATGCGGGGCTCTGTAATTATTGAAATTTACACATATGCGGTGCTTGCTGTTTTGTTTATAACATTATAAGGACTCTCTACTTCAATTCTGTTTGTCTCTAATTTTCTGTTGATTTTTCGGTGCCTAAATCTTTTAATGTTCTAGAGTTATTGGTGGCTATTAGTTAACTAAATGTAAAAAAAATAGAAAAAATATGATCTGGTTCATGATCTGTTGGGTTGATACAGGGGATCGGTTTACTCTCGTTGAGTTTGAGTGGAAATCCAAATGTACGTATGTAATGCCTGTTAAATGATTCCCATACATATTGTAATATTTGAGATATCTAGATAAAACTGTTAGCCAAAGATATCTCAATAAGTTACTCATGACATTAGTGCAGGAAGATTCTTAGTATATGTGCTTGTAGTTTACCCCCTCTTTCTCCACTAAAGCAATGATGAATATGTGTGTAGAACGATTGATAATAATCCTCTATTATGCAATACCAATGTATATACAAGATTAGTTTTGATCATAGCATTGGCGTATAATAGAATTAGTTTTGATTTATTTTATAAATAACTTATAAGTTGAAAAATATATGTATTTTTTAACTTATATATTTTTCAACTTATAAATAGCTTATAAGGAGAGGCAAACGGGGCCGTATTAGATGTAGCTTTGAATATGTTTCAAGGTATGTCTTGAAAAATAATGTGGTTTTATAAGATTTCTAGAGTTCTATACTAGTGGAAATATGCATGCATCACAAAGAATGATTCAAAATACATAGAAATATATATTATAAGTTTTGTTATAATTGTAAAATGTAGTAAAAATTACAATTCCTCATTTCCATTTAGTTGTTTTTTTTCTTTTTGAACCCGATAATGTATCGTAAGGAATTTGTCTTTTTTATTGTTTTCTATTGATACATATGGATTGGAAAAAAGCAATTCTTAAAAGAGGTATTTAACTCCAAGATTGAATCGGAAAAAAAATTTATTGACTCTGGAATCAAAGAACTAGTAGATATGTTCAGCAAGAAGATTATAATAATTGTTCATTTTTTCCAAATTTACAAGCACTTGAGAGAATCATTTTAAAATATTTTTTCCTTTCTTTTCTCTGGTTGTCTTCTCCTCTATCCTCTTTCTCAAAATTTCGGAAGCACAATATTAGTGCTTGTTTGGTTGAAATCCAAATACCCAGGAAATTTAAATACTCAGGAAGTGTGATTTTATAAATGTGTTTGGTTAGCACTAGTGAAGAAAAGTAGAAATATCTTGAAAGATTGAATGCTCATGGAATATGCGAAATTGTTTACCTAACCCCTCTTGGTACCAAATACAATTCTACACTTCTCATGAATTCTAATTTCATTAAAAAATTTAAATTTTATAGGATATGACATCCTATTGCATACCAAACAAACACTTATTCTTTTAGTCCCTCCCTATCAATTCAAATGTCAAAAAGTCATTGACTAAGTCTTTGGTAGAAAAAGTATCATTTTAGTTCTGCAATTTAAATTATCCGTTCAGTTCCAAAAAGTAGAACCAAACATTGTCCCCCCACCCAATCGAGAACGCGGCCCCGTTAATATGCGTCCATGATCCATATGCCGATTACAAGATGGGGTTATAATAGTGTGCACCTCATTTAAGAAATAAACGGCTTGTGTGCTTGGTGACCGAGTCAATAGCATATGATAATAATTACACGTCTAACAAGGCCCTAAACTCATCAAAAAAGTTCTAGAAAAAACAAAAGATAATTGTTTTCTGCCACAAACTAACCAGTCAAGTATAATAGAGACATTTCTGTCAAAATAAATTAGTACTCTCTACATCTCATTTGATTCTTAATACTGTTTGAAAACGACACTCATATTTTAAATAATATTAAGAATCAAACGGGACGGAACCGAGGGAGTAATAGAGACATGAACACGTTATTATTCATATAAATTTTGGCACTTGCTACTTTCATGCTGCAATGATGTTTGGGAGTGTGGGATATGACTGGCCTAGTAGCCTAGCCAGCCCATGGGATTGGAGGCTGGTTTGGAATGCCGACTATAGTACGGAGGCTTCTAATTAAAATTATTAGGGTAAATCTTATGGTGGTCATTGACGATAATATCAACATCAATCATCAACTCATTACTAGATACTTGAGTTGTGATTATCGATTGCTACAGTATTCGTAATTATAATTTTTATTCGAAACGTACAATAATGCATGATTAATAAATTTTTTTATTGTGAGAGCATGAATACAAAATATTTGATACCAGTTTTTTCCCATTAAAATTTAACGTGTATTGGATGTTTTTATCATCTGTTAATTTAAATTTAAGAAAGAAATCTAAGTTTTCATGTTAGTTGGTTATTCACTTAATCTCCAACTTCTAAATCAATAATACTATCAGTGTCATATTAGCAAGTTTATTTACTTTAATATTTATATACAGTTAAGTACGTCTGTATAATAAGATATAAATTTAAGACTATAAACTAAAACCTTCTTATATATATTTTTCTTTTAAGAAAAAAAGTTGCATAGACAAGCTAGAAACCTGAAGAGATAACGTTTTACCTTCCAAAAAGAACAAAAGTGAGTTTGCCTTTAAGCAACGTTCCTGTCGATAATCTATCATGACCAATTGGAAAATTCGGAAGTTTAGATTTTATTTAAAATTTTAAATTTTATTAAATACGATATATAGATAATTAAAAATTTTAAATTTTATTGAAAATCTAAAATATTTAAAAAGAAAAAGGAACCTAAGATATATATTAGGTAATTTTCTAAGATTTTACTACAAAACAATGATATATTAATGAATTTTTAAATGAATCCTGATTTTATAAAAATATTACTCTCATGTTTGCGGATAAAATCATATGTATTTCAGGTAACTTACTATTTTAGGCTCCATAATCCCATATTTAAATATTAATATAAATTTAAAAGTTTAAAATAATAATTCACGTCATTTTTCATATGTTATTTAAAATTAATTAGACATCCTCAAACACAATATTAGTATATTTGCAATTTAACGTGTGTACTTGAACTATAATATTTCTTTAAAAATTGTGGTGGTTGACATTTGATTTTTTTAGCTAATAATTACATTAAAAATTGACATCTAATATTTTTTTTTGTATGACTTTTAAATTTGATATATTTGAAATATCATAATTCAACTTGAAGTCATTAAGAATTTTTTTGCTTGTTTCGGATAAACTAGAGTATCTGTCGGTAGAATAATTTTCAAAATGAAAGCTAGCTAGATAGCATTTAAGGACATCAATTAGATGTCTGTCGACTTTGTAAAACAAACACATTACTAGTTGCAGAAACCACCATTTTTATGCCTTGTAGCATTTGATGGTGTTGCTATCTTCTTGAGATCGATGGATCCATTATTAAATTTTTCCGTACCATAATTTAACTGTTTGATGGTTGCGTTTCACAGACACTAGTATAGCGCCATTTAAGACAGGAGGAGTGGGCTAACTAGGCTGCAGTGCATGAAATTTTATTAAAGTACAATCTGTCTTCCAAACTTGAAAGATATTTAAGCCTGCATTAGGCTAAAAGAATTTCGGAATGTAGTAATTATATATGAAAGTTCATCTGGTTCCACGAATAACATTTGCAGATGTTTTTAACTCCACTTTTCTGGAAAATTTGGTTCCGCAACTTAACATATGCACACAATATAAGATACGAATGGATAGGACCCTATTTGACTCGATAAAATGAGCTCGATTTGGCTTGAAACCGAATTGGAGTTCGAACAAATATGAGCTCGATAAACAAAATTCGATTTATACATGAGTCGAGCTCAAACACAACTTTTAGGTTCGATAAATTTCAATTTCAACTTGATGTGATTAAAAAAAGCTCAAACTTAAACATGATAACCAAAAACTCGACGTAAATCTTCGAATTACAACCCTACTATTGGCAGCTAATCTTTACGGAGTTGAAGGAGAAGTTAAGCTAAACAACCCTCGAGTCTAGTAGTTAAGAGCTGTTTGGAATTAATGATTTCAAACTCAGCCCCCCAAACACAACAAAATAAGCTGATATGGACTTATCTCCCATACAGGTACCTGTTAAGATGGGCCAACCACTCAATTTGTTTACGGCCGGGCAGAAACATGTGTAATTGAACGTTAAAAAGATCTCTACAAAATTTATTTTGACCACTTGAATTATTTCAATTATTTCACTCTCTGACTGGACCACTAAATTGTTCATACTATTTCTTTCTTTTTTGATAAAATTGTTTATCCTAATTCAATATTTATAGAAAAAAGTATTTTTTAGAGCTTTATGTTTTAGTATTATTTTTCGGAACACTAGTAAAATCAGAGATAACCTTGAGCAACTTCTTTATTGTTTATTTTTTGATATACATATAGGGAACTGGGTCTAGTTCCAGAATTCATAGTCCTGGAGTAAATTATACTTGCGATAATATGAAAAGTTTTTGGGCTACTCATCACTGATCTTCTGTATGGGCCTGAAAACGGGCTGGACTTCTAGAACGATGCTAACTTCACAAAGATAATACAAAATACTTGCAATCATCAATAATCTAAGAAGGGAATGCATATATAGCACCAACTTTAAACTCAGATAACCACAAGTCATAAAAGAAAAACAAGTCATCCTAAAACAGAACCAACATTTTAGATAGGTAACCACAAGTTCATACAAGACAAGTCATTCTAAAACAGAACCTCAATTAGAATACTTGTGATTAACAAGCCCAGCACCTTAACCTTCAACCTTAGTTTTTGGAATCTTGAAGTCTTGAAAATGCCATTTCAAGCTGACTCCATCGCTGCTCCAGGGTTCCGCTATAGCCGATCGACATCCTGACCAAACCAGGGGAAATTCCAGCAAGTTTTTTCTCTTCCTCATTCAATTCACTACTGGTGCTGCTACCAGAGCAAGACATGAGTGTTTCATAGTAGCCTAAGCTCACGGCCATGAATCCAAATTGAGTACAATTTTGCAAAATGTTCATCAGCTTATTGGCCTTCTCCTCAGTTTCCATGTCCACACACAAAAGGCCACCATATCCATATTCTTTGTTTATCAGGGACTTCAAAAGTGCATGATCAGTGTGATCCTCAAGGCCTGGATATACGACTCTTAGACCCAAATTCTTCATTCTTGTAGCAAAAACCAAGGCCCTGTGGGAATGCTCCTTCATCCTAATGGCCAGATGAGGAATCCTTTCGGATAGCTCAAACGCAACTTTGGCATTCATAGTTGGACCTAATAGCATCAGAGGCCCTTGGTGAAGGTCCATCATAGAGTTCATAAGGCTCGCAGATCCACAAACAGCACCTATCAATCAAAATAGTTATGCCAATAAATCAGTAACACATATTGACCAAATTATAGGTGTAACACATATTTTGTGTCAATTACATGTGTCCTCCTTTCAAAATTTGATACTTTTTCACCAATAAATTTTTTGAAACATATATAAAACTGTCCCTACAAAATTTAAAAATATGAGGGTGGCTCCCTGTGATATCTTATTCAGTAGTGAAAATTTAAAATTGATTAAAATACTGAGTTGAGAAAAAATTGAAAGAAACAGAATCGCAGAGAGTAACTACTGAGTTTGGACTTTGGACTCAGAAAAGCAAGAGAATCCAAAGGTTTTTGGAACTCTAGATTCATGAAAACGATGCAGCTGCAGACTTTATGGGCTTATGCCTTATGGGGTAGGTGATCAGTATTTTATTTATTAAAAAAGAAGATGAATGTGATATGAACGACAGAAGACTTGCAAACAAGAAAACAAATACACGTGTTCCTAAAGATTAACAGAGAGATAGAAACAGGACTTGTAAAAGCCTTTGGAGAAACATATATAAAAACACATCTAATTTATACTGTATTAGATACTACTCCCTCCGTCTCTTATTACTTTTCCTGTTAATCATGTGTGCGTTTGCCAACACACACTCTTTGATCGTTAATATCTTTAATTTCGTATTAGTATTAAATATAAAAAATTTACTGTATTAAAGTACTCACAAATACGAATCAAATAAAATCACTCATGACTATATTTTGTCTTACAAATTATGTGTAAATTAGTAGTCAATCGCTTACAATGAACAGTACAAAAAGTCAAAACAATAAAAGCTTAACGAGACGGAGGGAGTACATAATACAAGCTATATAAAGCCATGTAGAAGTAACAATTTTAATGAGTGGAAAAAATTTACATAACAATAGTACATGTAAGCTGTCAATAGCATGATATGCGAGTATCAAAAGTCACGTTTGGCAAACAGGGCAGAAGTCACTCCAAATCACACAGTGGCATGTCCTGTTTTGGAGGTAACCACTTATAGAAAAGCTGAAGATACCAAAAGGGATAATTAAGCTAGCTACTTTACATGTCAACACCACTCTTATTATTCATGTGATGATGCAACTGTATGTAACCACTACCCTCACCTAATCTTTTATCAGAAAATAACTAAATTTGTGATTATGCCTAACCATGTTCTTAATTGCTCTAATCAAGACACTCACAGCCCTTATAAAAATGCATCAGTTATCCATCTTTTCTTGTGGTAATCATAGATACAGCTGCATTTTTTTAACCCCAAAAAAAAAAGAGGGATAAACTTCATTCCCTAAAACCTGGAGTACGTTAAACGTAGTACCGAGTCAAATTCGTAGTTTAAATTACATATAATAATAGTATTATACTGACTCCTTTAAAATTAGTAAAATAATACCAAAGCTCCTAAAGTGACAGATATGTTATTCTAAGTTATTCGAGTATCTACCAGAATTGTCCCCTGATCTAGCTAGGAGCGTATAAGTAAATTTCATCAAATAAACAGAAATCATATCAATATTAGAAATACTTAAATTGGTACTTATATGTGCTGTTAAAAAAACGCGAATCGAACTTAATCGGTGAATACAAGGAACATGGATTAATTAGATAAACCAAATATTATTTAAAATAATTAATTGAATAATAGGCAATTTAATCGGTTCATTAAGCTACCGAACATATTAATCCCCAATTTTTAGAATAATGTTAATATGTATTAATTTTTTATTTTTGAAAAATAATTAAAAGATTTATAAAAAAGATACCTGCAATGATGTCGGCCCCACCGCTAATAAACTTGGAGATACTATGAACCACCACATCAGCACCAAGCCTGGCCGGAGAAATAGACATAGGAGCAAAAGTATTATCAACAATAACCTTAACACCCTTCCGATGAGCAATCTTGCTCAGTTCTGGTATGTTCGCAACCGTCAGAGTCGGATTCGAAATCGACTCGAAATACAAAACCTTAGTCTTCCCTTCCACAATCGCATCATCCACCTTCTCCAAATCCCTAACATCCACAAACGTCGTACTAATCCCCGAAGCCCTCGGCAGAAAATGCGTCAACAACGCGTGGGTCCCACCATACAAAGTCTGTGATGCAACAATATTGTCACCGCTGTTAACCAAGTGCAACAAAACCGAGGAGATAGCCGACATGCCACTGGCCGTACAATAAGCAGCCTCGGTACCCTCGAGAGCAGCAATCTGGCGGCTTAGGTTTAAAACAGTAGGGTTAAAATGACGGCTGTAAATAAAAAAGTCACGGTCCGGGCCCAACTCCCCGGAGAACATGCGGCTCATTGTTTCTGGCTCCATGACGGTGAAGGTGGCGGAGGCTTCGATGGACATGTTGACGCCGCCGTGCTCACCGAACTCATGACGAGCATTGGCTAGGGAAGCGGCGGGGTCCGATTCCCAATGTTTCATTTGTTTTTTCGGGACAATAAACTCATCAGCGCTTCTTTTTTTCGAGTTGATCGAGGGGAAAACAGACTCCGCCATTCTTGAAAATATTTGTGTGTGTGTATGTGTATGTGTGTGTTTTAAGAGAGAAAGGATTGAATGAGGAACGGGAGAACAGGGGATTGATTTATATAGAGAAAATTATAGATGTGGACACAGCTATACAAAATCTCGAATTTAATTTTTCATGATTACTTTTCGGGTGTATTTTTTCCTAATTATTATCGAAATTGCATTGTACACCAAATTTGAATCACGTTCGACTCTCCGTACATTGAATCTAGTCATTTTTTAATTCGGACGATGTAAAGAATCTACGGTTTTTATGTGAATATTGATTTTATATTATTATACAGTATCTTTTCTTTTTTACCTGGATTAATTTCTATTTATTTTCAAATCTTTATTTTATTGTCATTCATTTATTTTCTTTTGTGTGGAGTGATACGTACATTATCTCACGGGAATAATTAGTATACAGCTTCTCCACATATCCGTAAAACAAACATCCTTTTGAAAATCCTTCTTGAATATATCACAGAAAATGTAAGATTTTATTTTTTTTTATATTTTTCTGAAAGAACCTCGTTTTGGGGACTATACCATGCAATTAAAATAAACATTATAGCTGACCGTTTCTCTTTTTTACTATTTCTTTTTTGAGAAAGATTATGCCTAAAATTTGAGAGTGAATAGAGCGCATAATATAAGTCATATACAGTGACCACGAGGCACAAACATCGTACATGTATAATACTCTTCGGCGTATTTTACATATTTATTTTGAAAAATATTATATATTCTAAATTAGAAAAAGAAAATTAGTTAATTTCAAATTATTCAAATCTTAAAAATGTAAATATAAGAATTGTTTCGAAAGCTTATATTTAAAAATGTACTTGCACAAGAAATAAATAAATTTTATATTTAAAATAAATATGTAAAAGACCACAAAAAGATAGTATAATTTTTTCATTACTAAATTCTTGCGCAATTTCATGGTACAAAAAGTGCCACGTTAAGTAAATTATAATTGAATGTAAAGTCGAATCGATTATAAATTGCGTTATAATATTTTCAAATACCACGTTTTCAATTTTCGTAATCCTTTTATCGACATCTTCAACAAACCAAAAAGTCTTGTTTGGGATATTCGATTCTATCCTTTTCAGTTGTAAGAACGTAGAAGATGTTTAATAAGAAAAACTATCATCTTCAGTAATAACATAGTAACATGTGAGATTAATTTAAAATTAATAATTTAGCTTGAAAAAAATGATTATTAATTCTTCCACGCTTATAATCTTCAACGATCACGCTTGTAAAATACCTAGAATCTTATATGAGTAGCTAGGCCGGATTTATATATAATCTATGTAGAATGCCTAGAATCTTATATATATACATATATATATATATATATATATATTATTTATTATAGAGAAATAAGAATATACTAGGAAAATGTAGAGAAATCGCTGGAACTCTGAAAAGAAAGACGTGCATGAGTTGGGTGTTTCGTCACCAAAGCAAAGCAGCAAAACTATACAAGAACTTCTTCCATGTGGTACACCGTACACGGGTACCTATGTACATGTGGTATCTGTGTGTACAATTTGTACATATATCATCAATATTTGTTAAAATAATTTTCAGCACGGCGGGGCATTATGAATTTATGATGAATGATCTGAGGTTCACTTTTTTTGGTATTTCAAAATTTATTACTTCTAATCAATGACTTGATATACATCACTTGGTTTTATCCGGCGAACTATTCTTAGATAAAATATTATAGTATATCTTATTATAATATCCTTCATAATATTTTGTAAGCAGAATATGGTACTCTAATTAATATTAAATTTTAAAATAAAATTTTCTATATATTAAATATATATACATATTATTCGAATGATTTATAGGTAGATAATGGAGTGTGATAAGGTAGACTATATAGGGAGAGTCGGATAAGAATAAAGTCATTTGCGAAGCCAGACATGTGACATATCCAGGAACTTTAGAAATATATATACAAAAATGGGACGGCCATCTAAATATATAAATAATAAATAAATAGTTAAAGAAGTATTTGAAAAATAATAGAAGAAACAGCAAGAGATAATGTAGTACGTGGAGATGTGCATCTTGCTAGCAAGATAAGTAGGGACTTTGCGTAAAAGTAGAATTAGTCATGGGAAATAGGACACTTGGAATGAACTTTCTACTCCCACTAGATCCTCCCAAGTGTGAGGGAGGTGATACATACATCATCATACAGATACAGCTTCACATTGCATCCATGTGTGGAATCTAGTTTCATTCTCTAATGGCTACTTAATTTGACTAAACTCGTAGTGTTGACTTGTTTTCCAAAAATATAGAAATAGGTAAACAATTAATAATACAGCTGGAAAATTAATTCCGAATCGCAATTCCATTTTTCCCATGAGAGGAAGAGGTCGGATGTTCGAATATGCGAGGGTGTGTCTCAAGATGCGCATTACGAACTCAATAAGATATTCAGAGTGTTTATTTCCTCTTATTTTGCAGAAAGAATGTTTATTTCAAGAAATATATATATATATATATATATATATATATATATATATATATATATATATATGTTGCTGGAGGATTTTCGTAACAACGAATTTCGGAGGTTTGCTGGAATAATAGAGCTAAAAGTATAATAATATGACTGTTAATGGGGATTAGAGCTTGTAAAAAAAATTGGGTTGGACTTGGGAGGTGTCTCGATTTGTCTCGTGTATCGAATTCCTTTTGCCAAGATGTCTGCATACGTATTTATATATGATCAAAACCACGCAGTTCTGTTATAATTGGATATATCCCCAAGAGACTTTATGGTTATATTTATTAAATATGGGAATTAATTGATTTTATCTGATATAATCTTCGTGTTGTGATACCTTCCTAATTTGAAAGATATCGTTTGGAGATATTTTCCGTAATTAATGCATTGAGATTGATTCTTTCCTCATTTCAGAGAGAGGATATCTTGGAGATTAATCAATTGATTATTAATGAAATTAATACTAAAAATAAAGAGGAAATAAAAGCACTATCCCAAAAATATGGCATAACAACTACTCCACAGTTCTTCAGTGCAGCTTGCTGTAGTGGAGAACTAATCATTATTCGATTGCTGAAATAACTAAAAATAAAGATTAGTGAAAAATATAGAACATCACAGTGCCCGTAATTCCTATGCGGATACAAGTAGACATCATGCGAGAACCAAAATAGGATATATGTTTTGCCAAGGTTTGTAAGTGCGCGAGCATAATAATTTTGTAGAAATTCATTGCGATCTTCGATGTCAAGTTAGGACCTTGGTTTTGTATATCCCGAATTGGTGTACACGCTTTATAAGTGTCTATGCGAACCACACAAGAGTATGATGTCTTCAATCACCCCTGAACTCCCCTAGTCGGAGAGTGAGGCCTTCAATAAATTTTACCCATCTGAAGAGGTGGGCCTTCAATAAATTTTACCCATCTGAAGAAGTGGGCCTTCAATAATGTAAGTTTTACCAGTCGACTCCATGTTGAGGAGGAAGGTATTCCAGAATGTAAGTTTTGCCCGTCGAATCCCCGTTAGGGATGAGGGTAATCCAGAATGCAAGTTTTGCCCGTCGACTCCCCGTTGAGGAGGAGGGTAATCCAGAATGCAAGTTTTGCCCGTTGACTCCCCGTTGAGGAGAAGGGTAATCCAGAATGCATGTTTTGCCCGTCGACTCCCCGTTGGAGGAGGAGGGCCTTCAAAGGGTTGCGGACTCCTTACTTCAAGCGTGTAACATTGCGGGAATTATCGTTTGCCATGACTACCCCACTTGACAATTTAAGATCGCATGTTTGTAAAAGCAAATCTTGAAATGTATATGTATTACCGCGACAATATTTGCAAAATATTTTGAACACAATCCAAACGCATCCATAAATATGCCGATTTGAAAATGTCGCGATGTATATATTTTTTCTAAAAATATGCTTCTTGAAAGAATTTTGTTAAAGATAGTATATTTTGTCATAACGGCTAAATATTTTTTGTTAAAATTATGCAGCTCGTACAATCTTGTAAACATATCCACAATCATCAAAATAAAAATCTTGTACGATTGTTTTCTAAAATATACGTGTCTCCCAAAATATTGGTTGCACAAATTTTCAATCACAATATATACTGCTCACACAAATTTTTGGATAATAAAATATATTTCATGCATGACATCGATAAATAATATATGTGATTGCAGAAAATAAAAATAAGAAAACTAATCTCGTATTTTTGTCAGATGGATATGATGTGTAGATATTGTGCTCCTTTTGATGGTGAGAGTCCCAACACCATGATTTGCATGTAGTAGTCTACTCATCTTTTTTACACAGTTGTATTTTACTCAACACGCCATAACTCCATCGTTCGGTTCCCCATTGAAGTTGTCCAAAATCTTTTTTTAACTCCTCATGTGTATCGTGTTTGTTTGATATATCGTTTGTCCTCCACAAACGAAAAATAAGCCCTCCTTCTAGCGTCAATTGTTGTTGGAGGATTTTCGTAACAACGAATTTCGGAGGTTTGCTGGAATAATAGAGCTAAAAGTATAATAATATGACTGTTAATGGGGATTAGAGCTTGTAAAAAAGATTGGGTTGGACTTGGGAGGTGTCTCGATTTGTCTCGTGTATCGAATCCCTTTTGCCAAGATGTCTGCGTACGTATTTATATACGATCAAACTCACGCAGTTCTGTTATAATTGGATATATCCCCAAGAGACTTTATGGATATATTTATTAAATATGAGAATTAATTGATTTTATCTGATATAATCTTCGCGTTGTGATACCTTCCTGATTTGAAAGATATCGTTTGGAGATATTTTCTGTAATTAATGCATTGAGATTGATTCTTTCCTCATTTCAGAGAGAGGATATCTTGGAGATTAAGCAATTGATTATTAATGAAATTAATACTAAAAATAAAGAGGAAATAAAAGCACTATGCCAAAAATATGGCATAACAATATATATACTTTTTTTATGAAAATAAGTACTTAATTATGAAAAAATAAGATAAATCAAACGGATTTTTTATGTACTTGGACTCATGTGCTGCATAAACAAATCATAAGAAATGAGAATGTAATGAAATTTAAACTCTTATTTGAGTGATGTTGGGGAAAATATTTATAATTTTCGTTCATTCTTTCATTACATTTCAAACTATTTGAACTAGAATGCTAAGCCACATGTTTTGAAATCATAACAAATTTAAACTCTCTTGTGTTTATTCACAATTTCACTCATACATTATTCTTTCAACATAAAATTTGTTTATATCATTTCATTCTCATCAAGTGAATACAACCTTACAGTATATGCATTTGATACATACATTGCATTAGTTGATGCAATGATGATTCAGGTCGGAAAAGGGACTCTAGATAACGACGGGGTAGGCCAGGAGAGCACACTGACATGCATTATACTCGAGTCATGACCCCCTTCCGGCCTTACTTTGCAAAAGATTCAATGACTCAACACCAATAATGATGTCTACAAGTTATCATAATCGCATATATTTCTTCTATTATATCTGCAAAGGTACCAAATAATCTTGTTTGTCACATATATAAAATATACCCTTCAAGGGAAGAATGAATAATCAGATGATTCATATGGTGCCCACCAGCTCATAAAAATATTGGTTGTTGAATAATACCCAGTAACACAATGCACTTGCATCTTTATTAGATGCACAAGTATATGACTATGCTTTGCTTCTGCTATACTTTAAGGTGGTCCATTCGATCCCTAGATTGGTGGACATTTTCATTTGGCTTGCTAAGACCAGATGGAGAAGTACGTAATCCTGCATTATTTTCCAGATTTTGCAAGAAATCCATCACCAGAGGATCAGTCCAACGAGGAGCTTCATCACCTGCAACCCACCCTAAATGTCCACCCTTTGGTGTAACTATCAATAAACAGTTTGGGTTCCCCTGAAACAGCATTCAATTTTTCAACGAGGCAACATTGGTAGGATGACAAAAAAAATGTTTATATGCATATACAATGAAAAGATTTTAACCAAGTTTTAGCAGGATAAAATTTGCAAATATACATAAAGTGATATTTATTAGATATGTGAACTGAGTAGCTGACACAGTCTGGACATTTAGTGGAACATAACTGTCAAAGCAAAGACCGGGGAGACGAAATAGGAAAATTGTAAGGTGGAGAAAAAGTAATCTTTAGCCACACAAGAAGTTTTATAGAAGGAATGATCAACTTAACAGATTATATAGATGGAAAGGTTAAGCTTCTTTTCATCGTTTCTTAAAGGTGAGACTGACAGCAATACAAAAATAAGTAATATCTTTGCAGCACTAACACTTAAATGAAACAAGGAAAGAGACTGAAGCAAATCACAGTTATTTAAAAATATAAATTAAACAAAAATTCAGTTCCTCACATTTACAAACTGTCTAAAACCTCACAATAATACCAGACAAACTGTGAGTCATTGCTAGAAATGAATAATGTAGTGTTTGTGAGAAACTCTTAAAGATGAACCATGTTAAAAGACAAGGAATCATACCTTAATGTCTTCATAAGGAATTCCTCTAGATGGAGCAATTGGATCATTTGCAGCCTGTAAATTCACTAGAAATTTAGACATACTATGACACAGGTCTCCAGAAGATTAATCTACTACTCAAGCCCGCATGGGAGAGCAACAGAACTGAAGCCACAGTAAACACAGTGCTACTTAACAGTTAAAGATGAATAAATAAATAAACGCCAAACCTGAGCCTTGTAAATGTCATTAGACATCTATCAATTATTTGAAGGGGAACAGAAATTTGACACAAATATATCCTATGCTTGGTAATAGCATTACAGCTGATTTCTCAACTAGAAGTAGATGCTAAAAAAAGAAGAAATGGAAGATTGTATAGACTGGATCAGGAGAGAGGTGGGGGGGGGGGGGAGACTCAAATGAAGTTGAGTTAAAATCATAATTTCGTGTAAGTTTCTCCTACATTGGAATACATCTCTCCTAGATATTTATATAGATTTCGTTGTTATTGATATGCTTCAAAAAAATCGATTTTATGGCATAACTGTATTTCCTGAATTTTACCTGTATACAAAGCAGGGGTATGCAAACATTTTTTATAAACATTAGAACTGCTCGAGTGGGGGGGGGGACTCAATTGAAGTTGAGTTAATATCATAGTTTCGTGTATGTTTCTCCTACATTGGAATACATCTCTCCTAGATATTTACATGGATTTAATTGTTATTGATATGCTTCAAAAAAATTGATTTTATGGCATAACTGTATTTCCTGAATTTTACCTGTATACAAAGCAGGGGTCTGCAAACATTTTTTATAACATTAGAACTGCTCGAGTATGAATAGTAGTCATCCACTGTCTTGAAACCGAATGAAACTGCCAGGTGTCAAATAAATACAGTAAGAGGGTGAATATACTTAAAGACCATAGTACAACCACGTTGAAATCTATACAACTATAGTCACTATACCTCGAGTAATTCCGTCATCAAATTCCCTGAGAGTCTTTGCGCTGGCAGCTAGAGGAATATTATATTCACCTCCCATGTCTTCAAACAGAGAAGCATGTCTGCAAAAACAAAGATACTTGTAATGTAAATTACATGCGCAAATCTGAACTAAAATTTAGACATGAGGACCAAAAATTGTCACAAAGTATTACTTCATAAAAATCTTGCGGAGAGAACTTGCAAGAGCTTTGTCATAGACATTGTTAAATCCCTTGTGGAAGTCTTCATCTGCGATGACCAAATCGAAAGGATTACACAAGGACACAGCACCAGAAAGAAGGCAAGTATCAGATTCCTGCAACCACATTCCAAATTACAAAGCAGTGACGAGTGATAACATCTAAGCACTTTTGAAGTTCGATGATTTTAACAGGAAAATGTTCCCCGTTTAGAGAATATGGCTAGTAAAACTATTACGACAGCTTCTTTCTTCCAATTTTAGCTAGAACTTGTAATATAAAATATGTCATTATCAAAATCAATATTAATTAAATTAAAGGCAATTTGATGCTAGCTTCAATATGTCGGCTATCTTCTTTTGTTCCTTTAGATAATGTCACACATTCAGTATCCAAACTCCAAAGGTGAAAGGTCTTAAAAGTGTTAAACACAATTATATATATTTAGGTTCAGGGGTGTGATGGGACAAAATTGAAGTATAAAGAAGCATGAAGCATCCAGCTGCTGTAGTAGGGCAACAATGACAAAAAGATGACTAATGGTTGCAGGTTCATAAGCTAAAACACGGTATGATAGTTTTTTTTTTTACAAGAGTAGCTTATTGTGCTGTTATTTCGTATCACTAATATCCTTTGTTAGTTTTTGGTTTGCTCAAGCTAGTTAGGTCAGTTCAATTAATTTGGGAACATAGAATTTTTTTCAAAATTAAACATTCAAAAATAACAAGAACATGTGATGTCCAGTGATCCCACCTGACCCAAGTAGTGAACAAGGATATTTGCCCCAATCGACCATCCGGCAGCATATAATCTGGCTTCAGGATACCGAGACGCCACATGTCTGACTACTTCACGAATATCTTCAGTGTAGGAAGCTGAATAGAACTGCAAAATGGAGGCAAGCAATAGTAATGACTTGCTTTTATAACAAGCTACTGATGCTAAGATCCTTCAGCAACTAATTAAGATGCACGCAACTTTGTATTATGAAGCAGTCCTGCTAATCAATATTTAAGATGAACCGGTATACCTGGGATGTAGTGACAGGGCTATCTCCACAACCACGGCTATTGAACACGACCACTCTCCATCCCATACTTCTAGCTCTCAACAGCATATGCCTTACATATGAGTCCTCACTTCCCCCTGTCAGACCTGGCTGCATCAATGCTATCCCATTGTTATTGTATGCCTCCAAAATAAGCTTCACTAATATAAATTCTTCGCTTAAACAAACATGAATATATATATATCATAACCAAATAATAAAATATTAACAAAAAAAAGTTTTAGTAATATGTGCTATATAATCAACAATACACAACTAATATTCAAGACAGCCTCGTGGATACCCTTCATCTCTTCGTAATACACTAAAAGGTTAAGGTTTGTGGAGTCTTGCATGTGTGAGTAGTTAAATTGTGTTCCAATGACATTAAATTGTGTTCATTCTTTAAATTCCAATAAAACAACACCTACCCTTTGATATTAAACTAACACACAATATTACTATCTGGCTATCTGCTACAAGAGAGTAAATTCCGATAATTCGATACTCACAATATCATCAAGTTCAATATAAAAATCACATCTTGATCCTATGGCTATGAATTCCAATAAAACAACACCAACCCTTTGAACAAAACATGAATTCATGAAATGACAAATAATCTATACATACAACATAGTTTTGAATAATGTGTGAACTTACAAGCAAGATGAGAAGAGGGGAATCAACAGGCAACTTGTTAACATCACCAGCAACCCAATCAAGAGCAAGGGACCCACCATCCTTAGTCCTCAGACACTGTCTCTTAAACCTCACATCGGGAAGCGTGCGAAACCATGCTGCAAAAATGGTCTCCACGTGGCGATTCCAGGTAAAGAGGGGAAATGGATTGTAGGGCCGGCTCAAAGTCTTTAATTCTTGGACAAATGAGTTTCCTATGACTTCGATTGAAGGGTGGTGGTACGACATTGATATTGGTCTGCTGACGTGGACGCCGGAGGAGAAGTTGAGCCGGAGTGATCGGCGCCGGAAATGGGTAGTCGGAGACGCTGCGGAGGTGAGGAGAGATGAAGAGGAGTGTGCGGCGGCCAAGGCACGAGCCATTTGTACTGGAAGTTGTACATATATTTTCAAAGTTTTATACTACTATTTTATTATTGAGACCAGGAATCTAACATACTATATACATGTAAGTTTAGAGGGAATCTAATTTACATTTTACATAAGTTGGCTGAGATATATGAGATTTTATATGTAAATATTGGAAGGTTAATTTTATAAAATTAGGATTTATTTAAAAAAATTTATTAAAATTTTAGAAAATTATCTAAATTGTATCTTATGTTCCTTTTTATCTTTATTATTTAGTTACTAGCTTATAATCCGTGCAACGCACAGATGCAATTAATTATTTTATATAATTTAAATATTTCATTTAATATGATAATTTATTTTATTATTACTTTCTTTTTATATCTTTCAATATAATGATATTTATATATTAATATTCATAAAATTTAATGATAAGTCATAATTTTAAATAAATAAAAGAATTTGAATGGTGACGAAATTAAGTTGAATGTGAGTAAACTATATTAAATAAAAATTATAGGATAAGTACGATTCTTAAAATGTGATTAGTAAAAATATGATTAGTTCCACAAATCTCACTGCATTGATCATAATAGACTATTAGACTCCTTCTCTTTATCAGAAATTTCTGACTAAATCAATTTTCTCGAAAAATATATTATTGAAAAAGGTAGTGCGACAGAATGAGCTCGGTAATTGACCTATCATTTCAGCTTAAAAACATGATTGGTTTCAGTAATCTCACTGCAATGATTATAATAAACTCATTTTCGTTATATCAAAATTGTTATATTGAAATAAAGATTTAATTTAAATACTCAAGTACAACATCACATTATAAACCTTCAATCGAGATCTGATTTAAACGCTCATGTAAAATATTACATTTTGTACTTTATAATACACTTTGATATATACGGAACGAGGGTGGCCCGTGGAAATACACCTTCGAATGGTGTTGGTCCTATGGAACGTGGCTCATCATGCTATACTCACGGGGAAGGAAAAGCGAGCTGTTTACGCTTTAGTAAAACTATTTCACTACATGTTTGTTAAAATAATGCTCTTCATTTATCGTATATCAATTAACTAAACATGTTAAAATTATACAATTTTTCTAACATGTAATGTATTGGTCTACACAAGGTCTATGTTCTGTTAGCCAATCTTTAGGAACCCCTATAGCTATGTCAACTGAAACATTTATAAGTGCTAGCCGCCATGATCCATAACCTCACGCTCTTGTTCTAATTGACATTGCACATATAGTCCTAGGCCTGCTTATATTTGGGTTAAGGTGAGTGAAATCACTATGTGGGTCAGACCTCAGTATCAGGATACCAATTTCTGCTGCAAATGTTTGTCTCCAACTCATACCTCCAGAAATTTCTCTTGTTTTCCCCTACCAGTTTGGCACACATTGATTCTATTAATGATGCTTCTTTTGATTCTAGCATGTACAGAAACGAACCTTCCATTTCCACCTCCTCGAACTCTAATCAAATGCAGGTAGATGCCGGTGAAGAAGGTCAAAGTGTGCTCTATCTTTGTCCTACTTTTGATTTTACATGTTGTGGCTTGAATTTTAAACTATGGGCATCTATGAAAAGTTATACTTGAACAAGTTGGTGTGCATATCAAGGAGACTCAGCAACATGGATGTTTTGGTGATCAAACAATGAAGTTTGAAGGATAGTGCAATGCCGGAGACGTGCCCCAACCCACGACTGCTCAAACGAAAGGGAAGGGTCCTGTTGGCCAGGACAGTAGCATGGTTGATGTTGTTGCTAACCATGTTGATGTCTGATATGTAATCTATGAATTCTGTTACTTGTGCAATAGTAAAACTATGTGTTAGGAATGAGTATTTACATAAACTATGCAGATGGGGTGAATGTATATTTCAATTTTTTTGAGTTTCTTTTGAATTTGTTTAATGTATGAACTGATTTTATCTTGTTTGTAGCTTTTATAGCTTATCAGTGTTTACTTAAAAATTGCGGAAATAAAACAAACACTCAAAATTTAACTTTCAAACTAATTGTGTATTAGAATGAAATGCTACAAATCTGATATTCTTGATTTGAATCTCAACTTCTTGTTCTTGAAAGAAAACAAGGTATGAAAACTATTCAACACACCAAACTTGTGAAGCTGTGCACACTACTAAATAGACAACATGTCTTGAGTGCACATGCTTTCAAAGTTTAACTTTCAAACTAATTGTGTATTAGAATGAAATGCTACAAATCTGAGATTCTTGATTTGAATCCCAGCTTCTTGTTCTTGAAAGAAAACAAGGTATGAAAAATATTCAACACACCAAACTTGTGAAATTATGCACACTTACTAAATAGACAACATGTCTTGAGTGCACATGCTTTCACAGTCTGTTTTTCTATAACTAGAAATAGACAAAACTATTTTACATTGTACACAATCTATTTCTAGCTAAATTCTATGACTTGACAGTCTTCTCCATTTTGCTTTCTTCATGTTGTCTTTGTCTTGTTTTCTTTTCAAGTTTCATTGTAGACTTGTCATTATCTTCACAGATATGACTGACCTGATCGTGACAATGCTTCAAATTACTTGTCTTATTCTTCTGTAAATTTCCTTGAAGTTAGCTTGTTGAAACATTCGAATACTCAACTATTGTTGCTTCGAGAAATCATGAATTAGACTTCTCGATCGAGTACTTCTGAGATTACTTGATTAGTCTTTGTTTAGATACTTCTCGAATGCCTTAGACTTTTCGATTGCATACTTCTTTTGATGACTTCTCGATCAGACTAGACATCTCGAATGACTTGATTCCACATACTTCTCGATTGACTCATTCCCTCAACTTTTTGATTGCTTCCTTAGCTGACTTCTCGATTTGCTTAACTAGACTTCTCGAATGTATTTCACTTTACACTTCTCGAATGATTACAGATTCTTAACTTCTCAATTAGGCATATGTCTTGACTTCTCGATCGAATACTTAGCCATTTGAACATTCTGAGACTTTTCTACCAGTTTTACATATGACTTCTTTATTGATGGTGACTTCTCGAGGAAGTCTTCTTAAGTTTGATGCATAATCCAGAATTGAATTTTCTATCAATCTTTATTTTTTACTTATAATAATACATTTGAATTTACAATAAAAACATGTTTCTATCTACAAGTACACATTAAAATAACTAAGTCACCAACCTAGTACAAGAATTCTAAATGTACTTATAAGAAGACAAATACATGTAGTCTTGATTTCGTCCAACACTAAAGAGACCACCTTTGCACTGCTTTTAAATCTATAAAATATATTAACTTAGTAAAAAAACTATTTTTATAGAATATAAACTAATAAATAATAAATAGATAATTAAATTTTAATTTCTATGATATTTTTGCTCATTAATAAAAAGTGATTTTTCTATATTTTATTGGAATAAATTTAAATAATATAAAAACTAAAATTTTGTTAATATATTTATATTTTTTGGAGATATATTACGAAAACTTAATAAAAGTAACCATAAACTGAACAAGTTAATGACCTTGAAGCTTTAATTCATATCAACTCCTCCCCTGATATCAAAAATGTCCGGCGAAGGATCCGAATCAGAACCCATTATTGCCCAATACCAACCCGTACCCGACCCAGATCCCAATCTCCACCAACCCACTTACACCCAGATCGAATCCCAAGAAAGCTCATCATCTGAACCGGAAACTAAGCCGGAATCACAACCGGAAATTCTGCCGGAATCACAACCCACTTACAATCCGATCCAATCCGAAGAAAGCCCACCACCCGAACCGGAATCACAACCGGAACCGGCTAATGCAGGTAATGATTCGAAGGTGGGTGATGAGGCAACCGGTGAATCGACACCGGTTGAGGAGAAAAAAGGGCCAGTGAATAGAACATTGACAATGAGAGAGTTGTTGGATGAGTTGAAGACTGAGGAGCAAAGTGAAGATCTTGCTTCTGCAACTCCTCATAGGTCATTTCTTGAAAATTACTACTCAATTATATATTTAAATCAAGGTTTAAATTATATATGTATCATTTTTGTTTCGATTTTAGTGTTGCGAATGGAAATCAAGGTTTTGTGATTCTTGTGCGTTTAGTTAATGTGACGTATGTGTTGTCAAAGAGAAATGTGGATAGTTAAGATATTACGATTTTAGTTAAGATGATCCAAGATTCTACATTTTGGACACAAGGGTCAGAATTGCTACATTAGTTATGCGATTTCATTATGCGTAATAGGTGAAAGGAGGAATCTTGATAGATAAAGATATCACGAAAGATTGTATGGCAAGAATTTTTTTATGGGATATGTGTCAAGAAGATGATATATATTGTGAGGATTTGTGTCCCATGTTGTAAAATTGGATGGGAATTTGGCAAAAATCTTTTAAAAATGCGGTAAAAATGGATAAACCTTTGATAAGGATAAAGGAATCTGCTAATAACTATTATGTCCACAGAATGAGTCCATATTTAACTTATGGTAGTCCAGAGAGTACTTCAATGATTTCATTGTCAAGCTGTCGCATGCTGACTAAAAGCTCGTAGTTTGGGTAATTATCTGGAAATAAATATATTCTAAAAATGAAGAAATCTGGGATATTGAACTTTCTGTAGAGTAGAGTCAGCAATGGTGTTCTTTATTTGTCATGTTGTTGCAATAAACAAGGTATCCTACTGCTAATAGATCTCCCTTTCACCTGTATTTTTTTTGTTATTTTAGTCAAGTAAGCACACCACACCAACAGAATAATGCTGCTATGGATTTGATCAA
The DNA here is from genome assembly GCA_028671895.1 of Oenanthe sinensis. Taxonomy (NCBI): domain Eukaryota; kingdom Viridiplantae; phylum Streptophyta; class Magnoliopsida; order Apiales; family Apiaceae; genus Oenanthe; species Oenanthe sinensis. The sequence continues at coordinate 45,262,774 of CM053813.1, read as the reverse complement.
TGGCGTGATGAGTGCAGATGAGGAAGGGCGGTCCCGGCAACGAATTTTAACATTTGCCGCTCAGAGGTAGACATGCAATGTTTAGTTTTGAATTGTGATAGCATAATTACCGCTATGTTCTAGTAAATATAGCGTTAAGGAAATAGCTTCTAAGTGACCTTTAATGCCTACCATCCTTCAAAATCGTTAACATTGTACAAAATAAAGATCATATAGTGGAAGACAGGGCGAGGATTTTTTTTTTTTATTGGGGGGGGGGGTTTGAAGGTTACTTTTATTTCATATTATAGACTGGAACCAATTTTTTTGAATACTTGTGCAATGAAAGTTTCTAGATAGCATACATTTATAATTTTATATATGCACTTTGATGTTATTTGCAGATATGCTAGTTCAGTAGAGAGAAATCCAGAAGATTATGATGCTCTTTACAATTGGGCTCTGGTTCTTCAGGTCTTTTTCCTGTGAAGTTAACCTCCTTTTGCTGTATATTATTAACAAGCTTTCCAGTTTAGATGGTTTCCACCTAATCACCACAATTTTATTATTTCTTGCAGGAAAGTGCAGATAATGTTAGTCCAGATTCCAGTTCCCCCTCTAAAGATGCTTTACTTGAAGAGGCATGCAAAAAGTATGCCGATGCAACACGTCTTTGCCCTACACTCCATGATGTGTGTACTAAATCTCATTTCGCCAATTTCTTATATTCATTACAATGTCTCATTTTCAGCATGTGTCATCATGATTTGGATGAGAGTGATGTTTTGTAATTGAGCTGTTGGATTATAGTGCATAGTCCAACTGGACTGTCAAGATTGCATGTTCTACTGTATTAGTAAAATTTGAATTTATACTTCTTGATTGGACAATGAAACTTGTACATTCAAGTTTGTCCCATACTTGACAGGGAGATAATGAAATAAACAGGCTTCATTCCTATTAAAGTTGGTTTATCCCACTCAAGCAATTTGTAGCATTTTCAGAATTGTGCATTTATCCTCTGTTGTGGTTGTCTTCTAAGTCCTAATTCATAAATCTAATCCTTTTTGTCTTCAAATAGGCATATTATAATTGGGCCATAGCTATTTCTGATCGAGCAAAAATGCGTGGCCGTACAAAGGAAGCTGAAGAACTATGGAAACAGGTACAACCTTTTAATGCTCTCATGCTATATTCTCAGACTCGGTGTTATTTAAGGCAAGAGGCATATTAAGGCACAGAGTTCCTATGGCCTTGTGCCTCATTGAAGAGAGGAGCAAATTCCAAAATAAAATAAAATAAAATATATATGCCTAAATATGAATGCAAACTTTATATGTATCGAATGAAGCATAACTAGTTCTGTATCAAATACTACTGAAATGAGGGGGAAAAAGTGGTAGACAAAATTGAATGTATAAAAATTTAGAAACTAATTATCACCTCAAATCAGAATAATAATTCTAATAAACAAAATAGTATTTTTTAAAAAGAAGATGAACTGGAATGAAATATACAAGGTGAACACATACAAATTAATAATAATAACTATGATTCCCTGCTAAGGTTTTAAGATGAACTAATAGTATGTAAGATTTTGTTGTCCTTTTAAATAGGTGTATTTTTATTAGATGAATTATCAGCAATATGTTTAGGGTTACTGTTACAAATATGTTTAAAAGCATACACCAACTTAAAAGGTTTATTTTCTTTTTTTGATTATATATTCTTGTAAATACCTATATTCAACAAAATGCACATAGAAAAGAAAAAGTGATTTACTGAATAGAAGCAGACCATGTAAGAAAAGGAAGAAGCAGAAAAGTTATTGCATTGGTCAGAGGAGTTAGAGAATTGGGTTGTTTTTTTTTAAATCGGTCAAATTGGGTTTCACTTCAAAGAGGTTAGTGTGCCTCGAGCCTCAGCCATACGAGACGAGGTTAGTGTGCCTTGTTGCTCCTCTTGGTTGGGTGTACCTTTAACAACACTGCTAAGATAAAAAATGCGATAATTAGCTAATGCCCTACCTTTAACTGATATTAGTTGTTTCTTACATGCTTTATAAGACATGCAACCTTCAGTATCCTCTTCTATGTGTGAGTACAGCTTATGAAAAATGTTTCAGTTTAGCTTCTTTATGTTCTATCTCTAGTAATACCCTTTTTCCATGAAATTTGACATATTTGCTATCATGACTATCAAAAGTAGTGTTTTTATTCTCTCCTACACACAGGCAGCAAAAAACTACGAGCAAGCTGTTAAACTCAATTGGAATAGTCCACAGGTAACAATTGACAAAATTTTGAGTTAGTCATCTCTTGTCTTCTATTATATATGTTTTATATCTTATCTTGTTTTTTCTTTCTCAAATACAAATAATAAATTATAGACTTTGATACCCATTCATTTCCCTCGACATACCATTTCAATCAACAATCGTTCTGTAGATCTGAAAGCAGCTTTTCATTGACTACTTTTCTTCTATTAGTTTTGGGTAGTTCAAGCCTTTGATTCCTTGTTTCCCTCCTTTGCTGCTCTTCTAGTCTCTTCTCACTATAAAAGATATATACTTTAATGAAATATATAAATGATTATATCAATCTGTAGTAGTTCTAATTCATAAAAACACTACTTGTTTCAGGCACTCAACAACTGGGGACTTGCTCTGCAGGTACTATGATCACTCATTTTTGGTGTATTCTCACTTGATATACTAAGTTTATCTTTCAAAGAATTTAGTATATAATGGATTTCAGTACACTTGTAATTTTAATATATATATATATATATTCTCACTATCGTCTGCATTTCAGGAACTTAGTGTAATTGTTCCCGCACGAGAGAAGTATACTATTGTAAAAGCTGCAATAAGCAAGGTACTATATATTTCTTGGGAGATTTTCTGGTAACTTGAAAATTAGGTCTATATTCATATATATGTTTGTTTTGTGTGTGTGTGTGTGTCTTTCTTTTTTCTTGCTTGATGCACCCTCAGTTCCATAAGAATTTTTATATTAAGAGGATGCCTGTTTTAAAATTTAGCAAATACAAAGATTATGTTTGTTTTTAAGGACTTTGCCTGTGGAGTGAATGGAGCATTTATTTTTAATTTCTTTGATTTTTCTAACCTTGTATTGCATATTAATAATGCAGTTCCGTTCAGCAATACAGTTGCAATTTGATTTCCACAGGGCAATCTACAACCTAGGGACGGTTCTGGTCAGTATATAACTTTTCCTTTTTGTTCATATAAATACTACTCCCTCCGTCCCATTTTACATGTCACTTTTGAAAAAACTACGCATATTAAGAAATTCTAACATAAAAATTATTTTCCATTTGTATCCATATTAATTATATTGATTGAGATAGTTTCAATGTATAATTTGAATGATAACTCTGTTACATTAATTACCAATACCTTAGTCAAAGGATTATTTAGAAAATTTACCTATAAAATTACATTGAAAAGAGATAGTGGATGTGTATTGTGGGACAAATTTTTTCCTCAAAAGTTACTACTAATTTGGGACGGAGGGAGTAAAATATCAGCTGTAATATTGATGTCCAGTGAGTCCAATTGGACATTTCCATATGTAAATTTTGGCAGTACTGCTTTTGTGTCAAGTTATTATCAACCCATATGGGATTCTAAATTTACACAATCTGTAGTTGCGGCGCCTCGGTTTGGTGCACAAATTTTCGTACTCGACAACCATAAGTGATTTCCTTTTATGGAATGTGAAACAATTACAACATCAATGCAACAATGAAACCAGCAGCTCACTGTAGTACACTAGTACTCAACTGAACCACCATGAATAACTAAATTTGAATACAAATACAAAGAGCCTGAAAAGGAGGAGTAACAATAGATCTGACGAGGTGAGGTGAAAGAGGGAATTACGATAAGAAAGGGGGTGGAATGAAGAAGATTAGTGCCCGTTCTTCTCCATTCACAGCCAAGCTTCGCTTTATTTTTTCCTGTTGGAATGTAAATAGACAGTTTTGTGATATTTAGTTGGAATTCTGCATTAGCTTTACAACATTTGATGCGGAACACGGAGTTATGGTGCTATTGATTGTTTATTATTTTATATTTACTTGTAAAGATAAATTAGTTGTTATTGATTTAGTTTAAATATATTACAAATAGATAATTATCTTATTAAATATAGTAGTAGAGAATTATTAGGTAATAGATATCAATTAGGATTAGTTTGCTATTTTTTAGGATCAACCAAGTTTTAGGATTTTTATATAAACAATTGTAATCTTCATTATTGAATAGAGATGATTATTATGAATTGATTTTATTGGATAAATCTGCGGATTTATTTGTGACTCCACCGATTCTCTGCGGAGATAGGTTTTATCCCTTGTTTTAACCTTTCCCTAGACCTGTCCTACATCAACATTCATTGTACATGTGTTTCTTTTGTTTGTCGGCTTGAATAATGCTAATGCATGGTATACATACGACTAATCATACATATCAGACTGCAAGCTTGCACTGATTATATATAATTTTGGATATTTGTTTGCATTGGGGTTTCATTTTTCCTATCAATGTAGTATGGATTAGCAGAAGACACATCAAGAAGTGGGTTGCCAGTCAACGGAGATGATGTATCCTCGAATGAGCTATACAGTCAGTCTGCTATCTACATTGCTGCAGCTCATGCATTGAAACCAAATTACTCAGTAAGTACCTCATGTTTTTTCTTCTCGAAAGATGTCCAAATATTCTTGCAATGCAACCATCGTTAGTTAGTTTATAATTTTTCAGCTTCTGGAAATGTCTCTGCTAGTGTTATTCCTGTTTTAAGTCATTTATAGAAATAGTAAATCGTGGTTTATGCTGACATTTTTAATTATGTCAAAAAAATTGCTCACAGGTTTATACTAGTGCCTTGAAGCTGGTGCGCTCTATGGTTAGTAATTATGCTAACACTGTATAATCTTTTTGATTTTATACATAGAATGTCTTCCAAATTCTAAGGTTAATTGTATTAGCATTTTTCCCTGTTTTAAAGCTCGCGCTACTTTGTACCATTCTCAACATTCTCTTCATAATAATGATCTTGTCTGGACAAACTCAAAGTCGTATCCTGTCATGGATAACCTATTAATTCAACTGCAGAACTAATTACTTGTGTCCCAGGTCACATTGCATTATGTGCATGTGAAGTATCTACAATTTGGCCATATCCTCAATTTTGGCGACATGATTTTATTGGCTTTTCCTCGTATGTGGGATATAAAAAACTGCATTCCTTTACCTTATAATCTCTCTAACAGGAAACATTCGTTTTGCAGCTACCTTTACCTTACCTGAAGGTTGGATATCTTACAGCTCCCCCGGCAGGGGTACTAGTTGCACCTCATGGTGATTGGAAACGATCGCAGTTTGTATTGAACCACGAAGGACTTCGTCAGGTTAAAGTCATATTATTTTTTTAGTAAATTTGAGAAATCTGTATATACTATATACACAACCTTGTACGTCTTTATTTGGTGTTTGATTGTACTAGGAAACCCTTTTCTGAAAAATTTGCTTTGCCATCTAACTTATGAATATTGCTATAGATATTTGTTTGAATTTACCGCTTGGTGAATTTGAAAACTTGTAAATTGCTCTTTGTAGATATTGTGCATTGACCTTTACTCCATTCGAAAGACTTTCCTTCTCCAAAAGCTCTAATCTTTATTATACCAAATCTGCCTGAGCTGTTTTTTCTGCCCTTTCATAGTTTTTGAACTTAGATGTGTTACCTACTTCTCTGATCTGTGCTATTTGTTCATTGTGCAGATTAATAGTGCAAAGGAAAGGCAAATGCCACGAAGCCTTTCTAAATCTGGGGATGCAGAAAATAGTCACAAGTCATCACTTGTTGAAGTGAATGTTGCAGATATTGTGTCTGTATCACCATGTGCTGACCTGACCTTACCAGCTGGTCCTGCTCTTTGTGTTGATACAGTTCATGGATCATTTTTCTTGGTAAATGTCCTTAATTTATACCCCTGTTTCGTTTCTTTTTTTAATTAGGAGGGAAGAAAAAACAAATGTTTTGTCCTGCCATGCCACAATTATTTATTTTCTGCAGTAATGCCATGTTTAATTGTAGTAAAATAGCAGTTTTTATGATGTCTTGTTTTTCACCGGTTGATTTAATTGTATATTGTTGATTTGATGGAGAAAATCCATTACACTAGTAGGGTTCTTCAAGTTGACTCCAGGTGGTCTCCTTGCCTAAGATAGACATCACTAGGGATTTTGTGTTTTGCTTGGAAGAGTTTCATCTCACTAAAACTCTTTGTACAGTCTTTTAGGCTCTCTCTATTCCTTGTGAATATGATAGAATTCAAAGACGTAAGACAAATCTTAGCCATTTCTTGCCAGCTTTTCCTTGTATCTCTGTTTTTCAGGGAAAACTGGAGGCGTGTAAGTCTGAACTCAGGAATGTTTTCCAGCTAGTTTAGCGTCTTATGTGCTGCATATTATTCCTAATTCTTTTTTTATCATAATAAAAACTTCTTTGTACGTAACTTTCACAACTCACAATTATGCGGATTACCTCCACATTACGGATGCCCGTAATGTCTTATGTGCAGCATATTATTCCTAATTGTTTTTTGTCATAATAAAAACTTCTTTGTACGTAACTTTCAAAACTCACAATTATGTGGATTACCTCCAAATTACGAATGCCCTTAATAATGAAAAACTCCATAAAGGTCTGCTATCTTTTCTTGCACCGAAGGATGGCTGGTTGGCCACTATTATACATATGTTAATGTGTCACGCTCAAAAGAATCAGAATAGTGTAAGCTATATGTTTCATTAACATTTGGACAAATATGCACACATTAATTTTGTTTTTGTAATCGTGCTTTATTAGGTGATTCTTTATTGCTATAAAACTAATACAGTTAATATCTGACTTGCTACCTCAGATTGCTGATTCATGGGAATTGTTGGATGGTTGGCTTGATGCATTCCGTTTGGTTTACACAATATTTGCAAGGGGAAAAAGTGAGGTGCTAGCAAGTATAATAGGATAATTTATTGGTACATCCTAAGTTGTAACAGCAGCAATAATGATTTTTGTAAACATCACTTTTCTTTATGGAAACCAGGAGGGTGGCTTCTAAGACAATACTTGTATATGTCATTAAATCTCAATTACTTCGACCTATTTTTTGGTTTATCCGGTGTGGAATGTATGTCATATTGTTTCATACAATTTCGTCCTAGTTAGAAAAACACTGAAGTACAAGTCTCAAAAATCAGATCTATAATTTGCATTTTCTTCTGATCATGAATTGTAATATGATATTGTGTTTTGTAATGTTTGGATGGATTTTAAATTTCTAAGAGAGCAGAAGGTGGCAAATAGGAGTGTACTGTGCTGTAAAAGTGACTTGGAACAACTATTTATTATGTGACTTATCTTCAACTAAATATCTGGAGGCTAGACAAATTCTCAAACCTTTTACATAAAGGTTGACTTTGATAGACGCCTTATCTACTCAAGTATCCAAAGAACTATAGTTTCTGCTGTATTTAAGAAGCCAAAAATGTCATGCATATAGGAGGCTTTATCTTTGCCAAAGCAAGAATGGAGGATGGTAGGATCCAGAGTCCCTCTCCACATATTAGCCCTGAAGCAACTGCTGGAACCATCAACTCAGCCTTCCTTGGTTTAAGCCTTTCCCAAACAAACACAATCAGGGTTCCTATACACATACTTATTGCAAAATAGCTACCCACCAGGAAAGGAACTCCCATTGCCATCGGCAGTGGCATCCATTTCCCTATCTTCTTGGGCAACATATCTTTAACTAAGTTAATGCATATAGCGAATGTGAAAAACCCATAACAGAGCTGCAAGCAATGATCAGGTAGAGCTGAAAAGCCTTCAACCCCAAGAATCGCCATGCTTCTATATATTACAGCATAGGGAGCCTTGAATTCTCCATTAGGATTACCCACGTCGAAAGCCTTGTAGTAAAGCATGAAGCTTAGGGGGGAAACCACACAACCTATTGCTGTGCCAATGCTTTGGCTCAGTAACATAGCTCGAGGTGATGTTAATGTGAGATGCCCTGTTTTCAAATCTTGCATTAAAATGCAGGCAACAGAAACCACAGACTTGATTAGACCACAACCAGCTAACCCTGCAACAACTCCATGCTCTTTTCCCACCAATGCTGCTAGAAGGAAAAGCGCCACTTTCCCATAATTGTAAGCCATGTTGAAATCTGTTAAACCAGCTCCATACGCATTGCAGAAGGCAAGCGAGGGAGCAAAAATGTAGGCTACTACGACATAATACCATTTGAGTTCTGGGAAGATGAAGGGAACCCCAATAACAGTCAGAATGCCAAAGATTATATACCCCACAGCTGCTACCCAAAATGGAATAGTTTCTCTTAGGAAGAGTTCATTTTGCTTTAAATCACTCGTGGCTCTGTTCTGATCATCTACTTCTGCTGCAGTGCAAAAAAAAAAAAAAAACTTGTTAGACACTTGAAATGGACTTAAACATGTATGGCCCTTTTGCACTTTGAGTACGTGAGGTAGTTTTACCTAGATGTTTGTTCTTGTTTCTCATTCTTCCGTGCATACTTGTGCAGGTAATAAACAATATTTTGGTGAACATGTAGAGACCGTCACCTAGAATGAGGGCTATCGCGATAAAAGCCTGATATTAAAACTTCAAATTGTTCAATACATAAATCATGTATGATACAACATATACAAAAGTAACAATTTCTGTTTGAAATCGACAAACAAACTCATGGAATATATTTTGACCAAAGTATATGGAGATAACCTTGTAACCATTTAGACCCCTCATACTACTTTCAGGTAAATCTGCAGGAAACCAATCTCCTTTATGTTTTTCGATGAGTGGCCACATTATACCCCACGAGATCACAGCTCCGAAAAGCAGGGACAAGTTCACTATATGAGGACAGATCATTCCTGTTCCCACATAAGTCAAGCTAAAATCGAAGTAGAATCTACAAAATTAACAAGATAATCTAATGAACTTAATGTTGGTTATCAGTCCCAGAAACCAGTTATTATAAGGAACAGACAACTACAAAATAGATTACACATACGTATTCTTGTAGGCTTCCAATCCAAAAGTAGGGAAGTGTGCAAAACCGCATTCTTCTTTCCCAGTGTAGAACCACTGGAAAAAACCCCATACGAAACTCACCGAAAAGAAACGCATAAATCCACCTACTTGTTTCCTGCAGCAGTTAACATTCATCAGAAAACACTACCACAACTTGGGCCTGCTAAAATTATCCCCATAGTAATGGACCAAAAAAAATTACTTGGCAGATTCGTCACCCCTGGTATGAAATCCATTAATAAGAACAGCAGTAGCCATTCCACTTGGAAATGTCAGTTTGTAGTCAACAATCAAGATCTGCACATGTTATACATATATGTAAAAATTCTTACTATATATGAAGTATCTGCTGATCTATGAAGAAATGGTAAAAATCAGTACCTTTCGCAGAGGAATCAGCGCAAACAGACCAACAAAACAAGCTAAGAAAAGGTAGGCTGTCATCCAACCAATCCCTGGTTCCTTATATCTCCCAGCAGAAGCCCCCTGAGTAGCACCTCCGGTTAGCTCATATGTCTTCTTGTTCAACCCCAAAAGGTATGATCCAAATCCACCTGCAGTGTCCACATACATATAAGAAAAAGAAGACAAAAAGTAATCAGAAAAGGCCTTGTATTACATAAGTTCATTCCAAGAAACACAAAAGTTAGAACAATCATAAGTAGCCTGATCATCAAATACCTCCAACAGCAATGCTATAACATGCAACTGAACATGTCTGAATCATAGTATTCTCCTGTCGAGTAAACGGAGTTGTAGTAATTCCAAGCTTATGCAACATCTTTGTCCAAGTACGCATGAACACGAACGCGAGAAGGGCAGCAGAGACATTCAAATTAGGAGTAATCCCAGTTGTTAAATTAAGCTTCATGGCAATAATACTGTACAAACTCCCTATAACAATGCTTGAGATCACCCCTCTTATAGTAATCTGTTTAGTCCATGGTTGAAGTCTTTTTTTCTCATCCACCACCTCTTCCATTTCTAAAGCTCCTTCTTGTAGCTGCTTACTCTCTTTCTCAATCTCTAACTTCTCTGCCATTTCACTCTTAGATTCTTATCTGCATTAAGCATTAATGCACATCATTACTCTCAAACTCATTAAGTATGCATGAACACTATAAAGAATAACACACAAGTGTGCATATGTATATATACAACCTCACCTAGGAATTTGGAGTGCTCCTTTTGTAAATGTTTTGTCAGATTCTTTGTTCTATTTTAACAGAACTTCTACTCTTTAGCTGACCAATAACTATAGCTTCATATGGGTTATGTTCATATGATTAATCTAATATATACTACTTACTGCACAGCAAATGACTTGATTGTAAAAGTCTTCATTTATAGTACTCTTTCTAATAATAATTAATTATATAGGAAAGCTATAGTTTTCGGATATGTTAAAAAGAAATTATATTGTAGGTACTAGGTAGTCTAGGTTTCGAGTGTTTTTTCGGGTTTTTTTTGGAACAAAGTGCTTTTTCGTTTTTGGTTTATGGTATACACATATTGGCATCCAGTGTCAATCATAATTAGATACCATTAAAACTCACAAAATATATTCTTTATAGTACACGGTATAAAGACATATTTAATGTAAAATCTAAATTAAATACCATCTTTAAAAATTTGTAAATGTCTTTCAGTTTACAATTTGAAAATTGTGGCTATAGTTTATGAAATATATATTTAATTGTTGTAAAAATTAAAAATGATTAGCTTTGTAATTAGATCTGAAATTTTGAGCTTTTGGCTCGTCACTGAACATGCAGAAATGATCGGCAACCTCTCAATTTTTCTACGGTTTATAGATAACTATTTAAAAGAGAAGATTTACAAATTATTCTATCTTGTCAGGAAGTGAATAATTATTTGTGGCTTACAAAAAGCTGTACATAGAATTTGGACGTAACAAAATCCAGGGTCAACTTTAGTTTCCACCCAAAGGTGTTGAAATTGATAGGTTTATAATATGCGAAGCCGGTTAAATGTAAAATTTGTTTGTTTGTTTGTTTTATTTGATTGACTTTATACAAGTCCAACAACATCTTTAAATGATTTTCTAAATTTTAAAATAAGGAATATAGCACAAAATACAACTTCAACAGTGTCCTAATGATTTCTTAAATCATTAGGATATTCTAAATTTTACTAGTCATGTTCTATTAATAGAAATCATCTCGGATATCCTAGTGAATAAAAAATTTATTTCCCTCCTTTTTCTCACATCTTTTCTCTTTCTTTTTTCTCTTTTATCCTTTTAAGACTAACTAAATTCAAATTTATTATTATTATAATAATAGGAAATGACATGCAAAATAGTAAGATTACCTAAATCATTAGACCTATTATTTTATAATATTTATAGGAAATCAACTAATACATAATTAGACTTGCTGTTTGGGGTCAATGAGATTCCTTCTCTTGGGTAATGGAACTTTGCTCTTGCTAGTAGCTACTTAAATTGTTAGAGTAGCATGTCTGATCAAAACTATGTTATTTACGAAATATATACCCAACTCAAAAACAAGAAAATTTGGTAAATACTCGTCTATTAACCCTCACAAATCCTCAATATAAACTTTCAAAAATTTGAAATTTGATCTTAAGTTTTAGTTCGTGACTAACAAAGCCGAGCTTAATTTTTTTTTTCTGACGAACCGAGCCAAGTTTTCTTATCGCACAAAACATGTGTTCAAACTCGAGTTTGTTAACAAATCGAGCCGCACTCAAATTTTTATCACACAAAAATGAGCTGAGCCGAGATCGAGCCTTAACGAGGAGCTCGCGAACAGTTAAGTTTTATATGAAAAAAAGGTTCAAATACACTTGACCCAACTAATTATCAATTTTTGACTCAACTCAATATTAAATTTTAATCTATTATCCCAAATGATTCACATATTAAATATTTGAATTGTAATTTTAAACTTAAAACACTAGAAATATTATAAAAATATTCAGGATATATTCTATTTTTTTTAATTTTAACGAGCCGAGTCAAGCCGAACATACTAAAAACTTGGCTCGAGCTCATTTTCTTAACGAACACATTTTTGTTCGAGCTCGAGTTTTAAATGAGTCGGGCCGGACGAGCCCTTAACGAGCTCAAACTTGTTCGCGAACAGCCCTAGATAGATCTGCTTATGCTTTGATCATACGTCGACCTACTACCAATATGATGAAAAAGATGAATTGAGTACAGATGAAGATCATTACAGATAGATCAAAGCTTGATGTCTCTCATGTTTACAATATATTTCTGTTTATTACCTTTAGAAAATGAGCACATTACTCAACTTATATTCTAACAAGAATAACATAATTGTTTATGTAAAATGCCCATTATCTCCCTTAGTTTGTTATTCATTTACCATCTTACCCTTCATCTTACAATACTCCCCCTCAAGCTGAGCGGATGGAGGACCATGGGTTGTTAAATGTCACACCTCTTAAAGTACCACTCGATACTCATCTAAAGTTAAGTCATGCTCAAGGACAAATACTTCTCAATCCTCATGACTATCAACAACTTCTTGGCAAGCTCATTTATCTGACTATTACACGACCAAATATCAACTATGATGCACACACATTGGCTCAGTTCATGCATCAGCCTACAAATGTGCTTATGTAGGCTGCTAAGAGACTACTGAGATATATTGTTAGTACAAGAGATCAAGGTATCTTATTGGCTTCATCTTAAGCTGTAGAACTTACATTTTTTTATGATAGTGATTGGGCAAGTTGCCCCCATACTAGAAGATCTACTATTGGTTTCTATCTTTTATTGGGAAATTCACCTATCTCATGGAAAAGCAAGAAGAAAACTGTGGTGGCCAAGTCTACAGCCGAGGCTGAGTACCTGGCTATGACTCATACAACCTATGAGATTACTTGGATGATTGATTTACTAAAGCATATGTGACTCACTTTACCTCCTACTGTGCTCAACTATGACAATATATCTGCCTTCTCAATCGTGATGAATCTCGTGCAACATGAAAGTACCAAGCATATATAATTGGACTGTCATTATGTTCAAGAGAAGGTTAAAGCGGGTGAGATAGTCACACAATATGTTCTGTCGCATTCTCAAGTGGCTGATATCTTCACTAAACTTATCTCTATCAAGCAGCATAAGTTTCTTTTGTCCAAGCTCGGAGCTACAGGTCCTCCATCTGCTCAGTTTGAGGGGAAATATTGCAAGATGAAGGGCAAGATGGTAAATGACTAGCAAACTAAGGGAGATAATGGCATTTTATATAAACAATTCTGTTATTCTTGTTAGAATATATGTTGAGTAATGTGCTCATTTTCTAAAAGTAACAAACAAAAATATATTGTAAACATGAGAGACATCAAGCTTTGATCTATCTGTAATGTTTTTCATCTATACTCAATTCATCTTTTTCATCAAAGTCAACTTCGGGCAAGAATTTTGAACTCGTTTAAACTATTTGAACGGTTTGATTTATTTAAAAAGACGAACTCAAATTCAAATAATATCATTCAATTCGAATTACATCCCTATTCTTGAGTTAAGTCTTTTTAAGTGCATAATTAATATGTTTTTACAAGTTCAACCAGTGATATCAAATCATAATGTCTCTATTTTGACTTCATTTAAGGTTTATGAAGAGTTTAGAGATTTAGATTCCATTTAATTTATTTAATAAATATTTTTTAAAATTAAAAAATATAAGTATTTTTTAATTTATAAATTACTAATGTGAAGAAATATATGAGCATTTAGTCAGCATAGAGGTTGCCGGTAGGTAGGTTTGTAGGTATAAACTTCTATCATCATACAAAAAAAGAAACATATAAATTGAAACCCCAAGCTCTTTTTTTCTTTGTTAAACTATATCAAATACCAGCTATGTAAAAGACCAAAGTTTGTTTTATTCTTTATGTTTCTCACTTTCTGGATCTCTTGATTCTCCCTCTGCGGAAGTGATTGATAAGTACAATACTCCTAGTGTTGTCATGGCTCGAGATGGAGTTGTCTCTCTTTCCAAGAATATTGACGGGCATGGTAATGAGGAATGTCTCTGATTTGCCACCAGACACACACAAGATCTTAGGTCTGAATCTCTCCAGTTTCACAATATCCACGAGCACTCTGCTTTTGTTCTTCTTCAAATGAAAAAGGGCTTGTAACAAACTCTCCCTGTTGAACCGTCTCGTTGACAATGATGGCTTCGTTCGCTTCAAAAACCAGGTACTTCCTATGAACCGCACTAAACATGTTTCTCTATTAGACACTGTAACTGGGGCTCAATCCCTCCTAGTCAATTCTACGGATACAGTCCAAGTTATGCTTATGAATGAATATGCCTTAATTGTGTTTATTATTGGGATACTATCTCTACTGGATTTATCAACGAGTTTATTATGATGAATTAGGTAAATCTCGGTCTAACTAATATTGCCTATAATCCTAAAGGTTTTTTCACTATAGTTTTTCCGCATAGATTTAGTGAAAATGCTGTGTTGGAATTGAGTAGTTGCTCTTATGACCATGGAGTCTTTGTGGTTAAACCTTGGATGGATAGCCTGTCTTTTTGTTACAAAGATGTTTCCTCTAAGTTTGCTTGGGTTGCCATGTCTAATGTTCCTAGATCATACTGTAATCGGCAAGGTTATGATTTTATGTCCAATTCTATTGGCAAATTGTATGATATGGAGCCCTGTTATGATGACAATGGTCTGAACATGGTTGCTAATTTATTGGTTGAGTTGTCCTCTAATGATAAATTAAATATGATTTGGTTCCTCTGTATGATGATGGGGATAAATTAGCTGATGTCCCCATCAACCTTAGTTATGTTTCCCCCACTAGTGCTCCCAACATGATTACACCAGCTCGACATGATCTGTAATATCTCATAGTTTTTAGAATAATAAAATAGATTAATAATAATAGAAAAAGGATTAAAATTGGATAGAAATTAGGAATTAGAATTGGATTAGAATAACGGGTTTTTGAATATTGGTAGTATTTGAATCGTAGTATGTTTTGTTATAGGGTTTTAAAACTCAATATATAGATTGAGATCTCCTCGTTCTTTTGTATTCTTTTCAAACCACCAAGACTAAACAATTATAAATCTCTCTCGACACAAATCTTGATTCTTTTTGTTCATCTTTATTATTGAAATTCGTAGGATTTCTCATACACGACTCAGCTATCTTATAAAATTCGTAGTAAATTCGTAGTAAATTCATCGTAAGTCAGAATTCAGTGATTCTAGACTTTTCGGAAAGATCTTTTCATTCTCTACGATTTTCGTGTTTCAATTTTTTCCAGAAAATATCGTTTGGAGGGTCAAAAAGGTGAAATACAGATCTGGAGAGAATTGGAGTTATGAAGAAGTTCGACATTTGAGACGTTTGAGATGTGATATTTTCAATTGGGTGTTAAGAATTGAATATATGTTCTAGGATGTTGTTAATTCTTGGTTTGCGAGGTTGAGGTAAGTTTACTTTTCGTACTTTCTGGATTATTTTAAATGCTTTATATTTATAATATTTTGTTATGAAATTTGGATCAAGAATGTTATTTTAGATATAAGAAATTCTCAGCTAGCTCTGTCTTTTGAACCCGTTAGTAATTGCGTATAGTTCCAGAACTAGTCTATGATACCTTACTAGGGTGTGTTTTGCACAATTTATGATACCTTAGTAGGGAGCGCATTATTGACAACCTATGAACTTATGATACCGTGTCACCGGGTATTTGTGACCTTAGCAAACTGTGAAATTAATTTATATGTACTGAAATTTGAATTATGAAATTATGATCTTGAACTCTGAAAATTATGAAAATTCATAAACTTACTTGATCCACTAGTTAATTCGAATTGTTTTCTTGCTAGGTTGTGTAGCTCATTACTTACAATTTTCAGGTTTGATGTAAGAGGAAGATGAAGTGTATCGGATTTCGAGGATCTTAGATTATGAGTAGATTGGTTGTTGACTCGTCATTATTAGTTGCGCTTTTGTAATAGTGACCTTTGTAATAGAGTTTTTATTAATAAATTATATTATTTTAGATTTTGTAAGATTAATAGTCCGAAAAGGGGGGGGCTGTTACATGATCATTTAACTCTAGCAAATGATCTTTTCTTGGGTTGCCCTGTAAATTTAGATGGCATGAAATGCCACTTAAAGAGTCATACACCTAATTATCTTTCAAAGGTTAATCAACTATGGACAACACAACATGTGGGTGAGAGCTTTACAAGTCATCTGATTGGGTTTGTAAACAAGACTGAAGTTGTTATTGGGGAAGTACAGGATACAGACGTCAAGGCCGGGGATGGGGCAGTCAAAGACCAGGATGCTACCAATGAAGAACAAATGCACATGAATGCCTGTGCATGGCACCATGAGGATGATGCCAGATTGTTTATTGATAACTAGTTGTTAGATTGTAGATATTGACTTCAATATCTTTTAATTATCATGAACTTAGGGCTATGCCCTCTAATGCTTTGTAAGACGATCTTTTCTCCCTTGTGAAGTCGGGTAGCTCACCCCTTTAACCCTTCATAAAATACTACTAAATTTAGCTAATAAGAAAATTATGTAAAAGACGATCAATAACAATGAATTTAATAAATTAAAGTACTTTATTAGAAAGTTTCTCCCCTCCGATCAAAATATTACTATTCTCCCCTTATTACAGATTATATATACATAACATATATTAGTAAACATATCCATCACATCACTATACAAATTACGTGCGTATGCCTTGTGGGAAGAATATATAGCCAGCTGAGTGGTTTAAGTCTACATAATCATGGGCGGAACCAGAGGCTAAGGGAGGTTGAAACCACGGTTAGACTCAAAATAATTAATATTTTTTATTTTTATTTTTATTTTTGATCACCTTAAAGCCCTTCGTTAAATAGTAACTTCTATTTTTTTACAATTCTAATGACTCTACTTACAATTCTATAATTATAGTACTTGTTAGTTGTCGTTATTTCTCACACTATCACACCATTCATTCCTGAATAGTTAAATTACAATTTTCACAAAAAAAAGGTTTATACATTTATCCAAATTTCTTGATTATACTCCTTATTTTACAACCGTTTGATTACAGTTTTCCAAAAAAGTAATATACAATAAAACTAAAATATATTTTCAATTAAATTGATTTATACAGTATGATTGGTTATAGTACACTATTAAATTATTTTCGTGGTTTCAAAGAAATGAATTGTCATTTCTCTTTTTTTTCACGCATTAAGCTCGATCATGAATACGTTTATTTGCTAATATGATAATCGGTCATAGTTCGGTAAAGATTTTAATTAAGTGGATTCGCTTTGACTATGCTATGTATCGGGGATCCATACTGTTTATAGTGTCGTCTTCTTAAGTTGGAGAGGTCACATTATCTATATTTTTATAACAATTAAAAATTAGAAAAAGTTATTAGAAGTGTACCTTCGACTGATTTCACAATCAAGACATAAGAAAATTTCAAGTATTTAAAAATCAAAAACATAACTTATTACATATTTTTCCTACATAACAATATAAGATAACAACGGGACGGGATAAATGTTAAATTTCACAAACGCTTGAATATACATTTAGTTGTGATTTCCTCTGAGGGATTTTCGAGTTTCTTAAACAATTTTTTTTTTGTTTATATTAAAATTTTAAACCATAACTATCTTGAAATCCTGGTTCTATTAGTTCTGTACATAATTGAAGAATTTTGTGTCGATAATTCGACTCAATAGGTTCCCACTTTTCTTTCGTTGTCTAGCTCTAGTTGTGCATTATTGTACGTACGCCTCGTGGGAAGACCGAAAGAATATATAGCCAGCTGAGTGGTTTAAGTCTACATAATTGAAGAATTTTGTGTTGATAATTCGACTTAATAGGTTCCCACTTTTCTTTCGTTGTCCAGCTCTAGTTGTGCATTATTTTCCTAACAACATTACATTACACACATGTATAGAAGTATAAACAAAGAAAGGCACGGGACAAAAAAATGCGGGTTTGCATATGCATATCTATCTATTATATATATAAGTTTATATCCCGTGAGAAATACGGATACATTTTTTAATATTTTTTATATGATTAGAATTTATTTTTAATTTATATAATAATAATTTAAACTTCATTTAAATTACATGTATATAGTTTTTTGTATTTATGAATGAGTATTTATAATATCAACTCAATCTTATCAATCACTAATTAAAATTTAATTTTTATAGTCATTGACTCTATATATATAGTAAAAATATTTTTAATTAAATTAAAAAATAAAATTAAAGTTTTTCATTTTTCATAAATAAATTAAGAAAGAAAATTAAGATTTTCACTTTTCAACTATAAATAATACTAACTTATGTTCCTTGCGATGCACAGATAAATTTTTTTAGTTTTTTAATATTTTTATTTTAATATTTTAATATTATTTGAATTTATTTTTATTGATATAATAATAATTTAAACTTTATTTCATATTATATGTATATATTTTTATATAATTTATTTATATTTATATTTTAATGGGATAATATTTGTGTGTTTTGTATAGAGATATATTTTAGGTAGGAGATTAATGTGAGATATTTTATTAAAATAAAAATATAATATTATCCGTGAGGAATTGTATAAAAGGAGGACTATCGGGGATATAATTGTATATATGATATATATATTTTCTAAAATTAGATGATTATGATGATTTCTATGGTTCATTGAAAATTGAACGGTCATAATCTTTTCTATAATTCACCCAAGTGTTCTAAAAAAAAGTTATCTAGTTTCGTCATAATAATATAGTATAGATAATAGGGTAACATGAGCAAATTTAATAGTGTAAAATGACAATTTAACCCCTATTCAATAAGTATATATTATAATTTACTTATATAAAATGATCATTTAACTCCTACCTAATAATTGCATATTAATATCATATATTATTAATGTATATTAATTATTTTGCAATTAATATTTGTCTCGTTAATTATTTCATATATCATATCTCATGTTTATTAGTATATATTAATTGTTTTGTAATTAACATTTATATGTATATAATATATCTTTTTAACCTCATTTAATTGCATTTTTATTTAAATTATTTATCTTTTTCACTATTGTTCAATCTATTATGTTCATATAGAAGAGAAAAAGTCATCATACTAAATTATTAAACATACATTATTTTAGTTTAATCATTCATTTTTGACGAAAAAATTATATAATAAATCTAATAAGTTGATGGTACATAATCAAGTTAGCGATAAAGTCATATGAATTGGATATAAAAATGATAAAAAAAAAAAATCTGGACCAGGGATGTTAATTCTCATAATACCAACTCCAAATTGTATGAAAAAATATTTTTTAAGTTTTATAAATACTATAATTTTAATAAGGATAAATTTAGTTAACAACATTTAAGAAAATATTTTTAATAATTTTTTCTTTAAAAAGTGAAATTTAGAACAAATCTGAAAAGTTACATTAACAAATATATTGAGAATGTTGATATACATATAATATTTATTCTAAATTTTTATATATATTATAATTTTAACAATTATAAATATAATTTCAAAAATATGAAAATAAATAATTTCAACAATTTTTTCTTAGATATTGAAATCTAAAAAAACTACTTCAACGTTCAAATTAATTTAACTTTGAAAATATAAATCATGTAGTAGCAGTTGTCAACTTCTGATATTTAACATGTGTGTATTTATCTTGACTAGAAGTATTTGCAATGGAAGTTATAAATGATATCTCTACATTGGGCAACTGTACACTACTAAAAAAATTAACCAATCAAGATAAAAATAATGATAAGAACTAAAATTTCCTCTTTCTCCCAGAAAAAATCAAATGAAAGTAGTAAATAGAAAATTCTCAAATTCTCCTTTATAGCCAATAGGTGTATTATTTAACTTTATTGTTATTATACATAGTTCTGAGATAGAGAGGAAGAGAGAGATGAGGGGACTTAAAAGAGTAAAAACAAGAAGAAAAATAATTTTTTAGGGTCAAAAGTGACTTGGGGCAGAGAAACATAAGATTTAAGTGGATTAATAGAGTCATGAAATACAAAGTTTAAATTTTTAGTATGAGAAGGAAGATGTCATTTGGTAACTAAGAGAAGAAGAAGCATGAGGAATGTGGCTGGAATAATTTAAACGGTAGAGAGTGTTTGAGAATTTCGGTAATGTATATATTGATTCTGATGATCCTGCTTATAATTCTTTATCAGAAGAAGAGAGAATTTTGTTTTTATTCTTGTCAACTAAACGGCTACAACCTGTTTTAGTTAGACGGTTTGCTCCAATTGGAATACATTTTACATACTATTAATAATGGTGGGTGAAATTCTCAGTACATCAAAGAGTTTTATAGTATCTATAATAACTTCTAGATGGTTTAAACTTTGAGGTGAGAGATGTTCTATAACCAAATGAGTTACATCTCTATTGTCAGTTGGCTACTGATATGTTATAACTTCAACCCCTCTACTATTTCTAACTTTTTACCAGTATAATCAATTAAATTAATTTGAGAGAAAAGAAAGAGGATGTCGAGATCTAGTACCTAAACAAATAATCAGAAGCTACATGTTTGATGAAATATTAGGACAAACTGAATTTTAATCATTACGATTACTCTTTGAATTTTGTACACCTACAAGACCTTTGAAACAAGATTAGTCACATCTAAAATGAGTTTTATTCATCAATTACAAGCTTGCATTAGTTCATATTTCATACACACTTTAGTTATTTATCAATAAATTTACAAGATATCTATAAAAATAACATACTCTCTCCGTCCCACTTCAAGTGTCTCATTTGACTTTTCAACGGTCAAATTTAATTAATTTTGATCAAAAATTTAAAATATATATATTTAAAATTTTCAAAATTTGAAAAGTACATTTTAAAGAAAATTATATAAAATTTTCAGTGATATATATTTTTTAATTTTTTCTAATTATATAATATATGTAATATTTGGTCAAATTTTAAAAATTTTGACCATTGAAAAGTCAAATCAGTCACTTAAAGTGGGATGGAGGGTGTATTAACTATAAAAAGTAGAAGCATATACGATAATTCAACCAGAGCATACCGTGCATCGCACGGGTTTAGGGCTAGTTTGTAAGTATAGCGGAAAAAAGATGTAGAAATTCTGAATGGTTGTAAAATAATTCAAATATATTAATAAATTTTAATTTGTAGTTTCCATCGAATCAATAAATTCTGAATGTTTAAATTCATGGCGTGTCCTAAGATCTAGATCTACTTCATTTAATTCAGCTGTGGTCCCAAATATTGAAGATTCTATATTTTAGTGTCTCTATTTTTTATTAAAAAAATAAAAAATTAGAAATTATGTATAAATATTCACAGAGGTTGATGCAGAGAGGATATTTACTTTTAGTTACAGGCACCTTAATATGTATATATACATCAAGATTTTTCATATTCGGACCCCATAATAGTTCCTAATTTTCTTTGGATGATAAAGAATGAGAATGGTATACTCATACAGGTCTTTGTTGGTAATAAGAACCAACTTGTTCTAACACAAAACTTTGATTGAGATGAATATAGAATATAGAATCCCTCTTTCACTTTTCTACTAGAGCAAGAAAGAACATGGGATTTTATTTGAGGCTTATCAGATTCAACGAAAACAAATTATACATTACGAAATCAAATCAAACATACTCAATATTTGATCGAGAGTGAGATATATGAAGACGATTTTCGATATTATGATAAGATTTAAAATGTAAGATATACGTCGACTCTTCCCTTCCTATTATTGCTAGAGTAAGAACACAACGAATAATGATTGTAAAGTGTAATAATTGTTCGAGTTGCATCAAATATTTTTTCAACTTTCAAGTTGACGTTGCATCATTATTTGTGGTAGACTTGAACTAAAGTACAAGAACTGAAATGCTAAAATGGTCCCCTTTATTTTTTCACTTAATCACTGGACTCTTATGCTTTTGGGCTCCACCACTAGCTTCATACGATTTCCCATCTTCTTCCAAGTCTATCAACCCATTCTACAAGATATTACTGTATTATAGATATCTACAAATTCATAATTATGACCTACTGATCCTTAAGTATTCCAAAGCCCATTATATGCACAGCCCACACTTGGGTGGCCTGCCATAAGCTAAAAATAGCTACAGTAGTCAATAATGCGGGCGCCTAACTTTTTCACATCACATGCCGAAGTGCAAACTAATTGCCTTCGCCCTTCTATTATATGCAAATGCAAATTGGGGGATATTTACAAATTACAAGTCACAGTCGCAAAAAGTTGTTAGATATTATTTTTTTATGACAAATATAATTTAGATATTTAAATCATGTATGTTCTGTACGCTTGGTTAAAATGAACATAGAATGAGAAAAAAACCCTAAAACTTGAGCACTCGACTTTCAATTACTTCTAGCTAGAGATATTAAATACATTAAATCTTTCGTTAACATTTTACTCTACTGCTTTTATTTTTATCTTATGTTTAAGTTATAATAAATACGAAACTCCGATCTTTCATAAAATAAATAAAAATTTAAAAGAAAATTGTGCGAATTATAAAACAAGTAGTGTTGATTGTTGAACTTCCAGGTTTTGTATATATTTGTGGGATAGCAACTGAGACCAATTAAATGGCCGATTGAATTTGAACTGGTCCATAAAGGACCATGGTCCATGCATGCTCAAATCGTAATCCAAGTAAAATGAAGTCCACCTACAAGTTCTTTATTCCATTCTCTCATTTTTTGGGTCCAGCTGAAGTGAACATTGGAATAAAGTGGGTAGAGTTGGAATATTATTTAGACTTTTGTTTTCCGGGAAAAAAAATAAAATTAATAATCACGAGGTGTACTTTCCCAAATTTCTATTAAAAAACTCCCAACCAAAAATACAAGTATGAAGTTCAATGGAAGCGCAGGTCATCTTTTGTACCAAGTTGAAGCTTCGAAATACGAGAAGCCTCAAGTATACATTTTGAAACCAATGGGCAGTACAGGATTACAAGTGGATGGTATCATATCATTTTGTTATATACTTGTATATATTTTCGAGACGTTTGATAATTTACGTAGCCTCTTAAATCATTTCATGATATGTTATGAACTTAATTAAAAGAATAATATTTCACCATCAATAATATGTAGTCTTTAATTTCTAATCATCTTATATGGAATGAACGTCTGAAAAAAGTAAATTAATTCCCTAATAGTAACAATAGTTTTTCATTCTCCATCTAAAACGAAATTTATATATATTAAATTAACTTATTAAATTTTTTGTTAATAACTTAAATTGATGATAGATGTATGTGCAACAAACCAAATATCATTCCGACAGGCCGTCTCTAGGTGACAGCAAAACCCAAGAAGAAGAAGAAGAAGAATTACACATACACAAATTCAGTGCATTGCAACATGCAAACTGTTGGCCCAACAATCAAAAACCGTGTGAAGTCCCATTGTTTTCTAACAAAAAAACAGCGTGCCACCACCCCTAGAATCAAACACAAAAACCCCATACGTATATTTTCTCCCCCTCTACATTAACAACATCTTCTTCAATTCATTCTAAAAAACAAAATCAAACCGAAAACAAAACATTCATAAAATCTCAAGTAAAAATGTGTCGAGGTTTTCAACAATCCGAGTCTGAGAGATTTTTGAAGATGAAGGCTTTTAATTTAGTTTTCACTCTTGCTAATAAATCTTGTGTAACAAATTTTCCTGATTCTTTAACTCTTCATTATCTTCCACGTATCAATGGCACACCTCTCGAGATAAATCATTCCAAGATCAAACCTGATGCCCCTGCTTTCCTAACCCTACACAGGGTCATGATGAGTTCCCATTCAGATGGTTCAGTTTATTTTGCTAGCAGAGAGAAAGTGAAGGCCAGCCAGGGTGCAAGATTCGAGGTTTATTTCGGGGATATTAGGGTTTTGAAAGGGTTTTTTAGAAAAGACTGGGATGACACGTGGAAGGTAGAGTGTAGTTGTGGACTTGAGTGTAGTTCTGGCGGGAGAATATTACAGGAGATTGTGAAGAAAGCTGAGGTGAGTGTGGTGGCTGAAGGTGATGTGGTGATGAATGAGACGGTGGAGATTGTTGCCAAAAGGCGGCGGAAGAGGTTGTTGAAGGGTGGAGCTTTGGAGGAGATTCCAGAGGAAACTGAGTATTGTAATGATGAGTCTTGTTCTTGTTGTGAGGAGCTAGGGGAATCTGAATCTGAATATGAAAATGAATCTTGGGGAAATGAAGAAGTTGCGGCGGCGGCAACGGAGGAGGAGATGGAAGGTAGTGAAGGGAGTTGGGCAGTGGATGTAGGGATATGGGTTATGTGTTTAGGGGTAGGGTTATTGGTTTCCAGGGCTTCTTCTAAGAGACTTCTTAGAAGAACAACTGCATTTTTGTAGTCTATGAATGTGTTATTGTTTGAAATAATTTACTAACCGTGAGATATATGGAGATTGATCACTTGATTATGATCTCCCTGTACAGAACATATTTTTGCTTGATATATTCAATAATTAATATTGATCTAGTGTTTAATTTAGTCAATTTCTTTGATCTAATTCTGCGTGTTTGATTTGCTAATTTGACTTAAACAGTAGACATCCAAGTTAAGTTACTCGATTTCCTAGTTCTTATGTATGGCCGCTTAAATTATCTAAAAAGAAAAAAAAGAAGAAAATTACTTTTTACCTTGTTTTTAGAAAGTAGATTCGTTTAAAAGAATATTTTAACAGTAAGTTTCTTTTAAATCGAGCTTGATATATATTATATACCTTTTTGAGTCATAAACATTCTTTGTATATATTGTCGAAAAGTGATAAGGGGTCTAAATTAGATTAATCGAGCTTATTGCTATAACATACACTGGTTTAAAGGGTGCAAAGAGATAAAAAGAAGGTGAAATTCAACCAGTGGAGTTTAAGGAATTTAGAGATTTAATGGATTAGATTGTTAAGAAGAAATAATGATATACTAGTAGTTGAGTAGTTGTAATGTATGATAAGTGCACAGTATTTTTGGTATTTAATATTTAGAATAGAAAAGTTCAAACTATATTAAACTTATTTATATTATATTATATTATATCTAGAAATTGGGTGAAAAAATTTAAAATTATATTTGGCTGATTTATTATATTTTCATATTAAGGATAATATATTATCTCTAAATATTGTAATGATTGAATTATTACTGATTGGATTAAAATCCTAGATAAAAGATAAATGAATATATATATATATTATTATCTTGTAATTGATTGATATTTAATTTATTCTTTTATCAAATTGGTAAAAAATCAGGACGTAAACTATTAATATTTTGTGTCTCCTTACATTACTACAATTTATTTAATTTACATTGTATTCATACTAGCCTAGTGAAAATAACACCGCTTCAATAATAAATCGGACATTTTTAAATCTATAACACATATTCATTTACAATATATATATATATATATATATATATATATATATATATATATATATATATATATATATATATATATATGAAAACTGTTCACCGGCCACATTTGGATATTAAAAGATATCCAATCAACACATCTAATACCATTAAAAGAACATATCAAAGGCTTAGATTGAAAAAAAAAGAGTCATATCTCTATTATAGAGCGGATATACGCTATATAATAGAGAGTATGACTCTTTTTTTAATTCCAATTCTACCCTTAAAGTATACGCTCTATTATAGAGCTCTAATGAATACACACCCTTATCTACCCAAAAACACACTTGTTCTTTTATCATTCTATTTTTTAGAGATTTGTGTGAGTTATCTAAAACCCAATTTAACTTTGCCTATTTGATTACAAATTTTGTATAAATCTAATACCCATTTCACAACCCAATATATTTTGAGCTATATAATACCCATTTTTTTATATATAAATTTTGAGTTTGGGAGAAGATTCGATTTTTTCAAGATTTCGAATTTTGAATTTAAGAGAAGATTCGATTTCAAATTTGGAGTTTGGGAGAAGACTTCAAAGTTGAAGTTTGAGCTTGGTTAAAGTTTTATCCAGGTTAGCTCTCATCATTTCATGGCTTCTTTCATTTTTTCAAAATTAAAGTCTTCTAGTAAGTCTCCTAATAAGTTTAAAATTGAGATTGAAGACGATGATAATGATAAAAAACCTAGTTCTAAAATTGTAGAGATTATTGATGATGGTGATAATAAAGAAAATGATGATAATAATGATAATGATAATGATGATTATGATGTTAATGATGATTATGATGATAATTATGATGATGGTGAGGATGATGGTGATGAATTTTATGTTGTTGATGATGATGATGATATACCACACATACAAAATTGTAAAAAATCTAAAAATTCACCCACAAATACACAAAATGTGGAAGATAATGAAGATGTTCCTTTAGATGATTTGAATGATGTTTGCCCTTGTGTTGATCAATTATTCGATAGTTTAGATGAGACAGAGATGTTTTATAGAGATTATGGTAGGCATATTAGTTTTGAGATAATAATTAGAACTATGCATAAATGCATAAAAAGTAAAAAAAATTGTTCGCGTTTGTATATATGTAGAAAGGGTGGTAGATTATGCTTAAAAACAATTTTGGATGAATTTGATGTCCGAAAAAGGAAGAGAAATAGAGATACTCTTGATAGAACGAGTTGTAAAGCACAGATGTATTTTGTTCATAGAGAGAAATTAAAGAAATGAGAAGTGACATTGGTTAATTTGAAACACAATCATAAAATGGTAGAAGCTAGTGAAGTGCATCGCATGCAAAGGCTAAGAAACATAACCCCATTATTCGACAATTGATTGTTACTTCAAATAAGTCAGGTATTGGACCTTCAAAAACTTTGAATGTTTTGGGTGAGTTAACGGGAGGTTTAGAGAATATTGGATTTACTAGTTAAAACATTCAGAATGTTTTGCGTGATATTAGATATTATGTGTTTGATTCAAGTGATGTCCGAGAAGATTTGACATTACTTCGAGAATTGAAATGTAATAGTTTAGGGGAATTAGCATAGTTTATTTTAAACCGTAGAAAATCATTTTAAACCAATTATTATATAAATACATAGTTTGAAAATTTAGAAATAATTTTTAAAAATGCATCAGAATTAGCATAGTTTATTTTAAACCGTAGAAAATCATTTTCTTAAGAAATGTAGATTAATGTATCTTATTATCAAAAAATTAAACCAATTTGCTGATTTAACAAAGAACAAAATTAGACAAACTTAATAAATCCTATAATATGTCACTGTATGCATGTTCAATTTGTTCCATTTTTATTCTCAAGTCTATCTATCAGGTTCACTCAAATTTTTTATGCGTTTTCATTCTTTTTAACTATATCAATTTATATATTTTAATTTTATTTTGAACTACTTAACCCATTAACAGGATACCTCTCACAATTTTTATCCATCTCAAATTATAATTGTTTATTTTTCTAACAATATAAATCATACACATTTTTTTTTAATTTTAGACTACTTACATTTATTTTTTTATTTAACTTCTACCGCCTTTCTATTCTGTCAGTATTGTCTTTCTTCATATTTTCCTATCTATTATCAATTTATCTGTAACTCCTGTCTACCCTCCTCGGTCACGTTATCCTTCGACTCTTCCTTTCATCATCAAATTCAGCAGTCAAAATATAACAGATCATGTTATTTTTATGTGCAATTCAAATGTGTATAAATAATTTTTTTATTTCATACTTATCCCAATTTACTATATTTTTTGAAGTAAATTTAAATAAATGAGTAATATTGGAGGTGGAATTTATTAAACATAAATTAGGTAAAATTATCGTTAATTTCAATTTTGAATGATAATATAAATTTTATAGACATATATATACATATCTAATAACATAACACTCAATAAATGTTAGAAATAATTAAATATAACTACTAAAATTATTATAAAAATAATTAACTCTGGTCTGTGTATAAACCCTTAGAGTATCAACTAGCCATATCATCAAAATGCAAAAAGATGCTATTACCACTTCGATCTCTAGATCCATATCAAAAAGTAGAAGTAATTTGTGTTCCTAGTTATGTAGCAAAAGTACTTTGGATTAAAGGTAGACACATATTATAGACCCCACAATATTACTATTACATGTTGTATTATAATTTTCCGAATATTTTTTAAAGATAATTAATTATATACAAAAGTATTCATCCCCTTATATTAAAATTACTAAAATATAATTAAAAATCTTACTTATAATTACATCAAAGGGCATGTGGTATTCATTATATTAAAGTATATACACACACATATATATATTTCATAAAAAGATATAATTAAGTTTAAAATTATTTTTGTAAAGATTCAATTGATATTTAACAAATTTAATTTTGTTTTTTTATATATATTGAACAAATACTAATAATTATCTTAAAGAATTTTGCTTTGTTACATGCTTCATATATTGTAAAATTGACACACACATTTTCTTAATTTTAATAATATATGTTATCCAAAAATAAAATTGATCCATATTCTCAACTAATATATTATCACCAATTTAACCAAAATGTATGTTATGATCAGAAAAAGTAGAAATAGAAAAAGGTAGAGAAGGGGGACCCACAGAGGTGCATATAGTGCGGCGCCCACGTGGCAACGGGGTTAAGGCAGTTGTGTTGTGTCTACCCATAAGATGATAGGTATAAGCTAGCTAGCGGCCAGGTCCTCGTAGAAAAAATCGCATACTCCCTGTATCCTCTAATATTAATCTCAATCTATACACACACAAAACACACACATATATATAAACATAAACACAAACACAAACACAAACTCAAGTCCAACCTAAGTCTTTCAACTCACACCCTCTGTAAGTACACAAACAAACACACATGTATCTATCTATGTTTATGTATGTATAATTGTTGTAATAAATTGCAGGTGTGAGTGACGATGGGGGGAGATAAGAGAATCTATTCAGCAACACCAAATGATTATAAATTGTTAGAAGAGATTGGATTTGGAGCAAGTGCTACTGTCTATAGAGCGATCTATGTTCCAACTAATGAAACTATTGCTGTCAAATGTTTGGATCTCGATCGCTGTAATAGCAATTTGGTTTGTCTCCCCCCCTCCCTTCATTTTACTTCAATTTATATATGTGTGTGTTTGTATCTGTGTTTGATTGATTTGACTTTGGATGTGCTTGATTAGTTTTTGTATTGGAGGAGTCTCATTTTGTTGTTTGATTTTGGTTTTCGGTTTGGTGGTTTGATTTATTTGGTTTGCGGAATGATTGGATTTTTTTGTTTTATGTGGTGGGAAATTTATGGAAAAAGTGGATTGTTTTGGGAAGTTGTAAAATGCATTTGGGTTAATTTGTGAAATTGGATATACATCTGTATGTATGTGTGTGTGTGTGTATCTTTATGTGATTGATTTCACTTCATCTATGCTTGATTACTTGCTTTTTGTTGTGTCATTTTGATATTTGATTTTAGTTTTTGGTTTAGTTGTTGCTGATATGTGATTTCGGAATGTTTTAATCTGCTTGAATTGCTTAGTAGTTGGATTTGATTAGTTTTGGATACATCGAGATTTTGTGTTTGTGTGGAGGCAATGAAGAGTGAATATTGAATAGTTTTTGAAAAGTTTTAAACTTTTAAGTGCATTTTGTTTAGAGGCTTTTTCAGTGTAAGGTCTGTTGTGGATACTAAGAAATATACATATTAGTTTTCTGTCGTATCATTTTGATTTCTTTTGATTTCAGTTTTTTGGTTTAGCTTTTGCTGATAGCTGATGTATGGAATGTTTTTATGTGTATGATGGTTTGTGGTTGTATTTGGATTTGTTACTGAAATTTTGTGTCTGTATAGAGGCAAATTAACTGAAAAACTGGACTGTTGTAGGATGTTTTTAGCTCTTTAATGCATTTTGTTATTCTAGGGTTTGTTGTTATGAATGAATATATGTGGTTTTGTGGTTTCTGTTTAAAAGAATGCCCATCGTTTGATAGAAAGTGGCGGGGAACATTGATGAGGTTTGATGATTTAATCCGGGAGATATGGGACTATGGCTTATAAGGGATTTAGTAACAGTGAAAATTTTATTCGTGGAATTTCCTATGTGGTTTTATAATCTAACAGTCAAATTTATTAATTGCTGTTTTGTCTGGTTTTACCTATTGTGTGCTCACCCTAGTTCTTTTTATGTACAATGAAATATTTGCCATTTGTGTTGAAATTTGAGATTTCTTTCTGTTGCAGGATGACATTCGCAGGGAAGCTCAAACAATGAGTCTGATTAATCATCCCAATGTTATAACGGCACATTGTTCATTTGTTGTCGACCGCAATCTTTGGGTAGTGATGCCTTTTATGGATGAAGGTTCCTGTCTTCATCTCATGAAGATAGCATACCCAGATGGATTCGAAGAGTCTGCCATTGCTTCTTTCTTAAAAGAAACTCTCAAGGCCTTGGTCTACCTACATCACCATGGGCATATTCATCGTGACGTTAAGGTTGTTGAATCTAATATTTATTGCAATGATAAGAGAGTTTTTATGATTCACTTATCCTTCATTAATTTTTGTGTTAATGCATTTAAATTATCTGTTGCAGGCTGGTAATATGCTTCTAGATAGTCATGGGAAGGTGAAGCTTGCAGATTTTGGTGTTTCTGCTTGTATGTTTGACCAAGGTGATAGACAGCGGTCAAGAAATACATTTGTGGGAACTCCTTGCTGGTAAGAGTTGTTAATGGAAAACTAAGATTTCTGAGATACTTTCCTTGTCACATTATAGTTCAATTTCATAGAGAAGAGTATGAAACTATTAACAGCTGAATGCAAAATAAACAAAACTACAGAACTGTAGACTGAAGTAGAATATAATTGAAAATCTGATATATGTAGTTCAAAGTACTTCTAACCAATATTTTTTTGGGAAGAGGGTTTAAAATTGGCGTCTTAATAAGATTGTGTACTTTCACATTCTACAATATTTTGGAAGTACCTCTTATCACAGAATCTCTAGAACTACATATATGAAAGTCAGTGTCAAAGGTCTATAACGTCTTAATTGACCTTTAAAATTAAAATAAACACTGTGTAAAAATTGTAAAGAAATTCAATGTTTGAGTAGTGTTTTCTCTTTCATAAAACTATAAAAATCAAGATATTCTTTTAATCATTAGCAAAGTAAAGCTTTGGATGCAATACATTTTGTTAGATTACTTTAAAAATTTCATTGTTCTGTGTCAATTAAGGCAAAAAGTCTGGATGCTGAAGAAGTATAGTATACAATTAATGATATGGAGGGCTGCGCAGAAAAATTTCCATAAATTAGATAAGCTGAAGATTTTTCTGAAAATGGGAAGAAAACATTTTCAGGCATATATTTCGAAACTAATATGTTTTCTCAGCACGAAAATCTGCGCAAATTACGTTATAGCTC
Source organism: Oenanthe sinensis (assembly GCA_028671895.1). NCBI lineage: Eukaryota > Viridiplantae > Streptophyta > Magnoliopsida > Apiales > Apiaceae > Oenanthe > Oenanthe sinensis. Next base: position 45,231,086 of record CM053813.1, on the reverse strand, counting down.
TTTCGAATAAAATCAATGAGATAAAAAATTTGTATAAACAATTCTAAAAGAACCAGAGAAAGGAAGAAAGTGTCTAATAAAAAAAATGTACTTACGGGTCCTGTATTTTGAATTGAGTTTATCGAGCAAGAGCGCATTGAAGCAAAATGGAAGCCCCACTAAACATTGAGCATCTAAATATAATGTAGATTGATTTGATTATGTTCTTTTGTTTTATAGGATGGCTCCAGAGGTGTTGCAACCTGGGAGCGGGTACGATTTCAAGTGAGTGTTTCTTCACAACTATATTTTTAATATATATGAACTTTATATCTTTATCAACATTTTTTCTTCCATACTTTACCATTTCTTTTGGACCTTTTCCATTGATACAAAGACAGACTTAGCCATAAAGCTGCGAGTGGATGGCTTTAGTAGCAGTATCTATATGGCAATATGAAAGTGAAAAGTACTTGTAGTAAAGAATATCCTTATAATATAACAAGAAATAGTTAAAATCACTTCTATGATTTACTCATGCTTGTGATTTGAATGATTATAATATTTTGAATTAGATTTCTCAAGGTATTACTAAATGGTTTATATAGTGTCTTCTATATGTAGTTTTGTTAGTTATACTTGTGGAGCTTTAAGGTTGTATTCCAATAAGTGGCAAGTAATAGGAAATATATATTTTTGTGTGCATATATATCACGGTAGCTTGAGCTAGGTTTCATCAGTCCACACGGGTTCTATGGAATTGTACGTGGCATGCAACATTTGTAACTGAGCAGCTGGCATTTTCTGTAATAATGTACACAAAAACACACAAGCGCACATATTTGTATTTTGTTGTTTTTTCAATATTGGAATATAAGCCCTATAAAAAAGGATTGGAATGAGGAGAAAGCATTATGATTACGTACATATATTTATATTTATTTTGCCAAGAAAATTAATTGTTAAGTGATGCTAAGATTGGGGAAAGGCATTATTATTACATCCGTACAGTTGTTTTATTAAATGAACAATTATGTTTAGTTACTGGTCAACTTTGAAAGAATTATATAAAGTTGAATATTTTTTTCTTTTTCCCACACACACTCGCACGTGTCCATGATTTATGCCTTCCCTGTCCTCTATTACTTTTAAGACATAATGCCTCTAGCTTTCACCTTTCAGGTTTTACAGTATAATTAATGTGGGAGTAATTTCACAACTCTGTTAGAGTAATTAACTTTCTTAAAATCAATTCCTTTCTGATTATTTTTATTTCTTACATTATATGTTTCTCTCTTGTACGTGCACACACACAGAGTTTAGAAATTTTAAATTTTAGTACATATATTTTGAATATCTTATCTAGGAAATCGATTGGTTATCTATATACAGATATTTGAAATTTATTCTTCTGTTTCTTAATCTGAACATTTTCAAGCAGTTGTTTTTATTCTCTAGCTCGCTCCAGAGTATTTTTATATGAATATTATTTATTCCTTAAAAAATCTATAATAATGACAAGACATCATATTTGTACGAAGTTTGCTCTTTTTCTCTATGAACACAGTAATGGGATAACAATGATAATTCTCATTTGGTCACGTTTTTGTTGTGTTGTTTGACAGAGCTGATATTTGGTCTTTTGGAATTACTGCATTGGAATTGGCACATGGTCATGCTCCTTTTTCAAAATATCCTCCTATGAAGGTACATTGTATATGACTATGTTGACAGAATGAACATAATGAAGCATCTGTATAAGCCTGGCAGGCAATTACTTTGGCTCCTGTATTGAAAACTCTGTACTCTCTTCTGCTCCTCTGCAGGTTCTCCTAATGACTATCCAAAATGCGCCACCTGGACTGGACTATGACCGTGATAAACGATTCTCTAAGGTGCTCTGTTTGTTCTGGCTCTTGGTTTATGCCGCATTTATATGTTTTATGTCCTAATTTGTGCAGGGGTAAACATTAAATATGTTTTGAACTCATTAAAGAAGCTGTGCTGATTGTTTTGGCTCTTGGTTGATGCCACATTTATATGTTTTATGTCCCAATTTTTGCAGGAGTAGACATTAAATATGTTTTTTAACTCGTTCAGGAAGCTGTGTGTTTCTTTATTGTTATGTTTCATTTAATAGATTGATAATTACAAAAATTCCAGTTTTCAACAGTCTTTCAAAGAAATGGTCGCAATGTGCTTGGTGAAAGATCAAACAAAAAGGCCAACTGCTGAAAAACTGCTGAAACATTCTTTTTTCAAGCATGCAAAGCCTCCAGAAATTTCTATAAGGAAACTTTTTGCTGACTTGCCACCGCTATGGAATCGTGTGAAATCCCTCCAGGCATGCTGTCATATATATAGACATTATTTGTTTCTTTTATTTTTTCGTAAAAAACTCAAAACTAAACCTCTATTCATTCTGCAGCAAAAAGATGCTGCACAATTAGCTCTTAAGAAAATGCCTTCTGCAGAGCAAGAAGCAATTTCACAGGTAGACACATTAGAAGTTAGGTTAAACATCATGCTTTCTTGTCTGTGATTGTTGTAAATTCTTTGTTTTAATGTTCACGTTAAAAATTATGACCCACTTGTCCAATTGTTTTTTTTCTGGGTAACTGCAAAATATAGCAATATCATTTTAGGACTATATACAACAAAATTTATCATTGTTTGGATAGCGGTAGAATCACAACTGTTCACTGAGCCAATAGTGATCATTGTTCAATTGGTTTGAATGAAGAATCCTTATGCATGCAATTACTTGGTTCTTTTGTTTACCATAGTACCATATATTAAAAGTGGTAGTTATTAGTGATTGCTCTTTCGAATAATCGATCTGATTACTCGGGCCCTGAATATTGTTGTGCAGCAACATATGACCAGGAATAAGCAAATGACCAGGAATAAGCAAAACTGAGTGTTTATTATTTGAATAAATTTTGATTTGAGTTTGCCATTTTATCTGCTGCTTTTCCCCACTGATTATTTTTTTCCTTCTACTCCTGCCTTCTATTTTTTGTAGTAACATTTTACCCATTTTTGTCAGAGTGAGTACCATCGAGGTGTTAGTGCATGGAACTTTGATATTGAGGACTTGAAAGTGCAAGCATCACTGGTATCTATACTTTCATTTTTTTCTGTAGGCCACAGAGCTCATCACATAACTGATTCATGTCCAACACTGCAAATTATTGATAGGTGCAAGATGATGACGAAACACTAGAGAATAAGTTAGTAGATGAAAGCATGAATCCTTATATGCATAGAAAGGTTGGTTTTTTGTGTATTTTTTTCTTGATATGGACTGCAGCAGTATTACATATATGGAAGTTGTTCAAGTCAAGCTAATATTGCTACAACTGCTCGCCGTTTGCAGGATGCAGGTGCCAGTTCTAGTTTGAAGAAATCGATTTCCACAAGTAATATTATCTGCAGGTAAATATTCTGTCACCCCACAGTTTTGATACTTACGATCTCCAACAGTCAATGTGAAAGTAGTCTTTTACAGCCAGTAAAATCTTGCTAATGACAAAGATAGGAAGAACTCGATCTGTCCCGACTAAAACCCTCTTTGGAAGGGTTTCTCCTGCTCTGATATTTAAACTATTAAAGGTGTTATTTTCACTTGTATATGGATAATTTTTACTATTGCTGAATATTTATATTGGAAACTGTAGTCTTTACTTTTGTTGTGTGTGTGTATTTGATTTTGAGGTCAGTTGGGACCATTTCAAATGATAAGATACACTCTTTTTTAATGTAACTAATGCTTTATCATCCTTAAATAATGAAATATTTTGATAAACTATTTTCTGCCATTCTTTACTCTATTTTTGGTAATCTATTTGGAATGAAGGAGAAACTAATTGTATTATCTGATTTGGAAGAAACTTGTTCCCTGGTCGTTGTTGTTCTCTATTAAAACCATTACTGGTCTATATTTGTGTTCGTTCCTATATATATTGTGCTTTGCCATGTTGAATTAATTTATCATAATTGTTATTCACTATTGTACCAGGGAACAGGAGTCTGGGAATGAGGTACCTATGGCTGCAAGCTTAAACAAGACAGGAAAAAATCTTGAGACTGAGCCCCTGATGCTTGCCAATCCAAGGATGACTGATCTAATGAAAAACAGTTCAAAACCAGATCTACTACCTTCAGCATCAGAAATTAACACAGCACAGGCCAAGACTAAAGCTTTAACTGGGACAAGTCGCCAAAGCCAGAGTGGACCTCTTGTGGCTGGTGCAATATCAGAACGCATGCGCATCTTAGAAAGGTTTCCATTATTTACTGATAGATTTGATGTACTTAATTGTATGTTATATACTTATATAACAGTGGTTTGTCTGTGGTGCATACTGAAACATGTATCATTTCACTGGGTGAATCTTTTTTTTTTTTACATATGAGCATTGTCTCTGTGCTTCTAAATTTCCTCTTATTTTGTTTTCTTTCTAGTGCTATACTTCTGTTGTTTTAGTCTTACGGTTTGTTTAATTTAGGTCTGAGACTGAAAACCAACTACCAGCTGAGAAAGTTTACCGTGAAGTACGGAGGGCACCCAGCTTTAGTGGTCCCTTGATGCTACCAAATCGAGCTTCAGCAAACAGTTTATCAGCTCCAATAAAACCTTCAGCAGGTTATACTATATCTTACTTGCATGCATATCACCAGTACAAACAATTGTGAATGTGATGACTACATGGTTATTTGCCCAACCTTATGTTAAGGTGAACCAATTGGTAGGTTTTTCGCTTTATAATTAATTCTATAATGTAGCAAACTTATTACAGGATACAGAGATGATGACAAGTCAAAGACAAACTTCGTTCAAATAAGGGGGCGGTTCTCAGTAACATCAGAAAATGTAGATCTCGTTAAGGTAAAGTCACTTCCTTAATAAATTCTGTTTGATGGAATGACTGAAACCATTCATCGCAGTAGTGCAGTGAAGTAAGTTCATATGTAATTTGTGCACTTTGATATATTATGCTATGTTCTAGGGTTCCCCAATAAAGAAGTCTGCTAGCGTTGGAGATTGGATGTTCGATTCAAAACAGATGGTTTGTCTGCTGAACTCTTGAATTTTAAAAAATTGAATCCAGTAACAGAATAAAACTTTGCTTGGGAATTCAAATAATTAGAGAGAAGTACATAACATGCATATTTCTCCTTGCAAATATAGGAGACATGAAAGTTGCCTTTTTTCCTTTTTATTTTATGTCAAGAAAATAGAGAGAACTTTATTCCCTCCTTTTCTCCAAGTGGCATTATAAGAAATGTAAAGAAAGTGAAGGTTAATGTTCTCTCCTTTGCCTTTCATCGTTCCTAGGGTAAAATTCACAAGCAATAGAATATAGCAAATTGGTCTTTTCATTCTCTGCCAACATAAATTCCAAGCATGGCGCTGCTTTATGTGATGACATGCTATCGTGTTCATGTTTGTCACTTGTATGGCTGCTGTATTCATCTGTTGTCTTGTGTTTTCTTATGAAATTTTATCATGCATTCAGCCTGTTGGTCAATCACCTAAGGACACTAGCAACAAGAATCTGCCTGCATCGCTTCTTATGCCACACCTTCAAAATCTTTCTCAGCAGACATCAATTCAACAGGTAAAGCGGGACCTTGCATGAATGTGATTAAAATCATTATAATCTGATCTGTGGCATGTAGACTTTGGATTGATGAGCTTCTGTTATAATGCCAGGATCTCATTATGAATTTGTTGAATAGCTTGCAGATGGCTGAGGTTGCAGAAGGTGAGCAGATTTTTTTTTTTAAGATATCATATACTTCCTGCGTTCCAAATACAAATTTCATTTTAGCTCGTGTGTACCATTTCTCTAAATTTGGTATGCACTTGGTGGGATTCAAAATTTCAGAATCTTAAGATATCATTTACTTCCCGCGTTCCGCATATAAAATTACATTTTAGCTTGTGTGTATGCACTTGGTGAGATTTAGAAGTGCAAATCGATGTACCTTTTGGAAATTTAATCATTATGTTAACATAAATAAATTCAGATCAAATTTGCGTTTAGGTTTTTGCACATGTAATACATTAAAATCTAATTGGGACTCTTCTTTGAGAACAGAGGGAGTTATAATTTAACATTTTGGTGGAAAATGACCATGATTTTATTAGAACATGAAAGCTTGACAATGTGATTTTGTTTCAGGATCTCCAAATGGGAAGTTACCCCCTCTACATCGTACTTCAGAAAATAACGGAACGGTATGTGCATATATCCATCCTGTACTTGGGTTGCTTTACTCTGTTGCTCTGTCATCCTTTCTGTAGGTCACTTTTTGATCCTGGTATTTAAGGCTTATGTAGTAATTCTATTTATACATTGGAATTGTTATGTGCACACAATCTAAATTTTGCCTAGATTTGACCACTTGTTTCAGCGTAAGTTTGTTAGGAGTTCAAGCACTTCTTCATGAATATATTTGATTCTAAAGAAAAGATAATTGACAATGAAGGAGAGTTCACAAAATCTGAAGAAAATACAGGTTCAGATATGGAAGGCACTAATTCTTGTTTTGTGGTAGTACCTTTATCTGTTAATCTGTTTAATTTAGTTATCTTTCATGTTTCAACTCCTGTTTGGCAAGGGCAGCAAATTATGCTTTTGTGGGAGAATGATCAAAGTTGTGGGTTAAAATTTGGTATGCCAACCTCAATAGGAACTAGGAAGGTTGTTTTGTTCATAGAAAAAAATAGTTGGTATAATTGAAGTCAAAGTGGTCCCTCTTCAAATTCTTATCTTGAAAAATAATAGATGTTTTCTTTATTGTATAAAGGGATGGGTTACTTATTGACCCCACAGGCCTAAGCCTCTAGTCATTATTCTGTAACATGACCCATTGCAATTATTTGTAATGACGTCACTAGTAGAACTAGTATTTCATTATGGCCTTCATCACTCTACGTGCTTTCCAGGCTGAAGCAGCTTCTGAAAGGGAGCGTCTACTGCTTTTCAAGATTTCAGAACTTCAAACTAGGTAGGCAGCAGAAGTGCTAGATCTATTGTCTGTAAAATAATATACACCAGTAACTAGTGTGCAAGTTTTATCTCATGGCTTCTTTGCGTGCGGTATGTATCTTACAGGATGGTAAGCTTAACTAGTGAATTGACTGCGGAAAAATTTAAATATTTACAGGTGAGTTGTTATGTTGCTTTTATTATGGTCTATGGATGAAGTTAACTTTAGGTAATTTTCAGAATTGGTTTGACTACTTAAATCTTTTCTTGTGTTTTTCAGTTGCAACAGCAATTAAATGCTGCAAATGGTCGGCAAGAAGATAGGCAAAGAGATATGTAACTAGATGGTTCTCATAGAAGTGTATAGTGAAACCATTTTGTATCTTTGGGTAAATTTCATGCTCAGAATTTTTTGTTTATGTTTATTAGTGCTATGACCATGCGACTTGTATTGTTTCCGTTGTTTACCAAGTCTTATACTCTACTCTTTGCTGCTGAATTTCAGAGTAGAGGTGGTGATAGGTCATACATCTGGAGTCTGGGATTTGTCCAAAATCATCGAATAACTTCAAAGATTCCAGCCCTGAAGTGCACATAAGCAAAATAATCAGATATCGAGCTTTTGGTTCAGATACATATATCAAACAAACACACACACACACACAAAAAAAAAAACTTTCCCCTAGGCAAGATGGTACTTTGCTTATCTCGTGATTTAGTCATGAGTATGTAGAAATGGGAGCCTTGTTTTGGATCTGATTGATCCTCTTCTATTTGTATTATCTATCTAGTATTGTCGTAAACTTATAAATTAATAATGCCAGAATTTTGTAATAGTTAATTAGCACAACGTAATTGGCTGTTTTCTGGGTTTACCTCTGTGAATAATCTACAAAGGTACAGCATGTGGTTTTGACTTCTGAATATTGATTCGGGTCATTGGCCAGCAGATGCGGGCATAGAAGCTATCTATGCATCTGTGGTCTGTTCAAGATGTTTAACATGGTCTTATTTTGCAGCAAATTTTGTTTTCATATATTGCTACCATTAAATATGGGGGGAGCATATGCTATATATGAGAAGATACAATCCTATGATGAGGATATTGCACCACCATACACAAAATCCGTGCAGTCTTCACCCTAATTTAGGCGCTGTTGTAGACGGTAACTATCAGTTTTTTTATTGAAATAAGTAGGTAAAATGTTTTTAGTTTAAAGGCTGTTTAGATAAAGCGGGTACCCTAGTTTTTTTTAAGAAAAAGTTTTTTCAGCTTTTACAAGAAGTAATAGCAGATTTTACTATCAAATCTATATTTTCTATATTATATTTTAAAATATTATCAAATAGTCAAACTGATTTTCGAACCTTCTTCTCATAGCATAATATTTTTTAATAGCAATTCTAAACATAACTTTATATCAAGACACATATTTTAAGTATAATAGGAAATAAGATATGAAGCTGTACTTCGCAATTGAGAATCATGAACTAATATGAACAAATATAGGAAGCAAATAAGATTGAACATAAACAAATATAGCAACTATCTATGTATTTGATGAGGGAGTTTCAATCCTTCTAATGAATTTAGCTTTTGTTTGGGGAGATTGATGCTGAAAAACAATGGAGAAGTATTAATAAATGGTGTATTTATTTCAGATTTTAAGAACATTAATAATCTATGGATGTTGCTAATTTTATAAAATACTCTACATAGCAATAAGTTGGTAATATAGCTTAGCAAAAAATAAGTTGGTAATATTATTCTTTTACGGCTACGTTATCAATGAAAAAATGGAAAAGAATTTGTACATAATATTTTTCTCTTCTTCCCTGGTAAAAAGTAAAAAGTAAAGAAAGTATGATACAATAGAATCTCTCTCTCTCTTTATAATATAGAAATTAACACTTTTTGTAATTTTCTTTTCTTTTCTTTACTCGAAACACAAGACAAAAATGTAATAACCATATTCAGTTCTCTTTTTTTTTCCTTTTACAAATATAACTTAATTTATGTATGTTTTCAAGTTTTTTTTTTTGATGAAAAAAAGAAGATAAAAATTTCCATGCAATTTTCACATGTTCACGAGTAAAGTAATGTTCAAAAGGAAAGTGAGAAAATAGTAAAATAATTAACAATTTATGTTTCTGTTTCTCCCCAAATCTTTTACTTTTAGGTGAAAAATAAATCATAATAATTTAAGATATTAATTTTATCATCACAGGGCTTTTTTTAATTAATATTATCGGGGTAATTAATGTATGCTTATTAAATTAAATAATTCTATCTCAATGGGCCAATCTGCAAGTATAAATAAAAAAGTCTTGATCAGTGTTCTAAGTTTGGAAGGTTAAAGTTATCATTTTTAGAGAGCAAAGAGAAAGGGCAACTTTCAAATTTTATATATAATATCATCGTACACTAGACTAGCATCGTACACTAGACTAGTACCTAGTTCTTGTTGTATATAACCCAACAATCACAACAACTATACACACACATATACATACATACATATAATGTCTCTGAATCTGGTCATCAACAGTCTTGAACCATCTTCTTGTTGTTTCTTGAAGCCTTCTCTTCAATGGACTCCAAGAACTCATCACCATCTTTTATTCTCTACTCCAACAAAATTAAACCAACAGGTTCATTATATTATTTATTTATTTTTGAAGTAGGTTCATTAGTTTTTTGTTATTATTTTTTCAATTTTTGAGACTTAAGTGAATAAAGAACATAACTTTATGACTTGTTTGTGTGTTTTTACTGTGTTTTTTAGTGGTATATAATTGAATTATTGAGCATGATTGACTAATTGTAACTTAAAAGTGAAAAAGATCCCAACTTTATGCTAAGTGTGTGTGTGTGTTTTATTGTAATATGGTGTTATGAAATTGAATTATTATGTATGATTGGATTATAGATGATGAGGAGAAAAGGGTGGTGTTGCAAGGCAGTTTTATCTCAGGATGCCCCATTTGCAGTTGCCATTGGGGCTTGCATTCTCAATTCTTTAGTTTTTCAGACAACACCCACTAAAAAAGATGATGATGATCAAGATTCTGATTCCCCTGTAATTGATGGAGATGATACAAGGTTTGCTATCATGGGGATCATCAGTTTCATCCCTTACTTCAATTGGCTGGTCAGCCCCTTTTCTTTCTCTACTCTGTGTGTGTGTGTGTGTTCAATTTCAAACTAGTTTAGCCTACAAAGTAGTGATTTTTAGTACTGTGTTGATGTTTTGTACTATAATGACTGTTGAATTGTTGCTGGTTTATGAATTTTTCAGGCTTAAATGCTTTGTAGCATTATATGGCTGACCCTACTATTATTTCATCTTGTATAGTTGTATACTATGGGTTTGATATTTGGTTTCTTTACTATCACCTATCTGCTACAACAATTACTAGTTGGCTACTTTTTGTAGTAGTGATGGTTGCATTTTCAACTAATTGAGGTATAATGCTCATGTCTGTGTTTATGTAGAGTTGGGTGTTTGCATGGACTGATACTGCTAAGAGGCGCTATGCTGTCTATGCCTTAGTTTACTTAGCACCTTACTTCAGGTATGCTACTCACTCTGCTGAACAACTTTTGTATAATGTGAGGCTTAGCTCAACTTATGTAAGATGTGAGGCTTTGATTGTGTTTTATCACTTCATAGCTAAAGATACTAGAGGAGCGAAGATATCAAACCTATGGTCGGAAGTAGAAAAATGTATTGTAATTACGTGAAGGATGCTGAGACAAGTTTAGTTAGTTTAGATAGCTGTGGACCATCATATAGATTAGTTTCTTTTGCCCTTAAATCTGACCTTCAGTTTTGAGAATTTCTCTGCCCATTATGGAGCTAAACTATACTCGGATGGAGCAGAAGGTTGATTTGCCGGGGTATTTGTATTAGAATGCAAGTAAAATAAGCATAATATAAATAGAATTAGGATTTATCAGAGTCGATGGTTGCTCAAACTATTCATGCCGAAGAAAAGAACTTTGACAAACCATTTGTGCTATTACAAAGTTAGAATGACATCATGTTTATTTAGTAGGCTTGGCAATGAATAAGCCAAATTGTTAATAGCAATGCATCTGTTGCTTATGTGTTGATTTGGTATAGCATGTGATTTATTTAAGTATTTCATCTATGAAGTCAAACGTTTTTTTGGTTATAGGTCAAACATGTCACTATTGCCTGAAGATAGCTGGTTGCCTATTGCCAGCATTATTTCCTGCATAATTCACGTTCAGGTAGGAATTCCTCGTGCACTTTCTGATAGCTTATAAAGCAGTATTATCTGCAGACCTTTTTTTTCCCTTGGTACCCTTGAAGCAATTCTGTATCTTTATTCCCCATTAACAGCTAGAAGCAACCATAAACAGTGGTGATCTTCAGGGCTTCCGATTGTTTAGTAAGGGTGTCGAGGATTTACTAGGAGAGAAAGATGACACAATCGCTAGTGAGGTACTGTGACCACATACACATGACAGTATTAGAGTATGTGTGTGCTGGATAAGATTTATAGGTTAAGGTATGTAAGATTTGTACTAACGTCTCATTTGCATGATTAGGAGAGAAGAAAAGATTACCAGAATCTACCTTCTGCCCAGGAACAATCTCGAAAGGTAGATGGATGGAAAGCTCCTGCAAAGCCTTCTGAAGATTTTGAAAAGTTGAACCAAAGTGAACTTGACGATGAAGAGAACCACTAGAAATCTTTTTGGATCATGAATATGTTAGTCATCATTCCTTTTTGTGCTTATGTCTAAGCAATGGAAGAATCAGCATTTTGTCAACGTGGGAAAATGTCATTTGCATAATCCATGTCCAATAGTTTACAGTTACAGATGAAAAATACGATAGGTGTATGATCTAGAAAGTTGACACAAATATATTTATCTGTGTACTAAGAGAGAAAAATAGTTTAGCTCCGTATTTGATAGTCTAATTAAAGAGATTTATCTTAACATAGATTTATGAGCAAAATTTGCATCTCAAGGGTTATTTAGAATGCTCCCAATTTCAATATGTTGTATGCTTATTTTGCATTAGCTCCGGTATGTATTTTTCTTATGTTAAAATTGTGCTTTTCTGAAAGTTTCGTTAGTATTGGCTTATCTTCGCCAAGTTCCTTAAAGTTTTTACTTGACAATTACCAAATGCCTCCCTAATGGGGCGATGGGATTGCTGTGCTTTGTCTGGTTTAAGAGAATGGAGTGGGAGCATATGAACAAAAATGGAAGTGAAGGTTGAGGTTATTAGGCAAAATTTAATTGGGTAAAAAGAGACGGAGGGTTGAGTGAAAAATATGAGTGCAAATTTTCTCCAAGACAAAAGATTGTGAAGAAAAACGAGTAGATATAAGAATGAAACATTGTCTACAAATTTGTGAGATGAGAATAAATATATTTACAGAACAACACTCTCAAATTATTTTAACATTGACTAACATTCTGAAAATTTAAATCATTTGTTGACCTAAAATGAGGACAAACGCAAATCAACTAATTGCAATATCAATTATCAAACAATATTCTTAAATTGCGTAACAAGTCCTATATCATAATAAATGAAACTCAACAATCTGTCACAAATAACTTTGCTTGGACTTGAACCCTTTTTTGGTTGAAAACAATTGTCATTTTGGTCTAGTTGAACAATATCCAAGTGCTGCTGCTGCCGCCAGTATATCTAGATAATGTCAGCAAGAAAAATTGATGCTCAAGTAGTTTAAAGTGTCAATGCAGCTCTAGCCATAGCCAGTGCTCCATCAAAACTTTGATTTCCACCAATAAAGCCACTCATATGAATAAAAACACAGCCAGAAATTCCTGCCTCTTTTGACAGCTCATCATCTCTCAAACCTCGCCACTGAGCTGGAAGAGCCTTTCTGCTCTCAAATCTGTCTGGAGCTAAGGAAACCGCTTGTACTCGCCATTGTTTGGCTCTTTCATCCTATATGTTAAATCAAGATAAATAAAAAATCTAAAATCAAAATATAGGATAAAGGTATGTGATTTTGAAGAGACATGTACGATTAACAATATGTCAATATAGACAGATGAAGAATATTAAATGAAAAATGCAAAAGAGAGTCTTAAAAAATATCAGTGAACATAACTTTTAATTAAATAAATATGGTTATAATATAGCACGAGTGACAGAAACATATCACAACCAACCAGTCCTCTAAAATCAATCTAGAGAAACTGCATGCCATATAGACTCAAGTTAGGACCACCTCATACTCACAAATACTCTTTACTTTCAATATGCTGACATTACTTTTCTCCTTCCAGACTAGTCCTAATGCGCCTGAGCCTCAACTCTGAGTTTAGTATTCTTTTGAAAATGACTGATATACATCTATTCTCAGTTCTTTATATATTATGAAAAATGATAAATAATACAAGGAACTCTTAGTATATAACAACTCAAACAACTGATAAAGACATTAGCAGAAGAATATCACCATCCAAACTCATCCCCAACCCACATTCACAAGGGAGGAAAAAACTTCATGTAGCTCACAGAGATAAATATTATATGGATGCACAAAGAATAGAAGGTTAAATTTCAGACCTGATAGAGAACATATTTGATGGATGGGTCTATCTTCATCTCTTGTTCAAGCTCAAACAAATGAAGCTTCCACTGTTGAATACAAAATTAGATCAGATCACTAACATAAACTCACCATCATAGACTCATAGTTAGTATTAGATTCTATTAACGATCAGACATGTTTATCTGATAACCAAATTTAATCTTACACAAACACAAGCACAAAGTCAGGAAACATTCTACTAATGCCTGCACTAAGGAACTGCGTAAAGGCAGTTCCAGAGAGAAGAGCACTCCCAAGAGATATTCACAATAGATAGCAAAATCTATCAATTCGAGATGCATTTACATTGAACAGAAACCAGGACCAATGAAGTCTAGCACAATAGTTCTTCACTTCATTGTCTACTGATCTCCTGATTAACTATAATCTTGAACATAATTTAGATCTTATTAAACAGAAGGTTTGCTGGAAAATGACAGTAATGTTAACAAAGCAGCTCTAGAAAACACTGACATTTGAAAAAAAATTATTTCCCCCCTGAACAAAAGAGTACCGAAGTCAGCCTGACCACTTACAAACATTTTAATATCAGCTAAATGAAATTCTGCAATCCCTCGTTCGATAAGATCATCAATTTTAATAAATAAAATCGACTCGATAATTTTTTTACTAGGTTGAGATAAAAAGAATATTGCACTTCATTAAGGTCCATCAAAAAGTTAAAATCTTATATTTATTGCAAAAGGTGCAGCCATACTGCAGCATAAATATCTAGCATAACTGAAGTTTACCATGTGAGAAAGCCTAGTTCAAACGTGTGCAATCAATTTCAGCAAATTTAAAGATTAATACAACTTGTTTGTTAATACTAATTATAAATTGCAACAGGGTCACATCAGAACAATTAATATATATAAACTTCAATATATTTGACAACGGCAATGCAACAACGACCAGTTAACTTGAAAATTACTAACAGACCACCAATTAAGACACCTCTAGGACTGGCTTAAATTGTAGATGAGCACAGTGGCATGATCTGAGACAGTATGACTACTTACAGGGCAGAATCTATCCAAAACCATAATTTCTCCGCTCGGATCAACTGTTTGCCTTGCTGCAAGACATTCCATCACAATTGAGCGTGCTGGTAACCAAGATTTTGCATGAAATCGAACACTCTGTAAACAGGAGGAAAATAAAAAACACATATAATGTTATTCCATGAAATGCCATGGACCCTTGAATTGCAAAACCATAATTCAGATGTTCAGTGATTCAGTCTCCTAACAGAAATCTTACATCGAGAAACTCGCTACCAGCTAGAGCCATTGCACGTTGGAAAGCCTCATTTTCCTTCTCAGAAGATTGATCTGGGTCAATCCAGTCCAAATTAAACTTTCCGACCCTCGAGGACAAATGTGTATTGTTTACATATTTTGGAGGCTGGTCCGTGTCATACTGATTAATCCCATTGTCAATTGCATCAATTGCCTGTCGTGAAGAAATTTATGTGTCATAACTGGTGATGCCTAGTTATATAACATTATTATCTCCAACATACTCATATACCACAAATAAAGTTAAGAAAGTGATATTCAATCTTCAGTCTTACTAACTCCAATTTACAGGAAAGCACAATTCGAAGAAGTCATAGTAAAAGTGTGTGTGTGTGTGTGTGAGAGAGAGAGAGAGAGAAAGAAATTGAAACTGGTAAAACAAAATGCTTTAATACATGAATAGACAATTTATTACCCAATAGGGAAAAATCTGCATAAATTCTACTCCTTCAATAATTAAACACTCTTTTTTTCTTTTTTGCAATGCCTGAAAAACCCACTTTGCAATGCCTAACATATGTCACTTAAATATCCTCCATGTCCAGTGTTAACAACATACCATATGTTACCTGCTAAACAGAAAACAATGTTTCAAAAGTTTGGTACCTCCATGAAGCTTTTGTAAATGGCCAAATATAAGCGCATCACGTCAGGATGACCTTCATCAAGCTGGACCTCTTTAGCAATTATTTCCAATCCGAAATGCTACAAAAGATTATTTGCAACTCAGATTGCTTAAAATATAAAGGACATAAACCTTCACAGGATTGCTTACACAAATCCAACCCATAATTAATAACAAGAAAGAGTTGAGAGTACAGTCCAGGCACAAGATATGCTCTATAGAACCAAGAAATAATATTTTTACTGAAAGTACAAACACCAAAGTTTCAAACTTTCAAAATAAGCAGGCAAGAAAACATGAAGGGCCAGTCATAAAACATCAAATTACCTTATAAACAAGCCCCGCACTACTAAGCTTAGTATTAAACCCATGTCCAAAAACCTCTGCAAAACCTTTCTGATGATGATCATACCTATCCCTACTAGGATCATAAACCCCACCAACATCAAGCACGGCATCAAGTGTTTCCAACACCTAAAAACACCAAAACCCAACATTACAACACAATAAAAACACAAAAAACCCACTTAGACATTTCATCAAACAGGTGGAGTGCGTACCTTAGGATCTCTACTTCTAACAATTTCAGCCCCAAAAAAACGATTGGTAAGTCGAATCATGAAGCACCCAAGTGCCTCATCACAGTGAAAGCTCCCATTGTGAGTTCCAATGCGTTTTAGAGAAGGAGTAATTGGGGAATTAGTGGAGAAAGATGAAACCCTAATTGGGGATTGTGAAGGTGAATGAGAGGCCATTGGAGAGAATGTGAAGATGGGTTTGTAAAGATTGAAGCTTTTGTTGAGTTTAGAAAAGGGGAGCTTGTAATAGTGTATGTTCAGTTGCGGCACTCTTGTAAAAAGCATTACAAGACCTTTGGGTTTATAACGGAAGACTAGAGTCAAGTTTAAATGAAGTAAAATTATATGAATCGATTTTCAGTTTCTTGTTTACCAATGATTTTTTATTCGGGTCTTTGTTATAATTTTTAATTTAAATAATGCAAAATTTTTATTTTTCAGTAATAAAGAAATTATATTTATTTATAAAACTTAATACTGTAAATAAGGTACTATTTGTTATTGTTTTTTTTGACGTATGTTATTGTTATTGCAAATAGTAAAAATAATTTTTCATCTCAAATTATGAGTTTGATTTACTATCAATCCGGAATTTATTAAAATATATACTCATGCGTTATTTATAAGGTTATACAGTTATTTATTCAAAAAATTAATATTTTTTATTTAAAAATATCAATATTTTTTATGAGTTTTTTTTTGTGCTAAATAATTTTATATGAGCTAATAGCAAATAATTTTTATAAGTATCTATTCTAGACTAAGTCAAAATAAAAATCTTCACAATCACCCCTAAAAATGAGATAAAAAAAATGTACACACATATCCATTGGGTTCATATTTGGCATTACACCAAGCTTCAATCACTCACCACCCATGAAAATGATTCTTCATCATCACATTCACCACCCAACATGCTCACCATTTCTTCCTATTTCACCTTCCATCCACACACTTGTTGGCTTATGTTCAACCCCATCTCTCAAATTCAAGTGCTTTAGTAGCAGCAGCACCAATGACAAGAATATTAATAATAAACAACAACGGGGGTTGAAAGATGTAGTGTATGGCATGGTGGATGAACAGGTACAGAGTCTGTTGGAGAAAGAAGAGAACAAGGGATTGCTTGATGGGTTGGAGAAAGCTGCTGAGAGAGTTGAGATTGCAAGAATCGAGCTTGCTGAGATTGAGAAACAAGAAGCTGAGGCCAAGAAAATTCAAGATTATGTCAAACAGCTTGAAGCTAGAGCTTCTGAGGTATATACAGTATAATCTCGATAAATTAATATTTGTCCAAACTTCCCAACATAATCCAGACTGTGTATATAGTTAAAGCTTCACTCTTTAGTAGAAGGGTCTCTATATAGGAACTAGAGATTTCTAAAGTGGGAATCTTTCTCTAAAGTATGCTAACATTTTGATTATTTTATGGAACTTGTTAACTTTGAAAGTTAACAACATTTGGAACTATGTAATTGAGGAGTATACTATACATATACTGTAGTTAAATTTTAGTACTAGCTATAAAATCAAGCGAGGTGGAAACATATAACTCTGTCTAAATTTACAACATTTGGTACTAGCATAGAACCAAGCAGAAGAGGATGTATGAATCAAATATAATTGTGTCTTAATTTAAAACATTTGGTAATAACACAAGACCAAGCAGGGGAGGATGTAAGAATTTTGCTCAAAAGTTACATTCTTCAATAAGAAGGAGCTAGCCTAACCTACATTTGGTACCAAGTACTAGCTATATAATCAAGCGGGGGCTACCCCCTTCTGCATCAACTGCTGTCTTGTGTTTATTTTAATTGATTAGTATGCTCGGGATGTTCAGTGTTTTAGGATGGTCAGCAATGGTAGATTTGTGAACTAGTTATTATATATATTAGCTCTTCAGCCGCTACTTGTTATTGACTTGTAATTTGATTACCAAGAGACTGTTTAGTATCCATGAGTTTGTTATAGATTGTTTGATTATTTCAGTTGACATAGTTACTTGGTACAGAAAAACTTATACAAACGAATAGCCTCCAGAACGGTAATTATTCAATTGACGATGTTAAAAATTCATTTTCCTATTGTGTTGTGACCGGAGAAAATTATTTATTTGACGAGGTTATTATTTTATCAAGGTTATATTGTATGATTAATCTACCTTTATGGTTGCTCTAGCAATGAGGCTTGGACTTATAAACGTTATACTGTATGATAATTGTACCTTTATAATTGCTCTCGTGACTTAGACCCAATTTGGCACGAATACGAATATGAACTAGAGAAGAAGGAACACTGTTCAATCAGTCTTAGTTAATGATCTCCAAGAAATGATGTTCTTGTTGTATGAATTCCGTCACAATTGGTCTTTTTACATTAGAATTTTATGTATTTAATTGATATACATATAATTTACCTGCATATACCAGAAATTCAAAGTTGCTTATCATGAATGTTATCCACTTTGAAGATTGAAGAATGTCAGAGAGAAATATTAGAAGCTAGTCAATTGGTGAAAGAGGCAGAGCGCTCTTTAGCTGTTGGCACAGATGCCCTCACGGAGGATGAAATTAAAGCAATCATAAAAAATAAAGAGCGGCTGGAATCTATAAAAGCTGCATTTATTGCAGCTGTAGTTGGAACGTTAGCGGGGCTGCCTTTCTTCTTGGCTCAAGTGACTAACATTTCTGAACTGATAATCCCTTTAGGAATTACCTTTGCCAGTTGTGCATTATATGGTGTAACCTATAGATACGTAATAAGAAGAGATTTGGAAGATATTCATCTGAAGACGGGGGCCGCTGCTGCGTTTGGCATTGTTAAAGGTACGTTTTCGTTATCTTTCATTTGAAACATCAGGCAGAACTATAGTTAATCTTCTCTTAACTGTAAAAGAACTTAATAGTTATTGAAAACTTAATTGCTACACAGGCCTAGCTGTTCTTGGAGGTGGACCTCCTCTGGAGTTAACTGTTGGTAGTTTTCTGTCACATGCTTATGATGGGGGAATTTCTGTGTCTGAGAATCTTTTGATTTTTCTTTTTGCTACTGTTGGTCTGGATTTCTGTATGAAATCGCGGATTATAAGCCCATTTCCTATTGAAAGTTCAGAGTGAAGAAACAAAATATTTTTTTACAGACAGTTCCAGATGCATGGCTTTAGATCATTTCTATCTTTCATATAACATTAGTTATATTTCAAGAAATTAAAGGCTTACTTATGTGCTGATAGGAGGATTAAGTATCCGACCTTCAGGAATCTCGAGCAGGGATCATCAAAGAATTGTAAATAGATACAATGTAATTTTATACTTGAGGTTTACAACTGACTTCTTCTGTTTTCTGTCAGCACAATCTTGATCTTTTCTGAGTTTCTCTGATATGATAAGAATTCTGTTCGATATGATTCACGACTGTTTGGCAACAATGGTGAACATACGATATTTGAACTTTGATTAAGCGATTATTTTTACAATGATTTAGTGATGGGCATCATCAAATCAAGATAACATCTAGATACAATACACACTTTGATTAAGCGAGTATATTTATTATGATTTGGTGTTGGGCATCATCAGACCAAGAAAACATCTAACTTGTTCGCATCAACACCAGTCTATTACACTATGTTTGTAACTTCTATAAATTATATTATGTACAAAACCAACTCCAATCAATACACACTATATCTTACAATAAAAGCAATAAATAGGACTCAAATTACCTTTGATAGAAACAAATTTGTTTTTGCTTAAAGCGTACAAGAGATTTTAAAAAACTCTTACACTAATATAATGCAACTTTTGAAGTTGGGTTGGAACTCACTTTTACCCCTAAATAGTTCATAGACTGTTAAGTTTGTCACCTGAATACTATCATTCAAGAATAACAACCGCCTAAAAGCTTAAGCCCTGCTCCTCATCTGTCTCATTACACCTCATCTGTCTCATTGCAATTGTTGGATACATTAGGGATATGTAAGAAACACCTCCAACAACTACTCACACATTAGAATGTTATACAACTGTACCTAGCATAAGAACAAGATCACACACACAAACGACATTTTAATATGTATCCAGACTGTACTTGGCATAAGAACTAGATCACATGCACGGATTACAAATTTTAATCGGTCCTAATTTTCTTGCAACTTTATGTTGTAGCAGCTCCCTAACTTTCTAGCACTTCCATCAGCTAAAACTTTATCTAACAGCTCATACTTCTTGTGGTTGGCTTTTAAGGTTTCTCCATGCTTGTTATGAAGTTTCTCTTCTTCCGCCAGTTGTAGCTACAAATAGGAAACTAAGTTATATCACAAATGATTAGTTTAACAATTAAGACAGATTGCAGGAAGGGCGAATTCTACCTTGAGCAAGCCAGAAGCCTCGGTAGCATGTCTTTTAACAAGATTCTTGATATCCCGTGCTACCTCAAAATCAGGATCCTTTTCCTCCAACCATCGACATTGTATTGCTCTACCTGGCTTCCTTGGGCGATCATCAAACATCTCTATCTCGGCTGCAAATGCCCTTACAGGCCTTGGCATCCCAGATATCATGAAAGGAAAATCAGCAGTTTCCTCTATAATTTTAATAGCCTGCTTTTCGGTTTCCATCTCCACTAAAGCAGCTGCTGCCATATTACTAGGTCCAATGTAGTTGGGAATGAATTGGACACTAACAACATTTACAAATTGACCCAAAGCAGTTTTCATAACAGCCTCAGTTGCTAGAGGTGAAAGGTTGTCAAAATACACTGTCTTTTTCACCTTCTCTTTAAAGGCAGCATATGCAGCTTCATCATCTGAGGCTTCCATTGCAATAAACTACATGAAAAGTAGAGAATAATTAAATACTGTCTAGTTTTCACAAGAAAATCCTGATCAACAATGAATCAGAAATGCTAATTAATCAGTCCCCTACATAGAGCCTAATTCAGAAATGACCAAAATCATTTTAGTGGCAACAAATGCTTCATTAACAATCATATGGTCCGTATTGGACACATTTTAATCAAAAAAATTTAAACCTGTCTCCAACGAACATAAAACAGGATTATTCTTTCGGAATAGATAACACAATGAAATTTTTTGCTCGGTATCTCACATGTTCAACATACAAAACAACGCGACCCATGTTAACTAATTAAATTCTATCACTAATTTTTTTGACTACCTCCTCGTAAATTAAAACTCAAGGAGACTCAGTGTTGCAATGTTGATGCAGAATTCAAACCATTACTACATACTACAACTGCGCAATAGTGCTACAACATCGTAAGTCAATACTGTGCAAACATTACCACAAACCACTCAATCAATCAATCCAAGAATCACAGTGACCCATCCAACACAAAACTACAATCATCAACGAACCACAAATCACTATATGCAACTCCAACAAAATCCCAAACACTCTATAGTAATCCTAAAACCAAATACCAATCAAACAAAAATTATGAGACTCAAACAAGTGGGAAATTAAATTCAGATAATTATTAAACAGCCCATTACTCTATAAGTCATCAATAAGTTACTCATGATCAAAAAATTTATTAACAATAATTATAATTATTCAATATACAACAAAAATTAATGAATCCAAAAATTAGGGTTTATGTATATACATTCACATGCCCAATTTGAATAAACCAAAAACAAAGATCATGGATAAATTCACAGTCACGTAAATAAGTGTGTGGATAATCACCGACATATACATACAAAATCGTGTGTGTGTATATATATATAAGAAAGGAGGTAGAGAGCCAAGGAAATTACCGCGACGAGAGGGTAGAGAACGAAGCGACAGTTGAAAACTACTCCGCGTACTGGAAGGGGTTATAATGTTATTTTTTTATATCTTATATTTTTCGAATTTTTAATTAAGTAATGATACGAGATATTATATATTTAATATCGTTTGAATATTTATCCTAACTATGATACTCTGTAAATAATAATCATGTTTATATGCATACCCTAAATTTATTTTTTCACACCCTCATTTATATTTAAACTAAAATAACCTTAGATTTCATGTGACATTCATTCAATATAATATCTTTTTTACCATCAAGACTTCAATTACAATTTTTTTTAATTTTCGCAATACATTTTTAAATGATAAAAAATTATGTTAATTTGAAAATTTAATTCTAATTCTAATATTCATATATTTAATTAAATTTTATTACGTGTGTTTCTAATCTACTATGAAATGTAATTTAAAAAATAATTACGTAAATTTATTTATGTAAAAAAATGCTATTAACAAAAAATCAAGAATAAATAATTTATATTAAAATAATATATATTATAATTATTTTTATAAATAACATTTATTCTACTAATTTTTTTAAGTTGCAAACTTCTATTACGAACAAAACTATTTTCAATAATTCATTTTTAATGAAACTTTTTTTACCGAATATTTTTTCAAATTAACAATTGATATATTAAAATATATCATAGACTTGTGTGACTAAATTATTAGTATTTGGAACTAAAAAAATGTATAATAATTTTATGTATTTGTTTGACTTGTTCATATATAATTATGTTTTATTTTATAAAAATAGTGATAATAAATAATTATAAGTTATGTTTTAATAATATAAATTTAAAAGTTTATTACAATTAAATTGTATCGTAAAAAATAAAAAGAAGTTATACCTATTTAATAAAAGAATTAAATATTTAATATAAGATATAATAAGAGTAAATTAATCAAGTACATGAAAAGGGTGTGCAAGAATAAATTTTGGGCGTGTAATAATATATTGTGAGCTAATACAATCCATGCCACCGTCTTTGCACTCCCAGCATTTCATATTCAATATTTTGATGTTGCATCAATTCATGTATGCAGTGTTACAACTGTCATCCCACATGCTATTGTTCTCATGTTCATTTCGCTCTAATAATTCTACCACCATGCTTTTAGATCCACAACCATGTACAGAAATGCACGTATTACGTATTTTCAGTAGAGGAGATGTTTTGTTTTGTACTTGTAGTAATTTGAGTTTAGGCCTGTTCTTTGTAATATTTGCTATATTTTTTAAAATAATTTCTCGTATAATTCTACTACATTATAAGGTTTAATATATTCGTGTGTACATTGTACATTGTACATTGCAATGCAGTAGATGAAATATATACTAGATCAACTTAAAAGAGTAAAATTTGTGACTTGTGATTATTTTATACCTCTAGGTTATGTTCACTTGGTGAGAACGGAATGAGGAATGAACGAAATGAAAAATTATAAACAAATTGTATGAAAAAAGAAGAATGTATCTAAATTTTCTATGATGAGAATTGTAGGGAAAATGGTGAAAAAATGGAATGGAGCATTCCTTCCACAACATGTGAGTTAAAATTTTAATATAAATAATTTGGAATGAAATGAAAGAAAGAATGAAAATGATAAACATTTTTCCTAATTTCACCCAAATAAGAGTATAAATTTTATTTCATTATCCCCTCATTCTATTCAAGTGAAGTCAACTGGGGGTTATGATATTTACTCTAAACTTTAAATAGTAGATCTTCGGATGTTACAATTTATGTGCTATTTTTGTCATCAATATGTGGGGTTGACTATTAAACAATTGTCCACAGATGAATTAGCCTATCACATTACATGATGCTCATGACTCTGTTAAAAATAGCTTTCAACTTGCCATTTGACACTCCAATAAGCTAGATCTCTACCACTTATCTAGCCAACTATATATACTCTGTCCCTCCACACTTGTATTATTCACCAAGAGCCAGAGATGGGGAGTCTTTGTATTCGAAAACAGCTGTTATGTTCTACAAGTCTCCTGTTTTTTGTGCTGATCCAAACTCAGGTCTTGTGCTACCAATACAAGGTTGGAGATTTACGTGCTTGGGGTTTGCCTACTTCGTCGAATAAAAATGTATATGACAAATGGTCTCAGAAATACAACTTGAAGATCGGAGACTCTCTACGTAAGTTATCGTTTTCCTGTTTGATTTCTCACTTGAATGCATTGTCAATCACCAGCTCAGAGTACTAATCTTGTTTATGTTGCAGTATTTTTGTATCCACCAACTGAAGATTCAGTTGTGCAAGTAACTGAAGAAGCTTATAACAGCTGTAACATTACAGATCCAATCGTGTATATGAACAATGGCAACTCTGTCTTCAACATTACTTCTCTCGGTAACTATTACTTCACCAGTGGACAAAAGGGTCACTGTGAAAAGTATCAGAAACTCAAGATTTTGATGCTTTCTGGTAATGCATCTGCTTCAGCACCTCCTTATGGTCCAGCAGCATCACCCTCTTATGAAAATGCGTTTGGTACAATCCCAGCGCCACCGTCTTCATCCCCATCGATCCACATTCCAGTCTTCTTGTCATTAGCCATGGGGTTCCTGTTGTATGTGCATTAGTCTTGGCAGCCATTCACACTGATATTCAAATATCCATCCTAGAAATACTTCATTCTTTATAAGTTTTCTATTATATATTGATTCTTTATCATATGTATAAGATTCGTTGTTTTGGCAAGCTGTGTAAAACTCTGAGCTAGACCCAATTATTAACAATTTTGGCCATAAAATGCTGTTTATCCCCATACTAGTACTGCTTATGTTTGTACTTGTACAAGCGCTATAAAGCTACATCTGTTACATATTTCAAGCTTATTATGTTTCTTTGTTTAAACTTTAAAGAATAAATTTTGTTTTTTGAAGTTTAAAGTGTCTACTAGCATAAAGGTGAACATTGCCTTGTAATACATTTGACCATTTGGACAAAAAAGGCAACACAAAAGTGACAATATATAAAAGGTATGAAAATGCTAATGAACAGAACCATCCATTAGATATTCCTTCCTAATTTACAGAGTTGATACAAGAGCCTTTTCTTTTATTGTGCTAGACAGAAAGCCTCTCGGTAGTCTCCATCAGACGTAAGGTTAATCTCTTGGCACAGTACATTTAAATCTAACACCAAAATTCACTTTTAAAGCAGCCAAAACAGTGATGAACAACCGAGTACATTAACGGAATGATTTAACATTTTCTTTTTAGGCTATCCTCTTTGTATTGAGATCCGTTAACATCTTAAGGAGGTTGCTGCTGGAACTCCCAACAGCTGCAACCTACTAATGTGAAGAAAATCAGTAGTTAGCTTGTCATCTCCACATCAGCATTTACTGGTTTTTTGTCAGGGACATAGGCCGTCTCTGGAGCTCTATCATCTGCAAACTGTGCTGATGTGGATGTTGATTCACCCCCTTTAAATGCATTTCGTGGTTGAGGCACACTAGAGTCCACTTCCATAGCAGAAGGCCTCGGGGGAGATTGAGGTTGGACCTCAACTTCTGGATATGCAGCTTTGAACCTCGCTCGAAGCCCTTCATCAACCAATCGTACTCCATTTAGCTGATTACCTAATGACATCCACCTGATTTATGTAAAGAACCGGTTAAAAGGAAATCCCATACTATGTATTAAACTCACAAAATTAGAAAATTTTAGCTCAAATGTTAATGCAATTTGTCACCAAGAACAAACCCCAAAAATGTAATGCAAGTGACGAGTCTGAAAATAAAATTTATAACAGTAGAGCATTCAGCACATAAAACAAAAATAAAATTCTATTATGGGATGAGGCAGAAATCAACACACCATTTGTTTCTTGGTCTAGTTCTCTGGTGCCACCCGCCTTCACTCTAGTAAATGTAGTTTTTAATAGCAATTGCTAAAGACTAAAGAGGTTTAGCCACTCACAGGGTCACGTCTATATGCCTATGTTATTTGTATCAAATAAATCTTTAATAATAGAAATTGCTGGAGAGGTTTAGCTCCTTTGAATTGAAATTTAAGGACTCAGATATATGTATATATTAAAACAGAAGTAGATACTTATATTTTGTTGCAAATTTCTACATCGAAATCATTAAGTGGGCATTATGACTATTAGTATCAACATGCTTGCATCCTCCTCCCATTACAGTTTTATTCAACTTTTTATAGATGTAGTAGGCACGAGTTTTATGTGATGAAAGCATTCACAGGGCACCCACGATAACTACCTTCAACCAACAAAGGATTTTTCAAGTACATATTGCATTGCATATGTAGGGAACCAACATTTTATTTTACGATTCCATTTTGGATCCTACATAAACAGCAAGATAAAGATAGTTCTCATCCTTCTGAAAAGGGAGAATAGATTATGCAGATATCAGCCAGAACTGCTGAAATTATTTGGATAGGTTGGCCAAGATAACCAAGATATGAGGTGTCATTCTAATCTACTTCTACACAAATTATCCAGTGAAGCCAAACAGCCATGATCTTGGCAACAGGCACTCAGAAAAAAGTTCAAAAACACTGCAAGTGGAAAAAAATGTTGCTATAGCAAGAAAACATACCCTGCATGTGTGTTATGCATGCGAGCAAACAGCTCTAGCTTTCTTGTCCTTGGGCTTATCCTCTCAAGCATTGGGTACATCTATGATAAGTCACTATATTAGTGCTAACTTTAATTTTTAGAAGGCACTCAGAAAACAAAACTTGATTGAGCAAAATTGAAGCAAAAAATATCAGAAGCCAGATACATCAGAATAAATTATTTAGTTGTGTTATCAATGGGCTCCTTAAAATTACAGAAGGTGTGTGATATCCCTATTCTCTGTATGCTATGTGACCTACTGACCTTCAGTCTTCAGAAAATAATAAACAAAGGGAAGAGGGAAAAAATAGTTTTATTTGTTTCAGAAGACCTGAATCTTTTTTTAATTGATCTAGCAATTAGATGTCTTCAAGTTCATGTAGATAGTGCCATCTGTGGACTTGATCTAGATAGTGCCATCTGTGGACTTGCCTGCAATTTCTGGTCAACATGTCAAAGAAAGAAACACACTATAATGAATTTTAACACTCAAACACACTATTTGTGATTCTGTGCCTTACAGTGCAGTCTAAGTCATAATAAAGGTAGAATAACAAAGATGATATATACTATGAAGCATAGTAACTCAACAAATGAAAAAAACATTCACGAATTTTTTTGGAACTGAAACTCGCAGAAACCATTGATCAACACTAGTTATCAGACAAATCAATGCAAAACGGAAAGCTTTTTGCAAAAGAAAGATACCGTAATTTAACACAAAAAAATAAAGGTCAAATATATTTTGCTTAATAATATATGTTCAGTTAGGATGCTTATCCAAAAATGACTATGGCGTGTGCAGTGAAATTTTTAGGCAGTACAAATGCTGCCCAAAAAGATTTAAGATGTTTCTCAGCGGAGCCTTAATATGGGCTTCCTATTTATCCATGTCGATTGATTGATCAATGTATATAGTTCTTATATGTATTCGAATTTAACCATTATGCATGTCCATTACATTACTATATAATTATATATTAGTTTCAGAGTGCTTTGACTCATACATGCTTGATGACCTGTATCTGAAGAAATGTTCTGGTCCTGTCCTCATTTTCTATTTTAGTGTTACATATCAATATAATATGTCATAGGCTTGTAATAAGCATCATACAATTAGATAGAGAATATAGGACATGCACTTATTTTACCTCATCTGGCTTGCGACTTGTTTCTCGAACTTCGGCAACAATCACATCAGTGTCAATGTTCCTATTCACAATTGGATCTCCTTTTATTCCAACTAGGCAATGCTCCTTGCTATGATTGAGCCAATGACCTGTGCGTCCTGTTCTGATTATTCGCTGAAGTTGATTAGTTTTTACCCATATGATCTCTTCCACACGCTTATACCCCCAAAGTTCTAGACTGAAAATAGGAAAAAAGATGCAATGTGAACAAACTTGGGTATAGTATTGGAGCCACTGCCAAGCATAACTAAAGGTGTTGTAGCATAAAATGTTTGCTCTAGCCGACTAGCCCAAACATCATTCTCACGGACACAACACAGATTTTTAACTATGTATTAAGCATGCTAACATACATAACATCAGATGTAAAAATTGGAAATAATACAGAGTCGCTTACGGACACGGCACAGAGCTTAAACCATTGTATTAAGCAGGCTAACTCAAAATGAATGTGGTGACATACCATTCTCGTCCAAGCTCCATCGCCCGTCCAGTTACCCAAAGAAATATTAGACCATCAGTTTGCAATGCAGGAACATTAAGTGTACGCATTTCATCATCAGCCATAGTACCATACGGCAATTCCATATGAATGTCCCATGGTGGATCTGCCATTATAACTCCATATTGCCCTAAAATGTCCATTCTGAAGTTGCGAATATCACAGTTAATCCATTGTGATTCACCAAGTTCAACTTCTGAACAATATTCTGCACGTTGAGGCTTGAGCGTCTTTTGAGGAATTCCCATCATCACTTGTGATATATCTGGAGTTGAGTCGAGCTCGTAATGAACATACTTACATGTCTATCATAAAATAAGAATATATGAATTGTTAGTAAAAGTAAATCACAAGAATATTTTCCCTGCAGATATATAAAGCTTAAAAGAAAACAGAATTCACCTTCATGTGTCGGCATGTATCCAGAAAGGAGCAGTCCCCAAGATTAACATCGGTATGGGGGGCAATTATGCGCCGGAAATGAACCTGAGAACATGATGAGTATTTAAAACCCTATTAGATAACTGTTGTTGTTTCAAGCAAAATAGTTCCATAATTACAGCCCTGCTTACAGCCCATCACATGAATATAAGTAAATTTGTATAACTTCTTTAAGATCAACATTTGTACTCCACGTGAGTACACCAAACAGCCGCTGTTATTCACCTATAATTTTAGCTATCTTATTAAAATATATAATTATTGCTGCAAATAGATACCTAATAAGCCAACATTTATGCCAAGATTTAAAAATTACCTAACATAAACCTAGCTCAAAGTAATGTATAATTGACTTTTGACAGAAGTAAACAAGAATAAATTCATTAATATTTGGGCAGGATAAAAATATAAGATGACTTTGTTAACAGTTATAACCGGAGTTTGTAATCAGTTACTAAAACAACATGAACTGTAGCTATACTGACCTTCTCGCATGCAAAAAAGGAACCAGATTGACGTCTACAATCTTCTTTGGTAAGTGCTGAGCAATACTCCTTTACTTGGGAACCACCTTTGCTCTTAAACTGAAATAATTGCAATACTAATTTAGTCATAATGGTAAAAGCACTAACAAATTAAGGAAAACCCCCAATAGATATATGCAAAAGTATATTCTGTATACAATAATGACTGCAAAGATACATGTCCATATAATATGCAAAATATGGATGTTTCCACAATAAAAAAATTAATTAGCCACCTAATTTTTTTTACCAACTTAGTGTGTGCACGCAAGGGGGGGGGGAGATATTATTATTTCCTTATTAGAGGCTGAAAAGAATACCGAACAAGGGACAAGATGCCATACTTAGCCACCTGTTTTTTTACAAAAAAAATATAAGTGTGTGTGTGCGCGCGCGGAGGCGCAATGCACGCATATGTACTATTTACTAACTAGAGACTGGGACTAATTCCGAAGAATGTAAAAGGGCCATAATCCATTGGCTTACCCTAAAATGTACATAAAAAGGATAAAGATGGTGGCATACAGCTTAATACAGAATATCGAGAATAAAAAATAAAGCATACAATTATATTAGCATGTTTAGCGATCATCTTAACATGTAGATTACTATCATTTCCATGACCGAAAAGAATGTTAATATACATACACACTCCATGTACTCTTCTCTATCCTCGCATAATCAATTATTTACAAGTATTAAAAAAGGAAGCAACAGGAAAGTCTCTCATTTGGGTTGATCAAGTATCCACAAGTTTCATTTTCAGGCGCTTCACATAATTTTCATAAACATCAGGAAAAGCAGAAATCAATATATATGCACCAAACATGTCCTAAAACCATGTTTACGCGTAACTTAAACATTATTCTACATTACAAGGTGTGGCAGGTGTCTACCATATGAGATTGATTATCGCAGAAAACGATGCGGCAAATCAAATTGTGGTTTAATAATCCAGATGCCAAATGTCATTAACAACCAACCGAAGCTTGTTTAATTCATCAAGATGGCAAAGATGTGTGCGCGTGTGTGTTATGAAGCTCAGTAAATAACAAACCTTAGCTGCGACAGCAGTTTCTTTGGCAGTAGGGCGGTGAATGAGGTCCAACAGCTCCTCTCCGGTTTTCGATTTCTGCATTTCCTTAAACGACTTCTTATTAAGTAATGCTTCAAGATCCTTCAAATCATCCTCCTCACTTCTAGGCTTCATGGAAGTCGGACTAGGACCACCAAATTGTCCATTCGGACCCATCGGAGGTCTATGCATGGGAGGAACACCCATCATTCCCATCATACCTCTCGGTCCACCCCTTGGACCCATCATCGCACCCGGACCACCCCCAGGAAACATCGGTGGCATTCCCAGAAAATGTGGATCCCCAGATCCCATCCACGCATCTGGCATCGTTCTCCCCATTGGTCCCCCCATCCCAAACATCCCACTATTATTAAACTCACCCCCTCCCCCTCCTATCACCCCCACCTGCTGACCCTGATTCAAATTCCCCTCACTCTTAACAACCTGCTTACTCTCCGGCAACTCCTTAACCAACCTCCCCCGGTCAATCTCCACAACCATAACCCTCGACTTCCCACTCACAACAAACTCCTCTAACTCTACCCCACCATTCTCCTCCGCTATCGACCTCAACGCCATTTCCACACCAACAATCCCACCCGAATCCCCACCTAACTCCCTCAACGCAACCTTCTCTGCATTACTCCCACTCACATTATTCTCCAATTTCATCAACACAGTCGACGAATCAATAGGCGTAAACGGAACCCTCTCCAACAAACAAACAGCAACCATATACCTAACTATCGACAACGAACTCCTCCCCCCACTCCCACTCCCACTCCCATTCCTATCAAGATTCAATTTTTCCCCGTCCCCGACATTTGAAACCTCATTCGACTTCCCCAAACTCTTTAAACTCTCTAATTTCACACCCGAAGATTGTGAAACACCCTCATTCTTCAATCTTTCCACAGATTTGAACTGGGTTTTCGAAATCTTGGGGGGTATAGTAGGAATTGGAAGTGGGGTTTCAGCTAAAGGTGTATAAGACTTACCAGTATAAGAAGAAATGACTTTGAGTGAAAGATCAATTGAAGAGACAATGTCAGGGACTTGAACTTGAAGAGAAGCAATTAAATCCATCTGGGCATTGTGTAATTTATCAATCCTTGATTCTAGCTTCACTCTCATCTCTGTTTCACTGTCCTCCATTCTTGTTTTTCTTCAATTTGGATAGGGGTGTGTGTATAGATGTGTTGATATGGGTTTTATGTAATTAGGGTTTATGAAGGTTTTGAATAGGCTTTGTTTGGACAAGAAAATGACACAAAGGGGGTCTAGAAAAATAGCTTTTGAGGCATAAAAATATAATCAAAATTGTATTTTTTTTTAATATAAAAAACTAAGGCAAAAATAATTAAAATTATGGGAGTAAAAATGTCACTTATGACTTATGAGAATAATATATATATATATATATGAACTCTATTTAAAATATTACTGATTACATACTGTTATTTTAGTTATAAAATGTTATATTTAATTAATTTAACTACATAAAAATCAAATCAGTTAATCAAGATTTTAAATAATATTTTAAAATTCAAGATATTCAATATGAATTATTAATAATTTATTAAAATGTAAGATTATTCAAGAATTTATTAATATTGATGTATTTTAAAAATCCATGAATTTTATTGAATTTTCTTATGTATTTTATATTTTTTAAAACTTCACCTAAATATAATAGATTCTACTGGATAACTCTAAATTAACTCTAATGTATTGACCAAACTCTGTCTTAGATGTTAATTCAAATATAATCAATAAAAATGTATGAATTATTAATAATAAAATTTGGATTGGATACACCCCTAATATCAAATATTAGATAGATTGAGATGTATATGCACGTTAATAGATCGAATTTGGATCGGATCACCTCAAATTCATATCCAAATCCATTTATTTTTTTGAATCGAATCGAATCAAGTGTCGAATATTTTAAAGGTGAATCCATATTCACTCCATTTGAACCACGGATAATCGGATCGGATATCCAACCCAACTAAATTGTGTATTAATTTTTTATAATTAAATTATTTGCTCATGCTATAGTATGTTATAATTTATATATTAATAAATATTGTTATTATAATATAACATAATAAAAATATTTATATTTAACTATTTTATATTTAAATCTTTCGCATAATAGGTTTATTTTTTTTAATTATTTCCTAAATTTATTTTAAATATCTTAATTTCTCCTTATTATTATTTATAATATTTTATATGTATTAATTTTTATTTAATATTTACTCACAATAATATTTTATGTGTTTTAATTCATATTTAATTTTTTGTTTTTAATTCTTTATATCTTAAATTTTATTCAATTTTTTTTAAACTACTTATAATAATATGTATATATGTTATTGTTTAATAATTTGATCATATTATAATATTTTTATATTTTTTATTATTATTTAATTATGTGGCATGTCAATTTTTTTATAAAATTTATTATATTATATCAATATTTGATACGGGCACTGGATATCAAATTAAGATTATGGATCTTATCCAAACCTATATATGTTATGATATAATTTATATTCAAGAAGTTACTTTAATATTTCAAATTTTAATACAAAATTTACCATAAATATTATTTATTATAATAATGATAATTATTAAAATGAGTCAAATTAGAGTATGGATCTTGTCTAAATTTAAATATATGGATATAAAACCTGAAAATGAATTATCTGATGGATTGAATTAAAGTTATAAATTTCATGTGAACCTAAATATGAATATTAAATATAAGAAATAGATTATCCAACAATTTATAATCTATATATAGATATATAGTTAATATTATTATATATTAAATTTGGACATGAAATTTGATTGATAAATTTTATAATAAAAGATAACTATTCACAACAAAACTAAAAACTTAGATTATATATATTTATATAAATATAATATTTATAAATATAAATATATTTATTTAAATATAATATATGTATATATATAATAAATATAATTATATTTATTCGGATCGGGTTGTTGGCGGATCGGATCACGTATAATCCATATTCATATTTATCGGATTGGACTTTTATAGATCAGATTTTTAACGGATCATTTTATATAAATTCATATATCGGACAGGACATCCATTGACAGGCCTTGATGTATATATGAAACATAATATCACACATGCTTTTGTATCCTTGGTCTTGATAAATAGTCATCAGACCCTCTATTTTCTCCCACTTTTTTGCCGATCACGTTACATACGCTCTAACATTTTGTACTCTGGACCTCTTCCTCCGCTTATTTCTATATATATATTTTCAATTTTAATCACCCTCCACTAGTTCCAATCTGTTATTTCTTTGATCATAACATCTTTTATCTTGTCAAATCATCCTTTTGCACACCAATTGGCCTAAGTGGTAATGTTTTAAAATTTGTATCATCTCTTGTCACTTGTTAATTTGTTATGCATATTTTCATTACTGTTATCTTCTCATTTATTGATTTGTTCATTTATAAGATCATTAAAGTGTGCATGGTGAACTTATGTTATTAATCATACTAAGAAATGTGCTGTTATGAAAGTCTGCAGCAGAAACTTATACGTGTTCAAAGCATGATGTTCTGAAGCAAAGTTGAAGTTGAAGCTGCTCTAAACATGGAGTATGGTGACAAATATATGTCGAATGAGCATCAGGAACAACTTAGAGCTGCTTCAGAAAGTATAGACCCGTTATCAGTTTCCCCGTTACAGATTTCCACATCAAAATCTCCCAAGTCCCCGAGATCCCCAAAGTCTCCGAGGTCACCTAATGCTCATTATGGAAAACATGGCACTGGCAAGCCTGGGAGTCCACTTAAGAATGACAGACATTCACATTCCGGAAGAGATGGTCGTCCTAAGAAAGGTATTAATACCATTATATTAATTTTGTCCTAAGCAATACTATTAATCACGCTGAACCAAACCAAAATATGAACTGAGAAGATGTTTTTTTCCTTTTGTTAATGGTATCATGTATACAACTATTATATCCTCTGTATGCAGTACGTTTCTGGTGGAAATAGAGGCCTACTGCCTTTTAGTGATTGTAACTATAGCACTATATTGGGCCTTGTCGTGTATATTATGTTTGTAGCTGTGTAGCTTCTATCTTTAAATTGAATTTTCTCAAGGAAAAAAATAATGTTGATGAACATTATAAAGATTATTTCAAAGTTCAAAGGTTAGGTTGTTGAATAATGTATTGTTTTGCAGGTGGTTGTGGGGGGAAAGGAACCTGGGGAGGCATGCTTGATATGAACAACGAACACCTTGACCCTAATGACCCAAACTACAATAGTGCTGAGGTAAAATAATAGCTGCTAATCTGTTGTCAGCCTTTTTCTTGGTACTTGAGACAATTTCTGCCCAAACTTTCTATTCTTGTTCGTGAAACTTTTGACAAGAATACTAGTGTTTATTTAATATAAGGAAGAGTATCTACTACCGCTTAAAATTAGGGTATTAGCCTACTATATATGTTTGTGAAGGACTAAATTCTTACTTTTACCGCAGGATAATGATAAAACAAGTGCAATACAATCAAATTCACCACTTGGGGAGTACAAAAAGAAGGCAACAGTCATCGTGGATGAGTATTTTGCGACCGATGATGTTGTCTCAACTGCTAATGAATTGCGGGAACTTGGAATGCCAAATTATCATTATTATTTTGTCAAAAAGCTTGTGTCCATGGCAATGGATAGGCATGACAAAGAGAAAGAGATGACTGCTATTCTGTTATCCTCGCTCTATGCCGATGTCATTGATCCACCACAAGTTTACAAGGGGTTCAGTAAGCTAGTCGAAGCAGCAGATGACTTGATTGTCGATATACCAGACACAGTTGATGTTCTTGCATTGTTTATTGCACGAGCTGTGGTAGATGACATACTTCCTCCTGCATTTTTGAAGAAAAAATTGGAGTCCTTACCTAAGGATTCTAAAGGAATAGATGTGATTAAAAGAGCAGAGAAGGGGTATTTATCAGCCCCTCTCCATGCAGAAATTATTGAGCGGCGTTGGGGTGGGAGCAAGAACAAAACTGTTGAAGATGTGAAGGCTCAAATTAACAACCTCTTAGCAGAATATGTTGTTAGTGGTGACACAAAAGAGGCATGCAGATGCATCAAAGATCTGAATGTTCCTTTTTTCTACCATGAGATCGTTAAACGAGCTATTATAATGGCAATGGAAAGGCGCCAAGCTGAGGGACGTCTTCTTGATCTATTAAATACTGCTGCTGATGAATGTTTAATCAATTCTAGTCAGGTATCAAAAGGATTTAGTCGAATTATTGACACTGTTGATGACTTGTCACTTGACATACCAAATGCAAGGGAGAAATTGCAGAGTATAATTTCAAAAGCAGCATCAGAAGGTTGGGTATGTGCCTCATCATTGAAGTCATTGTCATCACCATCTGCAAGGAATTCATTAGCAGATAGTGCAGCCAAAACTTTCAAGATGAAGGCTCAGTCCATTATTCAGGAGTATTTCCTTTCAAGTGATATTCAAGAGGTAAGTCGGTGTCTAGATTCAGAGAATAGTTTTTGTGCAGCAGAAATGAATGCAATATTTGTTAAGCGGCTAATAACGCTGGCGATGGATCGTAAGAACAGAGAAAAAGAAATGGCTTCTGTTCTATTGTCGTCGTTGTGTTTTCCAGCTGAGGATGTCGTAAATGGCTTTACTATGTTGATTGAATCTGCAGATGATACTGCTTTAGATAATCCAGTCGTGGTTGAGGACCTAGCAATGTTCTTAGCTAGGGCAGTGGTAGATGAAGTGCTTGCCCCATCCCACTTAGAGGAGATTAAGAGCCAGTGCTCAGGGACAGAATCAGGTGGGAACAAAGTGCTTCAAATGGCACAATCATTACTCAAAGCTCGTCTCTCTGGAGAGCGGATATTGAGGTGTTGGGGTGGTGGTGGAAGGGCAATTGAAGATGTCAAAGACAAGATTGGTAAGCTGTTGGAGGAGTATGAGTCTGGAGGGGATATTACCGAAGCTTGTCGCTGCATAAAGGAGTTGAATATGCCATTTTTCAACCATGAGGTCGTTAAAAAATCACTAGTGGCAATCATAGAGAAGAAAAATGACAGATTGTGGGGTTTACTCAGACAGTGTTTTAGCACCGGGCTCATAACAATGAATCAGATGACCAAAGGCTTTGGCAGATTAGCGGAATCACTTGATGACTTGGCTTTGGATGTTCCTGATGCTGAGAAGAAGTTTGCTCAGTACGTTGAACGGGCCAAGGTTGAAGGCTGGTTGGATTCATCAGCGAGTTTCCAAAGATCAGGACATACTGTAGAAAATGGAGTTTGCTCATGATTTTCAAAACAGGATTCTCCCCTAATATTTGCTCGAAAAAATATTATCTTATTCGTGCATCATTCGTCATTCCATTATAGCTACATTAGTCACATCTGAATCCATGATATACGTAGATATCTGTTGTTTTATAAGATTTCAAGCCCCTGGATGATACTGACTTTGTTTTCCATAATTGTAGATTTTTCATCCCTAATTACTAAGTTCGAAATTAGAGAGGACATATCTCTACTTTAAGACCAAAGCACAAAGTTTATGATACATACTTATTTTCTATAGTTGATTGAGTATTCAAATCTGAGTCTCCCACATCCCTTAATAGTTGTACTGGCGTTAAACTATTAATGCACTTAACACCGTAAAAAAAAAATTATACTGGCTAGGCAGTAATGCCATTACTTGACATCTTAAATAGATTTAAGGGGTAATGCAATATCCAGACTCCAGATGACTGTTTTTCTGTGTCAAAAATTGAGATGGCAACTATTTTATATGCACAACTGACAACACATTATTAGTCCCTCATTCTATTTATTCGGCAATTCTCACTAAATGATTTATACAAGTCATTAATCTGAACATCCTGAAGTTCTGGATGAACAAAATTAATGGAATTTGTTTAAAACAAAACCGATGACTTGTAGAGCACTTCTTAAAGCTCAACAAAAACATATGCAGAACATTTTACTACATGCACAAACAAGAAACAATGCATAATGTTATTCATAATAAGAGAACCAACTTCTTAAACAATTAGTTATTTCCTTCCATTCCTGGGCTGATTTCATAGTGATCTCCCAAGCCGAAATGAGCCATCAGTAACCAAACAACAGTAATTAGCTCTCTGCCTTTGTTTAGTTGCTGAGTATGAGCACTTGACCTGATATGACTTGCCGCATATGATAGCAGTTCCACCCACAATTTGCTTATTGTCAACCATTTCTTCTCCGAGGGTAACAGTTTTAGCTCTTTGGCCAATACAGATGCATTGAACAACAACAATTTATATTCATCCGAGTACAGGAACCGGCTTGACTTCACTATTGATGCTAAGAATTGTTTCGCAGGCCTTTACATGCAAGGCCTCCTCCTCTTTTTTGCTCTCTCTACCAAAGAAACAACACTTTTCCTTTTTCAGTTCGGATAATTTAGTATCAAATAATTTGCTAACCTCAATGCAAGTATCTAGGAACTTTATGTCCCCAGTGCTAGAAACTGCAGACATCATATCAGCCTTCATGACCATAATATATAGCGTGTAGTCCGATAGCTTCTTTGCAGTGTCGCGTTGTTCCAAGTTATTAGTCAGTTGATCTTGGCAGTCGTTGTAGCAGACTTCAGTAGCAATGTGCCACAAAAGAAGGATATCATCATAGTTATAATTAGCAACGTAAGGAAGAAAAATATCAAGGCCTTCGATTTCGTGAAGTACCCACTCTCCTTTGGAAGAACATATTTGTTTAGCCATGGCTAAACTGTCCACCTTCTGTGATTTCATTTTCATCTCGTTGAAAATGAAATCAATTATGTAATAGGATAGTGGTAGAGGTTTTACATACCAAATCTCGTTCAGTAAACTAACAACGCCAAAGTAATTATAAATTTTTTATTTTCCTTATGAACGTTTGTGTAAACAATAATGTATCAAATTGAATGTTGATAGATATTCAGCCCACCTGCTATTAGCAAATTTTGGCGCGCAATGATGAACTCTGTCTCTACCGGTACCAAACAACCAATCTAGGAACGAATTTGTAGTTGTTTTACCAAACAATAACCAATCAACAAACTTATGTTTCCATGACTTGTGCTTGGCGTTTGCATCAAACAGAGGGCTCAGCTTTACAATTGTCCAGTCACAGAAAAGTAAATTGAATCAAGTCCAACACAATTGCTCCAATAGGCAAAATGTAAGTAATCACTGTATCAGGATGAAACATGTCTTCCCTATCCAAGTCAAAATGGAAGAGTCCTAATGAAGCAACAACTGTGATGAAGGACAGAGTTCTACTGCAGTAGCCAAAATTGTGTTGCAGCACAGACAATTTGGTGAAAAAAGCATCATAAATATAGTTCAACTCCACCTCAACTAGCCGGAAAGCGTAGCTTGTATGATGTTGCAAGGAAGAAGTCTCGGCTTTGGCTGCGTTCATGAACCCTAAGAGCGAGACCAACAACAAGTCCTTTGAATGCCATGAAGTATTCAAAAGAACACTGCATCTCTTGTACATAGGACAAAGCATCCTTATTCATTCTAATCTTGTAAGCATCCAAATCAGGTATCGAAAGAATGGAATTACGGAAGCTATTTGCACTTCCATAATACAGAGCACGTATACGCTCTGAACACTTGATAGTTCCACACAACAACACAAGTATCGTTGGGATCCTTGGTTGACATTCTTCTTTTTGGTTGACATATTTTTGAGTTTGATAGAAACAATAAGCTACTGTAGTGCACTGTGAAGCCAGAAAAAACAAGTCTTCGCCACAGTTCATTGTCCTCAGGTGTGAAAGAAGTGATGAAGTCTGGACCGCCAAGGTGTACAAGTAAAAACGGAGCCCAGTAGGTATGAATAATATTTAGGTAACAAGCATCGGATTCACAGTTATTGCAATATACAACATACAAACTTTGCCTGCTTACAATAAGACCGAGCCCAAACACAGCAACGATATCTGCAAGCAAGTATGCTAACCACAGAAGGATGACAATCCACTTCTGTGAACACCTTTTAAAGCTTCCAACAACAATTAAGAAGATTTGTAGGAAAAAACTAAGATGCAAGCCCGAAATTCCCAAATATCCCATTTCTTAAAGAGAAAATCCTCAAGTTCTTGGGGGATTTCGACTTCAGTCATTCTACACCTTACAGATGGATTTATCTTATAGTACTTGGCACTTTATAACAACTACAAATTTTTTGTAGTAGGCTCCTGACTCCTCTAGTCCAATCCTCCCCTGAAACTTCACAAACAAGGGTAGGATCAAGCAATGACTACGTAAAGTATTACTTGATGATTACTATATTCCTTTATATCTCATAAAGTTGTTGCATGCTGAACACGAGCGATAAATATGCAATTTACTCATTTGTGAGTCTTTTTATAACAATGTTAATGCTTATGCTCACCCCTCGGCCCTCACTTGTGTTCCCCAAACAAAATTTCACATATGCACTGTCCTTGTATGTTTTTTACAAGTTTCCAAATTCATTACTTGCTACGTCTAATAAAGTAACAAAACAAAGTCATATACATTATCTTTTACTTTTTAATTTTTTTGATAATCACGCACATCCAACTTGTTTTTGACATGTTCTGGAAACTCGACCTTCTGTAATGGGAGCGAGGGAGATACCGATAAATTAAAAGGTCTTTGATATCTTCTTAGCACTTTAAGAACTTGAATATCGTAAAATGTGGCCTGGGGACATAAATCAGTAAATTCAAACCGTTTAGCGACCAACAAAACCAAGGTGAAGATTTTACTTGGCATACATTATGATCAAAACCAAAATTATTCATCATTACATATAACAACCGTGAAGTTTGTACTTGACTGCCACCATTGCAATAACTAGTAAAAATGTATTGCATCTTCAAATGTTTTTTTTTTCTTTGAAATAACATGATTATTGAATTGTAGGGTGAGTCATAAATCATGAGAGTTTTGTTCAAGAATCAACTGATGGTAATTTGCACAATTCTTTCGGCAGAAACAGTTACAAGAAAAAGAGTACAGATAACAGTACTATTTATACAAAGTGAAGCCACAATGTAAGGCATGCATGACTTTTGATTCTTATATGTGGCTACAAAACTACAGGGCAGCCATCAACTGCAATCCCTTGAGCTGTGGGACAGGAAGCATAAGGGCATCCATCAAGTTCATTACCCCACCAATCAAGACCAATATTTTCCAGTCCTAAGCATAGATACAAAAGCACTCCCATAAAAGCCAGTCCAGCATCAAGTGCACCAGAAAGAACATAATTATGGCGCTTCCACCAATCCGGTCTATATCTATAGACTACAAATCCAGATAAAAACCCAACCATAATCCATGCACTGTAGTTAATTGCAGTAGCTGCTGGCATCAGTCCTGTTGCGCCTATTAGTACTGGCATGTTTACGAGCCTAATCCAGTCTTGGTTAGGAAATGCTTTGTGAGCTAACCAGACAAAAACAGGAGCAATTGCTCCTAGCAAAAAGAACCAATTCACCATGGCATAAGTGCCTAAATCTCCAAAAGTTCTACGAGGTCCGATTAATCCCCAGACAACGGATGCATCATAA
This sequence comes from Oenanthe sinensis, assembly GCA_028671895.1. Lineage (NCBI taxonomy): Eukaryota > Viridiplantae > Streptophyta > Magnoliopsida > Apiales > Apiaceae > Oenanthe > Oenanthe sinensis. Next base: position 45,190,138 of record CM053813.1, on the reverse strand, counting down.
AAGATATGATCTATCGGGCAAGTCCACACAGTGCCACCAGAAGATGCAGTTTCACAAATTTCAGGAATAGTTTCCATTAAACACCAGGCTGTTATCAAGTACACTAAACTTGCTATAAGCGTACCCACTATCTGAAAAAATTGATAAGATCAATTGAAAATAATCAGACACTAAAAATTGCTGTATATAACACTAGAAGGTATATCTAGATCTATGAATATAAAACTGACCTGCGCCATAAACATTGTTCGAGGTGGAATTTTCATGTAATGGCCAAGCTTAAAGTCTTTAAGGAAGGTAATTGCTTGAGACATACCCACCCAACCAAGAATCTTGAAGCACATATTAGCAACCGGATACCCCGGATAGATGTATCCTATTATATATTCTGTGATGATATTTAAGCCTGGTTGCTACAGATATATGGAAAATAATATGACAGACTTTTAGATTGTAACTACATGTTCTATACTCAATTATAAAGTATATGAACACATACAGCACAGATATAACTCAATTTTAAATCAAGCTAATATAGGGAATGCATGAAACCTGGTTAGTAATTGCAGTGATGATCCCAATAGGAAGAGTGAAAAAAAAGGCAAAGACACAAGCTAGTAATACACCCCACCAAGGAAGTTGCAGTTGATCATTGTAATATTCACAGGAAAATATTGTAAGTGCTATGTTGGCCACTAGGATGCACGAAAACCACCACTCTGGAACTTGTTTATATTTGCTCATAAGTCTTGTATGCACGTCCATTTTCTTTTCTTTAAAACTTGATTTGCTTTGCTCCCATATTTCCCTGCATATATTACCAAAATACTGGACATATATTTCGATGCCAAACAAGTGTGCAAGACTGTAACTGAGATTAATAAATGTTACCTTCCATGAAATAGAAAAACATGTACAACAGTGGCAGAGAGAGCTGCAAATCCAACACCATACGTCATGGCAAAAAATGTACTAATATAAAGGGGTCCTTCGTGTTCATAAGCCACAAAATCCAGGTGAAAATTAGAGTCAATGATGGATGTAACATTGTAAGCTTGGCCAGAGGAGGTAAAGAGACCATCAGAAAATATGGGGAATTTTTTTGCTTCATAAAAGTTGAGCCAGTAGGTTATAGGTGTCACAACAAACATGAGTAAGGAAAAACCCACAGCAACATTGGCAGTGGCAAACCATGGGCTTGCCAATGGGCTTCCAAGATAGGCGGAAATGGAAGACCAGTCCAGGGCAATGGCACCAATGCCTAGGCCGTGGAGTCCAGAACCAAGTTGCTGTGCTAGAACTGATTTTGGGAAGATCCAGCAGATCCAAGAAAGGGAGGTTAACATTTGAAAGAGGTAGCCAGGGAAGACATAGAATGCAAAGTTGCAAATGAACGCGATTAGGAAGAACTGTGTACGAGTTAATCCGCCTTTGGACCTTATTTCTTTCTCGTGCAGTGCCCTGTACAAAAAATTGTTCAAGTAGTGTCATCCATTTTGCTGTAAAACAAATTCATTAATTTTATGTCCGACCATGATTCAAAAAATCCTTGATTTTAATATATCCGATTATTATTCTGATTATTCTTATTACTTTTCAATTACACGATTAATCACTAGAAAGCCTTTTCATCAATTAGTCCCAATTACACGCCGACCAGTATTTTTTATCCATTTTTACAAGACTGGTACCAACACTTAAAGGTACTACAAGAAGACAATTTAAGTATTTAAAAGACAATTTAAGTAAAAGTAAATACTCTATACATGTGAATACTATGCTTTCCGTACCAAATTAGTAATCACTTTTAAAAAAATTACGATAAGTTAAGAAGTTCTGACAACTTAATTAACTTTAAATTTAGTCCCCATCATGTACATGTATGTGTAAATATATGTGGTAAACAGCAGATAAACTTACCTGAACAAGGAGACTTGAACAAGATTAGCCGGCCACCACATAGCTGCTGGCTCCACCAGATATTTTCTGAAGATACCAGCCCATCCAAACCCCATTATCTAGCATCCAACAACCGTTTTAAATATTTAAAATTGCTGAAACTTATAATAGTAATCGAGTTTCAAACAAATATCCCCACTAAGCCACTATGATTAATAAATCTATATGCACTACACTGTCACTACCCAATTATAAAACGATAAATAGTAGTAATCTGATACCTGAGTTGTTAGGACAACAAGCAAAGAGACAAAGAAAGTGATGTGACGCCCATAAAAAATCTTAACTCCCGTAACCACATAAATAGCATAGACCGAACCAGCACCAGAGTTTGCAAAAATGGTAATAAGGACATGTTCTTTAACGTTAAATGGGCCTGGATTCAAAGTGAACTCCCATCTTGTTCCTTGAAAAAATATTCTGTCAGTTATTTTAGCTGCCATTAGTTGGCCTAATGGAACCACGGCGATCTGAGCTGAGATCGCCGTGATGGTCAATGGTTCAGTTCTGTACCAAAAAAACATGTTGAGAAAAGATAAGACAATGCACGAGAGAGTCCCCAGAACCCACATTCTGAATGTGAGTACCGGGAGGGTCTCGTCGTCGGTGTTAGGGACAGTGAGTGCCACCTGTCTGATCGGAGACTCATCACGCAACTCTTCATCTTTCGACAATGAACTTGACAGAAGATTTGATACTGGCCAATAAAATTAAGAACAAGTAAATATAAATAGTAAATTATTTTAAGATTAATGATGATTAACCGACACAGACACAATAATAGGATGGTTACTTACATAAAGGAGTTTGTATTTCATGTGAGATTGATTGTTCCTCCATGTTTTTGTTGCTCAAAATCAGATGACACACAGCTAGCTTTTTAGTTCCTCCTCATCTTAGTACCGTTCTAATAGTACTAACTAGAGAGTATTTATGATAATGAAGGGAAATTGTGAAAACATGAACCTTGTAACTTTGTAAGTTCATTATTGCAGCATTTTAACATGTCAGAACTCAGAACACGTGTATATATGTATGTATATTCAGAAGTGCACTCAAATTAAATAATCTTATATTTCGATTCTTGAAAAAGATAAGAAGAAAACCGAATCTAATAATTTTTCCACTTACCTGTCTTGAATAGGAATTTTCAACTTTTTAAAGTGACCGGATTCCGCATGTCTCATGCGGCCTCAAATGGCTAAAATACATTTTTTTGTATTTCCGTTCCTTTTTATATAATTCTTTTGAAAAAATTATGTATTCTAAAAAAAATTAGTTTGAATAGTTTATATTGATTTGTTTAGCACGATTCGATAACCAAATGGTAAAGAATTATCTCGTCCCAAATCCTACTCATCCCGAGATTTGTTAGAAGCCTAATTATGCAAGATGCCTATTGCTGTAGTATAGAACAGAGTATGATCATCAAGTCTATAATATTACCAGATTCATAAATTTCTTCTCTACAAGCAGTTTGCATATATCTTTATCTTAACTTCTTCATAAAGCTTCTACTATGATTAATCTTTCATCTGTAAATCCAGTTTTGACATGATATTAGAGTTTTGATATTGAAATCGAATCACGGATACAAGTCGTACATCTTAAAGCTCCGTCCAATCATCAAAATCAACAAACAATTTTTGTTTAGGAACGAATCTGCAATCTTGATATCCACTGAAGTTAGCCCTGTATCCTAAAGATGAAGCTAGGGCTGTTTGATTAATCATGCAGAGAGACTTTGTTCAAGAATCAAGTGATAGTAATTTGCACAATTCTTTTAACAGAAACAATTACAAGAAAAATAGTACCAATAACAGTACTATTTATACAAAGTGAAGCCACAATGAAAGACATGCATGACTTTTGATTCTTATTTGTGGCTACATAACCACAGGGCAGCCATCGACTACAATCCCTGGAGCTGTTGGACAAGAAGCATAAGGACATCCATCAAGTTCATTGCCCCACCAATTAAGACCAATATCTTCCAATCCTAAGCATAGATACAAAAGGACTCCCATAAAAGCCAGACCAGCGTCGAGTGCACCAGAAAGAACATAATTATGGCGTTGCCACCAATCCGGTCTATATCTATACACTACAAATCCGGATAAAAATCCAACCATGATCCATGCAGTATAGTTAACTGCAGTAGCTGGTGGCATCTGCCCTGTGGCGCCTATTAGTACTGGCATGTTTATGAGCCTAATCCACTCTTGGTCAGGGAATGCCCTGTGAGCTAACCAGACAAAAACAGGAGCAATTGCTCCAAGCAAAAAGAACCAATTCACCATTGCATAAGTGCCTAAATCTCCAAAAATCCTACGAGGTCCGATAAGTCCCCATATAACGGATGCATCATAGAACACATGATCTCCTGGGCAAGTCCACACAGTGCCACCAGAAGATGCAGTTGCACAAATATCAGGAATAGTTTCCATTAACCACCAGGCAGTTATCAAGTACACTAAACTTGCTATAAGCGTACCAACTATCTGAAAAATTTGGCAAAATCAATTTTGAATAATCAGAAACTGAAAACTGGTGATCTGTTGCATAATTTTAGGAGGTAGATCTTGATCAAAGAATAGAGAACTGACCTGTGCCATGAACATTGTCCGTGGTGGAATTTTCATGTAGTGACCAAGCTTAAAGTCTTGGAGGAAGGTAATTGCTTGTGACATACTTATGTAACCATACACCTTGAAGCACATATTAGCAACCGGATACCCTGGATAGATGTATCCTATGATGTATTCTGTGATAATGTTTAAGCCTGGAGCCTACAGTTTTATGGAAAAGATGTGTGGAATTAGTAGAGCGGTCGTTTTGTTTAAAATTTAATGTTTTATACTCTCATGTAAAGAACATGCACGTATGCATATTTTAAATTTACAGTTAGAACTCAGTTTTGTTAAAATTAAGCGATATAGGAATGCATGAAACCTGGTTAGTAATGGCAGTGATGATCCCAATAGGAAGAGTGAAAAAGAAGGCAATGGCGCAAGCTAGTAGTACACCCCACCAAGGCAGTTGAAGTTGGTCATTGTAATACTCACAGGCGAAAATCGTAAGTGTTATGTTTGCAACCAGAATGGACCAGAACCACCACTCTGGAACTTGTTTATATTCGCTCATAAGTCTTGTGTGTATGTCCATTTTCTTTTCTTTGAAACTTGATTTGCTTTGCTCCCATATCTCCCTGCATATATTAATCCAAAAAATGATTGGCATTCATTTCACTATCAATCAGGCGTGAGTGTGTGACAGATTAAGAAATGGTACCTTCCATGAAATAAAAACACATGCATAACTGTGGCAGAGAGAGCTGCGAATCCAACACCATAAGTCATAGCAAAAAATGTACTAAGATAAAGAGGTCCTTCGCGTTCATAAGCCGCAGAATCCAGGTGGAAATTATCATCAATAATGGTTGTAATATTGTAAATTTGGCCAGAGGAAGTGAAGAGATCATCAGAAAATATGGGAAAATTTTTGGCTTTATAAAAATTGAACCAGTAACTCAAAGGTGTCACAACATACATGACTAGAAAAAATCCCACAGCAACATTGGCAGTGGCGAACCATGGGCTGGCTAACGGACTTCCAAGGTAGGCCGAAATGGAAGACCAGTCGAGGCCAACAGCACCAATGCCTAGGCCGTGGAGGCCAGAGCCAAGTTGCTGTGCTAGAACTGATTTTGGGAAGATCCAGCAGATCCAAGAAAGAGAGGTTAACATTTGAAAGAGGTAGCCAGGGAAGACGTAGAAAGCAAAGCTGCAAATAAAGGCTATTACGAAGAATTGAGTTCGAGTTAATCCGCCTTTAGGCCTTTCTTCTTTCTCATGCAGAGCCCTGCAAAGCAATGCTTCAAAAATCAATCTTCCTATACATTTTACAATGCAGAAAAATAAAATATTGCCAAAAACAATTTAAGTGTAAGATGATCCACACCCTGATATAATCTAACGCATGCCCCCCTCTTAATTTCTTGTTGCCTTAATGAGTCTAGTGATGCGAGGGGTGCATTCAACTGATATTCTATTGGATCTCAAAATTAACATGTATTCAATTTAGATTTCAGAGAATCTTTTAAAATCAGCATGTATTTTTGTTCATAACATGTTACCTATTATGCTAAGATGTCAGGGATATACCTTCCAAAAAAAAGAAAGATATCAGGGATATAAATACCTAATTTGTTTAATTGCGAGAATAACTTGATTTTGAAAAATATTTTGGCCCTGGAAAGTATTATTCCACTTATTTGTCATAAAATAAGTTGGATTTGAAAAATATTTTTCTAAAAAGTGAATTCTCAGAAAATATTAATCCGGAAATCATATTCCATCACTTTCAGTTTGAAAAATATTTTTTAAAAGAGGAAGTTATTTTTCAAAGGAATTTCCCTTTTTGAAAAATAATGTTAAAAATAGAAATATTGAACTGATTTGGTTGCAAAAATATAGATTTGAATAAAAAAACATGTCAACCTCTGCACACAGATAGAAACGAATTTCATTTGTGATTATACCATAAATGTTTATTTTTAACTGACGCATGTCTGAACTCATATTTATGTATTGGTATCAAAGTTGATCGACAATACAAAATACAATTAAAAATACATCAGTGCATAATAATAACACTACTTTAATACCAATATGTTTTAAAACTATGATTTGAAATTTTCTATTACACAAATATTTAAATTAACGGTGACAAATATTCACTGATTCACATGTAAAAGAAGACTCACGTGGCCCAATTACAGCTCTCCATATGAACATGAATAATTACGCCAGGTAACAGCCAGCTCAAAGTGGGACATTCTACTCAATCTTACGGCAACACATCAGTGTAACTTGCGTATAAAATTCATTTAGAGTCTCCCCCGATATTCTAATTACGAGATACACGAAAACAAAAATTATGTCTAAAAACATATTTTAATTAAATCTCCGCCATTCTAAATTTCTAATCACGTTTTGGTAACGTTTCAAATTAAGCAACCCCGCCCCGCAATGACAGGCCAGTCATATACTTGAGTTCAGTCACGTCAACTTGTCATTAGCCGACAAAATTAATTTAATATATGTTGCAAGTAGTGATTACTAGTAATAATTTATGCTTTAATCATAACTTTAAATGATTAACAGACAAATTATTTGTATATTTAGTGATGTCGCATAATTAAGTTAAGCATCAATTTGACAATTTTTTTTTTATTAATAACGAATTTCTCAATATCTTACGATTTTAAGAGAGCTAATTATGTGAATCGTATCATACGATAAGATATACAGATACTCAATTAAGTTTACGTGACGGAATAATATTAGGAAAAGATTACAAGTCAAGTGATTAAACGTACGTACCTGAACAAGGAGACTTGAACGAGATTAGCAGGCCACCACATAGCAGCTGGCTCCACCAGGTATCTTCTGAATATACCAGCCCATCCAAATCCCAGTATCTACCATTCAACAACAATACATTTTCACTCTAGCTATATCTACCACATTTCAATAAATAAATAAAAATAAAACATAGCTAAATTTACAGCAAATTAAGTGACAATGATACCTGAGTTGTTAGGACAATAAGCAAAGATACAAAGAATGTGATGTGACGTGCATAAAAAATCTTAACACCGGTAACAACATGAATAGCGTACACCGAACCAGCACCGGAGTTTGCGAAAATGGTGATAAGGACATGTTCTTTCACGTTAAATGGTCCTGGATTTAACGTGAACTCCCATCTTGTTCCTCGGAAAAATATTCTTTCGGTTATTTTAGCTGCCATTAGTTGGCCTAATGGAACCACGGCGATCTGAGCTGAGATCGCCGTGATGGTCAACGGTTCGGTTCGGTACCAAAAAAATTGGTTGAGGAATGATAACACGACGCATGAGAGTGTTCCTAAGACCCACATTCGGAAGGTGAGCACCGGGAGGGTTTCGTCGTCGGTTGTCGGGACGGTGAGGGCAACTTGCCTGATTGGAGACTCATCACACGAGTCCTCGTCTTCATGATGCACCACTGAGCTTAACGGAAGATTTGATACTAGCCGGAGAAATATTTAATAATGTTAGCAATAATTAATTTGAAGAATAATTAAGCATTAATGAAAATATAAACACGCATATGAGAATGGATATGATTCTATACTTACACAGAGGAGTTTGTATTTCATGTGAGAATGATGGTTCCTCCATGGATCTTTGCTTAAAAGTTGTTGATAGCAAGCTAGTTATGTATTGAGTTTGTCTTCGATTTAGGGGGTCATTTAATAAATCTAGACAATTTATATCTAAATGAATAATATTTCTGAATGATTTGAATAAATCATAAATCTGAATTCGGAATGAATAATATCATTTGGTAAAAAAATTATAATAATTTAATAACATTTTTTTTAATTTATCCAAATGATTGAATAAGACTGTTAATGATTTCACAAAATATAGATATATTTTGGTACAAATACAAATATAAAAAAAGTTAAAATCTTCATCTAGTTATCATGTAGTAAATTCAATTTCAATAAAATAAAAAAGTTAAAAAAATGTGGCTTTGCCATTAGTTACGTGTCACCAAATAATAAAAAAGAATATAAAGTCCAAGTGCAATCAACTAATCAAGTTTCAGGAGGTGAACAAAATTGTACAAGTAGCTCAAAATCTTTATAATTTTTAAAACAGAACAATCCAAACAATTAATTAAAAATATAATAAAAATTAAATAATTTTAAACCTTTACCTAAAATATATGATTGGGTTATACCTATAATATATCTACATGAGGGAGGATTTTGAAAAGCAACGATTCAGAAGTTTTGAAATTCGCTTAGTTCTATAAATAATCAATCCAAACAAGTTGAATCAGCAGATTCAGTCTAATATGCCCCATTAAAATTTATTAAGAAATAAACAAATGGGCCCTTAATTATTATTCCTTATTTTGTTTTGTTTCTTAATTTTTTATTTTTTCTATTTTTAAAATTAGAGAGAGCACCCATTATTTTAGGATAGCATGTTCATGGTGCATGGATATAAATATTAGAGGTGAATCCGTGAATCTTCAAAACGGAGTATTTATTTATAAATGCAGGGGAGTAACTTCAAAAGGATAAATAGCTTCAGTTGACCACATTCCAATTATATAAGTAATACTCGTATCTATTTACATCAAAGTATTTTAAAGTACATATTGATTTTTGTACTATATTTACTAATATTGATATTGATTTTATAGTGAATGGTTTTTACCATAAAATAAAGGTTTTTATGTTTTGAGCATTTTAAATTTTAACCTACCTAATTTATTTGTTATACTAGTTTATAACCTGTGGGTGCACAAATTTTTTTCAAAATTTTAAATATATTATAAGTGAATTAAATAATTTGAGCCGTGGTTAAATTAAAATATTTAAATTGTCTTTGATATAAAATTTAATATATATAGAATAATAATAATAATATCTCATTTATAAGATGTAACTAATCAGTTGCTATTTTAAAACTTAAAATAAATAATTTAATAATAATATTATGATATTTGTGAGATTCGATTATAAATAATAATTTTAAATGAATTGTATATAGTTTGAGGGCGATAAAATTGAGATGTTTACGGGAAGAAATCTGCCAAGATTCCAAACGACCAAAGTATAAGGAGTTGCTAGCTTGATTCATTCATACAACGATGAATATGGTCCTAGCTAATTAGTTAGGTAACTTTTCAGCTGGTCTTTTCCGGGCATGACTGCATGTTGTGTGAGAGGAGAATGGGGAAACCAGTAGGCACGTTAATTACGCCAAATATTTTTCCTCAATTTTTAATTTTAGTTCGCATCTCCACAGAGTACTGATCTATTGACAATTAACTTCAAACAAAAATTAATTACTGATGATTTGTATGATTCAAATGGTGATATAACTCTGGATAATTAATGTAAGTTATTATTTTTATTCAAATTATATCTACAGTAATTTTTATTCAAATTATGTCTATAATAATTTGCATTCAAATTAAAAAAATCATCGTCTTGTCAAAAAAATATAATTTAAAAATCATCGCTATTAGCTGCGCTGTAATTTTTTATATTAATATTTTTATATATGAACGGATTTTATTTAAAATACTTTAAATGGAGTAATAACTGAAACTTGTATGTCATATTTTATAATAATTTCATAATATATTATACGAAGAACATGATTAAGGACATATAAGTTTTTTATTAGTAATTTACTCAAAAATATTTCATTAATTTATATATGAACATAAGCCTCATTTTATATCTATATCGTAATTTTCAAAAAATGACTTGGAATTATAATTTTTAGTTGTAATGGATATATAGATAAATGTCTGTTAGATTTAACTACTGTTATACTTAAATTATAATATATTTATTATTATTATTATTATTAAAAATAGAAGTAAATTATTACCAAAAAAAGTACATGGATATCCTCTACCTTTTTTGATTATCTACATGCGGGTAAACGTAAACTGTGAATTGTATCTTGCATTTTCACAAGTCAAGAAAATAAATAAACACTAGCTAGCATTTATAGATCAATTTTATATCTATATTTTTTACATGCGGTAACAGAATGCATTCATATATTTTAGCCTGGAAGTTGCTTGTCGTGTACAAATTAGCATTACACACTAATAAATCTGACTACTAAACAATATGAACCATTCAAATCTCAATGCCAAATTATTACACGCTACACCGAATTTTATTAATTTGTCTTTTTTGGCTAAATATCTCTAGGTATTTTCTAAACTTGAAATTAACAAAAGGACTTGAATTCATTATCAGCTTGTATTTACGTATTTTTAAGTGCATACTATTTAATACTCATCTTATATGCAATTTTACTGAATTTGATCTCTTACGAATATTTTTAGTGAAATTTTTTGTTAAAGAGAATCCAACCTTACAGTCCGTAATCTTATTAATGAATTCCAACCACTCTGCGGAACCTATGATCATATAAACTAACGGTTATATTGAACCATTAATTTTAATTTGAAGAGGTTATTTGAGCCTTATTAAACTATATGAGTTTATCCGCGTTTACGCCTAAATTACAAGGGTTTTTCCGCTCCTTAACCCTATAAACAAATAATGAAAATTTATATTCAAGATGCACATGTGTGTGGTTAATTATGATTATTTTATTAACCCTTTCTAAATAAATCAGCAGTGGAGTGAAATAAAACTAAAAGTTATCAAGAAATTATAGTTGACTGTATCCTTGCTAATTCATCTTCTATAGATAGTGAAAAAGAAAACACTGAGTAGTAGTGTTATTCAACTGATTCATGCTGGTGTAGATCCCCAACAGCTTCTAATTTATTTATCTATAGTTTTTTAATAACTTTTGGTACAAATAACTTAATCCCCAACAGCTTCTAATTTATCTTTAATGTAATAGTTGACAAAGTCATGTATCATGTAATAGGCAAAATTCAAAAGGTAAGCACTCTAAAGGACACATGTCCCAACAAAACCATCTCAAATCTTTAAGTGTCTGTTCAAAGTTTCCAGTGAGATTAACCCGTTGGAAGTATAGAAATCTCAATTTACGCATTCTTCTAAATGTTTCCATATCAAACTGTACTCCCTTGAATGGATCCTTGTATTTAAAATAGTAAAGCATGATACCTTCAATTGCTTCTGTTCCCTAAGATATATAAATCAAAAAAGTTAATTACCATACGTAAGTAGATAAAAATAGGTAGTCATCTTTTTCTTCATTAACACATAAAAGCGTCTAACAGTGGCGGAGGGAGTTAAATGACCGGAGGGTCAGGTGCCCCTGCTTAACTCTAAATTATTACTTTTTTTATCCTTTGTTTTAAAAAATTCACAGTTTTTGCCCCTCCTTGAAAACAAAAAAATAATAATATTGCCCCCCCTTCTACGACTTTCTGCTTCCACTCCTGGCGTCTAATGAAATTTTTTATAATGTGGATTAATAAGAATAGAAGTTCATGGACGATTTTGTATCACTTAAGCCATATGAAGCAATCACAATCATCTGAATCCATTATTGGGTACACATATGATAAAATTACCTCATGCTTTTTCAACACATGACATATTTCTTTTGATACCCACAATCTACTATGCTTTCCAGGCTCATCAGGAGAGTTGTTACGTTCAATTTCCCTTCCCATATCGCGAAGCAGATCATGCATTCTCAACTCATCTCTATTATTGATCGCCAGTAAACATCTTTTCTTTAGAATATCAATGCTATGATCTGCGTAGGAATAAAAAGTTTCCAATATCACAACCACCTTTTCTTTCTTCATTCCAATGAAAAAATAAGCTATGTCGAGGAACATTTTCTTCAGCATAGGATCATCCGATTCTAAGGCATCCAAGCTAATCATAAGTCTTTGCTGGATAGTGCCATTGGGGATTCACTGCAGTTTCTCAATGTAAGATTTCCATCCTATGACAGATCTCTTATACAGATACGAGCCAAAAACCTCGAGAGCTAAGGGAAGACCACCAGCATGACCTAGAATGTCTTTAGACAACACCATTAAGGTGTTGTCGGGTTTAGTGTCTCTAAATGCATGTCGGGAAAACAGTGTCTGTGACTCAGCATCATCTAATTCATTTACCCTGTATCAATATTTGGTTTCCACTACAATTTTATCCAATATCTCTTCATCCCTTGTAGTTAAAATGAGCACACTCCCAGGAGCAAATGGTCCTACCAATGTTTCAAATTGTTTATGGTTGTCTAAGTCATCAATAACCACCAGAATTTTTGTTGAACAGATTCTAGCTCCTATCAACCTAGTTCCTTGCTCGACACTGTGAATCTCAACTTTTTTCCTACTTTTAAGAACATCATTAATAAGCTATTCTTGCAAAGTCTCTAGGCCTTCGAATGTCCCGCAAATCTCCCTGACGTTTGCGAGGAAACAGCTGCCCTTAAAGCTTCCTAGCAAGAGTTGATTAAAAAGTGCTTTGGCAAGTGTTGTTTTGCCTACACCCATACCATAAATACCAATCTTAACACCACCTTCTGTGCCACTGCTCAATAATGTTGTTATATCTTTAACACGAGAATCCGACCCAACTGAATATTTGGCAACATCTAATGCCATGGGATTTACTTCAAGTAGAATCTCGTCAACAATTTCATTGATAATATCAGCTTCAGACCTGCAATGGAATTATGTTTTGTTATGAAATAAACAGAACCCCGTATCCATAAAATAAGCAAAGCCTTACAAGCATTATCTGGACTAATCCACAAGGTAAAAGACGGACTAGAACCTCTGATATATCAAATGGATTCTTTCCTATTTTATAATTTTTCAAATATTTTAGAAGTTAACATATAAGCATGCATAACCAACATATAGACGAGAAGAGGCAAGCGAACCTAATACCAATGTATTAATATAAATGTATGAATTATTAAATTACCGTTTTTCATTTATATGTTTTCCTGATTTGCCGGTAACTTGTGTTAGCCTAAGGCGCCAATTCTCGACTCTTTCCATTTCACCTGCCAAACGAGATTCATGTTTTTCAAAAGCTTCTTTAAAACTTCCGGTTTGATGTCGTACAATCGCTGGATCAATTTTGTAAAAAACAGGGATAACCAATCTCTGCATTGCATTGTGACAATTGAGGATCTCTGCGAGCTCGTCAAGGCACCAACCTGATGAAGCATAATTTTCAGACAGGACAACAATATAAGTCTTGGATTCTTGAATAGCTTCAAGCAATGCGTCTGAGATCTCTTCTCCAGTCTGTAGGTCAGGATCATCCAAATATGTTCGAATACCATAACGATCCAGGGCAGAGTACAAATGACTGGTAAAATTATATCTAGTGTCCTTACCGTGGAAGCTCAAGAAAACATCCTAGTTAGTAGGAGGTAATGTTGAACATGAAGCAGAAGAGGAACTTGTAAAAGCCATTAGTTATCTTAGAGATCAAACAATCAAGATGTATGGAATGAGTTGATTCTTTTTCTTATTTTTAATTCCTGCATAGCAGGCCGACATTGTGCACTCCGTTTTGACTGCCTATTAACATAGAAAACGACTAAAAATCTGGGTATTACCTTCTTTAATAAAAAAACAAAAGGGTACCATTATTATCAAGACTACTGAAATTTTATTAAACAAAAGGGTTTTTACTAATACAGTACCTAATTTACAGATTAAGAAGAAAAAAATGTTGCTCTAAAAAATTGTTAGTGACTTTTTAAATCACTAACCCTTACTGGGTGCATTGGATACTACTTTTTTCAATTTTATTGCAGTATAAATAAATAGGATAATTTATCCGACAACTATTTGATTTTGATTTAGATGAAGTAGTGTTTGATTTGAGTGATCTCCAATGATGAAGAGAGAGAGAGATAAGAGTTTATCTTTGGGAATTTTACAAAACTACCTAACTTTTTAAGGTTTTTTTTCAAAAATACGGTTTGAGTTGCAGATGAGGTTGCAGCGCTGGCGCCACAGGTGAAAAACGGTTGCAGATGAGGTTGCAGCGCTGGCGCCACAGGTGAAAAACGGTTGCAGATGAGGTTGCACCGTATTTTTGAAAAAAGTTTTATATGTTTGGGTATTTCTGAAAAAAGCCCTTTATCTTTTGTAGTTCCGGACGCTGAGTTCGATATAATAAGTCAAAAAAAATTAAACCCCTTGCACTCATCCCCAACAACTTCTAATTTTATCTTTATATTTGAAAAAATAATCCAGTTACTGTATCAGAAATCGCACAACAGTATGCCCTAGGAAGATATCAGATATTAGTTCCACTACACTGACATTACACTCAGGTACTATACTAACAGGTTCAGATCATAGACTAACTTAGGGTTCCAAAATTCACATTTTCTTACTAAGTTTAAAATATTTCCAAAATATTGTACTCGACCCAAATTTATATCACTAAAATAGACCGGGAGTATAATTATAAATTTACAAATTTAAAACATATAAATATAATTTTTAAAAACACTAACAAGTTCGAATAATAAACTTACCTCGATGTTGAAAACAAATATGCACCAACAGAACCTAACACTAAAACAGATATTACCAACCTAGCTACTCACCTACCTATATATACAAACTGCACATAAATACATCATGCCAAAAGGGACCCTTGGCTTGTATACTCATATATATAACCAGCTGAATCTCACAAGGAGCTGAGAAGTGAACAGCAGAAGTCAATAAAATTTTAAATTGCTGTTGCAGTCCTCCGTAATCTGGTCACAAAATTCCAACTGCTCTGCAGAACATATAATCAAATAACCAAATAACACAAATTTATATCATTACCAAGATGTACAAATAATCAAGTGACCAAATAACACAAATTTATATCATCATCAAGATGTACATGCATGTGGTTAATTTTAATTATTTGAACCCACATTACACTATCAACCATTTCTAAATTAATCAGCACTGAAGTACACAGATATCATATGCTATCGAGATATCATGGTCTAACTGTATCATTGCTAATCAGGCCGAAACAGTGTCTAATATTCATACTTGATTACGGCCAATCAACATTTGCTCTTATGAGTTGATTTCCACAAAAAGGCTGGCCTGAGGATGTAATCCTGCTTCTTCCAGGGACAAAGACAGCTTATCTTGGCCATATACCACACGAGGAAAATTGGAGAAAAGGGTGTAACCATCAGCTTCTAAGCAACCCAATGAATCAACATAATCATATAGAGACTGTAGCTTTGTGGTACGAAGAAATCTTCTTCCCTTCCGTTCCCCACTTGGAAAACGAACCAAAATCTAATTAAATCAACATCGAAATAGAATTTATCAGGATGAAGAATTCATCATATATAAAGAGTAAAAAAACAGAATTCTATATGCAAGTGATTCATGCTGGTGTAGTTTTGAACTATCATTTTATGGTCATCACAAATATTACATACACCATCATAGTGTAGTAAATCTCTGA